>CP141128.1:88811435-90112576 GCA_035236585.1 Warburgia ugandensis | reverse complement strand
ATAAAGTAATATATATTGTATATTATATGCTATCATATGGTTTTAGCTTATATTAAAGCAATCTAATAAAGTTAAGGTAAAATGGGCCATAGTCATCTCAAAAGCTATGGTTTTATTATGTGCATATACCTAATCTCTAATTTCTATTTTATAATAGGTCAAAATAAAAAATAAGGAAAGGGAATATAGTTATAAATGGTTATAGTCTCCAAATTGTACATATGATTCTTTTCTGACATCCCATTATCAGAAAAGAGGGAATACCATTCTCCAGAAAGGTCATAATGCATCAGTTTGGAAGATCAAGAACCACAAAGCTCAAGGATCACATCGGAACTCAGGTATGCTTCCATCTATTATTTATTCATGATGATTTTCATGAAAGATCTTAGTGTGATGAAGAAATATTCATCAATAAAGTATATTAAACATCAACATTACATGGTTCAGTCAAACTCAAGCTACGTCCGCACGAAAGAAGAAGAATCAATATCATCTCATCAAATTATATGAGTAAGGAGGAAGATAAGGTAAAGCCTCCTCCATTTGCCTCCTCTCTTCTCCACGTACAAATTCTCACTCACTCATACACACCAACCCTCACATTACAAAGGTTATCATCTCTAGTACATTATCCATCTAGGAGCCCATCTTTGGATGATCCCACCTGTTTCCATTTCCTCCCAACCAAATAGGCAGCAGACCCTTTTGAAGATCTTCCTATTGTTTGATTTGTGGGCTTCATCATGCGGAGGCCCAGAAAAAGAGCACTCCGTAATCGAGGGTCAGACCCAGCCTTGCCTACGCCCAACGTTAATTTGACATGGTTTAGTCAACTGTCCGGGCTGTTTCCGTCCATTAGCCTCTCTAAAGCTCAGGGTTCTGTCAGAGGAGAAATTATCTGCTTTCCGAACGCGTAGAGAATGTGGGCTTAGATCCCAAGTGATCCCAACCGTTCCTTCAGTTTGATTACGATTTACGATCAGAACCTTCTGAATTAGCTATATCGTTGGATCTAAACAGGAAAAGGTCTGCTAAAATGAGTGGCAATCTCAGCCATTCACTTGCCGAATAAAATTGAGACCAATGACACAGAAAAACTTGTTCCCGGGGCCCTCTAACTATGCAGATGCATCCCATCGTCAATCAAACGATTGGAGTTTAGAAATTTCATCCGACGGTTCTGACAAGCAAATGACTAAGTCCACTCCTAAATCAAACTACAGCCACTTAAATTCAGAAGAATCAACAGCGATGCTCGTGATTCTTAGCCAATAATAAACTAGGGAGGAAGATAAAGAACAAAAAAGGCCAATAAAATCAATTATTTTCAGAAGTATAAAATAAATAAAAAACTTATCCAGCTAATATTCGTTAAAAATAAAAAATAAAAAATACAGATCCCAACATAATCAACTACTTTCCTTCAATTTTCAAGTTTTGAGAGAATGAGCTAATATACAGGGAAATTAACTACACACACAAGACAAAACACAGAGGATAATAATTAAGAACAAGGTCCATTTCATACCCTCCTCCGGACTACATTAAGCTTCACCTCATCCACCGACTTTACCTACCAAGATCCCAACAAATAAGAAAAAAGAGAGGCGAAAACCTGAAATGCAAGACCACCAAAGCCATTACTAAGAAACGAGCTTCCGCGGTCTACCACGAGGTCTTCCGGTACTACTCTTCGGCACCTTCCCCTCCGCCTTCCTTGGCCTGCCACGTGACCGGGGGGATACCGCGGTACCACCATTTGTGACAGCACTGTCCGTACCTGCTCCCTCTTTCGCTTTCTTCGGTGGTCTACCACGCGGCTTCGGTGTTCCAGCAACAACCGCAGCCACCTCCTTCTTCGGCCGTCCACGGGGTTTCCGACCCAGGACAGCTGCCGCCGCGGGCTTCGGCTTGGGTGGTCTCCCACGGCCCTTCTTTGCCAAACCAAGACCACCGTTAACCTGTGTAGGATTACCTGGCTTCGGCTTTGGTGGTCTCCCCCGGCCTCTTTTAACAGCATTGTCATCATCAAGCTTCAGATTAGGGCTTTTGGGAAGCTTGTAGGAGTGTTTAACCATCAGAACTAGGCCTTTGTTCTTCAATCGCTTGAGATGCGTACAGAGAAGCGATGCATGAGTTTGCGGGAGGTTGACGTAGGTGGAAGCGATGTATTTGGCGATGGCTTTTTGGCTAGATCCTTGCCGTTCATTTAGGGCTTTGATTGCGGAGCAAATCATCTGAAAAAAGGAACGGAAAAACTTCAATTCAATAAACCCAGAGATGGATTCAGAGAGAATAACAAAAGTAGGGTTTTCTTACCTCCGCGTAGGAAGGGTGGCTGGGGGGTTGTTTGCGAGGGGGAAGGGCGTTAGCCATGGGAGCTGCTTCCGTTTCTATCTCGCCGGCAATCGGTAAGATGGGGAGAGAAATGTGAAAGGGCGAGAGAGAACCAGGACTGACAAGGGCACCATTAAAGGACGAATTTGGGGTGAATCTGACGGTTAGATGAGGATTACGAGATTTCGATCCAAGGAGGATAAATTTTGGGAAAATATCTGCACGGATAGGTGACGTGGACACATGCATCTTCCTATTTTCTTAATCTTGTTCATGCTCTAGAAGGACAGTTCGCGGGCTACTTTGTGACGCCTTCTGATTGGAATTACTGCAGGATCACCGCAGAAAGGCGTCTCTTTTTTGGGCCCACCTTGCCACGTTGGACAAGAGATCCAATAACTAGGCACTTTCTCCCATCCTTTGCGCGATCACGACCGCTCCGGCTTTAGTTATGTCGGAAACAGAAATCACGACCATCCGATGATTGTACTCTCAAAAACTGTGTTTTCTGACAGAGTCGGGATCCCTGCCGTTGATTTGACCTTGATGCTGGATGTAGACGATCTTGGACCCTTGACTAGACGCTGGTTCGCTTGGAGAAATAATAACCGTCGGATTTTAATGGACTTACTCTGAATATAGAATTTTGATGGGTCCGACTCTTACAGTGTTCTAGTTGAACGGTGCCGATTGTAAACCTAATTTGTCATGTGGGACCGCAACTTAAGCGTCACGCTACATCCGGTCGTCCACGTGCGATTCCAACTTACCATCTTCGCCCCTCGTTGCCGTCCGGCGGTAACGCTACAGACGGAAACTACAATTGCTATGGGCTGTAAGTGATATCGGCACCCCTTGTTTGGAAATCTCTTATTTTTACGATTTGTCTGATTGGCTTGGCTGGAAAGGAAATGGCATGACGCTGAATCAGGGGATTCTAGCACCTAAAATGTTGTAAATAGAAACGGATAGTTTAGAAACTTTGATAATCAACAGTTGTTCTATTTGTGAGACATCTAGAGCTCGGGTAATCACATGCATGAGCCAGATCATGTAAAGGTGTGCTCCAGAAAAAAGGTGAGCAAATCCATTGTCTCACACTTTTCGGGCCTGGGCTTAGGCTGACTCTGGCGAGTCATGGGGCTAACTTTGTGTCAGTGGGGCGGGCTTCTGTAGCCCACGAGGTCCACGGACTAGTAGTAATAAATTGCTGCATCCATCTATGGCTTGTAATATGATAAAAGATATTGTGACAATTAATCACAAATAGTTCTTGTTTGTATATCAAAACAGAAATCTACAAGTTTGGCTCATTCCTGTATACAAGAAAGAAAGAAGAGAAATCCAAATCAAAAAGTTTTTGTGCATTTCAGACCATTTACAGAGAAAACTCAAACTTGTTGAACCATGTAATGGATCTGCAGATCAGTTTCATTCACAGAAAATGCTAAAATCATAAAAGCCCAAAGTGCACAGGTGAAGCCAATCAAGATACAGGCATGGCTAGAGTTGTGAACTTAGTTTTATTTTGCATCTCAAGCAGTCTATCCCATCTAGACGGATGTCTTTGTGCTGGTCAAGTATGGTGTGAAGGTCCTTATAACTTCCTTATATGCTGGTCTCTTGTAGTCCACTGCCTGAATAAATATCTCACTCTTAATAAGCCTTTCTAGAAAGCAAAGAACCAAATCATAAAGTATATGATGATTATTGCACAATTTACCTGCTCAAGTACTACTTCAGGACTGGCCCATTTCCACTCTGAAAATTCGGAGTCTACCTCACCATTTGCTAAATTGATCTCACTATCATCTCCACTGAATCTCATCAGAAACCTACAAAATCATGCAAGGCTAAGTGTCCCACAGAAAGTGATATAACTGACATGACTGCAGGTGTTTTGTTTTTCAGAGCTCGTAAGGTATAAATCTACAAGAGTCAGTATGTGCAGAATTTAAAATATGAAACAAATAGCAGCATATTAGTTTGGTAATTATCATAAATCTGTGGTGGGTTTAACACCATCTCCACTTGTCTTCCTACAAACATACCCTCTAAAATTCAGACATTCCACAAGCTGAGTCTTGCCACACACAATTTATTTATTTATTTTTGAAAGGCATTGGCATGCAGAAATTTTAAGGCAGACATTTCTCAGAATCCTGCCATGATGAACATCATTAAGTCTCATGCCAGAAATCTTTGATGACTAACTTTCTATCAGGAGACTGAAGAGTAAAAGTTCTTAATGAACCAGAACCTTGTCTGTTCAAACAGCGAGTGTATGTTTTCTTATAAAGAATGGTTTTTTTCCTTTTTGGTTGAAAATGTAAAGAAGGTCTAACCACCAAACAAACTGTAGTATATGAATACTAACAAGCACAACATGCAAAATGGGGAAAACATGGACTTATGAGTGGTACAAGAGAATACAGTTACCAACTAAAGCAAGTCAATAAAGCAGTGAACCATGGTTTCATTCATCTAAATGGTCAGATACAAAAAAGAGAGCTTGATGTGTGAAGTACCAGTATCATTTGCCAAAACTGTCAGTCATAGAGACAAAATGTAGTTAAGTATCAGTATATCAGAAACACAATCACTAATGCAGCCAGATGCAGTACTCTGTGAGTTCAGCACGGCAGGGAGATATTAAAAGCATGCACCCATTGCATCATGAGATGAAGGGATACTAGACAATTTTTAGCATAAGTTCCCCTCAAGTAAAGACCAATGTTACCTTATTGTACCTCTAACCATGCACCTCATTGACTTCTAATCACGGCACAAAGCTAAGGTGTGATTTATTTCCACTTGCTGATTCCTTTAAAATGTCTCTCTAAATGCTAAGGGAAACATTTATGTGGATGCCTCTCTAAAACTTTGCTCCAAGAATATGCTAGGGATCAATAGTTCAGATACTGACCGTAATATGTCAGGGGAGAAGACAATAAAGCAAGTTCTAATAGAAAAACTTCTGCTATTCTCAATTTCCAACACAGTTGTCCAAAGATCATGAAAAAATCTGCAACATCCATTCTTAATCTCCAAACTAACTCTCTACGCCTCTGTGGAGATTTCAGCATGTTCAGAACTGTAATATGTGTGGAACTTCATCCAGCAAATTTCCCCAATAGCTAGTTACCAATTATGAGGATAACAGAGTTTGACAGAAAATTAACAAGATTTTAAGTAGATTCCCCTATCAGTAAAGGCCAGGTCCACCAGGTGGTAGATTTATTAATAATTCTTTATTAGTTTTGAAGAAGGGGAGCCTTGGCGCAACTGTAAAGTTGTCGTAGTGTGATCTTGAGGTCACAGGTTCGAGGCGTGGAAATAGCTTCTTGCAAAAATACAAGGTAAGGCTGTATAATATAGGCCCTTGTGGTCCGCCCCGGACCCCGCATAGGCAGGAGCTTCATGCACTGGGGCTGCCCTTTTTATTAGTTTTGAAATGTGGCAATGTTCCCTTACAGTTTTGAAATAGTCCATCCCACTGCCATGAACTAGTGCCTAAATTTGACCCCTAATTGACTCATCTACTTACCTTCTTTGTTCTATCACCACATCTATCAACCCTTGAACAAGTTATTACTTTACCAGAACATTTTCTTTAACTGAATTTTGGACATATGGACAATCTGTCATATTCTTGTTTTGCTCCGAGCTTTTCAGATTTTGTAGTCCATCATTTCTACTAATCATCATTCGAATAGTTTAACTAGCTTGTTTTAACACTGGGTGGCTTAGAGGATTGCCTTAGGCCTCTGGATTGGTCTCCAAGTCAATTGTGAGTATTGAACATTAGCCATCACCAAATTCGATTTGGAAACAGTTGTATACTCAAAATTTCACTTTAGAATCCCCAGAATAACTTCTATGAGAGAACCTACAATAATAAAAAGCTGGTTTACAACTAGCTTAGCCCCAAAGAGAAAAGATTCACGCCCACCTTTAAATACCATTAGACAATATGCAAAAGAATTAAGGGTTGAGACATCTGATAAATTTGGAATGGCACAGAAGAGGTTAACATGGCAGCTACTCAAGGATGACATGCATAAATTATCAAAATGGTCCAAAATCGTACCAATCAAAATAATTATGCAAAGAAACTTACATAAGACTTTTAGTTTCGTCCAAATAACTGTAAATAAAAAACTCAGAATATGGACATAAAGAAAGGAAGAAAAACAGCAAGAGAAGACCAAAAGGATGGCCAAACATTAATATAATCAACATGGAATGCTGTTATGAAGTTCGCAAATAATTAATGGAAGAAGCAACACTATAAAGCATAGAATCTAGCACTATTTCTGGAATAAGTTGGTACACCAATTCTTTTGATGCAATATGTTCAGAGTCTGAAAAACAAGTATGTCCATTTGCCGTGGCAAACTATTTGATCAGTTCTTTTAATTATTTGGTACATCAATGACTGTTGTTATCCATAGATACGGACCAGTTACTCTGATCCAAAGTTACAAAAACTACCAGTGTTAGGATTTGGACTCAATAATACAAGTTTTAACAATGGGGCTGCTGTGTTGTCAGCAGTAAATTTGTTGGCACATGCATACATGTAAAGAATTCATAAGAAGTTAGTAGGTGACAAACCATAAACATATGGCACCGGCTGTGCTTCTAAGCCTTTAGCAATTTATGGAAAGATAATGTAACATGACTGTTAATACTGGGCAATCATGTGAATCTAATAAACTCACCATTTTTGTGCCTGGCCATGCCATTCTCCTCCCCATAGGCGGTTGACTTTTGCTCTCACAGCAGGAGGGAAGTCATAGGTCAACCAGTGTGGAACCTGCTGACATTCAAAACACTGATCACCTTGACAAACAGGATAAGGTGGTCTCTCATTTGGCCAGTTCACTGGTTTCCCCGGAAAAAACAAAGCAAAATGAACGATAAATACTTAAACCTTATATCGAGAAGGAAGTTAGTATTTTATTTCATTTATATTATCCAATAAGAACCTTAGAACTAGTAATTGTTGCTAGTGAACACTACAAGAGGAAGTTTTCAAATATAACACACAACTGAATTCTCATATCTGAAACTCGGCATCCTTCTGCAGTTCTTCTAAGGGTTTTTGGAGCTGAAAAAATGTAACTATGACTAAGGAAAAGTGGAGGAGGCCTATGCATACCACAGAACAGAGTCCAAGCATAAAACTCACTATGCATTCATGGATGGCCACCAATTGTCTTTTGCTAAATGTCTTTCATTTTATTTCAAAAATCATTGCCTTAGGAATCTCAGGAGTCCTTCTTTTTAGGCTTCTGTTTCTTCCACTACTCTAGAAGGGGAGCCTTGGCGCAAAAGTAAAAGTAAAAGGTAAAAAGTTTCTTCCACTACTCTCAATTTTCTTTTGATTAGCCTTTTCTAAAGAATGCTGATGGGACTAAGTTGAGGTTGAGTTGTCATTTTTTTTAGATAAATTATAATGAACACCTACAGACAGGAGAACAGTGCAATCCACCTCTGCAATAATCTCAGCCGACGCTATTCCAGTTTCTTCTCGCAATTCTCTAAGGGCTGCAGACCGTGGTTCTTCACCATCATCAATACTCCCCTGAGGCATCTGCCATGCTCCTGGAACATTCAATCTTGAAGCAACAAAGACCTGCATGAGGATTGAAGAGCAATTACCATTTGTAAATTAATGGCTAGGAATTTATGTCTCGAGTTTAAATTATGATTGGAAAGTTTCAAATCAATTGAAGTGCAACAATTAATAGACAATATCGTAATTCCCTCAATCTTAAGACACCAACCAAAAGTAGAAGAAACCATTCCAAAGAAAAGCGACAGAAGAACCATATCGTTAGACGAGACTACAGCCAAATATGCACTGAACAAACAGATGAGAAAATTCATTCTCATTGTGGAAGCACAATTGGTTGGAACAAAGCAATAGGGCATTTCAGGCAGTCGGAAAATTAGAACTTCAAGCAACTTCTGGAACACCCTTCATCTGAAATCTACAAGTTGGCCAAAATTTAGCCATTTCACATCAGTCTAACCCCGCCCCCCTTATGAAAATACTTAAACCCTCAGCACAGATTTTCAGATTTCTGAAACAGTGACAGCGCCTTAACCACACAGACACAAACCTGGTTTTGAAAGACATCTCTCTGTTTCCCGAGAACAATCAGCAGAAGAAACAAAGCTACAGACCTTACAGTTCACCAAAGACCAAAACTGCGACAAATTCTGATCACTACATATCACAGAAACCTGATTTCAAATTCATAGCCTTGTTCAACATCCCTCTGTTTCCAAAGAACAATCAACAATAAGAAATAGAGGCTGAATAACATGAACTTCACCATATATCTCAAACAGTAACAGATCTCGTAGAACAATCCAAACAAAATCAACCGAAACTGGAACGTATCCGAAAACATATCATCCGTAGCTGAATTTCCACTTACCTCATTAATCAACAAAAACATAACTAATTCAAGAGTTTTCCACAAACCTCAAAGCAACCAACATTCTACTAACAGATATGTGGCAACAGATATTTCATTTTCAGTTCTGTGAAAAATCCAAAAGATTCTGACAAATCAAAAAGAAAAAAAGAGCAATTACAGACAAAAGGCACCTCATGTTGAGAATTGAGGAGACAAACTCCAACATTAGGCCTATACCCAGGTGGAAGTCCCTCCATTTTCTCTCTTTTCTTCTTCTTGTTCTCGGTGATAACGTTCCAAAATCCACCCAGAAAGCAAATGGAGAGGAGGGACAATAAAGAAGAAGTACAGAGAAAATGGAGCATTTCGTGGAAAGGAAAGGGTGGCCCACCATCTTATAGTAATATACAGGGAGGCCAACAAGGTCAAAACTCAAATTCAACCCGCACGTGCCAGGAAAAAGCAGAGAAAGTGGCGGAAGCAACAGATGGCAACTGAGTTGACTTTCGACGTCAAAAAGGGTTACAACGCCGTATTAGACGAAGCAGCTGGTGGGACGTTCTATCAACAGTCGAAAATCATTCATAATGTGGGCCCATTATTATTTTGGATAACTGAGGTGAATCTGTGGTTTATGATCTGTCTCTGGCGCAGCTTCACTGCATGGCTGATACTAAATCTGGAAGATAAGGTGGCTAAATAATAGCATCCAACGAACAAAGAACGGTCAAGATCACTACGAGGGCGTTTTATGGGCCCATATGAGAAAATCTACGTGTGGATTTACACCAATAAATTTGAATACCATCTTGTGCTTTGTAAAGGAGTTGCATCTAAGTGCCAGGTGAGTTGAGCAAACGAAACTACAATCCCGTGACACCAAGACTCATAAAAAAAATCGCATGATATTAAGGAAAAAATTCTTAAATACTGCCACTAGACGGTTTAGTTTCAATCGATCTCCATAATTTTAATCTTTGCCGTTCATACAGATCAACGGCATTGTGGAGTGGCAACTGAAAAAGAATTCGCCCAGACTGATGTCAAGATGATCGGATGATCCACCATTCTTTCTTCTATTTTTTTATTTTTGCCAAGTCTTCTACCCTCCACATTGCCAACTGCCCAACGGATACGACGGGCTAGCCCATGTATTATTAAAACCAAATAACTTAAATCACCAGACTAAATTCCAGATTAATAGTATTAGGTATAGTAGTGGTAACAGTTACAAAGAAGTAACGGTAAAAAAAAGGTTGAAGGTGGGAAAGTTGGTGGTCAGGAAGAAAAAATATATCGGTGTAAAACCAACATGAAGATGACGAAACAAAGTCATGGTAGCTTAGGTAAATGTAATAAGAGCAAAGCAGGACTCCACACGTTAGAGTGCACGAGAGAAAAAGCAGGAGAAGGACTAATCGACTGTAAAGAAATTAGAAAGGAAAAGGTAAGAATCATTTGCTTATCTAGTTAACAACAAGTGAAGAGAAGAGAAGGGGAGGTAAAGTCCCCTTTATTATTCTTGTTCTCCACTTTTATCTTTGAATAAATAGAATAAAGAGTTTCTTACAAGTTCCTGAAAATTTTGTTAAAATATTATAAAAATTAATAGTAAAAAATGAAGGATCTCATAAGATAAAAATATATAATATTTATATTTATATTTGATTATTTTTATGACAGTTAATAGAAGAGAATGGAAGAAGAAGATTCATCGTGGCTAACCCGATGGGGATAAGGCCTTGATGATGATTAGGTATCTTTTTAGTATAAAATTACTAAAATATATATATAATTTATATATGTCTCTCTAATGTTCCGCCCCTTCCTTGGATCCTACATAAGTGAAAATTTCATGCACCAAGGCTGCCCCTTTTTTTTTTTTTCTCTATAGTGTTCCTTGAGACAGATCAGAGATTAAGATCACGCGTAGTATTTTTGAAATAAAGTACCTTCGACAAAGTAAGACCAGGTTTAGAGAAAAGTTGATGGAACACACGGTGGAGTCACATCTCACAATTCCGCTGCCATACATGCGCTGAGAGTCAGCTCGCGTAAGACAAAGGCGGCCATCGACTTTCAACGTTTAACTCATAAAATATGTGGAGATGAGGCTTGAAATATTCCAATTCTCGTCAAATCCATCTCTGTTGTTAAAGAAGATGAAAATTATTCAGTCCAGGGGAGACGAACGAAGGGGAGTCTTGCCGCAAGGTAAAAGTTGTTGTCGTGCGACTTTGAAGTTATAGTTTCAAGAGGTGAAAACAGCCTTTTGCAAAATGTAAGATAAGGCTGTCTACGTTGAGTCCTTGTGGTCTGTCTCTTCCCCGAACGCCGCATAAGAGGGAGTTTCGTGCACCAGAGGGGCTGCCCTCCAAGGGTAGATGAACAAGTTCATTTACAAACTCATCCATGGACACCTGAAAGTACCTTCATCTTGCATGGATTCTGCGGGGGCTCTGATCTGTTGAAATAAGGCTTTATCTAGAGAACATTCTTTCATCTCGCCGGTTTAGAAAAGCCATTGACTGATTTACTAGTAGATTTACAAGGGAAGTTGCGATCGAGTAAATAGCTCTGCGACCAATGAATTTGATTCAATTGAAAAATAAAAGATTTGTACAAGTTATACATTTCGTCGCCACTTAATTAAAAAATTATTAGGTATAAATATGTAAATACTTGTAACTCAATTAGTGAGTGTAAGGCAGCTAGATTATGCATATACCAGGCTCATATGACCAGCGAAACCAGCTGCTTGTTTTCAGGCCTTAAGCGTGAATGGTCGCACTCAATAAATCCAAAATAGAATAGCTAGCATCACATAATGATCATGAGTTTTGGTGTCTACCTGAATCCAAAGAAGGCCGAATCAACGTGGACACTTTTAATGTATGGATAATACCTTGTGCATCCTGGGACAGTAGTCCCAAGTACTGAAGTGACTCTCGGGTAAAGAAAGTGCTGGCAGCTTCTAATGAATCCCAATTTGTTGGCATATAATCTCATCAAGCTTCTATTTTTATTAGGGATTTGTTTTTGCAATTGAGAATCATTTTCCCCGTTAGAGAAGGCATGTTCTCTATTTTCATTGTAGCTATTTTCTATTCAAAGAGACGAAAAAGTTGAAGATAATTTTATTATTTTATCTTTTTCCTTACGTACAGATGAATACACATATGTATACTAGTTTGTAAGTAAGAAGAGAAAATAATAAAAATCATCTTCAACTTCTTCAAAGTATGGCAAATAAGGATACGAAAAAGTTACTTCCCTTGTCTTTTGGTCACGTCCACTCATGTTTAGAGAGGTTAAAGGTGAAAAGGCATGCCCCAATATACTGATGGGAAAGTAGTTGAATCCATCGTCGAAAGAAGAATTAGGCAAAAAATTAAGATATATTCCAGAAAAATAAAACTTTCATGGAAGAGAAGTAAACGAAACGCTTTCATAAAAATTCTCATAGAGTTCAATTTAGACAGATAGACTGCATGCCTCTAAATACAATAAAAAAGATGAGATGGGCATCCTTGCGGTTGGTGATCCAGACTCTTCTCGTTCAATCCAATTATCATAACTAGGTTGTAGCTAGCCAACCGCGATCAAATATAAATATGAAGGGGAGTCTTGGCACAATGATAGAGTTATTGTCGTGTGACCTCGACGTCACTAGTTCATGGCGTGAAAACAGCCTCTTGCAAAATGCAAGGTAAAACCGTGTACTATTGACTCTTATGATCCGCCCCTTTCCAGAACCCGCATCAGGGCTCCCATAATTCAGCTCATAATAACACAAAGACAAATATTCTCTCTGCACAAACAGAAAATTACAGCATAAATCAATCAAAATTGAGCCCATTTTGGGCTTCCATTTGGCTACTGCCCAAGGTTGCTTCCATGCTTAAAATGGCTGAATATTTATAAACTCTAGAAGGTGGCAGTCATGGCTGAAAACCATTGTAATGTACTAATGTCTAGCCATTTAGACATGGAAAAAGATTTGGACAATCATTGCCGTAGAAACTACCACTCCAAGCTCCTAGATGGAGGCATATCATCCGTTGGATAACAAAACCTGATTCCAGTCCATGTGCGCACTAAATTAAGTTATGATATTAAAGCATCGAAAATTTTAATCTGCGACCATCGCCACCTTTGGTATTTAAAGTTTAAACCATCTAAAGAAGTCGAAAATTTTAATATACGTGGTGAGTCGATCACAGTTTTCATCAGCGAGTAATCTGAGTCCTTCATTTTCATCTGAAAAAATAGTTTCTTGATGCTGAATATATCTAATCCGCTGGAGAGACCACTCAATCTTTGTTTGAACGGTTTGAAGGTGGATGAACGGTTTGGATCGTGGAAAGAATGGGCCCCGCTCGTACTTTCGCGAGCCAGAGCACTGAAATTGCCGCGGGCAAACCAATTCGCCATGATGGGGCAGTTCGTATGTAAGGTAATCCTTGAGCAATCAAAGGCTTAGATTTTTCACTCGTGGCACGGTCTACTGAATAGACGGTTCAAGATCACCGTAAAGAGAAAATGTGAAGGCCTTTTAGGTAAAATACCCTCCTGGTCGAAGGAAGACTTTATTTTACCAAAATTAGCCAACATTCCCTCCCTAAAACCCTAAACCTCCCCGGGAAAGGAGAAAACACCCTCCCTAAGTCTCTTTTCTGTTGCCATTTTGGACTGGATGGGTGGATTTATAGTAGGAAACTGATTCAGTAAATACCAAAATCACAAACAAATTTCAAGTATTGTCTGCCTAAAACCCTAAAGCTCAGCGAAGAAGACGACCACAATTTGGGTACTCTGTTTCCACCTTGATTTCACTATTCTTAGCAATGTTGTCTGTTCATTGTATTATTCTTCTTTATGTTCATGCTCGTGCAATGTTTGAGTAACGATTTGTTCATTAGCGGATGTTCCAAGTGACTTCCCTAATCTTCTTTATGTTCTAGGTGTCATACATTATAGAACAGATTCAACGCTGAAATTGGATATTTTTTCTGCCTAAATTTGGGCCCTTTTTTCGCCATTTCTTTCTTTACAGTCTAGACTGTTAGACGTTATAATTTGGAACAGAATCTGCAGACTATTGTCCTTATTCTTGAACTTTCTTCTGTGGTTTTCTAATGTTCAATGCCATGCTGCAAATTTTTTTTATTGCTATCTTTGTTTTTTCTGTGTAGAATTGTTCTTCTGGCTAGAACGTTGAAGATGCACTAGTTAGGAATTCTGTTGGGATGTTTTTAAATTTCCGTATCTTTCTGAACTTCAATAGTGGAGCCTTGGGGCAATGGTAAAGTTGTCGTGTGACCTTGAGTTCATGGGTTCAAGGCGTGGAAACAGCCTCTTGCAAAATTGCAATGTAAGGCTGCATATTATAGACTCTTGTGGTTTGCCCCTTCCTTGGACCCCCCACAGGCAGGAGCTTTGTGCAAGAGTAGATGAATGATTTTGAGTTTTGTATGGCATTCAATCATTATGAGTGATGATAAAATTGTTGGTATCTAGAAGAAAATTTTGATGAACCAGAATCTGTAGGGATATTAATGAATCAATGTAAAAGGATTTGATGATGAAGGATTCTCATTATTGGTTTTGCTGGTTGATGTTCAACTTCAAACATGTATGTTTAATGACCACTTTATATGATGTGGATTATGAGGAGACCCAACTTGCATCTTGATGTCATGAGTAGTGCAGAAATCCTAGAAAGATTTAGGTATATTCACCCTTTCATCATTCTTGACTCATTTGATCAGTAGTTCCCCTGCTGAGAGATAATTGCATAAATCCACAGCAGATGTCTAACACATTTGACTTATTTTAAGAAAATAAATCCCAGTATATGTGTAGAAGCATCAACAAAGTATCAGAATGAACAAGTTCAAGAAAAGAAGATGACTATGTTACTCTGAAAATATTGAAGTTCCGGAAAGTTCTCCGAATTGACAAATATGACGGAGTTGAGAATTATAAGTAGTATTACTGGAGGCAGAGAAAGCAAAAGTTAATAAACTAAGGTTCATAAATTTATAAAATGCTAAAATTTGCATGTGCTGTCCGGGAATGTAGAAGGATAGAGGAGTGCAGAATGCTGAGACAGAAAAGAATTCAAGGCTGTGACTGGACTGTGAAGGCTGAGAGTCTGAGGAGGTAGATGACCTATATTAGTACCCTCTTCATAGATTACTGGAGGAGCTTCCAACTCAATGAATACTTCACAACTGCAATAGAGGAGCTAGCAGCTAAAACAATTCAATTGAGAGATAAGGATCCTTGGATCATTGATCCTAGATATGGAGAAGAAGTTTGTCGAGTGGAGAGAAATCTTGTTTGTGAGGAAGAAGGGTTTCTTCTTCATTACTTGATAGAATGAATGAGGTGGACATTTTCACTTGCGTGATAAGCAATACACGTGACCAAGGGTGTTTCCAACAGGCACTTAGCATGACCACAAGGTGCACTATGTTATAATTCACAAATATACGTGACTCGAAGTTTTTACGGTTTAGTTGTCAGAGTTGGTACCATTCACCTTTTATGTACAGTTGAAGGACCAAAATGCCATGCCGTGCAGTTAGCTTGACTGAGTTCTGGTGGTTATTTGGAATCATGTATACTTTTGCTGCCATAAACTCATATTCTTTTGTTTGAGCTAATTCTCATGTTAATCATGGAACCTGCTGTTTAAGTGGGTTAAGTGCTGGAGTTTATAGATTTCTTCATGAGTGTAATTTTTCTCAATGGTGCTCTGTGCTCCATGATCCTCTGTAAGTTATTTTGGCAGCAGTTGCATTCTTCAAATAGACTTTTTGATCTTTTATATTTGTCCATGGAAAATTGTCTTCTTACCTGTGTTGTATTTGACTATGGTCATGTATTCCATACTCCAATAGGTAATATTAGTATTTTTGTTTGTAGAGAACTTAGCACTGTTTAGTTTGGCTTAAAAAGGAATGTACTCTATATAAGTTTTCAGATTATATAATAACTGGAACTGTTGCTAACCAATTCTGGACCAAAATGTAACCTGTCACATCTATGACTCTTTTGCAGAATCTGTAAAGTTGTGAGGACTATTCTTCTGGGTGCAACGTAGTTATTTATCTTGCGACGTGGGAGCTACACAATGTCGAGTGGCCCTGGACTTGAGTCTCTTGTTGACCGTATGCAAATTCTCGCCTGTGACTGTTATAATAAGTTGACATGATATAATTAAAACTGGTTACTCAGTGCAATACTGCCTAGATACTGCACCAGAATAACTTTGTTTTGATTTACTTTGTATTGTTTTAATCATGATATTTTCATGTCTTTTAAATTAAGATTTGACAATGACATGTATTTTGGAACTTGGAAGTCTCTTTCTGAAGTTTTGGCCCAATTTCTTATCAGCTGCTTTAGTGATTTCTGCCCTTTCTATGCAGAAACAATATCAGTTATCACAAATGATGGGCGCAATATAGTGGTAAGTCTTGAATTTTACCTTTCTCCCGCTTTGACATTTCTGTTGCAATATTAACACCTTTTTTTACTTTAGGGAATCTTAAAAGGTTTTGACCAGGCAACAAACCTTATTCTGGATGAGTCCCACGAACGTGTTTACTCCACAAAGGTTTGTCCATCTGTTTTGATGTATGGCATATTCTGGATGGATCCCATAATTATGTTTACAAACTTTCTCTTCCTTGATGGTTGTTCGCACTGTTTAAGGAATAATCTTATATTCTTTATAATACTAAAAACACCATTGGCTGTCCAAAAAAATTCCAAAATTATCCCAGCAGTCCAGAGGTGAATTCTTGCATTACTTTTCTGATGGACAATGACCATCTATGTTAAAATAAGTTCGTTTAGCCATTTTCATGCCATAATGATCCACAATGATGGCTTGCTGCATTTATGTTTACAATCTTATTGTTCTGTCAGTAGGTAAGTTGAGTTGAACCTCCATCATCTTCTTGTGGCTAAAGCACTTCCCAACAAACTTCGCATGTCTCATGGCACATCCTTGTGATGGATCCGTATTTTACTAATGTTGCCACTGGCTTTCCTTCTATTTTTGAGAAAATTTTAGTATTAGCACTCTTCCCGCTATCGTCTTTTACATTCTCCAAATGGCAGGACCTGATTTACCTATGAGAAAATATATGATGCATGTTCTAGTATACCTGCAGCTAAAAACCCAGATGGCTGGTGGTCAAAGCTGTTTATCTTCTAGGGCACATCCAGTAGGTGGTATGCCTAAGAAAATCATCTCCACTGGAAGGTCCTAACTCCGATGCATCAATATTTTATTACTGCTGTTTTCTGACTTCCTGAGCTATTCATCTCTCTTTCCAGAATAAGTGGTCAGGGTCATCCAATGATAGGGCTTCTGATTCATGTCTATTTATATGACTTGGCCCAGAATATGAACAGTTTACATTACCAAAAGCTCCCACATCTACATTTAGCTGGACATACAAATCTTTGTTTTGCATGTGCAGATGCAACTAAGAGTCCTTTGCATAGAAATTCACTTGTTCTGCACTTTATGCCAGTTCGTTTCCTTATCACATGTCCATATGTCCTGCTCTGAAATAAACTGGAGATTTATTGTGAAAAAAAAGAAGGAAAGAAAAGTGGAATCTTAGCAATGGAGCTAGGGTTATGAAAGGGAAATTCAGAGGATGATGTAGCTATGAAAGAAAACAGGATAGGAAAATTGAAGGTTTGGTCATAGTAGTATGAGGAAAGGGAGAACACTAATAATAAAAAAGGATAGCAACGGGCAAGGAAGCAGTGGTGCATTGACAAAAGAGCACAGTACAGTAGAATATAAGAGGTTTGGGAGGGGAGCAAGGGGGAAAGAAAGAACAGTAAAGGAGATGGTGAACAAACAAAAGATCAAGATCTTAGTCACTGAAGAAACTGCCTCACAGAAGTTGCAGGCAAATCTAATAAGCTAGAAATGGTGGAATAACAGCAGAGAATTGAAGGAGCAGTCGCCAGTAGGTGGATGCTAGTCATTTTGAAGAAGGTAATAGAAAGATGTAGACAGATGATGTGTTGTACTTGGTGTATTGATAAGATTCTTAGATTTGTAGAGTTAACTTATGTTCCCAACTCTCAAAAGTCTGTTCCCAATTAGTTTAAGGGAGCAATTATGGAGGTGAATTAAAGAAGTTAGAATCCGCAGAAGAAACTGAGTGAATGAAAGATTACAATGGCATTCAGGTCCCACCAAAAGAGAAAGAACAAAAAGTAGAAGGGAACTGAAACCAACATGGCTAGATATGGCAGGCTTGATCATTGTAACACTGATACTTGTAATAAATATTTTATCTATTCTGTAAGTTGTCGAAGTAGCATATCTTTGGCCATCATTATCTTCAATTAATTATCTTGGCCTTTTGCTTTCTAGCATTGCATATATGGCACTAATTTTGAGTAAGATACTCTTTTTAGATTGACAATCGTGCTTTTTTCTTGCTAATATGATGTATGTGGAATTAGTTAATGTGAGTATATAGATGCTCTTGGATTTAATCATTAATTCGTAGTTTTAATTCACCCGGAATGATATGCTGAACTTGTTCTAGTGGCTGCTCTTCTGTCCGAAATTGAAGTTATCTTTTCCAGACCCAAGATGATAATATCCATGGAGTTTATTCGTGCTATTTGCAGCTGGATAGCACTTAACTAAAAATATATAAAAAATTGCTTAAAAGATGTGCTTTCTTATTTTCTGTTCTTTTAATACAATCTATATTTCAGGGCTAGGGGGTAGTAGGGATGAGACCACCATCCATGGATAATTTTGTCTGGGGTGTGTTACTCTGTATATCTTGCACTCTTTTCCTCCTTACCTTAGCAGAAATGGATGAAATGAATTTTTTGTGAATTCTGCTCGGGTATACATAATCACTATTTTGCTGACTCTCTGATGTTTGAGCGATTCATTTTGTGCAGGAAGGTGTTCAGCAAATCGTACTAGGCTTGTCCATTTTAAGGGGTGATAATATGTATGCCATCTTGGTCATAACTTAGATATTCTTGCTTCCATCCTCTTGCTTCTTACTACTTAGTTCTCTTCTTACTGACGTAGTCTCACCTTCGTTTCATACTTGTGCAGTAGTGTTGTTGGAGAATTAGATGAAGAACTCGATGCAAATCTTGACTTGACAAAGTTAAGAGCGCATCCTCTCAAGCCTGTTATGCACTGATTAACCCAAGGATTAGCTTCTTTTTGTAATCTGTTACGGGGTCATGATCATGTTTCTTTCGGAATTTTCACTTTGGCTTGAAAACAGCCAAAACGTTGTGCTGTAAGCAGAATTGTCTCTTTCAAGTCCTGTAACTACGAGTCTTTTGTGCCTCCTTTTTCTTTTCCTTTCAGAAGGTGCAGTTCTGTTAGAGCTAGGACACTGGTTAAGTACTCTATGATTCTGCAATTCAGCTTTTTGATGTTTGACATGGGGATAACCATCCATTGGTTGAGCTATTCAAGGTTTATATCCCGCCTTTAGAAACCTTGGGAAAGTGGACTCCATGTTGTTGTGCTTTTTATTTTTCTGATACTATTTGATGGAGCTTTGAAGGGATGCCTTGGTGCAACTGTAAAGTTGTCATCGTGGTTCACCCCTTTCCCGGAACCTGGATGGGAGAGAGCTTTGTGCACCGTGGCTGCCTTTTTCTTTGTTTTTTGGTTGGAGCTTTCTCTTTACTTGTGGAATGTTCCATAGTGGTCGTCTAATACAGTAACTGTATGCCACGCAAATTTCTCTTTTCCAACGTGGAAAAAATAACTTTGAGATGATTGACATCGGTTCATGTTTTGGCTGGCAAGAAAGTGATGGGAATTTTTTTTCATGGAAGAAAAGAATTCTCGATTCTATAGCCGATGGACAGGACTGTAGATCACACTAGTTTTTTCATAACATAACGTGGACCAATCGGATAGGCTAGCTATGTCTGAGGTGAAACCCAGCAATGTGATTGGGGTTCTAAATTGTATCAGTCCATGAGAAATCTATATGGCAATGGAAATTTTCTCAATTGTTATCTCTATACAAAGCCTGCTATTGCATTTTGAGATGGGTAGTGATTTGTTTTGAGAGATCTAATCTGTTCGCCTCGTTCAGCATGTCAAATTAGGAACGTCAAGAAAAATTGATGCATTTGGATGATTTTAACCACTTGTTTTGTCTTTAAAAAAATCTAAAAAGAAAAAAATCTATGGTTGTGATTTTATCACATAGGATATAAGCATCCAGTGGCTGTGAAATTTGGTTTCCAGCCTATACAAGATACTCTGAACTAGATGAATGGATTAGATCAACCAAAAGTAATCACCACTACCAGCTGGGCAGATCGTTGACCAGATAGTTTTGTATCTCCATGATGGCCCGAAGATAAATGGTGCCTCCTGTTCATGCATTCTCAGGTATATTGACTCAAGTGGATCATGTATTCAGCCTTTTTCTTAAATACTTCATGGTCAAAACCTTTCCTACTGCGCTTGGATGGTCTTAACCTTCTCCTACCGGTATTTACAGTGTTGGCTCATAATGTTAGTAGCATAATGGTCTTAAGAAATCAGATGCTTAAGACTGCCAAATGGATGAGATTTTGGAGGCATGGCTTATATAAGATAGAGCCCGTCATTGTGAGACTAGCTGATCGGAATGACCAAAAGTATTCCGGTGAACTCATGCAGTTCGTACAGCAGTTGTTGGCTGTTCAAACATTAAAACTCTCTGCTCCTACTTGCCCAAGTGCCAATGTGAGTGACTACTTTTCAAGGAATAATTTTCACATTAAAGGTGTACTCGTGTGACTTTGAGGTCGTGGGTTCACAAGACGTAGAAACAATCTCTCGAAGAATATTGCATGTTTTCAATATTATCAGGCGCCATCTTTGACTTAGATACCTAACTTTCCATCTGTTACGCAGGGCAAAATAGTCTGTATCATCCACCCCTTGTTAAGGAGAGGAGTTTGCATTTTGTCTCCAGATTCTTGCATTTTGTGGTCTGTCCCTTCCCCAAAACTTGCATAGGCGGGAGCTTCATGCTCTGGGGCTGCCCTTTTATTCTTGCAATGAAATTCTTAGTTTTCTCTCTCTCTTTTGCTGTCCTCTTTGTGCTCATTGTCTTCCTACTATCAGAAGCCATGGTTTTGGGAGGTAAGCAGCCAATTCACCTTTCCCTGCTTTACTTCTCTCGTCCTTGATTTGGTGAAATTTATTTGTGATAAAAAACTTGAACCTTATTGTCACCGTTACAGCCATTGATCGACAATGGGACAAGTATAGAAGGCCATCCAACCCGCCACCACCGCTTATTAGAAGATCGACACCAAAACATCCGGAGTTTCTGGGACTTCATCTGATCTTTGTTGGTCCTCTTCCAAGACCAGAAAGCCACTTAACTTAGTAACGGAAGTCTGTAAATGTTTCTTCTACGATTTCACTATCATCTTAGATAAAGAGCTGTATGTTGACCTTTATTTAGGGAAGCCTTGGCACAACGGTAGAGTTGTCGTTGTACCTTGAGGTCATGGGTTCAAGGTATGAAAACAGCCTCTTGCAAAATGCAAGGGAAGGCTGAGTACTATTAACCCTGCCCTTTTTCCTTCACTTCTTGTAAATTTATGTATCAATGAAAATGTTTCTGTAATATCCTTAATTTTTAGTATAAATTAAAAAATTACTAAATAAATTAAATATATATAAAAAATTATAGATGAAATTATTTTCTGAAAACCTAAGAATTTGAAAGTGCTCGTCAATAGGATTCCAACGCCACAAAGAACGCGGAAAACGGAGCTCAAACGAGAGAGTTAGGAGCCGTTGAAGTTATAGGGGTAGTTTAGTCATTTGGCAGAGACGTTTCACACAGGGGCCCAAATTGATAATGGCACCACCATCTTCTATATGCCTCTACCGGATCCGGCAAAATCGCCAGAGAAACTAGGGAAAGAGGTGTGAAGGGAAGAGTTTCTCTTCCCCTAGGACTCTAAGGCTTATATCTACTCCCCCATATGCCAAAACGCTTTACCCTGAACGTTTTCACTGAGTTTTACTCAGAAACCCTAGCTCTGCAAAGTTAAAATTTTCTGGCGAGTGGAACTTTGGCAACGTCCATCAACGGCTAACAAAGCGAGGTAAGCCTTAAACCCTGATTTCTGGATTAAATAAATAGGAAATATAAAATAGAAATACATTTAAATCAGGAAAATTACGTTTTTCTTGAGAACTCTGTGCATGTTACTGTTGGATCGTGATTTCATGGATGACACCAACTCTGTTTGAAAATCAGACCGTCCATCTAGTGCACAAGAAAACGAAGATCAAACCCTTTAAATTTGAAAGAGATCCAACGGTGGGTTTCTCTAGAAAACGTGAAAATAAGTACCTATGGATGTTTTTAGGAACTTGAAAAAAACTGTTTAAAAAACATGGTTTTTAGCAAAATCAATGCAAAAATAGGGTATAAATGAATTTTAGAGGAAATTTTGAGAAAAATGGTGCTAAAATCACACAAAATGGAGGCCTGTAGGCTTGCCAGAGACAACCGGAATTCGATCGTCTTCTCCAGCGGCGGCGACTGCGTCGACGCCTTGGCACTAACGCCGGAACGCCTAGCAGGATGCCCCAAAGACGACGACGAATGGGAGTTCGACGTGCGTGGAGGGGAGACCGCATTGGTTGTCTCGGTGGGCTCGGGACGCGCGGCGTCCTAGCGACCGTGACGCATGCGGCGTGTCTTGACCGTGTTTCACATAGGCGGGCGTCTTCGTGACGCCAGTATAAACCGGCGTAAACCAGCGCCGCCGGTACAAACCACCTTACGGTGGTTGGTTAGCCCCATTTTGTGTATATTTTCACTAAAACTTGATTTTTGGGAGCTAGCGGAGTCCAAATCATGATCCGAAAGAGACGTTGTGATCGTATTGATGACATTGACATAGTTTTAACTTAAAAACTTATAAATGACCACTTTTAATTTAGAAATTTTTTAAAATAGTGATGTGACATGTACAGGTGCACTTAAATATACTAGTTAAGGGGATTATTAGCAAGCTAAGTGGTCTCACATTGAGGTAGGTGACAATAATTAATGCTTTACCTTGATTTTTAAACCATGCATAAACATAGCATCATGTGTGATTGTGTTTTAAATTGCAATTATTATTTGCTGTGGATTTCATGCGACTTTAAGTACATTATGATTATTATAAATTGAGATCTTTTATTGCATAAACTGATGACAAATGTTTTTATGAGCATGATGGTAATTAATTATGCTTAAATAGAGACTTATTTCTTATTATATATTAAAAATGCATGGAATGACATGGAAATAAGAATAAAGGCTTATTAGCTGGTCCTTTTATAGGCTAACCCCAGGATGAGGGGCATGTCTTGGGGATTTCGAGCTATGAGTGCTCTTGAGTTTTAGCATATACATATGATTTCTGTGTTTTATATTTGATGACGGGTGTTCTCGCCCGGTAGGCGTCATGTTAGGAGGGATAGGGCCGGCCACCCACCCTCCGAGTTTGTGATGTAATGATATTGTGATATGATAGACACCTGCCCATAAATGACATTCGGTAGGGGTTTAGTAACATGGATAGTCCACACTAATGGTCTGGGCCTTTCCATGGGGACAGACGTTAAGTCTTCCGTTATGGTATTGACGGAGAGCGGCGGTGGTTGAGACCCATGGAGGGTTGCCACTGCGGCATGATGGCCCATATTCTTATTATGTGTGTGTATGATGAGCCTGGGTGTGACGACACTCAGAGATTGGCTATGAGTACTCATGATCAGTGATATTAGTGCGATGTGGTGGGACCCATTACCTTAGGGTGCCCTTATTCTTACTGTATGCTCATTTACCTTGATTCATGTCATGTTTTAACTCCATGAAATGCATGTTTTAGCACATGGAATAAATTAGCATATATGTTGGCATGACTTATAATACAGCTATCTTCATAAATGATAGACTTTTTTATTTTAACATTATTGTTATTCATTTCATTTTATTATATTAATTGTCTATGTACCTATACAAGCGATAGCTTACTGAGGCATTGCTTTGTTTTGCAATGCCTTGGATCTCAAGCGCGATAACAGGAAAGGCAAGGCTGTTGAGAAACCATGAGAGCTGCGGAAGATCCTTTTCCTAGAATTTTAGACAGTGATGTGAGTCAATAAACAGGATTATCATTTAAATTTAATTATGGACTGTATACTTTATATTTTGGATTTAATTGAGATGTTTAGACATATGTTAGACATTCATATGGGATGTTATGATGGATAGACCATGGGCCATATTATTATTGTGCCTTGGATATTTATTTGATTCAAAATAAAGGCGTCGATTTATTTGACGTTGATTGATATGCGTATTGTTTTAAATCTATTATCATAAAATTTTATTTATGTTTTAAATTATATATATGTCATTTTGAGAAAAGAAAAATAAAATCTGGAGTTTTAAGAGATGTTTTAGTAAAATGATAAATAAAACTTTTCTCATGAGATTCCAAATGCTCTAATTAAAAATGCTATTATTATTATAAAAAAAATCTAAAAAACCTGGGGTGTCACAGTTTCTCGTGGCAGAATACCATGCTGATACAGGCTTCAGATCATCTCTGATTGATGTAACTAGCAGGTGTGGCCTTGGAGATGAAAACGTTGGATTACAAAACGAGGTCCTTTCAGCCGCAGGCTTAAGTCCTTGGGTGTTAGGGATGCATGCACCCTAAAAATTGTTAGATAATAACGTGAAAACAAATCCTCAACAAAGCATGATATATTTTCCATTGTTAGAATTAGGAGGTCAAGGAAAAGGACGCACACAACCCATTCTTTCAGCAATCCAAACGTTTATTCTGTAATGGGCTACATAATAATGTGTCCTGCATAATTGGTAAATTATAGACCGTTAACTTCCATTTTTAAAAATGTTTGTTTGAAGGCCAAAAATCAGAGCCTTAGAATTGTCCAATGGACCATTTGGATCATTGGAAGGAGTGTCCTTAAATTGGTAATGAGATTCAATTTTTCTAATATCTAACTGAAACATAATCTACCAATAAATATTTAGTGTAGTTGCTCACATATAACTCAGCATCTCTCTTGAAATAAGCTTAATTGCAGATTTGAATTGCGGCTTTCTCTTTTGATTTTTGATTCGACCCAAGACTAGAGTATTGTGTAGAGTAGGCTGAGTAGCTCAGTCAAAGGAGACCACCATTAAGCGTTCTGACTCCTAATAAAATGCGGTCCAGCATGGTCTTTGACTTGTAAGCAATATCCGAAGGCGACCCACCTGCCTACTACTTGTTTGGAGTCAGAAAAACGGAAGAGGACTAAGTATAATCTCAACATAAACGGAGAAGATGTTGTATTTCCTCTGAGGTATTTTGCAATGAAGTTCCCAGTATCTCTCCCCACCTTCTCCTCCTAATAAAGGGGTAGTCTCAGTGCACAAAGCTCCCGTGTATACAGAGTTCAAGGAAGGGGCTGACCACAAGGGTTAATAGTACGCAGCTTTACCTTGCATTTTGCAAGAGGCTATTTCCACACCTTGAACCCGTGACCTCAAGGTCACACGACAACAACTCTACTATTGCACCATGACTTCCCTTCCACCTTCTCCTCCTAATATTAATGCTTATTCTCTTGCTACTATCAGAAGCCGTGGCCCTTGAATTCAAGTTCTATAGTCATTTATCTAGGACATGTAGTTCTTCATCCGCAGGCATATTATGAGGAATGGAAGATAAAAAACCGGCCTTTGAGAGAGAGAGAGAGAGAGAGAGAGAGAGAGAGAGAGAGAGAGAGAGAGAGAGAGAGAGAGAGAGAGACCTCCAAGGTTCAAGGTTAGGGATAGAATATTTATGACCCAAGTCACTGGTGAAAAAACTAGACTCGAGCTCCTTATATAGTTTATTTCAAATAACAAAAATGCCCTCATATAAATTTTTTCTAAAGTATAAATATAAGGAATTATGTTAAATTGTCATTATACAATAACAAAAAAACGATTAAAATTCCAAATTCCTCGTGTATAAGTCTGGAAAACTATTTTTGACTTGTATAGATGGTGTAAGTTTGGAAAATGTTTTTTATGTTGTAACAAGCTAAGGTCAATTAGGGCCTTGATCTGAATGACCCATAAGGGGCAAGGCTAGGGCCAAAAAGTTCTTTACCTAAGTAAGGCTAAAATTCTTTGACCTAAATAGGGCTAGGGTCAAGTCAGGGGCAAAAGAAAGAACTTGTGTCAGGTTTGTGTCAACTAAAATTCTAGTCCAACCCAACCTATTGCCATCTCTGTGTGTGTCAGAGAGAGAGATGTGTGAATATGTGTCACTCAACATATTTGACATGATCATGATCAAAGTCCCCTTTTGACTTTCATATACTTAAGATCTATCTATTGTAGCATTTGAATTCATGCTAGATAGTCTATTGGATATTTTTAATGGTAATTAAATATTTTTAATTTTTGAAAGATATTTTATGAAATTTGAATTTTCAAACTAAAAGATGTGTCTTGATATTCAAATGAAGGGAGATTTTAGTGGCAAAAATTAACCACCAAGTCGGAGAGTCACTTATTGAAGAGTCATTTGATGAGAAAATAATAAACTCATATTCTATCAAAGGAGATATTCTCCTCTTTTTTGAATACAAGTTTTCTAAATATTCTTGAGTTTTCTTCTAATATTGTTTTGCCAGATTAGAACTTGGCTAATTATAGTTAGATGTGGTCTTTGGATGTTGCTTACATGCCCGAATACAAGAGTTCTAGTGTATTTGAAGTGATTTGCAGTGGTCCTCTAAATAATCTCTTGTTTAGAGAGTAAGGAAAAATAACACTAAATAAAATATATTTGTACATGTTAAAGCCATGTTTACCATTCTTTTGCCACTCCATTTTCACTTACGTAATCAAAATTGTCCAAAAATTTTAAAGCATTATAGTGCCTATGATGGAGTATGAATTCAGCATGGCTACTATAAAGTTAGCAAATGAAGATACAAATAAGTTGATAGGTTGGATGGCTCCAATTTCACAGAGGACTACAAAAATTTAAGGTTGATCAATAAGGATAAGTTCATTACTTATATTCTCTTAATATTGGTATTGAATTAAGAATTATTATGTCATAATATGGTATACCTTCTTATTTAAAAAATAGCACCTACGATAAAATGAACATAAAACAAAATTAATAAATAAAGCACTCATGAAAAAATTGTAACTTCATGTGGTTCAATAGTGTGCTTACTCCACAAAATCACCATCTTCGCTATGAGAAAATAGAGAATAAAGTACCAAATTACCTGTTTGGATCAAATCCTCAAAGTCTTTATTTATTTGGACCAAATTACCTGTCATCCAAAAGCCCAGTTTAGGGTTGTGCTAGAAAAATGAGAGAATTATTGGTATTGCTGATTTGTAGTGTGCCGATGAAATATCAGTTTGGAATGGGACCAAAGTCATGCATCCTGTGATTCTTTGAATAATAATATAGAAAGTATTTTTATTATTCAAAAAATACAAAAATTGTTTTACATTCAACAAATAAAAGATAAGGGCTACATCAAATGTGGCCCATTGAGACGATATCGATGTGATTGATGCAAAATTGAGTGAGATGATAGCAATCCAGTGATAACCTTTTCCATGGATTAACTTATCAAGGTTATCATTGAGATAATAGCCCTGGAAATTATTCACTATTCTCATATTCTATCTCTTTTGGACGTGCAATAGCAAGGGATAGAATCCTTCAATAGAAGCCCAATGTGGTGTTCCTACATCAGTCCTGTCAATATAAGTGCCTGTTCGGCTGCCAATTGATTTCTCCAGAGAATTCCTTTCTCCATGGAAATCAATTTCCTGCCCACAAGTAAAGCCAGGCCCCAAGTCATTATAAAAGTCCATAGTTTGATCTTGCAGAGCATTGACTGATTTACTTGTACTAGATCCAAGCCTCTTGATAGAGTCAGATCATCCATAGGATTAACAGCATCTGATTTGACTATAAAGCAATCACAAAAGCGAATTTGCCAAATGAATTAAGCTTAAATTATTTTCTATAATTACCAAAATAACACTGCTTAAAGAAATTGAAACAAAAAATGCACTTGGCAAGCATATCGATGAGCATCTTTATATCATTTTCGTAATATAAAAAGGCTGCAAAAACCAAAGAATAAACCTAAAAAAGCAGGAAAAGATGCCTTTGGTTTGAAGGCTAAGATCATTAAACAATTTTTATACTAACACAAATGGACGGTATAGATGATACGAATGAAGAATAGTGGACCTATCACTCTCAGCTTCTCTTTGTATGATAGTAACCCATGCCTAACCAGATAATTTGGGATAACGACTATCCAAAAAAGTATTCTCTTTAACATATTATTGTTGGTTGACGTTTCCTGCATGCTTGCGTAATAACTTCCACCTTGATTCTCTACTTGAAAAAAATATATTGTTTGGCACTATTTTCACAAGGTTGGTGGGGAGATTTTTGGTGCAAATAATAACAATCCGTGGGTTTAGTCAGTCATGGATTTTGTGAGTTTCCCCTATTATTTGCAGCCTTAAAACGAGCAACCCAAGAGGAGCTTTGTACTCCTGTGACACCCCAGGTTTTACACAACAATATAATACCAATTTTTAAAAAGTTTAGATTCCTGTTTTAAAAACTTGAATTTTAAAATCGGCTGAAAATGAAAACTTGAATAAAAAATTTGTTCATTTCAAAACCTCGAGAGTCATGCGACCACAAAATTACGGATTTAATGTTGAATTAATGTTTCCTTTTCTACTGAAAATTCGACAGTCTCCTCTATATTTTAAACCATCGCATGTAACGCATACTATACAACAATACATGATATACAATAAACATAAATACACGACCTAAGAGACTTAATCACCATACCCATCAATCAAATAAATTACAAAATTTGATAAAACCATATATCTCAACGGTAAAGTAAAAAAATAAAATTAAAGATATAACAACATTGGCCAGGTTTGTCCATATATAGTCATCACATCCAATGTGAATACATCCACACATCCAAGTCATAATGTAAACTAATACAAATATACAGTCCATAATAATAATTGAGGTAAGGTTTTGAACAAACTATGTCCATTTTTGTAATCTTCTCTATGAATCATTGAAGGCAGTCAATGCCCTTGCTTACTCTGTCATCATGTCAAACCTGTTGTCTCTCTCTGTATCGACGCATTGCAAGAATATCGCAATACCTCAGTAAGCTATGCTTATATAGGTGACAATAATAATAATAATAAACATTTAACACAATATAAAAGGATCATACATCAAATATCAGGACATGTGATAAAATATTGATTTCATGAAAACAGTTCTAACATTATCTCAAATATGAGAATAAATGATGATAAAGTATAACATAATTAGCATCAAAACCAACTAAATTGGTGGCAACATCCAAGGCATCAAAGACCATAATAATGCTGAAAACAAAGCAATAAATTCAAGCCTTGTGCATGTTCCAAAATGCCGAGAAAACGAAGCCTTGTAAGTTTATCAAATGACAATATCAAATCAATATAACTAATGTCAACCACGGCTTGAAACTATGCTAAAATCACATCAATATAGAGCGTCAAAAGCTCGAAGAATATCTCAATAAAAGTGCAAGTATCAACAATGGCACCCTCACACATGGTCTCAAGAGTGTCAAAAAAATCACATTGATATAATGCATCAAATGCGCTACAGATGTCTCAATGAATGTGCATATCATTAACAAGGGGCACCCTACCACTTGGGTCTCATGAGTGTCCCATACACTCCCATATTAGGTCATGAGTACTCATACTACTCCCTCACTCTTGTTCCTTTCAGGGTTGCTCATTGCACAATCACCCCCTTAGGATGCTTCGTCATGCCGTGGGTATACAAGGAATATCCATCTTGGTGCACTCTCTACATAGTATAATAAAACCAATCATCAAGAAGTGTATGGACCAGTATGCTATAATGGTAACCAACTCTTAGGTTTACCACTGCCGCTCCACGTCGACATTAGAACATGTGACTAGGTGTTCGTCTCGCATGGGTGAGGATTAGAACCATAGTGTGAATTACCTATGATACCACTCCTTATGGTGCTCAACCTTCTATAGTGTAGGTGTCAAATCACAATCATCACAAGTTAGAGGGCGAGTGGCCGACCCTACAACCCTCTTAGCATAGCGTCCATCCCGCAGAAACACCCGCAATAAATCCGTAAAAATACGAAAATCACATATCTCATGTAGATAAAATGGATACAAAATCTTCTAGTGAAATAATGAAAATCAGGAGCACTTATGCCTCACCATCACAAGGCATTACCCCTCATCTTAAGATTAGCCTCTCAAAGATCAGCCATCAAGCCTCAACCACTAAGTCCACTGATAAATGAGCGATAAAAACAGGGCATCCATATGCCTCAATATGTCATAATAAACATAATCACTATGTAATGACTTCACAACTCATAGTATTAAAATTATATAATATTAATATTGCTTATAAAATATAAGTAAATCATGATCAAATCATGCAACCATGGATAAATCCATGAAATCATGTGCATGTGCATGGCTAGTAAATAAGCTTAATATCGTAACATAAAATCATGGTATAATAATACGATGACATGTATGCATGAAATTTTAAAAAACAAAAACATGTCCATTATTAATTGTTATCACCTACCTCTAGAATTACTCGTCTGTACCTCTCATGTCATGATCGTACTCCACACGTAATCAATCAGCCTCAGTCTCATCACTTGAATACACATCACATTCAGGTCACACTTAGAATCCAAGTTATCTAAGTTGGATTATTAATTATAAAACAACATTATATTTTCATATCTCATATATTATTTTTAAATACATCCAATAGTTCTTAGTGATGGGATCCCAATGTGGGTCCCGCCTTGGTCAGTTGATAATCTAGATTATACTAATTCGAGCCCACCAATAACCATTAGGTTCCTTTCATAATTATATCATTATGTATTATAGAGTTTTCATGCTTAGATCAGGTCAATCTTAGGTAATTTATCGTTTAGTTAACGAATCAAGCACTATTACATGTAATTCATGCACAATCTTATATAATTACAGTTAAATCAACCAAATCAATTGGTTAGGATGATAATCTTACCCTGCACAAATCAACATATCCATAGCAATATGACAATAATCATTCACCTAATCCTCCTAGATTAAAGAATAACTTAGTAATTCTAATAAAATCATCTCAATAAATCATCTGAACAGTATGGATCATCAAACTTGATACAATTTCACACTTAAATCATCAATTGATCTTAGCCATTGATCAAGATCGACTAAATATCTTACAAATGCCCTAGATCCAATATATCTTACATGGATCCTCATCTACGCATCACAAGGGTCACAATGGACGATTCAGATATTAAAAATCTCATATCACGAATTCTTGACCTGACTCACATCTAAATTGGATGGTCAAATGGTCCCTGATCAAAGATTTGACCATTTCATAGTGTAGATCATGCCAAAAGATGCTTAGGGCATGTTTTTCACTAAATTTCACCAAGTCACCAGCATTGATTGGCCGTCATTAGAGAAAGTGACTCGTGTGGTTGCCACAGTGGCCCATTTCGTTGTGGATTACAAAATTATCAAAAGGGAATGTAGGTCTAAGTCTCATCTTCATTCTTTTAAAATTTAGTAAAGATCTGACATCATTTAGTGCCAAAATGCCAAAAATGGGTGACGTCATTGGATTTTTACCATTTGCCAGAGTCATCTTCTACTGCTCGATTCTCCCTCATTACTTGCCTGATCTCCATAATTCTTTAGGGCTTTTGATTGCACGATCATGCTGAAGAGAATGATCTGATCAGATCATATATCCGTGCTATAATTGTTTGTGGCAATTCCTTGTAATCTGTGAACCCAAAAAATGTTGTTTTTCCCTTGCCAACATCACACGCCATTACTAGCAGCTGGCCTCCCCCACGCTCTCTCTTTTTCCCCCTCTTTCTCCTTCTACCTCTCTTCTTCTTCTTCTCCTCCCTTCTTCCTTCCCATTTCTTCTTCCTTCTTCCTTTTTACCTCTCTTTTTGTAAATATCTCTTCTTCCTTCTTCTTTTTCTTTTTTACAAAAATGCTTTCTATGTTTGAATCACCCTATCTTCTCCATCCAAACTCTTATTTTAGTATTGTTTATACCTTTGGAATTGTCTCGACACGTACATTCTAAATATGATGGTTTCAAATTTTATTTTGGAGCTTTCAAAGAGGTCATTTTCATATAATTTTATTTTTATAAAATTTTATTTTTATATTTTATTTTTTCAATTAAAAATATAATATAATATAATACACTAAAAATGATCTAAAATTGAAGGTCATTACGGCTCCCGTATATGTAGTTCAGAGAAGGGGTGGACCACAAAAGGTTAATAGTATGCAGCTTTACCTTGCATTGTAAGATGTTATTTTTTTGCCTTGAACCCGTGAATACATAGTTATACAACGAGAACAACTCTAATGTTGCTCAAAGGTTTCCTCCGTTTGGCCGATATTATTTAAGAACAGTCAGACTCAAAGCCTTATATTTCATTTGTGTTTGAGTGATATATATATATTATCTATGTATTGGTGCCGTCACGTCCTCAATCAGCCTTCAATCAGATAATTAAAATACTTGCCTGCATGTCATTTTCATACTACATTAGATTTCAACTCGAAACTGACATGGAAGTAATCTGAATTGGATGTACATCATGACATAAGATAAAGCTGCAATTGGTTAATCTTGGCTCGACCCAATATCGTATCTTCACAGTTAAGCTTAATCATCTTTGTCAAACTTGTGGAGAAAATTAGGCTTCTCTATTGGTTGATGGATGACTTGGCTGGTTAGAAATTTAAATTTCAAAGTTTTGGGCTTGCCTGGGAAAAGTTCCTCCCAGTTACTTGTTTATTGTAAAGTAAGTTGCAAGTCATGCAGATGGCCTGGTAGGCAAATGAATACTCAAAAGTATTCTTGGAAGTTGGAGTACTGCACTTGACAAATGTCTGAAGTACCCTTGCTTTAAGGGGGCACATGAGAAGGCTGTGGCTTTGGGATATACCAAGTTAAAGTTAGAAGAAAAAAGTCCTCCTCATGCAGTCTAGCAAGAGCTTTAGTTTTTTTAGCTCAATGGGCGTTAACCTAGTGTAGAATGATCCATAGTTTATACGAAATACTTAGAAAACTATTATACAAGGTGTTAGTAGTGCTTGAGCTGAGACGAGATTAAATATATCTCCTTATTTCATTGTTAGTGATGCTAGAGATGAGATGAGAAATCCCAATCTCATTTGAACTCGTTGTTAGGTGTTTACGTATCACTTCCATCTCATCTCATACCTAGTAGAAACAAGAACCATTTATTCTCATCCTGAACTTTAGGCCACTCCTTTATTTTGCTTGAGATGGAAATGAGTCACACATCATGTCATCTTAACCATCTAAATCATCTTCTCCAACTCATATAAACTATTTGATCTCAATCCATAGCTCATCTCAACCCACCTTAAGTGATATTTTCGATTGCCTCACTTCATCTAATGCCAAAATTTAGTCCATCTTAACTGAATTCATTCCATCACAAGCCAGACCCCATCTCATGTCCTTTCAAGTCAGCTTATCTCATCTTAGGCACTACTAACATCATGACGAAGACCTTTTAACCATGATTGAATCGAGGTAAAGTTGTCATGGTGTAACCTTGATATTATGGTTCAAGGAATGGAGACAGCCTCTTACAAAAATGCAAGATAAGATTGCGTACTATAGACCCTTGTAGTCTGTCCCTTCCCCGAATCCCGCATAGACAGAAGCTTCATGCACCGGGACTGTCCTTTTTTATTCGACATAAAACCTGCAAATCCCAGTTACAGACCTGAAACATTATCTGTTTTTTGTTTTCTTTGCGGGTATGTCAAGGATAATCTTCAATATGAAGGGAAAAAACAATGCGAAATTTGACTACACTGAAACATATGTGTTGAAATAAGGTTCTTAACTTTTTCCTATCTGTTTGATACATAAATTTGGTTTTCTTAAAGCTGCTCAGCTGTCCTGAAAAAGTCTGAAAGGAAGTAGAAACGTGTAAGCCTCATAGTCTTAACCCTTCTTCCTGGACTTGAATCTGTGAGCCTATGGTCATTTTGATTCATCCAGCTTTCTTCTAAGTGACATAAACCAATATTACCGTGCCTTTAGCTTTCTTGTAAGTCTGAAAGAGCCTTTCCCAATGACTTCTCCAAACCAATATCACAGCCTCATTAGCTTTAGAAAATAAAGAAGCTCAAAAACAAAGGCAATTCAGTAACCTTCAAGAGGAGCCCAAAATTTTGGGACAACTGGATGACTTCTCCAAACCAATATCACAGCCTCATTAGCTTTAGAAATAAAGAAGCTCAAAAACAAAGGCACTTCAGTAACCTTCAAGAGGAGCCCAAAATTTTGGAGCAATTGGATAAAACAAGGTCCCTACCCTACCATCTGGATTTGGGATCAAAGAAAATTAGTCTAACTAACGCCAAGTCAATTCAAACATCAAAGAAACAAACGAATTCAACAGGTAGGAGACGGTGCTTAGAATTTCATTGCTATGCATGTCATTTTGTAACAAAAGTTACAAAGTGCAACGGATTTGCTGCTGGACATTAAAAAAAAAAAAGCAGCTCAGTGCACGAAGTTCCAACTTATGAAGGGTTTGGGGAAGGGGAAAACCACGTAAGGGTTATAGTATACAGTCTTATCTTGCATTTTTTTAAGAGACTATTTTCATGCCTCAAATAAGTGATCTCAGGTCACACAACGTCAATTCAACCATTGAGCAATCTTCTTTAAAAGTCTCATTTAATTAGGCATGTTCATGTTTAGTTCGCAAAATGGCATAAATTTGAATTAACTAGGCCCATACAATCTAGTTTATGCAATTGTGTGGAATCGTTACATAATCATGTGAGGGATCTTTAAATAATTGAAAACACCAGATTATATAAACTTTGGTAATTGAGTCCTAAATCAAATTCGAGTTATCCAAAGAACTCCTTTTATCTGTGTTCACAACCAAACACCAACCAACTCCAAACCTAGCCCAAGTTCACACCTTTGAACGCCATTGAACTGTGACACAAATAGCTTTTAGCATCAGAAACAGAATAGCACAAAAAGAGAAGGACCCACCAGGCCCAATAGTCCAAGCATGCTCTGGGATCTTTGGGCCACCGTGTTACCCGTCGTGTCCAAGAACACAGTAATATTTATGGTATGAAGGTCCATCAACTACTCAGAAAAGGTACTCAGAAAAGGTACACCCACTGAGTGTACTCTATTCAACCATTACCGTCTCTTCCTATCTCAATTCATGCAACTGACAACATCCAATCGAAATCTGTGAAATCTCAACCGCATATTCAAAAGGGTAATTTAAGCAAGGTCTGATTTCCTGCTCAGACAACTTGGATAAAGTTTCCACAAAGCTGTTAGATTTTTAAGCATCACTGTCGTCTTGGCGCCAGTGATATTTGAAGGGAGCTCGGTCAAACTCATGGTCTCATACAGTTATTCAATCAATCAAACAGCTTCCTGCATATTTCCTCCATTGATATTTGCATTGCATTTAATGAATTTAATATCTTTTCGGGTTCTGAAAAGCAGTGCCGCAAGAATGCTAGCACTTAAGTGGGAACCTGGTAGTCAAGAACAGGATGGGATGAATTCTACAATGGAAGACACTGTTGGGCTCACCTGGTTTGGGTTGATCTCCTACCCTCATGGACTATTAGAATTTAGAATCCCAAATCTTTGTTGCCTAGCCTTTTGATGGGGGCTGGGGGCTTTGGGAGGGCGGGGGTTTAATGTATTACTCAAGACAATTGAATTCTGTAAGAAATTTCCTGTTGATTAAGGAGCCCCAGTAAGAACAACCAATTCCGAATGTCAACACAATGACTTCAACACCATTTATGTCTAAATCACATTAATGAACCCAATTAAGATGAATCTCAGGAAATGTAGAAATGCATCCATTAATGGGTGTGTACTTGACATCCCATGCCGTGCAAATCATTTACTTCACGGCAGGAATCAATAATTTAGCTCCTGCTCGTCTAACAGGAGACAAACAAAACCCTCAAAGCGTTTGAGAACCATTAGCCCAAATTGTATATCGCACCATTACATTCATGCTTCTTAGGCTTCGGCACTTCCCACAAAATGCTCCATCATAAACACAGACCCAAGAATCGAATTCCAGCATTTAAGAATCTAATCTCAAACACTTCATGAAGAAACAGGAAAAATGAAGAAAAAAAACAAAGCCAAAGGCCAGCAGAAGTAGGGTCAGAAGAAGCTTTAACAGCTGCATAATTTACATGCAAAATTACAAACACACAGGGATTTCTAACAACAACACGCGCCAAGAACAAGAAGAAACAGAAAAAGTTCAAAAAGAAAAAAACAATTAGCGGGAATTTCATCCGTCAATCAAAACCCACGACCGCAAAAGGAATCTTGTTCTTGGGCGGCCTGCCACGAGGTCTAGGAGGTCCAGAGGAAGCCGCTCCGGCAGGCCGAGCCTTCTTCGGTGGTCTGCCACGCGGCCTCGGCGAACCCGTAATCCCCACAGCTGCACCTGCGATGGCAGCAGGATCCTTCGGCTTCGGCGGTCTCCCACGTGGTCTCGGTGGCGAAACGATAGTCCCCGGCGGCAACGGAACTTTCGGCTTAGGTGGCCGTCCCCGTCCCCTCCTTGGAGGCGCGTCAGGATTCGGCTTCATGTAGTTGTTCTTCACCATGATTAGTTCCCCACTTTCCTTCAATTTGTTCAGATGGTGGGCCAACAACGTGGAATGTCCCGCCGGCAGATCACCGTACGATGACTCTATGTACTTGGAGATCGTCGATTTGTTGGACCCGTCCTTCTCGTTCAACGCTGAGATGGCCGCAAAAATCATCTGAAATAGTACACGGAAGTGAGATCAGAGCTGAATAAAATGCAAAAATAAAATAAAATTCTTTTCGACTTTTGAAAACTTCTTTCTCTGGGTTTTTGGATTTACGGATGTTACCTCGGAATATTGAGGAAGAGAAGGAGGCTTGTTAACCTCTTCGGTAGCCATGGAAGAGCCAGTTAGGAGAGAGAAAACCCAGCAGATAGAGAGAAGGGTGTTCAGATAGAGAGGAGAAGAAGAACTGTTTAGGAAGAGGAAAACAGGAGCTGGAGATTTAAAAAGGGATTTTGGGATCGATAGGGTTAAAGGGCGTGCACTTTGGGTGAAATCGACGGCCAGAGATGAACGGCAAGGTGATGATCCAAGCGCTTGGAGCTAACGAGGGGGTGTTCACACAGATTGCTGAAGTGGATATGGTTCTCCTTTTGCTCTTTATGTCTTCAAATTACAAAATTGTCCTCAAAATTCCCAACACATCACTCAGTTATCCTGTGTCTTTTTGAAATTACAAAAAGCCCCTTAAGCCTCTGATACAGGTGAGGCCGCACACTTTGGAGTGGGCTCCACATTTGATTCATCTCACCCGGTCATCTGACAGCAAGCATATAGATCTAAATTATATCATGCCGATAAGACAGTCTCCTATAAGCTATACTAATTTTGCTTGGCCGCTGAGTATGGATGGTTAAAACTACGTATAATCAAAGATTGATTTTCAAGTCATAGAAGATTTAAAGTATACTTTGTCGTATGAACGGTTAGATCATTAGCAAATAAGGTCCCGTACGTAAAATTGGGCGTCTGGATGAGGTTGGGCCCCGCTGAAGCATTCACCTCATCAGGAGCGTGTGGGTGTGTTTGAACTTCGGAAACCATTTTGGTGATGATGTAGACAATTCAGATATTGTGAAATTGGCAAGAATTTAAGGGTATTCTCGTAATTAACGTTGCTGTCTTTTTCCCTGATAAAGTAAATGAGGGAGAGAGGATGGTTTGGTTAGTTCTAGGTTGTTTGGCTTTTTTGCTTTTGTTTAGAGTCCAAGTGGCAACTGTAGCTACGGATTTGGTTACGGTATCACCAACGTAAGGAGATTTTGAAATCCATTTTCTCGCCAGTTAACGAATAGAAGATTACTTAATAAACATTTATTTCTTTTTAAATACTCTAATCAATAGTCCTCTTTTTGTAATCAATTAATTCATATTTTTTTCTAATTCTTGTGTAATTAAATAAAGAAATAAAAGAGTTTTCACTTCACTAACGATTATCTAATGTAATTGGTTGCAAACAACTAAGACATTGCTCCCAAATATACTTCTGTCGTAGGTTTGAGTAGTTGGTCAGAACGTATTAACGGATTCGGCTACTATACCTCTCACGAGATGCGGTACTCGTAGGCCTAGCAATTCTTGTTGGCAGGTCGTGTTTGTGTCGACGCAAACACAAATGATTAATAATAGTGTCAAAAACCTATGACTCGAACATGACCCGTGTAACACGATTAAGTGACTGAGTCATGTTTGGATGATAGGACACAAAACGACATGATTTGTTAACATGAGTTACTTAATAAAATATAGGACGGTTATTTAATAACCATCCTATATAATATACAAATATAAGATGCCTACTTATCAATTGTCTTATAGAATCTAAAAATATAGGACGATTTTATACTAACCGTCCTATAAGACTATAAAACTTTAATTTATATAGGACGGTTTTATATTAACTGTCCTACAAGACTGTAAAACTTTAATTTATATACGACGGTTATTTATTAACCATCCTATATAGCTTTAAATCTTCTGATTCTGAGAGCTCTCAATGTTATGTGCTCATCCTCAGATGCAGCAATGAGACTCTGTAGCAGAAAATCAGAAATTGCATCTACTTGTTTTAGTATTCGAGTTAAGCATAATAGCACATGGCATGGCACTTAAATGCTTAACTTGGGTAAGATGTCCTCATTCAAGAACTTCACATTCATTCTTTCTTGTTTAGGGTGAAGAGCCAGCTAAAGAGGCTAGCACAACCAATGAATGGAATTGTTGCAAAGGTTCTTGAGGACCCAACAATGCACTTTTCAATGAATGTAAAGAACCGAAGAAGACCAGATGGCATGGGTCTTTTAGTTATGAACTAAAATTTTCAACCCCCACATGAATTGTCAGGATGGAATTCATTTTCCCAACTCCTTTCATGCTCTACCCCACAATTTACATAGACAAACATAGAAAGCACTATCAACTAGTATTGGTGAACATTGATCCATACCAAATTACCAATAAAGTTCCTGTAATATTTTATTTAGAAGTAACACAGCACTTTACACCCCTCACACGAGGTCTAAAAGAAATTCAAATGAATCAAATAACCGCAATAGTAGTAAATAACTGGAGATTAAGTAGCACATGAGAGATGATCCTCAGTTATGAAAATTATACAAATTAATCAAAATGAATAGTTCCAGAGTCTTCAGTTGGTTGAGGTGGTCCTACACTGCTACTTTCAAATGAATCAAATTCCTAATGCAAATGCAATTATATTATTCAACTTAATGTAAGACAATTCATAGTAAAATTTAATATGCTCAGCGACATATAATGAAAGATATAATTATAAATATAATTACCTTCATGACATCTAAAACCTCTTGACTATATGACAAGTTCTTTCTATCATTAGCATCAAGAGCACTACCCCTAGCCATTGGGGAAGATGAGGAAGGATTAGGGGAACTCTTAACCATATATTCATTGAAGAGAGAGAATAACTTTTCCCAAATGTGAGCAAACTCCAACAAACATTACCAAACAATTTCTTATATGAGAATTTAATAAAAGAGAGCTTATATCGAGCATCCAACATACATGCGATTGCCAAAATGGAGCTTAATTCAAACCAGTACTTTAAAAACTTGGCAAACATTTAGGTAAACATACGTTTCATATAGTCATCATCACTTCTCATGTATTGTGTTAAACTCAAATAAATTACAAATGTTGCATGAAAGTAGAGATTTGCCATGGGATACTTGAATCTAGAAAACATGCAAGTTGCATCATAAAAAACTGTCAAAAACTTCAAAAATTTTGTAGCCTTTTCCCATTCATTGATAGAAGGACAGTGCTAATAATTTGAGTCACTTAGTTCTAAGTGAAAAAATGCACATTGGCAACAAAGAGCACTTTCAAGCATCACATAAGTTGAATTCCATCTTATAGGACAATCTTGTCTTAAGCCCTTTTTTGTCTCGATTGACATGTGATTCACACACTTTAAACAATTTTGTTTTCTACTTTGTGATGCTTTGAAATACTTGATACTCTCTCAAAAATTTTAAATAGCATCATCTATTTCTTTCAAACCATCTTGCACAATCAAATTCAAAACATGACAACAACAATGAAGATAAAGGAACTCTCCACCACAAACAAGAGTGTTTTTTATGTTTAATTGATGCCTTAACAGCTCAACAAAAGAATCATTAGCAGAAGCATTGTCTAAAGTGATTGAAAAATTCTTTTTCTCAATCCATCATTCTACCAATAATGAGTATACCTTTTCTACTAATGACATTTCATTATGTGAAGGCGGTAGGAAACAAAAATTTAATATCCTCTTGTGTAAGACCCACTCACTATCTAGAAAATGTGCTGTGAGACTTATATATCCATAAGTAATATAAGAAGTCTACAAATCAAATGTCAAACTTATCCTACCAGGTGCCAACTCCAACATCTCTTTTATCTTTCCTTTCTATCTTTTATACATTCTCAGAGCATCTGCTTTTACTATATTTCTACTAATCAAATGCAAATTTGCATGCAAATATTTTAGTAGAGCTCTAATTCCATCATACTCAACAAATTGGAAAGGCAAATCATGCATAATAACTGCAGCTGCTACTAACTTATGAAAAACTTTAGAATCAAACTTATTATATGAAGCTGAACTTAGTAACATACTTCCTTGACTTTGAGATAAAAGCAACTAGCCTATATCACAAGAAGAGATCCGTTGAAAAGTATTTATATGACGTTTTTAAGTTACATGTGCTAGCAAATATTTATCGCAGAGCACTTCTTGCATTTACACCTTTGCCTTCCATCTTTTGATACCAGAAGGTGTTCAAAAAAATTCCAAACTGGAGACATTAGCTTGCTATGCTTTTTACCTCTGTTGGATTTTGAAACTAACTCCACGTTCTCCAAATCAACAAGCTCATCACTGTCATTGTCGTGCAGCATATTCAAATTACTAGAAACATTAGTGCTCCCAACTTGTGCCTATATTGCAATTGATAAGCCAAATTTAGTTCACAGTAAACACCAATTACTAATAAGGGAGTAAGGAATGAAAAGAGACAGAATGATAAAGAAATAAGAAAAAACAAACACATACCTGTGGTACTGTAGGTGTGTTGCTCATTGTGTGAGAATGGTTGAAAATATCTAGGAAGAAAAATCTGAAAGAGATGTAAAACTAGCTTGGGCTTTCACTGATTCATGCAAAAGATCTAAGTGTAAATATATTATTCCTCTCTCTAGCATCGTGTTAAATAAAAGGTAAATTAAAGACCATTACAACATAACCGTCCTTTATTATTAGATAGTACAGGACAGTTAATGAATAACGGTCCTATTTTAATAAAAATATAGGACGATTAAAACATAATAGTCCTATATTTGGTAAAACAAATAGGACAGTTAATGAATAACTGTCCTATTTTACTTACAAATATAGGATGTTAAGAAATAACAGTCCTATAATTTTATAAACATAAAGGACGGCTATAAATAAACCGTCCAATGTATGTTGAAAATTATAGGATAGTTATTTTGTAACGGTCCTTTATTTACACTTGCCACTCACTTACCAGTGTGACAGTGTCCTTGGGAGTGTGATTGTGTTTGTGCCAATCAGCCAGACTGCCTAGCCACTGGCCTGCCAGACAGGGGCAGCCTCCTCCAAACTGGCAAGTGGCAAACTACAATTAATGAAACTTCAACTTCAATCATGTTGTCAAACATTTTGAGTCTTTGACATCCGATCTGACGTGTGGGCCCTCCTTACAGTGGCAGGAAAACAAAATCAATACATAACGCTCGAAGCGAGATGGGAAAAAGTTGTAAGGGCGGTGATTTGAAGACGATACCTCAACTTTGACATGTTTAGTTGGAGACCACTTAGCTACACTTGGTTTTGTTTGTCTAATTTTGCACACATGCTTTACATTTACTTACATAGTTGTCAATTACACTTACTAGATTAACAAGTTTTGTAAGTGTCATATATTGTATAAATGCTCGTGATTTTCTTATACTAATTCCATATGTGATATGTCATCACCAATTGATCTAATATATCTTGTTTTCATCAAATTTATGAATATCATTTATCCAACTCATATAACTCAAGATTTGTTTTGATTTCTTACTAATGTTTCTCATTTCTAACTCCCAATTGTAGAGTAAATGGTAGTCACCCTTAGTAATATCATTCAACATTTTTATTTGTTCATGATCATTTTACCATTAATGCCAAATGTACTTCTTTTCATTATAGATAGGCCACAGTCCAGAATTAATTTTAGTTTTACCAAAGTTATCATATCAATATCCCTCTAATTCTTTCTTGATAAGCTTTTGTGATAATTCAAAAATTGAGTTATTATAACAATATAGTTTATACTTTATACCACATAACTCCTTTTATTCTTATTCTCATCTAATGAGTTAATTACATAACTCTTCTCTTTCTATACTCATTATCCACTAATGAGTTAATTACATAACTCTTTCTGTACCCATTCTCAACTAATGAGTTAATTACATAACTCCTTCTATTCTCAGTCTCACCTAATGAGTTAATCACATGACTCTTTCTTTACTTATCCTCAACCTCAATAACTAATGAGTATGAGTTACTTACATAACTCTTTCTTTACTCATCCTCAACCTCAATAAGTAATGAGTATGAGTTACTTACATAACTCTTGTTAAGCTCATCCTCAACTAAGATGAGTTAATTACATAACTCTTTCTTTACTCATACTTACATAACTCTTGTTAAGCTCATTCTCAACTAAGATGAGTTATATACATAACACTTTCTTTATTCATACTTACATAACTCTTGTTAAGCTCATCCTCAACTAAGATGAGTTAATTACATAACTCTTTCTTTACTCATTCTTACATAACTCTTTTTAAGCTCATCCTCAACTAAGATGAGTTATATACATAACACTTTCTTTACTCATACTTACATAACTCTTGTTAAGCTCATCCTCAACTAAGATGAGTTAATTACATAACTCTTTCTTTGCTCATTCTTACATAACTCTTTTTAAGCTCATCCTCAACTAAGATGAGTTAATTACATAACTCTTTCTTTTCTCATCATCAACCTCAACAAGTAATGAGTATGAGTTACTTACATAACTCTGTCTTTTTAAGGAACTACAGGATGGTTAATGCAAAACCATCCTTTATAACATAATGATATAAGACGGTTATATAATAACCGTCCTATATTTTGTATACCGCTTTTACTTATAGGACGATTATTACATAACCATCCTATATTTTGTATACCGCCTTGTTATTTATAGGACAGTTATGTCCTATATTTTTCATACGGCTTGTTACTTATAGGACGGTAATTTATAAACTGTCCTATGATTGTTACTAAATAAAAGACTCTTAGTTATCTTAATATAAGATGATTTTCATTGAATGATCCTATATTGTTTTGATGATAGATGACTGTTATGTTAGAACCGTCCTATATTTATCTTTCAGTTATACATTATGAACCTTTCTTTCTCCCTCCTTTCACTGTTTCACTTCACATTTCACATTTGCACCTAACCTAAGGAAAGTCCTTCGAAGTCCAAGCTCTCCCAAGCCGACCAGACCCCCTTCAACCAGAACCAGGGCAAAAACCATAAGAGTGTCAGTGAGAAGAAGAATGAGAGAGGGAGAGAGAAAGCATGCTAGCCGATCAAGGGGAGAGAAGAACTAAAGAGTGAGAGAGCAAGGGAGAAACTCAAAAATCGATCGATGACCACAATGGAGGGAGGTTCATCAAGTACCTAGTTCTGTTCTACTCTTGGAAACTCTATGTCAACATTTCCTACCCTATTTTTGTTATGTAACACTCTTATTATAATACATCTCATAAGATAGGTTAAAGACCGCTATGGTTAACAATATTCTTCATCTGCAATCTGCATGGTTGCAAGCTTATACAACTTCAATATTCATGAATCATCTAACAAGAGTTATTTCACTTACACTTTCCAGTTTTCACTTTTCTAATTGTAGTCCTTTTCATTTTCATTTGTGAAGCAAACATGGAATATGAAGAAGTAGAAGTAGAACATGTAATGCCCAAGCAATTTACACTATTTTTAGCAAAAATTGGACATTTTATGGGAAATGGACTATGCTGAATGTTTGATTTTATTTAAAATAGTAAATGAAATAATTTGTAAGGAAACTTAGTACCATTAGATTCTACTCAAAAAATGGAATCTAACGCCTCAAAAATCACCCAAAACGGAGTTCGTATGAGGAAGTTACAGCTGTTTAAAGATAGGGGTATTTTTAAAAACAAAACAGAAAAACGAAAAAAAACGAAAAAGGACGAAAAACGCAGGGGGCCGTTTTGATAATGGCACCCCCTGTCGTCTTCAACCTCAAGAACCCTCCAGAAACCCTCGATCTTGATTTTTCTGGAGGATTCTACCACTGCCAAGGGCGGCACTGCCATAGCAAGGCTATAAAAAGCCCCATCCCCCCTCTCCAAAAGCACAATTTTTTCCAGTCGTTTTGAGACTAGGGTTTCCGGAAAAACCGGAAACCCGTCTCAAACCCATCTTTCTAAGTTTTCCGGCAATGGCCAGGCCCAAGTCAGGCCGGCCATTCCCGTCTCCCCATTCCCCTCTCTTCTCTCAGGTCTTGGCAATGGGGTTTTCCCCTTCTTCGAGTTTCCAGCAGCCAAGGGTTTTTCAGGCGGAAAGGAGGAGCCGCACCACCCGGAAAAGGGCATCCCCAGGCTACCCAGGTAAGCCCCTCCTTCCCTTTCCTCCGTTTCACCTCCCCCAGGCCAAGATCCATGCCAGATCTGACCTTTTTCCAGCCAGATTTCTGGGCTGGAGAACGTTCCCAAGCCGTTCAAACGGCCTGCACGAACACAACGCCCAAACTAGGTCCAGATGACCTTGCACGAGCTAGGTGTCCCAGGGACGCCTTGCTCCATGTGCGCCTGGGACAGGGTCCCAGGGATGGGCTCCAGGCGTACGACAGTGCGTACACTGTCCTAGGAGCGGCCCTCGGGTGTGCGCGTGACATAGGACATGGGTCCTGGCTCGACCAGGGTGCACGGGGTGCCCTGGGAGCTGAGACGCGCCATGATACAAGGTGCGTCCATGCGATGATGCGCATCATAACGCGTCACCTAAGCATGAATGTGCGCGTGCAAAAACGCAGTCCCTAACACAGCCTTTAGGCGCGCACGCACATGAGGGAACTGGGACACGTGGGCCCAACAAGACTTTAAAGCTAAGATTAAAGGACAATTTACAGAGTTAGCTATGGAATAGTAGGTCCACATCATAGGATCCAGCCTGACAATAAATTAGGCAAGAACCAGGGACCCGATAGGCAGGGCTAGCAGTCTAATGTTTAAATAGACTGAAATTAATTAGGACTCCTTATATCCATTTATACACAGGAGTTTATAAATGAGACCCAGGGACGGGTTGAGCGATAAAGGACGCGACTCCAAGAGACTTTGAGGTAGGTGCTCTATCACTATTAGATTCTTTTAAAAGAACTATTATTGTTTTGAGAACATATGTTTTAAGTATATGACTTGTCTAGCATGACTTAATTCAGCATGCATGTGATAAATGCTTTGTACATAGACATGTTTTGTAAATGATTGCATATACATTATGCACATATATGTTTTGCAAACTATTGCATACATTGCACGATTTGTGAGCATTAAGTTCTTGCATAAATTGCATGTCCTTGAGGGTTGCCAAAAGATGCTGGAGTGCCGAGGGCTAGGCAGTTGTGAGGGACCCAAAGAGGACATGATTTGAAAAGAGGTTTTGGCTTATTTGATCTTATATGATTTGGGCTAGAAAGCTTGTGGGTGCTATGCCAAGGGGTCTGGGTTGGCCACCCGGCCTCTACCACTATTAGGTGGATGGGTACCACGCCCAAAAAGAGGCAAGTCCCTACGTCGACTGCATGTGGTATAGGGGGCTACCACTGGTGTCACGGCACTGGGTCGACGTGTCATAAGCCCTGTGGAGGCTATGACCGAGTGTCCTCAGGTACCCGAGGACCACATGGCGAGGAGGTCGTGGGCATAGTGGACCCTATGGTTTGATGATTTATGTGCATTGCATATGGCATGATATGAGGTTGGTCGACCATACCATACTAGAGATCCATGAGTTGGATTCAATGAAGCATCTTATGCATATCATAATGTTATGATATATATGTATATGATACTTTCGATTTCGGATTATGTGATCCTTTAAATCGTTAGTATTTCAGTTTGATAATGGATTTTTATCGATATTGAAGTTGAGTATTCAGACATGCACATGTTTTGGAAAGAGCATATGATTTTAAACACATCACATGCATTATAAAACTAGTAGTGATATACTCTTACTGAGTATAGTATATACTCACCCTATCCTTAACATTTTTCAGGATAGTTCCACTCATAAATAGAAGACGTTTCAGGAGATATTAGTGCTACGAGCAAGTGAATCAAAAAGGAGAAAGTTATACATGTAAGTAAACTCTCAACCCTTTGAACATGAAGTTGTATTTAATTACAGTTGGGCTGTGTCTTTGTGGATCTGAAAGACCTGGGGAAAAATATTTATGATTTCTGAAGTTTTTTCAAAAACTACTTTAGTTGTTGTGAAGGCAAATGACACTCGGGGTTTTCAAAAATAAGTTTAAAACTAAAGGTTTTCCGCTGCATTGCATGGTTTTTATAGAATAGTTTTCAAATAGGGATGCATCCCGCCTTAAGAAATTAGGTATTGCATTTAAAAATGCATGAGAAAACCCGAGTCGTCACAGAACATGAACATGAAGAAGTAGTACAAGAACAAGTAGAAGAGGTAGAAGTAGTACAAGAACAATAGTTATAACACAGAAGAAGAACAATCAAGGCTATCGAGCACATGTTCACTAGTAACGCCACTTGTCAATGTCAAGAGAAAGGCCAGGGGGCAACATAAATGTATCATATAAATAAGAGATCTTCAAAGGGAATAAAAGAAATTGTACAATTCAACAGTAGAGGCCAACCGATAGGTGGTACTACATATGCTTATGCTAGCTTCATATGTTGCACTGTTAGAAGACTTGTGCTAGTCTTAATGACTGATTGGAGACTTGCATCGCCAGAAGTCAAAGATGCAAATGGAAAATGGTCAAGGTATGTAAATTCTTCCTACATATAACATAATATGTCCCTTATATATTTTGTTTTTGTTTGCATATGAATCATAATACACTAAGTCACTATACTCAGTAGTCACTTAACCTACTTCTTCTTTTGTTTTGTAGTCTGCTTTTTATCGTATCTGATGAGTGCAAGAAGCAAGCATTGCTAGGAGCTGGTAAACAATGGAGGAAGTGGAAGAGTGAGCTTGCAAGGAAGTACATACTTCCAAATTCCAATGATCCTTCTAGCCTTAACATGGTCCCTCAATTGTATTCCTGCTTCATTGACCAGGAAGCATGGAATTAATTTGTACAGTATAAGCTGTCTCCTGATTTTGAGGTAATCACAACTTGAACTAGCCAAGCTAAATTTTGTTTCTTGTCATTATTATATTTGATTGTATTTTGATTACATTACTTTGATGTCCAGGCAAATCGCATAAAAGGACAAAAAGGCGCGTGCATAGAATCATATGCACCACCACCTTTCAAGGGTTGGCTACGCATGATTAGAAGTATATGAAGTAAGTATATCATGTGATATTTCATTTGTCTAATCATAGTAGATTTTTATTTTATTAACTCTGACTTATTGTCTCTCTTAACAGCAAAAGAAGGCTAGGACAACAGAGCCCATTGACCGTGCTCTTCTATGGAAAATGGCACATTCGAAAGGGCGTAACTCCCATACCTTTGCTGACAAGACAACTGTAGCAATTACATCAAGAATTGTAAGTGGTTTAAGACTTTAAGTTTTATAGTTTTACTTTATGTGCCTACTACTTAGCTAACTAGTTTTATACTTTTATACTCTTGAATTATATAAATATTACATACATAATAAGGATTTGATCATGTTATGATATTTACATCTACAAGAAGAGTTGACCCAAGAAAGTGCAACTACAGGGACTCTTAGTAGCATTGCTGCAAAGGGAAACATCCTATATAGGGCAATGGGCAATGAGGATGAGCACCTGGCCAGGTAAGGGGCCAAGGTCGCAGTGTTGTTCATTCTAAGTTCTTCCCTAAACAAAAGGCTCCTACGCTATAAGAATTGGAAGAAGCAAACTATTGTAGAGATATATAGCAAGGTGAAAGATCAATTGTTGAAGGAACTCCAAGGTGGTGAAAAAACCTCATGTCAGGATGTTGGCCCTCAAGGTCAAGTTCAACCACCCCAATTTGACAATAGTTACACTCCTAGTCTTAGTCCTCCAACAGACCAAGAGGCGGCAGAGTAAGTACTTGGAGGTGATGTCCCGATCAGTGAGGTATGTGTATTGATATATTTACTTTTACAATGTTTAATTATTCAATAACCTTTTCAATTTACATCACTAATCATTATATATATGTTATTTCTCAAATGCAGGTGGGTCAGTGCATGTTGCAGCTACATACATCTGAGAACTATGTGGCTGCAGCAACACTGTACGAGGTTCGGCCCATGACTTCTGTACCTTGCATGGCAAGTTGATGCCTCGACACACTAAGTGCGTGTGCATTATTGCTGTCATTCAACCAGATGCTTCCCTTCCATTTCCAATACAAGGGGATGATATTAAAACTATTGGATATACAATTGGATATCATGTGAGTTGGCCAAAGGAACTTATCAAAGCAATGATATCCAATTCTAAGGTATATATATTCTAACTATAGTCATGGCATTATTTTCAGATACCTTTTTTAAGTCATCCTAAATTGTTAATTGATTAATATTGTCTGCAACATGTCAGATCACTAGAAGCAGCATAAGGCGCAATTGAAGCGAACTTTCCCGCCAGCAAATTTTGGCATAGTGGCAAGTGTAGCCCCATCCTAGCCTTCCCAGGTAGATCTATATATTTGCAGAGTTGTATCATGTTACATGTGGAATTGAACAATGCAACAACTAATAAGTTTAAAGCACTTGTTAGGTGCCCACAACATAAGCTCATTGTATACATGTGTTAGGTGCCCACAAGCTCAAAAAGTTTTGTTGTTTTTTCTTAGGTTAGAATTTGTGATCTTAGATTCTTACTTGAAGTAATGATTAGATATCAAAATGTTTTATTATCTTATCCTAGGTTAGAAATTGTAATCTTACTTGAAGTAATGATTAGAGGTGTTTTATGTAATTCATATGTTTCTTTTAACTTTCATCATCATGATCATCAATACCTTATCCCAATATATGATAAAATATTATAATTTGATCTCACTGTCTCTCTTCTTTTATATATGCTAGTATACCAGTATATGTTGTATATATTCATTACTAATTTCTAAATTGTTACATCTACAATGTAGGGATCAGGTGGAGGTTCCACCTAACACGCCTCCATTTCTAAGGGTACTGTACAGACTAGCCAATGAGGATAAGGAAATGAGCCCCATAAGGATAGAGGCAGGTGTGCTTGCAGACGATGTGGTTGAGGTTTCACTCTTCAAGGAAGACCTTTTAGCCATATGTAATATGACTTAATTGGAATACATGCACATCGTAGTCTATACAGGGTATGTCGTCGAGTAATTGCTCTATTAGAGTTAGACTATTACAAATCAAAGTAACATTACTTGCTTTTTTAATAACACTTGATAATTATTTTTAAACATTAACCCAAATTCCTAATACAGGTCTTTGCATGATAAGTTGCAAAGATTAGAGGTTAAGAACATTTACAAGTTCCTTAACCCTTCTTTTGTCTTTTGATTGGACTATTTGCCCATAGACAAACAAAGTGAAGATATCATTCTTGGGCTCATGGGTTGTGCGAAGGGGCAAGCCTTACCGATTCCCTACAATAGCAGGTACGTTGTAATATATGTTGCTAAATTATGTCATTTCAATTTCATAATTCATACACATGAATATCTATATCAGTTAAGGTTTGAGAACATACAATTGAATTATTATTTTTATAGGTCCTATTGGATGCCGCTAGCTTTGGATGTGCATGGTAGCCATGCAAATTTTTTCAATTCGTGTGGAGTGCATATTTAGGAACACTTGATGGAAATTATAAACAAGTAAGTCTTTATTATTCCTTTCATTATAATATAACTACTTTACTCACCTGATAAGTGTCAACTATCATAATATTCATAATCTAATGCTTTTCAATTTTATGTGTGTAGTGCATGGCATAAATGGGCTGAGTGGGAAGGTATTGACCACCCAGCAAAACTCAACTGGAAAAAAGTCAAGGTAAGGTTTACTAATTACTACTCTTTAGACTCTTTACTATAATTTTAAACCTCAACTTATTTGACATGGTATTTGAACATTTTCTGTTGTCTTTGGTGACATTGGTCTGCAGTGCCCTAAACAAAAATCCGATTGGCAGTGTGGGTATTATGCTCTCAGATACATGAGCACCCTCATTCGCATTGGAGTTACAATCTCACAATTGAGAAAGGTAAGACTTACAGACCAGTGTTACATTTTTGTTTTGTATATTTCCTTACTGAATCCGAATTACATGTCTAAACTAAGTTATTATATGTTTCTTGCACGCGGATTTGGTAAGCAAGAAGAGTTACTCCCAGTTGGATCTAGACGATATTAGAATGGAATGGATAGATAATATTATGAATTTTAATTTGTAGTTCAGTGATGTAAATGAAAATATCAATCATGTATATCCATTTTACTCAAATATAATACAAAGATCATTTCATTTCTATGGATGTGTTCTATTTTTCTTTTAATTGAAGTACATTATTTCAATGTATGAGCTTTCTTTGTTTCAAACTTTCAATGATGGGATTGGGAAGTTGGTGTCTTGAACCAGACATATGATATATGGGATGTGGCTGTTCATGAAGAAGAGTGAATGTATCATGTACAATATGGGTGATTGGGTGTGCTTTTATTTGTTCAATTCAATGTGAACTATATGGAGAAGTTATAGAATGTTGGAAGTGAATGTGTACAATGATTATAAATATAGCAGGTTGAATGTGAATGTGTTATGTTGACACATCAGTCCATTACTATGGATGTATTGCATTTTTTGTTTTGATTCAAGTATGTGTCAATGTGTGTACAGTGTGCTTGCTTTATTTCAAAATTTATGGGAGGTTGGTGTGTTGAATCAAGGCTTCAAGCCTTCAAGAGTCAAGATAGGGTTTTGATATGTGAGGTTGTGTATAATGGACTAATGGAGAGAGAGAATTGTGTGTGGAGTCACATATCTCTATTGATTTCGACTCTTTTGAATCCAATCATATCTCTATTGTTGCATACTGAAGTCTAGTAAAGAAATCCATGGTTGGCATTGCTTACATTTTATGCAGAAATATGCATATTTATTCAAAACAGGCATTACTGATGTTTTACATGCAAGCTCTTTGGATTTTGTATGTTACATGCTGTGGTTTCAAAAGGGTAGTATCAGGTTACCTGCTGAGTATGATGAAATACTCAGCTCAATCCATCATTTTTCTAGATCAAACAAAGTATACTTAGAAGGGACATCAAAGAGCATTAGGGCCACAATTAAGAAAGCACAGGTAAGGTTCATAGTAACCCCTTTTGTATGTGATGTAAACTTGGTTATAAGTGCTTATTTTTTACTTAGGCTGTGATTAACAATCTTGGGATCAGTAGTTATTCATTTATATGTTTTTCCAAAAAGTGCCATGGCCTTATGAATTATTCTTTCACTGTGATTTGTTAATGACGCTCGGGATTTTTATACAAAAGTTTTAATTAAAAGAAAATTTTCTCTGCATTCTCTTGCATAAATTATTTTAAAATAGAGATCGATCTCATTGTTTATTATAAAAACTGCATCCTAAAAACCTAGGTCATTACTCTTAGCTAAACAGGTAGTTTGATAAGAGAGGAAGGGAAGTGTTCTTTACCAACCGTGCAGTAGGGTCCGCAGGAGAAGAGACTGTGTTACCTGAAAGAGAGGACCGAACCAACACCTTATCAAACGTACTTTGATTTTGTCAAGGCTCTCTCATGGGCAGCCATACATGATACCTGGCAGTTTGGTAAGCCTGAAGGCAGCTTATCCAATGAAACAGAGGAGCTTATCATGCATAAAAGTAACTAGCATCCTGGGGTGGATAACTCAGTGGCTCTCATGGGTTAAGTGGTACTCTCAACTTGCTTTGGATCCTTGTCTTCCTATCTCCAACCTTATAGATTACCCTATCTTTAGTCGAGCTTTCCTGGAAGTGCCAGAATGTGGACCAAGAGCTAGTATGCTTTGGACTTCTATGGAAAGTCTACAATAGGGTTTAGAGGGATAGCAGGTCTCTATTAAGACTGGGGACTCTAGGATATTCTTCTACAGTTTGATTCTCTTTCCTGTGTAACCAAATGTGAAACTGATTGGGGAATGGTGGACTTCGACCTTGGTGTTGTTGTGCCCATGCGAGTAGGGTGATGAAGGTTGTCCTCTTTCTTTTAGATTTAGTATTGTCAGGTCTTTCAATGCCACCAAGTCCTAATGATGGGCTAGTCCCAATGGAAGGTTCAAGTAAGGCACTTTGCCTTTAGTCAAGTGCTCATTCAATCTTGATCCCCGATTTATTTTTGAGTCTCACATCAGTTCATTCGAAAGAGCCTTCTTTAGAGATGTGATAGTTTGACTAAACTAAGCTCGCTCCATCTCTCAATCAATCTATCCAATGATGGCACAAACCAAATTCTACTTTTCGATGGAATTCAAAGATATGAATTAACATCTCGATCAGATGAGTGTTCATCATCAGCAAACACATTCTCAGAGTTCTCGTTCTCATTTTTTTATCTATTCTAGCTCATTCACCGATTCTAGTAACCAATTTGATATGGGAGAAGGTAGCTTTCAATCTAGGGTGTTAGACTCAGCTCGCGCATCAACCACTCTCGTCAGAAAGGTTGGAATTGTTTTCGTTCAAGCTTACTAAGTTGAACAGGAATGAGACTGACAGTCAACAGGATTCAAGCTCGATCTTGTGATTGACTAATCTGCTTTTCCAATATAAGGACCCATATATTAAAGGGAAAGGGGCTTAACCCCAAAGACTACCTATAGATGAACCACTTCCTTCTCTAAGAGAGATTGGATAGAGAAGGAAGAACCAATTAGGGTACACAAGTGATTCTCTGAAAGAATCAATTCTTGAATAAGATGTCTTGCCCCCACTTCTATTGATAGGTCCCTACTTCATAATAGATAGATAGATGCAAAGGAAAGATAGGCTTGGGTGAAGAATGACTATGTCTCTTGAGTGCCCATATCCCCATTTTGTAGGCAATCAAGCGAAGAACTAGGGAGGTGTCCTCACTAAAGACTAAAGTGCAGATCTATCCTATATAAGCAATTCCTCATTTTGGGCTAGATCCCATGAAAACCTTACTTCCCCATCTTAATCTTAGCCCAGAATGACAGAACACTCTAAGAAAGGGAAGGCTAAATTGCCCTTTTATTAAAATGAAACTAAGAGCAAAAAAAGGAGAATAAGATCTATAAGATAGGACACTGCGATAATAAGATTTAGGACATAACATTTTGGTAGTAGCGTGATAAGAAGATGGTATCATAATAAACTTGTGCATTTTACCCTCGCATGGCAATGCCATTTGACATGTCATGTGTGATTTGAATTTCATTTAGTTTGAGTTTGGAATTCGGGTTGATTCCGCAAAGAATCAGTATCTCTTTTTGCGTCTTCAACTAAGGATGCGGCTTCGAGAAGTGTGGTTTCGGGGCAAGCAGCTTCAGGAGAAAAGAAATCTCTTGGTTTAGATGAAAATGCGCCTCTTGTATTGAATAGGTCCTCCAGAGCAAACTTAGCAGACAAACCTGGGATAATAACCCTCTCCGTATAAGGCTGAATCAAGACTCATGCTCACATACGTAATTCCTTGAGACCCCCCCACCTTGGCAAGCCATACCTCTCACCAAAGCGGACCTTGGTTGGAAAACATGGATGGTTTTTCGAACCTATCCATGTCATAATACCCTATTCGAACAATCATGCAATCTGAGATTTGATCACGCTACCATCTAGTTTGGCATTCCAAATGAACAAGCCTCAATTGGGCACTACACTAGTCACCAGGGCATCGGTTATCCAACCTCCCCCGCATAGGATAGTAATAATAGAACTTTGTAGCAGGTGCGAAGCCTTGAAGCAATCAATTGTACATGTGCGGGAATAAGCATATCTTACATTGTTATGGAAATGGGATCACCAATAGCTGGAGACAAGAGATTCATATGAGAAAACATAAGTAAACGAGCCTCTGCTTGAGCTTCCAAAGATAAAGGCATATGAACAGCCATTTGATCCCCATCAAAATCTACATTGAAGCCCTTATAAACTAATGGATGTAAACAAATAGCATGGCCCTCCACTAAAATAGGTAGGAATTCAAAACCCAATGAATAGAGATTTTGAATTCCAAGCTAGCTTGCCAATCATGAGTTGGACTCGAGCCAGCACCTCTGGGATCAAAAGACATACCCAGTGAACTACCATTCATTCTAATTGTGATGGTTACCTGGTTCTTCACATTGCCCATGAGTACATCTAGGGGGTTTTGTCCTGAAGTTCTTTGTAATGTTGTGAAGTTTGCTTAACTCTGCGCAGTTTCATAATGTTCCTCACCAATGATCCTAGGTTGGGGCATAGTTGACATTGAATCTAAAGGATCTACTGCTAGATAGATACCTTTGGCAGCTAATCCTCTTGATAGTACGGTAGTAGCATCTAAATGTGCAAATGCCGTAGTAGGAGCAGGGTTGGTCAAATCATCAGCAGGCACATAAACTGCTTGAATGGAAGTTATAGATCCCTCTTTGGTAGAAGTATTCTTTCTTGTAAAGAACCCATTTCTGTACTAAGGGTAGGTTGATAACCCACGGCGGAAGGCATTCTACCTAACAAGGTAGATACTTCTAATCCTGCTTGGACAAAATGAAAGATATTGTTGATAAATAGATGTACGTCTTGTTCATTAACATCCAAGAAATATTCAAACCAACTCTCAAACGAGCTCCCGGTGGTTCATTCATTTGCCCATAGACTAGAGCTACTTTTGATTCTGCAATATTTTCTTCATTAATAACTCTAGATTTCTATATCTCAGTTGATTTTTTATGTCATAGATAGAATGGACTGGAGTCCACTAAATTTATTGCTTTCCATCTATACTCCCCTCTTTCTAGTCGCATCTTAGCGACAACACTTATCCAATCATGCGCTTGTTTCTAAAAATGACAGTGACATTTTACTATCATCCCTTGTTCAACAAAATGTTTTCCCTAACCCTTTTTAAAAGAACTTGATTTCAATCTCAACCAACAAAGAAAGAACTAAAATGAAAGCATAACTCTTTTTTTCCTATGACTCTTTTTGCCTGCTTGTGGAGGTCTCTCAAGTGTCTACGGCAGATCCGATCAGTCTTGTGATGAAGAGAAGTCTTATTTGATCTTCCACTAAGAAAGGTATCGTCATGACCAGGTCTCTAGGTTCCCAATGCTTGGGAGATTTTGTCTTCATTCGGGGGTTCATTTCATTATGAGCTCAAAAGTTTAAGGCTAATTAGTGAGGTCTTAAAAACTTCATACAATGAATGATCAGCCATTCCATTTGTGCTTTCAGCAAGTAGGCGACACGAATTGTTGGTTTCTATGTTTCAATCGGATACCAATTGCTTAGATGCATTTGAAAACATCGGGATGAATTGACTTTTGCAGAAAAAATTCTTTCTAGTTGGGAAAGGTTTGTCTTTTGTCTTCGTAACTAATGGTCCATTTCTTGATGGGAACGACAAGGATTGAACCCACTCATGATGGATTCACAATCCACTGCCTTGATCCACTTGGCTGCATCCGCCCCTACCCCTGCACTAGTTTTAGTCTTTATTTACGATTAGAAAGAAGGTGATAAAAATTCAAAGTCTTTTCATGCCACTGCAAAATCCAATCAGAGGAGGAATATCATATCTCAAATTTGACGATAGTGGAGGAAATAGGTTGGAAGACAGGGAGGCTATTGGGATTGCAGCTGCAAGGTTCTTTGCAAACATGTTAAAAACCAAATATCATATAATTGATTACAGGATGTTGGATGTGATTTCATCACTGCTTACTTAGTTGATACTCAAAAGCTTATGAGTATCCCTTCATTGGAGGAGGTCAAGTCAACTCTATCTTCCATGTTTGCAGAGGGTGCTCCACGGTTAGATGGTTACTCAGTGACCTTTTACCAAGCTTGTTGGGACATCATTTATGTGGATCTATACAGAGATGCAGTGGTCTTCTTCACTAAAGTTATGGTCTCCGACATCAGTAAATTCTTCTCTTATTACTCTTATCCCTAAAAAGGACAATCCCACCAACTTTGTTGAATTTAGACCTATAAGCCTTTTTCACTTATGATACAAAGACTAAAATGTTGGTTGGCTAATCGCTTAGGTCTTATTCTTTTGAATATTAGAGGAGCAAAGCTGGGAGTAGATCACACATGTACTCATGAACGTCTTTTTACACCAACTTGATTGCAAAATTACAAATTCCTTAACTGCCTACAAACTTTAGGGGTGAAGATTGCATTTATAAGTTTTCTCAAATTTTCACCGCCAGCTGTCAAAACATCCACCACTTATGTCTCTATCGTCCAGGCTTTTGTCCCTCATGTGATTAATAAATCAATTCAAGGGTGCTGCTTTTGCTTGAGAAACTTGGTTTGGTTGAAATGCTACTGGTGGTTGGTGCTCCGAGTTGCAGTTGGTGCATCATAAACGAGTTCTTATAGGCCAAAAAAAAGCTTAGAAAGAGGAACATGCTATGGCTCTTGTTGTCGTTGGGATGGATACACATGTACTGGTTCTCGAATGGACTCTACAGTATTAGGAATTGGCTGCAGAAGCACTATCCATTATTCATTGAACAACATAAATGATCAGAGTTGTATAGTGTTGCACTACAACCACCTCTGAGATATTTCCCTACTGGACTCCAATCCAATACTCTATTTTGAAGAGACCACTAAATGAAAAAAGAAGAATGCGACCATCGAGTTTCTTCAACGAGCCCCATCCTGGGTCTTTCTTTCTTAGTGTAGTTGGTTCTCCTGTGGTAAGCTCTCTAACTACTAGCTTGGCTAGGCTGGCCTTCTATTAAACATGGTAAGCCCGACCCCTAAGCCCATCACTCACTGAAACCTGGGAATCCTCCCTCTTTAGGAGTCAAAAGTCCTCTCTTACCAGTCTCGGTCAATTGAATCTCCCCTTACTAATATAGGGCTTGACAGGTTCTGACTTGCTTGTCCTATTCTTTTCTCTGATTATTGAACTGGTGTCTGAAAGACAATAGAAGGGCGGGTAGGAAGAATCTCCTAAGAAAGTTCTCTTCCTCCTCTTTAATGGATGGGAATACATCAAATGAAAAGGTTGTCGAATGAGTTGAAAGATGGCAAAAACCCGACTGCATTGTGAGAAATTCAATCTAAACTTTACTGGCTCCATCACTGGAACCAGTAGCAGCCTCTTTGGTACGATTCCATTCCACAGGGATGCCAAGACAATGATGATGGCCCATTCTTTTTCTTAGAGACTATTGATCGATGGCTCTTTAATGGCTAATTTGCCCAACCTTCTTACTTCAGAGGAAACTGAAGGAACCTTCACTTCAAGTGAAGGTGGAATAGAAGACTAGAAAGCCAAAGTCATCCAACCATTGTGAAAAGGTGGCAAGTACAGATCAGAGGGACATCACTAAAGAGCTTAATTGATGAGCTATTTTTGTGATTTGCACTTCTGCTCATTGGCTAGATCAAATTGTCCGTAACTTTGCTAACTCTGCCTATAAGGAAGTTTGTCCATAATACTTACTAGGCCAAAGAATTTATCAATCGCTCGTTGATTGAGAGGTAGAATCAAAAGCACAATGGGAAGTGGGAGATAGGCTTGGAGACAAATGATACTTGGGAGTTGCGCCGCTTCAAGAGGAAACCCATGAAAACGTTTGCAGGTTCGACCATGAATCAAACCAAGTTGAAAGATTAAGTTGTCGACGGACAAACTTTCTTTACCACAATGTTGACCGCAAACGAAGGATGGCCAGGCCCCGGTTCCCAGGGTTAGGGTATTCCCTATTATGAGCCTACTCAGATCAGAACTCAACTAGTTGATTCTCTTTCGCCTATCGGTCGGCTTTAAATAAGCTTCGCATTTCCTACTAAGATCCCAAGTCTCCAAGTGGGTCCTCTTGGCTACCCATGACCTTGGCTTTTTAGAGAATCCCGCTCATGTCTTGTAGGACTTTTAGCTCAGCAATCCACCAGGTGGGTTTTGTTTATCCTTCTAGTTTTGAGTGTCTTCTTGGATAGTTATAGCGGCCCATAGGCGTGAGATGTACCTTGTTGGGGGGGGGGGGCAGCGGTCCCTTGGACATAGTCCTTTTAGGTAGTGGCCGTTTAGTCCATGGTCCATTGGATGTTCGGTGCAAGGCTAGAAATTGGAACACATTGATTCCGTTCATTCCTATCATTCGCTTCAGGGCCTGTCCCTTAGTGGTTAGTACTCCATACTGTCGGGCATATGGAGCCAGGGCCAGAGGTCGAACAAATCGTTCAGCTCTATAATCAAAAGTAAAGACCCCTTCATAGGGCTACCTACTGCTTTTGTGAAAATGCAACCTGCCTTCTTAAAAGCCTGTTTTGAAAGAAAAAAAAACAAAAACAAAAAGAGAGAGAGAGAGAGAGAGAGAGAGAGAGAGAGAGAGAGAGAGAGAGAGAGAGAGAGAGAAGAAACAAAAAAAAAAAAAAAACATTCCCTTCTGACTCTTACTGAAAAGGACATTGATAGCTTTTTTAGAAAGAAAAGGAGGGAAAAAAAAACAATATCAACAAGATAAGAAAGAAGATCATCACACAAATATTATAAGATATATAAAGATAAAGCAAGCATAAATATACTGCTTGCTGAAAATAGCTCCTTACGTCGATCCGAGAAATGCGAATCAGGGACCAAGGAACATTTCATATTGCATCAACAGAAATCAACTAAGAAGAGTTTCTGGTATAAAAGGTGGTTAGTTTCAAGACACCACCATAAAGTGGTTCATTTAACAAACTGAACCGAGCGTCCCGTCACCTTTTTTCTTCCATATTTATCCTTTCTTTTTTTCTTTTCTTTTTCAATGTACGCCGCTATCATCTCCTCTTGCATTGGTGTTGCCATAGAAGCTTGTGTGCGGATATGCCAATGTGAGCTCCACTATCTCCAATAGCTCCATGGCACTGGTTAATTGGGTTTTATACTAAAGAGAGGGTCAAGCTACTTCAAATTGACTTTTCTAACTAAACCTCTCTTTACTTTAATAGTCTAAGATCTAATTAAAAAAAAACCCAAACCCCTATCTTATTTTATTATTAGCTATCTAAGGTCCATCATAGAAACAAGAGGTAAGATACATTCTAATTCGACAAGTATGGAACCAAGTCATACCCATGGAAGGGAGGAGGCTTCCTATAGACGATAGCTTTAATCATTCTCTTAATGCAGCCCCTTCGACGAATTATAGGGAGGTCACTGATTGAATCCCCTTTTCCCTTTCCTTTTTGCTTCGTCACCTCTATTGACAAGATAATGGATACGACTACTACTTCCACAGTTGGATTAAGACCTCTTCCGCTTGCTGCCTTCACTTGTTGCTTGTTTGTTCTCCTGTGTTCACTATTGGAAGTATTCGTCTATCATGCCCTATTAAGCTTTAACGTAATAGGGCTATTAGAGTAAGGGGCAAGGATGATGCTAGTTAGAAAAGGATAGTGTTTCTAATCTTTAGAATCCCAAACCTCTTGGATTACCTTAGCTAGCTCTTAATAAAAGGTTTGAAGAAAAAGAAAGAGGAAGACAGCCATAAAGCCATGAAAGCGTTCCACACCTGCTCATCAAAGGTTTCTATAAAGGGCGTTGCACTTACTTGAATTGACTTTAAAGCGGTTGGTTCATTCAACAACGAAAAGAAAAAAGGAAGGTCATTAGTCACACTAGTCCATAAAGGCAGGAAGGCAAGCAGCTTAGTTACTGCATTAAGGTAAGAAAGTAAGGGAAGACTGGCTACTATATTAAGAATGTCTAATAGGGAGGGATAGGGGTGCCACTTATAGCACTTTAAAGAAGCCCCCTCTCACGCCCTTCATAGTATGCTTCAAAACCTTCTTTACGTGAGAGGGGCCCTATTAGTAAGTAGCTACTATACTAAACTAAGAGGGGCTAAGAGGGGCGCGCTGCTATTTTTTCTAGGTGGCCTTGAAGAGGGCAGCTTTGCTCATGCACTAAGGGCTAACGAGGGGAAGAGCGGACCTCCAACCTAACAAATGGAGTGCCACCGCTTACTAAGCGCTGGTTCTATCCTAGCCAAGCAACCAAAGCAGGGAACCTAGGTGGGAACAATGAAACAAAGAGAAGGGGAACAAACGGGGTAGAGGAATTGGTCGACTCATCATGCTCTTGACCTGAAGACTGCAGGTTCGAATCCTGTCCCTGCCTAATCACTTGAGATGCAGGGGGCGCCGGCAACTGTGGACTTGTTCACTTACTAAGAAGGGCTAATAGGGGCGTTTATGGCATGAGAGGAGCACGTCATGCCCTTCTCATGTATAATTTCGTAGTTGCCCCCTATTAATGCCCCTATTAGTAAGTTGAAGTTCGCTTACTAGAACATGATAGTCAGTCAAATGTTGGGTTCTGTATGACGGGTCCTTAGTTCCTTGAATAGTCTTTTCCCTAAATACAAGGACTAGCAATTGTATGTCCTGTAGTTGAGAAGACCTAAAAGAACTACACCCCAATTGGGGGGGGGGGAGGGTCTTTGATAAGGAAAAAAAGGAAATGAAAGAATCTCAATTTTATGAAAAATCTAGTTTGATGGTTGTTCTCCACTAACCATAAGGATATAGGGACTCTCTATTTCATCTTTGGTGCCATTGCTGGAGTGATGGGCACATGCTTCGCAGTATTGATTCGTATGGAATTAGCATGACTCGGCGATCAAATTCTTGGTGGGAATCATCAACTTTATAATGTTTTAATAATAGCTCATGCTTTTTTAATGATCTTTTTTATGCTTATGCCGGTGATGATAGGTGGATTTGGTAATTGGTTTGTTCCAATTCTGATAGGTGCACCTGGCATGACATTTTCATGATTAAATAATATTTTATTATGGTTGTTGCCACCAAGTCTCTTGCTCCTATTAAGCTCAGCCTTAGTAGAAGTGGGTAGCGGCATTGGGTGGACAGTCTATCCGCCCTTAACTGGTATTACCAGCCATTCTAGAGGAGCAGTTGATTTAACAATTTTTAGTCTTCATCTATCAGGTGTTTCATCAATTTTATAACAACTATCTTCAACATGTGTAGACCTAGAATGACTATGTATAGATTACCCCTATTTGTGTGGTCCGTTCTAGTGACAGTATTCATACTTTTATTATCACTTCCGATACTAGCAGGGACAATTACCATGTTATTAACCTATCGAAACTTTAATATAACCTTTTTTTATCTTGCTGGAGGGGGAGACCCCATATTATACCAGCATCTCTTTTGGTTCTTCGGTCATCCAAAGGTCTATATTCTCATTCTGCCTGGATTTGGTATCTCTCAGTCATATCATATCAACTTTTTTGGGAAAACCGGTCTTCGGTTATTTAGGCATAGTTTATGCTATGATCAATATAAGTGTTCTTTGGATTTCTTGTTTGAGCTCATCATATGTTTACTGTGGATTAGATGTTGATACACGTGCCTACTTCACTGCAGCTACCATGATCATAGCTGTCCCCATTGGAATCAAAATCTTTAGTTGGATCACTACCATGTGGGGAGGTTTGATACAATACAAAATACCCATGTTATTTGCTGTAGGGTTCATCTTTTTGTTCACCATAGGAGGACTTACTGGAATAGTTTTGGGTAATTCTAGGCTAGACATTGCTCTATATGATACTTATTATTTGGTTGCACATTTCCATGATGTACTTTCTGTGGGAGCCGTTTTTGCTTTATTTGCAGGATTTTACTATTGGGTGGGTAAAATCTTTGATCGGACATACCCTAAAACTTTAGGTCAAATTCATTTTTGGATCACTTTTTTCGGGGTTAATCTAACCTTATTTCCCATGCATTTCTTAGGGCTTTCTGGTATGCCACGTCTCATTCCAGATTATCCAAATGCTTATGCTAGATGGAATGCCCTTAGCTGTTTTGGCTCTTATATATCTGTAGTTGGGATTTGTTGTTTCTTCGTGGTCGTAACAATCACTTTGGGCAGTGAAAACAACAAAAGATGTGCTCCTAGTCCTTGGGCTATTGAAAGAATTCAACCACATTGGAATGGATAGTACAAAGTCCTCGAGGTTTTCATACTTTTGGAGAACTTTCAGCTATCAAGGAGACAAAAAGCTATGTGAACTAAAAGAAGAAAAAGATTTCTGATTTCCAGCTACTAAGAACCTAACAGAACTTTTCAAAATGTGGGTTCTAAAACCACTTTATATGTCGGGGTTGAGAATTGGGGGGCCGCACCTTAGCCTCCTCGGACTATATTTACTTTCCTTTTTTTGGTATATTTCTATTCATAAACTACTCGCTTCTGACTACTTGTGGGGCGACATCCAAGTCAGTTTGTTTTCTGGTCAAACATAGGTCATATGTACAAATCCTTTCAAGAGATTCTATTCTTTCGTGACCCAGCCTTACTGTTGGACTCCCAAAAGTGGGATTTCCCTACCCAGGTCAAGCAAAAGCTTCTTTCTTTGCTTTTGTATCATGGAATGGCCTACAAAAGCGGAGCAACCTTGCTTGGGGTGGTTGGGCATACTTTTCGAAGAGAAATTGGTCTATCCCAAATGGAATCCATTTTGAGCCCTTCTAAATATGGTGCTTCTGAGGAGCCAGTTTGGTTGAGTTCACACGAGTCATGATATAGTAAGAACAAGTACTCGCACTTCTTGACCCAGATTCTTTATCAATGTAAATGATCAAATTGTAAACAAAGTTTTGACGCCAAACCTGCTCTCGTCACTGTCATCCCTGGTCCGCTATCCACTATCTCTTCTTTAGTTACCAATCTTTGTCTTTCTCCTCGGGTCATCACTAAGCTTCTTTGGCCTAAAAACACTAACTTGAAAGTGCATTTCCTCACCTACTAGAAGGAAGACGAACAAGGAACTTGCACTTACTCATTTGCCTATGAAAACCCTTATCTTGATGCCTAACCTAACTACTACCATGTTTTCCTCTAGTATTTGAGACATTCCCATTATCTATAAACCTGACTTCTTTCCCAGAGGAGGATGTTAGAGAGTTGTTCGAAGCAACAACCTTATCCTTAGTCCTAACCTTGCAAGAAACATTAGTGGTAGTAGTAAAGGCTGACCCTTTTTTAGAATAGATTTAGGAATGAAAGGAGTTTGACTCTTGGAGACGGCAACTGAGAAAAAACCCTTCACCAGAGCCAAACAAAAGTTTAGAAGAGGAAGATGAAAGCTGAGAGGCTGATCATAACGAATGTCGACTCTGCCCTTGCTTAAAAAGAAGGTGCTAGCATCGGGTGGAAAACCATTCTTCGTAGTTGGAATCTAATAGCACAGTGTGTCGATAGTGAGGAACGATCAAACTATGTACGGGGGCTGGGCCTACCTACCTTCCCTTGCTTGTAAAGCTTCGATGGATGGGCTGGTTCGTCTGGGAATAAGCTAACCCCTACCCATCTATAGCTGGCCATTGAGCCCACCTTTTGTTGGATTTGCCTCATGTCCTATCTCTGTTCGGGTGACACCCTTACTTTTGGGGGGACTTATCCACCTTTATTCATTGCCAGTTGAGCTAAATGAGAGGCAGCAATTCTTGCATCTCCTGCCCTCAACTATCAGAATGGTCTGCCCAAATCAATGAAATATAGTAATGTGCTTCATCTGCAGCTAATAAATAACCCCTCCCTTCCAATTTTTGTGATTAGCCCTATTAGATAGGATTTGATGGGCGGTGTGCCATCTCCTTATCTATTGCTTTCAGTGCCATACAAGGTGGGAATCAAGAAGTTGCAACATCGAATGCAAGGCCTCTATCTGCACACTCTCCCGGCCATAATGAACCGTTCCTTTTCATGATTACCCGAGTGTGCATGGAATGCTTCGTAGTTCTTCGCTTGTATGCTAATAATTGTCTAAATGCAACCAATTGCAAACAACTAAGGTATGATTGTATAATATGCTTGCTCATAGGTTGGAGTGACTATTCATTTTGGTTAGGGATTAAATTTGAGAGTGTGCCTAAATAGAGTATTTGAATGATTGTCTTTGTAATTCTCAGCTATTCATTCTATTGTATTATTGTAGTATAGGAACAGCCATTCTAAAAATTAAAAAAAAAATAAAATTAGTTAAAGAAAAATCTTCTTTCAAAAGAGAATAACATTTTTTTCTTACTAAAATGAAATAAAATTCAAAAAATATATATAATACATTTATTCATCGTTGTCAAAAATCTATTTCTACTTTATTAAATCAATAAATTGGAAGGAGTCAGCTGAACATATTTCCTAACATATATATATATATATGTATGTATGTATGTATTAGGAAAAAAACTCTTTGCTTGTTCAAAAGAAACAAGCTAGAAATAGCCAAAATCTCGCGAGAAGATTGGGAACAAGCTCGACTTGCATTTTTCAAGGTGAGTGTCATTATCAAAAGAAGGGGAGCAGAAATCACTTTTCTTTGAGTTTCATATTATTTGCGTGCGTTGCTTTAGTAGCTTTAAGTGCACTTTTAGAACTTTTTAAAACTGGATTAGAGAGGCCCAAATGAGTGTGATTAGGTGTAAAACATACTTCAATTATGAGTAAACTCATGCCAAAGGCAGATCAAATGTGACCCACGCAGCATCATCGTCTAATCCTTGATTATATACCTATCAGATAACGTACCATGTAGAAGTGGGTCCTACCGGGATCATCACACCAAAGCGTCGATCGGACAGTTGGATTCTTCCCAGTCATGTTACTTCCTCTAATTAAAACACCAGTGGGGACACTCATCCTTGTACTTTTAGACCAGCTGCTCATCATTAGATGCTGCCCAATTTACTTACATTTAAGCTCAAAGTTGTCACTACCTTCACTGCCACGTGTCGTTCAACCGTGCAAGTGGGACCAGGAACCAATTATTTTCCTATTTTGTTGGGATATCCAAATTATTCATCCGGTGGACCCATCTCAATCCATCCATCCTCGCCCCCATTGAGTTGATCAAATAGACAATGACTTAAACTGGAAAATTCGAGCATTCAAATAGTACAAGTGGGCCTCACCCTTTCCAATGATCCGAATCGTCTATCTTGCAAGTCACGCACTAAAATTCAAACCCATCTGGTTATATTAAGCGTCCTACGTTGTATAATCATCTAACAGCTGGGAACTGTTATCTGTGGATCATCCACAGCAATTGTCCACTAGATCAACTGTTTGGATCTTGGAGGGAGAAACTGGCTACCTGGATGAAATCTCTACCAATGCGGGTCCCACCACGTCTACTTGGAGGTCAAACCAAGTTCAATTAGGGCGTTCGTTTTGGCAAATAAATAGACAACATAATGATGAGTTAGGCGTTGTGGAACTTTCAAATCAGTGGGCGTTTGACTTGGAGTCCATGTCTTCAAGTTTAGGGATGAAGAAGAGGTTTGATAGAGGGCAAAAGTACAGTAGGGACCAGCTGTTCCAATCATCTAAACCATTTATTCTGCTGCAGCTTGCATTGAATGATTCTAACCTTTGATTTCATCGAAAGTTTGCCGGCAAATAGATCTACACGGTTGGATTCAAGTTTTCAAAATTTTGCCTTTTAAAAGTTCAAAAATAATTGGGTTTGAATTTTGATCTATAATTCTTATATTTTAGAGAGGAAATATGGACATCCACCATATAACAAGTCATTAATCGCAATTATTTACCGTAAGACAAGCAAGCCTGTAAGATGATATTTGAGATTTTATTTTTTTTTCCCGAGCCACTCCCTAAATGGCAGGAACAATCACAACTCTACGTGGCTTTGCTGAAGATCCGAGCCGTTCACAATGTTGCCCTTAACTTAGGCTACCCTCAGAAATTTTTATCTGCTGGGTAATCCTGATTTAGGAAAACAACATTGTGAATATTGATGATCTTCAGAAATCAGAGCCCACTTGAGTTATAACCGTTCTTAGCATTTAGTCAGGCCTCATGAGCATAAACAGGTATAGGAACTGGTTGGAAAGTGCTTTCAAGTGAGTTCTCATATGATTTACATGGGAACTTGGAAGAGTATGGCTACTTTATTCCTCGAAAGAATTTTTTATAGTAGATCATCTAATGGAGTAGATTTCTCGGCAAAAGCCGATCAAAGATGGAGCCTGGGAATAAATGGTTGAGATCTCCAAAGAGTTGGACCCACTTATGACAACGTGTTGCTTCGATTCGTTATCCTTGTCCTCCCGGATGATTTCTCCAATTATACAATAAAGGAACTGATTTCGACCTTCCTAATGAAACTAGCAAGTTCAAAAACAAACTAACAGAAAAGAGGAGATGGAATATTAGCCGGTTCACACTGCATCGACACATGAACGGCTAGGATCACCTAGAGGTGATTGGGTTCCGCTTGCCAACAAGCATCTTGAATACTAGTACGATTATCATCTTATGCAGTTTTTCTGTTTTTGCTTTTTATTTTGGGGATAAACCATCCTATAAAGCCAAAGCCTTCTTTTTTCTCCCTTTTTCACAGCATAGAGTTATGAAGCAAACTACCTGCAACCTATTATCCTAATTCACAATCTCCCTACTGAGGAGAAAGTGCCATTCAAAGTTCCGACCAAATGCAACAGGTAGATGCACCACGTTGTTTGCAACCAACTGTGTTAGATGGCTTTCGGCCACGACCTTTTTTATTTAGCCCAAGAAAAAATGACAATACAAGTCAATCACTCACACTTCTAAATCTAATTCCCAAAAAGAAAGCAGCAACCAGAACCAGTGATCAAACATATCCCGGGAGAGATGCCGGAGTTGTCTTCGACCACTAGCAGTATACATTTGTTGGCAATCAAACTACCTTTTTTATTTAGTCCAAGAAAAACAACAAAACAAATCACTCACACACACTCCTAAATCTAATCTCTAAAATAAAAGCGGCAACTAAAACCAGCGATCAAGCCTCTTCTGGGAGAGATGCCAGAGTTGTCTTCAACCACTAGTGCCGTACATTTGTTGGCAAGCAACCATCTTTTAAGTGTCCATTCCTACCCATACAGTATATGAGAGAGAGAGAAGCTCAAATCCACAGATTCCTTGACAAAAAGACTGTAGATCAGAAAGATACATTCCTGGATACGAGTTGAAAAAGAAAAGATATGGAAGTGTGTGGAAATTCTTTGCTATAAGGATTTCCAGCAGAATGAGAAGTTAAAAATCAGAAAGTGCCATGGCTAGTGGAGAATCTGGGGAAGATGGACAGGACAGCAGCAAGCTTAACACAGCCTAAGAGCAGGTCTCAAATTCCGTAATCATTTTCACTTTGCACCCCCTGGTGTCGTCAATTGTAATGGCATTTGTACTCTGTTTCATCATTATTTTGGCTGTGTCTAACCGCAATTCGACGACCATTTTCGACATTATTTGCATGGTCATCCCACTTTTGGTTTATCTGGCCTGTTCATCTGATCTCTCCAGCTTTGGACGCCTACTGGTGTAGAACCCGTCTTGATCGGATTAATGTAGCATATGAAAACTGTACTTTTTTGGTATAAGCAGAGAATTACTAATCAAATCACTCGCATGCTCTCCTAAATCTAATCCACTGCAAAGGAGGGAAGATGCAACTTGAAGCTGCTGTACTTTGATCACAGGGAAGGAACAAATTTTGCATAAATATCAGTTCATACTCAAAGACGCACTTTTTGTCGTTGGTTTTGGTCTACAGTCTACAGGCAGAAAGTTCAGATAAACAGTTTACCATGCATTACATCCCACCAGCATCCTTCTTCAGTCATAAACCTACTGGATCATCCTGACTTGCTTAAAACCAAATAGACACGGTACCTAGCTAGTCTAGTTCTTTTTTTGAAGGCACAGCAGCCTACCAAGCCTAAGATCAACTTGGCAGCTTCTCAAAGTTGATAAGGAAAGGTTCTAAAGCAGATAGAAGTATGAGACCCAGAGAGATGCCCATGGCGAACACGATTTCATGGTGGCCAGAGGCAAGATGAAGCAAATCGACCTTGCATCGACCAAGATTTGAGATATTCTTGTCTGTCAAACTAGCCAATGGTTACGATGTTTCTTACTTAGCGCTCAAGATTTGATCAAACAAATAAGGGCTTATGAGGGTCCCATGTCCAGCTGAAAGAGTCAAATTCCAACGGTTAGCTCTGTATCAAGATTCAGATGAACTAATGAATTCTCTTATAGTAAAGTAGACAGGGCCTATCTAGAAGCAAGTGAGAAATAACAAAAAGAAACGCAACCATTCTTAACGGCCCTCAGGTCATTACGACTTTCCTTTCTTCCTTATGGTCCCTAGGTTTGTCTTTTCCGCCGTTGCCTCCATTAGCCTTGCTCTTCTTCTCTGCACCAATGCTTTCTGCCTTGTTATTTAACTCAACCAATTTCTTTGCAGTTGAGAGTGCAGTTGCCGAGTCTTGCACTCCCCTTCTTTGCGACTCTTGCTACACCTAAGGTTACAACCCATCCATGAAGAAGAACAACTTGTCCTTCCAGTCAAGAACAGGGTGCAACTTACAGGCATAAACCTCTTCTTCCAACACAACACAATGGGTGATGACATTTTGAGGAATCAATGTCAAGTGCACGAACCTCAACATCAAAAAATCATCATTATCAAAATCTTATCCCGACTAGGGGTCGGTTACATGAATCTTCTTCCTCCGTTTCCCTCTATTAAGTTTTATAGCTTCATTTAGTTCTAAAGTTTTTAAATCTTTTCTCACCAATTCTATCCATGTTCTTTTGAGTCTTTTCCTTACCCCTTTAAAACTTTCGACTTGGATCTCTTCACTCCTAACTAATGCCATTTTTTGTCCCCATTGGACATGTCCAAACCATCTAATTCTAATCTCCCTCATCTTGTTAACTATTGGTGTTACTCTTAAGTTTTCTATATTGTTTTAATATCTAATTTTATCCTTTCTTGTCTTACCACTCATCCCTCTCAACATTCATGTTTCAAGCACTCATCCTATGTACATGTTGTTTCTTAACTGCTCAACATTCTGATTCATAAAGCATGGCCGGTCTTACAATCATCCTATAAAATTTTCCTTTCAGTTTGATTAACACCCTTGGATTACACAATACTCCAAAGGTGCATCTCCATTTGTTCCAACCTACTTTGATTCTCTAGGTAACTTTCCTCTCAATCTCTCCGCTCTTATGAATTATCGATTCTAAGTATTAGAAGTGTTCTTTTAAAGGGGACTTATTGGTTATCTGTAATATTCTTAATTTTTAGTATAAATTAAGAAATTACTAAATAAATTTAATTAAAATTTTATAGATGAAATTTTTTTCTAAAAACATAAGAATTTGAAAATGCTCGTCAATAGGATTCCAACGCCATAAAAAACACAAAAAACGGAGCTCAAACGAGGGAGTTAGGAGCCGTTGAAGTTATAGGGGTAATTTAGTCATTTGGCAGAGACGTATCACACAGGGGTTCAAATTGATAATGGCACCCCCGTCTTCTACACGCCTCTCCTAGCTCCAGCAAAATCGCCTGAGAAACCAGGGAAAGAGGCGTGAAGGGAAGAGTTTCTGTTCCCCTAGGACTCTAAGGCCTATATCTACTCCCCAGGTGCTAAAACGCTCCACCTTGAGCATTTTCACTGAGTTTTACTGTAACACCCCGAATTTTTAAGAACTTTTTTTTTAATGAATAATAATGGTATTTTAAATAAGATCATTTGGGATCCCATGAGAAAATATTTATTTAACATTTTACTAAAACCTATCTTAAAAACTCCGGGTGTTAGTTTTCCTTTCTCAAAATGGCGTACATGTAATTTAAACATAAATAAATAATCCGCATATAAATCAACGTCAAACAAATAGGCGCCTTTATTTTAAATCAAATAAACGTCTAAAAGACAATAATAATATGGCCTAGGGTCTATCCATTATAACATCCCATATAAATGTCCAACATATGTCCAAAGATCTAAATCACATCCAAATATAAAGTATGCAGTCCATAATAAAATTCAAATGATAATCTACTCTAATGACTCACATTACTGTCTAAAACTATAAGGAAAACTAGTCTTCAACAGCTCTCAAGGTTTATCAACCGCTTTTCCTTTCCTGGTGTCGCGCTCGAGATCTAAGGCATTGCAAAACAAAGCAATGCCTCAGCAAGCTATCGCTTGTGTAGGTACATAGACAATTAATGTAATAAATGAAAGAAATAATGAACAGCATTGATGAAAAGTCTAACATTTATGAAAATAGTGATATCATAATGTCATGTTCAAATAAATGCCAATTTATTCCATATGCTAAAACATGAAATTCACTGAGTTAAAACATGACATGAATCAATAATATGGAGCATACAACAAAAATAAGGGCACCCTAAGGTAATGGGTCCCACCACATCGCACTAACATCCCTTATCAAGGGTACACGTAGTCAACCTCTGAGTGTCGTCACACCTAGGCATATCATCCATAACCATGCTCATCATACATGCACACATAATAAGAATATGGGCCATCATGTTGTAGTGGCAACCCTCCATGGGTATCAACCACTGCCACTCCCCATCGATATCATAACGGGAGACTTAGCGTCTGTCCCCATGGAAAGGCTCAAACTGGTAGTGTGGACTATCCATGTTACCAAACCCCTACCGAATGCCATTTATGGGCAGGTGTCTATCATATCACAAACTCATCACATCATAATCTAGGAAGGTGGGTGGTCGGCCTATCCCTCCTAGCATGATGCCCACCGGGCGAGAGCACCCGTCATCAAATATAAAACACGAAAATCATATGTATATGCTAAAACTCAAGAGCACTTATAGCTTGCAATCCCCAAGACATGCCCCTCATCCTGGGGTTAGCCTATAAAAGGACCTTTAATAAGCCTCTATTCTCATTTCCATGTAAATCCATGCATTTTCTATATATATAATAAGAAATAAGTCTCTAATTAAGCATAACTAATTAACATCATGCTTGTAAAAGCATTTTAAATAAGTTTATTCAGTAAAAGAGTTCAATTTGGAATAACCATCCTGTACGCAATGTCGCATGAAATCCACGGTAAATAATAATTGCATTTTAAAACACAATCACACATGATGCTATGTTTAAACATGGTTTAAAAATCAAGGCAAAACATTAGTTGTCATCACCTACCTCAGTGTGAGACCACTAGCTTTCTAATAACTCCCTTTAACTGGTATATTCACGTGCACCTATACATGTCACATCACTATTTTAATATTTTTCTAAAGAAAAAGTGGTCATTTCTAAGTTTTTAAGTTAAAACTAGGTCCGCGTCGTCAATACGGTCACAACGCCTCTTTCGGATTGTAATTTGGACCTCTCTAGCTCCCAAAAATCAAGTTTTTGTTAAAACTACCCTTAAATGGGGCCTGCCGGACCACCATAAGGTGGTTTATACCGGCGGCGCCCCTTTTCCGCCGGTTTACACCGGCGTATACCGGCGCACGAAGACGCATGCCGACGCAGACGCCGCACGGGACGCGCGCCGTGCGTCTTCGCGCGTGCGTCACGGTCGCCAGGACGCGCAGCGTCTCGGCCCCACCGCGACTGCCAACTGGCTTCTCCCCCGCACGCGCGCGGCGCCGCGCACACGTGCGACAATGATGTCGTGTGACGTCGTCCCTCGGGCGTCACCAAGTGCGTCCTGGCGTCAGCGCCAGGGCGCCGACGCCGGAGAAGACGACTGGATTCTGGTCACCTCCGGCGGAGCTACAAAGCTCCGTTTTGCGCGATTTTTGAGCCATTTTCTTCAGAATTCTCTCTCGAATCCATTTATGTCCTCCTTTTACACTAATTTTGCCAAAGACCATGATTTTTAAATGATTTTTCCCAAGTTCCTAAAATCATCCTTAGGTACTGTTTTTTGCGTTTTCTGGAGAAATCCACCGTTGGATCACTCCCAAATTTAAAGGGTGTGCTCTTGGGTCTCTTGTGCACTAGTTGGACGGTACAATTTTCAAACGGACTAGGTTTGGTCCCTGAAATCATGCTCCAACAGTAGCTTGCACACAGGTTCCTAAAAATCTGATTTTTTTCTAATTTTTTTAAAATACTTTCCTAATTAATTTTCTAATTAATAAATACAGAAAAACATGGATTTGAGGCTTACGTTGCGCCTGGCTGGTGTTGCTCGTGTCGCCAAGGCTCCACTCGCTAGAAAATCCAAGTTTTGCAGGGCTAGGGTTTTGCGTAAAAACTCAGAGAAAATGCTCAAAGTGAAGCGTTTTGGCTCCTAGAGGAGCATAGATATAGGGTTTTAGAGTCTTGGGGAAGAGAAATTCTTCCCCACACGTCTCTTTCCACGTCTCTCCGGCAATTTTTCTGGCACTGGTAGAGACGTGTGGAAGACGGGGGTGCCATTATCAATTTGGACCCCTGTCTAACACGTCTCTGTCAAATGACCAACTTGCCCTTACAACTTTGACGGCTCATAACTCCCTCGTTTGAGCTCCGTTTTTCGCGTTCTTGGTGGCGTTGGATTCGTATCGATGAGCAATTTCTAATTCTTATATCTTTAGGAAAAATTTCTATATATAAATTTTTATTTTTATTTATTTAAAAATTTCCTATTTTATCCTAAAAATTAAGGATATTACATTTACTCAGGAACCCTAACTTCGCAGAGTTCACGTTTTCTTGCGAGTGGAACTCCGGCAACGTCTATCAACCCCAGCCAGACAAGGTAAGTCCGAAACCCTTAAATATTTATTTATTAAATAGGAAATATAAAATAGAAATACATTTAAATCAAGAAAAATCATGTTTTTCCTGGGAACTCTGTGCACGCTATTGTTGGAGCGTGATTTCACTGATAAAACCACATATGTTTAAAAATCGGACCGTCTATCTAGTGCACAAGAGAACCAAGATCAAACCCTTTAAATTTGGGAGAGATCCAACGGTGGGTTTCTCCAGAAAACGTGAAAACTAGTACCTAGAGACGTTTTTAGAAACTTGAGAAAAACTGTTTTAAAAAACATGGTTTTTGGCAAAATCAATGCAAAAGGAGGGTATAAATGAATTCTAGAGGAAATTCTGAGAAAAACAGTGCAAAAATCGCACAAAATGGAGGCATGTAGGCTTGCCGGAGACCATGTCGGTGCCCTGGCACTAACGCCGGGACGCCCAACAGGACGCCCCAAAGATGATGACGAATGAGAGTTTGACGTGTGCATGGGGGAGACCTCATTGGTTGTCTCGGTGGGGTCGAGACGCGCGGTGTCCTGGCAACCGTAACGCAAGTGGTAGTGCATCACGGTGCCGAAGACGCAAGCGGCACGTCTTGGCTGTGTTTCACGTAGGTGGGTGTCTTCTTGACGCAGGTATAAACCGGCGCCCCCGGTACAAACCACCTTACAATGGTCGGTTAACTCTATTTTGTGTATATTTTCATTAAAACTTGATTTTTGGGAGCTAGAGGAGTCCAAATCATGATCCGAAAGAGGCGTTGTGACCGTATTGACGATGCGAACCTAGTTTTAGCTTAAAAACTTATAAATGACCACTTTTAATTTAGAAAGTTTTTAAAATAGTGATGTAACATGTACATGTACACTTGAATATACCAGTTAAGGGGATTATTAGCAAGCTAAGTGGTCTCACATTGAGATAGGTGACGACAATTAATGCTTTGCCTTGATTTTTAAACTATACATAAACATAGCATCATGCGTGATGTGTTTTAAATTGCAATTATTATTTGCCGTGGATTTCATGCGACTTTGAGTACATTATGATTATTACAAATTGAAATTTTTTATTGAATAAACTCATGACAAATGTTTTTATGAGCATGATAGTAATTAATTATGCTTAAACAGAGACTTATTTCTTATTATATATTGGAAATGCATGAATTGACGTGGAAATAAGAATAAAGGCTTATTAGCTGGTCCTTTTATAGGCTAACCCTAAGATGATGGGCATGTCTTGGGGATTTCGAGCTATGAGTGCTCTTGAGTTTTAGCATATACATATGATTTTCGTGTTTTATATTTGATGACAGGTGCTCTCACCCGGTGAGCGTCATGCTAGGAGAGATAGGGCCGGCTACCCACCCTCCAAGATTGTGATGTGATGATATTGTGATATGATAGATACCTGCCCACAGATGGCATTTGGTAGGGGTTTGGTAACATGGATAGTCCACACTACTGGTCTGGGCCTTTCCATGGGGACAGGTGTTAAGTCTCCTGTTATGGTGTCGACGGAGAGTGGCGGTGGTTAAGACTAATGGAGGGCTGCCACTGCGGCATGATGACCCATATTCTTATTATGTGCACGTGTATGATGAGCATGGTTATGGATGGTATGCCTGGGTGTGACGACACTCGGAGGTTAACTGTGAGTACTCATGATTAGTGATATTAGTGCGATATCGTGGGACCATTACCTTACGGTGCCCTTATTCTTATTGTATGCTCATTTACATTGATTCATGTCATGTTTTAACTCCGTGAAATGCATGTTTTAGCGTGTGGAATAAATTGGCATTTATGTTGGCATGACTTATGATACTACTATCTTCACAACTAATAGACTTTTTATTTTATTAGTATTATTATTCATTTATTTCATTTATTACATTAATTGTCTATGTACCTACACAAGCAATAGCTTGTTGAGGCATTGCTTTGTTTTGCGATGCTGTAGATCTTAAGCGCGATAACAGGAAAGGCAAGGCTGTTGAGAAACCGTGAGAGTCACAGAAGATCCTTTTTCCTAGAATTTTAGACAGTGATATGAGTCAATAAACAGGATTATTATTTGAATTTAATTATGGACTGTATAGTTTATATTTTGGATTTGATTGAGATGTTTAGACATATATTGGACATTTATATGGGATGTTATGATGGATAGACCCTAGGCCATATTATTATTGTGTTTTGGACATTTATTTGATTCAAAATAAAGGCGCCGATTTATTTGACTTTGATTGATATGCGTATTGTTTTAAATCTATTATCATAAAAATTTATTTATGTTTTAATTTATATGTAGGCCATTTCGAGAAAGGAAAACTAACACCCAGAGTTTTTAATATATGTTTTAGTAAAATGTTAAATAAAACTTTTCTCATGGGATCCCAAATGCTCTTATTAAAAATGCTATTATAAGAAGAAAAAAAATTATTTTAAAAATCCGGGGTGCTACATTATCAATCTTTACTAGTGCTCCACTCTCTCTTCTCTCCTTGCTAAAATAACATTTCATATATTCAGTCTTAGGTCAACTAATTTTAAATACCTTAGATTCTAATGCATCTCTCCATAACTCCAACTTTGTGTTTATACCTTCCATTGTATTATCAATCAAAACTATATCATCTACAAATAACATGTACAATAGGATCTCCTCGTGTAGATGTTTTGTTAACTCATCTATAACCAACGTGAAAAGGTACAAGTTCAATGCCGATCCTTAATGTAATCTTATAGTGATAGGAAAATCATAGGTCTCTCCACTAGTGGTCCTAAGGTTTGTTACTTAGTTATGTTTATATATCCCCATGAAACCCTTTTCTTGCCTAACACCCACCATGTTAACTCTTTGAGGATTCTATCGTAAGCTTGTTCTAAGTTAATAAAGACCATGTAGTGGTCCTTCCTCATCTTCCTATATTTCTCTATCAATTGTCTGAGCAAGAAAATAGCTTCTATAGTAGATCTCCCCGGCACGAAACCAAACTGGTTCTTCTATTTACTAGTCTCATGCTAAAGCCTCTTCTCCATCACTCTTTCACGAAGTTTTATGGTATGGCTTATAAATTTGATTCCTCAATAATTAGTGCAACTCTATATGTCTCCATTATTCTTACAAATTGGTATAATAAAGCTCTTCCTCCATTTATCTAGCATTTTCTTTGATCATCATATTCCTTGAGTTTAGCCTCACTTACTACTCTGTTAGAAACCCTTTTAACATTCTTATATTGCTTAAAATTTTCATTATTTTTAGTAGTCAACATCAAAAAATAGAATAAGGAAAAGAAACAACAAAGAAGAATATTTTAGTTTAGTTTGGAGCCAATTTTAATAATCAAAGGATTCTTCGAAGTCAACAAATGGAAATTTTTTCTTTCGGAAATGAAGATTATACAATGGAAGTGGCTTGGTTTGTTTGCAATAGGACATGCAAGAAAGGCAGCTTCTCGAAGACCTAACAATTGGCTGCTTGTTACAGCCATCAAAGTGGAATGGTGATGTAGTTGAGCACTGTTTACCACTTGTCCCCAAAAAATGGATAGGAATGCAATTCCAGCTCCATGTTGGATTTTGCACAACATAGGAAATGAGGGAATATTAGCTCTTCCATGATCTTGAATATCTACTATTTGGTTGTGCCATTAGATTTAATGGACTCGTAGTAGGCCCATTTTGGGTTAAGTGCATTCTCAAGATTTATGTTCCTGATTTTCCATTCTCAGATTGAGGACCTCCATGGGAACGAGAAGAGGTGAAGTCAATCTTGACTTCTGAAAGACACACACACACACACACACACACACACACACACACACACATAAAGATCATCACTAAACTATAGTACAGCCTTCCATCCTCAAACTGATGGCCAATTTGAGTGGAAAATTCAAACTTTGGAAGACATGTTGAGGGCATGTGCAATAGATGGAAAGGAGAGTTGGGATGAGAGCCTACCCTTAGTTGAATTTGCATACAATGACAGTTTCTATTCAAGCATCGGTATGGCTCCGTATGAAGCCCTTTATGGAAGGCCATTTCGTTCACCTATGTGTTGGAATGAAGTGGGTGAAAATAGAGTTATACCATCAGAGTTAGTAAAACAGTGTGCAAACAATGTGAAACTTATTTGGAGAAGACTTCTCACAGCTCAAAGTTGACAAAAGAGCTATGCTAATAAATGATGGAGACAATTAGAATTCATAGTTGGAGGTTATGTGTTCTTAAAAAAATTTCCAACTAGGGTTGTTATGAGATTTGGCATGAAGGGAAAACTCAGTCCTTGGTTTATCGGTCCATTTGAGGTTCTTGATATAATTGGTTTGACTGCATATAAACTAGCATTGCCACCACAATTATCGGAAGTTCACAATGTTTTCCATATATCAATGCTACATAAGTATGTATCGAATCTCACACATGTACTTGGGCAAGTATCGGTCGAGACACAGTTAGACCTAACCTTGGAAACAAAGCTAGTTCGAATTCTCAATAAGAAGGTCAAGAAATTGCAAAACAAAGAAATTTTATTGGTTAAGATTCTATGGAGGAATTCATCTGTTGAAGAGGAAACTTGGGAAAAGAAGGATACATATCCTGAACTCTTTGATGAGTAGTAATGTATTGAATTTCGAAATGTAGCATCCTAAATTTCTAAGCACTCTTTTATTGTAGTATTGGAAATTTGAATGGAATGAAAATATGCAAGTTTGAAATTTTGATGCATATCAAATTGAGTATTATGACCTCTATAATTGGATTGTACTTGGAAAAATAATTCTAATGACACTAATTTTGTTGAAATATAAGTTTGGATGAATAAATTGTGATTTTTCTCACAAAGGGCATTTTTGTAATTTCACCAATGGGCCCCACTTGCAAAAATCTAGGTCTGATGGTAATGAGGTGTTCGGAAAACACAATGAGTAGCAATCATATGTGTTGACTGAGTTTATGCTCATCTAATGATAGGGAAAAGCATCATTATTAAATGTTTAATATATAAAAGAAAAAATGATTAAAGTAAATAAGGGAGGGGCCAAATTTGATATTGCCATCGCCCCCACCCTAAGTCAAAAAGGAAATAAGTGTTCTGTCTGTTCTGGAGCCCGATGAGAAAACAACTTAAAAGGAAAAACAAAATACGATGAAGGGAAGCCTAACACCGAGGAAGAGGAGAAGAGGAAGGAGAAGGAGAAGGAGAAGGGAGAGGAGAGGAGAGGAGAGGAGAGGAGAGGGGAAAGAGAGCCCAGACACCGGAAATCCAAGCTTTTGTTGGTGAAAGGGGGATTTACAGACCTCGGGGAAACCAAGTTTGTTGGCGATGAGGAACGACGCCAAATTTTGAAGGGATAGTTGCATGCGTGGACCACCACGAGAAAAATCATTAAACCCTATCTTCTCCAGCAACAATCAGAAGTTGTGGACATCCACAGAGGTTAGTTGTCCTATAGTTTTCTATTTTTGTGATTCAATTGTTTGTAGAATAGAAGAACAAGGGTTTTGTTGGCTGTAACGTGAAAAATCTGACCCTAATGGCCAGATCAAGCCAACAAGGGTTTTGTTGGCAATAGTGATATCATCTTTTTGAAACCAATAACGATGGAAGTAGTCTTCATGTATGATGTAAGAAACTATTCATTCTCCACATTTCACAACATATGTTATAGTTTTGGCTATAGCATTGATTACTGTGATTACCAATGAGTATAAGGTTAGGAATAAGAAATTTGAAGACGAGAAATGAAAACCTTAGATATTGATAGTAGAATTTCTTGAGTAGAATTTAGATGGGGTTGCATGATATATATTCATAAAAAGGGAGAAGACTAAAACTACATGCTTGCTTCAACATGTTTGTCATAAAAAACTATTGAGAGTTAATTTTACCCTCCCAAACTTAATATATTCTAAAAAGATTATTATACCCTTAAGTTCAAATGCCTTTTAGTTGTCCTTGATATGCATAAATTTGAATTTGAAGGACCATTATGCCTCTAAAATTTTTAAATGTCAGATGTTGATTTTACTCTTGCATTCATAAACATTTTAATTAATAACTTCACAATGATAATTTATATTAAAAGAGTATTTTAAGTTAAGACTTACATAAAGATAATGGTTTTGCTCTTATGTTCAAACACATGTAATACAAAATAATAATGTTTGCTTAAATTCATCATACTCCTTACAAAAGAAAGGAGGTAAAAACTTTATATGCATGTTTTGACATGCTTAACATAAACAAAAATGCTCAACAATCTATTACGTCACAAAAAGAGCAGCCCCAGTGCACGAAGTTCCTGCCTATGTAGGGTCTGGAGAAGGGGCGAACCCAAGGGCCTAAAGTACACAGCCTTACCTTGCATTTGTAAGAGGCTGTTTCCATGCCTTGAACTCGTAACCTCAAGGTCACACGACGACAACCATTATGTCATAAAACTTAAAATTCAAAGACTATTAGGCCCTATGTTGAAACACCTTCTAGTTAAGTCTGATAAAGACAAAATTATATTTAAAAACGATCTTGCCCTTGAGATTTTTAAATATCATGCATCAATTTTATTCTTGCATTCAGAGTAGAATGTATCTGCATGCAAGGATAAAACCAACATTTAACATCTAGAAATCTTAGAGGCAAACTAGTCTTTAAACTAATTTGCCTTTGTGAAGAACTTAACTAGAATGCGTTTGAAATTAGATTATAATTAACTTTTAATCTTAATTTCAAGGGTAAAATCAAATTTCAACAAATTTTGTCTACATTAAACATGTCAAAGATTTCTGCCTCCTTCCTTCTATGAGAAGTACAAAGTCATAAAGAGTATGATAAACTTGTGAAATTCATTTGAACATAGGGATATGTAATGGACTATTTTTCTATCTTTAAATCCTAAGGGATGAGTGGTCATTTAACCTAATTTTGTCACTGTAAAGGACTCGAATGAAATGTGTTTGAATGCAGGGGTAGCAAAATTAAAATCTAATATTTAAAAATCTCATAGGTAGAATGGTCTTTAAATCTAATATTGACTTCATCAAGAACTTAACTAGAAGGAGTTTAAACATAAGGGTATAAAATAGTCTTTTAGTCTTAAGTTAAAGGGTAAAAAAGACTTTTGACAACTTTTGTCTACATAATTATTTCAATGTAGGAATGTTTAAATTTTTTTGCCTCATCCCCTTTATAAGAAGTATAAGGTTTGATGTGAATGTGATGGAAGTAGGCTCCAATCACGTTAGAACTTATATCTTATAGGACAGTCTCGGTGCACAAAGCTCCCGCTAATGCGGGGTTTATGAAAGGGACGGACTACATAGGTCTATAGTACACAGCTTTACCTTGTACTTTTATAAGAGATTGTTTTCACGCTTTGAACCTGTGACTGCAAGGTCACATTATGACAACTTTACTATTGCGCCAAGGCTTCCCTTCTGCGTTAGAACCTGTATCTATTATATCTTAATCTAGGGATTGGCAGATCTATGATTTGATTAGTTCCAATGACAATGAATCCAACATCTATTAAATCTTGATAAGCTCCAACGACAATGAATCCAACGTCTACAAGATCTTGATATGCCAATTATCAGATCTTGGTTTGATTAAACAGACTCACTTTTCCATATGACAACAATTGGGTCCCACAAGGAGCCCTACTTGAGAAAGTGGGGCCTTACAATCTTACAGATTCAGAATGTGGGACCCATTAAGCATTCTCCCATGAGAGACAATGGAGATCTCACCAACGGACCGATTTGTATCGATCAATTGAGCCCGAAATAATCAATCGCGTTATGAATGACGCTATTTCCTCTCCCTAAAGCCCCAGCGGAGAGATAAGAGGAGACTCTTTGCTTATCCTCCAAAACCCTAAAAGCCGCCGGACTCCATCGCAGCTATCCCAAGTCGGTGAGTAAGAAACCCTAATTCTTCGATCTTCAATTCCTATGTTCTACTGCTATAATGTAATGAGTCTATTCCTGGCGATGCTTTTTCGGGATCTCCTTTTTTGTGTTTTTTACTGATTCAATTGTTCCAATCACCCGCAATCATCTTTGTTCAGAACTAGGGTTTTTGCCTGGTGCTACGATGTTCTGTTCAACATTTTTACTACGAATAGGGTAGATTGAAGTTATCCATTTTTATTTATACTGCAATGCATTTAAGGATCGAGTTTGGGGTGAAGGAGTGAAATTTATATGTTTCCATTAATTCCACTACATAGTCGAGATGATGTGCTAGATTCTTTTTTGTCTTTGTGCTTTAGATTGTTATTTCTGTTACCTTCTTTTTGCGTTGTTATTTGTCGAACTATAAGCTCTATATCTCATCCTAAGCTGCTGCTTATGACTGAAGTGCGTTGGAGTTCTGGGATATGATCTTTGGTGGATTTGGCGTGCTCATAACTGCAGTTTATGTTCAACGCGGTTGTTTGTTTATGGTACTACAATTCGTACTTCGTAATTGCAAGTTGGTTCAAGAAACTTTGAGAGAATTACAGATTTGCTGAGCCAATGAAAAGTAGACCAAGTTTATTTGCTCAAGCCTTTTGGATAATCTCTGAGTGGGTTCTGTGTTTTTCTACGTTGATATGAAGGGTAGATGTCTGGTCAATGCTCCTGATTTATTCAGTTAGGAATCTGTTTTACATTAGAAAGGCTGTTGGCTTGCAATGTTTATCAAAATTCTCCTTGCCGGTGTTGTTATGCTTGTCTAATTTTGATAGGAATCTGTGAGGCTGAAAAAATATTGGCTAAGCAATGGTAAAAGTCTTAAATTACATGTCTGAAGTATAGTGGTCTAACTGTTTGTTTTATCAGGAAGTCTTTAGTGCTTGGTTTCTTTCGTAGTATTTCCCTTGAGTTGTCACACTCAGTATAAACTGTCCAGCAACGTCAATGTTATTTACTGTCTCCACTAGCTACTTCTTTGCAGTATTATTGTCCAAGTAAATCAGTCAATGGAAAAATAAGTTTTAGAGCAGTCCCCTGAGAAACAGATGAAGTTCACAGTACATACTACTATTAGGATGTGGTGATTCGACTCTGGAGATCATGGCTTTGCTGTGAGAAATGTTTGCTCTGTAAAATTTATTAACTACCTCATACCTTTATTCTTCTCTTTTGTGGTACCTTAAATCTTTTTTCTTGCAATTATATTATGTGAGTACCACAAATGTAATTGCATCCTTCGACAGTTAAGGTTTTAGATTGTATTGTTCTGCATATATTATTAATTTTGTGCTGTTTGTGGTTTTCTGAAATTGCTAATGTTGCTTGCTATTTGCACAGTAGAAAACCTAGATTTTCCTGTTATTTTCAGGGAATTAAATTCTTTGCTTGCTGAATGAACCATTTAAGGAACTGTTTTGGGACGGATACCCCCTTCCTGGTACCGGGATAGTTGCTAATGTTTCTGTGGAAATTTGGCTCTTGCAGAAGCCAGTGCTTCAACAATGGTGTCACTAAAATTGCAAAAACGCCTGGCGGCGAGTGTCATGAAATGTGGCAAGGGCAAGGTTTGGCTTGATCCAAATGAAACCAGTGATATTTCAATGGCCAACTCCAGTGAGTGCTCCTTCAATTGTTTTGCTTGATATGATGTAAGCCTAGCACCATTACACACATATATGCATAAACAATGTCTATCTGTGTGTGTACACTTGTCTTCCTTTCAATTATTTGCACAAAGACAATGGAAGAAAGTAATAGAGCAATAAGTAAGAAAAAAGTGAAAAGGAAGAAACTGTTTCCCTTTTGCTTGATTGGTCAAAAATCTTTTGCTTCCTGAAGTTCATCAGGATCCATGACTTCCTTGGCAAACTTTATTGAATTTGCATGTAGAAAGCCCCATATTGTGTGTTTCAAAGTGGGATTCTAATCGGTGCATAGTCTTGGGTGTTTACTTGCTTTCATGTCAGCCATGCAGCAATATGTGTTTCGTGAGGATGATTTTCCAAATCTGCATTGTTATTTTTCCACTTCTTCAATTTGTTTTCTTCTTTCTTTCTTACTTTCTGTCATTGTTGTTCTCTTGGGGGTGATGTTGGGTGTGGGAATGTGGGGTTGGCCTTTCAGTTCTTTGCCCCCTAGTGATGCAGGTGCTTCATTTGTTAGGCCTTTTAATGAACAATAGTAATCCTTAAAGGTCTATTATCATCTTGTAGTATTATTAATTTGTCTGTATTAACTTCTATTTGGTCAAAGGACATCCGCCACGCATTGCAAGTGTAGGTGTAGGTGTAGGCCTTTGCAGGTTTAAGGTAAGGTCATCATCAAGTGAATGGAAACTCTGATGGTCACTATCCATTGTATATTTGGCAAACTTTACTGAATTTACACCTAGGAACTCTGTAGTTTAAATCCTTAATGTGTCAAAGTTGTATGAGCCCAATGCAGTTGCACGCAACGGCTCTTCTGTATGGATACCTTTTACCATCATAATGGTTTTCCATGCAAGTTCTGCTGGAAAGAAAGTTATAAAGCATGTCTTCCATTCTTTGATGAAGTGTTGATCCTTTATTATAGTAGTTGCTGTTTTACATTCTTTATGCATGGTCTGCAGGGCAAAACATAAGAAAGCTTGTTAAAGATGGTTTCATTATCAAGAAACCACAGAAAATCCATTCTCGCTCCCGTGCTCGTCGAGCATTGGAGGCAAAAAGGAAGGGAAGGCACTCTGGATATGGTAAACGTAAAGGTACAAGGGAGGCTAGGCTTCCAACAAAGGTGCTTTGGATGAGGAGGATGAGGGTACTGAGGCGTTTGTTGCGCAAGTACAGAGAGTCTAAGAAGATCGACAAGCACATGTACCATGACATGTACATGAAGGTTAAAGGTAATGTTTTCAAGAACAAGCGTGTGCTGATGGAGAGCATCCACAAGTCTAAAGCAGAGAAGGCTAGGGAAAAGACTCTGTCTGACCAGTTTGAGGCCAAGAGAGCCAAGAGCAAGGCCAGCCGAGAGAGGAAGATTGCACGAAGGGAAGAGCGATTGGCTCAGGTGAGTTGGTGCGAATGATTCTTTTTCCTAAAATCCTCAGTCCTTATACCATCTACTATAACCTTTTATCAAGAGACAACATCATTTTTATTTCTAGATGAAGCAATGAGACTGATATCGCATGGGCAAATACTTGAAGTTTAAAGTGCCTTGTAACACAGATCTTTGCGGTGTAATATTTTGTATTTATGTTAACATCAAAGCTTATTCTTGCTGTAACAGGGACCTGCAGAGAGAGTACCAGCTCCTACCCCTCAACCTGCAGAGTAATCAAATATTTTCTGATCAACTAATTATCTTCATGTAATTATCTTTTTTGTGCAGCTTGTAATCACTTGACTTTTGTGTTCTTTGCAGGGGAACAAAGAAGGCAAAGAAGTAAATTAAGCCCAGCGGTGATTAGTCTATCTTATTTACTGTGTCACAGTTGTTTTGTTCGAAAAACTGATATTTGCAGTTTGTTGTTTCATTCGGGAATTAGAGCACTGTCTTTTTGGATATATTATTGTTCTGCATATTATAATTGGTTAAATTCTCGTCTTTATAATCCAAATAGTTCTTGTAGTGCTAGTATATGATGTTGAACCTGTGGCATTGGGCTACTTCATTCAAGATGGCATTCCTCGTTCCCTTAGCGTTTCCTCATTTGCAAAGTTCTATTCCTTAGGTGGTTGGTGTATCTCTGTTCTCAACTTTGCATGGCAAAGCTTCCGCAAACTTGACGGATGCTTGTTCCTGCTGCGGTTGTGCGCTAGGCTTTCCAATGAGTATTAATTTGGGTGATAGTGAGTTGGAGTAAGCCATATTTCTTGTAAACTTGATTGTGGACACGCATTTCTATTGTAATTACTGCAACCTATTTGGTACCTATTCAGTCTTTTGGGGTTTTAACTTTAATTAAAGATGCAGTGTAACCCATGTCTAATTCTTGCCTGGACATGGGTGTTACAAAGTTATTTGCAAAACAGGACCTATGCCAGGACAGTACTAGTGTCGGCCATCATCAAGCACTGTGAACTCTGCAAAGTGTAGTGAGCTTCCTAGTAATTGGGTGCTTGGGTCCATGTCTCATGGCAAAATCATTAACATGTAAGAGCCGGTGTTCTTGAGCAGGTTTCCACGATACTCAAATCTGCAAGCTTGTCCCTTCACTGCGTCAGTGGGAGTAGGTGTTAAGGTACTTGATTCTGGTATTACTTCCCAACTCATTTAGAAGAACTATTACTTGGTAACCATGTGCAGATTAGGGCTTGCCCTTGCTTCAGTGCATCATTTTTGCGCTAGAAGGGATAGCAGAAACCATGTTACTGTTAGGCTTTACATCTAAATCTCATCAAATTGTCACCGTTCCCCGGGCATGGTCATTAAGACGACGTGCGTACCAAACACAGATGATGCTATGTAGATGATGTACAGCAGAAGAATGTGATAGGTGACTATGTCATAATGAAAGTGGTCCTCAAAGAAATTGGCAGAATTGTAGTTTAGCCTCCACTATTGACCACCATGGGATGGTGAACATGCAGTACCGAGACCGCCTTTGGATCAGCTTTTTACTTAGCTCTGTGAAGAGCCAAGAATGAGTATGAGCATCTAGCCTAGTGCAAATTGCGACTTGGTTCCATTACGGGTTCAAGTCCACTCCCCTCCAACTTCAAGAAAATGGAAAGCCTAAGAAAATTAGAACGAGAGACGACAGAAACAACCAAACAAGAGCAACAACGCAAGCTAATATGTCATTTTCTTCCCAATAATGACACTCTCCACAGCTGCAGGCACCGGTATTTACGTAGGAATTCTGGACTTCAGGTTCCTTGTGGCTACGGCTTCTTGACAAGCCGCTTGAGGATACCTCCCATTTGGAACAAAGATTCCTGCATGGTGATTTTAAAAAGCTGCCGAACATGTGCACCACATGGGAGTTCTCCAATTTCTCTTTCAAAGAAGTCTAATTGCTTACAAGCAAATCTCCTATTTGGGATTTACTCTGAACAAAGATTCCTACATGGTGATTTTAAAAAGCTGCCGAACATGTGCACCACATGGGAGTTCTCCAATTTCTCTTTCAAAGAAGTCTAATTGCTTACAAGTAAATCTCCTATTTGGGATTTACTCTGAAAAATTATATATAATATGGTAGTAAGAACTTCTCAGGTGTCCCAATTGCTGGTTGTAGAAAACAGAATAAGATACATTACATATTGATTATTCATCCACGGAAACTGAGTTGTTTACATGAGCTTCACCGTATCAACCTCAAACTCTATCCAAAAATAAAAGAAAAAGAACAAATCAATAAATAAAAGAACACAAACAGATAAAAGGCAGCTCCGGTGCACAAAGCTCCCGCATATGCAGGGTCTGGGGAAGGGGTAGACCAGAAGGGTCAATAGCAAGCAGTCTCAACTTGCATTTTGCAAGAGGCTGTTTCCATGCCTTGAACTTGTGACCTCAAGGTCACATGACAACAACTATACTGTTGTGCCAAGGCTTCCCTTCTAAAAGATCACAACCAGATACCAGTTTAAATTCCTTCATATGTGCGATAATCCCATATTTGTAGTTTGAGGTTTCTCGCTCCAATCAGTAACTCACTGAATCAAACTCATGCTAAAATCCCATAATTTCTTTGCCAATTCCGCATCTGTAGCTTGCTTCTGTGGTTTGGCTACGTTGTTGTCGCTAAAGTAAGTGCCAGTAATCCCCTTGACCTGCGGGTGCAATGCCATATAGCACTGTGTTGATGCTCCCTGCAGCAAACATGGTGGTAAGCAACTCGTATACACTTGCATAAAAGAATAAGAATTATTACACAATGAAGACATCAACATAATGCAATAGTTACAATCGGGCAATTGTTATTCACACCCATTGGGTTGGTCTTCTTTTAAATGTCTTTCACTGCCCTTTCCAATAGACAGAAGGAAGAACTTGAAGTTTCAGGGGGTTGTGAAATCAGACTTCATGTTGATTGATTTACTCTATGTAATATATTTTTGGTTTCTGGGAGCTGAAATCCGTGACTATATATGCAGCCTCTATAATTCACTCACCTGAGGAACGTTCTTAAAAAATATGTTTAAGGCATTAATGGCACCTGCATCAAAATGACAGAAGAAACTGTCAGTTACATGATAAGGTTTGAGATACATGAAATAAAGTGTTCATGTGAGTGCACGGCTGTGTGTGAGAGAGAGAGAGAGAGAGAGGCATATCTGAATGCACGTATAAGTATGTGGTAATTCATGTATCACGTAAAAGGGTAGTTCACCAAATGACAGAAGAAAACTGTCACTGAAATGCTCTTAAAGATTTCATACACATCAAATAGAGTGTTCATACAAGTGCAAGGCTCAACGAAAACGAGAGAGAGAGAGAGAGAGGTTTTTGTTTATCTAAATGCTTGTATAAGTAGGTGGTATTTTCTTATCTTCACGTATAATTGGAAGGGTACACAAATTTTCTGTTTATGAAATGGCTATCATATAAGAATGAAGAAGTTCAAATTTAAGGTTAAAATTTCAGTCTCCAACAGAATACTTGTTTGAACTTCCAAACCCTTCTTTTGAGGAGAAAATATGCTACAGGATGAAACACATATGTAGTAATGAAAATCCTTCAACCGTCCCATGGTGAGCAAGAAAAGAAACCAAATTCAGTTTCCAAGAGAAGTCTCTCATTTCGTGATTTACTTCAAAAACTTGATGTCTGGATGGTGAACCTGGTGAGATTTTAAAGAAAACCAAGAAAAAGTAGATAGTTGAGAAGTGAAACAGACCCATTTGGAGTTGATAAGTGATGCTCCATGTGAACTTGGCGAGCTATCTAGGTGATAGGTTTTGAACGCAGAGCTACCATTAGCAGGTTTTTAAATACTGAACTACCATAAGTACTACTAAATGTGACTGAAACCATCAAAAGGAATGGAGATTTACCATGTACAAGGGGTCGATGCTGCAGAAGAGTGGTGGTGATACTTCCTGGATGGAGTGAATTAGCAGTTATGTCCACACCTTCTTCCTGTAAAAGCAAAGAGTATGAGCAACCGCTGTCATTCTCAATCCAAACATTTAAACAGATGGTGACTATGACATGATGAGGAAAGGAAACAAATGCCACTGACATATACAGTGTCTACATTGAGGAGATTATAATATAAAAAAAGGCAGCTCCGCTGCATGAAGCTCCCACATATGAGGGGTCCAGGGAAGGGGCGGACCACAAGGGTCAATATGATAAAAAAAACCTAAGCGGTGAACTTCAGAATTTACCACATGTCATTCTAGTAGAATATGCCTTGGCATTTCAAAAGCTATGTTACTTGGAAACAAATGGTGAATATCTAGTATGGATATGGAAGATGCTTCACAACATGAGAATAGCTTATGTATTAACTACATAGACTCCATTCATGTTAAGATGTCCGGCAATACCTTTAATCGTCTTGCAAGTTCATTAGCATGCAATATGTTTGCAAGCTTTGATCGTCCATATGCAGTAACACTGTTGTACCTGCAGATTGTGCAAGTTGGAAACAATGAAAAACAGTTTTGTTTTTTTCTTTTGTATAAATTTCACAAACGTCAGAATCAATAATCAAAAGATGACATGCCAAAGCTAAGATTACCGCAACCATTATGATTTTGGCATAAGATTACCCCGATTCATCATTCAGTTTCTCTTTATCAAAAGGAATCCCTGAACTATTTGCAAACCCATGACCATCGGATGAAACATTAATTATCTTTCCTTCTATTTTACTATTGGTTGCCGTTTTCTTCACGGTGTCCAGCAGAAGATGTGTCAAAAGAAAATGACCTACAAACAATGATACAATCCAGTCAGACAAGAAGAAAAGTAGCAATTTGCAAACCATGCAATAAAGATTGCAACTCAATAAGTAGGAACTGTGAATTCAACTGCATAAATACGACGAAGACATTTAAGTTTTTAGTTGAGAGATGTTCAAATGGATTCTTTCTTTGAGACAATCCCATTCATATGGTATCCTTTTTCCTTTTATTGTTATTGCTTTTAACTCATGCAGGCAGGACTCTGATGTCTTTCTAATGGATAAAGCGGCAGCAAAAAAGGTTAGCAGGAGCTGAGCTAACACTTCTCCAATAAAATGCTGCTCAAAACTGATCAAGAATTATATACTTGTAAATCACACAGCATGAAGCCAATTGGGTGATCAGTTCTTTTAAAAACATAAGAATGAGATAATATATACGTTTAATTTCAAATAAAAAGTCCTCATATTATAAATGGCAGAAGAGCAGCTATCTGGAAACTCCAGCATTCACAGGTTTCTTAGCGGAAACAATCACAAAAGATGCGACGAGTAAAAGTATAGAACAAATATTTTGTCTCATAACGGTTTAGAACATCAGTTTTTTTTTTTCTTGAAAAGAAGTTTAGATCATCAGGTTTACTCAGGTCAAAAGCAGCGAATGACGGAGGAACGTGTTCCTTGGCCAACACGTGCACAGGAAGAATCTAGTGATAAAGATAATGCGCAAATACCTATGTGGTTTGTTGCAAACTGCATCTCTATGCCATCTGGGGATAGCTTGAAGGGAGTTGCCATAATTCCTGCATTGTTACTTTTGAAGAAGGAGACAGAGAATTAGCTTCCTGTTTACTAAGCTACTGAAATTTAGCTCCCTGTTGACGGACAAAAACTTCACTAAACAGGTAATATATTTCATGAGTTGACATGGAAACTCAATCAGAGAGCAGTGACAGTAGTTCGTGGTTGTGGTTTACTTACATGAGAATGTTCAGTGGAAGATCCCTGGTGTTGATTTCTGATGCAAACTTCCTCACTGATGCCATTGAGCTGAGATCTAGCTCCATGACATCAACTTTAGCATTGGGAATTTCTTTGATGATTTCCTCTCTGACATTGTTACCAGCATCTACATTCCTGACGGCCATAATTACATGAACGCCACGCAGTGCAAGAACACGTGCTGTCTCTTTGCCAATGCCATTAGAAGCACCTGTAATTGCAAGGAATATGGTTTCACAAATCAGGATGCTTCTAGTCAGCTGAAGAAAATCCACCATCAAATACTTCAGAGCTCAAATATCCAAACATGAGCTACCAAATAACATACCGCACTAACATTACCTCTCAATACAGATTCTGCTTTCATGACAGTTTGTGTCTAAACAAGTACAGACACCCACCAAATGTGCAAATAAGAAAGCTAAAACACATTTTGTAAGTGTGGCAGATTATAGAAACCTCTTTTGATTTCTAAAATGTCAAAAAACTATAAGTTTCAAGGTCTTCATAAAAAGGGCAGCCCCATTGCATGAAGCTCCCTCGTATGCGGGGTCCGGGGAAGGGGCGGACCACAAGGGTCAATAGTACGCAATCTTCATATGTTCATATACTCCAAGAAGTGTCTGAGATTCAAATAGGCCTTTAGATTAGAACCTGTGAATATCTTATTCTCTTCCAAGACCTCACTACACAAATGTGAGTACCCAAAAGCAAAACTTTACAACTTCAAAACCACAGAGTTCTTCTGTTTGCTAAATTGAAAAATGAAAAAAACTTCTCCATGCTAGTACATCAATTAGTGTTTTCCAGCTTAGAAAAACAAAAAAGTACTCATTGAACCCAATTACATGATTTAATATGACAAAATTCCTTTTCATGCTTGCCCAATTCCTAACACAAATCTACTTTGAAAACTACAAATTCATACCTTCACAACAACAAAACACGACCCATATATCCTTATGTTTACACAGAAAAATCTTGTGAAAAGGAATATTAGTATAGCATCATCAAACAAATCTTGGAACTGCAAATAAAACACCTGTCCCAAGGAGAAACCAACCTGTTACAATGGCAGTAAGGCCAGTTCCATCAATCCCCTGAGTTACTTCCTCTGCGGTTGAATTAGCAGAAAACCCAGAAGGACCTTTGAATGCAAACAGCGGCATCTTCCTCCTGTAAACTCAAAAAGCAACCCACAAACAAGAAATGGCAAAGAATTTGCTTGTTTTTCTTCTTGTATTGATCTTTGCAAGAAATGAAGAAGATTATAGAGCAACCCCAGAATGGAAGTTGCATATAAATAGATGGAATTGGGGAGTCTCCGTTTAAAATGGCAGCATTTGGTCAAAAATGGTTTACAAAGACATCTAGCGTATTTGGAACATTGCTTGGTATTTATTTTTAGCAGATTCCATAGTGGTCGCACCAAACACCAACACGTTTGGAATATAACGGTCTTGAAGAAGACAACGACCGGTTCTGGGCTCTGGTTCTAGAAGCAATTGATTGAAACGCGCTCAACCTTTAAATGTAAGATAGTAGAGTGGTGTTTTAGTAATGGCACCCCTTTGCTTTATTTAGCTGTCTGACTGCCTTATCGTGGTATTCTAAACACTTTTGGTATCCTAAACACTGTGAAGGGTCTTAGATTTGCAAGAAATATTCCACCATGCATGAAAAAAAGGCCTTTTAGTTTCTTTCAAACGATTTATATGAAAAAGTGGATAAAAATGGACACCTTCTTTTCAGGGCAAATAATTCGGATAATAAACCCAATTTTGGTACTCGGATTATCCTTTTCAGCACAAGTATGAAGTGTCCGCAACCTTAAGATCTGATCTATTCATCATAGTGTTCGATGAGCCTTGCCCTGGAAATCACATGCTTAGGATTGTATAATCGACAGTTGATGTGATTTTCGTTACGTAAGCCATTTATGGTAATAAAAGATTACACGTGCCTAGCTTTTTTCCTTTTTCTATTTTTGGGTGGTATAGATGAATGGTTCTTTTTACCACAAAAGATATGGGCCGTTCTTGCATTTTGAGGCATCCGTAAGTAGCAGGTGCGATGTCACGACAAGGGTTTCATTGACACTAGAATGTGGCATACTGGTTTGATTTGCTCATTTTGCTCCGGTGTAGTAGGTAAGACAAGAAAGGCCTGGCTGAACTACTCATTTAGGTGTTTTGATAGCTCAATCTAAATGGAGCAATCAGCGGCCCTGCCTGGTGTATGATCCAAGTTGAGGACAGACAATCCCTGTATCATAACAGGCATCAAAGATCGATACTCACTTGCATTTGCAATATTTTTAGGTAATTAGATGTTTCTTAATGAGGGGAGCTTTGAGTAATGGTTGAGTTACCGTCGTGTGACCTAGAAGTCACGGGTTCAAGGCATGGATATGGCCTGCCCCTTCCCCAGATTCAGCAGACGCGGGAGCTTCGTGCACCAGGCGGTCCTTGTTTCGACTACTAAATGTACAGACACTTTGTTCCAGGTACAGAATGGTTAACTGCAGAAATGAATGCAATATGCAAGAATAAAACTTACAAATTTAGGCACACGTCTGAGCCCATGTATGCAGTGATAACTGCAGCTCGTCGGACTAGTTTGTCGACAATTTTATTTCTAACTGAGATGAATTCAAATATTGTACATAGATTAAAATCAGCCCCTTGAAAACCAGCCTAGGACACATTATAGATCATTCGCGTTGGACATCATCACTGTGCCTTTCCAGCTGAGCCGAACAGGTGCATTTTCTCTGCAACTACAGCCTTCATTGCTTCTGTTGCTGACGCCATTATATGAATGAGATCTTTCTTCGGACTGCGCAGGGATTCCAAGTATGCATTTCGGACCTCTGTGTTAACATTGAACTTTCTAACTCCGAGCTTTATGCATTCCTGTTATAAAAGTCAAAGACTCAGTTTGTCAATATAATAAGTCTGGGAGATATTCTACTTTCTTTTGTAGTATCAGAAATGACTTGGGTATACAAGAGTTAAAGAAGCCGAGTAGCTCAAGGGGTAGGAGAATTAAACAAAGTCGCAAACAATGAATTAAGAGAAAGAAGTCTGTTGCTGATACTGTGAGTTGCCAGTACCAACCAGAGTCCACATACAAAAGTTGAGACCCAGTGACTCTGTCATTTATCCTCGGACAAGGCCAGTTTTCTGTTCAGAACAGATGTTAAGGATCTACTGGAACTCCTTTGTATAAATTAACTGTATAGTGAAGATAGACCAAACCTTAGACTTAATTGGTTCTATATTATCCAGTTTACCATTAGAGAGAGAGAGACACACAGGAAAGAGGAAGCACTTTCAACAGGAGGGGGAACTGGTATCTACAAAGATCTGATGGTTGATACAGCTGTCTTTATTTATTTATTTAGTTGGTTATGACAGTTGGTCAGAATTTATGACAACCAGTGAAAGAATATTGAAAAAATAAGGAGCATTTTTCAAATTAGGAAATGGAAATCATTGGAACAAGGGGGCTATGTGTAATAAAGAATAACATATTCAGTAATCTTTGCAATAGAACAAAAGAAAGGCTTATCAATGTGACTTGACGTCTGGATTTTCAACTGTGAGAATAAGTAGCAAGGTTACAACAAAATCACTAGCACTGTAGTATTAATAGTGTTGCTGAAGTAACTGGCACCCGAACTGCTGGTGCTGCTAAGTAATGCTGCCCTCAGGTTATTGTTGACGAATTTAAGTGAAATTTTTTTGGTTGGGAGTGCCTGATCCCAGTTTCAAGTAACTGATAGGACAACCAAAACAAAGATCTGCATTTGAATTATGTTTAGTTCTTGCCCATTTTCCCAAATGAAAGCCTCATAACTGTGTTTTTCAACAGTGAAGTAATGGGTTCATCCATAGTTACTTGAACATGGAACGTATACGAGAACTGTACGTGAAACAAAATTGTAAAACGTTCACAAAATTTTTACATGATACAAGAGAAAAAGATAAAAAAAAAAGGCAGCCTGGTGCACAAAGCTCCCCCGTATGTCGGGTCCAGGGAAGGGGCAGACCACAAGGGTCTATAGTAAGTAGCCTTACCTTGCATTTTTGCAAGAGGCTGTTTTCACGCCTTGAACCTGTGATCTCAAGGTCACACAACAACAACTCTACTGTTGCACCAAGGCTCCCCTTATAGAGAACATTTGAAACACTTAAAGGAAACATAATAGAAATGTGAGAGAGATGAAAGTGAAATAAGAGAGCAACGAGAGAAAGTGATAGAGGGAAAGCAGAAAGCTGTTGTACAGAGAAAAGAACTGAAATATTTAGACGTAGTTGTATACAAAAGCATATATGTAATTGAAGAATTGTTTCCCATCAGTTTTCCCTGAGTTTTTAGTGGTATTTTAGGAGTTTTCTAAAGATATTACATGAGTTTACATTATTTTAGAGAGAGTTTTCTATTGGTATGTGACACGAGTTTCATATGCATCAATAAGGTATTTGGTAACGATGGGCTCATCGGTGGATGTCTACAGATTTAACAAGTTCTTGTCCAAAGGAGTGGTTCTAAGATCATTCATCTTGTAACACCCTAGGGTTCCAACAGTCACAATATTGTCCGCTTTGGGGCGTCCATACACCCCTCATGGTTTTGTTCTTCCCTAGTTTCCTAGGGAAAACGCGTTGTGACCGTTAGAGTTTCCTGAACTCGTATAAACAGCCCAGTTTCCTCTCCCCAGGCAATGTGGGACTAACTCTCTGTCCCTCACCCTAGCTTAGAAGCCTGCCAGCCTTCTCTTGGCTTGCCCTCATCGGCCAAGGGCTTCACATCTTCCCCCCTTAGAGAACACGCGTCCCCGCGTGATAGCCACGACCAAGCGCCTGCGTGCAGCTAGCCACCACACTACGATGGGAACTCGCTCTGATACTATTTGTAACACCCCGGGGTTCCAACAGTCACAATATTGTCTGCTTTGGAACACCCATAACTCCTCATGGTTTTGTTATTCCCCAGTTTCCTAGGGAAAACGCGTTGTGACCGTTAGAGTTTCCCGAACTTTTATAAACAGCCCAGTTTCCTCTCCCTAGGCAATGTGGGACTAACTCTCTGTCCCTCACCCCAGCCTTCTCTTGGCCTGCCCTCATCAGCCCAGGGCTTCACATCTTCCCCCTTTAGGGAACATGCATCCTCGTGTGATAGCCATGACCAGGTGCCCGCGTGCGGCTAGCCACCACACCACAAGGGGAACTCACTCTGATACCATTTGTAACACCCCGGGGTTCCAACAGTCACAATATTGTCCGCTTTGGGTCGCCTATACACCCCTCACAGTTTTGTTCTTCCCCAATTTCCTAGGAAAAATGCGTTGTGACCGTCAAAGTTTCCTAAACTCTTATAAACAGCCAAGTTTCCTCTCTCCAGGCAATGTGGGACTAACTCTCTGTCCCTCACCCCAGCCTAGAAGCCTACCAGCCTTCTCTTGGCCCATCCTCATCATCCCAGGGCTTCACATGAGGGCGGGCCAAGAGAAAGCTGGCAGGCTTCTAGGCTGAGGTGAGGGACAAAGAGTTAGTCCCACATTGCCTGGGGAGAGGAAACTGGGCTGTTTATAAGAGTTTGAGAAACTCTAAGGGTCACAACGCGTTTTCCCTAGGAAACTGGGGAAGAACAAAACCGTAAGGGGTGTATGGGCGCTCCAAAGCAGACAATATTGTGACTGTTGGAACCCCAGAGTGCTACAAATGGTATCAGAGCGAGTTCCCCTCGTGGTGTAATGGCTAGCTGCATACGGGCGTCTGGTCGTGGCTATCACGCGGGGATGCGTGTTTCCTAAGGGGGGAAGATGTGAAGCCCTCAGCCGATGAGGGCAGGCCAAGAGAAGGCTGGGGTGAGGGACAGAGAGTTAGTCCCACATTGCCTGGGGAGAGGAAATTGCGTTGTTTATAAGAGTTCGAGAAACTCTAACGGTCACAACGCGTTTTCCCTAGGAAACTGGGGAAGAACAAAACCGTGAGGGGTGTATGGGCGCCCCAAAGTGGAAAATATTGTGATTGTTGGAACCCCGGGGTGTTACACATCTCCATCACACTGATACTGAGGTTATTAACAAAAAAAAAGAAAAAAAGAAAAGAAGAGAAAAGAACAGTTGCATCTGAGCAATTTCTCTCACCTTCCTGCTGGGAATCATGATAAATTAACAATCTTGTAAGCAGACGAATTAACTTGTAAATTAACACTCTTGGATCTCTCTCTCTCTCTCTGAAGACAATAGATAGCAACATAGAGAACATGTCTTTTGCTAACAAAAAAAACTTGGATCCACAAGAAGGAAGTTTCTTTAAGCATTACCAGATGATTGTTTGAAACCAAATGGCTTGTTGAATAGGTAGTGCTCTTAACTTACATGAAAACAAGTCGCCCAAAATGATTAACAGAATTCACTTGAGTGTTTCTTGCTGTCTTGAAATTCTTCCACAAGACAACCTTTAAAACATTGTTGTAAAGTGGATACTTTTACAGAAGAAACAGATCAAATCACTTCAAAACATACATCAAACTCAAGATAAACCTAAGTTCCAAGAGAAAACATAAAAAGGGCATGAAAGAAGAAGTTCATAAGATGAGTTTTATACACCAGGCAACCGTGTGGTTTATTCCTTGAGTATCATTGTAAGACATATGAGCTTATGTAAGACAAATCTTGTTACAACAAGATCTAGCAAAATAAATATGCATCATCTTAAAAAAAAAATGAACATGCAAATCTAGATACTTTCTAATGCCAGACCAGGCATCTACAGATCCACGTGATTAATGAGACTGAACATTGGAACACACATACACCAGTTATGTGAACCTCACAAATGTTTCTGAAGCATTTCTTTTATAGCAAGGTAAAATACAGATAAAAAGATGTGGTCCCAACAGATGAAATACCTTTACAAGTTCCCTGTCTAATCCAGAGGCTCCATGAAGAACCAGAAAGACTCCTTTTCCTGAAGTTACTCCACACAGATCCTGGGTGGAAGTAAATTTCATCAACAAATAAATATTAAAGATGAATTGCAGTGAAGCCAAAGTTATAGGACAAATGCCTCATCAAAGTCGGCCATTGATATGTTGAAGCTACTCAGTGCAATCAGTAGATTAAGTTTTATATAAATGGAATCACAACAGCCAAACAGAAATGTGTCTCCTGAGATTACTTGGATTAAGTTCCACTAAACTAACTGCACAACTAATAATACTTTTTCTTTTTGACTTATTGAAATTCACTAATATTAAACAGAAAAATGTGTAGTGACAAGGTTGTGCAAGAAGAGTAAAGGAGTCATGCTAGGATTCTGCAAAGAAATACAAATACAACCTACTGGTTGTCATCTAGAAGTACTATGCTGCCACCCAGTAATAATGATTAACACTTCATGGGATGAAATTTTGTGTTTTATTTGATGAATCTATAGTTTGATTTGCTGATCCTAAATGTCTATAAAGATTGTCTCAACTCTCTACCTAGATCTCATATTTGTAGAATGATTTCTACAGATAGTCACAGACCTGACTCAATTGCATGGCTGAGTGGTCTTCTACCAATAAACAACCTGTGGAGTTTCCTTTGGAGAAACAAAGCCCAATAAGTTGCTCACAATCCATCCACCTCATCTGAACCTTCATTATCATTAGGTTCATAACATGATTTAGCAGTTTCTTCGTTTTGGTTTCTCTCTGCTAAACCAGCCAGACTTGAACTATGATTAGTAGAGAGTTGATGGTCAAAGACCACCTGTACTTTGACATTACCCAATCCATTATTACTCAAATTAGCTTTCATCTCTGAACACAGTCATGCTGTGATGCACCAAACTTCTCTACTATTGTTAAGCTTTGTAATCTGCACGCTTGGGCCTTTCTAGTACATCCTTTCTGTTGCATTTCAAAAAAAAAAAGGTGGACTTTGTGGACCTCGCTAGCTCCTTTCATTCCAAACACCACCATATATTGGGGTACAACAAACTGTGGTATAGGGATGATTGGGGGGTTCTCCCCTTCAAACAGGAAAACATCTGTTTATTAGTATGAAACATCTCCTCAGTCTTTCACATATTTTGAGTTTTCCATTCATAGGCTTCCTACTTCAACGCTACAAATCTGGGCAATCTTGATGTTTTTACTAGTGCATTTATCCCCAATTGCGGCAGAGAGGCAAAAAAAGGATTAAACTAACCATACTTATTTTGGATTTTTTACTTTTTATATTCAAGGAAAAATGGGAATCAGTTTGAGGAAGGACATCTTGAAACACAGCTAACTATTTGGTTGCCACACAACTCAGAGAACTGGGTTGACAAAGAGGGAAAGATGAGCCAACCTTGTGGGAGAACAAGGAAGAGAGAGAGAGGAAATTCAAGATCCAAGATATCAGAATTACTTGCTTTAACACCATAGAATTCTATGGTTTTCAAGTGGAAGAGACAAAAAGAACCAGAAAGAATGAAAAAAAATGAAGGAAAAGAAACTACATTAGTTGAGTAGCTCCTGAACTCATGACCTAACACATGTAACAAAACACTCTTGTGTTTTAAGCTCATCTCACAGAACAAAGGATGCTGATGTTCTGGTGGAGCTACCATTGAAATAGAACAAGAGCAATAACCAATAGATTGGAGATTGTAGTCAGGCTTGAAGATTTGGGGAACACTTTTGTATCTGATAACAACATGCTATAGATGCAGTAAGCAGTTCATCCTCGACCTTATTAGTAGAGATGATTCATCATACTCCACTGTCTTATGTTAACCTTGTTTCCTCTTGTCATTTGCTTATCTCATGGGGAGTGTAGCAACAGGGACCTGGTGTAATTCCATGATTAAAAAATACCAGGCAGTGACTTGATGTGCATAGAATAGTTCGTGTATAGTCTAATTCAAGATGTAGGATGTCATCAGCAGACAAATAGTTGACTACTAATTCATTTGGAGAAAAGTTGAGGAGGAAATTAGACTTCTATATCTCCACTTTCTTGCTGGTAAATTTGTTCACAAGGCGTGTGACATTTGCTGCACTATTTTTGACCATCAAGCTGATGCTCTTCAATCTCCTGCATCAGTTCATTTGTAGAGATTATTTAGACAGTTCAGTCTCTCTTTTTCTGCCATTCTTCTGTTTTATTACGACTGAAGCTCAGGTTAGTTCGCATGACATTATACTATTTGAGAAGTCAATTTCGGTTATGCATGCCAACTTTGACCTTTGATGTTTTACGCAATTGACAACATTAACTTTGTAGATTTCTTTTAACTTTTTGTCCAAACTGATCGTGCTTTCCTGAGTTCTCAGATTATGGCCAGAAAAGGTTTAGAACCAGATGCGTGAAAGTGCAACTCATGTGCCAAAGCTATTTTGATCTATCTTCTTGTATGCATGATAGTATACATTTATTGGAAAGAGAAAACAGACTGTATTTTCATTTATCTCTACCTAGTGTTTAAACTTTAAAAAGAAAAATTATCTTCCCCTCTAGACAATTAGAACATCTCTTATATAGAATTAAAATGTAATTTATTTTGAATGGCTACTAAAAGGTAATTTCAACCCCGTGCTACTTCACCTTTAGCAACTCAAGTCTGAGATTTGGCCCACTTGGTGGGTACTTTCCATGGACATTCCCGATACATACTGCTAATGCATCAATACCTGTTTCATCAATGAACTCTTGAGCCTGAAATGCATAAACCACAAGTTATGATTGGTAATTATGCATTTTGATTAGATGCAAGTTGTTTCAGCTACAGCTGATAATTACTTGAGTAACATCTGTTAGCTTTGCTTCATAATCTTCAACTGTCAAGCCATCTTCAGTTCCTGATAGCCGCCCAAGTTCAGCTTCCACAAACATTTGTTTTGAATGTGCCATGGATGATATGTACTTTGTATATGAGATATTTTCCTTAAGAGGAAGATGTGAACCATCAACCATGACTGAATCAAATCCCTGGAAAGATTAATGCTTTTTAGATTAGCTGAGAAGATAAAAAAGGGGCAGACCTGGTGCACAAGGTTCCCACATATGCGGGGTCCAGGGAAGGGGCGGACCACAAGGGTCAATAGGAAAAGTGAAATACACAAATAATTAGATGAAATTAATAATCTTACAAACACTCAGAGTAATTTGGTGGGAAAGAAAATGATCGTCCCCAAACTATTCACTACTTACCATATCAATTACTTCCACCAACTCATCCTTAGAACTACCATGGTCAAAATGGACAGTAATTGGCACCTGTGGAGAAAACATGTATGTCAATCAGACATTCACTTGCAAAGTAGTTTCCAATAAAGATTTTCTTATATGTTTCCTAGAAGAATAACTGTAATATTAAACAATGGGACTAATAGATCCCTCCCAAGATATCAAAGGGATCCAACTCATTTATGATTAGCATGAAATGTCAACCTTGGAATCGACATGCTGCACCAGAACCTAGGTGCAGTGAAAAGTAGGCATGGGTTCATGACATGGAGGTCAAGAAATGCGTGGGTAAATGGGATATCTCAAGAGCATAAGATTTGTATCGCCACATGGAATATAGGGACATTGACAGGTAAGAGTTTGGAGTTAGTAGATACGAGCCAATATCGCTTGTATCCAAGAAACCAAGTGGAAAGAGGCTAAAACTAGAGAGATCGATGGGTATAAACTTTGGTACGTAGGAAAGGATAATAACAGAAATGGCGTAGGAATAATAGTGGATAAAGAATTAAAGGATAAAGTTGTGAATGTTAAAAGAATCAGTGATAGAATTATAATAATAAAACTTGTTCTAAGAGAGCAAATCATAAATGTTATAAGTGCATACGCACCACAAGTAGGGTTAGAAGATATAATTAAGAGACAGTTTTGGGAAGATATGGAGGGAGTTATGCAAGAAATTCCTAACACTGAGGGGATATTTATAGGGGCAGACTTAAATGGTCACGTACGCAAAGAATAGGAAGGATATGATATGATACATGGAAGGTATGGTATAGGAGAACAAAATGAGATGGGAAAAACTATCCTTGATTTTGCTTTGTCATATAACTTAGCCATTGCAAATACATTCTTTAAGAAGAGGGATGAACACTTAATAATCTTTAAAAGTGGACTTCATAAAAGCCAAATAGACTTTTTTCTACTTAGGAATACTGAAAGATCAATGAGTAAGGATTGTAAGATAATACTCGATGAGAGTTTAACCTCACAACATAGGTTAATGGTTATGGATATATATATATATATATATATATATATATATTAAAAGATAGAGGAAAGAAAATGAATTTAATACATATCCAAAAACTAACTAGTGGAACTTAAAAGGAGAGAAAATAACCTCATTCACAAATAAGCTGATGGTAGAAGGAAATTAGAACTATGAAACAGAAGTAAACACCATGTAGACTAAAATGGTTGAGTCCATTAAGAAAGTGGCAAAAAATGACTTAGGAGTTTCTAAAGGTAAAAGTCAATTAATAAAGGAAACATGGTGATGGAGTGAAACAATGCAAAAAGTTATTAAAGAAAAACGAGTGTGTTTTAAAGCATGAAAGAAGACTAGAAATAATGAAAACTATGAACAATATAAGAAGGTTACAAAGGTTGTTAAGAGAATAGTAAGTGAGGCTAAACTTAAGGCATATGATGACCTCTATAGTAGACTAGGATCAAGAGAAGGTGAGAAAGATTTGTTTAAACTTGCAAAAATAAGAGAACAGAAGGGTAACAACTTGGATAATGTTAGGTGCATTAGAAGTGATGATCAAAGGATCCTAGTCAAAGATGACGAGATAAAAAAAAGGCGAGAAATTACTTTCAAAAATTATTAAATGACAATGGCTCTGAGAATATAGGGATTGAAAATAATGTAAACCTAAATAAAATTGGACATCATAGATATGAACATAGGATTAGAATACTTGAAGTGAAAGAAGCCTTGAAAAAGATGAAATCAGGAAAGGTCATGGGGCCTGATGGTATACCAATAGAGGTTTGGAAGCATATGAGAGATGCTGGAGTAGTTTGGTTGACAAAGTTGTTTAATAAGATTATAAAATCAAAGAAAATCCCGAATAAATGGAGGAAAAGCTCTATTGTACCAAGTTATAAGAATAAAGGAGACATACAGAGCTGCACTAATTATCGGGAGATCTAACTTATGAGCTACACTATAAAACCTTTTGAAAGAGTGATTGAGAAGAGGTTACAGCATGAAACAAGTGTATTAGAGAACCAGTTTGGTTTCATGCCTAGGAGGGCAACCTTGAAAGCTATTTTCTTACTAAGACAATTGATAGAAAAATATAGAGAGAGGAGGAAAGGCCTCCACATGGGTCTTTATCGACTTAGAAAAAGCATATGATAGAGTCCCTAGAGAGTTAATATGGAGGGTGTTCGGTGAGAAAGGGGTTTTACGATGGTATATAGATATAATTAAAGACATGTATGAGGGAACAGTAACAAATGTTAAAACTACTAGTGGCGAGACTGGTGATTTTCTTGTCACTGTAGGATTGCACTAAGGATCGGTATTGAGCCCATACCTTTTTATATTGGTCATGGGTAAGATAACAAAACATCTGTATGAGGAGATTCCATGGTGCATGTTATTTGCAGATGATATAGTCTTACTTGATGAGACAAGGGAGGGCGTAAACACAAAGCTAGAGTTATAGAGAGAAGTATTAGAATCTAAAGGATTTAAAATCCGCCAAACTAAGACAGAATATATGAAATACAATTTCAGCAAGGAGAAGAGTAGGAATAGAACACCAGTTAAGATTGATAAACAAGAAGTCCTCGTAAAAGACCACTTTCGGTACTTAGGATCAATGATTCATGAGAGTGGAGAGATTGAGAGGGAGGTTACCCAAAGAATCTTTAAGGCCGATCACGTTCTATGGATCAGAATGCTGGGCAATTAAGGAACATCATGTTCATAGGAAAAGCGTCACGAAAATGAAGATGTTGAGATGGATGAGTGGCAAGACAAGAAAGAATAGAATTAGGAATGAAAACATGAGAGGAAACTAGGGGGTGGCACCAATAGGTAACAAGATGAGGGAGATTAAACTTAGATGGTTTGGACATGTCCAAAGGAGACCGAAAACGACACCGGTTAGAAGGAGTGAGACAATGCAAGTAGAAGGTTCTAAAAGGGCAATGTGAAGGCCCAAAAGAACATGGATATATGTGGTGAGAAAAGATTTGAAACTTTGGGACTAAATGAAACCGTGGTACTTAATAGAGAGGAATGGAGGAATAAGATTCGTGTGACTGACCCCTAATTGGGATAAGGTCTCGATGATGATGTAACACCCCAGGGTTCCAACAGTCACAATATTGTCCGCTTTGGGGTCCCATACACCCCTCACGGCTTTGTTCTTCCCTGATTTCCCAGGGAAAATGCGTTGTTCCGTGTATCAGAGTGCACAGCGGAGACAATATTGTCCTCTTTGGGTCCCTCAACCTATCTTGGGGCCTCCCCCTCAAGGCATCTTGGCCAACCCTTAAGGCTTTGTTCCCTCAGGTCCCTCACCCCTTCTGGGCTTCACCCTTGGGATGCGTTGTTCCGTGTATCAGACTCCAAACGATGATGAAATGTGAACCTAGAAAAGCTGTCAAATTAAAGGAAAATAGTATCTGATCCATATCTTGAACAAAGATATCCCATTTATCATCTTCTAAAGTCGTTTAGCATATATTCAATGTCACTGAAGATGCAGAAAGGTGTGATGGAAGACCAGATTGCATCTACACTTTTAGAAAATCGCAAACTGCCATCTTCTCAGAGATCTTACATTCATTTTCCCTAGATTAACTCTTAGAGGTACTGACCTCTAGATTGCTACCTGTTGAGTATGATGGGATTTGAGCAGTTAAAAAGTGACAGATAACAATACATATAGTTTTGTATTTGGTGCGAGTCTTACATTGCACTGTTCTGCTGCAGAGATACAACATTTGACTAGGGGGATTCCTCCTTGCTTCAATGCACTGGGATGGATCTGGATAACATAATTTGGTAGATTCAGAGAACAAGTACAGCAAGACTTTTCTGGAATGTTATACAAGAAAATTCTATAACATTCTCATAACATACATCAGATTGAGAAGGATCCAGAATTACATATACAGTTTATGCAACAAATGCAGATGTCCCAAAATTAGCACTGGGAGAACTTTTCTTGCTTCATAACTAGAAGACATTCTTAAGAAGATGCCCTTCGTCTTCTTTTGAGAATAGGTTAGCAAGACACAGTGAGGCAGAATGTAATCCAGAAGTCTTTTAGATCATACTAAAATGTCTCAGTAGTGTATCAATCCTATTATATACAGCATCATGATGCACAAACAATAAAACTAAAGCAAAAGTATGGTATATGATTTCAGCTCAGACAATATTACCCTATTTGAGTCAGCTGGTGGCATGCTACAGTTGTCTGCAGACAAAGTTTATAATTTATTGTCCATACTAATCAAGGTCTCCACTCTCCTGGTTCCATGCTATAAGACAAAATCTTCATTTTTGGTCCAACAATTAGGTGTGGATTATTAACTGTTTTAGGTGCCCTACAATTTGGAAGAAGAATCTTGAAGCTTTTGCAAACCAGAGTCTGCACAATTTTGCTAGATAAAGACTGTAGATGACTTATAGGATATATGTCGGTCTATGTGTTGGGCATGCATGTCTGTGCACATGTGATAGCACAGTGTGCAGATTCATGAATCCAAGTTATCATCAGAAGATTACTGTTTTACACCTCTCATTTTTTATTGGTCAAAATTCGAGTTGTGCTTTCTGGTTACCTCATGATAAAAAACCTATTATATGTCATGAATATCACAAACAAATATGTATTACTTCACAACAGAAGAAACTCCAGTAACTCATTTTCTCAGGAGAAAGTTACTAGAGAATAGAACAGGAAACACTAGACAATGTGTTGGGAAATTATGCAAATGAAGAAAGGCAACTACCCATCCTGATAACAACCAGTAACAGGTATCAACCAGTTTTTATCAGTATTGCATTTTGAAGTTGAATGCTGATTTGAAAGCCATAACCTGGTGGAAGAACCATTATGAAATAACCAACACCTGAAACAAATTCTCACCTGCAAAATGGCAGGGCTCTTTTCTGCTTCTGCAGCAGTGACAACTGCTTCAACTCCTTCAAGATTATAAACATTAAATGCTCCAACTGCATATCCACCCCTTTCCGCATTCTTCATATAAAATAAGGTTTATTATAAGATGCTAATGCATCAAGAAATATATATTATGGGATTCAGAAAGGATCTTACAAGAAGGAGATCCTTTGTTGACACACGTCCAACCACACAGGCCCAGTTCTTCACAACTTCTGCCAGTGCGTTGCTATCACCGACATTGCCTATAAAGACAAACTACTGTAAGTTAGAGAGTGTCAATTATAACTCCTAGCAATAAGATAAAATTGTCCTTTGAACTTGTAATCACCTGGAAAAACTATATATGGAACACCGGGGTGTCTACTTTCAGGACCTAGCTGCCACAATGGGATACCAGCCAAGGCTTGTCCAACTACTGTAGCATGCTTTGCTTCTAAAGCTTTTGTAGCAAGATCAGATGAAGTGATGCCACCCTGAAAACATATTTTTCTTTATGCAACTATTTCTCTCTTCTGTTGTTTTTGTGCTTTTTACAAAAAGAAACTGACTGAATGGAACTTAAAATACTGAACTTCCAATTTAGAAAAATTGAGCTGAAAATGAATAACGACAGATATGGCAGCATAAGCATATAAGAAAGAATGAAGCAAAGTAACACTACAAAATACGCTTACAATGGAAGGAATTCAAGAACTCACACAAATGGACACGTGCTTTAATAATAATAAGTTTGATGTAAAAAGTTGTCCTCAAGGCAGGCAGAGCTCCAGCAATTATTAACAAACGAAAGGAGGACATTTTTTTACTAAAAAGCAATTTCTCATACATCCACATACCTTGGCAATAATATAACGAGGTCGTGAACTTATCTTTCTAACAATTTCCACCAACCCAGAGCTGACTTTGAAATTAATTTCTAAACTTTCGGAAGGAGCTGCAGCATAACAAAGATAATAGCTAAGAGATGCGACTAAAATGAAAAAAAATAAAAAAAATAACATGAAAATATCCTCAACGAAGAACACTGCATTTTCAACTCATTTGTAAGTTGCCATTTCCTTTTTCTGAAAAATATAATGATAATAATAATGAACAGAAAAAATTTACAGCAAGTTGAACTTGCCCAGTCTTTAGTTTCTCTCCTTTCCTGGACCCAATTATAAATTCTTTTCATTTTAGTCTTGATTTATTTCTTTCAGCTAAAAGCATTTCAAATTGCAAGGCTTAAAAACAAAAAGGAAGAAAAGGTCTATTTAAAACTCAATAAACAGCATCTCTTCCCTCATCTGCCAATCCTACTCCTTTAAGTTTCACTTCCAATAATCATGATATTCCTACTCCCACATCATCATTTAGGAGGAAACTGACGAGTGGGCTTGGAGCCATTGGTGAATAGTAAGAAGAAGAAGAAGAAGAAGAAGAAGAAGAAGAGCAATGACTTTCCCTTCCACCCCCACGTTTTAGTCAAAGATCTCAAGTTCAACACAGTTTAAATAAATTTGCGCATCGTTGGTCTGGGGGTGAAAGAAGTAGCTCTAACCAAACTGGGAAAGGCAAGGATACAGTTTAAGCCTTTAAGGTATGATGGCTTTTGAAGTTATTTAGTAATGAAGTTTGATTTTGATAGTCATTAAGACTGATAGTTTCTTGCTTTGAATATATCATTTATGTGAATTTTGAATTACGTTACTTATGGATTTCTAGTCTTGTGAATATTTTATTTGTTCTATTAAGATCCTAGTTATGTGTTTTGCTTAAAAACAAGTGCTTCTATTAGCCTTCATTCTCTCTTTTTTTAATTTTATTGAGTTTTTAAAATAAATTTTTATTATAAAATTATAAATTGTTAATTTTTTTGCTGCTTCCCCACTTCCTAAAAGAAGTTGTTGGAATCCTACTTCTGCTTCCATTTCCCGCTTCCCAAACTGGTGACCTTGTGTCAAACAGTGAAACCATTTGGTAAAACATGCATCCATCATTGTAGAACATTGCACTTGGCATATCATTCTAATGGAATAGTATAAGATTTTGTTTATTGTGTAAAGGTTTTTCTGTGTTTATTTCACGCAGGGCCACATACTCGTTTCTTTAAACTAAGGAATAGTAGTATAGCTAATGGAGTTACCAATTCAGATAAAAAGAGAAGTCCCTGAAGCATATGATCCTTATCTCATTTTAAGCAGAGAATTTTTATCATTAGCTATACCAAATCTGTCTCCACTAATTTGAGCTAATACATTACCCTGGAACAGAGAGCTGATCAGTTCTATGAGTTTCTCTTTTCCCAAGTTTCCTTCCCCGAGTTCAAACACTACCATATCTTTGTTATCCAACAGCATAGCACTTGCTCAATTATTGATAGCATTTTATCTTCATTTCGTATCAGATGAATCAAACATTAGAATCAGAGCCAAATCTGATATGAACTCGTCAAGTAATATCTTTAATAAATTCATACAACTAACTAAAACATCACAATCAGAGCTGGGAGGCAACAAATAAAAGTGGTAATAGAAGAGAAGACTGACAATTTCCAGTTATGAGCTTGCGACTGGTCACTAACAGGGTGTCCTTTCTGGTTCGAAGAAACATATTTGCCATTTCAACCGTGAGATTTATCTCTTTCTCTCTCTCTTCTAATGACTTCATGGCAAGATTATCAACAGATATCTGTCACAAGAGAGATAAACAGAAGAGGAACTTATATACGCTGTAGCCACTAACTGCTGATGACAATCCAATCTCTGTGAATTAATGAGAATAATGTGGGAGTTTCAACTTGAAAGCAGTTCACCAAATAAAGACTTATTATCTAAAAGATAGAAATGTATATGTATCAGTTTCTTAATCACCTCTATGCATTTTAGGATGTGGCCAAGTTGTGACCTAAGCTCTTCAACCTGCAAAACATGAAATCTTAAATATTTAAGATGTAGCATCCAACATGGATACACCCTAAAAATAGAAAATGAACATAATTGGAAACTGTAAATGCGACCTGTTTTGTTGTTTTTGGGACATATGATCCCACAACTATGAGCCCGCCATTTCTTTTCTTGCTCAACCCTACATCCCTTGGAGAAATTGGAGCCTTTGGCTTTATTCCAATTCGAGCTGATACAAAGCTAGCGGCAGTGCGGCATAAGAAACGTTTTCCTTTCATTTCTGCCTGCCAATTTCAAAAGCAATGAACTTACCAAATGTTTATTGTTTTGGAAGTTATATAACTTAATAAAAGAATAAGCGAGGGAGCAGTTTCAGTATATAAATATGCACATGGAGAAGAGGGCTTGCCTGGATCATTCCTGCAGCAAAGACAGCCATATCTCTTTCGCTAGCTGCATTGACAATACATACTGAACCCTGGTACCACACAAGAAAAAAATGTAAAATACCACAATCCTATACTAGTGAAAGACTTAGTCAGGTATAGATAAGGGTGCAACCAAAACCAGCTTTGTAGTAATAACATAGTTTGAGATCTCATCAGAGACAATCCTAATGATATCAAACAATTACCCAATCAGGACAAAGAAATCACAGGAAGAGCAGCACTGGTGCACGAAGCTCCCATGTATGTGGGGTCCGGGGAAGGGGCGGACCACAAGGGTCAATAGTACACAGCCTTACCATTTTGAAAGAGGCTGTTTCCATGCCTTGAACCTGTGACCTCAAGGTCACACGGCAACAGCCTTACCATTGCGCCAAGGCTCCCCATCAGGACAAAGAAGTCACAAGGAAGAAAAATACACTTTCATAACTCATACAGTTTTTCTTTAACAAAACAACTTCCTACCAGATGCTAGTTTCTGAACGACAACCCTAAGTTGGAATCAAGATATTCAATGGTTTATTGCTGATCCATCAAGATATTGCACACTAAGGAAACCACAATGGTATCTTAACTTCTATAATACAGGAACTCAAACTGTCATTCTCCAAGTATAATAACTTATCAACAGCAGTATAAATACCAGTCTGAAATCAGTTGTTTAGCTATACCAGTAGGTTCAGGGTTCAGTCTCAAAACTAATCCAATATAAGACCAGACAATCAAATGCCATGGACAATACATGAATGCTAAGAACTAAACAAAACCGCTCAAAGTAAGTGATATGGACAACTAACAGCTTTGGTCTCGAGAAAGAACTTGAATAAGGAATCAACTTGTCTTTTTTCTATGATGGAAAGTGAGTATATTATAAAAATCATGAAAAGATTTTTGAGACTTTCACTTGGTATACTTGCAAACTTTAGTTATAAGATTTTAAGTAAGAGCTCTGCCCAATCAACTGATTTCTACACATTGTAAGAAGAAGGTGAAACTATTATTTAATTCATGATATCACAATTGACATAAAGTAAACCTAATCAAGAATGACACAAACCCCAGGCACATGTAAATGAAAATAGTGACAAGATGGTGTTTATAAATTTTATCATATACTGCCTGCTGGGTCCTGCATGCCAAATATTTCATCTAACTTGAAATTAGTTCTTACAGAAATGGCACCCATGGAGTTAAGCTGATTGGCTTTGGAATGAGAGGCAAACTGAAATAGTGAACTTACAAGACCTATGGGGTAATGTAATAGCTATCTGTAGAGCATAGTTGCTTGAAATGAGAGAGAAAATTCAAGTGCAAGAGCTCAAAAGGAACATGCCAAAATACTTAAGGAAGCACTTGGGTAGAGGAGGTTTTAAAGAAGGAAAGCAACAAGGATAGGAGACACCAGTGATTGAAGTAGTTGGTGGTTTTTCATGCTTATGTAGAAATAGAAGCAATCACATAAGATATGAACAAATAGGCACAGGGCGTGCAAAGTCTTGGTATAGAGGACTCAAATATCAACTTAGACATACAAATCATGTGCATTCCATGCAAATTTACACTCAACAGATACTTATACAAGAGAGAGAATGCAATACATTAACTGCTTGGCACAATATATCTATGTACCTTAGGCAAGGTGCAAAGATGCTCACAGACAGAACTGGGTCCTCCTTCTCGCAAAAGCTGAATGGAAATAGATGCAACACTTTTGGATGACACACGGCCTTTGGTTTTCTCCTCAACCCACTACATTTAGGTTAAGAAAAATTACAATTCCATCCATCTCTGCTCTGTTATGAATTTAGAAAAGTAATACCATCTACTTTTTGGGGAATCAGAACAGACCTTGCGAAGGTTGGAAGCTTTATAACCAAAGGCAGCATCTCTGGAAAACTCTGTCTGTCCTGCAGGAACAAGCCTAGCACCAAACCAATGGATGTAGCTTCATATTTGGTTAGTCTAATTAAAATTGCCCGACCTACCATGTTCAAAAGCATAGCCTACCTATCAACATCAGCAACGTAGTGTACATCTTCAATAGTGTAACGCCCACCCTGGAGGAAGAAGGGGCAAATGATCCATGCATCCATTTCTCCTAGTATTGATGCAGCTGCATCTGCTTCCTAGAAAAATTAGCCACGCAGCTTGAGGACTACCATGCATTTCAATTAGAATTGTGAAGGCAATCAATACTTAATTGGAAGGACCACAAAGCATGCCTCTGGAAAGTGACCCCGCAGTGTTGAATCTCCCCTCAGAACCACTGTGTAGCCAATGTTATCAACAGATTTAGCAGCAATGTCTATATTTCTGCAGATATCTTTTATTAATGAGGTGGCCTGTCAAATGTTTAGAACTTCTCAAGTGAGAAAAATTTATTCCCTTCCATGTCATCTGTAGCCAAATATTTTTCCAACAAAAATAATTTGACTTAAATAAGGAACAGATTACTGCCATTATGCAGATGTTAGAGAAAGTTTGGGCTTAAAAAAATGAAGCTGTAAGATACCACAAGAGACATTACCTTCTCAGAACTAAGTGACCGCGAATTAGTTAAAATAAAGAAGCAATTAGGCCTTCTGCAGAACTGTTCAATGAGTGACTCAACATTCCTGCACAGAAAACATTAGATGGACTGTCTCACCAAAAATGCTGCAATGGCATGATTACCGGTAACTGATTATGGAAACATTTAGAACTTTGCTCTAACAGCCCTGTCAAAGTGAACCTTGCACCGAGGGCAATAATGACAGAAATAAGATCACATTCACAAAAATGGATGTAGCTTGCTTTTAGAACCTTTTTATGAAATGAATTTATACATGCAAATCTAATGGGGAGTCTATCTCAAAAGTCAAAGAATTAGTCAAAAAAGTTAGAGAAGGTTACCACTCCATTAAGACTTCAATGTCATGAACAGTTTGAGTTCCAGTAGGATCATCGTCCAGGACTACCAGAACCTTTGAACTATCATAGGATTCCAATCTCTGAATCTCTTCAATGGGATCTTCTGGCCACTCAGATGGAAGAAAGTTTAAGACATCTTCTTTGTTAAGAACAGGAAGCTTTCCCTCGACTTTAACACCGGTAAGCATCTCATAAACCTATATGATATGAGCAAAGTCTCAATGAAACTGCTCTTGCTAGTAATGACAAGTAGTAGGTGCAGTCATTGTAAATAAGATGAATAGATGAGATTTTACATCTGGATTTTATTTTACCACTGATGTATTATTTTGAAGAAACAAAATTCCCTGAGAGGGATGTCCTTAAAGATGGGAGGAAAGATAGCATTATTTTTAAGGTAAACAGAAACAGTTTCAAAGCTATTAATCGTAAAAAACCATTATTATAATCTCCAAACTTTCACCTGGAGAAAGAGAGACATTTCAAGAAAAATACTCATGCATACCTTCACTACTCCAGCATCGTCATGCCTACCAAAGCCGGCAGCAGACCCTGCTCAAAAGTCAATAGTCACAAGATCAACTGAGACAAGGTTCATTTCCACTATTAAACTGACGCAAAAAATCAACTAAAATACACAGTTCCACAAAGACATGTACAATAGTTAACAACCAGTTGGTTTCAGCATGCCTACCAAAGTTAAAAGGACAGAAAAACAAATTTGTACAGATAAAGAGGAAAGATGCTCCTCAAAAACTCAATATCGTGTTAAACAATAATCTTCAATAGGATAATATTTATTATAAAATTAATAAAAACTAAAGACTTTAAGATGTCCTGCATTTCACGGAGAGAGACAGTCTGACCAATTCCCACTAGGTTTCACCTGAAAGAAACTGCTGATGAGCAATGCTAGAAATTGGAAGTGGAAGTTTATGAACCGAGCCCTCATGAGTCACAATGCCCTGTAAACACACATCATGCACCTAACTTGACAAACACTGTTCAACATAATGCTACTAACTAAGAATGGAAAAGGTAAGAAAAAGTAGATATCGCTACATACAAGGTCCTTCACAAAGATATCGAGAGCAGATTGTGGTGTGTAATCATTGTCTAACATGTGCGGCACACGGTTTTCAAACATCCTGCAGCACAATAGACAATCTCCATTAGCAAATTAATGGACTTGATATTCTTAACATTTTTGTATGTATAGCAGAGAATCGATCTAAGTAAACCATTTCACAAAACCATAGATCTTTACTGATCTATGGTGTTTTTGGGGTACTAGATGGAATTTATTAATCATCTTTGCTTCAGTTGAAGGGTAAAAAGACCTCACAGCATTCTTCAGTTCTAGCAATATCCAGAAACCAAAAGAACAAATAAGTACTTATTTTTTGAGCCCAAGTATCAAATGTTAGTTTAAAGAGCATAGGATTTTCCACTGTTTCCTGAAGCTTTCTAAAAAGTTCTTGTGTTGCATTCTGAAAGAGAAAGGGGCTCTCATCTATGGTTTATGCACGGTAACTTTGTTTGTTTCTTATTTGGACACTTTGGGAAGGACAAAATAATAGGGTCTTCAATTCAAGAGCTTCATCGGAAGAAAGGGCAGCTAACTGAGATAAATGATTGGTGGCTTCATGGGTGGCTACAAGTTCTGATTTCTAAGGTTATTCTGCTGCAGAAATTCTCTGCTCTTGGAGTTTGTTTGCTACCATAAAAACAAGAAAACAAGAAGTGGTGTATCAATGGAAAAAGCTGAACCATAGAACTATTAAACTTAATTTTGCTGGTTCTAGTAGCAGGTACATTATACTGGCAGGTCTTGGGGTGTTATTAGAGATGATCAAGGAGAAGTACTTCTTGAATTTGCAGGGCCAATTGGATAAAGATGCTATTGAAGCAAAAATTGTAGCCACTGAAACTGGTATCCTTATTGTGGCTAGATTTAAAGGTCAATCTTATAATTGAAGGTAAATCCAATGGTATAATTGGATGGCTTGAAAAAACAGAGTCTGGGGGATGGTGATCTGCTAACATATTAGACGAGATCATGGATGTTTTGAGGCATAGACATTTCTAGGTAAGACATGTTCCAAGATCAGCAAACAGTCTTGCCAATTCATTCACTAGAGAATAAGTAATGCTACTGGATTAAGAATTACAACAACCCCCAGAGGAACAACTTGGGTTTCACACTTGTATTTTATTCTGAAATGCTCTTGTACCTAAGGCCTTTCTTCACCTCTTTTTGGGCCATTCAATCATCTTGGTCGTAGCACATTTATCAATAAAAGATTGCCTACTTTCGATAATACAAAAAAGTCATTTGCTGCTTGATAAACCAATTTTTTCTCTCTTTTTTTTTTGCTCACATGTATTTAATATTCGAAGCATGCCTACATCATAAGACCTTATCCCGATTAGGGTTCGATCACATGAATCTTGTTCCTCCATTCCCCTCTATTAACTGTCATGGCTTCATTTAGTCCCAATGTTTTTAAATCTTTTCTCACCACTTCTATCCACATTCTTTTGGGCCTTCCCCTTGCCCTTTTAGAACCTTCTACTTGGATCGCCTTACTCCTTCTAGCCGATGCTGTTTTTAGTCTCCGTTGGACATGTCCAAACCATCCAAGTTTAATCTCCCTCGTGTTGTTACCAATAGGTGCTACTCCTATGTTTCCTCTGATGTTTTCATTTCAATTTCTATCCTTTCTTGTCTTGCCACTCATCCATCTCAACATCCACATTTCAGCAACGCACATCCTGTGTACATGTTGTTCCTTAACTGCCCAACACTCTGAAGCATGCCTAAATGAGGTTCTTATTTTGATCATTGTACTTTTCTCTTCGGGTGACAGACATTCACTACTGCTCATATTGTTCTAGACTATTTGTCACAAAAATTTCAAATTAGAGACTTCTTTGTGGTTTCTTGTTTGATAATTTCTTAGTCAGTTTTACATGGATGTCCACCCAATTGTCTAAAACACAAATGACTACTGTTAAAGGTAATAGGGATTCATATCTGCTTGCGTTTCAGGGCACATATTAAAAGTCTTGAAGACCAAAAATACCTCCAACCATGTACTTAGATTGGTTTGTGTCATAATTTCAGCCATATTTGTCATCAGCTATCTTGTGTGCCATTTCTTATAATTTTATCTTATAAGTGGGAAGACCAGTTACATTTCTATTTGGAACCTTTTGTAAGAAAAAAGAATATGTTTTCAATACTTTCTAATGAACTAGCAGTTCTTCTATGTAATTGTAGCCCCAGAATATTGAAGCATCTGTTTTCATCCTTTCTATTTTCTTAACAGTTTCATGAATGGCAACACATCGTGTTTGATATTCAACTTCTGAACAACCTAAAAACACAAAGCTATATGGTTGTATAAGACTTGATTACAGAGCAGTTATGATAAAAAATATGGAACTTCATATCAGAATATATTCTATTCACAAATATAGGCAAGAAAACTTTTTCCATAGTGACTAATAGAAAACATCCAATTCTATTGGGAAGTCATTGAGACAAATTAAAGAAACAATATTGACACTGGAATATAGGTAGTTATTGTGAAACTTTGGAAGATCATAAGCTGCCAAAACAGGAAACGAGCTAAACTAATATAACTAATTTCTGTATATAAGCTATATGATGGAGAATACACCAACTGCTGGACTCCAGAGGTTTAATGAGGCAATTCAGTAAGCAAGGCTCAAATTTTCCAAAGTCCTTGGTCTGGCAATATTAATTCCACTCAAAATAGGCAATCACACTACTTTAATCCATGCAGTGTTGGGTTTCATAAACATACCATGAAGTTCCGGTGCTGTTTGTTATGACTTCAAACAACATCCTAGTATTTAAACCCAGTCGAGCACCAAATGCCATTGCCTCAGCTGCTGTAGCAATATGAACCCCAGCAAGGAGCTGGTTGATCATCTTTACAGAACTGGAGAACAAATACCAGACGGTGTTATTGCAAGGCAGCTTCCTGCAGCGGAAAACTTTCAAGTGCAAGACCAAAGACAAAGACTGGCTGTGAAATACCTTCCAGCACCACAACCTCCCTTGATAATGTAAAGCTTCTCACTGAGTGCTGTTTATGAACCATAATTAAGAATCAGGAAAATCATAAGATTTATACGCAATTCTACAGACCCAAGAAAAATCACTGAAATTGATTATGTACCCACACTCTATTACCTCTGAGAACAGAACCAGTAGATTTAAGAGCTTCATCTGTTCCTGAAGCCATTATCTAATAAAAAAGTAGGATTTTGAGTAGTTTAGGTGATTAAGATAAAGCCTAAATAGACTTCATGTTGAGAAATCAAATTTACTAGTCATACCGTAAGTGCTCCTTCTGCAGCCTTCTTAACGCCACCGGAGACAGGTGCATCCACCAATTTCAAGTTTTTGACTTCATCCGCAACATGCATTTACAAAATATAAATTGAAATGATCTTCATTCTGTTTTTAGTAATTCACAAAAAAAGATAGTCCTGAGACAATAAGTAATCTTATGCAATAGAGAAAGACAACTTGCATCTAGTTAGACACTGAGAACAGGATATGGAAGTGAAGAAGTGCCTCATCATTGTAAATTTGAGTTCCTCAAACTTGAATATCCTAAATTTCATGAGCTGTGTAAGACCAATCTTCTAGGTCATTTCTTTGTATTATCAAATATGTGGGATAATTTGGCAGAGCAAGTAGAGTTCCTCACAATATCATTTTCCCAGGTAAGATTAGACAACTGCAAATTATCCAGCAACAAGGAAAGAACATGACATACTAGATTCAATATAAGAAGGTTGTATTATGTTAATGCAAGCAAAGTAAGAAGGTAACAGGTTCTATTCCAAACAAACTTCTAAATGAAAACTGATGAGCAATTATGAGAAAGTAGATGATGTGTGTCTGCATCTATTTTGAAAGAAATAGGCTTGGTGAGCCTTCTTTAAGCAGGTCCTACTAAGTTCCAAGGAATATGTTGATGGTTCAGTAGGTATAAAAGAAATGGTAGAACTGCAGATCACTGAGATGGCATATCTAACCCTGATATCATAAGAAAGAGAGGAAGCACCTAAGTTATTCTGTTTGTTACTGGCTAAAGATATATGCTAATGATGATGCTAAAGGCCAATTTCTGTGGAATTCAGGAACCTAAACAAAAGTCAAATCCATAGATTAGAAAGAAAGCATTTAGGACAAAATGAAAATAATTTGATTCTTCTAGTAAAATGATGCAGTGCATATCAAGGAAAACTAATTGGTCATGCAAGAAGACAAGAAACAAATTTTTGTACAAGGAATAGGAGGGCCACTGCTTTGTTTTGACTTTTCCTTTTCTACTTTACTTTTAGTTCATTATATTTAATTAAACATAGGCCTTCAGATTAGTTTCAAAGGGCTAAGATTGTTTTATCATATTTAACCGCAGAAGCTTTATTATGTTGAAGGAATCAGCCTTCAGAGGCTACAGAAAAATGGAATCAAGGAAGAAAAAAAGCTGAATGAACAGCAAGATCACCATCATGAGTGATTTTTATCCTACAAACAATTCATTTTCTGTTCTTTCCACATTAATTCTGTCTTTTAGATCACATCTGTTCCGATCTGCACTTCTATACACGATCAACCTTGCAAGCATCATAATTGGATAACAAGTATATGGACAATAAAAATGAAAAAACCATATTGATTAGCTCCACAGAAACCAAATCTGTTGCATCTCATAAATTAGTCAAAGATATTACTGGAGGAGGAGGAGCTACCTTGTAACCGCTTTTCCAATTTTACTATAAATCCAGGAGAGACCGTGGATGAAAGAATAATGGATGCTCCAAATGGAAGGGCTAAACAAACATGGAGAAAATAGAAATGTCAGTACTGTTCATAAAATGCTATGGAAGTCCTAAAAAGACTACCTGATACTGCGCCAGTGTCTCCGTATAAAACACTATCTGCTTGAGCTTCATTTGTTACCATGACTATAAGCACATCAACATCTGGAGAAAAGCTGGTTTCAGACAAGTAGTTCGGAGTATGGTACCAAGGATTATTTACACAAAAGAAGGAAGCATTGAGCCATAACATCCATAAAAGATAATGGTGAACAAAAACTTAAACCATTCAGTTATATGCTAATGGACTTGTTCCAAACAATTAACTAATGAGAAGACCAGAAATCTCATTTAAATGTGTCTTGGATAGTTAAACAATCAGAAATCCCATTTTGAAGTGTAATCCGTTTGAGAAACTTGGATGGTTGATAATTGGACCATTGATGCACATGTGGGAGGAGATTTTAGGGTTTACTATTATTAGGTTTCAGGTTTTTATTGTGTGGGAGATGGAGAATATAATGTATATACACAAATATTAATGCACATGTGGGAGGAGTTTTCAGGTTTATTATCAAAGGGTTTCAGGTTTTTATGGTGTGGGAGGTAGAGAAATTAGTATTTACAACACATTTGGATACATATGTGTGTTGTGTGTCTGAAAAGCAGAACAGAGAGATCATGAACTGTGTACTTCTGTCTCTTTTTGGAAGAACAGCCATCCTTCTCTTCTTCCATTCTGTTGGACATTTCTGCATACTTTATATCTTGAATTCAAGCAGGTTTAGGTATTTTTTAATGTTCATTTCTATTTCCTTTGTTTCAGTTTATTTACAATTAATAATCCTAAGATATTTACATATTACTGGTGAGGTTATTACAGCGATGAACTTGCAAATAGTACCATAAGTAATTCATCTTCCTGAATATTCCCATTAATCTCAGATAAAGATCCCATCAGAAATTTGTAAATCTAAAGAAACAGATAATTTTGCTTCCCAAAAGTTTAGAACCCAGGTTAAAGGAAAGACTGAAATAGGAAAGCAACAAGGAGTCTGATGGGAGAACCATATAGGAAAGGTTCAGAAAATTGTACTCTGCTGTAGAATCCAATGCCTAAATTAAGTCATAGTCCTCAACGAGTCCCAAGCAGTGAAAATGGCAAAGGAACTCAAGCCTCTATATGAATCCCCTATTTGATGGCTATATCTAGTTTTTAAAGATATTTTAGGACTGTTGAAATTTCAGTATGAAACTTTAGATGAGCTAATAAAGAAAATTTCAAGAAAGACAAGCTGATTTTTCTTGCAGTGGAACATTTCTTTGATGTGCATATTGTGATGTTTATAGAAAGAGAATGTACACTGGAGTAGCGTCATCTTAGAGAAATGAACAAAGACATCTCATAGACCACCTTATATTCATAACAAAACACTTCTTGCACATTGTGGAAAGAAACAGTTCAGCTTTGGGAGCTAGCAGTTCCAAACTACAGAGCCAATTCTCATTTATCCTGTACACACATTTAATAAGAGGAAGAAGCTCTCGTGGCTGTAGTAATTCCAATAACTACAATACGTGATTCTCATTTATTTCATGTACATATGTAGTAAGAAGAAGAAAAAACACATTAGCAGTTCCCATTGCCATAAGAAGTGGTTCCTCTACAAGTTGTTATGTTTAACCTGTGGCCCATCTCTGGTTCCTATGGTTGAGTTAGTTCTTAATGGTTTTCTGCTGATGAATTGCTGCTGTTCTAGGGACTTCATTGACAGAACATGTTTAAAATTTATGTAGAAACATGGAGAGGACTATGAATCTATGAAATATTAACTCAAGGCAATACATAAATGCAAGGTAAATGAGAGAAATTAGTCAGGAATAGCCATTTGGAAGATGTAATGATGTCCTGTCTTCCAGCAATTCGTATGTTCTATGCAAGAGAAAACATGAAGACTTTCATGTTGAGTTTAATCAGATCTGAAAATTGTGATGTTTTAGTTCAAAGTTGATAATTATGAAACTTGAAGTAAAATAAGGACATTTCAATCAATTACCTTCTTCTCCACAGGCACAAGTTGATGAATAGAAATTTAATCATTAGTGAGGTACTAATATAACAATAATAGTTAATCTGGTAAAAGTTTAAAACGATCAAGTAGCAGTCAAGTTGAAATTGCAAGTTACTTTATAAATGAGCAGCACATTGCACAAAAAGATTACTTATTTTTTCATTAATAGGGAATTGAGTAGACCATTTAAATTTTTAACTACCTTTGGATACTTCTGCAGGTGTTTTTCCAACCAAACCTCCGGCATTTGCAAATCGAGATAATGCTGGCTCGTACACCTTCAAAATCAAGAAATATTAGTTAGTAAATTTATGGGAATGGTCTCCACAAGGCATTGACACAACTGCCCAACCTACAGGACAAAAGAAAGAAATTAAGTTAGCGTTAGCCTCAACATAGTTAGCACGAACTAATTATTGCTGTGAGACTCACGAGGTAAAAACTGGAGAGATTTAGAGGAGAAAACATACTAAAAATGACCAAAAAAAAGGGAGCCTGAGGACTAGGTGAGATACAAGATCTACATTTCAGGTGTTACAGTGCATCAGCAGTTTAAGAAGTGATGAACTTGAATAGCTATTATTCAGAAAGAAAAACATAGTAGCAAGTTTAACACATTGTAGAATATATTTAAAATTATGTCAGCTAATAAGTAATTTATATTATGACACAAGGAATGTGGCGTTTCTTGGGAAGAATGGGCAGGTATAGTTATCAAAGGATACCTTTTTGATGATTCAAATTGTCTCTTCACTTGTCCTTGCTATGGAAGACCAATCCATCATAATCTTATCCCATGTAACTATCCTAATCATTCACTTTGTGGAGCCTTGCTACACTAATGTTTTTAATCTCTCATTTGAAGACCATATATTGGGATCCTGTGATAGAGAATAGGTTCGTGGCCCATCCAAGCAGGCCCTAGTAGATAAATTGATTCGACATTGAACAAATGGCTGTCCCTTATGCCTCTTCCCTCCCATAGACTTTAAGATGGGAGACGTACAACATCATTTGTTAGAAGAAAGGTCAACAGGTACTGTTCAAGTGAAAGACAATGAATATTGAGCATCTATATCTAATGCAAGAATAGCCATTACAACAGTAACCATTTAAAAATAAAAACTACAAAATAACCAATAAGGAAAGCTAATAATAAGCAGCACCTTCTTGTGCTGGAATGGCCAATACCACATCATTCCATTTCTAGGAAAGCTAATATCTTAAGAGCTATCCATAAAGTGTAGTAACTGAAGGAATAAGGTTGTACATCATAACCGATAACTGAAAAGCTTGATCGTAGCAGATTTGTCGCCATGCCAAAGCCCATTGCTCCAAGACCAATAAAGCCAATGATTTTTACTGGCTTTGAAGTGGCTACAATTTGATCTGCAAGTTGATTTGGGTTGTAGGATTCTGCATTAGATGCATCTGTGATGCTGATTCCAAGTGTTTTCTCCAAAACCTGTGCAAGAAGCATTTAATGTAAAGAAAAGGGGACCCAACACAATTGAAAGCAACTGCATACCCACAGGATTTCTGAAGAACTTCATTGATGATATAAACTGGAGCCAAGCTACAAACAACAGAAATTTCTACAGGAGAATAACCTTGACAAGTGCCCCAATGTCATTTCCTCCAGATTTAGATGAACATCCTGAAGCTAAGGGTGAAATGAATTAGCAAGGATTACATAAATTACTGCAACATCTGAGAGGTACAGTATAGAACTCAACAACAATGTAAGCCATTTACCAAGAATAAGTTGTTGATAAGCAACTGCTAAAAGTGGAAGAGGAAACTTGAGTGATTTTGCCAGATCCAGTACAAGCCCCTTAGAATGGCAACAGAACAATAATCAGATGCATGTACATGGTGTTTCTTTGATACATTCTAATGAGATGAAAGTTGATTCTAGGAAATCTAACATAAGTTGAAAAGCTAAGCATTATAGAGTATCCATGCCAAAACTATATTGACAACAAACAACATAATCTTCCAATTCCTACAATGAGAATAGTACACACAAGGCTTCAATTCAGTAAACAAAAGAAACAGCGCGGACTGCCAATCCTATAACCTATAAATGAGGAATATATGATATCCAACAAACCAGAATCAAGTAGTAAACAAGAAAGCAAAACATTTTACCAAGAAAAAAAAGGAATGCAAAACAAGAGCAAAGATACAGGGATGAAGCAAAATTCCCTATGGTGGATATTAATCTATAAGTTGGATGAAGTGTGTTGTTTTTATCACCTTAGGACCAAAGCTATTAACAGTTGAGTAGACCTCCAAGTGCATATTGAAGAAAGCTCACTTAAATAGCAAAAAGGGGTCTGGTTAACCGCTGAGCCACTGAGGCGTGAATTAAATTGATGCCAAGGAACTGAAACTCCTAGGATGTAATCTTTATACACATGCATATATAACATATATAACCATTGACTAAACCTCCAGATAGCTGCACACACTTGAAGACTCGCTGTTGGATAAAGGGACTCACTGTTTGGATGATGAGGGCCAAATATATGCATACCTGTGAACATACACATAAATGCATACACACAAATGTGTATTGTTTGCAGTTGGAGAATGTATGGTCCAATGAGAACGTACATTTCACAGCAGCAGGGATATACATTCAGAGGATAATCCATGACATGTATTTGGAAGCTTCTGCATCCAGTGATTAGGAGTAGTATACTGTCAGTGACTGTCTTTATGTAGTAATTTTATGAGCTCAGTTTTCAGCAGATTTCACAGAAATTGCAAGCCTGGTGACGTGTTGTTATTCAACACACCAAATACAACTATGGAAACCTCCAGGCAAACTGACAAATGCACAGTAACCAGATTAAATGTCTAAAAGTGCTCACTAGAACAAATGCAGACTTTCGGAGGACTAAATTTGCAACTTAAACATGTAAGAAGTACGCATTACATAAATGGCATACTATTCTTTTGGCAGATACAAGCAACTCCAAGAAGCCAGGATTTTGGGTATCCCCAGGCACTTTCCATGCAAGAGTATAAACAATAAAGTTCAGGTAGAGACTTGCAGCATACATATGTCTCAAATTGGGTTCACCAGGGGACTAGTAAGTTTATATTGAACTCTTTTCTCTAAAGACACTCTCCACCTTCCCGTTCTTCAATTTCAGATACTTGGACAAAAGTACAGGTAAATATGCGGATATTATTTTGCAATCCCACAAAATGCAAATGCCCAAAATTACAGATATGAACCAAACAAACTACCGAGTAAATGCCAGTAGTTGACAAAGCCTGCACATCTTTTTCATCTCTAATGTATGCATAACATCTGTTGCCCATTTGATTATCCTGACCACAAAAGCTTCAAAGAGTAGAGGCTCTATGATTTCTGATTAGCAAAGATGATATAAATTGAGGCAGCACAACATGCATATAAGATCCTTTATAGGAGACAACAGCTAATAAATAATGGATCATGGGATCCTATGTGATGTCATAGTACAACATCACTTGAAGCACATGCTTAAGAAAAGCCAAATGATACTAATCATCATCATCAAAGCCTTATCCCTACATGAATTTTGTTCGTCTATTCCCTCCTATCAAGAGTCATGGCCTCATTTAGTTCAAAAGTTTTTAAATCTTTTCTCTCCACTTCTATCCATGTCCTTTTGGGCCTTCCCCTTGCTTTTTTAGAGCCTTTGACTTGGATTGACTCACTCCTAACCGATGCCGTTTTCAGTCTCCGTTGGACATATCCAAACCATCTGTCTACCCTCCCTTATCTTGTTACCTATTGGTGCCACTCCTAGGTTTCCTCTAATGTTTTCATTTCTAATTTTATCCTTTCTTGTCTTGCAACTCATCCATCTCAACATCCTCATTTCTGCTACGATCATCCTATGAACATGTTCCTTAAGTGCCCAGCATCTAATCCATAGAACATGGCCAGCCTTATAGCCATCCTATAGAATTTTCCTTTCAAGAAATGTCACTTATGATAGTAGAAGTAAGAAACTATGATAAAAATATACCACCCACTCAACTTTCCATATTTCCACAACAGCAATAGTTATGTCTTAGAATATCATCACTTGAAGCGCATGCGTAGGAAAAGCTAATGGTACTAAAAGAAAATCAAATATCACTTATGATAGTACAAATAACTGAAAATATGTCTGCCCACTCGATTTACCAAATTTTCAACAAAATCATCCAGGAAATTGTTTTGGTTGCAACTCCCACGTAACATTTGGGGAACACGATTAGCAAATATCCTGCATATTTGACCAAAATTCAAAATTTCATTAGATGTTTAAAATTATGTCAATTTGTTTCCACATAGAAACTACAATATGCCAAAAAGTCAAATACAAAAATCAAACATAAACATAATCACAAGATGGTAAACCTTCTTTCATTATGACCAGATATGTAAGAAAATACAGAAGATAATCTAGCACAGATGTTGTATGAAACTGTAACCAATAAGATGACTACTCAAATCCAATGTCTAAACAACATGTTCATGGTGATCGTCAAAAACTTTACAGGAACCCCATCCTAACTTGGCAAATCATTGCATGGGGTCATTCAAGGTACATAAGCAAAGTTCGCTGATAAGATCGATCTACCTATGGTTTCATTTTTTTAAAAAGGGCAGCCACGGTGCACGGAGCTCCCACATATGCAGGGTCTAGGGAAGGGGCAGACCACAATGGTCAATAGTACGCAGCCTTACCTTGCATTTTTGCAAGAGGCTGTTTCCACGTCTTGAACCCGTGACCTCAAGGTCACATGACGACAACTTTATCATTGCACCAAGGCTCCCCTTCCTACCTATGGTTTCATTTATAAAAGGAAAATCAAAGATCAGGGAGGAAATTCACTACTGTAGTTTTTCTTTTCTAATATGTCTCACTTATTTTGCTAGCCCTCAACCAGATCTATGTTGTGGAACCGTTGCTCTGCTGAATTTGCTTTCTTTTCTCTTTGGTTTTACTTACCACTCTAGGGTTATTTTTTTAGGATTGTGCTCTAACCTCAAAAAACACATTCTTGAAAGTGCTTTGCTAGATCATTCTTCTTAGAAAAATCCTTGTCATCCTCATTCTAGCTAATGCAAGGAAGATAACTGAAGAACAGTTGCTAAAGAAATGCCCATGAAAGGAGCCACTTCACTTCCCCAGTATCAACACCACAAAACTTCCAGATCAACACTGCTACGGTTATAATCATGTATTTTATGCAATACAGTCCTGAACAAAGACAAGTTCCATTCTCTGACCTAGTTTTTGTTTGATACTGAAACATGTAGATAAGAAGCATTAGGCTTGATGTGTAAATTGACTTGTCCCCAATATTGTAAAGTCAGCTAGAAGATTCAATTCTTTTGTTTCTATCATCTGCATCAAAGAGCTCAGCTATTAGAGAGTCTCATTTAAAAATCTCTGAACTTTTCCATTTTGATTCAAAATCAATTATCGCTTTTAGAAGAGTCATGTTTACAAGGTGCAAACATTATTCAAAAATGATAGAATGGTCCAAATATGACGTATTTTCAATTTTTTCAGCAGACACTCAAGTTCAACAGAAGCAGAAGTAAGTGCCTCAGTTTCCTCCAGACTTAGCTGGCCAATAGAAGTCCTTAGTCAACCCAGTCTCTGTTATTTCTAGATCATTGATGAGTATTTAAATGTGTGTGATGCTGATGGCAACTTTTAGATGACGCCTATGTAACCAGAAGGGGTTTTTGAGATTCCCAGATGTATCTGGTGGTTATTTTTCTGACATCTTCCTTGATCCACACTGAAACCGTTGCAACCATGTTTTGTGGAAGCATATTGAGGCGTCCTTTGGCAAGGAATTTCCTGAAAAATTAATCCCAGAAATCTCTTCAAGAGTATGTGTTTTAATAATTGGAAATTCCTCAAAATGTGTAGTGACAAGTATTTGCCAGTTTACTTTTCCCATTGTTTTCTGACATCTTTTCCACCTTCCCCACAATAAAATTTGCTACTAGGTCTTCACAAACATAAAATGGGCAAAGATCATTGAAACATGTGGAGTCCTTGCAATTATTGAAGATTTTCTGTATTCCTTCTTTTTTTCTTTTTTTTTGGTGAAAAGGAAGATGAGAATGTTTTGAAACTATGACGAGCACGACATTTCTCCATTAACTCATATATTAGTTCATTCAAGCAGCATGTAGAACACACCACATAGAGCTCCAATCCTATAAAAGTATCTATGATACCTCAACTCAGCTTAAATGTTCTTGATCATGTTCCTGTTTTCTGGTAGAACATAACTCTTCGAAGAAGAAATACTAGAAGATATATCACTTCAATGACTGAGTATTAACCTCATTCTAGATAGTGCTTACCTTATCAAGCCCAATGTTTGTCTTCTAACACCCTACTAATTGTCTTTTAAGAGTTCATTCCACCAGTACTTTCCCTCCCAACCTAGCCAAGAACACTAGAGACAAGCTTTGATCAAGAAATTGCACTTAGGAAAAAATTTGCACCCAAGATGCTTAAACATACCTTTATCCTTGCATAAGTCCCTAAAGCTCTATTCCATCTGAACACAAGGGGGAGGACTAGCAGGCGATCACAAGATCTCCTCTATGTTGGCAACAAAACTCTTGTCAAAATTAAGTTTGATGACATCCTTTAGTGGTACCTTGCAAAAGTGACTGCTTCCTCCTTACCTATCTTATTTCCTCACCAATTTGCACTAGAAGTTGGCATACCAAACACCACTATTTCCTCAGTTGTTGAGGCCAACTGGACTATAATGTTCTTGATATTCTTTAAGACCCAGCATTGAGGTTGTTCTATATATTCACATAGGCATGTAATTTACCAGTATGATATTGGTCTCAGCATATTCAAAACTGAGACAGTAGAGATACCAATAGCTATATTCAACTTCAAATTGCGAAAGCTACAGATTTAGATATGTGCAAGACTAGATATAGATATGTAATAGCCAAGCAAACAACATACAGAACCTTGGGTGTCTCAAATCCAGAAACAATGTCTCGCGACACTGCCGTCTCACGGCTACACAATAGTTGGATGTCAATACAGATCTATCAACAGATTCAGGAAAATATCAAGAAACACTGTATTTCATCAACACAAGGACTCCAATAGAGAGGTAGGTGTTATCCAAACATATGCAAGAATGAAAACTGAGAACCTGTGCAATTTAGACTTTGTATCTAGCTCTCACTGAAGTAAGAAGATGTTTCAAGCTTCTTGGAAGCAAAAGAAAATTGCAAAAATAAGCAAATCAATTGAACAACAAAAATGTCCAGCAAAAAGTTATAAATATCACAAGGCAATCACCATGAGCTTCCAGCAGCATTGGAGATTATATCATAAAGAATCCACGGATGTAGCCCTGATTGAGTACCAAAAAACATAGCCTCCAAAGAAGTGGCAAAATGAATGCCCTCGAGCAGCTCAATTACCATTCTGATTTTACTGCAAGAAAAATGTTAAATCAAGAATTACATAAGAGAGATCTAGAACAGAACACCCTAATCATGTTGGATCACTAAACCAAATTTCCATAACTTAGTTTGCATACTAAAACACCATGATGAGGAAACCTTAAACAAAATACAAGAAGTACTTCATTATCTCTTTCTTAAAATGAGAAGAATTCTACTAGAACAATGAAACTCTTCTGACAGTACAAGAGCAATGAATCATCAAACTTCAAAGAAATGCATTTAAAATTTGCTTCATAAGTCCTTATGAGTAAGCAGCTGATGGTCAGTTTGAAATTCATCATGAATGCACAGCCTATGGGGCAAAGTGGCACCACCTTCCAGTTCCAACTTCACCTTCAGTAGTGTAAAGCTTTTCACTCATAGCTGTTCACAAATATTCAACAGTCAAAACTGGCAAAAAATATATCTCTAACAGTTTCTGATCACACCAAAAAGACCCAATGGAATTAAGTGTAGATTCTACCAGTGAGAACATTCCGTGCCTTTGAAATGGCCTCCCGCCTTCCAGATGCAGTAATCTAACCATGTCCAACTAGAAAGTTAGAATTCTATCAAAATATCGTATATCCAAAAGAGGCAATAAGAAATGGTTTCCACAGTCCGAAAAGTAACTGAAAATAAATGAGAAGCTAGAAGCGACCCATCTCACCATAATTTTCCCATTCAAAGACTTAGAAACTCCCATAAACACATGTGCATCAACCAGCACACTGAACCCAGCCTCTGCAAGGTCAAAAAGTACTCAGTCATCATAATGTGATTTTGTCTTCACTGATAAGATAACATACGTCCATAAGACTGATTAAGAAGCCCATGACTAATTGATGAAATGGCCATCAATGTGAAAGTACTAGGAAATTTAAGATCTAAATGTCATCAAGAAAGGATCCTAGTTATCAAGTTATCATGAGCCAAGAGAATAAACAGCTAGTCAGTAAAGGAAATTCTCATATTCTAAATGACAATGCTTGAGTGCTCAGCTAAAAAGTTCAGAGCTTTGAATATTTTTAGAACCATCAGCAGTGCAAAAGAAACAAAATAGAGGTACACTTTAGCTCTTTGTCATAGTCATCAAGTAAAGGGCGGCCCCGGTGCACAAAGCTCCCGTCTATGTGGGGTCCGGGGAAGGGGCAGACCACAAGGGCCTATAATACACAGCCTTACCTTGTATTTTTGCAAGAGGCTGTTTCCACGCCTTGAACCCGTTACCTCAAGGTCACATGACGACAACTTTTACCATTGCGCAAAGGCTCCCCTTCTATCATAGTCATCAAGTGTCACTGGAAAATAGAACTCTTGTTGACAATCAAACTTGAGATTGCTCTACATGCTGGGAAAATGACTATATGATATGGTGGATTTTGTGCTGTAAAATCTCTTCATGGCTGGATTTAGAGATATAAAGCTCAATTGGTTGCAACAGGGTATGTAATTTTATCATAAGAACTTCTCTTTGGTGACCAAACCCAACTTGGTTTAAGTATCTGTTTCAGTTGCAATAATCCTGAATGGCCTATATGCAACTACTTGACATCGTATCTCTTCATACTGATCTGAATGAGCTGACTATGTCCTGATCCTTCTTCAATGAATCCAAAGCAACTTGTCTGTAGATTATGATGGTCAATTTGTGAACCACAACAATCTCATCCTTCATGCTATAATAAATCTACCAGTGCCCTTTTGGACTTCTGCTTCTCTCATAGTTGTTCAAATTATTCTTTGTTCATTTGGAGAAGATGATTGGGTACGAACAGGTTGTCTACATGGAGAAAATTATTTTTAGCATGGATGATTCTTGGCTAAAAGTCCTGCACTTTTTTTCTTCCCTTTCTTTCTTTTGTTCTTTCTTTTTCTTTTTCTTTTTATTTATATTTTTGAAATTGAAGTTTCTTGATTCCAGATAGATGTTGGATTTTCTCAGAGAAATATCCTTTTGATTTGCTCAGCATTACAGGGATGCTTGGTCTGAATCTAATTGGTATTCCTACAGATCCTAATCAGGCCTCACTGGCAGCAGGAGCTGAACCATAGCTTGATCCTACCAAGTGTTGAGCTATGGTGTTCTCTTACTTGTTTGATTGCTAGTCACAACCCAGTCAGCTTGGTTTGAGTACTTATTATTTTAGTTGTGCCTCTTCATACTGATCTGAATGAGGTGCCCACTACCTGATTTTTCTTTGATAGATCCAAAGGACTTGTCTGTGGATTACAACAGGCAACTTATGGAGCAAAACAATCTGTTCCTGCATGGTTTGATGTGCTCAGCATTACAGGGATGCTTGGTCCGTAACTAATTGATACTCTATGGATCCTAATTAGACCTCACTGGCAGCAGGAATTGAACCATAATTTGATTTCACTTAGTGTTGAGCTATGATGTCTTCTAGCTTGTTTCATCACAACCCAGTCAGTTTACTTGTTTGCAGTTGGTGTGGTTAGTCTAGTAATAGTCACCTTCATATATGGGGCTAATCTGATGCTGATAGTGCTACATCTGTATTAATGTGAGTTACTGCCACTGATTGTACACACGAAAAAGGTAGCCTTCTCGCTTGGAAAAGCAAGATGCAGACAGTAGCCACCAACTACAGGTTTTTTGTTATGCAATACACAAACTAATGTTACATACCCTAATGTATGGATTTATCTTATTTATAAACCAATTCACTGGTACCAAACTGTGGCTATGAGATCATCTGCTACATAGTCTGCAACCCAATTCCTCATGAAGGCATAACTGAAGTGGACTATCACGTCATCCATAAGAAAGCCCTAATAACATTGTTAGTACCCATTTTCACCCAAGTGAACAGCTTCCACGCATATTTATTAAACCGATATCTCATCCTGACTTTGTATCACCTGTTTGCGCAATTCAGGTGAAGGGAGACTGGTGAAAGATGTTGACTATACCAGTATTATCCGGCTGGCTTTTCTTTCACAAATAATTCACATAAGTAAGGATACTAGTAATTTTCTGAACTTCATTTGGTACAGATGTTATGATTTCTCTCCATCCTCCTTTTCTCTCTCCCCTTCCCTTCTTCTCTCTAGCAAAGCCCAGACTTCCACAGTTCTATAGTTGATGCACACATAAAGAACGTAGAAACTCAGCATGACCTCTGCATCGTGACCACCAATGCCACTATTGTCACTGTTATGGAACTGTTGTTGTTCACACCAGATACTCTCCCTCATAAAAAATGACTACTGCTGATCTCATGTTCTATCAATAGATACAAGTTGCGTAACCTTAACATTGTTTGCCACCATCACAAGTTGCTACTGTGTAAGCTCCAGTACAAATATCTTGAAGACTATATAATTGGAAGACAGCTGCCTTCCAGCAATTGGACTAGAAAGGAAATCCAATAAGAAATAATTAGAGGATTTAAGTCTAGAAATGCAAGTTGGAATGAATGTCCTATAGTCATCTTGGGGGGGAGGATTTGACTATGTTGTCTTTATGTGTTGGAAGTACACACATTTATAAAAGAACATCAAGGAATGAGAACTCTTCTGTGAGGTTTACAAATCTAAGTCCTCACACTTTTGGAGTACTGAATTTGAGAATCAATCGATCAGCCAAAGTCAAACCACAAATTATCACAAGGAAAAAGGCAGCAATAGCCGTCTTATAGAGAATAATGAACCAACAAATGTAACTATAAATAGAATAAACTATAAAGATGAAAAACAATGAAACTATTAATAGAATAATTGATCTAAAAACAATTGTAGCACAAATCTCATAGAAGTTGGCATTACAAAACATAAACAATATCGGGAGTTTGATTTGCCTGTAAGATGCTTCTCTAGCTTCTGCATGTAAATTGTTGATAGCGTCGACCTGAAGACAATGACTGCATCTTTGTGAAGTGCTGCATAACCACATGTGAAGTTCCATAAACTTACATGAACCAGAAAACATTTCCTGCTATCATAATACACCAGCCTGTAAAGCATGCTGAAACACTCCATTAAACCTTTGATGGCACCGTCCTTCCCAAAAACTATGCTGTCTGCTTCGTCTGCATGATGAATGAATACAACAACAGATCCAGCACCTGCACCAGAAGGAAAACAAAAGACTGTCATGAGAAGATATCTGGAACAAAAGACTGTGCTGCCTTAGGGTAACAACTAAAAACGTTTTAAAAGCAGAAAATGGATTGCCATCAAAAGAAGGCAAAATAGGGATTGTAGATGATAAAAATTGGATACGTTGTATCATTTTATTTTTGAGAATTAAGATATTTGCCTGATATTTTAAAACCTTCAATGATGAAGTTATCAAAATAGTTCTTGATTTACCTCAGCAAGTCTACAATCCAATCAAATCTGGTCCACAAATTAGAACCACAGTAACAAACAAAAGAAGAGAACACGCAGAAAATGGCAAGAACAGTTTCCATTGTTTATGACAACATTTTCATGTCATTGTTGACATAAGCAAGTTGCTGCAGATCATCATTCAGCAAAATAAAGAAACAAGCAACCTTTTTAATTTCAGGTTAATTTGACAGAGACGAATCAGGGAAAATAAACTTTTCCTAAAGGATGTGGATAGAATTGGTGAGAAAGGATTTAAAAACTTTTAGACTAAATAAGTCCATGACATTGGATAGAGAGGAATGGAGGAACAAGATTTGTGTAGCCGAACCCTAATTGGGATAAGGCTTTGATGATGATGATGAAACTTTCCCTAAAAGAAGAGAGAGGAAAGAGTACCAACGTTAACAGGGTTTATATTCTTTCTCGAAAAACGGAACATATGTTCAATTCCGAAAGGAAAAAAAAAAAAAAGGCAAAAAAAAATCTTCTTAAAAAGGTTGTCCCATATGTGTTGCCCTGATTGCTGTATTTTGAATTTCAAAGATGAACCTATCAGCTTGTATCAGCAACTCAGAGCACAAAACATTCATAGTTTCCATATGGAACGGCACCTCTCATAAGGGTACGAAAACCTGAGGCTCTTGTTGTTGTACTCTGAGACTTCAGCCATAATGGACATCACAAACAAGCCTAATAAGCTACAATTATGGACCAAAATATGTATTCATAATACAATAAGGATTGCGGCAAATAAACAAATAGATAAAAGTGATATTCACCTCTTCCTGCCTCTAAGGGGCTGCTGCATTTAGACCCGCCCAGCTTCAAAAAGTCATTCATGATGGACTCAGATAGCTGCAGTTGGAATAAGTTTAGTCAATTTTCAGACTTGTCCTCGATACATTGACAAATCAAAAGATTTTTACTTCTACAGACCAGAAAGACTCAGAGGAATGGATAAACCATGCACTGTGTAAATGAAATGGATTGCAAGTCTAATGTCCAAATCAGTTTTAAGGCAAAGCTTCACCTTAAATCACATACACAGAGAAAAGAACACCATTCAGCTCCATAAATTCAGACAAGAAACAAGTAATTCATCCTATGATGTACTGAATCAAATGCCAATGACTGTAAAAGTTATCGTCATGTGACCTTGAGGTCATGGGTTCAAGGCGTGGAAACAGCCTCTTCCAAAATGCAAGGTAAGGCTGTGTACTTGAGGCCCTTGTGGTCCGCCCCTTCCCCGGACCCCGCATAGGCAGGAGCTTCTTGCACGGGGGCTGCCCTTTTTTATGTGCTGAATCAAATGCCAATGACTGTAAATTACAAATATGCACTCATTACCAATACCTTCTTTTTCCTGAAAATGTAGTTTGTATCAGTGATCGTAGCCAAAGAAATGTCAGATGACAGCTGGGTCAAGGAGGCTCGTTAAATGTTGTTTGTCAGTTGTGAACCAAACCGTATAGCTTGGCAAAAACTTCTTGGTCCATTTGAGGTTGATGAGATGGCAAGTCAACCCAGTGAGTTCTGAAAGGGACACTGGAGAAGTCATTAACATTTAGTTTGTGAAATAAGCTTTTAGCACTCTAATTGACCACAACCAGAGTAAAGGCACAATCTGTACTTGTTGCTTTAGACAGCAGTTTCCTGACTTGTGGTCTCATGAAACTTGCAGATCTTTGAAAGTGGATTTGAAAACCTGGTGGAAGATGGCTGCTACTTACCTCAGTTTTCTGGATCAGCAATAGACATCTATTATCTAATCAATCTGACAAAATATTACTCATGTAGGACTGTCCAGTGCCGATGAGACATCTATTATACTTAAAACAGCAACATTGTGTACTATTAAAGTACCATGCTGGATTTGGTTTCCAGATGCACACTTGTCTCAATTTAATACCTCTCATATGGGAAACAACTTACATATCAACACATCCTTGTATTTTACTTCTGAAGAATTTGATCAAGGTTAACTCTAGGTGAATGTTCAGAATCATTATTAACGGCAATAAATGGACTCAAAATATATTCTTCTGGGAAAATGGACAGTTGTAAAAATAAGATCTCCTCTAGATAAAATGAATTACGAGAAGAAGAGTAAAATGGAAAAGTTTTACATAAAAGCAATAGCAAAGGGAGTAAAGCGGTATGGGAAGAGAATATCAACACAAGCAAATCCAGCAAAAACACTAACTTTCTTTGCCATCATACACTGAGAAATGCTAAGTGAAGAGGCTGATAAGATAAAAAGAGTAGCTAAAGCTACCCAATAGACGTCGTTCAAGTACCGGCTGTGGCCCAGTGGTGGTGGAAAGAGTTGTAACCACAAGGACACAAGTTTCCTGTTGTTCTTCTTTTATACTCTGCCTTCCCTTTCCCACTCTATAAATTTTTTCCTATCGCTTGATGATGTTTTTAAACCTTTTCTTAAAAGTTAAAGGTCTCATTTATAGATGGGAGCAGAGAGACAGTAATTTTGTATTTTATTAGTTGACTAGAGTGGTGGTTTGCATCATTTAGCTGGTGGTCTAGATATTGGGGAATTTGGCAATTTTACCTAAGGGTTGTCTTGCAATTCCTAGGGTCGTAAAGCTTTTGCCTTAAAGTTGAAGGTAGCTTAGACGCTTGATCTCTGACATAAGTAGAAGCTGAAGACTTCAAAGCCAATCTCATTAATTGCAGAATTGCAAGAGGTGGTTGGATGGTATACATACACTGCTTCATCATAGCAGGTTTTGGCTAACTTCACAACTGGGGTCAGAAATTATATTTCCCAGAAGCTAGATACTTCAGATAAGATAGTTTGATGTGTAACAAATTGTGTTCATGCAAGTTGACTAGAAGCTAACTTATCATGTTAGTTTAGATAGAGTAGTGAAAATTCAGAAAACAAGGATAGGCACATGTCAATCTGGGCTACTTCTAGTTAGGACAAAGGTGGAATGAAGTTTTGAACTTCCAATTACATGCTATAACACTACTGCATTTTATGAAAATGGTCTATATTACTCTGAAATTGTAAGATGTTAGCAACTATTCTAAGAATTCAATACCTCCACTGCTTGATGTGTATTTTCATGTTCCAACATCAATATCAGAATAACTGCTACTACCCTTTTTCTTCATATCAAAATCTAATAATCTACCTACTAAGGCCCTGACTAATGTTGGTGATGTCATGATGAGATTCGTTCTAAGGTCAATACTTTGATCAAATGGTAAATTGTTAATATTTTTTCACTCTACATCCTTCCATAACTTGATGCTCAGAACTGAAATCAGGTTTTTCATGATTAATTTGTTATATCTACTGCTAACTTGTACGGTAGAAGAAATTCTGACAATCCTAAACTTAAGAAATGTCCAACTCAATGACAACCACGTTAGGGCTTCACATGATCTACTTGAGAAAACCTGACTCTCTTTACTATAGTGAGAGCTCTAAAATGAGGTGTATGGGCCCAGTGTGGTTTCGAGGAGCTTCCTTGTGTTAACTGACTCTTCAAGCTTGGCTAATTGAGACTTCAGTTCAGGTGCTTTAAGAACTAAACAGAAATTAGTCCTAATTAATTTACTCATTTATATCAATCTCTCGACTAAGAAGGACTATTTCAAGAGCCTTTAAGCCAGAAATGCTCTAACAAGATCATCAAAACAATGTTAAGTTCAAGATCATCAAAACAATGTTAAGTTCCCAACTCAACAAGAAACGCAATGTTAAATCCCTCATATCTCCTGCATGCACCAAGCGCAAAATACTAGCTCCTCGATACTACTCCAATTCCTAATTCTCGCATTCCGAAAAATCATCCTACTGTAATTCGCACTTAAGAAATATTTCAGAGAGCAAACATGATCCACAGACTATAACTCCGACGCATTCGAATTTTTACACTGGCAAATAAACTCTAAACCGTGGAGCATCCAAAAAAATCGGAAAGACAGTAAAAATATGGCAGATGAATAGAAACCTCGAATGCCTGGACTTTGAATCCGGATTTAACGAGAAGAGAAGCCATTTCCAAGCTCAGTTCATCTAAACCAACGAATCCTACGACGGAGGAAGACGCCATTGCAGAAAGTGCTAGCCGATGAGAACGAAAGAGGAAGAGAAAAATGAGAAAGAAGAAAAAGATTCCAACTCTTGGCAACTGGATAGAGACGGAAGACAACCTGTGTCAAATGACAGAAAAGGTTATTTCTTTAATTTTTCATATTTTTATTTTAGATTTTATTATTTTGCCTTTGTCGGAAACAGAGCATACTTGGAACGCGAAAGAAGACAACTGGACGCGCTGGACACTTTAAGAAGGAGAAAGAGAAATGACGTCATTTTATTGTCAATTTCACGCAAATTCTTTGACTCTCCATCCATCCTACATGGCATTACACATCAGCTGAACGTGGCAATGAGCGTTTGGCGGTAGTTGGGATTAAAATACGTAAAAAACCCTGGATTTTATAGATTTTATCATTTCTACCCCATTGCAATCACGTGCAATTCCGCCCTGGATTTGTATAATCCATTCAATCGTACCACAAATTATCGTGTTATTAAATTTCATTAGATTCTAACTCGCATGGATAATGCTTTCAGTAAAGGGCATTTTTTGAAATTCCTGGTCAAGTAGAACAATTGAAGGAGAGCCTTAGCGCAACAGCAAAAGTTATCGTCATATGACCTTGAGGTCACAAGTTCAAAGCGTGGAATCAGTCTCTTGAAAAATGCAAAGTAAGGCTGCCTACTATAGGCCCTGTGGTCCACCCCTTCCCCAGACCCTGCATAGACGGGAGCTTCGTGCATTGAGGCTGCCCTTTCTGGTCAAGTAGAACAATTGAAACCCCATTTTAAAAACTAAGGTTTGAAGTATTTGACATTATCTTCATTTTCTTTCAAAATTTAAGGCATTTTGTCAGCTTTGGCATAGTGAATGCAGAATGCCTTACTCCACCAGTTTTCTTCATGGCCTTTCCTCATTGTTATTGCCTATATGGATATGGTGGGAGGGTGATCCATGTTTTAGACACAACTACAAATTTATAATTGTCATTTTGTAAATGTAAGAGGTCGAATAAGGTAAGTTACAGCTAGTTTTCGAGTTCTTGACTTATCCTATTTGAATGTACAATTTTTGTTATTCTATGATTGTAGAATCATGGGTAATGTGTGGCATTTTCTCTGGGTTGATGAATTGCCATCCATCCATCCAAACCACATTAATTTGACATATGGTGGCTTGCTTAGCTCACCTGTCCTTGTAACACCCACACCTTGCCCTACAACACAATTGAATGCTCCTTGAACTTGCCTTGGTGGTCTGTGCCTCACTTGATTCATTAACACCACCTTTGGTTGTTATCCTTGACTCTAAAGCATATGCCATACTAAAAGATTAATATATCATCCTAGATTCCTACTAAGATGCAAATATAAGAATGTACATCACCATGAAATACACAAATAACAAAACATTAAATGACCATGTATATGATGCTTCCATCTATAAGGAATGGTGTATATCATGTCCACAGAGTCCTCACTATCATAGTACAATTGGAGATGGTCCCTTAGGCAGTCCTTGGTCTTCCTTTCTTCTTTTGTGGAGGTTGCTCAAAAATGGGAAATGCAGGCTTGCCTTTCTTGGCCAACCTGTCTTAATATGATCTTCTTCATGATAAATGAAGCAAGGGATGACTTTCTCGTGGCTATTAAACTAGCTACACCTCCCCTCTTCTCTTCATAAGCATCTCTCATCCTCTTGGCTTCCTAGCATTCTCCTATCTATAGGAGGAAGGACCACTCCCATGTTTTGTCTATCCCATAATCTAATATCATGCACAGGTTTGCAGTATAGGCATAGCATTTTGTCCATGCCTCTTTTCTATATCAATCAACAACCAAATCTTTAGTTGTACCCTCTATAGTCTAAATCACAACAATGGCATGGCACCACGGGATTCCACTGAGATCCCTACAACCACAACTCTTTCTCACCAAATTAAATGTGGAGCCTTGTCCCATGTGCCTAGCTTCATATTAGTCCAACCCATTATATAACACCTAACATTTGAAGACTATGTATTAGTTACAATTTTTTCTATATCCTTGAACATATTGGACCATGGCATGACTGCATCTCCACCTTCTTCTTTCCCATTCTCACTATCACTTGCCTTCTAATATCCTCTACAATGTTTACAATAGGTTTCTTTCTGGCTTCTAAAATGTGACTATTGAAGGTCTCACATATATTTTTATTTATGGAGTCACACCCACTCCATAGCAGGAAGAAAGCCCTGCAAAAGGTGGTTCTATCCTGAGCTTTGAAATCTATGATTGCTGCCTCACTCAAATCCTCTTCTTTCTCGTAGCTTCATCAAAATTCTACACAATAGTACACTTAGCAACTTTATAAAAGATCTTCATCAAGTCTCCACCAAATTTATTTATTTTTATTTTTATTTCCAATTAGCATATATATGGCTAGAGCACATTCAATGATTTGCTTGTGGGAGAATGTTCTCGATGGAATCGACCAAAGCCTGCAACCCAATTAGAGCTATTAGTGAACAAGGTAACATCCATGGGTGTTCAAAATATCAAAGGATAATAGTGAACAAGAACAAGTAAAAATGAAAATAACAAATTACAAGCATTTGTTAACCTTTTGTTGATCATTAGCTATTGTCAATTCAAGATGATCCCCAACACCTAAATCCTTCAGCAAAAGCTCTAAGAACCAGCTTCAAGAATTCAAGTTCTCAACCTCCACAATCCCCTCCACAATCCCCTAAGCAATGGGGGATTGCATCACTAGCAACTGCAATTAAAAGTTCCTCTCACAAAACCATTTAACGAAGCAGCCATCCAGACCAATGATTGGCATGCATCCCTCCTTCCATCTCTTAGCTAGTGACTCAAAACAAACATAAAAGTCTATGGAATATTTGATCTCCCCCAATAGAAGGTCTTTGCAAAACCATCTCTATGGTGCTACCAAGGTTCTTGGCTCTCACCTTGTATGCATAATCCCAGAGCATTTCAAAGTGCTCTTTGAGGGTCCCATATAGGAGTTTCAAGGCCCTACCCTTTGTTCTTTGTCACAAGGCTGTAGATAAGTCAAAGTTATACATGTCTCTTATCTTATTTCTTAGTTCCTTCATCTTCATATTTGGCTTCTTCCTCAACCTGTTTACAAGGGCCTTGGCTAGGTATTTAGATGCCAGTTGTCTCTTTCTACATGACTTAAGGCATTGATGAGTGTTGTTTACTATCTTCACTTAAAAAGTATGGTTACTTCTATCAAAAGAAATGTAAACCCTCCAAGGACATCCTTTAGAGGCACATCTCACATCAACCTATGCTATTTAGACTTGATGAACCTCACATCTCTAAACTCCTCTACACCATATGCAACACCAGCATCCTTAAACTATCCAAGATTAGTGAACTACATTCCAACTACAAATGTAGATGGACCATGTATAGCTTTAGAATCATACCTAGGAAACTTCCTCCTTTCCCCTATACACTCTAAGCCCTCATCTTTTGTCAAGGAATCATAATCAAAAGAGTCTATGTAGTATGAAGTATCATTATCAGACTCTAAGTCACTTGGCCTAGGCTTCTTTATGGCAGAAGATATGATTCTAAGTCTAGGTATTGTTGCAATTGCATAGGTTGATCCTCTTCCATCTAAGATTCCTTGCCATCATTTTGCTTCATCTCTTACCTTGGCCCTCACTTGGTCTACCTTCTCGTGATATGTTAACATCTCATAATCCAAATTATCAATAAGTTGTTCATCTTAGATGTTTCAACATCCAATATAAACACAATCATCACCTAAAAGCATGGTCTTCATTAAATTCCACACACACTATATCACCATCCTCTTTAGCAGCTAGCTAAGCCCATGGTAGTGCTCTATGTAAAAATCAATAGAACTACCATAAGGAACAAGACGGCATATGTCATAGACTTGCCTATCCGTTTCTAAATGCACATAACCAACTTTGCGTCCCTTATAATATAGATCATTCACATCTGATTCCCTATAATTGAGCTTCTCTACAAACTTAACAACATCTAACTTAAGCAACTAATCGACATCACAATTTTCAAAGTTCACCTCACCTACCTTTATGATGGAAGTTTTATGGAAAATATCATCCTACACACATACATAAAGATATCTATTATTAGGTCCTCGTGAAGAAAGAAACGATAGTATCCATGGGTGAATAATTATATAAGCTTGACATCTAAGCAAATAGAGATAGATATCCAGTAGTCAAATAATAGTACATAAACAATAACTATACAAGCTTGACCTCTTAGTAAATTTACTGAATTTGTTTAGTAGTAATTTAGAAGTAGATAATAGTAAGGTGAACAATTATACAAGTAATGTAAAAAGTGGCATCTTTATAGGCAAAACTATTTCTTCAAGTCAAACAATATTTTGCAATTTCTAACTGTACTACTGTAATTCTTTAGAAGGGGAGCCTTGGTGCAATGATAAAATTGTTATCACGTGACCTAGAGGTCATGGGTTCAATGCATGGAAATAGTCTCTTGCAAAAATGCGAGGTAAGGCTACATACTGTAGATCCTTTGTAGCCCGCTCCTTCCCCAAATCCTGCATGTGTGGGAGCTTAATGTACCAGGCTACCCTTTTAGTAATCTAATCTTTAAAGTTCCAAAATCAACCTATTTATGTCAAGTACATCTACATTTGCTAAATATATAAAATTATTTGTTTAGGTCAAGTAGCATCCTACATTTGCTATTTATTTAAAGATTTAAGACTTAAATCAATAACCAAAATGTTTAGAGTATTAAAAAATGGTTCACAAATCTTGGTTTCCTCCATCCTCACATCACCTCCATCACAATTACAATGTGTAATTCATTAAAAAATTATTGGAAAGCACTAAGCTAACTTGCTGAATAAAGAAATCCATTGACTAAAAACCTTATGATTACGTAAATCATAGCACCAATGAAAAAAATCCAAACGACAATAAAAATGGACTACTTGCACCAAAAAACTCTACTAGGAATTTGACAAAAAAGAACCGCCAAGTATAAATCCTTCATATAAAAACTCATATACAAAACCCTAAAATAAAAACTAAATCTAATTGCAAAAAAAAAGGACATGCCTCAAATAAACAATCCATGCTTTTGTATCTTCATAAGCATCCACAGAAGCACATGACAACACCACAATTAGTTTAAAAAACCATTAAGCGTGAAAATTCGCATACCTGGAGAATGATTTAGAAAATGCCTCCTCTAAAAGAGATATCTACCTTGCAAATGTTCATAAACCAATCTCCATCCTTCATGGCAAACAAATTTTCAAAAATCATACATTGGTAGAAAATGTTGTTAGGGTCTTCTCGGGTTCAAAATTTTCATTGGTAGAAAAGTAGGCCTTTTCCAAGTAATATTCCCTTTCTAGTTTCCTAAAAGTGAGTCAAGCTAATGTGGCAGAAGCGCATTCACGTTGGTAGTCAACACCACATAGGCAAAGCCACGTGGGTCAAAAACTTATGGAGTTTAATCAAATAATGATTTGTGGTATAATTGAATGTGATATACAATTCCAAGGTGGAATTGCTTATGACTATAATCTAGGGTAGAAATGATAATACAGGTAAAAGACTAGGTATTTAATCTTAGTAGTTAACTATATTTTAGGATATATTTTTTTCAAAAATTATCAAATGATATTCTACAATTGGTCATCGCCAACTACACCTGCTCCAACACACCCATGTAGAGTAAGAAAGAAATGATGGGTAGATAACATGAGATTAGCAAAATATACTTTTGAGTCCTTAAAAGCGTATATGCTCAAGAAGACAAGAAGGCATACAGACACATTTTCTCATGTAAGGCAGAACTCTTTTGATAGATTTAAGTCCTTTATCATGTCCTAGATGCCAAAAATAGGTAAGCCATGAGAAATTAATGTGGTTAGATAATCCTAACCACTTGTTATAGTTCTTTGAAAAAAATTAATAAAAATAGATGGCCATCATTCTCAGCCTATCTATCCTGTTCCTAATATATGAATTCAAATAGTTTTATCAATACATTTTGCTCTTTTGCCATTTTCAAAATTCCCTTAAGATTCCTTAATTTGATGACTTCTTTGTCTAGAAAATTTCCTTTAAATAAATAACATATAGATAAATAGGATCTATTTTTGTTGCATAATATAAACTCTTCACGTTAACTGCTTTGCTATAATGGCCATGTCTAGAAAATTACATACTTCGGATAATTCTAATTTCTTTTTTTTCTTGAGCTATCTTGAGTTCTAAATGTCTCAATAAAAAAAATAATTTTAGGATCATTCAAAGTATGTGAATTTTGGTACATATTTCATCTATAATAAGACTCTTAACAAAACCACAAATCAGGACATGAAAATAATCTTAATATGGTGTTAGTGGTTCTTGAGATGAAATGAGCTGAGGTGATATGATATCCAGATTGAGATGACCAAATTTGACTTGAGATGACTGAAAATTCAATTTAACTGTGAGTTAATATGAGATGATTTTCATCTAAACTCATTTCAAGCACCACTAACAGTGAGATGAGAAGATACTATTTCATCTCAGCTCAGCTTAAGCACCACTAACAATGATATGGTTCATCTCATTTCATCTCAAGCACCACTAACCGTTTGAAAGAGGTGTGGGATATCATTTTCCTTCTAGGTGAACTGCTTTCCTTGGCATTGCTATAAACTTGGTCTTTGATTTCTTTCTTTTATTCCTAGAGGCATCTAGTAATAATATTAAATGTCAGCAAATAATATTCGCCTATTAAGGATGTCATCATACGCAAGGAGACAGGGTGGCTGAGCGGTTTTAACTTTTAATATTAGTCTTTGACTTCAACACAAACTTATTCAATGGACGTTTAATCCATTCAGCTGTGGGGTGCCATTATGCAAATACTACCTAAAATTTATTTCAGTCGATGATCGTGAAGATTGATTATTTGGGATATAAAGCGGATAGTCTTGAAATGTTACACCTAATTAAGAATATTAAAGTTGTCGTAATGTGACCTTGAGGTCACAGGTTTAAGTCGTGGAATCAGCCTCTTGCAAAATGCAAGGTAAGGTTGCCTGCCATAGGCCCTTGTGGTCCGCCCCTTTCCCAAACCCCGCATAAGCGGGAGCTTCGTGCACCGGGGCTGCCCTTTATGTTTTGATCACTCTTCGTTGAACTCCTCATTTGGCACATGGAAATCTTGGTTTGATTTACATGCTCAAACAGTTTTTTTCTTTATTATTATTATTATTATTATTATTATTATTATTATTATTACGAGCAAACAATTACAAAGCAAATTGGTCACACATTTCTTAGACAGTCTCGTTTTGGCACTAACGTTTTACGATTTTAATCTATTTTCTTACCCTCAAGTTGAGTTTTTTGAAGGGGAGATATGGAGCAATAGTAAAGTTGTCATTGTGTGACCTTGAGGTCACCGGTTCAAGGCGTAGAAATAGCTCTTGTAAAACTGCAAAGTAAGACTGCCAACTGTAGAACCTTGTAGTCCACCCCTTCTCTGGATGCTACATAATGGGAAGCAATATTCATCCATTTAGAATTAATTCAGACTCTCATTTGAGATTTTATGGTATATATTTTCAATTGAAAGGGCTGCACCTTCTTTATAACCAGAATCTAGTCGCATTTTGGATTTGTTAGGTGGAGCCCACTTCCAGTTTTACCAGAATAAAGTCTGACATTAATCCAAAAGGGGCGTGGGACTATCACTTTCCTAGATAATTTATATATTAGTGAAAAAGAAATGCAAACTTCCTATTTTTCACAGCGAAAGCTCTCCCTTTCAATCGTTAAACATAAAGAACTATTTTTCATCCAATTTTCAATAACTTAAAAAAGAAAAAGAAAAAAAAAAGGATAGTGGGATGCGTCATGTAAAGTTGGTACTGACTTGAGTTGTAAGGAGCTGCGCCTTAAATGCTACTTTGGCCATGTGTGGCTCTGCACATAGGAGTAGAGGTGGAAGATACAACTGGAAGTGCTCTCTGATGCATATTGCCATGCACTTGTCGTGCGCAATTGGAAATTTCCGGACCTTTTCCCTTGTCTTTTTGTAATAATATTTTTGTACGTGATTCTGGTTCACCTAACGTGCACGCAGTGGACGCATCGTTTGAAAAACGAAAGAGACGCTCATTTTATGGCCCTCATTTGGTTGGCCCGTAGAAGAAAGTTCGTCACGGAACAGTGCTTTTCTATCACCATCACGCAAGATGGTAGGTTTTTGAGGTAACCATTGATTAAAATTAAAGCATAGGAAGACGAGACAGCCCACCGGACATGGGCCCCTACAAAGTTCTAGCATGTTCAATTAAAACCAAACCCAAGAAATTTGGTAGAGTATCATTAAACAGCAACATTAGTCAAAACATCTTTCGTACATTGCCCTTGCTAAACTCATGTTCAAACTATTAGGATAGGCAAAATATGACACCACACGATAACAAGACTCGAATTCGACATGGATTTAGTGGGTTAGGATCAAGTCTTATCGTGCTCATATCATTTCTGGTCAATCCGAGAATGACATGCAAAAAATCATGTTTTGCTCAGGTCAACCCATGTTAATCCATCGTGTTGACTCATCTCACTCGTGACCTGTCAACCCATCACATTGACCCATTTGACTCGCGACCTGTGAACTTGTCATGTTGACCCGCTTAACTCGCAACCTATTAACCCGTCTGACTCATGACTAATTAACCTATAGTGTTACATGAGTCATGTCGTGTCGACTCATTTAAGAAGTGGGTCGTGTTCAAGTTGCAGATTCTTAACACGATCATTAATTATATAGTCCTCATATCGACCCACATACTCTAATAAGTTAATTTCGATGCCACCCAAACACGTCCCGCCAATACAATTTGCCACACCACAAACCACGCAGAGAAGCTCATAGGAGCACCCTACGTCGTGGTTCCTCAATTATGTAGTACAACTCTCCAAACGCAACCAAATGACTTCTAGACTAGCATGCAAGAAGGATCTCTCACATGGTATCGAGAAGCTATTCACTTAGAGGCTATCAATTACATGGTTGGATGCATGTGTGTGTTTAACATTATAAATCTACTACATACTAAAGCAAATCATTTTTGCTCAATTTTCTATTATTTTGCTATATGATATTTTTGTCATTTACTTTTTACCCTTTTTTTGAGTTTTTAAAGTTTTTTTTATCTACCCTAAATCTCTAAAATCTTTCTTTCTAACCTTTTCTACTCATGTTCCTGCCACTATCCGCATAATATAATATTAAGATCTAATGCATATTTTAAACATAAGTAAGCCTTGCTTGAATTTTTTTTTAAATCTCTCTTTTTCTCTAGCCTATCCTATTTATCTTTTACCAATTATAATTTTTCTTACTTTTAATCTAATTTTCTTTATTATAAACCCTACACAATTACTTGAATATTTTAGCCATGTTAATTCCTGAATCTCATATGTGTGTGTGTGTGTGTGCACACCTCTTTAACTTGATTCTCTTTCCTATTGTAGTTCTTATTTTTTTCTCCATCATAGCTAATCTCCAAATATCTATTTTTCACTAATTTTTAAATAAATAATTAAAATTATTCATATTCTATGTCCCAATCATTTTCATGATCTAAACCTTCCATACTCTATTTTTTCTTGCACTATGTTATTATTATTTTTAGTTGGATGAATGAGCTCCTAAAGGATTTGTCTCATATAATCCCTCTTTTTCTGCTATATAACAATATCTTAGTGTAATGTCCTTAATTTTTAAGATAAATTAGGAAATTTTTAAATAAATAAAAATAAAAATTTATAGATGAGAATTTTTCCTGAAAACATAAGAATTAGAAAGTGCTCGTCGATACGAGTCCAACGCCACCAAGAACGCGAGAAACGGAGCTCAAACGAGGGAGTTATGAGCCGTTAAAGTTGTAAGGGCAAATTGGTCTTTTGACAGAAACGTGTTACACAGGGGTCCAAATTGATAACGGCACCCCTGTCTTCCACACGTCTCTACCAGTCCGGCGAAATCGCCAGAGAGACGTGGAAAGAGACGTGTGGGGAAAAGTTTCTCTTCCCCTAGGACTCTAAACCCTATATCTATGCTCCTCTAGGAGCCAAAACGCTCCACTTTGAGCGTTTTATCTGAGTTTTTACGCAAAACCCTAGCCCTGCAAAACTTTGATTTTTTCAACGAGTGAAACCCCGGCAATACGAGCAACCCCAGCCAGGCGCAAGTTAAGCCTCAAATCTATGTTTTTCTGTATTTATTAATTAGAAAATTAATTAGGAAAACTTTTAAAAAATTAGGAAAAAAAATCAGATTTTTAGGAACCAGTGTGCACACTACTGTTGGAGCGTGATTTCATTTGTTTGAAAATCGCACCGTCCAACTAGTGCACAAGAGACCCAAGAGCAAACCCTTTAAATTTGGGAGTGATCCAACGGTGGATTTCTCCAGAAAACGCAAAAACCAGTACATAAGGATGATTTTAGGAACTTGGGAAAAATCATTTAAAAATCATGATTTTTGGAAAAATCAGTGCAAAAGGAGGGCATAAATGGATTCTAGAGAGAATTCTAAAGAAAATAACGCAAAAATCACGCAAAACGGAGCTCTGTAGCTCCGCTGGAGGCGACCGGAATCCTATCGTCTTCTCCGGCGTCGGCGCCTTGGCGCTGACGCTAGGATGCACAAAGGACGATGTCACATGACGTCGTCGTCGCACGCGTGTAGGGGAAAGCCGGTTAGCGGTCGCGGTGGGGCCGGGACGCGGCACATCCTGGCGACCGTGACGCACGCGGGCATCCTGTGCGGCATCTGAGTCTTCATGCGCCAGTATACGCCGGTGTAAACTGGCGGAAAAGGGCGCCGCCGGTATAAACCACTTTATGGTGGTCCGGCAGGCCCCATTTGAGGGTAGTTTTCACAAAAACTTGATTTCTGAGAGCTAGAGAGGTCCAAATCACGATCCGAAAGAGGCATTGTGACCGTATTGACGACGCGAACCTAATTTAACTTAAAAACTTAGAAATGACCACATTTTCTTTAGAAAAATATTAAAATAGTGATGTGACATGTGGTGCACGTGAATATACTAGTTAAAGGGAGTTATTACCAAGCTAATGGTCTCACACTGAGGTAGGTAACAACAACTAATGTTTTGCCTTGATTTTAAACCATGTTTAAACATAGCATTATGTGTGATCGTGTTTTAAATTGCAATTTTTATTTACCGTGTATTTCATGCAACATTGAGTACAGGATGGTTATTTTAAAATGAAATCTTTTACTGAATAAACTTATTTAAAATACTTTTACAAGCATGATGTTAATTAGTTATACTTAATTAGAGACTTATTTCTTATTATATATATAGAAAAATGCATGGATTTACATGGAAATGAGAATAGAGGCTTATTAGCTGGTCATTTTATAAGCTAACCCCAGGATGAGGGGCATGTCTTGGGGATTGCAAGCTATAAGTGCTCTTGAGTTTTAGCATATACATATGATTTTCGTGTTTTATATTTGATGACGGGTGCTCTCGCCCGGTGGGCGTCATGCTAGGAGAGATAGGGCCGGCCACCCACCTTCCGAGATTATTATATGATGAGTTTGTGATATGATAGACACCTACCCATAGATGGCATTCGGTAGGAGTTTGGTAACATGGATAGTCCACACTACTGGTCTGAGCCTTTCCATGGGGACAAACGCTAAGCCTCCCGTTATGGTGTCAACGGAGAGCGGCGGTGATTGATACCCATGGAGGGTTGCCACTGCAACATGATGGCCCATATTCTTATTATGTGTGCATGTATGATGAGCATGGTTATGAATGATATGCTTAAGTGTGACGACACTCAGAGGTTGACTACGTGTACTCCTGATCAGGGATGTTAGTGCGATGTGGTGGGACATATTACCTTAGGGTGCCTTTATTCTTGTTGTATGCTCCATTTTATTGATTCATGTCATGTTTTAACTCTATGATTGTATGTTTTAGCATATGGAATAAATTGGCATTTATTTGAACATGACATTATGATATCACTATTTTCATAAATGTTAGATTTTTCATCAGTGCCATTCATTATTTCTTTCATTTATTACATTAATTGTCTATGTACCTACACAAGCGATAGCTTGCTGAGACATTGCTTTATTTTGCAATGCCTTAGATCTCGAGCGCGATAACAGAAAAGGTAAGGCTATTGAGAAGCCGTGAGAGCTGCTGAAGACCATTTTCTATAGTGTTAGACAGTGATGTAAGTCATTAAATAGGATTATCATTTGGATTTTATTATGGACTGCATACTTTATATTGGATGTGATTTAGATGTTTGGACATATGTTAGACATTTATATGAGATGTTATGATGGATAGACTCTGGGCTATATTATTATTGTGTTTTGGATATTTATTTGATTTAAAATAAAGGCGTCGATTTATTTGACGTTGATTTATATGCGGATTATTTAAATTACATGTACGCCATTTTGAGAAAGGAAAACTAATACCCGGAGTTTTTAAGATAGGTTTAGTAAAATGTTGAATAAACCTTTTCTCATGGAATCCCAAATGCTCTTATTTAAAATGCCATTATTATAATAAAAAAAATGTGTCTAAAAAATCCGGGGTGTTACACTTAGCCACTTATCTAGGCTCCTTGCTAATTGACACTAATAGTAACAATAATAATAAGATAACAATGATAATTGTAATAAATAACTATTATTATTATTATTATTTAATCCGAAACCCTCTCACATGGATGGTTCATGTGCTTACATTCGTTGTACAGCAATGAACTTGACATGCAAGCGGCTTATCTGCGAGCCAGATAGTAGCTGCTGATCGCACACACCCTAAGTAGGCCGAGAGGCCTTTGGGTGTCCACTACTCTAAAAACTGTATCAATTCGTCAAGCAGGTACCCGAAAATGTCAAATGAACCGATGAGATTAATCTACAGCCCCCATCTGAAGTGCGCCCACGGGCACTCCAGCCCTCCTCTTAGTTTTCGTTTAGGGTTTATGCTTTTGTAAAACTAAAACCCTAAACCTTCCCGTCACTTGCTCTTCAAAGTTGCTCTCACTTTCTTTTCTTCTTCATTGTTCGTCGGTTTTATTGATCAAACATACATGAATTTCTAGATGTATTGACGGCAAACTTCCTACGAACTCCCATGGCGTATTGTCACGCTCGTGATTTTCTCTTCTGCAACTTGTGTGGGACGTTGCTATCCTTGAAATCCCACAAATACGCTAAATGCCCTCTTTGTGGATTCAAGCGCAGTGTAAAAGGTTGGGGGATTCTTTGCATTTCTAAGTACTGTTTGATTCTGTAGTTGTAATTGGTATTTATAATGGAGAAGGCAATCGTCGAGCATTCGGCGACCGATAATTGTGTGGTTTTAGTGTAAGCACCTAGTTTCAATTTCGTGCATGTCGGGGGCAGTAGTCTAGGTGAAAATTGAATTCCATGATAGATTTCACAGTTCTCATCCTCCATGGAATTTACGCTCGAATCCTCTCTTTGGTACTTGCTTTTCAGCTCTCTGAGCGCATCTGTGACAGCTCTGAATTGATTTTTGTTTGCCTTTTCCAGAGATTGAAGGGAAGGAAACATCTTACACTATCACTGCTGAGGTATTCTTTCAACTTGTATTACAGTGTATCTTTTGCTTCTTGCCGTTCTGTTTTCTTTTCGTATTTATCTTTGTGTTGATTATTATTCCAGGAAATAATACTTGTTGAGAAATGAATGGTGAAGTTTTCATGACACTAGGGTAACCTAGTATCGCGTTTCTTAATGTACATGAATTACTTAAATTGTACTGAGGGTATAAACTATCCCACACGAAATATGGGCCAGACAGCTAACCAGCAAAATTCATATTGTAGATCAGGTTACAAAGCAACAGTGGCCTATATTTGAGAATTAATTCTTAACTGACTAGTACTTTATAACTTTGCGAAATGAAAATTACCATTGGCTGTTTTACTTCCTGCGGCAAGGCACTTTTATTGGACATCGTTTTCTGTATGAAAATTCTAGTTCCATTTCCATATCATTGTTGTTATCATGACTATCAGGGTGAGGGAAGAGAGTGTTTGCTTTGTTCTATGGCTACAAATAATTACTTGGCTAAGTTGAAGTCTGCCCCAAATGGGCAGGGGTGTGTTAGAAGGTTAGGTAAGATTCAGGCCTATATTCTAGTAACCAGAGGATTCTTTGTTTAGAAAACTCTAGAGAAAGCCAGTGTGCATCATCGTGCTTCCATGTTGATTGCTTTTTTTGCATCGGATCTTATGACCTTGTTATACTGAATGATAGCTTTGCATGTCTCATTTAGTAGTTCCTAGGGAATGAATGTGTTAAGCAGAGCTTCAACCCTCAAAACAAGGTGAAAAGTAACCATGAACCTGATACACCACCAATACACTACACTTGTTCTAGAAGAAAAACATGTGCTATAGGGAGGGGGATGTGACATGTGTCTGCTGGAGATTGGTTGGGAAGAATCAGGTTGTTAGGCAGTTAGGGGAGTGAGGTAGAAAGGGGGGAACCAGAGGAAACTGAAGGGGGGGAAAAAAGAAGGAAAGGAATCCTCTGGGGAGTGGAGATGGTGTAGTAGCTTTCACAAATGTCTGAAGGCTTTGCTTTCTTCTGCATTTATTTCTTTTTATCTCTGTAATCTGGAATTGCCATTGTACTTGGAATTCCTCAGTGGAAATCAGTCTACATTCTCATTTTCTCTTCATTACTGGAATTGTATTTGAGATTTAGACAGACAGGCTTATCAGAACCCATGCATGCTGAGTGATCTTCCTGAAGCTGGCTCAAAACTCTCCTACTGCTTTGATCAGTATTTAAACTCTGTGGGAGATATGTGCTGTCCAACCATCACTGATTTCCAATTTTCTTTCTTTTCACCAAAAAATCCATGAGGCACTGGAGATAAAAGTGTCTATCCTACCATCTGCTTGGACCATAGCTCTTACATCCAAGGTGTACATAGCAAAAACAACATGCTTCCTTACAGACATAGATGCAAAATCTTAAAAGGATTGCTTTGGTTGTGTGAACATCTAACCTAACTATTATGCGTTTTGAGAAAATCTGGTATCTGTATACATTGGAGCACAAAGAAAAATATATGTTTGAGCTTTCAGAATGCACATCTCTTCTTTTTGTGGGTGTCTAGACTATGGAATGTTTTTTCTATGTCAGGATATTAGGAGAGAGCTAAACATTGAACCTTTTGTGCTACTGGACAAAACCCCTTCTGATGCAGACAAGGTGCAGAGGGCAGTGGTAAGTGGAAGTTACTGTTGGAGAAGATACTGTGTATCTTTTCTTTGAGCCATCCTACTCATTTTGCTGTCTTTGATAGGTAAATGAAGCATGTCCTCAGTGTCGCAATCCTCAGCTTGAATATTACACAAAACAGGTACTATCACCATTGGAGTATGCAATTTTATGGATCAGTAGTAATCTAAATTGTATCTTTCCAATCTTCTTTTTTAAATCTTGACCCTTTTATTCCCCATTTTACAGTTGAGATCGGCTGATGAAGGGCAGACTGTCTTCTATGAGTGTCCTAAATGCAGACATAAGTTCTCAGTCAATACATAAATTCCACTGTAATTAAGGAAAAGCCCATAGTGCATGTAATCGTGGTCTAGTAAGTAGAATTCACTTTGTTTTGTTATTACTGTCCTTCACGCAGCCTTGTTCTTTTTGTAGGATTCCTTATCAAGTTAGAAAAGAAGCATTAACTCCTTTGTTTTGGAAAGTATTTGGTTGATTTCGTGATTAGCTGGTAGTTTTTGTTAATATTGCCCTTGCACAAACGGGCAATAATCCTGCAAAATGCTTAAAATAAAGGAATCTTTTTAACTAAGGATAGCTCCGAACTGCAAACAGTGGAAGAGTACACTTCAATCCTGATAATCATAATGGGTAATTGGTCCCCATTGTTCTCTTCTTTTCCTAATCTGGGTTCATTATTTATCATTTGTGAAATGTCTCCTCTGTTAGTTCATGGAATTTCACTGAGGAATTATAAATGGGAGGCTCTTACCTAAGCATGTTTTTTGGAAGACTCATGCCATTCATCTTGCTGTCCATCTTTTATTTAGTCTACATTTGAAAAATCACCCTGATGAAATGACTAGCTATTCTTTTGGACCTCAGTTTATCATTCGTCTTAAGGTATTTAGGTTTAGTACATACCACCATGATGGATTGATAGGAGCGGTCTTCCTCAGCTAGCATCAACAAAATCGATACATCAACCGCCATCTTCCACATTAGGTACGTGTAATTTAACAATTATCCAGCAACAGAATTCCATTGTTGCCACTTTCATGGAAAGCACTTAGTTGTTTGGTATGAGAACTTGGAACGAGTACGGTTTTTGCTATCAAACCAAAGAAAGGATGGATTTAACTTCCATCTGTTTCCTGCTAACCCAAATAGCCATAATAGACTACATGAGAAAGCTCATCCTACATGTTGTTCTCATCCTACATGTTGTTCTTCAAGTCAAGGAAAGCATTGCTGAAGAGGAGCTTCCTATCCTGACCATCTTCCCAGTCGAATCTTCAAGCCATTACTCACCTATTAGCTTTTGGATGCTAAGGCAGGACGGAAGCTTCTTTAATTTTACAAGCATATACCTTTAGCTTTTGCAACGAACAGAAAGCTACTCCCTGATTGCAAGTGCCCTTCAATCTCCGAAATCCATCAAGGCCTAGGTTGTGCAGCAGCGGGAATGCATTCTATAAACAAAATTGTCTTCACCATCGTTCACAATCTCTTCCATTTCATCACAGTAAAATATCCATAGTTCATCTTTAACCCTTCCAATGCTTTACCAGGTCAGAAGTGAATGGCCTCCTGAATCTAGGCAAGGAGAAATTCACAAAGAAGTCAACTGTCGTAGGTTTAGGCTATCTTGAGTCACTGTCCCATAAAAGCTCCGTGGAGTCAGTGTTAGTGATGCTCAGATCAAGAACCACCACTCTTGGCATGAGATCAAAGAAGCTGAAGGAAATCATTCTCAGATTATAGTTTCTTGCTAGCGTCAAGGATACGAGATTTGGGCAGTTGGGTCTAATGGAGAGCCAACAATGAAATCCTAGTGCCTGCTCTAGTCCAATTCCTGCTCTCACCAAAAAACTTTGGTCCATCATTAACTGATGCTGACTCTAATGATGACGATGATGAAGTCATCCATATTGGGATGTCGCGGATTGGATTGTCTGTCTTAACTTGGTTATCAGAGATAATCCCTTTCTGCAAGAGGCAAGCATCCGGTAGCCTTTCAATAATGGCGTGCCCCTCTTATTTGATGCATCTTCAAATTTATCAACGTTACTAGTGAATCCTTCTACTGTCCAATACCTTATCTGCTCATTTACATCTGTCACATAATCTTCTGCATAGAGTGCACGATACAAGTAGCAAAGTTTTGACATGATCTTTCTGTAAATATTCATAACTGCATTTTAAGCGACTGAAAAGCGTTATTTTTCATACCTTTATCCTCAGGTGCTGCTGATTCTTCCAGTGCCCTTCTTGCGTCCAACCACACCTCCTTTATCATCCCTCGCATTGCTCAATCCAACAGTGATGACTGCAAGCGGCAAACCACTGCATTCGTTCATAACCTCCTCAGCCAAGGGTTGAATGTCTGGCAATAGCATGGAATAGATTCCAGGCTTCCTCGCAATTGAATGTGTCAACTCTGATCTGATTATCAGCTTCCATGTCATTAGACACATCAACGAATCAAGTAGCAAGCAGTTTCGCTATTTGCTTTGGAATACCAAGATCATCCAAGCTAAGTTCTTCCCAAAGATCATCCAAGATCAGCACATTCGCTTGTGTTCACACTCAATCTAGCGAATATTTTCATGTGCCGCCTCTCTCGATCATCATCATCATGAAAAACCAATCCCAACTTACTAGCAAGTTCAATTTGTGTGCTGCCCACATTATGGTCCTTGGACACAGTTAACCAAATAACTACATCAAAGTCCTTGGCACCATCAAGCCTATTGTTAATAGTTTTCAAGTGAGTGTTTTCCCCAATCCCTCCCATCCCATAAATACATGGTATTCCATCTTCTCATCTAGTAAGAAATGCCATATGTTCATATTTAGTTTGACCATGCGTAGAAGTTATGGGCATCTTCACCACCCTTGCAGGTGAAATACGCACAGCTACGTTGGCGATACTGCCTCTTGCAAAGATATTTAGTTTTCAAGGGGAGTCTTGGCGCAATGGTAAAGTTGTCGTCATGTGACTTTGAGGTCATGGGTTCAAGGCACGAAAACCACCTCTTACAAAGATGCAAGGTAAGTTTGCGTATTATAAGCCCTTGTGGTCCATCTCTTCCCTGGACCCTGCATAGGCTGGAACTTTGTGAACGGGGTCTGCCTCTTTTACCTTGGTGATACTGCCACTACGTTTGAGATATGTGACAGCTTTTAATGCTTTAAGGGCTCTCTTACCCAATTTGTAGGGCAGGTAGCATGTATTGAAGCATGTCTTTCTTTGTTCAAACTCCAATGTTATGGAGTCTACTTCGACTTTGATCTTAGACTTTAAGGGCTCTCTTACCCAATTTGTAGGGCAGGTAGCATGTATTGAAGCATGTCTTTCTTTGTTCAAACTCCAATGTTATGGAGTCTACTTCGACTTTGATCTTAGACATCACGGCAACCCAATTCTCTATGTAGTTGTCGTTCAGCTTCCCTAACTTGTGCTTCATTGTCCAAGTATTTGCTCCGTAATTCTCTCAGTTCTCTTTTGCGCTTGTCTACATGGTTTGGGACAGATTGATAAAATGGACTTGTCGACTATGAGTATTTCATAAAAGGGCAGCCCTAGTAAACGAAGCTCCATTGTATGCGGGGTGCGGGAAAGGGACGGACTACAAGGGTCAATAGTATGCAGCCTTACCTTGCATTTTGCAAGAGGCTGTTTCCATATCTTGAACCCGTGACCTCTAGTTTATACAATGACAACTCTACTGTTGTACCAAGGCTCCCCTTCACTATGAGTGTTTCATATAATTGGAAAAATTCCCACAACTTGGGCTGCAGCTTGAGACACAATCCATTCCGGACTAGAGGCGGTGGAAGGAATTTGCGGTTTGGAAGAAGATAATCAGTGAGAAGGATGATAATTTGGTTGCAGCACAAACCAAAGGTAAATTACTTGAGAATTTGAAGTTTAGAGGCATCAAAAGTTTTGAAAGAATGGTGATAAAATCAAAACCAAAACCATTGGGTCAAAGGTATGCAACGATCGTCTGAGGCCCACATGTACGTTTAGCTGCCTGGACTACACACCGAGCTAGAATTGAGATGAACTAAAAATGAAATCTGACTGATTAGAGTTCACGTTCGCTGAGTCAAAACAAAAGTCCCTTATGTTACAGTGATCTATCCGCCCCTAGTTTTTTCCTAACGAGTCCCTTAATAAATGATGCAAAAGGCCCAGCGATAAATAGGCTCTAGTTTTTTCCCATCAGCCCTAAATCAAACTAAAACCTTCCTGCCAACAAATGGCTTGCGAATTTGTGGTGACAGATAACTCGCCATCTCTCCCGAATATTTCTTGGTCGTAAATTTGAGTTTTTTCTTTCACCTTTGGCTGGAATTAGATTTGGGAGTGTGTGAGAGATATGTGCTAGTGATTTGCTCTGTAAATGTTGGCAAAGTAAATCTTTCTGATATCGGACTTCACTAATTAATTAAAAAAGGCCTCTCTTTTTCTTTTTCCATCTATGACAGAAAGCTGAAGATGTATGAAAACAGCAAATATTACGCTTAGAATTCTGATTTTTAAGAGTAAGGTCTGCAAAAATCACATGAGGACGTAGAGTATCAAATCTTAGTCTGACCATCTGTTGAAAAATTTAGGAGAGGAAGTGAAAATGAAGTTAAAACTTAAATCAAAATATGGCTTAATTAAGGCTTCAACATGTATAAATACACTTTCTTTAAAATATTATTTTTCTCCACTCTCTAAATAGAGAGATTGTTCATGGAAACTAAGACAAAGCACTTTGAGAATGCTATATGAAAATATGGCTTGAGGCTTGAGTGTGTATAAATACACTTTCTTTATAATGTTATTTGCTCCCTTTCTCTAAATAGAAAGATTGACGAGGGAAACTAAGTAAAACCACTCTAGGAATACTGTAAGCCTTCATGGGGGCCGGCGTAGGCAATCTTCATAGACCCACCTTGAACCCTTACGTAAAGTCCTATTAGTGACCAATTAATATAATGTGAATGCTCTAAGGTTAATACAAAATTCCCTTAGCAAATCCTATAGTTTGAGTACTCTTCTAGAGTAGCTAAATGATAAACTACTTTTCAAAAGTTTGATAAAAGAATAAAATAAGAAATTAAATTTTCATTAAATTAATAAATTTTCTTCTTCTTCTTCTAGAGCAAAGAGTTACAAAACAAATTACCTAAAAGCATATCCTAATTTCTAAATCTACTTAAAATCTACCCCTGCAAGAAATCAAACCTCCAACCAACACATAACGAGAATAGGCACCATTATGTTTGATCATTATACTTGACTTACAACTTGCATATTATGGTGTAGGAACATAGTTCCAAACCTTAAGATCTGAGCTCTAGGTCATCTGGGGAATAAATTAATCACCCCCGATCAATTTGGACGATCATAGTCCTGATAAAATTAGCTCCTAAGACTGTACACACCTTTATCGCAACCTATCATTGTTAACCAACGTGAGCAAAGTTGAGATAATTTTAAGAAGGGTTTTGATATAATTGCCTTTTTTTGTCGTCCCCCTGTAAATGGTAGAGACCGCTATAACTCTAGAAGGGCCTATATTCATAAAGATCCAAATTGTTTAATACTATTACCCTTAGCTTAGATGCATCATGCATCATAATTCTCATTAATCCCAGCCATTGCTAGTTTTGGTTATAAAATAAAGGGTGAACCTTTTGATTATTCATTTTACAACTCGAGAAATAACGTCTAAGATCATCCAATAGATGGAAATTTTGAGCACAAAACGTCTGAGTCAAGGGCAACATGGGGGATGATTCAAATCTTCACAAATCTGAGCCCACTAAGAGTTAAGACCGTCCCTGCCATTTAATGAACAAGAAATGGGAGCAACTATGCCACTTCCCAAAGCTTGAAAGTATTCCAAGTGATTGCAAAACAAACCGATCATCTTCACTAAGATGAACAAATTAAGAAATGTAGATGATTCTTTCGTCAACCCAACCGGCAAGAATCAGCCACTTAAGTTAGGCTCCTTTCTAACATGCATAGTCAGAGTTCTTACAAGATCTAAGCCGTTCAAGAATGCCTTGAGAAGGTACAATACCAATCCTCAGAGGCAAGACCGTAGTATCAACATACCCAGGTCTAACCATCAAGCCAGAGTGAGGCTGGTCATGTTAGAGGAATATGGACAAGATACAAGATTTTCTGCCCGTTAGATTCTTTTAACCAATGTTTCTTTGACATGATCTATAATTTTATTAATTTTTTTAAAGACCTAAAACAAGGGGTTGGATCATCTGAAAGCATTGATTTCTAGTGGGTCAACTATTCTTTTGCCCAGCATGATGAACAGCTAATATCATATATATATATATATATATATATATAATTTCCGGTGCAAGAGGGGTATCGACTTGTTCAAATGCATCTAAAATTGCAATTTGCTTGACTTCTCATGTTCCAAGTGATATTTTCTATGACTTACACTCCGCTAATCTGGAAACTATAACTATCACAAGTCTGGACTTAGTTGCGGCGTTCTCATGCCCTCGCATATATGTAAAGGTAATATTGAGCTGATGATTATACAGGTGGTGAATACTAGTACTCGTCCTTATCACAGCCCATCAGCATGTAGAGGGGGCAGCCTGGTGCACAACGCTCCTGCATATGTGGGTTCTAGGAAAGGGGTAGACTACAATGGTCAATAGTACACAGCCTTACCTTGCATTTTGCAAGAGGCTGTTTCCACGCCTTAAACCTGTGACCTCAAAGTCACATGACGACAACTCTACTGTTGCACCAAGGCTCCCCTTCACAGCCATTCAGCATGTGAACCCATATAATCATGATAATTTGCTATAAGTTTCCTCCACTGCGCTCCAGGGGGCTGCAAAGAAGCTTTGATGAAAATAAAGCAGGTTACATACGATAACATTACAAGATAAAACAAAGGGATGCCTCTCTGCTCCTTGGGGTTTCAAAGATGCTTTGATAAAAACCAAAGAACAGCTACATACAATGTCATTAAAGGACAAAACAAAGGGATGCATTCTCCTTACTGCTCTTGTATGGAAACATGTTCTCATCCGAAGACAGAGACTCGACGTATTCGGAAAACTCACCTCTGGGCAATGTAGAGAGGCCACAAGCCAAATAAAAAGACTCAGACTAAAATTGGAGCCCCACACAGTCGAGCAGTAGCCTATAACCAGAACGCATCCCAAATCTTACGCTCCTCGAGCTTTTCTCTGTAAAACAAATGTTAAGCAAACATGAGCTAACAGCACGTCAACTGTCGTGACTATTGGTAGAATTAGCTCCTCTTACATTTACAGGCTGTACAAAGAGCAACGCAGACGATTACATCCTCTAGTTTACATGTTGATAGAGAACCCTTCTGATTCTCAAGTGGGGCGAACAACTACATATCATGGTTTGTTGTGGGTTCATCCTTCCATCCCTTACTGAGCAAATCATAGTTGATAGAGGCCAGCTGTGAGAGATTCTAAATGAAGAAGAACTAGAAGTTAGGAACAGACTTCCTGGCAGGCATAGAAAGCTGCTAAAATGAACCGAAGAAAGGATGAACAGGGTAAAACATGACTAACAGACCAACAATTGCTTTTAGAACTTAATTAACTAGCAGTGCCACTTTCGTCCATTTACTAGACTAACAGACCAACAATCGCTTTTAGAACTTAATTCACTAGCAATGCCACTTTTTTCCATTTACTGCTAGTGCTACTGACATTTTATTTTTGAGCCGTGACTGTGTTAGATAAATACTCACATAGCCCCCTAAACAGACTCAAACTCATGACCAGTATGATTGAGAGCAACTCTTGCAGCACATGCGCTATTGACATGGTTAGGCTAAGATACTAGATCTGCCTGGGACAAGTATCTCTTTCAAACTTGTACTATTAATTTCGAAACAGTTTTTCAGAAAAATGACAGGTAATCAAATTAGTGGCTTTTAATAATTTTTTGCTCATCCCAGATAGTATGATAAACAACTGATATTAATAATTCTTAGAATAACAAAGCAACCACGGAGGCAAATATGTTTTAAAAGGAAAAAAACAGTAAGCATGGGAAGCACGTTCTAGACTACCAAACAACTGTCCATGTAGGTCATCTCAAAGAAAATAGTAAATGTGGGATAGCTGACAGCACCCATACCTTAAATGAAAAATTACTAAATGAGTAATTAACATTTGAGCCAGATTCGAACTCGGCCATCCTGTCACAATCGTTGCCCTGTTTATAATCATTAAAATTATTAGAAAACAAAGCATACTAGTCAGACAGAAGCAGCAATCAAATGCGATTGTTTACTAACCACGACCAACTCCTCCTGACGGTTGCTTAAGCAACTGCTGCTATGACTCATGCTATCACTCCCACTTGAATCCTCATATTCACTAGCAGCATAAACATGATTGTCTGAAGTGTTCCAGGAGTAACGACTTGTGAAATAGCTTGTATCAAGGGCACCATCGGAAGCTGGAACAAATGCAGCCTGTGAAAGCAGTAGATTTTCATCATCTAAAATCACAGCATCGGTGGGGGATGAATGTGCCAACAGCATGTATGGAAGCAAAATAAAACACGAATCTGTTTTCACCTTCTGCCTGGCAAGTGTGTCCCAGTTAATATCTTTGAAAAACACATGCTTCTTTACCTGCAAGGTGCGAATATAAATTTTTATTTGAGGATTAAATCTCAGAAAACTTTCAACAAATAAACAAATTGGTCTAGATATAAAATCACTACATCCTCCAAGGATTACCCCCAGCATACCTCTGATGCTCCTTTGGCTCCAAGCCTCTGACTGGGATCTTCTGTCAATAGTCTGGAGCACAGAGCAAATAGCTGCTTAAACTTTTCTACAATATAGAATTGTTCAAAGTAGCAATATCCTTATTGTCACAGTCCACACAAGCATGGATCAATAAGAAAGAAAATTTGGAGTTGAGACACAATTAACACATAACGATAACGAGTTACAGAACAATATGCTGCAAAATTTGAGTTTCTTTCTTTATGATCTCACCACAATAAAGAAATAGTTAGACTGTCCACAAGTATTTACAAAATTATCCAGAAAACACAAGACCCCTTGGGAGGCAGCAAATGGATCTCTCAGTGGTTGCTTCTAACCTGCATCATTAGCTCCCAAAGGGAGTATTCGTGGCATTTATAACATTCCAGTGTTTTCTTTCTTTGTTACAAATGGGAATGTCTCAGTTTATCATACCATACCAGACTAAAATTTTGGATTATTCTCAATAGAATACCTAGCCTGTCTCTGAAATAAGGTGATCAAGCAAGATTAATGGCCAACTGGAGAATAAAAGCACGGACACGTGTATCAACTCAGTGTCATCCTTGAAGCGAAATTAGATACTTGATAAGTGAACTCTCTTAAGATAACTGTACTAAAGCTGCCCAAATTTATGTATTCCCCAGAGACTTTTGCTCTCATCAATCTCTCCCTATCCTATAGTTCCTACACAGCGAGAATTCCTTGCACAAATGCTATGCCACACAGCAAAATTACAAATGAAACAGAAAGTAGGTGATCTGATTCAACTAACGTGGCACATCACCCCAGGTAATGGTCCATTGCATCCGAAATGAATCTGTATTTTATCATCTTTTCCTCAAGTGAATCAGATCCAAACATGACCGCAGGATCCCATGATGCATCCCAGATCAGTTTAGGATCCAAAAATGCAATACTTCTGACCATAGCTATGGGTAATTTTTGTATATTGGTATATGTACAGCCTAATAAAGGAACCCTCTCTTTCTCCTCCATTTACTCATTTGGACACATTTCGTCTTTCTTCCTGAGCCATAAGTCCCCTAAACCCAAAGCCTCAGTTGCTCTATCCAACCTGATTCAGTGCTCAGTCTTAAGCTCAGCACTCTACCATCCTCACTTCCCTCTTTGGAGAAGAAGAAAATTAGGTCATCAGACATCAAAGATGGGATCTAACAAATTCTCAGATTAAAATTCAACCCAATTACTCAATCAGATCCTGGTTATGACACGGGTGAATCTGTCTGAATTTGGCCAGTCAACACACCTAATCCGAAGCTCTACCAGAGTGACTTAAAGCAAAAGCAGCAACTTTGACATACAGTAACATTCTCTTCAAATTGTGAGCGTACCAACTATGAAGAAGTATCTGAATATCAAGCCAGAAATGAAAAATATGAAACAGTAAACAAGGAGGAGACGAGTTCAATGGAAGCAAATTACATGACAACTAATATTGGGCTTAGTACAAATAAAGGAATCTTCAACACAGAAATTAAATCGGCAAGAATAGTAATACCTGTCAATTACATCCATTGCTTCTGGGCTCATTTCTTCAGGAACTTGAGGCCAGGGTATTTTACGATTGAGAATATTGTCAAAAATTATCTGTAAGCCAACAAATGCCAGATTACATTAGACAGTAATGTCTAGTTGGCTACTTGGAAAAGTAGTAAAGGAATTATTCAAATAGCATCTTGCTGATGAACACACTCATACAGCTATATCTCCTAGGGCTTTTGACTTTCTTGACAAATGACTAACTTTTGTTAGTTTTCCATTTTTTATCAGATGCATCATTGCTAGTTAGAGTCGTATGTTCGGTCATTTACATTATTTAAAATTGTAGTAGTTATTTAAGATCTCTCTGACACAGGCAGAGCTATCCCTGGAAAAGCTCCAAATCTCAGCACGGGGAATAGATTATGAGAAGTGTGAATGATTTCTACAAAAAGATTATCCTGTAGACAAGCCAATCTATGTTCAATCTTTATCTATGGACAGCTATCACTGTGTCAAACAGCCCCTAAAGAAAAGCATGTTCGAGGATAATACTTCTTTTGTTCCTTCTCAGTGTCAATGACTCCAATCTGAAATATATATGACAGACATATGAGATCTGAAGTTAACTCCGCCAATGCCCATCCCAAGCTTGGATGAAAAAGGAGGAGGGTCTTGTGTCCGGTTCCAACTGACAAGGAAGAAGTTGAAGATGATTTCGATTTTGTTACTTTTTTTCCTAATTGCAAACGAATATGCATTTGTATTTAGTTTGTAAGTAAGAAGAGAAGATAATGAAAATAATCTCCAGCTTCTTTCAAGTATGGCAATCCTAACTTGACATGAATCGAAAACTAACATTCCCTCAAACTAGGGTGTCCCCCATAAGCGACGCACTACATCGGATCCTGGGTGCAGTGAAAAATAAGCAAGGGTTGCTAAGGTGTTTCCCTAGAAGTGATGCACTGCATCGGATCCCGGTGTAGTGAAAAATGGACAAGGGCTGCTAGAGTGTCCCCTCGGAAGCGACGTTGCATCAGAACCCAGTTGCAGTGAAAAGTGCGCATGGGTTCATGCCATAGAGGTCAAGAAATGTGCGAGTAAATAGACTATCTCAAGAGCATAAGATATGTATTGCCATATGGAATACAGGGATATTGACAAGTTAGAGTCTGGAGTTAGTAGATACAATGAAACGTAGGAGAGTCAACATCACTTGTATCCAAAAAACCAAGTGGAAAGGGGCTAAAACTAAAGAATCGATGGGTATAGACTCTAGTACATAGGAAAGGATAATAATAGAAATGGTGTATAAATAATAGTGGATAAAAAATTAAAGGATAAAGTTGTAGACGTTAAAAGAATCAGTGATAGAATTCTAATAATAAAACTTATTCTAGAATAGTATATCATAAATGTTATAAGTGCATACGCACCACAAGTAGGGTTAGAAGATATAATCAAGAGATAGTTTTTGGTAGATATGAAATAAGTCATGCAAGAAATTCCTAGCATTGAGGGAATAGTTATAGGAGCAAACTTAAATGGCCATGTAGGAAAAGAAAAAGAAGGATATGATAGGATACATGGAGGGTATGGTATAGGAGAACGCAATAAGATTGGAAAACTATCCTTGATTTTGTTTTGGCATACAACCAAGCCATTGCAAATACATTCTTTAAGAAGAGAGATAAACACTTAATAAACTTCAAAATTGGACTTCATAAAAGCCAAATGGATTTTTTTCTATTTAGGAATATCGAAAGATCAATGTGTAAGGATCGTGATACCCATTGAGAGTTTAACCTCACAACATAGGTTAATAGTTATGGATATCTATATTAAAAAATGGAAAAAAGGAAATGAACTTAATAGGTATCAAAAAACTAAGTGGTGAAACTTAAAAAGAGAGAAAATAACCTCATTCACAAATAAGTTGGTAATAGAAGGAAACTGGAATTATGAAATAGAAGTAAACACCATGTGGACTAATATGACTGAGTCCATTAAGAATGTGCAAAAGACATTTTAAAAGTGTCTAAAGGTAAAAGGCAATTAGTAAAGCAAACATGGTGGTGAAGTGAAACAATGCAAAAAGTTATTAAAGAAAAACATACGTGTTTTAAAGCATGGTAGAAGACTGGAAATAATAAAAACTATAGATAGTATAAGAATGCTAAAAAGGTTGCTAAAAGAATAGTAAGTGAGACTAAACTTAAGGCATATGAAGACCTCTATAGTAGACTAAGATCAAGAGAAGGTGAGAAAGATGTGTTTAAACTTGCAAAAATAAGAGAACAGAAGGGTAAGGACTTAAACCATATTAGGTGCATTGGAAGTGTTGATCAAAGAGTACTAGTCAAAGATAACGAGATCAAACAAAGGTGGGAAGGTTACTTTCAAAAATTGTTAAATGACAATGGCTCTAAGAATATAAGGATTGAAAATAATACAAACGTAAATAACATTGGACATTATAGATATGAACGTAGGATTAGAATGGCTGAAGTGAAAAAGGCCTTAAAAAAGACGAAATCAGGAAAGACCACGTGGCCCGATTGTATACTAATAGAGGTTTGAAAGCATATGAGAGATACTAGAGTAGTTTGATTGACCAAGTTGTTTAACATGATCATAAAAATCAAAGAAAATGTCAAATGAATGAAGGAAAAGCTCTATTGTACCAATTTATAAGAATAAATAAGACATGCAGAGCTGCAATAATTATCGAGAGATCAAACTTATGAGCCACACTATGAAATTTTTTGAAAGAGTGATTGAGAAGAGACTACGGCATGAGACAAGTGTATCGAAGAACCAGTTTGGTTCCATGCCTGGGAGGTCTACCATGGAAGCCATTTTCTTACTAAGACAATTGATAAATAAATATAGGGAGAGGAGGAAAGACCTCAACATGGTCTTTATTGACACAGAGAAAGCTTATGATAGAGTCCCTAGAGAGTTAATATGAAGGGTGTTGGGCAAGAAAGGGGTTTCGCAGGGGCATACAGACATAATTAAAGATATGTATAGGGAGCGATAACAAATGTTAAGACCACTAGTAGCAAGACCGGTGATTTTCCTGTCACTATAGGATTGCATCAAAGATCGAAATTGAGCCCATATCTTTTCACGTTAATTGTACATGAGTTAACAAAACATCTGCACAAGGACATTCCATAGTGCATGCTATTTGCAGATGATATAGTCTTAATTGATGAGACAAGGGATAGCGTAAACACAAAGTTAGAGCTATAGAGAGAAGCATTAGAATTTAAACGATTTAAAATCAGCCGAATTAAGATAATATATGGAATGCAATTTTAGCAAGGAGAGGAGTGGAACACCAGTTAAGATTAATAACTAGGAAGTTACCATAAAAACCCACTTTTGGTACTTAGGATAAATGATTCATGAAAGTGGAGAGATTGACAGGGAGGTTACGCAGAGAATCCAAGCAAGTTGGAACAAATAGAGATGTGTATTTGGAGTTTTGTGTGATCGGCGGATGCCACTCAAACTAAAGGAAAAATTCTATAAGATGGCTATAAGGCTGGCCATGTTCTATGGATCAAAGTGTTGGGTAGTTAATGAGCATCATGTTCATAAGATGAGCTTTGTGGAAATTTGGATGTTGAGATGGATGAGTGGCAAGACAAGAAAGGATAGAATTAGGAATGAAAACATTAGAAGAAACTTAGGGGTAACACAAATAGGTAACGAGATGAGGGAAATTAAACTTAGATGGTTTGGACATGTTCAAAGGAGACCCAAAACAGCACCAGTTAGAAATGAGGCAACGCAAGTAGAAGGTTTTAAAAGGGCAAGGGCAAGGCACAAAAGAACATGGATAGAAGTAGTGAGAAAAGATCTAAAAACTTTGCGACTAAATGAAGTCATGGTACTTAATTGAGGGAAATGGAGGAACAAGATTCATGTGGTGACCCCTAATTGGGATAAGGTCTTGATGATGATGATGCTGATATGAGATCCAAAGTTCTAGATTAAGCAAGCATCCTAGCAGATGAAAATAGCACAAATGGCATCAAACAACACATCAACTGTCTGATTTGAGTACACTCGCCTATTGGATGTGGATCCAGCAATTAGGATCCTAGTATGCCATTATGATCAGTTAACATGTCAAATAAATAAGTAAATAATAAAATATTAAGTAATGCAAAAGCATTTAATAAGTTTGTAAATGGTCTAAGGCTAGATTTGAAGAAATGTTGTGGCCACTAGCTTCACAGGGAGACATACTGCAGCAGCCAGCTTCTCCACAGTGGAAAAAAAAGAAGTTGCAGATATAAGCTTGCAGCAAGATATGTTGAAGAACTAGGAAAATCCAGCAAGATCCTTCTTCCCAGCAAGATATATTACAGAGGCAAGCCCCTTCATGGCAGAAAACTGGCAAGCAGAGATACGAGTGCAGCTTAAAGCGAGCTAGGCTGAAGAACAGGTTGCAAGTTGGTGGGAAATTGGTAGCTTCCTGCCCATGAGATTTTTCTTCACTGCAGAAGACAGCAGAGATGGCAGGGGAAATGGGAATAAGAAGAAATAGAGTTTTTGACAAAAATATGTAGAAAAGACGGATAATAAAGTAATACTAAAATTTTATAAAATTTTACAAATATATTAAAAAACTGAACCGTGTCCGACCACGTGTCAGACTGTGTCAACACATGTCCGCATGGATAAGTACCCACACATATGACAGCCCAAAAATTGCCATGTCCACAGATCATAGTACACCAAACTGGACTGGTCATGGACTAGGGCCTATAAATGCCCAACAAATCAACAATCAAAGTCTTTTATCTGTGACACATTGGATTTGGTTCACAAAACTGTGAAGCAAAGTTTCTTTCAAGTAATCTAATTATCCATTTAAAAATTGCCATCTACTATTAGTTCTTGCAAGAGTATCCAGCCAAAAGTTCAACTTTACTTGAGGACCAAAGGCATTAACAAATATTGGAAGAACATTTATGATCAAGGTTACAAGTTCCCAACTATTATTTCAGTTCAAGCTATAAAAGTTACAAGTTCCAAACAACAGCAATAATATAACTCCCCTGACAAAGTATGAGTGCGGAAAATAACTTTCTAACTCAATGCTAGCAACAGTCAAATAAAGATTATCTTTTATGATAATAGAAATCTTACAAACTTTTCCTTTCAATTAAACCATTCCCCGTGGCCATTGTTTTCTTCTTCCTCTGTAGACCATAGCAATCAAACTAGATTGGGATTTTTATTTTAATAACGGGAGACAGAGCATTAATACATATAGGAAGAACATTTATGATCAAGTTTACAAGTTCCCAACTACCATTCTATCTATAGAAGCTATGAGTCAAACTCACAACAGCAAACATATATAGACCCTCAAAAGCATGAGCAACAATCAAGTGAAGATTATAGTTTATGACAACAGAAATCATGCAAACTTGTTTTTTTATTTTTTCAGCTCAACCATTTCGCAAGGCCATTGTTCTCCTCTTCCTCTGTAGGTCATCACAGCCAAACTAGGTTGAGATCTTTCCTTCAATAATGGGGGACAGAGCACATAGACAAGCAGCATTTACGTTCATTATGTACCGACTATGTCCTTCATATTTAAGATCAGAATCCATCTTACGAGAGCACATAGACAAGCCACAATCTCTTGGGTGTGAAAAAAGGCACTTGACCACCTTGGCTTTTATGGTCTCCTCTTCTTCTAAATACCATCTTACAAGAGAAAATGAGAAGTGGTTTACAGAGTCCAATTTTCACAAGGCCTGATATTGCCTTTGATGTTAATCAAATGTGTTACATCTTGCTCATCCAAGATGAGTTCATCTCAAAGCAATGATGGTTTTCTGGCCTTGACGTGTCCCATGTGCTTTTTTGCCCAGTGCAAATTAGGATGGCACCAGATGACCATCGTAGACAGGTTTACATGTCTGCATTGACATCAACCTTGCTGCTTGTTGTGAGTGTGAATGGATTTTGGTTCTAGTATAGAGGAATGATACTGTTCCATAACCAATTAAGTCTGGCAAGCTGGCCTTGACTTTTTCACTTTGGTTAGGTGCTTCTGCTCCTTTCACACACTACTCTTATGAACGACATTCTACCACTATGTTGTGAATCTTATCACCATGGACATGCTAGTATAAAGTAGATTATCACTTTGCTTGGGAAAAGGTTCTCATGGAACAAGACTCTCTCTTTTCTTTCTTGAAAGGAAGAGGTTTCTCTTCTTAAAATTTCTCTCTGTCACTCAATTCAATGATATATTATTGTTCCATTTCGCATTTTGAGGCCGCAGGAAGCATTAGATATGTTGCCGCATAGCTTGTAAATTACTATTGTATACTTTTGTAATGTATAGTTCTCTATTTTTTGCAGTTTAACTTAATTCGTAGACATTTATCCAGTGTTTCCGCTCATTGTTTGCAATTTAGTATACTTTCAAAGGCCATCTGTTTGAGTCATATTCACTCCGTGCTTTTGCACTAGAAATAAAGAATAAGTAAAACGGCCACAAAAGTGACCTTTGATAGATCAATTCACTACTAAGAAACAAACCTGTGGATGCTCTGCATTGAAGGGGGGTATGCCAACAATCATTTCAAAAAGAATAACACCAACAGACCACCAATCAGCAGTTGTGCCTGTCAAAATACAGTGGAAAAGTGAACATCACAATAATGAGTTTTGACTAACAGAGGCAAAGCATTCCAGACTTTTTACTTTTTTCTCCTTCAATGACGAAAGGCATTCACAACATATAATCATTGCAAACAATCTAGTTGTTTCCCATAAACACAGAGATATACCATGTCCTGTTCCTAAGAGTATCTCTGGAGCCAAATAATCAGGTGTGCCAACAGCAGAACGTTTCTGCCGCCGCTCCCGTTGATTCAAGTGCTCCGAAATGGATAACTGAGGTTCATCTTCTCCCAGTAGTGATGTCCCACCAACCACGGGACCAGATAAATCATCAGTACTGTTGATGAGACCAACCTTTGAAAGCCCAAAATCTGTCAACTGTTCAGAATGAAAAAGCAGAATCTTGTAAGGCTTTAAAAGGAGGTAATATGACCAGAAAAATTCAGTAGAAAAGGAATTGCTAAGGATACTAAGTCATGGAAACAATAATTTTTTCTTTCTGGATGGTAAATGGCAATAATAATTCTCACAAGAAAAACATGTAAATGAGCACCAAGTCCATAATAAAAAAAGGGCAGCCCTGGTGCACAAAGCTCCCGCCTATGCGTGGTCTGGGGAAGGGGCGGACCACAAAGGCCTAAAGTACACACCCTTACCTTGCATTTTGCAAGAGGCTGTTTCTACACCTTGAACCCGTGACCTCAAGGTCACATGACAACAACTATTACCATTGCGCCAAGGCTTCCCTTCTACCAAGTCCATAATAACAACTGAAATTTAACCAAAGGAAAAGTTGTATAGAAATGACAATTAAAGCAGAAGGCATCATGCTTGGTCTTTTTCTCTCTTTTGGAATGGTTTAGATCCAGTATACAATTACTAGACTTTGATTTTCTAATAACCCTTTAGGTTTCATTCTTACCATACTCCAAGAGGAGACAAAAGTCTTTTCTTCATTAGAGATCTTAAAAAATAGGATAACTAGCACCTCAAAATTCCCAGCAGAAGTTAAAAGATTCATATCAGATATCGATGTCCTCGTGGGATGACAGGACTTCTACCGTTGCTCTATAGAAAAGTTGAACTATAAAGTGAAGACCATGATGATCGAAGCTAAAAACTAAAGGATTCTCAAGGAAACTGATTACTGAGTGGTAAAGCCAGCCATTTACTCCAACTCCTATCAATGAAACGGGCCTCTGGATTCATGCCTAGTCCACATGATCAAAGGGAGCGGCTAAATGCTCAACAACATCCAAAGATCCCTCTCCACAACATGCATTCCCCACTCAAGGGGCTCGAAAGAAACAGCAAGCAACTTTAGATCTTGCCTCAAAGACATAGCTTTGATATCTAAAGCATATTTGCAAACAAGGAACAGGGAAAAATCATCAAAACAACTCCCACTGATCTCTATAGACTCAATCAATTTCTTCAACCGTAGATTACACATGCAAAAGCCATAAAAGTTTTTATTCAACACCTAAGACAGTAGGGGCCCCGTCTAATAATAGTCGTTGCTAAAAGACAGAAAGCTTAGGGAGACCCTGCATCTCATGGAATTCCTCACCAGGTAGTCTCTTAGAAGGTTTGGCTACAGTGAGCAATCTTACAACTTAGCAAATTTCTTGCGTTCCCATAGACTTCAAAATATCTGCTCCTACACTCCTAGGCCACAAGCTGCTTCCAATAAGAAGCCTCCATAATGTTTTGTTCCGTTCAACCAGGATCAAATTTACAATTTACCACCAACACCACAACATATTTGGGTTTAACGGTTAAAATAAAAAGGAGACACGAACATTGCACCATAACCTGGATTTGGAAGTGCACAACGAACACCTACGAGATTCACCATTTTGTCCTCCATATAACACGATATGCATATTCAAGACATGCCAATACATACAAGATGATCACTTCTAAAACACCTTGCAGTCCAATAGAGCTTAGTAATCCATGAAGAGCCACACAATCTACAGGACTCACTGCTAGAGCTGAATAATCACTGCCCAAAAACTAACTCAAATAGAGAAATGGAACAGAGAAACACCATTTCCCACAAAACATATACATATATAAAGTCCTAATAGACTAACAAAGGTGCTTCCATTTCACTACCATGAAATTCCGGTTCTTCAAATCCAAGTTTTGTCGATCATTGTTTTCGTATCAAATTTCTTGCAGATAGCTTTAGTGGAAGAGATTTCTTTGGGATCTGTGTATTGCTCGTTGTTTTTTATTTGGAAATCGTACATTATTGGTAGATTGAGCAGTTGTTTGTGATGAATCCGCGAGGGAGATATCCTCTTGGTATCGGGAACGGTCGCGATGGAAATGGGAATCCCAACCCTAATTTTAAAGCGAGGAGTCCTCAGAGCAGTATGTGCAGAGGAACTCCTTACAAAATCAGTAGCAGTTCCGCAACAGCAGCAATGAGAAGGAATCAGATGGGAAATGGTTTTGGAACTAGGTTAGTTGAGAAAGCAGTACAGTCAGAAGGCGTTGATGCCAGGTAAATTCATTTTCTCCTTCTCTTCCTCTTCATCTTCTTTTTTGGTTGTTTTCTCCGCGTGGAATGGTACCAATTTGATTTCAATCTATCATTAGTTACCTCTTTTTGCCTCGATGTTTTGGTTAGAACTGCTTATAGTTTTAGTTTATATCAGCGCATAACATGAGAAATACCGGAGATGTAGGTTTGGATTCAACTATGTGTGATTGCTGCTACTGCTTATGTTATGAGATACTATCAAGTTATGCTGAAATGTAGTTAGGGTGGTAATAAACTAGATCTGTTTCCAGATTTAACTTGTACCTGGTGAAATTTGATCATTCATCAAAGTAGAAAATGAGATTTTGATGTAATTTTAAGACGTATAATGTGTTTGGAATGATGACCCACTAAGAAATCATGACTCCTCTATGCATAGACATGAGTTGTGATATCCTACATAGGGTTTGATGTCACTCCTGAGCTTTGTCTCCCATCAAACTAGGGAACAAAAGAAAATGGATTGCAAACTTAATTATATGAATGGTTATGGAGTAGGAAAGCTGAGATTTTTCTCTTACCTGAGATAGAAGAAAACAAAAACATCACTTGCAATTGCATTTACTGTTATTAATTTCTTCATGTACATATTGCTTTGCTTATTGTCAGCGATAGTTTGTGACTGTGAACTATTCTAACTCTCTACGGGCGGCGGCATTGATCCGGGGGAAAGACTCAACGACAAGTGGACATCCTGCAGCTCTGCCTATGGTACAGCTGGGCTTTTTTCGTTTCCATAGAGTCATATAATTGTCAGGATGCCCCTAAACATTAGGAGCATAAAAAAATCCAAATGGAAGAAAAGATAGTGGAAGCTAACTCGTGCTTCAAAGTGGAACATTCAATGGGGACTGGAACGTCAAAGAAGGAACTAACGTGGATTTATAGCAGTCATGAGGACCCTATTATGAAGTGAGGTGGTGCATGATAAACGTGCCTTGCTTTCAGTCTTAGTTGCGCATAACATGGCTTGCAGTGGGAATGATCGCTATTTGGTGATTATGTGACATTTGACTTACTTTTATGTAAAAAGAATGCTTAGTTGGATATACATATTAGAAGTAAGTAATAGTTTAATGAAGATACTAAGTTATAATAGGAAATTGTTCATGCAATCCAAACTAGTAGAAGCAGGTACACTTACACAGCAAAAGAGGGAGTGAGGATAATTTAGGTAGCTATTAGAGAGAGAGAGAGAGAGAGAGAACAAAGAGAAAATAGGAAAGGTTGGAGAAAGAAAGAACATTGAAAGCTAATGCATCTATTGAAAGGCAAGGAAAGAATTATAGCCAATGACTTTACCTAGGTTTAGGGATGTATTTATCAAGAAACTTTCTTTTCTATGTCTAGGTTTACCTCGATTAATCTAATCTTATTATTTAATGACCCCAAGGAGGATTTGATTCGATTTAGATCCAACTTGGTTGTTTGTATCAAACTTAGGATTGTCCACAATAGATTTGGGAATGAAAGGAGTTTGAAGCAGCAACCCTGCGGATGAGAACATATAGGAAGTCCACATTCCAGAAAGCTCGTCTGAAGGAATCAATGTTGGACTTATTGGGTCTTTAGCGATTCATGCGAGGATAGGTCACCCACCACCCACCTACACGCACAAATCATGCGCCACAACACATTGTTGTAACTTATATACACTATGGAACTGAGTAGTTCCATGCAAGTGCAAATGTTCATTAAGTATTATAGCGAGCAAGCTGCTCTGCAGCTATTGACCTTCTCTTATTGGAACCAAATAGACCCTTCCCCATTTACCAAGAATAGACAGATTTCCACTCTTAAGATATTTATTCTGAATAAAAAAGGGCCGCTGGTAGACAAAGCTCCTGCATATACGGGGTACGGGAAGAGGCGGGCTACAAAGAGCCTATAGTACGTAACCTTACCTTGTATTTCGCAAGAGGCTGTTTCCACACCTTGAACCCATGACCTTTAGGTCACACGGCAACAACTCAACCATTGTGCCAAGGCTTCCCTTCAATATTTATTCTGAATATAGTAATTAAAGCATTAAAGAGCTGAAAGACCAAGAGTATAAAGAAAGATTGACCTGGCTATCACTAGAAATGTAAGATGGCTAAAAAATTAGGGCAATATTACTCATACTCTTTTTGGAATGCACACCCAAGGTCCTCATAGACCAACCCCTAATTGGGATAAGGTCTTGATGATGATGATGAATTCAATCACGCCCCCAACCGCTCTGCTAAAGCACCACATAAAACTGTAAAAGCTGCAATAGGCACCCTTCACAGGGACCTTGTCAAATCAAATCTGACTCCAACATGCAGTTGTCACCTTTTCCAAATCTGAAGTTAATACTTCTTTGAAATCTTCAGCCACACAGTCATAGCTCAGCCAGCTTCATACTCAACCTGCCACCCAATTGGCTTATTTTCAGCATAGTTTCTCGCAATCACAGTTCTCCACAAGCTCCCCTATCTAAATATGCACAGTCATCTTCCAAAGAGTGCCTCATTCATCACTCTTAATCTTCTCACACTAATACTCTTCTTATTTACACATACAATGAACAAGGGATATTTCTTGCTTTCTTCATGTCATTCCAAACAATTCTTTTGAATTTACCAGAACTGTCAAACACAGCATCAAGATGAAGACATGAAGTAATATCAGAAGAGGAATTCTCTACCTGGTGCTTTTTTTTTTTTTTTTGGTCAATAATTGGGATCTTAAAGGCTCATGCCAAACTCCAGGGGATAATATCATTTCAAACTCTAGAGCTTTTGGTCAAACTTTCCACCACCTACTCACATAACTTTTTAGCAGGCTCATGCCAAACTCCAGGGGGTAATATCATTTCAAACTCTAGAGCTTTTGCTAAAACTTTCCACCACCTACTCACATAACTTTTTAGCAGGTTCCCCAGTCATAATATAAGTTCCAGTATAAGCATGGAAGCTCCAATCACTGCAAGCAAACTCATTGACAATCATTCCTACCAATTTTAATCTAACTCTAAGTCCGCTGATTGAGTAAAAGGCATGCTTTCTTTCTCAATTTTTAATATTGCTAGCACTCACTACTACTACTTTCATTTTGCTGCAAACATGTTGTCATGAGGTGTCATCACGGAAACTTTTTCATTTCTTGTTATGGATAAAATTCATTGAGAGGTTCTATGGGAAAATGATATCCGCACACTTTTTTTTCAGGACAGAAGTACTCACCTTGACTTGCACTTTCTGATGAACTATTCATGGTTTTTTGTAATTCTTAAAAGCCCATTGGCAGCCAAGCCAATGTTTACTGAATAAATAACAAGAGCTGTTATGAAAAAAGGACTGTTACCCTATTTGTATTTTTATTTTGTGTATTTTTTTTTCTTTTATACATAATTTTTCACATTGATCAATTACTTAGAAACAAAAAATGCATCCCACCTGAGTCACCAGGTCAACTCATCCAGATTCCAGACCTTTACTCAAGTTAGAAACAAAACAATTTTTAATTGGGATAGAGACTACCAAAAATGATAACAGATAGGAACCAAGCAATATATTAAGAATTGGGCTGAGAAAAATTCTTGCTCTGGTATATATTAATATTAACATCCTAGTGAACCAAACTGAAAATGGTCTACTTCCTTGACTCTGAGATGGGATGCTCATAATAACAAAATAAAAGAGAAAATGGAGATGCCCAGCAAGTAATATAGCAGTTATACAAAAAAGTCACATTAAGTTACAGAGATGTAGAGAGTCTAGGCACCAATATCTCATATAGGTTGAAAGCAAAGGAATTTCATATCCGAACATAAACCAATAAGCAACAAGCCAGGAGGAATTATTTCATGTTACCTGTCTCATTGGAGTGGCATAGAAAGAGTCTTGAAAAATGCATTTCGGCCCCACTTTTTGTTGTTATTTCAGTGATCCAAACTGATATTTCAATTGGCCTATCTCAGAGGACCCAAGTACCAAAAACCTCAGATGTTGGATATCTCTAAGAAATTGTTTTTTGGACTTTTTGCAGTTGTAAAATAAATGGTATTTTGAGTTTTTGAGCTTTGCTCTGTTAAACCGTTTATTTTGACTTCAAGACGTCCAAAAAGAATTTAGAGGCATCTGTTATCTGAGAATGTTGGTACTTAAGCCATCTAAGATGGATCAATCAGACAGTTTGGATCACTGAAAAATAACAAAAAGTGGGGCCTAATTGCATTTTTCAAGACAACTTCCACGAAATTCCAGTGAGACCTGTTGCATAAAATAATTCCTCGTATGCCAGAGGACCTTTGTGTTCTATTAAAAAGAAAGGAAACAAACAAACAGTAACAAGTTAAGATCACCCTTTTGAAAAAAAGAGAAAAACAATAGAGAGTTACAGTCAATAAATGGAAGAAACAGTCAACCTTGATATGACCATCATGTGCAATCAACAAATTATCAGGCTTCAAATCACGATGCACAATGCGTAGGGAATGTAAGTATTCCAAAGCAAGGACCTGCAACAACCACTTACTTTCATCAGTAAAAGCTGCTAATTACAAATGAAACAAGAAAATTCCTGAAAGACTAATTTGAGCACTTACAACTTCTGCTATGTAAATACGAGCAACATCTTCATCCAAGCAACCTAAATTTTTCAGCAATGAGTATAAGTCTCCTCCATTCAAGTACTCCATGACAAGATAAAGGTTCTCTTGACATGTGAAAGAATAGAAAAAGCGCACCTAATACATTTCATATTCCAGTTAGAGAGGAAACAATTCAAGTTCCTACTTAAGAGGAGTGCTCTGCTCAAAGACCTGCTCACCACAAAAGGATTGCGAACTGAAATTAAGATGTCCCGTTCAGCCAAAATACTCTCCACAGCATTTTTACGGATCATGTCCGCCTTTTTAAGAACCTGTATAAATGTTACAGATGCAGCCAAACTTATTCAAGTTACAGCTCCCAGTTGATGAATTCATAGATAATAAGCAGATTAGAGAAGGTAATGAAGAAAAAGAACAAGAAGGGTAAGGGATATAATGCAACAATTCCAGAAACTAAATTAATTCATTAAAGCCTGAAAAAAAAAATGTTAGGAAACTAGAGATACACTACGTAGTTATCCTGTCCCTAAAGAGAGAATGCAGTTCTAATGCATTTATGAATAGGACAAAACACTTAACTACTACCATTCTGTTCTTTTTTAAACAAGCGTGTAAATACAGCCAATTGACAAGTCGGCATATGGTCCAATTCAATAACACCAGTAGATATCTATAATATTTAAAAGAAAATCCTAATGCTTGCTGGGGCAAATCATGTATGAAACAAATTTGCCACAGAACAGTAAAAATTGACCCTGTTCAGTCATAAATCAGCCAACAATAGTTGGATGTTAACACCAAGAGTACAAGATGCATTGCGGTTGTTCTCATGTAAGAAATCAAAGAACTCAGTGCACGTACATATTATCAGATGCCAGAACTAAATGGCATGTTACACAATTCAAGGTTCACAGCAATCAACTTCCATGAGCTGTGTACAGAATCATTTAATACTCAGTAAGTGCTCTCAAAATTTCAAATATATATACATTTATAAGTACCTTTGTAAATATATACACAAAATACATATATTATATGTGTGTATCAAACAATTTTCCTATCATGTGATGTCTAGCTAAATTCCACCAATTCAAGGGCAAAATCACACAACTCAAAAACATTGTGAATTAACAAGCAGACCTCCAACTTTCATTCCACCAACGAAATATAATGTAACAGAAATGCATGTTGGTGATTAATTAGAGAAGTTGTAAGGTCTTCCCTAATACATTCCTATGAAAAGTACAAGATGATCATTGGAGTCAAATCACCAAGCAAAGTAATGTGACCAAAAAGTTCTGCTGTAGTAGTTGACAAGCAATGAAAATTAACAACATGCCAGCAGCAAACAGAAATATACCTTTATTGCAAATAGATCACCAGTTGTTCTTTTCTTTGCCAAGAAAACTCGACCAAATGCCCCACGGCTAATTGGTTTTATAATTTCAAAATCATCAATGGAAGTCCGCTCTTTAGGATTAGGGTGAATGGGACTTGTTCGCAAGCTACGGATAACATCGTCCTCCAACGGACCATCTTCGTCAATTACAGTACTTGTGATATCAATCTTGTCATCATCAAGAAGCTCACAAATTTGTGCATATTTCTCCCTACAAATTGCATATCATTAGAAAAATAAAATGATCCTAAATTATAACTTAGTGAAGAAATAAAAGTTAGTGAATGACTGATGCCTTGAGGAGTTCTTATGACAGACTTGAAGTTTGCCACCATGGCACAGTAGTTATCGACCAAAAGAATAGGTGTAGCACAAGTTATAAATTGAGAAGAGAGAATTTGAAATATTCGAAATTTCCCTGATTCTTCAGATTGGTGCAGAATTTGACTAGCAGATAGACTCACCGGAGCAGTTTCTCTATCCGTGCACCAAATGTCGCCACAGTGAGGGCATCTAATTTCCTCCGGCGTATTACAACTTGTAGATCATCTAAACAGGTCATCAGATATGTCAATGACCGGTCATCAGCCATGGTTGTAGTTGCTATGCATCGAGAAATGTCAGCAAGTTCATTTATCTGCACCATTTCAAAAGGATAAGCAGACCCCCAATACAAGCAGGGCCTGTGATATGCAGTAAAATAAAATTCATGGTGCCAGGAAACTTTGTTGTGAGCAAGAGAGTATGTCGTCTTTAAGATTCCACGTCTGAGAAACCAACAAAGAACCTCAATGATTGGCTTCTCTTCTCCTATTCCTGGTTTTCCCTTAATACTTTCTTATTTTTCTTTCTTTTCTTCATATCATCGTTCAACCTTTTTCACTGAATAAGTCAAATCACAATCTTCTAACAAGCCTCAAAACAAAACCAGGTTCAAGATATCTACTACTAGTCTTATTCCAACCGCCATCTAAGATGAGTATGGCAGCAATTTATTCAAGAAGAAAAGGAAATACCTGTGGAAGATCTTCATACTCGGAAAACAGTCCTCTTCCTGCCAAAAGCAAGTCTATTTGACTTGTCCTTGGGGTCAACAATGGTGATCGAGGAGTCATACTGCCCGCAGATGATGTTGCCATTCCATGATCAGATTTCAGCCCAAAACGAGTCTTATATGGCATGGATGTTAGACCCTTCAGGTCATCCAGAAAAACAGAACTATCAGCCTCTAGGAAGCAATCCAGCATGTCCTCTGATCCCCTGCGAGACCAATCACTGAGCTTTGGGGACAGGACATCAGATTCTTCAGTAACACTGGAGTTCGATACTTTTGCAACATCCGGACTTTCTGATGCATTGTGTAGGTCTTTGTGTGAACATGACTCTACCATCTTCTCAAGAGTTTCAGCAATCCTGACAAGACGCTCATTAACACTTAAACCTTTCCGATCACATCTATCTGCAATTGCACAGATTCTTGAATGATCTTCAACGTGAGAAGTTGGAACTTCCTCTTCACATATGCGGCAAATTATAGAACACTCTTCAGAAAGATTTGGCATATCTCCCCAATAACCCCATGATACTTTGTGCTGATGCTTGGAGGGAACAGAAGATTGCCCAGGAATATCTTTCTCAGATGGGAACTCAGGAGGCTTAGTAGCAAGCTGGTCTGAATCAGAGTTGTCTCTAGTGGTGCTTAACATTGGGAAAGAGCTGACTTTACCACCAAATAATTCAGCTTTAACTGGAATAGCTTCCTTCTGATTTTTTTCTGTAGGAGATGGAAGTTTCTTCCAAGAAGCTATCTGATCTCTCCCTGAAGGTGAATCAAAACTTTTTGCAGTTTCTGTATCAGAAGGTGAACCTAAATTTGCAGGCTGTATGACATGCTCTCTCTTCCAACTCAAGCCATGTTGCTCCTGACTACAGGACTTTCTTGTGGAGGCTATCTTCGAGCTCTTTGTTGTGCCAATGGATTTATCCCTTCCAACTCCTGGAGGATCTTTCTTCTCAGCAGAATGTAGTACTCTAGACTGTCGAAGACCAAGAACGTGCTCATCCTCACCGAACCCACTTTCTTTGTGGAACTGCAACAAGCGAGTGCATCTGGTGAGAATGAAAAGGATTCGGGTATGTAGTTGCTTCAGCATGCCCATAGGAAGCTCCTGACGTCGATCATCCAAATCTTGAACTATCCCTTCACACTGGAGCCAGAACTCTCCAGGTGACATGACAGCACAACGCCGCGCTAGAACCAATAAATCCTCTATGGTTTCCTGCCACTCAGGATGGGTTTCTCCATTCTTTTCCAGAATACCAACCAACTCCCCTGCAAAAATGGCAAGATCGGAGTCCACTTCTTCTTTTGCCTTGTCAAATTTTGCCCGAATTGCTACCATGATCTCCTGTTTAGAACAAAAGAGAGTATTAGCAATAAAAAACAAACTTCTAGGCAGCAAAATGCATTTATACTTCTTATGCTCAAAAAACAAGAAAATTACAAACAGCTGAAAAAAAATTCAACTAAATCTCAGTGCAAGGGAAGAAAAGGTATTTCTAAAAATCATCTTAAATCTGCACTACACTACATAAACTACCTCCAAGTTATTCAAGCCTCTTGGCTTCCAAAACGGGAAAGGCCTTACTCCTTTGGAGTTCAATTCATGCGAAAAGCTCTTAATATCACCAGGAAACCTCTTCCTGGGAGCACTTGTAACCCTCATTATGGCTTGAAAACGAGGAGATTCAGATTCCTTCAGAGTCTCACAAGCATCGTATGGAATCTTCAAAAAAGGAAATAAACTATTAATCCCATCATGTTTCCAATAAGGCTAATAAAATAGACAGTCAGCTTAAATATATAAGCATGCAGCACATGATCAGTAGTGGATACCTGTCCTTCTGAAGCACGCGCATCTGAATTTCTTAAGGCTTCAGAGCAACCCCATGAATTTTTCCCTAGGAAGGAAATATAAATCAACAATGAGCATAGAACTTCTGACATAGTAACAAGGCATTGTCTAATAAAGTCAAATAATATTAGATTTGATAATGTGGCATGAAATCCATTGTCTAAAGAAAATTTCCACATCATAAGACCAAGGTATAAGTGAGAAAAGATGCAAATGTGCAAGCATAATAAATTCAGATGCAACGGTGCACGAGTTAGATTAAGGGGGCAGTTCATGTCTGACACCCCAAAAAGGAGAAGTGGGTGAAGTAAGACTGTAGATGAGAATGCTCTGCAGACTGGAGCATATGGGAGGTACTATGTAGTGGTAAGACCTGATGATGGAAAGAGAATGCATGGTGGCACCAACTTGAAAAGGAGGACAGGTAAATGTAAGGTACACGCAGACAACTGAAAATCTGAACTCAGATATAGATGGAGAATATTTAGGGGACAGATGAACAGTAATAGAAAAAACGAGTGGGACCACAATATCAGACATCAGTGATGATTGTAACACGGAAGGTCAAGATGTTGTTCAGGAAGAGTTGAGTCAGTTTAACAAGAGTTGGGTGACAGAAGCATCCAAGATACTGTTAGTAACAGGATCATAAATAAGATATTGCTTCCGACAGTCCTGGTTACTGAACGAATCTAATAGCAAATCCAGAGATAATATACCAAATCGAGGAGGTACTGATTGAAAAGGTTCAGTATAGAAGATCAACAGAAACACAGAGCTCTGCTCCAAATATCTCATTTCATCCAAGCATTTTTTTCACTGTGCTGAAGGCACTCCCCAAAAGGTTATTAATGATCAATTCGCAAATTTGAATTTTATTAAACCTAGAGGGAAGTGATCAAGGACCAATTCATGGGTTGACAAACATAAAACTGGAGGACGAACAACCCTTCAAGAACCAAACTTTTATGAATTTAATCTTCATTTCAATTTTCAAAATGTTTCTGTTGCGTAAGAAAGCATGTGTCAGAAAAAAAAAAACAAAGTTGCTTAAAGCCCATTGAGTTTCTTATTTCTATCTTGCATCAAGGAGGTTTCAATTTGAAACTCGAATTCGCATGACTGATTTTTACTAAGAACCAGCTCTGGACTGAAATATTCTTTTGACAATGTTAGGTTTACTTTTTTTCTGAAATTTATACTTTTGTTAGTATGCAACTCTAGCTTCATTAGACCTGTTTTGTGAAGTTTATAGGATTGGAAGTCTGCATTAAAAGTCTGGGTGTTTGTGTAGGACAGGAAGTATTTTGAAGGTGAAAAATCTACTGTTCTGTTAATCTTTTAGACAGACTAGACTTACGGTCAGAAACAGAGAGAGTAAGGCTTAAATCTTCTGGACAGGTCAATGTTAAAACTTTGAGACTGGTTAATGCAAGAACTATTAAAAAAAGGACACCTAAGCTATGATGATGGAATACACATCTCAGTCGATCAAAACATGGGGCTACAATTGCACCCTGCCTACTCATATTTAAATGGCTTATTTTTACAAGATGACTAACTGTCTCCATTATAGCCGATTTCTGCCCATGCCCATAGAAACGGAATCATTTCCTATGTTTTTCCTCTTTGCTATAGTGGGGATTTAGAATACTTTAAATAAATACATTTTCTTCTTGTTATTAGTGTACTGGATCCTTGCACCCAGATGGAATTAAATAAGATAACCAGAATTTGGATATATTAAAATCTTCTAAAGAAAAAAGTGCAGCTCCAGTGCACGAAGCTCCCGCCTATGCAGGGTCCGGGGAAGGGGCGGGCCACAATGGCCTAAAGTAGGCAGCCTTACCTTGCATTTTTGCAAGGGGCTGATTCCACACCTTGAACCCGTGACCTCAAGGACCCTAAAATTCCTAACCTCATCAATTGTGTCAAAATGAAATCCCATCGTGTTGTGTGCATAAATATATGGTGATCATGTATATGCGTGTAGATATCCTGGATACAGTACTAGCATTCTCACATCTAGAGCCATTGACCTGTAATAGTTATCTATTAATTTATTCTTCTTCTTACGCAGACAATGTAGCAAACATACCCGTGTGGAAAAGGGTTTTGGTAGCTTAAGAAGGAAGATGAGCCCAATTGTGTGATCATTTCTCCCTTGATAAAGGATATGATGACTAAAGAGACTTGCCCCCAGGAAGTGCATGTGTAATGTAGTGGGCAAATAGAACCTAGCTGGAACCTATTTTAAGTAATAACTTGTCACAACTATAACATGCTATTGCGTATAATTCTAAAGCTTATTGAGCTTGAATGTATCACATCATTCTGTTTTACAGAGAGGAAGACAACTGCAGTACCCAAGGTTTCAGACTTTGGCAGTCTTCAGCATTTTTAGCCATTTTGAACTTCATCCTCTTGGTTCTGCAAACATATCACCTTTGCTCAGCAGACACTGCAACTTCAAAGCAATGCTTTTAGTATTTATACTGTATATTTTTAAACGGATCCTCATATACTAGATTGAGTACCTCCATCAGTAATACTGATGCGTTAAATGGAACCTGTCCTTCGGATGCAGATATGCAGCACTTTATTTATAATTCTACTCCAAAATCTCCCCCACCATTAGATAAGAAATCTAGTGTCCTAGCCCATTTCTTCTACCTGATAACTAGCTATTAACAAGATATAACAGCAAACTTTCTAAAAGTTTTAATCTATGCAGCTCTAAAACCACATGTTATAGCTTTAAAAACTTTCTAGAAAACGGCTCATCTATGAAAGTCCTCCAGATTCAAGCAGGACCAACGGATATTGATTTAACACCCCCATTTCATAGAATAAGATTTACATATCAATGGTTTCCAAATTCAGGAAACCAGCCAATGTAAGATCTCAACGTGACAAATAACAAGGTTGTCTCAATCCCATTTGGTGATGATCCAATATCAGCAATTCCAAATTTTAAACATTAATGCTAAACAAAAATACATAAAACAAAGCAGCAGGACCAGATCCATACCCATTTGAGGCACGCTGCTGCGGAGGCTTGCCACGGCCTCAACATTCGGGCTACGGTCTCTAGACTGAGCACTCCCAGTCGACATACTGTCAAAATTGCCACCATTGCTGACCCAACTACCATTCCCTACATTCTCCTGAGAACCCTTCTTATTAACTCCCAACCCCTCCTTCTTCCTAGTGGAACTCTTTCCTGCCGCCGCACTCGATGAGGTCGAACATCCATCATTAGCCGGCCTAGATAGATTACTAACACCAAGATTCGAACCCTTATCCCCACGGAATCCAAAAAAACTCTCCTGCGGCAACGGTCCAGATCTCGTCTTAATCCGATTCAAACCGAGAGAAGATGCAACAATTGGCGAAAATGCCGCGGAAGCCGGTGCCCCGATCTCCGGTGTCTTCCGAGACTTCGTCGAATTATTCAGTGAAGAACCAGAATTCGCAGGTGATACAGTAGGCGATGACTTAGCCGGAACTTGAGTTTCTATCCATTTGCTATCCTTCTTCTGCTGTTGCTGACTCTGCTGCTGCTTTACGCCATCTTTTACGAGTGTTTGTCTGCAAGAGCCACCAAATCCGACTCCGATCTGAGGATCTTCTTTCGTCGATCTGACCTTCTTCTTCTCGGATCTGTTTGGCGAGTCTAGCGTTGGGGTTTTGGGACTGTTTGATCCCTCAGTAGATGAAGAGTCCTGTTTCTTCGAGGAAAAAAACCTACCTTTAAACACCATTTTTTGGCTTCCACTTGATTCCTTTCGAAACCCTAGCAAGATCGACGAAGAAATGTTGCAGAAGAAGGGGAAGACATGGTGGTGGAAAGAATAGTGACTGGACGAAGAAAAAACATGACAACCCTAATTTTCGGATGTCCGAGTCGTTTCTTCTTTTAATTTTTATCCATTTTCTACTCCCTCAGTCACGCGTGAAAACTCAAAAACGAAACTTCGTCGTGCTCTTTCCTTCAGTTTCTTCCTTGTGCAATGACCGAATTGCCCCTCACGTCGTCAGATTTGCACTAGTTTGGCTCGTGCCCTGGGTGGATGACTAGACATCAACGACCAAGCTGATAACATGTGGGTCCCATTTGATGATTAATAAATTGAGTTTATAGAAATGCTACGGTTGGACGCGTCTCATGGTGAGTTACCGTGTGGCATCCCAGTTTAGTTCATGGAACCCAACTTTAGTTAATCGGAACCGTTCATCTAATTCTATTGCGTTTGTATATCTACTAAAACTAAATCGATCGTGATCATAGCATTCAGAAGGAAAACCTTTAATCACTAGAAATAGATGGATAGACATTTGCATAAACAACGGTCCAGATTGAGCAACGAGGGACAAGATTATTTGAACATAGATACTTTCGGCCGTGGGCCCATCTCATGAAAATTGAGTAAATACTCTCGATTTGTCGTTCTTTAATTGGTGTTTATGATCGTCTACATTTGTGTTATTGAAATTACATTTTTTTTAGTTTCCAAGCTCATCGAATAAGTAATGCTTCGGATATTAGTCATGTCCAAAAAATCAGATGAACAAATCTAATCAACCAAATTAATGCAGGTCTGATCAAGGTTAATTGAGGCAAAACACCCTTACTTGGTATTGTCCGGAGGACTCGAGCATTTCTCTAAAATCACTACAAAAATAGTTGTTAAGATATCTTTAGCCTTATGGGATTACAAGTGCTCGTTGTAGTGCACCTCACTTTTTGCATGACGAGCCTCACAAATGGTTGATCAAAGCCGTTGATCTTGTTTCTCTGACTTTGGATGACTAATGCTCTAATAAAAGAAAGAATTATATAAGCGCAGAATCAAGCAAAAAGAAGTTCTTTAATCACTGCACATGGACAGCGTAAAACCTTGTTCAAAGAAAGGCCCATATTCAACAGGTTAGAAGCAAAGTTGTTTAGATGCTATATCCATTTAATCCCATCGATGTGTAGCATGTAAGAGATCTAGATCCAGAGAATTCAATTGGACAATTCAATCAATCATTGGACCACAAGGGCCGAAAGTATACAACCTTATCTTACATTTGCAATAAGCTGTTTCCATGGCTTGAACCCATGACTTCCAAGTCACACGAGAACAACTTTTACCATTGCGCCAAGGCTCCCCTTCTAATTGCCTTTTGTAACAAATGACCAAAATATAATATATGACAGAGGTGCATTTATTTATTAATTAAAAGTTTTCAAAGGAAAATAAATTTTGTGATGCTAGAAGAATTAACACACTTCTTTGAATTAAACAAAAATATCTTGATAATACCACAGCTAATGGTAGTTATTATAATTGTTGACCTTCAAGATATACAATGTACATGGTTGTGAGTAGAGGGGAATGCCACGCTCCCTAGAGCAAGCTACGGTGCACTCTAAACTTCACAGATTGTTGATCAGATCCATCCATCTAATATCTCGGTCTCTAGATCATTACATATCAAACATTAAGTTATTGAACAAATATAACATTTGAATATGGATATCTCCCTTAAACATGTTTTTATGCTGTCGCGTTCTATGATCAAAAGAACATTTGTTTAGATTCTAAGCTGATCCAAACCTAGCAATTAAAAATAAATAAATAGTAATCATGATCTGATTAATGTCTTTGGCAAGTCCATGCTTATTCCTCGTAGAAGAAGAAACTCTCCATACTTTTCAAGCATTCGTCAAAATCTCAATTTCATGGTTTATATTTGATGAAAACTCTATGTCTTAGCTTCTATAAAATACAAATTTATCCCTTAAAATCATCATCATCATTATTATTATTATTCTAAAACAGTTTTCCGTTTAAATCATTTTCCCTCTTTCCTAACTCCTGGAAGGCCACCTTATAAAATTCATGGGATCCTCTTTAATGATGAAATTGGAGAAACAATATGGAATACATACTTTAATCACCTCCCCCCCCCATCCAATAGGTAAAAGCCTTACATGATAGTCTTAGGAGTCGACTAAATCATAGGATTAATTCTAAGTCATTAGGTCACTTGTCTAAACTAATCACCTAGACAAATATTTTAGATAGTTTTATATCAAAATGATCTGGTAGGGATACACTCAAAGTTATCATGGAGCTTATTATTGGCCCCCGTTAACTTAATTTTACCTGATTCATAAATCTTTCTACCTTCAAGTAGTAATTCATTTCTTCAAATCTTCTATGATCCTAATTGACATATGAAATTTGTAAATCCATACACACTGTCAATATTTATACAATCTGAATAATTCTATATTTTTTATCCTATCTATATTATTTGTCTAATATTGTCATTTGATATAAATGATCTAGATCTTGTGTCCTATCATGATCTATCTTTTTTATATAGAGTTTATCCTATTGATTAATAGATTTGATGGTTAAAATGATCTTTAATCTTTCAGATCTAAGTATTTTCTATTCTAAATCTTTATGTATTCATTTCTTTGATCTTGATCTTTCATAGATCCTTTGATCAAACATCTCTCAAGTAATGTTAAGTTAACTAATGGCTCGGATTAGGGATGGATTTTAGAGTTGGTCTGTATATACCATGTGGAGAAGTAGAATGAGATATGCTTTTCTATTTCTCTCCAAGTAATTGCATTAACTCCCAAGGCAATTTGTTCTTCCTCTCCTCCGCATATTCTCGTTGGCTTTATTTTCTATAGATCTGGTCTAGTTAAGTTGAAGATAGATTGAAAAGAAGGCCTGGCAAAGTTTTTATATTATTTATAAGTTTATGACATTGTATTTCCTCTTGTTCGTAGAAATTGCGATTAGATGGATGGTGCTCAGTGAAACTCCACCGATCTATAGAATAAGTTATGTCTTCCTTGATTTCATTAATGTTCGTTTATACTATATTTATATGCTAATGTTCTTTAATAATAATGGATGCTACATTTTTTATGTTTTATATGCAATCAAAGATTGGAGGACAATTTGCGCCAATACTACAGCGTGTGAATCTCCCACAAGAAGCGGTCCTTCATAACAAATACACGTGTTTATTCCTTGATAATAATGGATGCTACATTTTTATATTTTTGCATGTGATATAAGATTAGAGAGAACAATTTGGGCCAATGCTACAATGCGTGAATCTCCCACAGTAAGTGGTCCTGCATAATTAAAAACACATGTTTTTTGCTGAACAATCCCATTTCAAACGTTTACTGCATAAAAAGGGCAGCCGCGGTGCACGAAGCTCCCGCTTATGTGGGGTCTGGGGAAGAGACGAGCAAAAATGACATAAAGTAGGCAGCCTCACCTTGCATTTTTGTAAGAGACTGATTCTACGCCTTGAAACGGTGACCTTAAGGTCACACGATGATAACTTTTAGCGCTGCACCAAGCCTCAAAAGTTCACTGCATACTAAGAAAAAACAAACTTCGTTCTATAGATTATTTTAATTTCATAAGATTAGAGCAAAATCTTCCCCAAGCCAAACTTCTTTTATTTGAGTTTGCCCATTTGCAAACTTTTGACAAACATGATATTATATATATATATAATAAGTTGTTGTTGTCTCTTTAAATACCAACTAGTATATGTTATTACTTTTATCCTTTCTTTATTATTTATGTAAATTGCATGCGTGTGGTTTTATTATTCAAGACTAGTAGGACGGTGCAATGGCGCAAAATATTAACATGCTAAGAGGGGGAAGAACACATCTTGAACAATTCAGATAACTCCTGAATGATTAAAATAACCATTAACGTGAGTATTTTTTAATAGTTTAGAAGCCTAAAATAGTCTACCGTTAAACTCTACTTTTTTATAGTGTTTTTTTTTTTTTTTTTCTAGATTCAAGCAGTTTATCTTGTTTGAGCTCTCGTGTTTAGCTTTATTTTTACAAAATCACGTTTATCTATTAATTTTAGCCACTTATTTTTCTGCTTCTGAATACAAACGATTGTAATTTAAATCGCAGATAAACATATGGAATGACAATCTAATCAAAGTAAATTTTTTGGGGGGTCAGTGTTCTACTTCACAGTATGGTAGTGCGTACAACAAGGATGGGTTGCTTCCTACTATTATTTACTGAAATATTGTAAATCAACTCACGATCATACTTTTTTGGTGAAAAACTGATGCAGATAATAGAAGATAAATTGGAACCGTAATTTCGATTTTGGATGGCCGTACTTGTTTTTTATGTGTTTCGTTTCTTCTTACTCTTACTAAAAATTGGGTTACATTGACTATTGCGTAAAAAAACTACAATTTCATGTTTCTTCATATAAAAACATGTGAAATATATATATATATATATATAAAGATATGCAACCATACTACACATTATTATCTTGTATGATAACAATATTTCTTGTTACAAATATTTTTTAGCCCCTAAGAACAATCCTAGCCGCTGATTTCTCTAAAATATAAATTAAAAAGGTTTTCTTGAGGCTTCACCGTGGATATTATCTTGTATGGTTTGTAGGCAAAATCAAGTAGTTGGAGTAAAAACTTTTTCAAGAAAAAAGTTTTGTATTATCCGACGAATGTGCAGAGAAGGACATTCTTATAGAATTCAATGAGTGAGCTAAGATGAACGTTCTTCAACAATAATAGAAATCATAACAAACCTGTACAGATAATATAAGATATATATATATATATGTTTATAATACTATTTATGTAAACAAAAGCCCCCCTATATATTTTAAGGCAAACCCATGGTTAAATTAGGTTTATGCTATTCTTCCTCTCATTTTCATGGGCTTATTAGAGTATTCTAGGAATTCATGTAGAAAAAGATATACTGTTTCTTAGTAGGTTAGATGTGTTATTATCACTTAGGTGGCAATTATCAGAACTCTATATATGCTATAGGTTAGAACAAATGCAAAAAATGCATATAATTATATGACAAAAATGTCCATCTAGCTTCATTTTGTGCCTTTGGAGATAAAATAATTGGATCCAACTTAAATGTTGCTAAGGATTTCCTTTGTCTCCTTTCAGTAGGTGGGCAAAAATAAAGATGTATGGTTATTGTTTCCTCTTTATTTGTGACCTTTTTATTTTATATAAGGCGTGAAACCAGCCTCTTGCAAAATGCAAGGTAAGGCTGCCAACTATAAGCCCTTGTGGTCCACCCCTTTCTCGGATCTCGCACAGGCGGGAGCTTCGTGCATCAGAGCTGCCCTTTTTGATTCTATACAAGACATGAATCTTGTATTATTGGATATAAGCTATTCATGGTGTTATTTTCAAATATACTATCTAACCTGACAAGTTTGTTCAAAGATAGGATATTGTTTTTGTAGTTTTTCTAATAATAAATTTTATTTGCAAGGCAATATTCATAGGATAATTGTTTCTTCTTTGTCACCTTTTTCTATCACAAGTTTCTCTCTTCCAAACCATATTGTTTTTATATGAATTCTCTCTAATAACAAGTTTTTCCTTGTAAATGTGCACAAGGCAATATTCACATGACAATTATATCTTCTTTGTAAAGTTAGGACTTACACTTTTTTATCACAAGTTTCTCTCTTCCACGCCATATGACTAAACAAGGAAAAAAATCACTTGTTGATTCTCATATGTATATTACAACAAAGAATTATAAACAAACTATCTAGAAACATATTGTAATTTCTAAATCTACTTGAAACGTCCCAATATTGGAAAAGTAGTACCTTGAACCTCTGACTAAGCATAACAATGAGAGCCATGATGTCTGTGGCCAACCTTAGCTTTGTTTACAGTATCTTTTGGCAACATATAAATTAATATACCATTTCTCTTTTTTATTTAACTTCTTTCTAAATTTATCCATTGTCAACTTCATCTATTTGCAAATCAAACGATACCTTTTTTTATTGATTTTAATTTGGATTTATTGTTATTTTTTTTTTTCATATCAAGGCATTATGGAATAAAGAAGGTTGGAAGCTTAAAAAATGACTAATTTCAAATGTAAGAAGTTACAATATTAATGCGAGATATCCATACATCACTACTTGTGATAAAGATAACTCATCTAGTAGGCGATGGGCATCAATTGTGCTATTAGCAATTTTCCTTTTCTTTCCTTTTATTGAAGGGAGCCTTGCAATAGTAGAGTTGTCATCATGTGATCTTGCGGTCATGTGTTCTAAGCCCTTGTGGTCCACCCCTTCCCAGGACCTTACATATGCAGGTGCTTCATGCATGGGGCTGCCTTTTTTTCCACAAGCGACTCCGACCAGTCACCTACTGGATACAAAAAGAGAGGCTCTTCTTGCACCATTCGGTCAGAAGGCATTGACAATGGACAGTAGAGAAGAAAAATAATGCTACTGTTGTCTGATACTGCAATTGGTGAATTACTATCCTACCATCCATCCACATGCAAAGCTAGTAATTTGTGTTGTTTTTCTCATATATTATTGAGATTATTTTAATAGGACAGGAAAGTAAAAAAAGATAATAAATTTGAAAATATTTTAATTTAAAAAGCTACTTGGTTTCTTATTCTTCCGAGTTTCTGACTCGATGATATCTCCAGCCCTTATGGTATTGCTTGCGTATGAGTAATTGCTTCCTGCTTGTTACGAGACTGAGATGTTAGTTGGGTGCGTGAGTGTGGCGCAGTGGTGCAAGAATTTCAATCGCGAAGGTTGCGAGTTTCAAACTCCACAAGTATGTGCGAGAAAGTGCGTGTGTCCACCATTTAAAAGAATATATGTTAGTTTTATTTTACTCTAAATTTGGGATGAAAATTATTTATAGAGATTTGACAACTAATTGGTTTATTTACAGGAGCGTTCAACACGGCAGATAAAGGACAGACTTAACAACTTTGAAGAATTTTTTAACATTATTAAATATAGGACTTTGATAAAAATGTAAGCCTAAATTTGAGAACACAGATCAGTATTCAACAGTCAATTTTTTAATTGTGTGATTTTCAGTCCAAATCTTGACGGGGAAAAGTCAGATCAACGGAATAGTGGGCCACGGTGGAAAAGTGGCTCGTATGTGGGGGCATTCTGGATCAATGACTCAGTAGGCCCCAGCAATATCCTCTTTTTATCATTGGCGAAATCGTCTGTGACGGCGTCCCCAGCACGACCAGCTCGAAAAGTCTTCGCTCCGCGCAGAGCCAAAATCCTGCGACTGGAATTACGTCTGATCGGAATTATCTTTCTCCGTATTCCCAACTTCACCTTCTTCTTCTCTGACTCCCGCTGTCAGTCTAGCTGCAAATTGCATCCAGAAGGAATTGACAAGATCTTTCTCCGTTTCTCAGGTATGATTTGATCCTTCAAATCCAAAAATCAATTTCAAAACCCTAATTAGGTTCAATTGAAGAGCAGATTGGAAGGGTCAACTCTCGACCGACAATGCAAGTGTTTTGATTTATTTTTTGATCTTTTTTTTTTTTTTGTCAGATTCTTGAATCCGTCGAAATTATTCCAGTTGGAAAGATAGCGGAATTCATTTTTTCATAGGTACTTGGATTCTGGGACGTGGTTCCGTTTTGTGAGAAGATCTAATTCATTTGCGGAGATTTTGACTTCTTGGGATTTGATGCGGTTTGAAGAAAGATTAATTCGTTTGCAGATATTCTTGAACGTGGTTCTGATTTAAATGAGAACGTAGTTCATTTACGGAGATTAGTGGATTCTCCGACTTGGTTCTGCTTTGAAAGAAACCTAATTCATTGCACAGATTCTTAAATTATTCGAGGTTGTTGCTGCATGAAAGGGTGTCTAACAAGTTGCTGGATAACTATCTAATTGTTATAGAGAACTGATTGTGTTGGCTTTCTTTCGAATTTGATTCATGGACGATGTTAAGGATAAGGTTAAGGGTTTCATGAAAAAGGTGAATAATCCGTTCACTTCTTCCTCTTCTTCCTCTTCTTCTTCTGGTAAATTCAAAGGGCAGGGGCGAGTATTAGGTTCCTCTTCATCTGGGCCAACAAATCCAATCCTCGCCGGACCGACCCAAAATGGAGAGTCAAAACAGTACACGTCTTCCATCCCTAAGTCAAATCCTAAACCCATTTCTCCTGCGCCACGTGACAATTCAAAACTCAATGCAAACTCCAAACCTCTTTCTCCTTTGCCAAGGGAGGTTTCAAAACCGGATCATAACCCCAATGAATTTGATCCTTTTGGTTCATTAATTACGTCCAGTGAACGTTCCAAGAATGGAGTTTCTTTAAATGTTTTTGAGTGTCCAGTTTGTGGTGGAATGTATCAGTCTGAAGAGGAAGTTTCTGAGCACGTTGAAAGCTGCTTGAGCCGTGGTGCTGTGAATGCTGACGTTGCAACGCAATTGTCAGATAATGAGGGAAAAGTGGAATTGAGGAATGAATTTCAGGATCGCATTGCAGTTTTTCTTTCAGGAGTCCCCTCAGAAGCATCCGTAGAGGTTTTTGTTAAGCTCTTAAGGAATATAGTCAAAGAACCTGACAATGCCAAGTTTCGGAGAATAAGGTTGAGTAATCCAAAAATAAAAGAGACCATTGGTTCAGTGACAGGTGGCGTAGAGTTTCTGGAGTGTGTTGGATTTAGACTTCAGGAGGAAGGTGAAGAGATGTGGGCCACAATGGAAACTCCTGCAGCAGAGCAAATTCTCTTACTGAAAGAGACGATATCTTTATTGGAGCAGCAGAAACAGGAAAAACCATCTCCAGATATCTTGACCTCAGAAATGGCTCCAATTGAGCAAAATAAGGTGGTTGACAGAAAGGTATGATGTTGAATATGTTTGCTGGATCTTTTGTTTGTGATTACTGTTTTTGGACATTTTATGATGTACCTTTCTAGGAGAGCAGATTATAAATATTATAAGTGTATATGCATCACAAGTAAGGCTACAAGATATAATTAAGAGACAGTTTTGGGAAGATATGGAGGGAGTCATACAAGAAATTCCCAATACTGAGGGAATATTTATAGGAGCAGACTTAAATGGCCATGTAGGAAAAGATAAAGAAGGATATGATAGAATACACGGAGGGTATGGTATAGGTGAACGAAGCAGATGGGGAGAATATCCTCGATTTTGCTTTGTCATATAACTTTATCCATTGCAAATACACTCTTTAAGAAGATGGATGAGCACTTAATAACCTTTAAAAGTAGACTTCATAAAAGCGAATAGACTTTTTCTACTTAGGAATAATGAACATCATATGTAAGGATTGTAAGGTGATACACGGTGAGAGTTTAACCTCCTGACATAGGTTAATGGTTATGGATATTCATATCAAAAGATGGAGTAAAAAGAAGCCCGAACTTAATATACATCCAAAACTAAGTGGTGGAACTTAAAAGGAGAGAAAATAACCTCATTCAAAAAATAAGTTGATGGTAGAAGGAAATTGGAATTATGAAAGCAGTAAATCTTATGTGGACTAATATGGTGAGTCCGTTAAGAAAGTGTGAAAAGATGTCTTAGGAGTATCCCCAAGGTAAAAGGCTATTAGCAAAGGAAACATGGTGGTGGAATGAAAGCAGTGATCAAAAAGGCTGATTAAAGAAAAAGCGAATGCATTTTTAAAGCATGACGAGGAAGATTAGAAATAATGAAAACTATGAACAATATAAGAATGCTAAAAACGTTCTTCAAGAGAATAGTAAGTGGAAATTTAAACTTAAAGCATATGACGAGCTCTATAATAGGAGAACGAGAGAAGGTGAGAAAAGATGTGTTTAAACTTGCAAAGGTAAGAGAAAAAGTAAGGACTTAGAGCATGTTAGGTGCATTAGAAGCGATGATCAAAGGGTATTAATCAAAGGCAATGAGATCAAATAAAGGTGGGAAATATACTTAAAAATTGTTAAATGACAATGGCCACGAGAATATAGGGATTGAAAATACTATAAATCTAAATAACAACTTGGATATTATAGATATGAACGTAGGATTAGAATGCTTGAAGTAAAGAGGCCTTGAGAAAGATGAAATCGGGGAAAGGCCATGGGGCTGATGGTATACCGATAGAGGTTTGGAAGCATATGGGAGATATTGGGGTAGTTTGGTTGACGAGTTGTTTAACAAGATTATAAAATCAAAGAAAATGCCAGATGAGTGGAGGAAAACTACATTGTACCAATCTATAAGAATAAAGGAGACATTGAGTTGCACTAATTATCGAGGGATCAAACTTATGAGCACCATGAAACTTTTTGAAAGAGTGATTGAGAAGAGGCTACGACATGAAACAAGTGTATCGGAGAATCGGTTTGGTTTCGTGCACTGGGAGGTCTACCATGGAAGCTATTTTCTTCTTAAGACAATTAGTAAGAAATATAGGGAGAGGAGAAAAGGCAGACACGTGGTCTTTATTGACTTAGAGAAGGCTTATGATAGAGTCCACAGAGAGTTAATGTGGAGGGTGTTAGGTGTTAAAGGGGTTTCTTAGGGGTATATAGACATAATTAAAGATATGTATGAGGGAAGCGATAACAAATGTTAAGACCCTTAGTGGCGTGGTAGTGATTTTCACTGTCCTTTGTCGGATTGCACCAAGGATGGGCATTGAGTCCATACCTTTTCACATTAGTTATGGATGAGTTAACAAAACATACGTATGAGGAGATTCCACGGTGCATGCTATTTGCGAGACGATATAGTCTACTTGATGAGACGAGGGAGGGTGTCGACATAAAGCTAGAGTTATAGAGAGAAGCATTAGAATCGAAAGGATTTAAAATTAGCCGAACTAAGACGGAATATATGGAATGTAATTTTTAGCAAGGAGAGTAGGAGTGGAGCACCGTCAGATTGATAACCAAGAGGTCCCCATGAGAGACCACTTCCAATACTTAGGATCATTGATCCATGAGAGTGGAGAGATTGAGAGGAGGTTACCCAAAGAATCCAAGCGGGTTGGGAACAAATGGAGATGTGCATCGGGGTTTTATGTGATCGGCGGGTGCCACTCAAACTAAAGGGAAAATTCTATAGGATGGTATAAGGCGGCCATGCTCTATGGATCGAGTGTTGGGCGGTTAAGGAACATCATACTCATGAGGCGGTGTTGCGAGAAATGAGGATGTTGAGATGGATGAGTGGTCAGACAAGAAAGGATAGAATTAGAAATGAAAATATTAGAAGAAATTTAGAGATAGCACCAATAGGTAACAAGATGAGGGAGATTAGACTTAGATGGTTTGGACATATTCAAAGGAGGCCAACAACGGCACCAGTTAGAAGGAGTGAGGCAATACAAGTTGAAGGTTCTAAAAGGGCAAGGGGAAGGCCCAAAAGAACGTGGATAGAAGTGGTGAGGAAAGATTTAAAAACTTTGGGACTAAATGAAGCCATGGTATTTAATAGAGTGGAATGGAGGAATAAGATTCATGTGGCCGACCCCTAATTGGGATAAGGTCTTGATGATGATGATGATGTACCTTTCTGATACCATAATCAATTTCTATAAAAGGGCAGCCTGGTGCATGAAGCTCCTGTGTTTGCAGCCTTACCTTGCTGTATGCAGCCTTCACTTGTAGTTAGCAAAGAGTCTACAGTATGCAGCCTTACCTTACAGTTAGCAAGGGGCTGTTCCACACCTTGAACCCATGACCTCCAGGTCACACGGCAACAACTCTACTGTTGCGCCAATGCTCCCCTTCACCGCAATCAATTTCCATTTGAAAAAAATTCTGGGTCATGCATTATCTGTTCTTGAATCGTTTGTTTTTGCTACTGTAGGTGGATTTATCTGTTAAAATTTCTTTTCTTTTTGATTGGTTAACATTGAGTTGCTTTGTTTAACCTCCCAGGCTATTTCATTTTGTGATCATATAAACCAACTTCTTTTGTAACATTTAGCAAGCACAGTCTTCACTGGTCTTTTTTGCTGCATCAGATACTGCTAGAAAACTGATCAAAATTGCAATTTGCCAAAATCACAAATTATTCCCAACTGAATCAGAAAAAAATTCCTACTTGTGTCAGTCATGATTATTGATTTTGGCCAATTGTATCTTCTTTGGCTTTTACTCTTTTAATGAGATAAGAAAAAAAAGCAGAAGTAAATTCTGATATCCAAGTCTACGTGAATATGATATGACCTTCAAAATTATTTGTCATTTATAAATGAAGAGGGTGAAGGGGAGCCTTGGCGCAACAGTAAAAGTTGTAGTCATGTGACCTTGAGGTCACGGGTTCAAGGCATGGAATCAGCCTCTTGCAAAATGCAAGGTAAGGCTACCTACTATAAGCCCTTGTTGTACACCCCTTCCCCAGACCCCGCATAGGTGGGAGCTTCGTGCACTAGGGCTGCCCTTTTTTTATAAATGAAGAGGGCATTTCAGTATTTTTGTCTCTTTCTTCAACATTTTTATGGCACAAGATAATACAAGTTTCAATCGTTTTTATCAATTTGTTAATTTCGAAAATTCATCTCCAAGCTGAGTTTTGAGAAATCGCGAGTGAGCATGTTATTGCAATATTTTTCATTTCTGTCAAATCTTCTCCTGGTCTCCCACACATGTACTTTGCAAACTTCTTGGTCTGAAAAATCTTGACTTTCAAACTTCTAAGAAATCATGATTTGAGGGTGTTACTAAAAAGTACCTTAGTTCTTTCTAGGAGGATAATGGATCTACTCCCTTTGTTGCACTCGGCCCTTTTTCTTGCAATTTGCCCTTTTTACCAGTGGTGAAACCCATGATCTATAAACTGCTTTAACATAGCTCTGATAAACAACATTTGTACTAGAACTCTGATAAATGACCTTCGTAGCTTTGTCTCTGCTATTCTTCTTCTCTCTGTTTCTTACATGCATCCATGCACATTCACCTAGCTAAAGAGCAGTCTATTGGAAATATAAAGAGAGAATATTGGTAATTTTGACAGTGTTTCCAAACAGAAAAGAAAGCAACTTGTCACAGACTTGCTTTGCAAGGCCCGTGACCAAAGTCCGCAAGCTCTAAGGGAGGTCTGCTCAACTCATAGATGTGGCCTAAAGGACAGGTCCATATTCCTGGATCTGTGGAGCAAGGCCTGATTCCAGAAGGCCTAGTTTCTGGAAGTATCCTTGTACATATCTAGATCTTATGTAGTGCAGTCTAGAATACTCTAGGAGAATGGTAGAGTAGTCTAGAAAGAGTACGAGGGTTCCAGAAGATGATCTGGACTGTTGATGTACAGACACATGGAATAATCCTAGCCATCCATTGAAGAGGTCGATGGAGGAGAGCAAGCATAAATGAGAGTTAGCTCATTATTTGTAATTAGCTCAGTTAAGCTCAATTCATTGTAGGGCAATTGAGAAAGTCCTTCTCTAAGTTCTTTTGAGTTATCTCATTGCATTTGTGGGTGAGTGAGTGTAGCCCTAGCAAGTGAGAGTGGGGAGTTGAAGCCTAACTGTGTTCTGCAAAGGAGTGGTGCCCAAGTGTCGCATGGGTTTAGCATAGGCGAAGCTGCGACCCCTTGACGAACTGCCAAGAAAGCAACTGCTTTTGTATTTCAAAACAAACTATATAAGCATCCACAGACATGGAATAGAAGTTCTCTAAACTCAGTTGACCATGAGTTGTTGTAATCAATATAATCTTTGACCACAATTACAATAGGCCGCAATAGTCCTTCCATCCTCTCAACAAAAAACAATGGGAGAAGAAGGATACTTGCTGTAATGTAAGCTCCTTACTGCTCATTCTTTTACGCTGAGGCCTTACAGCTTTGTCCAGAAGGCTTGAAGCTTCTTTACTAGGATAAAAGGGTAGCCCAGTGGACGAAGCTCCCACGTATGCAGGTCTGGGGAAAGGGTGGACCACATAGTGTCTATAGTACAATGGAGTCAAAATCATTATGTAGGAGACTGTACCCTCAGACTACATGAAAGGTCCTGAAAAAGTAGTTTGATACTTTGAGTCATTGGGGTTTCTTTATTCTTGTGTCCTTGGTTCCTCGAAGAAGCTCATTTGCTTTGAATTTGAAGTGCTTCTGCTTTTTGCTTTAGCTGTTGAATGTTTGCAATCATTGAGAATTTTATGATTTTTCAGGTGAAGGTTCTTTATTCTTGTGCTCTTGGTTCCCTGAAGAAGCTCATTTGCTTTGAATTTGAAGGGCTTCCGCTTTTTACGTTAGCTGTTGAATGTTTGCAATCATTGAGAATTTTATGATTTTTCAGGTGAAGGTCTTCTTTTCTGTTCCTGAAAGTGTGGCCGCTAGAATCGACCTGCCAGATTCTTTTTATAATCTCTCAGCTGAAGAGCTGAAGAGAGAAGCTGAGCTTAGGAAGAAGAAGATTGCAGAGTCTCAGCTTTTAATTCCAAAGTCATACAAGGAGAAGCAAGCAAAGGCTGCCAGGAGGAAGTACAAGGCCACTGTTATTCGCATCCAGTTTCCTGATGGAGTAGTGCTCCAAGGTGTCTTTCTTCCCTGGGAACCGACCATTGTGCTTTATGAGGTTAGTGTCCTTATCTTTCCAATTAGTGATTACCATGTGTATTAGCAATTCATTTTGGTCTCTCCTCTTTTGGCTGAATTTCCTAGAGTTGTTTAGATAGTTTCCATGATCTCATCTCATCTTTCTGGATGTTAGACAAGGTTTAACAATCTCTATATAGTTTCGGAAAGCTATGGTGTGTTTGGAGTATATAATGGTTGACCCGTAAGTTTAGATGTTCACAATTGCTAATTAGGAGTCAAGACAAAATTTTAAATTAAGAATACCAGACGGAGAAATATATGGCATCCCAATTGTTTCAGTGATATTAAATGGATGATGAGATGAGCATTTTAACATGTTCTTCTGATTTACATATAGGGTACCTATCAGCCTATGTAATTGTGATGTAGTGGAGTATGCACAAGCTTATTTCGACTGTTTAGATTGATTCAAAGCTATGAAGAAGGGTTAGAAGTGAAGATAACTGCAGCTAGGCATCTTTTAGTTAGTTTTACTATTTATTTCATAAATAAGAGGGTTTTGGATGTTTCTACTCTCAATAAGTAGTCTTAAGTATGTGTATTTTGGTCTTTTACCTATTTTATCATGTTTAAATATCACAATTAGGATTGTAAAACCTGATTATTGATTTTAATAAAAGGAGCAGCAGCCTAAGGGCTTTTCTAGTGTTTCTTTGTGAACCATTTTGAGATTTTAGTTAGGGAATCTCCGCTTGGTCAATATTCTGCTGTGCTAAATTGCTACTTTTGATTCTACTATATTTACCATTTCCAAAAAAAGGAAAAAGAATGAGGGCTGAACATGTAAAACTATGCCATTGATTAGGTAGATTTTGGTTTTTAGTTTTTTCTGGATTTGGATTTTTCAACAGCAGGAATGTTGTCCCACTCTTATCACCTACATATTACTACAGAAGCAGCAAACTGCAGCTAAGAACTCCTTTAGATGGAAATGCTGGTGGTTTTAATGGCTAAACTGACACACTCTCAATTTGAGGGTTTTGTTGATCTTTCTACAGGCATAAAATATGTGAATTATCAAATATCATGTACCTCAGTTTTGGAATATTTCTTCAAATTTTCTTCTTAGTTTATTGCATAATTAAGTGGAGATAAATGATCCTTACTCCCGTGTTCTGCTGAGTTTTTGTGGCTGATTGGACATGAATTAGTCTTCTGATTTCTTTCTTTCACAAGGTCATGATTTCGTATCAGTTGAGCTGTTGATCTCCTCTTAATTTGCTTGGTGCCTATCCTGCCATGGGCAAATGGATATGAGCCCATTAGCCATCTTTTTCCATACTCTGGGGACTACACGTAAATTTTGAAGCATAGAATTAAGAAGAAATTTTTTTCCTCATGAGCTGGTTTTGCTGGACCTGATTGGATTAAGGTGATGATTAATGTGGCCTAGAGGCATACTCATCTAAATCATTTAAGGAGTTGCCACTTCTTGCTTCCCCCTTTGGGGTTTGCGAATGTGGCAATTAATGAGGCCAAGGCATATCTTGATGTAAATCATATGTACTGGAGCTCTCAGTGTTTATTGTTTAAGAACTCATATAAGAATGGCTTTTGATCATCAGTTATACTTAGAATCTGCCTCTTGCTCTAATGTAGAGCTCAATTTTGAGGGAAACATCATGGTGTCATATGATAAGCTTTCTATAAGAGGGTATCAAAGTAAACTAGCTAGCCGACAAAGTTCAAACGAGCAAAGCAATTAGATCAAGAAAGAAAAGCATGAGTGCGAAAGTGATATTTGGTTCCGGAGGACATGTGAAGTTTTTGACTAAGGATGGGCCTAGTGATTCTTATAGCAAGAACAAAGTGGTTTTGAGAGAATAACTAGATTATATCGTGGTTGTGTAACAGTGGCAATTTGAACATAGAACTACATTTTAAGTTTCCTGAATTCTCAAAAGAGGCATGGGAAATGGTTAGGGGAGACATAATCTTTAGTGGAGTATTTCTCATGAGTCTACGAGCTGTTTGAGAATATAAATTGTTTCGTGTGACACCTTTTAAACGTACTTGTTGGGCAGTGCAATCAACTGTGGGTCCATCCTGTTTGCCTTTCTTAATCGATACCTCCTAGTGGAAACAGATGGAAGACTCTCTCGCTCACAACATAGTGCAATTGGTTATGCTTAAGTTGGTCTAAAAAGCCGGCTCTGCTTGCATAATGCCTCTTCTCTTGTTGTGTTGTATTTTGGTTGCTTCTTTTAGGCTTTGCTGTTTGTTTTTGACATTTTGTGGGCACTTTTTTTAGGCACTTCACTTCCATAATGCATGTAATATTTGCGAGATAAGAGTTTTTTCTTTGGTTATTCTATTTTCATTTAAAAGTTAGCAACCACGAGCAGTCTTGAATCTGTGACCCATCACGAGAGAGGCTCCTTCTTATACCACCAAGTTACAAACCGTAGGTCAAGTTATTTAAGGATGGAAAAGGATGTAATCTAGATAAATGACATGAAGGTTTTTCCATTTCAACTTTTTAGGATTCTAAAAGAGATTATAGGAGGCTTCACAGATTGTAAATGAACCTTTTTGGAAGGATTAGATGGAGGAGAAAATGTCAAATGCATGATGCAATTGAAAGAGGCTGAAGGATTGAAGAAAAGGAAGTGCCTTAGGACAGTAGTTTCATTCTTAATAATAACCATCTTGTTGGGGAGTGGCAATGCTAGTTTTGGGTGGAAAATAGGGCTATAAGGAGGAAAGTTATTACAGGAAAGACATTAGAAGGTTGGGTTGGGTAATGTAGGAATTGAGGCACAGATTGAGGCTTGGGAAGCAATTGGGTTAAAAGGCAGAAAGTCTGACTGTGCTTGGAGAGGGTGGACTTGGTATTTTACAAGAAACTAGAAGCTTGAACTATTTATTTGCTTGGTTAATTTTTGTGCTGTTGATAGGGGTGTAAATGGTCAGATTTGGGTCAGATACAACTATGTTACAGTCACAATCCACTAGAATCCTAATTGATTGGATTTTAATTGGACAATTTTCCGGATCTTACATTTAATGTTTGGCTCCAATTTCGTCTGTATTTGAACTGTCCATTAGAGAGTCTTGGATCCAAGCTAATAATAGAAAAATTACTTATGATCAGAAAGAGAAATTGTGCATACATGTAATTCATATAAATAATTCTTCTTTCAATTTAGTTATGTAATATATATATATATATGTGTATGTATGTATGTATAACATCTCTACTAACAACTCAAACCATAATGTCATCCCCACCAACAAAAAGCTCAATATCAACTAATGATATCATCAAAGTTCAATTGTCAATCTTAACTAAAAAAATGAACTAGTCATATTAAACATTATAATTCATAAATACTAACCAGTAGCAAAAAAATGTCTCTTTCTTGATCGTAAAATATTGAATTTGACACCAAACAAAAACATCAAAATATTGAATTTGATACCAAACAACAAACGTAAACGTATGCTTCAATCTCCATCCCCAAAATATTGAATTTGACAATGATGTAACCTACATTAACATGCAAGAAGAAAAATAGTAATATATTATAGATGCACAAATGATGAAAATAAAATTCAAAATGATAAAGTAACAATTAAAATTTAAATATAAAGTCTTTACTCCTCATTACCAAGGATATCAATATCCATAAAATTGATGGCACATAATAATGCATGTAAAATGGAAATGAAGTAAAAAATTAATAACAATTAAAATTAACTGCTAAGTAAATACTTTAATCACCTGATGTTTAAGCTTGCAACTAGTTTGGTCCACAAATTAGCGCCTCTATAGTCTTTGAACTTGAGGAACTATGATATTGATCTAGAACTCTGACATCTTACATCTTATATTGAATGTTGATTCTAAATCAATTGTTGATATTGGAATCCCCAAAACATCACAAGCCATCATAGAGAGTATAGGATATTTAGGTGCTTGATCTTCCACCTCTTCAAAACATCAAACTCATTACTCCCAAGAAAGATTGGTTCATCCAAGTATTGCTTCGAGTCTAATTTTCTCTTTGTGCTCATTGAACTTTCCTTAGCAAACCGAAGAAATCCTTTCAGCTTGTTAGTTGATCCAATTTTATGATGAAGCACGCCAACTATCTCAGAATTAGAACTTGATGATGTTTTGACAAAAAAGAGAAGTTGATTTCTTCTCATACTCCTGATAAAGATCAATAATAGATTCTTTGGCATTTTCCAATTCATTTTTGACTTTTGAAGATTCATAAATTTGTGGAAAATAATACTCCAAAAATTTTCATCTTAACTCTTGGATCTGAGATTACTAATTGTCAAAAGCAAGCTGCACTCATCCTAATATAATTTTCTCCTCATATTCTCAACCATAAAAAGGTTCCTAAGAGAGTAGTAAGTAGAGCTAAACTCAAGGCATATGATGATCTCTATAATAGATTAGGATTAAGAGAAGGTGAGAAAGATGTGCTTAAACTCGCAAAAGTAAGAGAACAGAAGAGTAATGACTTAGACCACGTTAAGTATATTGGAAGTGATGACCATAGAGTACTAGTCAAAGATGACAAAGATCAAACAAAGGTGGGAAAGTTATTTTCAGAAATTGTTAAATGACATTTATCCTAAGAATATAGGGATTAGAAGTATTGTAAACCCTAATAGCCTTGGACATTATAGATATGACCATCAGATTAGAATAAGTGAGGTAAAAGAGGCCTTGAAAAAGATGAAATCATGAAAGGCTTTGGGGCCTGATGGTATACCAGTAGAGATTTGAAAGGATATGGGAGATACTAGAGTAGTTTGGTTCATAAAGTTGTTTGAAAAAATTGTAAAAAAAAAAAATGCTAGATGAATGGAGGAAGAGCTCTATTGTACCAATTTATAAGAATAAAGGAAACATACAGATTTGCACTAATTAGTGGAGTATCAAACTTATGAGCATACTATGAAACTCTTTGAAAGAGTGATTGAGAATAGGCTACGACATGGGATGAGTGTATTGGAGAACCAGTTTAGTTTCATGCCTAATAGGTCAACCATGGAAGCTATTTTCTTTCTTAGACAATAAAAGATAGAGAAATATATGGAGAGGGTGAATAACCTTCACATGGTCTTTATTGACTTGAAGAAAGCTTATGATAGGGTCCTTAGAGAGTTAATATGGTGGGTGTTGGGCAAGAAAGGGGTTTCACAGGGGCATATTGACATAATTAGCATGTATGAGGGAGTTATAACAAATGTTAGGAACACTAGCTGAAAGATAAAGTGATTTTCCCATTATTATAGGATTGCACCAAGGATCGGCTCTGAGCTCGTACATTTTCACGCTGGTTATGGATGTGTTAAAGAAATATCTACACGAAGAGATTCCATGGTGCATGTTATTTGCAGATGATATAGTTTTTATTGATAAGACAAGGGAGAGAATAAATACAAAGCTAGAGTTATGAAGAGATGCATTAGAATCTAAAGGATTGAAAATCAGTCAAACTAAGGTAGAGTATACGAAATGCAGTTTTAGCAAGGAGAGGAGCGGGAATGGAGTACCAGTAAAGATTGATAACCAAGAAGTCCCCCTAAAAGAACACTTCTGATACTTGAGATTGATAATTCATGAGAGCGCAGAGATTGAGAGGGAGGTTATTCAAAGAATCCAAGCGGGTTGGAAAGAATGGAAATGCGCCTCTGGAGTTTTGTGTGATTAGCGATGCTACTTAAACTGAAAGGAAAATTCTATAGGATGGTTGTAAGATGAGGCATGTAGTATGGTTGTAAGGCCTGATACGGAACAACATGTATATGGGATGAGCTTAGCCAAAATGCGGATATTGAGATGGACGAGTGTCAAAACAAGGAAGGATAAAATTAGAAACGAAAACATTCGAGAAAACTTAGGAGTAACACCAATAGGATGTTCGATGGTTTGGACATAGGATGAGGGAGATTAGACTTAAATGGTTTGGACATGTCCAACGGAGACCAAAAATGGCATCAATTAGAAGGAGTGAGGTGATCCAAGTTGAAGGTTCTAAAAGGGCAAGGGGAAGGCCCAAAAGAATGTGAATAGAAGTTGTGAGAAAAGATTTAAAAACTTTGGGACTAAATGAAGCCATGACATTTAATAGATGGGAATGGAGGAACAAGATTCTTGTGACTGACCCCTAATCGGGATAAGGTCTTGATGATGATGATGATCTTCTCAGTCATGAGTCTCATGAAAGGCTCTTCAAATATATAGTCCTCATGTAGTACACAATGAATAGACGGTAATTCAGTGAATAATATATTTGAAGTGGGATGTTTAGTAGCTGAAAAGACATTTGTAGCATCATAAAGAACTTCTAAGAACTTACAAATAACCTCAGCTTCTTGCCATTCCTCTTGTGTTGGTGCTGCACAATACCCTTTGTCACTTTTTGCTAAATGAATAATAGCACCTTGTGCTCAAAAGCAACTAGTAACATGAGATGTGTTGAGTTCCATCTAGTTAAGACATGGAGGAAGATATTCTTTTGACTATTCACCTTAGTTTGTTTAGTATAATCTTGAAAGTGTGGCTGTGAAGCTTTCACATATTTGACACTTTCATGAATTATATGAACCATTCCATTTATTGTTCCAGGTCACTTTGAACTACCAAGTTTAAGATGTGAGCACAACAACAAAAACAAAGAAGTTTTCGACCAAGGGGAAGATTGTTAAGAGGCTCTTTCAATTGAGCACTCACGCTATCGTCATTAGATGCTTTGTCCACATTCATTATGGATATCATTTGATCAATATTCCATTCTAGCTACTGTTCATAAATGATTTCACAAAGATACCTACCTTTGTGAGGGGATGGATCCATTGAGTGACTAGTTATTCTTTTACTCAGCTTCCAATCACAATCAATAAAATGTGCTGTCAAACAAATGTAGTCAAGTATTTGGTTTGATGTCCACATGTTTGTCGTTAGGCTGATGCATCCAAGAACAGTCTTAACAACTTTTTCGAATTTGTGTTTCTCTTTCTGATAAATTGCGATACAAACCGATTTTATTATGGTCCTGAAAAACCATCTTCAATAGTGGTTGAAGATTCTTCACAAATTGGATGAATCCAGTGTGGTCAACCATTTTGAATGTATACTCATGTAACATTATTGTCTTCTCAGCTCTTTTCAGCTTCAACCTTGATCAACCTTGTTGTTGACTAGAGAACTATTTCCATCAATTGTCAGTTGAGCAGTAGGTAAGCTTTTGTCGTATATCCCTATTCTTTCATTTTCCACAATGGCCAAGGTATCGTCTCAAGTCGTTGTCCCACCATCACTCTTACCAGTAAATTTTCTATCACAAGGGTTGCAAATGGCCCATTGGAAATCATCGGGTGATTCAATCTTTTTGAAATATTTCCAAATAGCTGATGTAGCCGATGTTGTTTTCTAGGAGGTGAGATAAGAAGTTCATCAGTAGTATCCTCTCCATTATTGGTCATAGTCATGTTTAATGATTATGCTGCTTGACCATAAGCTAAATATTCATAGATAGTGTTGGCTTCTGACATGCAAGGTGTATTTCATTCAAGATTACTCTTTTCCAGGACTATTGGAACCTGTTTCTTTTGATTCATAAGAAGTAAATGGACAAACGAAAAACTGCGGCAGTCATTCCTTGGGAAAATAAAACTTTTCAGTGAACTTATAAAAAAAAGAAGGAAAAAAAAGACAATTTTCACTGTTATGAGATAATAAATAAGGATCTGGATATGCACACAAATCCAAGATTTCCTCTTTTTCACACTTGACTCGGACATTCACATTTAAGAGTCTTTTGCTTGAAATTTTCTTTATGGAATAAGGTTAAATTATTATGAAATAATTTGCAGGATGTCTCATCTCTAGAAATTCATATTGTGTCATCCAGTAAGTGTGGCATTTCATTGGGATGAAGTAGGACATCTTTGGAAGTCTCCTGTTAGTCTGATGGTCTCTGTTTTGTTAGACAACAGTTCTCAAGAATGCCAGCAATTGAAGTAGAAGAAAATATAGATGTGCTCAGATGCGTTATCTGCAAGGATGATGTTCAGAGCTGTTACTTGTTCATTGAAATGCGATAAAAATCTGGAGTGTGGTCTTTGCTTTGTTGGCCTTTCTCAAGTCCCTGGGAGATTTAATCTGAGCTTGAACTCTCAATTTCAAAAGAGTCCTAGAGATAACCTTCTTTTTAGTTTCATTGGGAATAAAAAATCTTGTAGTTAATGGGTATGAAAATGGATAGAAGTGGTGAGAAAAGACTTAAAAACTTTGGGACTAAATGAAGCCATGACACTTATAGAGGGGAATGGAGGAACAAGATTCATGTGTGCAACCCCTAATTGGGAGAAGGTCTTGATGATGATGATGATTTAATGGGTAAGAGAGCTGAAAAGGTGGAAAACTGTCTTCAAACTCTGTCAAGCTGAACTGTCATAGGTGCTCTTTGATAACTTGGCCAACTGGAATTGGATGCTTGTTTCAGGATGATAATGAGTAGATATTAGATTCTTACATGTGGGATGAATAGTTACGAACTGTAATATGGATAAGCAGGACCTAAGAAGGAGATTGTGCATTAATGAAGATTCTAGTAACATCATTGCTTGGCCTTGTAGGAGCTGTATGGGACCCTGGTCATTGCCAAGCATTATTCGTGAGATTAGAGAAAGTAGGGGTTTGAACATCTCTTTTCATCACATTCTTTTATTGCTCAATAGCATCAAGGATGAGTTGCACATGGGAATATTTCTTGGCTCATGATGTAATTTGCTGTGTTTTTGATAATCTGTTGATTTTCTCAAAGAACAGTTGCCTGATTCATAGGACTTCCAAGGATTTTGCTTATAATTGTAACAGGAAGCTAGTGTTTTCGCGTTTGGTAAAATGATACATGACTCTGGAACATTCGACAATATGGCTGCGAATTATTCACCTTGTTGCTAGAACTTGTGGTAAAAGGAGATTCTAAGAACTATGTATTAACTGCCCTCTTTTTCCAGTGCTCTCAGTGATAGTTGTTAATAGAAAATGAAAAAGATATTGAATGGGAGACGTGATAGAGAACACTATGACTCCTGTTAGATGGGCCAGCTCTTTTAATCCATACCTGGATATTGAATGGGGGACATGTTGAATTTATCACATCCATTGCAGTGGAACACGATGTATTAGAAAGGGGTATGGAGTAAGTGCTGAAGTTGCAGGAATGGATCATTAATTCCTTCTCATGAGGGCCTGGTTCCTCCTTATTTCTGTAAACTCTCTTCTGTGTCACTAATTGGAGAGTCCCAACTAAGTAACTAACATTGACAAATTCACAATCACACATGTCTCCCTCGCGGTGCCTTGGACCTGATTGTTCTGCATCAGAAACTGCTTTCTTGTATGATTCTCTTTTCAGTGGCAATCCTGTTACATTTATTGCCACTTCAACATCCTTGTCGTTCAGTTCTCAGGCAGGCAATATTTTCTATGGCACTGGATCATTTATTCACAACTCATATTATGGAAGGTAACCACGAAACCAAACTGTCGCTTGGAGTTTAATGAAACCGAAACTGTACGTGGCGGGTGAGCAAGTTGTGATGATAGTTTGGAGATTCAACTGTACCATATCAAGGAGGAAGAGAGAAGATTAAGTGAAGAAGAAAAGAAGAGAAGGGAAAATATAGGAAACGGTCAAGATGGAACTTCCTCTCATTATGTTATTTTTTTGACATTTTGAAAAGGAGATTTACAAGGATCCCCTTAGTGAAAAGCACTTTATTCACAGAGCATTCTGTTATAGATTGACGCTGCTCTATGAAACAATAGGCGACATTGGCTTATGGAGAAGCTGCTTATTCTTTCTAGGTAGAACAGAAACCTCAAGGGCTTTGCAAGTAGTGGGGAAAGTAATTATGTTTAGTAATTAAATGATGAATCATATTTTAGTTTGGAGATTTGGTTTTGAAGGCACTTAGAACTTGGTTCTTGATGCCTGAGGAAAATAGGGCTGTGCCTGTTATGTTCTATGTTATTTATTTCTCTTTCCATTAGAATATAATTCCCTCATTATTTTCATAGGAAAAAGCTAGTCCATTCTAGCAGCACATCCTTTGGGATACTAAAAGGTCTATTGCCAATCAAGAGTGACCACTTCAAGTCATGGATGCAACATCTCCAAGTTTCTAAGTAGTCTTTCTGATAATCAGTTTACTATATCTTTGGTCTGATTAATTCCATATCTTCATGTTATCCTCAGCTAATACAAACATGTGAAGCAGCTTTTCTTAAATGTAAATGCTAAAATGTCCCTTCTATATCTTGTTTTGTTGTTGAGATCCCAAGGGTTATCTTCTAAATGTTCATCTATTATTTCACAGTTTGTGAGCACAAAGCTTAAAGAGCCTGGTTTAGAGTTCGAGCTTTTGCAGCCTGCCGTACCAAAACTGCAAGTGATACCAAGATTTCGAAAAGGAGGAGACAGAGAACCAACACTAGAAGAGGAAGACTTGGTCCCTTCAGCTCTTATCAAATTTAAACCGATGGAGACAGATTCCATTGTTTTCACTGGCCTGTGTAATGAACTCCTTGAAGTTATTGAGCCTCTTACAAGTTCAACACCACCAGTCTTGCCGTAAGTCCTACATGAATAAGACCCTGTTTGATGGTTATACATCAGCGACTGACTAAAGCTATGCTGTGCTCAGGGACAAAGCAAGAGATTAGTCTCTGCAATGTGTTGTAATTTCCAAAAAGAAAAATTGTATATTTGCTCGGTTGCGTTCTGGCTAGCTTCAGCTCATAATAACTAAATAACTAAATGTCTTTGTGTTCAGTCATCGTTCAATAACATAAACTTGAAGGGACCAATATGCCTTGGTTCTAGAATTCAGATTGTAATGCTTTTTGTACACATGACCATCTGGACCAATCTAGTTGATGTGTAAGGGTATGTCTTATTCTCTTGCATTTCTCAGATTTAGGTGGTTTTGTAGGTTTATATATGATAAATGGTTACCTTTATCATTTTTGGTTGGTTGAATGCGCTTTAGGTATGCTTCTTTATGGGAGAGTCCTGTTTATTATCTACATGAAACTTAGCTGTCTAGGTCTTTATATTTTCTCTTTTCATCACTTATAATGGAATTTTAGTAGATTAAAGGGCAAAGTAGATGATACACCTGAGGGCTGTCTGGTGTGCGGCGAGTAATCCAAGCACAAACATGTAGGCAAGTCTAGCCATTTGTCACGTTAGAGGTGCTGGTTCCCACTTATAGTTTTTTTTGCCAAACCGATGTTGGAGAATAACTTGTCTTCCTGGTTTTACTATTTGTGTAAGGACTCAAATTCTTGTACGTCAAGCTAAGGTCAATCCTGTTTCTGTGTGTTTGGTTTTCTTTTGTTCTTGATGATTCCAGGACTCAAATTCTTGTACGTCAAGCTAAGGGCAATCCTGTTTCTGTGTGTTTGGTTTTCTTTTGTTCTTGATGATTCCATGCATGAATTTCATACTGAATCATGTTACAAAACCCAAAACTAGAGAGAGTTTTTAATTGAGTAACATGAACTTCTTGAGGCTTGTCTTATCAGTCCCATGACTTAGATCATAAGTAATTGGCTCGTGCTGTAGTTGAAAATCAGTGCAAATGGCCATGCTATTTATGGATTCCATGATTAATAAGATATCTCTTTTCAGTTCCTTATCAAATTGCAGCAGGTGAAACTTTCTTCCTGCATGCACTGTTGGATTTGTTGGGTTGAACAGATTCCTTGGTGGGCAAGCTATTCATAATCTGAGATACACAGAAAAATTGGAGCATTGTTCTCTTTCTGAAGGAAAAGGCTTTCTTCAAGTGATGCTGATGATGTTTTAAATTAGGCTTTGGATCGGCGTTGTTCTCTTTCTGAAGGAACGGACTTTCTTTATCTTGATGTTGTTTCTTCTTCTTCTTCAAATTGCAGCAAGTGAAACTTTTTTCCCTCATGCACTGTTGGATTGAGTCTGATTCTTCAATTGGCAAGTTATTCATAATTTGATATACACAGAGAGCTTGTTCTCTTTCTGAAGGAAAGGACTTTCTTCATCTGATGCCATTGGATCTTCATTTCTGAAACTTTCTTCCTACTTGCACTGTTGGATTTGTTGGTTAGAGCATTGTTCTCTTTCTCTTTATGAAGCAAAGGAAGAGTTTCTTCTTTTTCTTCATTTCTGATTATTCTTGGTGTTCATGGAAGATGACAGGAATATCAACATTCACAGAACTTTCTGGGTACCTTCTGTTAATCTAGAGCCATCCATAAGTCCACACATATCTCATCATCACTTCTTTCATGGAATGGGAAACACATAGATATGGTTGTCTGTGTCCCCAAAGGCTGAAGCCACTGTTGTAGTATGTTTTATGTCAAGTGCTTTTGCCTAATTTAGCTAGGAGGATGTATGATGTGTTCTCCAATAGTTGCAATTACACATAGGAACATTGTGGTCTAAAATATCTGCTTTTATGCAAATACTTCCTAGTAGAAGAGTCCAAAAGTATCTGATCCACTATTAAGTTGTAAGTGAAGAGTGCATGTAGAACTTAGTTTCTCTCTCAGTGAATTCATAGGATCACTTGCAACTTGTATATATAACCCAGTTCAGTAGTCAAAGAATACAACAAGTATTAGATGGTTTTCTAGAACCTAAAACGATGTAAATGTTCCCATATTGCCTGCTGAAAAGGTCAATTGAGTAGCTAGTTGCACCTTACTGTTCAGCCACAATTCAAATTTAATGACATAGCATCTCTAACTTCTGAAACATCAATCCTCTCTTTACCCAAATATTTGAGTCATCACCAAGTCATGTTGTAATTTTTAAATAATTGCTTAATAGTTGAATTGCCACATCCTGTGCATGCTTTCAATAATTAGATCAACAGCAGGAGAGGCCCAACATCTTTTGAGCTGAAACATTATGTAATTAACAGGTTATGTTGGCATATCTCTAAAACAGTATTTTTCAAAAAAGAAGAAAGAAAAATAAACCTCATAGATAGTAGAGCCTAAATAATTTAATCAGAAAACTGATTTATGGATGGAGATCCCACAAAAGCTTCCATACAATAGGGTTCGTGGATGACTTATGAAAGTCAAATGGTGATTGCAAGAAACTAAAAAATTTGAACGATTTCCAGGGTTATAACATTTCAAATTTTATTGCTCTATGGTTGATGTTGTGAACCATAAGTTACAGGAAAGCAGAAGACAATAGGAAGCAATACTTCGTAATGGAAGGCAATGGCACTGAGCAGGAACAGACCATCAGCTAAAGAATTTGTAATTCGTTACTTCATTCATGGGTAAGAAGAGGCAGTAACTAGACTGAAACTTCCATGTCCAAAGATTGGGAAATCTGTATGATATCTGGATTTTTTCCAATGTGTTTCCAGGTGTTGTATACTGCATTGAGAAGGCTCTGTATAGTTTCAGAAAAGGATTGATTGCTTTAGTGTGGTCAAATTTTCTAGTTGTACTTGTTGTATGCTGTCCAGGGATGGGAATATCTCTGTGACATTTGGATTTTTCCTGGAATTCCAACCAACTTTCCTATTTTCAATGCAAATATTATATGAAAAACATTATACCAGCCCTCTATATATATATATATATATATATATAGAGAGAGAGAGAGAGAGAGAGAGAGAGAGAGAGAGAGAGAGAGAGAGAGAGAGAGAGAGAGAGAGAATGTGTGTGTTTGAATGCACATGCATGCTCGAGTGTGTCACTTTATTGAAAGCATAAGGATTTTGGGAACAAAATTCAGAAGCTAAAAAAGCCAAAACCCAGTGTTTTCACTTGTCATATCAGCTGGCTTTGGCTTAATTTGCGATGGTTAGAGCCTTAATTTCCATTGAAGTGTCCACAGTTTTAGGTATTGGTCTATCATCTCATACTCCATAAATGTCATAATGGAAATGGCTATTCCCTACCCATGGCACAGTCTTGGATGCAAAATTCAGTCTATTGCAACATGTAGCTGGAATGTTTTGTGCAACAATATATTCTTCTAGTAGGTCATCATGAAGAGCCCATATTTAGGGGTTTGTGTTTGGTTCTTCATGAGCAGTTCTGTGGCTATTGTTCTCTAACCAGCCTCGCACAACTTGGTTGATGTAATAAGTTTGGCATTGGAGGTTCGGCATCTCCTTTCCTCTAAGCATAGAACTCTGTAACTTCGCTTGCAATTAATATTTCCCTTTAGATGTCCACGAAAACTATATACACTGAACTTCAAGGATCAAAACTATTCTTATACCAAATAAAGGAAGTGCTTTGCAGGAAGGATGGTCTAGATTTGAGAATCTCTGGAACAACCATAAGTCTTAATTTTTTGTCTAATGGTACCACTGTTTGAGTAATGTGAAGCTTGAGCTCAATGTATCTTGAAAATAAGTGTGGATCAAGATATAGGTATTAATAGATCTTAAGAACAAGACATATATTGCCTAAGATGGATAGTCAAGCATGAATATATGTTTGCCGGAAAATCTTAACTATCTGCACCATTTAAATTGGATTTAGCACCAGCCAGAGTGTCACTTAAGCTAATGTCAAGTTCGGTTGAGAAAGCATGTCAAGTGTAAAATCGTTTCCCCCAGGAAGGATGCTTCAATCTTAAAATAATGCTATCTATTTAGCTTTTATAGGTTGGCTGGGGTTTGTTAGGATTCTTCTGAAACTCTTAGGAAAGATGAAGACTTGCACTTCCAGCTACTGCTTTCCTGTGTCAACCATCATGAAAGTTTTATACTAAAACCAACAGGATTGTAGTAGTATAAGCAAAGGAGAAGTTTGCTTTGATAGAGGGCTGACATGACCTAGAGCTCTCTATATGTGAGCTAGCTTCTATCCCTGGAATTTTGAGAGTAGACTTTGACATGACAGAGGACTATAGCATTTCAGAAGTATGCTGCATGAATAAAGGAGAATCTGATGCAACTGAGACTATTTCAATGACCTCTGGTGTTACGCTCATTTTAATCAAATATTCATGTTGAACTCCATACTGATTGTAAAAGGAGAAACAGCTCTTCATTGTTCCTGATAATGCGTCCAACATTAGCTTAGTTAGAGCCGTTTAACTGCAAATTGAACATCATGTGTTTGAGGTGCACATGCAAAGATCCAGTGAGTCGGTGAGGTACGGTTGGAGGCAAACTTTGAAAACTTGTAAGCCATCTATGCAATTATTTTTTGTGTGCCATGCCAGAGAGAGCAGTGTATACAATGCTCGAGGGAATGGATTCTTCTCTTTCTCAGGTTCTTTCAAGGACTTGCAATAATGTTAGCAAGGATCTGATTTCTCTTTCTAGGCTAGAAGATTCCTATTTGAAATAACAAGCAGCTGTTTTTTCTGAACCTTGACGCTGTTAGATAAATACTCACACATACCCTTAAGCAGGCTTGAACTCATGACAGGGCACTATTCAGACCCACTCTTGCACCACTGCGCAACACTCACACACCCAATAAGCATTTATTAGAAAGCATTAGATGTGTTATCCCGGCAGATTTGTAAGTGTAGAAGCCTTCCAGGATTTTTAGTCATTGACATTTTTAGCTTTAAGTTATTTGGTTCTGGTTAGGAAAATATTTGAACTTATTGTTTTGGCAATGGTGTTTTTGCAATTTATTAAACAGTAGTTGGTCTGCTGCTTTGTACACCCGTAAAGTTGACGCACGGTAAAGTTGTCATTGTGTGACCTTGAGGGTCACGTGTTCAAGGCTTGGAAACAGCCTCTTGCAAAATGCAATGTAAGGCTGTGTACTACAGACCCTAGTGGTCCACCCCTTTCCCGGACCCTGCATACACGGGAACTCCGTGCACTGGGGCTGCCCCTTTGGTTGGTCTGTTGCTTGATTTGATTAGGGAAATATCTGACTCCTTGTTTGATAATGCTATTTCTCAGTTTACCAATCACTCTGGCTCTGCTGTTCATTTGGCTTTTGAAAGCTGTAACAGCCTCAGACTGATTAACTAGAAAGCAGCATGTGACACAAAATATCTGCAAACTGTGTCCACGTCTTTCTCCAAAGGATTCAACAAGTTTCCATACGTTCTCCACTGCACAACCATGCTTGGGTCTCCCTAGTTATCATGATAGCAGTAGGGAAGAAGTTTTCAAGATATTAAACCTCTTTGCTTTCTGACCACAGGTTAGCTCATGCAAACACAAGCAAAGTTGCAAGCTTTTTCACGTGACAGAGATTCTATTATACCTAGATTTTTCTCTGGCCATAGCTAATGCAGACTGGCCCTCGGCCCTCATCTTTTCAAGGATCACAAGCCTCTCCTATGCAAGTGTTTCCTTGGTTCAGAGCTATCTTATTAAGGATTTTTCCCCTTCACAATCATTATTATCATTTTTTTTCTACCTTCACTATTATGACGATCTTGACAAGCCGAAAAACGTTTCCCTCACTTAAAGGAGATTGCGACATATGAACTTCCAGGAGTACCTCAGATTCATCTGAAGCCCAGCAGTGGCGACATGTTCTTCACGAGTACTAGGATTATTGAAGCTGGTCTTCCACAACCTCAACCAGCCAACTGAAGAGCAACATCCACCATATGTGGAACTAGTGACCTTTTTGGCCTGATCAGATTATCCCAAGGCGTTTGATGATGGTATTAAGTGAAAGATTCGACTTTTGCCATCACCGGAAAAGACCCACTGATCGGAAAAGTCAAGTCGTTCAAATCCGTGCAGTTGTATGGACTGCTGACCATAAATATTGGCTTTTCACCTGTCCAGAAAGTTGTCTGTTTGATTGAAAATTGGCTGTCACACCCATCAGTTTTAAACTTTTTCATTCATTCTTGGGGCTATTTGGACGGGGTTAGTATGCTGCTGATAACATTATCAGGCTGTTTGCAATGGGAATAAAACTAATGGATTAAGCTGTTCCAGAGGAGTAAAAGTTTTTCTTTGTAAATTGAAGTTTTTCTGCCTACACCAGTAAATTGGTAAATCATTCAGTAGCCAATTGACGTGGCTTTGGTCCCATGCTAAACAGATAATTTCATCTGCAAGCTACAATTCATCAAAATCCAATGGTTCACATTTTCCTGACAAAATCAATTACAATCTTTCCAAAAGGGTCTAGGAATGTCTAGTCAAAGACAAAATCAAGTGGTGATGCATGGGCTTGTCATTATCTGCTACATTAACGAATTGGATCATTGCCAGCATGAACCATGTGGGTTCTAAAAAGAGTACTTCTTCCTTAAGCAAGCGAGTATCTTTTTCCTTATCATATTTCTAATAGTGTCCATGGATACTTATCTTATCACCTGCTACTAGCACACCTAGGATATGGAGAAAACTATTCAAACAAAATAGCCTTCAAACATTTGTGTTGGATAGCTTTGGCAGTGAGTTAGAGCTGCTAATAGCTGGGGACAAGATCTCTGTCCCGGTGCCAAACAGCCCCTATTATGACTGCCAATGAACTGTTTGTGACAGACTGAGCAGGGAAATCTGAGCATATGCCATGGTTTCTGTGGATCTATTAGGCGCATGTCACTGTAGTTGTTCTCACATTATGCCATTTCATTGATCAAAACCATCTTCATGATAAAACTCGTTGTGATGAACGACTTGTACATCAAAATTCTTCCTTGTTGGATGATTCTAAACCTTTGATTTGTAAGAGATCTTTCATCAGATACAAACATTGCATTTTGATTTTTCTCACTTTGAAGGGTCATACAGAGATGCGTACAATATTTAGATGGACTCTGGTTTTCCGCCACGCCTCATCCATTGCATGGTTACTGGATCATTGAAAACAGTAAGCCCACTTATAATCTTGGCCGCTAATGTTTTTCAGATGAAAATTTGCACATCCGCCGTATAACAACTCCGTTCTCAGTTAGATTAGCCAACACATCCGCCGTTGTGCCAAGGCTCCTCTTTCCCCAATCCTGCATAGGTAGAAGCTTCGTGCACTGTGACTGCCTTTTATAACGACTATAAGCCTTTCATATATATAGGAACGGCCAATCTCTCCCCAGCATCTTCATTATTCTCGTTCTCCCTCAAAAGTAGCAACTCGCACGTGCACGCATCCTCACTCGTATGAGTCGGAAGGAACGAGTGTTAGCAGGAAATCAATTTTATCGGCGATATTGCATCCGCCGCTAAAAGTCATCTTCCCTTACCTTTGATTTTTTCACACGCTCTTCCGCATTTTAATATTACATATTTACCAACAATTGTGCATTTCCTCATTTTTCAGCTCTTGAAATTACCTGCTTACGTATTTTGACAAAGGATGCTGATATATTGGCACTCTATTTTAAAAAATCTAAATTGTTCGCAACGTTTCTCTTAATTTAGATGGGCTATGTTTTCAATTTCTTATCCATCGAATAATATTTGTAGCTGCTGTATTAAGTTGTAAAATGGGCCGTAAATTGTTTTATAGTTCATTTTTCAACTCAAGAAAATAATGGCCAGAATCATCCAATGTATGAAAATTTTAAAGCATAACCCATCTCTATCAAGATCAAGATATTGAATGAACGGTTCAGATCTTCAAAAAATACAAGCCCACCTACAGTTACGGCCAACAGGGGCGGATGTATGGCCACCCTTTGTCAAATCCCTCTTTCTTCTTCTAAGGGTTTTATTTTTATTATTATTGGTATACACGATGAAGTTCTATTATGCATGCCTTTTGATCAACGCACCTAACTTTAGCAGTCTACAAGAACGCAGAAGAGTTTCATTGACCATTGTAGGAATGTGACCTAATTTTTCCAACGAAATCTAGCATGAACCACGTGGGTCCACCCACCAGTAGGGTCCACCCTCCTTTGCAAACGTCACGTTAAAGTATTTTACATTTAGAAAGCAAAAGTAATGATGATTTCAAATTCTAGAAGGCCCCACACGCTTGAGAATTTAATAGAAAGGTCGTAGCATATCACATGTGAGTCCAGCAATTTGGTCATACATTTACCATTGACTGCCATAAAAAATCTAAATCACTGGTTAAGAGCTATCTCGTTTACCTTTGAGCAATATAATTTAGCATATTTTTATATAAAAATTCTCAGTTGCCTTCAAAACTCACGATTCATGGGCTTGTTTTGTGCACGAGGAAGGATTATTATTAATTTAATTAGCATAAACAAAATTAAATCTAGCTTGGTCTTCCAACTAACTAAATTAATAAAGCATACAACTACATATATGTACATGTAGAGAGAGAAAAGCATCTTAGAAAATTCATGATATAAATATTTTAAATTAAACCTTTGCAGGTGTGCAGGATCAATTGTACTAGGACGAGTATGAAGGGTTGTCGAACTTGAGGAAAGGAGTGTATTACCTACGAAACTAAAAAATTTTTACTTTTGAGATTAAAATAAAAGTAAATTGAAAGAAAACTAAGATAATAAAAAGTAGTTTAAGTCAAATAAATCATGCTAATGTTTTTTCATTACTTGAAATTGTATATGAAAGAGAAGCTCTTGATCATAAGGTAGAGCATCTCTAAGTAAGGTATAAATAATTTCATGACTCATCTAATGTTAGCATAACTTATTTAAGAAAGCATTTGCTCATACATAAAAATCATGAAGTAATGATCCTTTTTAAATTACAAGTACTAGAATCAAAGTAAAATAAAATACTAAAATAGTTATTCAAATAACCTCATCATCATCATCAAGACCTTATCCCAATTAGGGGTCGACCACCTGAATCTTATTCCTCCATTCCTCTCTATTAAGTACCATGACTCTATTTAGTCCCAAAGTTTTTAAATATTTTCTCACCACTTCTATCGATGTTCTTTTGAGCCTTTCTCTTGCCCTTTTATTCAAATAACCTATTATCATGAAATTATTTATACATCAAACTTCAAAACTAAAATCCGTAAACTTGAATGAGAAAACATAAATACTTATCTTTTGGCTTCTTCCAATTTCTTAATTTCAAATTTAGCATTGCATAATGAACGATTTATTGAGCATGGTTAATGAACTCTTCATGGTCAGTCTTATTCTTTTTTAGGACATTTTTTCAGGCTTCTTCGGGTTAAGAAGCATAAAAAATAGTCAACCTCCTCTAAGTCGGACATTTTTAGACTTTTATAGATGAGTTACCTTTCTTATCCATGAGAAAGTTTGGATAATAAATAACAAAATTTTCTAATAAGAGAATACTTGGCTAGCAAGCATTCATTTTTATCCTCTAGTTGATCAACCTTTGAATACATCTACCTCTATTGATTTGCATAGCTAAATCTTGATCAAATAGCCAAGATTAATTTGATCTTCATTGTCCAATTGATCGACCTTTTAATCCACATAAAAATCTCTTGCTCCGCATAGCTGGATTTTGATTAAATGGCTAAGATTAATTCTGAAATAAAAATACATTAATTAGCCATTTTAAAGTCAAAACTCAAGCATCTGATTCCTATAAATTAGTTCTATACTAAATTAAACTATTTAAACTCTCAATCCGAACTAGAAAATAAAGCAAAGAGACATAATTTTTATTAATCAAATGACATTCATCAATGCATGGTAACCCCATTTTTTATAGTGATCCAAGGTATTCATTTGATTTAGAATCATCAAATGGCTTTAAATACAAAAAATATTATCTAAAGGCAATGCCCAAAACCTTTTTTGAGATTATTGAGGTAAAACAAATGGTGTAACATATATATATATATATGTAAAGCCAATACCAAATATCATATATTTTACAGCCATAGAAAGTCCAAAAACAGGTGTTGGGCACCACCTTTCAGTGAGATTTTTGCCACTTAAATTTTTTAAAAAAAATTTAAGGCCGCCTTCCATTTCTTAAGATGCCTCGTACTTACTCTACAAGCACAATGAGAGAGAGAGAGAGAGAGAGAGAGAGAGAGAGAGAGAGAGAGAGAGAGAGAGAGAGGCATGTTATGAAAATAAAAAAAAGAAAGAAAAAGAAAAAAGAAAAAATGCGCATATTTATGTGATTCCCTCCAAAATGAAATGAAGTGTGTCCATAAACTTGCATTAGTTTCTCTATTTGCACGGCTAGAAAATGGGCGTCACAAGGTACACAAGATTTATCCACTTCACAAATATATATTCACACACACAAACATGTATATATCCTATAAATACATACATATATCTTAGTAAAATACACAATTGTTCCTCCTTTTACAAAATAGAAAACCATTTATCTTTTTCAGCCCTCAATTAGCTAATTTCATAGAAGGGAGCCTTGGCGCAATGGTAAAAGTTGTCATCATGTGACTTTGAGGTCACGGGTTTAAGTCATGAATCAGTCTCTTGCAAAATACAAGGTAAGGCTGCTTACTATAAGCCCTTGTGGTCCACCCCTTCCCCCGATTCAGCATAGGCGGGAGCTTCGTGCACCAGGGCTGCCCTCTAATTAGCTAACTTCATGGATCGGGGTGGACTCCACCCCTAAATCTCCAATTTACAATATAATTCAATACAATCACAACAAGACGAAACCAATCAAAATCCACACTCACAACTAAGCTGTGATCACTTCTTAAGTTTTAAATCTGCAAATTCGTATCCATAAACTCCTAAAAAGAAATAGCTTGGTACTTTTTTAAGCTTTAACTCACGCAATCCATGTGTTGATAAAACTCGTACATTTTCAAATGAAAGCCCCCTCCACTTTCATTACCGAGCTCTATAAAAAACTAGACAGAGCGAAAAAAATGGAAAGACGAGTCTGCTGCTCATATCAATTGAGGGGTGGGACCCAAGAAAGAGACTTCCATTGTCTACGTCACATATGAATTTTTATGGCCTGGCACATGGTTATGGCCAATAAATTATTTGTCCTCCCTGCGTCTACTTGCACAGACATGACCTTGCAAGTGGCAGTAGACACAATCAGACATTGACCCTTCTGTGCACACCCTTAGCCATGAGGGCAAATAGTATATTTGAGAAGAATAATTAAAGCATGGGAAGAAGAAGAAGAAGAAGCCCTATTGGAATACCACGTGTTGGCTACCAAATTCTTGATATCAATGCAAAAGGTGCTTCATTACAGTGGGCTAGACTAGCCAATCCTGCTAATTATTGGTCATTATATATAGACACGTGAATGTAGGTCTACTGGACTTATTAACTGGTTCCAGGAGGAAGTGGGAGTTTGTATGTTGACGTGCTACTTTCATAATATATTATATGACAAATTAGATGGTCACTGCATGCGGTTTTATTAATATACATGCAGATAAAAATTTATGCAAAGTCAAAGAAGATAGATGGATGATCTTTTTCTTCTTCTTTTTTTTTCCCTCTTTGTGCGTCGTGGTAGAGCAAGGCAATAGCGTAGAGCCAAAACCTTTATATATACTCACAAAGCTCGTAAATAGTGAAGGGGAGCTTTGGTGCAGTGGTAAGGTTATAGGCATGTGACTTTGAGATTACGGGTATGAGACATAGAAACAGTCGCTTGCAAAAAATTAAGATACGGTTACGTACTATAGACTCTTGTGATTCACTACTTTTTAAAACTTCGTATATGTAGAAACTTCGTGCACAAAGTTACCCTTTTATTGTTCATAGATGATGCAACACTATCCTCCACGTCCTTGTTAGTAAAGGCCACATGGGCATTGCACCGCCTTTATTTTGTTCCATGAGTTGCAGAAAGGGCAATCGAGATACATCATTGGGATCTTAATATTGTAGTTGGTAGAATTTTCTATTGTTTGCTTACGAAAGATCCATTTTCCGCTCTAGAATAATTGTATATGGAATCATCAACTTGTAAGGCGTAAGGGAGAAGATTTGGTCCACGGTCTATTAATACGTATTTTTTAAGACTAGTACACAGTAAATAAGCTGCAGCTAGCTGACATGTCATTGGCTCAGAAAAAAGTAAATCCTATTACTTTTTCTCAACTAATGGAGTGTTAGCTGCTCCTAGCACTTGCAATAATTTGTTGTTGCTAACACTCGTGTATATGTGTATGTGCGTGTATGCAAAGAGAAAGAGAGACATTTGATTAGCTGAGAATGAGTTTCTAAGTTTCATTTTCTCTAACTTTTTTATTTTCTATTTCTTCTGAACTAATTGGATGTCAACTATTCTTTAAACCTCTGTGAAACATTTGAATATACTACTTAATTTCAAGTGTTTCATGCAAGTGCAAGCAGTAGGTGACATTTGATTAGCTGAAAAGAAGTAGAAAATAGAAATAATTAGAGAAATGGCAGTTAAAATTTTTTCCATAGCTAATCAAATGTCACCTATACTTTACACCAGCGGCTTCGACCTCCACCAAGACTACTTAAGTTAGTGGGCACAAAAAATGGACCTGAATCATATGTCTTTGACAATAAAATGCTCAAATTATGGAACTTATTACCTAATTTTGGTGGTGAGACTCAAAAGAACAATGTGCTAGAGTTTTTCTCATTTTCTGTTGAGATTTATGTAAGATGGCAAAAAATCATGAATTTAAATTTTATGGCCACATCAAAGTAAGAGCATGATTCCATCATAACTCCACAGTTAAGCGTATTTAGACAAGAGCACTGCTCAGAATGATCTCGTCGTAATTCCCTGTGTTGCACCGTTTACATCTTTGCTTGTGGCTAGGTTTTCCTTTTTCTTTTGGTGGAGATGACCTCCTTGCCCACTAAATGAAGTTTCAATGCATGATATTTTAACTTTGTTAGTTCACCGGTGGGCGGCTGTTAGTTGTGGATCAACCCGCTCCGGCTCCACCCAACCACATTTTAGTTGCATGATCATTGTACGTAGTTTTCTTGTTTGAGAAGGCAAACGCTTGGCCTTGTCCTTTTTTCTTTTCTTTTTTTAAAATGCAATGAACAGGAAGACTAGAAAGCTTTGGTTACTGTTGAAAGCATCTGTACGTTGACATTCTAAGCCGTTGAGTATTTTAAAGTTGTCCAAACTTTTTTATTTTATTTTAAGGGGAGTCTTGGCGCAGTAGTAAAAGTTGTTGTTACGTGACCTTCAGGTCATAAGTTCAAGACGTGGAATCAGTCTTTTGCAAAATATAATATAAGGCTGCTTACTGTAGACCCTTGTGGTTTGCCCCTTTCTTGGACCCTGCATAGGAGAGAGCTTCGTGCACTGGGGCTGCCAAACTCTTCTTTTCTGTGTAGTTTGTTTGAAACAGGCTGAATATTTAGTTGGTGATTAGATTTCTTGTATTAGAGATTAAACTTAATTGTTCTCGATAGATCTTGCTTGTGGTCCATTGATTTTTATTGTTTTGATCCAGATCGAGATTTGGATTATTGTTCGTAGTTAATTAAACTGACGACTAGAAGGCGTCCGCGGGATCTAGATTAATTAATAATCGACTTCTTAAGCTTGCATTGGTATATTATGTATGATCGCGCCGATTAACAATCGTCGACGATTCAAAGGATCGACGGCCAAAGATTACCAGACTAAGGTGTCATCAACATCACCAATTCATACTAAGAACAAATAATTTGACTCTTTCTTCTCTAATTTATTAATCTAGCATTTTCGGGTCATAGATGCGGGGAGAATAAAAGATTTTTTTATTTACATAATCTCTTTGACTTAAACCGCATTATATTTAGAAAACTCATTGGGACCCGTTCGATCTCGCGAACGGCATTGATGAACACAAGCACAGAGCATTGCAGATTATCTTACAAGAACCATGTTTAATCTCTTAATTAATACAATAAAGATCGGGATTTATAAAACAGATTATCCAAATTTTAAGAAATTGTAAGAAATAAATATTCTCCAAGAAAATACTCACATTAAAGACACAGAAAAGGGTCCCACAACTTGATGAACAATCGGTCCCAATTTGCATAATTTGGACGGTCTGATTGGTCAAGAAATGGGCCGGCAACAACTGAAAAGAGAAAGGGTAAGTTTCCACATCTATTCAGGAGTCTCTGTCAAATGTACGACTACGATGGGGCATCAATAGGTCTACAATTTGATGGTTAGTGACATTTTTGTGACAAAAATATCTCCAGGAAGACCCAAAACGATTGCCCTGTCCATCCACATCTTAACGGCCCAAATTATTCCACGTGTGGACCCTACTTTGAAAGCGAAATGGACAAGCGAGACGCACAATTTCAATGATCAGTCCGATCATCTCATAGTTCTCGCCAAGGATTGGTCTCACGTAAAAATTCTTCACCACCGGATGATTCTAAGCGGTTGATTTGTCAAAAGAGGATGGTATAAAATATTGGGGCATGCCTCTGCCATTGAATGATTGATGAGATATACGGTTTGAATCATTAAAAAGAGTGAGCCCCACTTTTATTCTTGCCTAGTCTGGTTAATCTCAGGCATAGACGCCCCCCTTTTCTTGACAAATAGGCATGATTTTGGAAAATCTAAGCCGTCTATCTTGCATAACCCATCGGATGATATTAACCTATGATCTTTGCATTAAAAATCTCAATCATTGACTTAAAATTGACAAATAAGTGCTCAGAGTCTTCCAATTAGCGTGATTTTTGAGGTGTAGCCTATGTAAGGAGGGCCGAGTAAGATGAACGGTCTAGATCTAAAAAACTGAAATAAAGATGGATCATCTGTGGATTACCAATTTCCCTTCTAGGCTATTACCAAAAGTGGGCCACGGGTATTGTTGACCGCACAGATTTTCCAGTTTCCAAAATACGAGCACCCACCAATACCATTCAAAATTTTAAAAAATTCTTAATTATCCCCACAGAAAGAATAAAAAATTTTAAAAATAAAATCCCAAAGTTGGAGGCACATCCCATATTCTTATCTCCCACGCCACAAAAAATAGCAAAAATTCCCATCAATAAAGCATCACGTGGTACAACAAAACTCGACCGCATTGGTGGCTACCAACAAGCAACACGTGCCGTCCGAATCACCTTATTTACATTCTTGACCCTGCCACGTTTCGACTTCTCATTGGCCGGGACAAAGCATAGCATTTTAGTCACACGACCGCGGAGGGGAGAGCAGGTGAATAGAGCTTCTAATCTCAACCGTCCATCCATCCACGTACTGGAATCCTGCTTTTTCAGCAGTCAACTCGGGCAAGGCGAGAGCACGTTGTTATTGGCCGAGCGAAAGCGACGTGGAATCTTCTGGCGCATGATCACATTACTCTTATCAACGCACATGCGTGACCTTTTTGCTAGTTGGCACCAAGAGTAAAATTGGGTGCCGGTATCAAACCAGAGGGGCCGTCTGCAATTTGTTTACTAATCTGAGGCTTTTCTATAGGGGAACCTGGTTTCCGGTTTCTTGAGGAAAGCGGTTTTGGAAACAAACTGCAGTTGGAATAAAGGAGGAGTGCTGACGTGGGATTAGCATGGACCCGTACCACGTGGGTACAGCGTCGGATGAGAGTCTGGGAATTCATCGGCGAGTAGTATGGCGAGTTAGAATGAATCGCGAGGAAGTAGACCTCTACAAAATTAGGCCAACATAGAGTTATACATATACGAAACATTAATAATAGAAGACTAATTTATAAAAAATAAGGGGGATAATATCTCTTCCCATTTATTTATTCTCTATATTTATTTTGGGTATTAATAAACCACCTGATTTGATAGTGACACCCCAATCTCTTGAACCGGGAATGCTGCTCTACGGTGCAGCCTCATTGTAAGCTACCGAATTAGTATAATCTAGCTCGTTCATGTAACTTAATTACACTTCAGATTATCTAGTACTCTATAACAGTCAATTAGATGATATTGATCCAAAAAATATTCAACCTGCCTGGTGGAAAAGAATTCAATCTCTCTTGGAATACCTTGGTTGCAAGTTCGAATCCCCAATTTCTCCTTTTACAGTACATTAATGTAGGTTAATGTGCGAGTGATTTGCTTTGTAAGTTTTTGTTTGTACTCAAAGAAAAAGACCTCAACATGATCTTTATTGATTTAGAAAAAACTTATAATAGAGTCTCTATAAAGTTAACATGGAGGGTGTTGGATAAGAAAGGGTTTTTGCAAGGATATATAGATATAATTAAAAATATGTAAAAGAAAGCAGTAACAAATGCTAAGACCACTAGTAACGAGACTGGTAATTTTTTTGTCATTGTAGGATTCCACCAAGAATCGGCATTGAGTTCATACATTTTCACATTTGTTATAGATGAGTTAACAAAACATTTGCATGAGGAGATTCCATGATGCATGCTATTTGTAGATGATATAGTTTTACTTGATAATACAAAGGAAGGCATAAATACAAAGTTAGAGTTATGGAAATAAGCATTAGAATCTATAAGATTTAAAATCAGCCGAACTAAGACATAATATATGAAATGCAATTTTAGCAAGGAGAGAAGGAGTGGAACACTAATTAAGATTGATAACCAAGAAGTCCCCCTAAAAGATCACTTTCGATACTTATTATCAATGATTGATGAGAGAGGAGAGATTGAGAAGGAAGTTACCTAGAGAATCCAAGTGAATTGGAACAAATGAAGATGCCCACTTGGAATTTTGTGTGATCATATGGTTTCACTCAAACTAAAAGGAAAATTCTATAAGATGGCTATAAAGCCGGCCATGCTCTATAAATCATAGTGTTGGGCAATTAAGAAACATGATGTTCACAGGATGAACATTACAAAAATGAGAATGTTGAGATGGATGAATGGCAAGATAAGAAAAGATAGAGTTAGGAATGAAAACCTTATAGGAAACTTAGGGGTAGCATCAATATGTAACAAGATGAGGAAGATTAGACTTAGATGGTTTGAACATGTCCAAAGGAGGCTGAAAATAGCACTGATTAGAAAGAGTGAGACAATGCAAGTAGAAGGTTTTAAAAGGGCAATGAAAAGGCTCAAAAGAACATAGATAGAAGTTGTGAGAAAATATTTAAAAACTTTGGGACTAAATAAAGTCATGGTACTTAATAGAGAGGAATGAAGGAATAAGATTAATGTGGGCGACCCCTAATTGGGATAAGATTTGATGATGATGATGACCCAAAGGAAAAAAAATAGACAATTTGGCATATGAGTAATGCATCTCTTTGGCATTAAAAATTGAATCCGGCCAATAAATTTTTATTTTATTTTATTTTTTTTAAGTTGGTGTATGACCAAGGATGGATCTGTAACCTTTGGTTGGAGAACCACACACTAGTTTCTTAGATAAGACTCTTGATAAATTTTGTAGAATATGAAAGCACATTTAATCAGATGCTAAATTGTTGAATTGAGATGAATTTTTGGCTATTTGACATCCAATATAGGAGAATTAAGACAATTTCGAACATATTAAGATCAAATGGTGCCTATTATATGTATTGGGTGGCTTGAGGTCCAACTAGAGTCTTGGCTTTCTACTACAATGGTTCAAAAAGGGCCTTTTATGCTAGGTCATTGGTTCAAGTCGCTAGTTGATTTAAAATACATATCCATAAAAACTCGCTTGCTTGCGTAATGAGGTTTCTTGCTCTCTTGTTTGAAACACTCTTGACATTTTCTATTACAAGTAATCCAAGTTAGGTTTATGTTAATTGATAAAATGCTACATGCCTTGTAAAAAAAGAAAAAGAAAGCCGATATTGTAATAACCCTAGATTTTTGTAAGTTATTGAGAAAAATTAATAAAGTTTGAATTTTCAAAAATTTTGGGCTGGAATATTAGGTTATTGGAAATTCTCTTCTTAAAGAGATTAAATCATGATTTAAAGTGTCAATATTTATAATGTACTCGAAAAACTGTTCAAAATGACATTAAGTATGTTCAATTCTGAGTTAAAATGAAAAATTCATAATTTTCTAAATAAAAGGGTAACATAGTAATTTCACTCATAATCAAGATTTAAAATATAAATATTTAGAATGTACTTAGAAAACTAATCAAAATGACTCTAAGTACACTAAATTCTGAGTTTGGACAAATAGTGCATAGTTTTCTCTATTTTTGAAAATAAAAGGGAAAAACAATAATTTCACTCTTTAGTGGGATCTACAAAAGTTAGGTAAGGACTGAGATCAGCAATGATGCAAGTCAAGCATCAGCTAACACTTAGCCTCTAGTAGAGGTAGTGGAATTTCCACTCCTCATTTTAAAATTTTGAGTGGAATTTAGATTAAAATAAAAAATTAATAAATAATAATAATACAAAAACTGCATATGAATACCTCTAAAACTTCCTCAAAACTTTTCAAAACTTCACCACAAAATTCTCTAAATCTCCTGAAAAATCAAAACAAAACTTCTCTCCCATTTTCCCCAATCTCTCTCTTTTTTCCTCTTTCTCTCTCCTCCTTTTAGAATAGTACAAGAACCCTAATTTTAATTAGCCACTCTGTTCTAGATAAAATTTCATGGATCTTACTATCCATATTGTTCTAAATTCCTTGATCTATAAAATTTCCAAAGTAATTTCAAGATTCAACAGTTCAATCAACGGGAAAGCACAAATCAAGTTTTATTTGGTGAGTTATGATATACGACGAGAATTTATTTCTTTTGGCATCAATTCTTTATTTCTAAGCAAATTAGGTAGGTGGATATCATCCCATATTTATTTTATGTCATGTTTGATATTTTTAATTTTATTAAATTTGATTTTCTGTTAATTTTTGGGAAAATCAAGTTTGAGTGAAAAACCCTCTATATCTGTATCATGAAGGGCTTAGATGAAAAATCTAAGCCATCCAATAGATTTAGAAGGATCCAAAACCCCTGTATATGAAATAACAACCAATTTTGTAGAGATTTGATGGCCCAATTTGATGGAAGAAAGGGAGATGGTGATTTGATGGTCCAATTTGGATTGTCTCACCATTTACAAGTCACCACCCCATTTCCACCGATGGTTACCGGTAAAATAAGGTGGGGTGACCGGTTCCATCGCTTTTGTCCTATTCTAATTACCATATCAAATTTGGACAATTAAAACAACTGTGAACTTCACAATTCAATTGTGGAGTCATCTGAACTCCAAATTGAGATCGAAAAGAAGCTATGGAAAGCTTATAACTTTTATTTTCTTTTGAAATAATAAAATTTGGAAAATTCTTCATAAAACTTTTTGTATTTAAGAATTAAGCTTCTAATTTTCATGATCTTCAAGATCTGAGATGATCAGATCTAGGGGATCTGATTTATTGATGATATAATATTGAAATCAAGTGATATCTATGATTTATTTGGACAGATCTAAGATAAATTGAAGGATCTACCTTTTATGGTAGAAAAACCTCAAAAATACAAAGGGACGCACTTGATCAATGAGATCAAGTACGATTAGATCCTTGGGATGAATTGAATGAATGATATTATAATGGAATCCATTTAAATCATGAATTGAATATGACCAAAAGCAAAGGAATATGATTTTGGACCTTAATAGAGTAAAAGCCCTAAAATTAATTAACCTTTGATTAAAAAAAAAAGACATAAGATCTAATTGTTGGATCATAAGTAAAAGCTTTAATAATGAGAAATTGGTTAGCTTGATTTATGCATTGATTTCATTTGATTTCTTTTATGAATATAGGATCCATGATAGATTATTTTAGTATAACTTTATTTTAAATGTCCATAAAATTATTCATGAATGATAAATTGTAACTTAGGACTATGCCAGGATTTCATGTTAGATTAGATTATAGTATGAGATGATATCTTAGGTCCATGGTAGTTTAATTTGAGTTTATTAGATAAAATACATTAATTAGAAATCATGCTAGTATAATCTTAAGTACCTTGCACCATTATCATTAAGTTATTTAATTATATAGTTTTATGCTTTAAATTTATAATTCATTTATGGCTAAAATTTATTAGTAGATTTAATTGTTAAAGCAGTTATGAGATAAAGAGCATAAAATACTAAAAATGGAATCTAATGAGAAAGTAGATTTCATGACACTAATAAGAGTGAATTATTTGACTTACACTTAATTAGTAAGGGTTACAGTTAGTAGGACAATATAAGGAATATCAAATCCTTGACCAAAACTAGGAAAATAATAAACCTCATGAATGACATTTTAAATGTTCATAGATTTAGTTAAAATCAATTAGAAAGAGTACTTAGGGTTAACATGCTCATAGGAACCTTATGAAAGGTTGAGTTAAGGTCACTCTAGTGAATGTTGAACATAGTTGTTAATGGGGTTTTCTAATAGAGCCTCGCTCTTCCTCTATCTTTCATTGACATTTGTGAGGTCTAAACGCCTTCGTACATGATGATTGAAGTAACCACCTTGTATTCACCCATTCAGCCAATAAGCCTTAGCTAATTAGAAATAAGAGGAGCAGTCTAGACTTAGGCTAAAATAAGTTATCTTCAACCAGTAAAACATTAACTGGTTGAATAATAATAATAAGAACATAAAAGGTTAGCAAATTATTTAACCTTAATAAAAATAGTAAGTAAGATAATGATGATCAAACAAGATAAAATTTTGAATGATAAAAAACAATAAAGGAAAAGAAATACAAATATAGATTAGATTGCTTATGTATGATATAGATAGTACTTGTATAGAAGATACTGAACCCTTGGTTATATGTGATTTAAGGAAGAAAGATTCAGATCATTCTACATAAGGATAATCAAAAGACCATGTAGTATGTGTCATTAATTAGAAAGATAACATTATACGTATGATTTGACAGATATATGTTGATCAAGATTATAACAGATTTCAAAGAGTAAGAATACCTTATTGAAGTAGGTGGATTTTAAGAATAGCTTTACATGAAGATACATGTTTAATACCTGATTTTATGTTTTGAAGTATTGACATGTACAATACCAATATATTGTGGTAAATATCTCAAATTAAATATGATCCAACCAAATGATGAGAAAAATAAGTATAAAATGGTTAAGTCAAGAATTGAGAACAACCTTAAGTGAATAGGGGAGTAGAAAATATTCCAACCCTAGATAAACAGACAGATAGTCTGATATATATATATATAAGTATTGTTTTACATACAAGCATAGAGGCTTGTGGTTTTGTTTTAAACAGGCGTAGGCTTAATAATGCTATGCTAAGAGAGTTATGGAGGTTTGGCCACCTGTTTTTTGAAACTTGATGATATTGAATACCAAGTTTAAGAAAGATTGAAAGTCGGGTGGGGCAATTATGGGAAGGCCACTATTGTGACAGCTATGGTCCCCCTATACAGACACGGATATTGTAATTTTCATTAATAATGGTATAAGTGGATTATAAAGCAGTTATCTGGGAGCGTTGTATGGATTAGACTGTAAGCAGAGTAGTCCTTAATTATATTGCATTATGATGAATATGAAATTGGCATAGTGAAATGCCTTAAGGGATGACATGATAAAATGCTAGGTAATTGTATATTACCAGTATTTTTCCCAAGAAGGGAAATCCCAGTACAGTAACTGGCTGATCTACAAATTTCCTATAGTGAAAGGAGTTAATCAGCTTAGTATGAAAATGATTATTGACTATTTTTACAAATTTTAATAGATTTGTCCGTGTACAATATGTATGTATAAAGATGAACACAAATGACAAAGAAATGAGATGCCCATATAAATGATAGTGGTCCATGAAAGTGTTTATGATAGAATGTATTAAGATTATACTATTAATAACTTACATTTTTATCCCCTACCAAACATAGCTTGTTGAGATATTGTAAATGTTTGAATGTTTATTATATCTCATATACAGAGAAGGAAACTTAAGAGCTCAAGACTTGAAGAAATATTGAAGAATAAGTAATCATGGTATATTCCTTAAAACATTATATTGAGAGCTTGTATTGTATTTAGAGCTTTGTAATTTGGATTGTGTATTTGGACAAGTATTGTAAGGATATAATGGGCTGTGTATTGTGAACCACTGAATGAATCCTGAAGTTTAATAAAAGTATATTTCTTCAATGAAATTTTATCTTGTACAAAACTCTACTTATGTTATGTATAAAGTGGTGACTTGGATTTTACAAAATAAATTCTAAAGAAAAGAATTTTTGCTACTTCATTTTGCGAATTTTTTTTACTAATAAGGGCCTTGTATTTACAAAATATATTATAAAATGTGTTATAAAACCTGGGTCGTCACAGGTATACCTTTTCAAGGAAGGTGTGTGCAGACCATAAGTCCGATTTGACTAGTGGCCCAAACTATTAGTCGAGTTAGGCGGTCAAGTCCTTACTCTACGATAACATTCAGTGATCCCAACCACCTCTCTAGTAAGGGCCTCAGCTAAGATATATGTGTTGCTTCTCTTTTTTGGCAGGTTCAATATCTATCCTTACAGTCTTACATTTTATTTTGCAAGAGACTATTTCCATGGCTCGAATCCATGACCTCAAGGTCACATGACAACAATTCTACTACTGTAGAAAGGCTTCCCTTCTCTTATATGCTAAATATGAAGAAATTTAGAGGAACGTAGCTGATTGTACATGTCACATAGTTGCCATTCTTTTAGTTGTTGATTTTGATGGAGAATGGGCCTCCATTTGTTGGGATTCTTCACTTAGGAGGGGGATTTCTTAGAATTTGTTTGAAGCTCTTAACTCTTTCAAAAAGTGTATTTCTAGAGATGGAAAGTATTTACTAAGTAGAATATTTATCATGAATAATTTTTTTCCCCATAATGTCGTCATGTGACCTTGCGGTCATGGGTTCAAGGCATGGAAAGAGCCTCTTATAAAAATACAAGGTAAGGCTGCGTACTATAGGCCTTGCAAAAGTCTCCGAATAATTGAAATTGCTTTGAAGAAGTCTACATTTCAGAAATGTTCACAGATAATTCAAAAGTTATCACATAAACTCAAACTTCAGGAAAATTAAACTTATTATATTAGGTTAAGATTAAGAGAAATTGATCAGTGTGTCGATGAATGAGATCTATCATTCGTTAAAAAAAAAAAAAAAATAGCACCAAAGCCTTCTAGCACAATGGAATAAAGACTCTCCCGCCTCGCTAACAAAGATTTATTCATGGGCGTGCATGTGTGTAACTTTCACAAATAAAAAAAAGATTAAGAGAAATTGAAACTCCAAACCTAAATTAGCAAAAACTTAAAACCTTTATTGTCAACATTTCTTTGATTCTTGGTTAAGTGATATAGATTTGGAAACTTATGGGCCCACTTCTTCTTTTTTCTGCGTGAAATGCGAGTATATTTATATACTCATATAGCATATAAAATCTCAATTTAAAAAAAAAGGAGGCTATTAAGATGGTGATTGATTCAGAAGATTCCCTAATTGATTGTTATGGATAACTTGTGATGTTGATCGTTATGGATAACTTGTGATTTGTTGGTTCATAATAATACATGATTAAAGTTGGTAGTTTATATGTTACTTTCCTTCTTAAAATTTCAAAATTTCAATGGAAATTAAAAAGATAAAAATAAAATAAATGTGATAGGAAATTCATCCAAAAAAAAATGTAAAAAGGAAAACAGGGCAAACAAACTGGCCAACCACGTAAGGGTGGCCACGCTCAAGTTGGCTGAAAAGATCAACGGACCTAATCACCTTCCACTATAACTGCCTTACGAACGAGTTCAAGGAAGGAGTGGGGCCCGAGTGGTTAAATATTGCAACGTGCAAACCGAAAGTGCGAGATTCATTTCTGGTCCTTGCGCGTACGCTCATTTGAGAAGTATTAGAGGGCTAGAATGCAAGTGGGATCCACTTCTTCAATAATCTCAACCATTCGTCTGGTGAAGGTGCTATGGTTGAGCGATGGATAAAAATTATCCACCGATGAACGATTATGAGCCTTTGATATGTGTTGGTTTAGATGATGAATGTTAATTGTCACTTTATCCCCCTTCCTTGAAGTCGGATCATTGATCAAATCATGGTTGGAATTTGGAACATGGACCGCCTCGATCTGTTAATCAGCCGCAGCAAAAGGCCAATGGCATTAGAAATTTAACTTATAACTGGTCCCACAATCGGATTTGAGCTGCCAAGTTGGCCAGAATCTAGACTTTTGATGGGTCCACTCAGACGTGCACATTTCAGGCTTATCAGCCCTGGTCTACACAAATATCCTCAGACATACAAATCGTATTTTAAAAAAAAAAATTCATTATCATTAGGAAACAAAATAGGGGCCCATGCTTTGCAGAAATCCATCAATAAATAAAAATTCAATAAATGGGGATATTTCCCGTCGAATTCAATGATACATTTCACAAGATCATCTCCATTTTGAATATTTATCGGCTTATATAACTAAAAACCAACTGGTATATGGCAAATTTTGTTGATAATACGAACGGTCGAGATCAGCCAAGGACGGGACCCATATGAGATAGTGGTGCACCCAGTCTAGCATTCCTAATGTAGTTCCTAGGCTACGGATGTGGGCTTGTGAGTACATTTGTGGAGCTTACCTTTAAATGATCGGACCGTTCATCTTGTTGTCCCATTTAGATGTCTGATAGACAAAAAATTGTATAATTTGGATAATTTCAATATTGTAAAAGCATACGAAAGTTGTACTTAGAAATAAATAATTTAAATTTTTTAATAAAAATATATAATCTTCTACCGGCTAGAGTCATCCAAGTCACATAATTTTGAATCTATAAGATATCTAAATCTAGATCAACAAGATGAATGAATACGATCGTAGGTGAGCCCCACGAAATATGTGGTGGCCGAACCATACCTCATGTAACCTTGAGGTTACGGGTTCAAGGCGTGGAATCAGCCTCTTGCAAAATGCAAGGTAAAGCTGCCTACCATAGACTCTTGTGGTTTGCCTCTTTCTCGAACCCTGCATAAGTGGGAATTTTGTGCACCGTGACTGTCCCTTTTTGCACCGTAGTAATTGTGTATATTTGTCCTGGTACCTATTTTGATGGTCTCATGCGGTATAAGAAAAGCTTTTATTCCAGCTCGTGGGCTCTCTTGAATGCTTTTTAAAGCAAAAATAATATAACTTCCACTAATTTTTCGGGTCAAAATACACCGCAAATACATATAAAACCTTACAGTTTAACTCCATTAATTAGCAATTTCTTCATGCCACGCATGGGCTGGCCATTTGCTTATTTATTGTGAGATACTCATTCAAGTAGGATTTATTTTATTACAAAATAAGTACTAAAAATTTTAAAGTAAAATAATTAATTTAAGACGTCCATTTTATTTGCCTCAATCAAATTGCATACCAAAACTATACTGGTCGGCTAAACGAACAATTAAGCCCAAAAGAACGGTCGTTTTTTCTACTTCTAAACGCGCAAAAGTTCGTCAACTGACCAGGTCAGACTGTCCAATTAGGACTATCTTTGAGGGCTGTTGGGCCCACTTGATGACTTGTTCCATCAGTTTATATCGGTCACGTATATGGCCCCCACACTTTTACAGTCCAAAGCTTACCATCCATTTCTAAATTTGTACCAACAGCACGATCTTAGTGACTTGATTAGTAGCTTTAAAATGGATGGACAAAATTGAATTCATCTCCACATGCGAAACAATTACGTCCACTCGATGACAGCCTACCGTAATTGCTACTTCTCCCATGTGGGCCCCGTTAAGATTCGAACAGTACAAATCAACTTGATCGTAGAACAGCAGCATGCCTGGTGATGTCAAGTACACATAGGAATGGTGGTTCCAATGGATACATTTTTATTTATATGATAAATTATTTCTGTGATCAACCACTCCAGCTATCACCTTTATATTTAGTAGGGCCCACACTTTTCTCTAATGAAGACCGTTGATTTAGTGCGCCATTGTTTGGGGAACCACAATTGCTCGGTCACTTTGCGACGAACCTTCTGCCGTTGGATGAAAACCTGCCAAAATAATCAACGGTTTATATATTTCGCTAGCATTGCAGGCACACAAGAAAATATAGAGAGTTAGGATCAACCATTGAAGATGAGTTAAAATGGTGGGCCAGGATTGTGTAACTCTGCATGGCCAAATATATTCGGAGGGAGGCGCGAGGAAATGATAGACGCCAAATACTCGCCGTGTTATTGTTTACACCCACGAGCCGGATCAGTCAGCTGACAACATGACATAGGGCGCACATTCAGGTGGATAAAACGTAGAAATCGCCGACAACCGGCAGGTGGAGACGACCAAGGATTCAGGGATTTTATAGTCCGCGCACGTGTTTGGTGACTAGACCAACCGGTTATGCAACCGAATGTTTCGGTAACTGTCAGATGGGTGTTCCCTGTATCGGACGGCTGAGATTGAGCGTTTGGTGAACCTGGTTGGCCTATAATAAAGCTGGGAAGAAGCGCGTCTTTGTGTACAAGCATTTCGGAGACGGTCTTCTTCCTCTCCGGGTTTTGAGTTCGTTCTGTTGCACTCAGAGAGAGAGAGAGAGAGTGAAAAGTGGCGTTTCTGAGCCATTTAAGCAATTCGGATTGGGATAAGAGATCTGTTTACTGGGCTTGGAAGTATTTCGGGGTTTGATTTGTCTGGATTTTGTTTTGTTAGAATGGAGAGGGATTTTCTGGGTTTGAATTCGAGAGACTCTGCGGCGGTTGTGAAAGAGGAATTTAAAGATGGAGGGAAGGAGACTGGTATGTTCTGATCTACTCTGGTCTCTGTTGTTCTTCATTAATCACCACTTTTCTCTCTGATTTGTGGGAATTTATGATGCTTCTCGATCTGGATTTTTCTGCCTGATTTGGGTTTTTTGGATTTGTTTTAGCTTTTAGTGAATTTGGAATTGAAATCTGGGATTTATTTGAAATTTTTTTTTTTGCCTGTAAAGAAAAGGGGAAAATGGTCATTTTGTTTGAATACATGAAGAAAAAGCAGTAGAATTGATTATCTTTCTTCTCTGGGTGAATCACAAATTCCTTTGTCTTAGATTGGTTTGATTTCGACCCAACCGGCTCACTTTAGATTGAAGCATTTATTTCACAACTAGTTTCTACTTTTTTCCCTTATTTTTGTTATGTCTGCTGGCAAATAAAGGAGGGCCTTCTCTGGCGTGTGTTTTCCCTGAACTTAATGAAATTTTCTTCATCTTAGGATTTATTTATTCTAGGAATTTATTTGATTCAATCTTCGAGTGTTGGGGCTTGCTAATGTGCGCCTTGGGAGAAGAGGTCTAAGAGGATATGGCGCCTAAGCTCGTAGAGAAATGGCCGGTTCCCGGAACTTCAAAGATTTCCAAACCAGAATTTTGCGTGTTTTTCAGTTCCGCCATGTTCTTCCCCAGTTGGCAGGTGAAGACAACGTCAGTTACAGCGGCCTTACAGGACTAAAGTTTTTTTTGACCTTTTATGTCTTGTTGTGGCGTCTTGCTTGTTCTTACCTCCTCAGCCGTTCCTTTACCACCGATTTTTCATCCAACGGTGCAGGTTGCAGTAATTGTTGATTCAACTTATGTGCGCCGTAGGATGATTTAGCTGCTGTTGTATGGTAAAACACGAGTATTAAGCAGATGATAGAAATGCTATCTATAAGTTGTCAGGGAATCTCAGGAGATGGTGTTGGGTTATATATGGAATCAACATAATATGCATATGCTGGGGGCTCTTCTTTTTTTTTTTTCTTTTCTAATTTTTTATATGATGATAATATTATGGTGGGGGGCAATTAGGAAGCAAATGGTGAAGTCAGCTCTGTTTTTTTCAGAAAATTAGGTTCGTTTTTCTGAGTGTATTTGATTTTTACCCTTAAAATGATTTCATCATGTTTTGATGTTATGGTGGGGGATTTACCTTTTTTGATGAAGTTTTTGACATTTATTGTGTCTTAACAGCTCAAACATAATCCTTAGAGAAGATCTATCGCCTTAGGCAGCAGCAGCATCATAATTTTGTTGGGTCAATGATTCGATGTTCATTTCTGTCGTAATTCTTAGTTTGGAAGGTGTTTCTTGATTTAAGATAATCCGAATTTGAGATGGGTTTTGATATTTGCTTAGAATTTGTTGTATATGGTGTTCTGATGTGCATATGCTTTCATGTTTGTGTATGTGGGATTTGTTGTCTATGCTTTCATGTTTGGGATTTATTGTTCATGCTACATGATAACATGGCTTTGCAACACTTTGAGTGAAATTCAGTTTCTTCCATGTCCATATAACATAGCGTTTGAGAATTGATATTATTTTGTGTTTGATTTAATATTTTTTCTGTTCTCTTGCCTTGCAGGATTCAATGGAAGTTCCGCAGTGCAGTGGCCTTTCTCCAACAAGGTCTCTGCTTTCCCTCAATTCATGCCTTTCAAGGCCACCCAAGATGAAAGGCCTAGGAAGATGGTATTTGATCCGGTTGTCTCGTCTGCGTTTCAGCCAGTGCCATCTGCTGATGCTTTCGACTCTAATCACAAACCTACTGGAGGAGTAACCCAGGTTTGCTTCACAAGCATTTTGCATTGAATAACAAATTCGGGCACAAGAAAAGCATGGTTTTGAATTCCATTGAGTTATACTGAATACCCGCCTTTCCTTTTTCTCTAGAAATGTTTCAACGTCGAAAGACAAGGTAATCAGTTTGTAATGCCGGGATATCCTGCTCAAACTGTTGATGTTCATGGCGTTTCGGCCCACGGGATCCATGAAATGAAATCCTTTCCAGTTACCAACCATTCACTTTCAGCTGCTATGGCCAATCCTTTCTTCAAGATCCATGGTTCTATAGCTGGTCCCAATGCAGCAACTGCTTTTACGAAGCAACAGCCCCTTGGAGGAATTCCAGTGACAACCCCACATTCTGTGATATCGATGATGGGATCTATGGCGGGTACATATGCCCCAACTCCAAGGTAGTAACATAACCACCATCTGTGGATCTCTGTATCGGCTCTTGAACTGTCATTTTAGACAGTCAATTGTAATACCTCTGTTTTGCAGGAAGGCTACGAAACCCTTGGGTGCACCAGCACAACTGACCATATTTTATGCTGGAACTGTGAATGTCTACGACGACATCCCACTGGAGAAGGTAAAATTCTATTACATGGTGTTAGCTAAGTTAACTCCCATCTATGTAGTGAGAAAATGATCGTATCTATCCTTGTTGGGTTTGTTCAAATTCAGGCTCAGGCAGTTATGTTCTTGGCTGGAAATGCAGTGGCTGCAAATGCCGCAAACATGAAAACTGCCCAAGTGCAAGTATCAGCTCCAAAGCCACTAGTAGGTGATGCTATTCATGGGAACCAGTCCCATGTAACATCACCCTGCTCAGGTCGTTCGAGCCTGGTGTCTGTTACTTCTCAGCCATCTGCTCATTCTGCCAATGGGTCTAGCATCACAGAGGACCCAGTGAGTGTGAAACCGATTGCAACTTCGGCTCCCAACAGCCAATTAGAGACTCCAAAAGTAGTCACTTCCGTGGCATCTGCCAATATGATGCCAGCAGGTATTGTTTCGGTTCTGCTTCTGTTGATTTGGGAAGTGATACTCTTCTGATTCAGTTCTGTTTACTGTAGTTGTTGGAATTCTAATCACCATCCACTAATTGATTATTTTGGTACGTGCAGTTCCAATGGCTCGAAAAGCATCCTTGGCTCGATTTCTGGAGAAGCGCAAGGAGAGGTAATTTGTTGAACTACTCTTGTTTAACTGACACTGATTTGGAAGTTCTGTAATTCTCTGTTTTCTCCCACTTTAGACTGCTGTTGGTGCATTTAATTAGACTGGGGATTTCTAACTACTTAAACTAGCGATGAACTGAGAAAAGATCAATCCTTCCTTTGATTGGGCAATGCAAAATTCTATCCATTTGCTCGAACCTATCCGAGTTTGTCTGATCTAATGAGTCGGATCTATGTCTAGCAACTGATTAAATTCTATATTTGGTGTAGATCCTGTTGGTTGCCTTGTCACACTTTCTAACGTTTTCACCTTAACTTTCCATGCAGGGTGATGAACACTGCCCCATATCCCTCTTCCAAGAAGTCCCCGGAAAGCGCCTCCGGATCCGACACTGCCGGTACTTCGAGCAAGTCTCCGGTGGCCTCAAACAGGGAACAATCATGGAAATTGACCCCTCACAAGAATGAAGCAGACAGCGCAAGCTTGCAAACTAGGTTAGAGATGTGATACGGATTACACTAGGAGTTTTCTCTCTCTCTCTCTTTTATAATCTAATTTTAATTGTGATTCTTTTGGGTCTAAAATCGCAATTTAATATCTTCTTAAGTGTATGTTTGTAGTTAGGTTGGCTTTCTCAAAGTTATGTGATGAAAGCCTTTATTTTTCTTCATCCAACTACGCTATGTACCATAATATTGAAAAGGGCAGCCCCATGCACGAAGCTCCCATCTATGCAGAGTCCGGGAATGACCGGACCACAAGGGCCTATAGTACCATAATATTGCCTTTTTGTTAATCTGTGTAGAGAGAATTCAATGTTAGGCATATATTCCTCTTCAGTCTTATCCCCTTTCACTTTGTTTGTTTATTGTTATTATTATCATGTGAAAAGTAAATCCTTACCGTTGACGACACTAAGCACAACATAAAGTGAGACAGCTCTAGTCTGAGATGCCTCTACTTGGGGGACACAGACGTGATGTGGGGTCATCTGGAAGATGCTCACGTAGTCTGAGCATTCATTTGATGTTGTCACGGAGGAAATTACATTTGATTTTGTCAGTTCTACTAGTGTTACAGGGGAAATCACTGGTTCTGAAATGAGCACTTGTTGAATGTTTGGTTTACTTTGATGGTGGTAGGTTTGATCCTTAGAGCAGCGCTGTTAGGGGTGTCCTTGGTATAAGGATCATCCAATCTTCATTCTTTTTGAACCACTTGACATCTAAAGCCAGAGTAACAAGATGAATGGATTGGATCATTCAAAAATGGACCCTCTTTACGAGGATACTTCTAAAGAGTTAGCATTCCTTTTTAGGGCCCTTCGTTGGACATGGTGAAGCTAGTTGATCAGTGGCTTGTGGTAGTACAATGATCTTGTGGGTATGTACAAGGTGGGTCCCGTGGTTGAAGAAGGAGGTGATGATGATGTCAGTCGCACGGTTTCCAGATTCTCTTTCTCACACATTTCTCGTGGCAAATATCTTGTTAATTCAAAAGATAAAGAGATTATCTTAACCATCCAAAATAGGTCAATTTTAATGTGGGTCATAGCCACTTCAGTTCCATTGGCTAGAGCCTCAAAAGTCACACCGGCCACTATCTACCGGGTGAGTTGTGTCCAACATTGAAAGGTGGTCGGTTACTGATTAACAGTTGATATCATCAAAAGTTGTCTGCTTCCAATTTAGATTATGGCCCACCCACTTAAATTGCTCAGATAAGTTCTTGGCTACGCTCATCAGATCAAGAAAAGCTATTGGTGGGGGCCTGATAAATGGGTACAAGTGACTGATTGATGATAATTTTGCTAGGGAAGTAGATCTATGGTTTTGAGAAGGGGAAAACTAGAAAAAAAAAAATGCAAATAAATTAGTTTTTTCTTTCATGTGAGACCATTCCAAACACTTTCCTTTCAGACTACGTCATTGTAAATTTATAGGCCCAATCATTCCAGCACAAGGGTTGGGTTGGGTTGGACTGCAGCATCAAAGAAGTCCGGACCGTGTTGGGTTAAGTAGTGGGGAAAGCTCCCTATTTGTATATTATTTTCTTAATACCAATCTTTAGAAAATGCTCAACAAAAGATTCCCAATTTCATTACTTTATTGGTCAAAGTATTATCTTCCGTTCTTTAGTCTTTGGTGCAATCTTTTGTTTTTTGTTTTACATTATTTTTCTGGTAGGTTGAAGGGGAGCCTTGGGGCAAAAGTAAAAGTTGTCGTCGTGTGACCTTGAGGTCACGAGTTCAAGGTGTGGAAATAGGCTTTTGCAAAATGCAAGGTAAGGCCGTATACTTTAGGCTCTTGTGGTCCGTCCCTTCCTCGAACCTTGCATGGGCAAGAGCTTTGTGCACCGGGGCTGCCCTTTTTATTATTTTTTTGGCAGGTCTGTTTCATATGGCATATAGAGTTTGAATCAAGAACCCTAATCTTATCCCATGTAATACTATTATGGGTGCCCATATACTCTTACAAGTGGGGCCTTTTTCAAGTTATCCAGACCATTTTTTGGACAATTGTAACCGATGAGATCATTAAACTGATGATTAGTAGGGGTGACAAATTGCGTTCGCGAGTCATGTTCATATCACGTCAAGATTGACCTATTAGAGTATATAGGTCGACATGAATATGACCCGATTAACAATCGTGTTGAGAACCTATGACTTGAACACAATCCGATTATTAAACGAGTTGAAACAATACAACTCGTGTAACACGATTACAAGGATGGATCATATAGGACTGTTTTTAAAAAATTGTCCTCGATGATTTTTTTAAAACTATCTTATAGATTTTTCAAAAATCGTAAAATGATTTTTGAAAAACTATCATATATTGCTATAAGAATATATGATGGTATGTATAATATAAGGCAATTTATGACAAAATTGTCCTATATTCGGTCTTATATTTAGATATAATATAAGATAGTTTTCAACACAAAGGTTAATAGGTTGTGAGTCAGACGAGTTAACACAACAGGTTAAAAGATTCCAAGTCAAATGGGTCAACATTGGTTGACCCGAACATGATACAATTTTTGGAACATGATAAGACTCGACCTTAACCCACTAAATCCATGTTAAGTTCGTGTATTATCATATCATGTTATATTTTGCCTCTGCTAATAATTAGAGAGTTACGAACCAATAATCCGCATTTTCAAAAGAATCTAGGGTTTTGAATTCTCTATAAGCAAGATCATATATCATATAACCCAAATTACATAAATTTACATGGTTATATTTCGTTATTATATGGCGTAGATGAAAGTGCTTTAATTTGAGAAAGGAGACCTTTGACCTCCCAAAGTAGAAAGAGGAAGATAATAAAGAAGAGTTAGACATGATAAATGTGTATGAAATTATCATACATTCTTACTTGGTAGGTCACGTGAATCTTGTTCCTCCATTCTCCTCTATTAAGCGTCATGGGTTTAATTAGTCTTAAAAATTTTAAAATCTTTTCTCACCATTTCTATCTACATTCTTGTCCATTTCAAAATTTCAACTTGTACGTCAAGGAATTAAGTTAACTCGGAGCCGCTCGCAAGATACATGGTCTTAGCAGTTTGGATTCGCACACTTGCCAGCTTCATAAGGAGTCAACCTCGTAATCCCGTTTAAGCTCACAGATCAACGGTGAAGATTGAAGCACGACGGTGGAACAGTGCAGATGACGAGGGATAAATGGAGTAAGGCAATGTTTTCGTGGTAAGTTGGAAAAGTGGGCCCCTTGTCTATCAAATGACGGACAGGCTCAACCACCAGTAAGACAATTACATAGTCCAATGCGAACGGCAATTCTGAGATGGACGTCCGACGCAGGATGCAACGCTGACCGTCATAATCGCATTTTTTTATATTCAATTCTTCTTGTGTAAAAAGTTGTAATTTTTCCTACACCGTATTAAATTTAAAAAAATTATAATGAAGTTTTATTTTGAATTTTCATCTAAAACCCCTTTTCTCTAAAAGAATAATTTTTAAGAATATTTTGTTTTATAACTTTTACTAACATTCCTTCTAAAACTTCAAGTTTATCTATAATAACATAATATGATATTTAATTTGTCTATAATTATTATATAAGATAATAATAATGTAATTATTATTTAAGATATGATATTTATCTGTCTATAATAATGTATGTGCTTAATAAGTTGTTAAATAGGGTTCTATTATTTTCTCTTATTTTTAAAAATTCTCTTATAATTTTTAAAGTCACAAGTCTTTCTCTCCAACAATTTCTTTTTAAAATTTTAAAATTTTTATAAAATTTTTCAGCACTTAAAACTTTGTAACAATGCTAATTGTTACCTCTTGAGACAACAATGTCAAAGAGACATTCCATATAAGAGTATTAAATTATTGCAAAATTCAACGAGTTTATAGGATTGCTCGACTATGGATGTCTAATAGTTCAAAAAGCATGTAACTCGAATGGTTTAAGCTCTGGAAAAGTTGTACTTTGCTAAATAAAAAAGGAAAAAAGAAAATTTTATTTTTATTTTATTCAACTCCTCACATAAGTTTTAGGATCTAAGAATACACTCGAAATTCAATGCTAACCTCAACATGGCAGCTGTGGCGCATCAAGGGCCTCTCCTGTGCTTAAATAGCATGTTCGAGGTGTTCATAGGTTATCTACAAAAACCCTGCTTGCTTACTAAAAAATGGAAAAAAAAGAGCTCAGAGTGAAACAAATTAGCAGATTTGACTAACTCTAGGGAACTTGATCAAATTTGCCGGTGAAGGGTATTTTTACTGGCTAAATTCAACATCCACCGATGGAGAACACATTTGTTAGAGTGTCAAAGAAGAATTTATTGAATGCTAGAATTATCTGATTGGCATGATTTTGAATTACTAATAACCCAATTCAGTTGAAACCTTTTTTCTAAGGAAGTGACTCAACAAGAAAAGTAACTCGATTTACTATGGGGTCAAATATGAGTTTCCCAAGTTGACTTGCGAGTTTTACAATTATAGTTATTATACGATGGATTTTGAAATGTTCGAGCGGAAAGTAGGGAAAGGGTCAAAGTACAAGGGAAGGGGGCCAATATTTTGATGACATGAAATAAGATGATAGTCTTAGTGGTCGATCAAACCATAAGATGGGTTCTAGTGGTCAGATTACTAATCACGTAAACGAGTGATTTGGATGGTTTGATATGGTTAAGTTAAACTTAACTAATAATAAAATGGGAGGATCTAAATTTCTAACTCAACAAAACATAATTAAAAGAATTTAATTGGATAAAATTTTGTATCTAACCTATGTAAGGCATTCCTAAATATAAGAGGCAATGTGGGGTTCTCCTTGTCTTATGGGAAGCCGTCCGTTGGTTTTCTCTTGGGCGGGAGAAAGCTGTTCATAGATCAATGCAAATCCAATCCTTCGATCCTCAATGACCCTTCTCCAGATTTCTTCAAGTCCTATCTCGAAATGTACTTTGTTCTCGTTTTCCTTATTTGCCTGGCTGAATTATTCCCGAAAATTAATAGTATTGACCAACATTTTCCATAAAGTATTTGTTCATGGTTTTATTATTCGATATCAGGAAACAAATTTCAGACTTGTGGCGGAAGAAAAGCATTTTTTTCCTATCACGATCATCACATGACAGTTACCTTTGAACATTGTCTTGCAGTCATGAACTGCATGTTCTCAATCTGATAGTTAAGAAAGAGAAACCAATAGCACAAACAAAAAAGATCAGAAGAAACGAAAAACCACCTCATTTGCTCTCATTCTGGGAATATAATCTGAGAACCAAAGAGAAGATGAGCCTGCAAAGAATACCCCAGCAAGCAAGATCCCAATATCCATCCACACGCTCTCGTACTTAATATCCATTGTGAAAAGAACATACTCCATGTCAATGGGCAAAGATCCCTCGTCTTGTTATGAAGATCACTGTACCTCACTTGACCCAGCGGCCCGGGAGAGAGATTGGCATAACACTCTGTATAATATCTGCTACCCTTAAACTCATTAATCAACCAAACTTAGAAAGGGTATTTGATCGCTGATATGTAATGAAGCCATTGCAGGTACTTGGGAAAATGCGTTCCTCAAGAAGAATCCACAAGTTGGGAAGAAGAGAATGCCACTTCACAAGTGCAGAATGAGGCGGGTGATGATAGCAAAGGTGAAACCTTGTATGGAGAAGAACGGTCGAAAGACGATGAGAGATTAAATCACGTAAGAAGATGCATCGTATTCTCTCATGAAATTGAAGCGTTCTTGGATGAACGTGGGGCTGCATCATTGGATGAGAAGTAGACTAGGCAGACAGACAGGATGTAGAAATGAAGCCGGTTTACGTTCTTGAATGCGTCATCGTGGAGGTTTTGGAACAATGTCGAGAGAATTAGAGGCATAACGGTTAAGGCGACTTCCCATGAATGGAAGGCTTTGGGTGTTCGGATCACGTTAAGCGCAGTTCCCCACGAGAGGACTGCAACTTCTCGGAGCCATGGATTAGCGAATTTGGCTAGCTTGTTCGTGATAATCGAGTTCTTCATAGTCGAATTCGTTGTAATCAAGTGGATTTGGAGGTTCCGATGTTTTGGGATAATTGAGATTGGTTTTTTGGATTGGCAGAAAATTCGGCTTTGGTTTGAGAGTGGGGTCTTCGCCGGAGTCTAAGCGGGGTTCTCGCTGGAGTCCGACCTGGGATTCTTGCCGGTGTCCAAGAGGGTCGCCGGCAGAGAGTCCCTTTGACTTCACTGTAAAGCCATACCGAAAAGTTTTTGTAGAAATGAGATGCAAGGCGTTGACTGTGGGCTGCACTATGTATTGGGGTCTGGGAATATGTTATTTTTTCTAGAGAATTATCATCATCATCTTCATTGTAATTATAATAAGAGGAATTTGAATGGAATGTGAGAGTTCTGATGGTGCATCGTTGGCTTCTGAGGTGAATTTGGTTGGAGGAAAGTCGTGTTCTTTGGATGGGAGTTTTTGGAGTTTTGGGGGTGGGAGTCATTGCTGCTTGGCCGGGCTTCGTTCCATCTTTCTGGTAAGCGACTAACAGTTTGAGGCCCAGAGTTGAATCATCGTATTCTTTGATGACGTCGGGAAGCTGCCGGCTGACGCCCGAGAGGTGAGCTGGGAGAGCAAATGGACTTCCCATGTAAATCAACCTACCCATGGAATATTCAAAGAACCAACAAATAGCTCCGTTAGACCATTTTTTAGCTTACATTCGTAGCCTATTTATGTGGCAAAAGCCCAAATGGAAAAGTTTGGTGCCCAAGTGACGCCCATATTTTAGTGGGCTTCGACAAAGAGGTAGCTCAAGATGAAGCTCAGGCAATTGGTAGGTGGTGAGCGCCACATGCAATTGTCTGGCAGTCCCTACGAGACGGATGGTTTACATTAGATCACCCAAATGCTGAATTCGACATGGAAAGTTTAGCCCAGTATTAGCGATGGATTCTTTGCATCTGTGATACAGTTTCTTGATATTTCAAATGTTTGTGCACCTTATGATGACGGTGATCCTGTCCAGGAGCAGCCGAATCCTGAAACATGGCTGGTAGATGGTCATTACGGCGATGCTACCGCCCTTTGCAATCTCTTTCACCTTCTCCACCACACTGTAAGCACTTGTAGAATCAACACCTGAAGTGGGTTCATCAAGGAACAACAAAGACAGCTTGTGGATGATGTCGACTCCAATCGACACCCTCCGCCGCTCTCCACCCGATACTCCTCGAGTCCCCTCGTGGTCGATGTACGTACGAGTTGCAGCTTGCGTGATCATAGCTTTAAGTACAGATGATACCAATGATTATGACGATGCTTGTGATAATTATTATGATCACTAGTAGAGAGACAAATCTGCAAACCTAATTGATCGAGGAGCTCGTAGACTACGTTTCTTCTCTGCCCTGGATATCGAGGGAGGGTGCCTCATCTACGCTGCGAACATGAAGGTCTCGAACACCGTCAACATGGGGAAGAACTTACATCACGTAAGAGGACACCATTTTCATGTAGCTTTTGCTCATCTTCACATTTCCATTGATTAACTCTTGTCAATTAACCAAACATAATATGACTCATATCATGGAGAATTTAGGTCCACGAGAATTTGGGGCCCAGACGGTTGATCATGATTCCTGATCCTTCGCATAAGGGGCATGGAGAGTGTCGTAGAAGTACCAGTAGAAGGTTATGGAACTAATCAGCCTTCAGTCGACTCTAACAGATCCGTACGGGCTTCCTCTTCCGATCCGCCCACCCAAGGCATCAACAAACGTTGATTTTTCTGCACCACTGGGTCCCAAGATGGCAGTGACTTCGCCTCTGAGAGCTTGGCCCGAGATGTCGTTGAGGAGATGAGCTTCTTTGGTGATCCAAACACTATCTTTCTTCCATTCCTTCATGACACTAAAAGAGAGATTTTCGAACTCAAGACCTTGGGCTGGAAAGACCTTCAACGTTGGCTATGGTACGGCAGGCGTCTTGTCCATGCCTAGTAGGGTCTTGAGGCTTCTGTCGGTATTCCACCGCCTAAGTGGCATTTATTGGTGCTTGCGTGCTTTCCTCCGCGGCTAGATCTCTCCGGCCGATGGGCTTTTCAATCTATGAATTTTAAGGAAGAGGATGCTGTTTGCCAAATGAGGAGATGAAAACAAAGGGCTTGGATTTGTTGGGTTGGTGGGGGAAGGCGACAATGGGAGAGAGGTAGAGAATCGGATAATAGCAGTACCTTTCTTCTTTGGGTTTGGAGTTGTTTCTCGTTGATTTTGTGGGTAGGGAGGTTTCGCTTTGTTTTAAGAGAAAATGACTTTGGAAAAGAACTGGATTTCAGTTGGACACCAAGGGAAGAAGATATGGACTCCCTCGGTATTCATACTTTATGACCCACTTTCCTTTTGGCTTTAGTCTGCAAGCAGCCTTCTGTCAATTAACACCGACTTTTCGGTTTATTCCTCTGAGGGTCATGAATCGTCGTGAGTCAAAATGCTTAGACCGGTTGGTCGCGGGCAACTACCAACTCCCCGAAATATGCTAGTCCAAGGTCCGAGTCACCACTTTCCCCTTTGATTAATGTCGGAGTCGCCGTTGGGGATTAGATTTTGGTGCGTGAGTGGTTTTTTTGCATCTACCGCAAAGGATAAAAAAAAAAGATGGATTGTCCATAGAATTCAATTCCATCTTTGACTGACCCCATAGAAGGCCGAATAATAAAAATTTCGGACTGCTAGTAGAATCCTTGGCAATTAGAAATTTATATGGATTTCACCTACGGTGAATTAGGGTGAATTTAAGAGAGCATTGCATAGAGTGTAGAAGCTGCGGAGTCCATAGATTTCGATAACGTCTTGAATAACAACTCCTAGTCCGTTTTACAGCTCCGATGCTTCTGTCAGACACGTTATTTCTTCTTGAGGATGATCCAACGTGAAGTGGACAGCACATTTTCGCGTATTTTACCTCTAATTGATAGAGTTCAGCCCGGAGCGAACCAGCAACCAGGAAAGGTGTAGGTCAGCTTAGCTCTCTACCCAATATCCTTGAACTCGTACTGAAATCCCAATATATCACCGGCTTTAATTGTGTGATTAATCAGTAGTTAACGGAACCATTCACCAGGTGGGCAGTTGGTCCCTCATCCTCTGCTTACCGATGTTGTACAATGTACAATCAGCCGCCAGCACCCAATTTTTTGGAGAACCCAAATATCCTCTCTTAGTCTTAGTATGTATTCCAGATGTATACGAATCTGGTAAACTCTAATTTCAACACAAAATTGGCGATGTCGTGCATTTCCCTTGGTTGTCTACACAAATGGCACCTTCGTTACTCCTAAGATGTTTAAACGATTTTGGAATAGGAGAGAAAAGAGAAACAAGAACCAATAAACTGTGTCGGAGAAAATCAGATTTTGTACAGCAAAAGTTCATTAATATGAAGTACAATCCAGGCCCCTAGGTTGTGAAAAAGGGGATCTGCTAATAGTGGTTGCTGGAATAGGTACTCAAACTTCATACCTTGGCTCATGTAATGGTAAACAGACCAATCTGCACTCGTCAACATCATGCTCTGAAACAACACAACCCAATAAAATAATAGGTTGTGGTGTGATCATTTTGCTGTTTTAGAGTGTTTGATAAGCCAGTCAATGACGACATCTATGTTGATGGAATCCTTGCATGAGATCATATAGCAGCAGACCTCCCGGTTTTTGATAGATTCCAGGCCTCTGTTTTCAGATCAACATCAAGAATGAGCAGGAAATCAAAATTGATAATTGGGATTGGTGATTAACAAACTGTGCACAGAATAGTTGTGGGGTTTGGAACTTACAGCTGATCCATCAATGCTTGCTTTGAAAGAGCTTCAGATTTGTCAATTTTGTTCCCAAGGACTAGCAAAGGGATCCCATTTAAAGATTGCTTTGTTAGCAGGTCATGCAGCTCACTTCTGGATATGGGGACACTGTCCCTATCAGCAGCATCAACTACGTATCTGTCATGTCCATAAAACAGAAATTAACAACACTGTAGAGGTGAAAAATAGCAGTAATTAACATTAATACTCAAGGTCTCTATTCCTCCAAAGAATAATCTTCAATGTTTAAGGATATCAAACGCGGTATATGCCCAGTAAAAAATTTCAACAATTAACAGCCAATAGGTAATCTCCGTATCTGAATGATGGTTGAGAGTAATTACAAGATAGCAGAGACACCACGACAGTAACGCTCCCACATGGAGCGAAACCTCCTCTGTCCTCCAAGATCCCAAAGTTTTATTGTCACATTACCCTTTGTAACTTTTCGCATGTTGAAACCCACCTGATACAGATGTCAGAAAAGTTTACTTAGATTTACGTAAGTTTGAATAACTAAGCACTTGACATACAATGCAGAATGAGTAACTGATACCTACAGTTGGAATCATGTCTTCACTGTAGCCTCCAGTCTGATGAGAAAAAGTCGAGGTCAGTGGAATATATAACAAAATTATCAAGGAATAAAACAAAATGAGAATATACTTTTTTGATGCAAGAATTACTCACAGCAATGGCGTTAACAAGAGAAGTCTTTCCAGCATTCTGGAGCCCGATAAGGGAAAGCTCCATTTCTTGCTTGAAGAACAAGCTGAAATGTTTGCCATATCAGAGTCAGAAGAATATTATACAGTACGATGAGCTTTAATGTGTTATAAATATCATCACATAAAACCAACTAGAGTAACCACCTTTAGTATCAAGTATCGACAATAATGTAAACTTGAGGTGAAGTAATAATAACAGTAGAGACAAACTCACCCTGAAACGTCATGTATATCCCATCATTCTTTGGACAAAATCATGAAACTGGGAAGAAGCATGAAGAGCGTCAGGAATGTGAAGGTGAAAGTTGCCGGGAGACCTTAGAGACTGTTGGTTTTCTAGCAGATTATAGGCTGGGAGCTAGAAGTAGTGTTCATCATTAGATGAGGTAGATTTTAGAACTACCTTATGTTTTAGTTAATGCCTTGGGGAGGACTTCGAGGAGCAAGTGAGAAAGGCATTTTTTTAGTGATGCCATCAAGGCATGGGACCTATTAGTTTCAATTTGTTGTGTCTTTCCAGGATAGATGGGAGCCCATTAAGATGAAGTTGTTCAGAATTCATGAGTACCATTCAAGGGACACATCAAAGAGAGGGCTAAAGCCACATTTATTATTATTACCCTAAAAAACTGGGTTTCAAGGAGATCATGATTCTAAATCTGCGAGTCCTAATCACCGAGCATTTGTTTGTGGCAGAGATGGAAATGGCTTATCTTTTATGTTTCTAGTATAATTAGAAAATCGGATTTAGGAGGATGTGGATACAAGGTCCAATCTTCAATGTGTATCAGATCCCAAGTGCTATATCGTCTTAAACCAATTACAATGCCCTTTTTCTAGGAGTCTCTTTATCATAGTCAGGAAAGTCCTGTGCCAGCATGTTTGTCAGAGGAGTAGCATTTTATTGATGACAAAGATTGGGCTATCATTCATCTACCATTTGCAGACAAGACACTGCATTTAGCAAGGACTTTCAAGATCACTTTCAGATGTTCCAAAGCGATATAGGCCTTAAAATCAATGGCAACTTAGTGGGTTTTAATATTTCTAGGGAGGGGATTTCTTTTGGATTAGCAGAGACACCACAGTGGGCATTGCAACTCTTTCCTGTTGTCTTTGGCTCACCAAAATTGAGAGGTTGCAATTGAAATTGATTGACTGGAAAATTTATCCATATTCTAGGGCAAGGGTAAACTCTTACAAAAGCTGGTCTGTCTAATTTCTCTAGACATACCTTTATGTTTCATTTAAATTCCAAAGACAATCTGAGCAGGATTGAAAAGCTTCAGATAGACTTTTAAATGGAATGGGAGGGGGCAGGAAAGAGTATGAAATGCTTAACGAATGGGACCCTCAAACCTTTTGGAGCGTATGTAGGCAAATACTTGAAGCCAACAAGACATCAGTAGGACAGTGAATACCAAGATTTGGGGGAAGAAAGAAGCATTATGGAGGAAAATGACCTCTGACAAACATAAAGAGGAGGAGGAGGAGGAGGAGGAGGAAATAACAGGTTTGAGAGAAACAAAAGGTACACGGCTTGGTGCTTTTTCATTGAGGAAGGATATTTTGACAGGGTTAGTATAAGGAACAATGATACAGAATGCAGCATTTCTAGATGTGTGGTTAAGGTTCATGGTCTGTTACCCTAATTTCGAAATGTTAGTGAAGAAGAGAGACAAAAAACATGATTTTCTGAAGGTTCGAGGGGGCAAGGAGGTAGTAGGTAGAAGGGTCTTGTTGGTTGGTAGAAGGGTCTAGTTAACTGAGAATCACAGTATTGAAAGATAATGTCTTTCCTCACAGGTTTTCTGTTAAATTGCTGGTTCCCAGAATGGAACTAGATATGTTAGGAGACAGACTTGGAAAATTTCAGACTCCTTGAAGGTTTCTAGCCTTCTGTTGGACAGCGACTTCGGGAAGAATAAACACAAGTCAATCACACACACTTGCTAAAGTTAAGGTTAACGACAAAATTTTTTAAAATTAACATCTGGTAAAAAATGCAACCGCTTAGTAGTATCTACTAATTCAATTCATGGGAGCAGGGTTCCTTAACATACAATTGTTCAGAAGCATATTCCATCCAGTGTGTTCAGTCCAGTCTTTTGGTTTATTTGAATCAGCAGAGCTTTAAGTCTGAGTTTTTCTCTAAAAATGCCCCAAAATCTGAATTTCAGGTCATGTTTTACATTTAATCAGCTGCAACAGTCAATTACACATCTAGCATTATTCAAACCGTTAATCTCCAAACACCAGACAACAATATGTACATACTACAGAAGAAAGAAACAGAAAAATAAGAGACAGAAGGCTGCAAGTTTCCATTCTTCTGTCGAAATTTTGTAATGGAAAATCTAAATCAATGAAAAATGAGAAGAAGTACCTTCGAAGCCAGTTGAGAAAGGTATCCCAGAGACCCATGAAGTATTGATTGAAGCAGATGAATGTGGGAAAGAAGAAGGAGCAGAAACCCTAATTTTGGGATGGGATGAGTCGAGAGAAAGGCGAAATTGGGGAAAAGGACGGGAGATTACGTAAGAAGGCGAGATGTTTGTTGTTTTGCGTGCGTGAATAGAATAGCGACGAAAGAGGAAAGTAAGCATTTCCTTCCTTTTCTTGTCTCTAGTCCATGAATATTCCTTTCCGATGTGCGTTGTTTCGTAAAGGAGTATGTGGAAAGCTATTCTGGGCCCACTTGGTTTGATAATTTCGGCCGTTTATTTGTTGGCCAACGGTCCGATGGAACTCCTAGATCATGTTTCTCAGTACTGGCAAGTTGCATACCCACATGTACGCGGGAGAGAGAGTAGGATATAGTCCAACAAAATCAATGGTTCACATTTTGCAGCGGGAACCCCAAACAAGGTTTTGTGATCAAAATCAAGAAAAAAAGGTGTTGGGGCATATTTCGAACCTTTCCCACTTTAAATGTTGAGAAGGGCTTATGATCATCTGATCCAAAAGATCAGCGGTAAGTGGATGGATTTTAGCTGCCATTGGTTTAACCGATTGCTCCAAAGTATTAGCGAGGAATATGAGGTGATGAGTACACACTCTCTCTCTCTACTTAGCATCTTAAGAATGCTGTGATTAGAGGTGACAAATCTTGTTGGCGGGTTGTGTCGAAATTGACCCATTAGAGTATATGGCTTGACACAAACATGATACAATTAATAGTCTTGTCAAGAACCTGTGAGTTGAACATGACTTGTTTATTAAACGAGTCAACACAACACGATTCTTGTAACACAATTATGTAAATAGGCCACAGTAGATGGGTCAATATGACGGGCTAATAGGTCACGAGTTAGATGGGTCAACACAATAAGCTAACAAGTCAAGAGTCAAATGAGTCAACATAACATGTTAACAGGTTGCTAGTTAGAGGGGTTAATATGATGGGTCAACATGGGTTGACCAGAACATGACACTATTTTTGCCGCAAATGAATATGATAAGATTAGACCCTAACTCGCTAAATTCGTGTCGAGTTCGAATCATTTTATCATGTCATATCATAATTTGCTTATCCTAGTTGTGATGGGCTAGCTGTCAATGCACATTAGATGTTTTCAGCCAATGCTTCTTCACGTTGAAAATCCAGACTATTCATTATTGTTAATTTTTTCAAAGATTGAAAACAAGTGATTAAGATCTTTTAAATGCATTAATTTCTCGTAAGTTATCTATTTGTAGTATTATATACACGTGAATGGTTGAGATACACAAAAGAAGTTTCACCATTCATAAGCAGCAAAGGTGTCGTCAAGGATCCAAATCTCCCACATTCATCGCCCGTAGCACGAGAAATCAAAGGCTTCTAATCATAAAACAGTAGATAACTTCCATTTATCTCTCATCCATAGCAGATCAATTGTTGAGATGATTGCAAAAGTGGATTTTAGGTCAAGATACCTGTTCCTTGTGAAAGTAAGAGCACTTTTCCTTACTAGGCTTGCGCAATTTTCACTTCTGATCCCCGACCACTGCTTGGCCATCCATCTCGATCGATCTGGGGCTGGTTTTCATCATCATCATCATCATCAAGACCTTATTCCAATTAGGGGTCGGCCGCATGAATCTTATTCCTCCATTCCACTCTATTAAATACTATGGCTTCATTTAGTTTTAAAGTTTTTAAATCTTTCCTCATCACTTCTATTCACATTCTTTTGGCCTTCCCCTTGCCATTTTAGAACCTTATACTTGTATTGCCTCACTCCTTCTAACAAGTGCTGTTGTTGGTCTCCTTTGAACATGTCCAAATCATCTAAATCTAATCTCCCTTATCTTGTTACCTATTGGTGTTATTCCTAAATTTCCTCTAATATTTTCATTTCTATTTCTATCCTTTATTGTCTTATTACTCATCTATCTCAACATTCTCATTTCTGTGATGCTCATTCTATGAGTATGATATTCCTTAACTTTCCAACACTCTGATTCATAGGACATAGTCGGCCTTATGGCCGGGGCTGGTTTTCAATTTTCTAATGAAATTGCTGATTGAGTTCTCCTAGTACTAGACACAGCGGGCCTGAGTTTTGGGGTGCAGGTAATTAAAGGGCCACCAACAAGGTGAAAGGCTTAGATCTACTCATATTATCTCGAAAAGAGATGCTGTTTAAGGAGTTGCATGTACTACTGAAAACCCAGTGAAACATGCATGCAGAGAAGATGAAGAGAAACGTGGGAAAGTGGAGGCTAGTCGTCCATTCTAATGATTTATAACTTGGTTTCAATTAGGCCCCTTGCGAAATAGGATGACATCTCCCTGTACCAAGAATAATAATAACTGTTGTTGGAAATATTATCTACACATATTTACCTTCAGAAAATGTATGTGTGGTGTTCTAACTTGATTTCCTTTTTCAGTCTAAATTGTACCTAAGTCGCAAGATCAAACCAATTTGCAAAATCAAGCAAATTTGGTTGGAGAATTGCCTCGTGGCGTACATTCTGATCTGTAGTATTCGACAACTGGACTATAAGGGAGGGTGGTTACATGCCTCTCTTAACCTTAAAACGGTCTCAAGTTGTTTGATGGGGAGAGATGGATTTGACCCTCACTTCTTCAAGATGAAGAAGCAAAGGAAGAAGCTAACATGGTCTCTGTCTATCAAGTAGAAGTTGAAGATTGGCATCAAGCCATCATTAATTACCTGCAATGTGGAAGGTTACTTGAAGATCAAAAGCATAGAGCAGACATCAGGCAGAGGGCATCAAAGTTTGCGTACTTCAATGATTCACTCTATCGCTGCTCCTATAATGGAATCTTGCTAAGATGCTTGTCGGAAGAGAAAGCCATGGGAGGAAGTACATGCCAGGATTTGCAGAGTTCATCAGTTTGGACCTAGACTCCACTCTCTGGTCGAAAAGATGTGCTATTACTGGCCATCCATGATAAAGGATGCTATGAAATTTGTACGGAAATGCCCCACATGTCTGTACCAAGCGGATTTCATCCAGCAACCTCCTATGCTTCTGTTTACTCCTGGGCAGGGGTGGAAACTCAGTTCAAAGCAAATTCCAATTCCTGGGTTTACTCATCATTCATACCTCTTAGCAACTTGAAGGACTCAGCAAGAGCATGTTTTGTTAATGATACATGTATTATTAAAGCTGAGTTTTCCATCCCGTCGGCCATGGCCAAGTATCCTCCGAGTTCGATATTCACTTGGACGATCAAGAACGTTTCGACATTAACAACCAATAAGCATTTCTCTGCTGCCTTTCTAGTTGACGATTGTCAGTGATATATATACAAATCTTTTTACCTCTCTATACTAATGCGCTTGGTGAGGTTTTTGCTTGTTTGTTAAGGAATTTGGTTTAGTCAATAAGGATTCATCGGAAGGGCGACAAGGACGACGGCAATCTCTCTGTAGATAGATATTGTTGGGGTAGATTGGCATATGGTTCATATCCATGTGGGCGAGAATCCTATACACATGTAATAATAAGGTCAGTATGGGCGAGTGAGAAAGACTAAACGTAGAGAGGGTCATTGAAGGTTGTGGGAAAAATTACCTGTTTACTAAAAAAAATGGGTAAATTGTCATCAAAGTATTTTTAGTGACACCAATTAGTTAGGCGTCTCCTTTAAATGATCTGAAGTATAATTATAATTATATATTCACTTTGCCAATCCCTTCAATTTTACTTACGAGTCTTTAGGCTCTATCTCCATTCTCGAGATGCCATTTTCTGCAATTTAAACTATGAATCTTTTATTTATCCATCTACCAAATCAATAAAGACTAGAGCTGCAATATAAAAGTGAGGGTCATAGTCTGTATATCACTGGCCCAGCATGTGAACAGTATTGGATCTCCAAACTCTAATATGGGTCCACCCTATCCTTTTAGCTGCCCATGCATCTATAGTTGAATTTTATGTTGCTAATACCTTTTCCAGTAACATAGATCACCCAAAGTATAAACTACAAAAATCAAAGCAAAAACAAAAAACAAAAAAAGGAGAGAGAAAATAAAAAAGAAGAAACATCTATGAGCCAAAAAAAAACTCTGCAATGTTCTCCAACGATTGAGTGAATATGGTAATAATGAAAATTAGTCCAAAACTGTTTTACCATCAATCTGTTGAACATACTTGTCAAAGCTTTTATTCTTTGCCTTTAATTATTCAAAAGACCTTTTGCGCAGTATATACAAATAATCAAGCTGTAAGTTCAAAAAGGGATGCAAGATGTAGATGGCATAAGTCAAAATTAGGGAAATCGAAACAGACAATTTTAGAAATCAAAATATGGGATAAACTTGGACATTGAATAGCAGAAATATCTTAGGATAGCCCTTTCTATAATTTACTTCTTAATTCAGTTTCTACTAAACACAACTAAGTCATCCAAAAGCTGATCCAACTGACCATTTCGAAACATGGACTATTAACTAGAAAAAGTATGCACGTCTTTGCACCTGAATATTTCTTTTTGGATCCATTATGAATAAAGTTTCGTCAAGGTTCTAAGTAGTAGCTCTTGTCGCCATTTGTAACGGATATGAATAAACATTGTGAGAAAATTTGAAACAACGCCCTCTTCATGTACTTAGTAAACGGGTACTTGCGGCCTCGCAGTGCTAACCGGTGTCCACCCATATATTAGACGGGCAGGTTGGGTTAGAGGCAGTTCTACATGGGTTGTGAAATTGGCACCCGTGACTCGACATATACAGGTGGAGGTCACATGTCCGGTGGGTTATGGGCCGAGTTCGATCCCTTCTTAGCTGGAGGAATAACTTCAATGAGACGGTTGCAGGGTTTAAATGCTCCGATAGAGGCGGAACTATATGGTAGGGACAGGTAGAGCTCGAATTTCTGTATAGATATATGGGAAGATCAAAGCTGCTCACAGTGTTGCCACGTCTCAAATGGCTATGCTCAGATTGAAACTTGTCACATTCAGTTTACAACCTCATCGCCTGGTTGACAACTGAAAAAATAAGAATCATGTATTATCTCAGGAGCGTTACTGTGAACAATTTAGATATTCCTCTGGGTACACAAGAGGTTTTACGATGGCAGTGGGTTAAGTTAGGCTAGATTTTTGGCAGACCCTGGCCGAGTTCCTTTTTCTTGCCATGACTTCACCCTAACTCTACTTGAGTCAAAGAATTATTGAATCTAACATATTAGGGTCAAACTTTTGTTTTCTGCCTGCATCTTGTGGGTCGCTGGGTCAAGTCTCCTAATTGACTCCAGCTTGTTATAACAATCCAGCCATAATGTATACTTCTACAGCATTCAAATGTTTTTTAAATCTACACCATAATGTACTTCTAAATGAAAACTTTGGAGTTTTAGATCGATTTCTTGTCATTCTATGATAACAATTATCATATTGCCCTCATATTTGTATTTTGAAAAAATTGTCATATAAAGATATTTTTGTCATTTAAAATAAACTATAAAAGTTGCTCCGATCCCCTAATGTTTTCACCACTAAACCTAGCCCAACCTTGGCTCTGCTCGGGTTATAGAATTTTTGACCCTAACTGAGCTTGGGTCACAAATATTTTGCCTCTAAACCTGACCCTTACAAGTCATTAAGTTTAGATATCCTTAATTGATCGACTCATTGCGATCCCTAAGTATTACAGGTGCACATGTCTAACTAAATTACACAAAGAATGATAAATTCAAGTATGAAGTTAGATTTATCCTAGGGAAAGTGTGCTTTACTTGCTCTAACTTGTCTTTGCAGATCTAAGCCGTTAACCATATTAGGAGTGGCTTAGAATGGGTAAGTACCAAAATTTATGCCCGGTAGATATCTTACATAAAGTATCTTACGGGCAGGAAATTTGGTAACTAGCCTATTTAAGCCATTCCCAATGGTGAAGGGCTTAGAACTACAAAATAGGCATATTGTTAGAGGCAAGTAACGTGCACTTTCCCTAACATAATCCAAGCGTTCCTCAATTTGCATTGAATCACACAGGCAAGCAAATTAGTTTGCATAATTAGACTCGATCCTAGGTGGTTATATTTTCTGGTTCATTGCTCTTTTCGATGGTTCCGACTTCTCTTCATTCTTACGCAGGGGGGCCAAATCAATTCAATTCAAATGACGCTTCTGAGGTTATGCATCATTCAGGCCTCTTAGTAAGCTCAAGGATCCCACTAGAGGATATATTGTTAATGATACACGTATAGTTCAAGCTGAGATATCCGTCCTGTCGGCCATACCTAAACAACAAGCATCTCCCTCAAGTTAATAATGCCTGCCGATGTGAAGGAATACGATGACTCTTTCGCCCAAGGTCAGGCTTAGTGCATGAAACTCCTGTGTATGTAGGGTTAGGGAAGGGGCGGATTACAAGGGTTTATATTATGTAGGCTTATCTTGTATTTTTTGCAAGAGATTGTTTCCATGCCTTGAACCCATAATCTTAAGATAACGTGATGATAACTTTACCATTGTTTCAAGGCTCCCCTTCACCATGACTCTTTCGCCTCAAATGGCAGGGGTTAAACCGTCCGTCGTTAGCATGCAAGTTTTGCACTGTGTTGAGACATTTGTTATTAGTGGCAAGCAAAAGGACAAGCTAAAGAAAGGATTCACATACGTGAGGAGGCAGCGGGATGTAGGGACGTTCTCCTGTAGTTTGACACTTCCCAAGAATTCAAATAAAAATGCAGTCTCCGTAGTTCATGAAGACGGCCTGCTCACCGCGACGATTGCTAAGTTCCAACTCGAAAAGCACAAAGCCAATACGGTCAAGAAGAAGGGGAAGCAAGTTGTAGCACAGTCAAGTTGCGTGCCCAAGGTTGGGTGCTTCCCGTGGTGAGGACTCACTGCACGATCCAACTGCAGAAACAGGCATCAAGGTGGATTGGATTACTTGGTTTTGATGAGTGAGAGACAACCAAATTTTGGTTTATATATATATATATATATATAATATTCCCTGAACATATTCTTTTACATCTTGATATTTGTTGTGTTTTCTTGGATGGCACTCACTGGTAATACATTGGTTTATGAAACAAGACTTATACTTGGGAATTATTATGGGAGATTTATGCTTTGTTTTGATATTGAAATAATCTTTCTTAGCCTTAATTTTATTTATGTATAGAGTCAAAATAGGAGTAAACCTCGCCCATACTGCCTTTTTTTAGAGCTAAACTGTTTATCATGTTCTGAGTACAGAAATTAGGAAATCTCAAGAAATCATGCCTTTGGATGATCCTAACCACTTGTTTGGGGTCGTTAAATTTTTTTACAAATGTTAGATGCCATGATTTGGAGCACGGAGAAAATGGGCTAAAAGCAACCAATGATTCAGAGCCTATGTAAGCCAGTCCAAACATAATGAATGACTTCGATCTACAAAAGATTGTCACCGTGAATGGGTAGGGACATCTACTTATTAGTTGTAGGAGTCTTTTACGTAACTATGTCTAAAAGGAGAGAACAAACAAGATTAATAAGTTAAATCATCCAGAGGTGGGACCCGAATAACATATATGAAAAGGATAAATAAGAAAGAAAGAAAGAAGAAGAACAACAGTAACGGTAGCTGCTCGAGTGTGTAGAGTAGGTGGGCTTTAAGAATTTGTACATGGGCCCTGATCCGCCCAGGTCGCCATACGAAATTGCAGCTAGATTTAAGCTCCTGGGCCTATAAATAAATGGATTGTGATTTTTGCTTTTGCACTCAAGAACTGCCGCAAAAGCGATTTTCAATTGGGTTAAAAAAAGGGCGATCTTCTCTATTCAACAATTTAAATGAGTGCTAGTAGGCTTTGAATTTCCTTGATCTAAGAAGTTCATTTTGTAGGCTGTTTTATAGAGTTCCTATTTGGTGCATGGATTCATATATTTTGTTTTCGAACATAATAGTAGACTCGTTCTTTCAAGTGATCCAATCTGTCAATGGCATAGACTACCAGATAGAAGGTTTGGATCGTTGAAAATGGTTGGCTATATGTGTAAATTTATGTACTCATATGTTCAGTAATTCTTATCACAGTCCGCAGATTTGTGATATAAAATATATCTCCGGTCCAATCTGGCTAGCTGAGTTGATGCACAGGCCAAAGGAAAAAGACGCACAGAAACTTGTGACCATGCGTATTTCAAGGAAGATGCCAAGTTAATTGTTTGTAACCAACTGCATTAGGCATCTTGTTGGCCAAACTAGACTAGGCTGGTTTAATGCTTGTGGTTCTGACCATCACATACTTCAGCATCAGATTGAAAAAATTGGGCCCTACGTGTTTCCACGTTGATCTCTAACATCAATATTAGACGTCCTTTTGTTCTTTGAATGCTCACGAATAGAAACACTTCAAGCTGAACAACCAAGATCAAGTTAGTTTGGAGGTACATCGACCAATTGGCGTGAATTTGGTAACGAGAGACCCCATCGTATTTACAGGTGAACAGCTTAGATTGATTGCAAATGAGCCCGATATTTTAAACTTTAATCCATCATCAAATTCCTCAAGGAAGGGATCATACTGGTAAGGATTGACGTGATTCTTACTAAAAGACGGGCGTGATGTTTTTCGAGGAAATACATTAAAGGCTAGATTTTGTAAGTCCATTTTTCAATGATCATCCTATGGCTCTTAGCATCGTGGTGCAAGGAGTATCCACTTGGGTGATCAGAGTTCCAAACTTTGCACTGGTGTATGTCTCTATTTCTCAAAAAAACAAAAAAAACTAAACCTTCTCTAGAGTGGCACATACACCAAAGTTCCTCCCTTTAGATGACTGTAAGGCCTATTTCGTTGGCAATAAATAGATAAAATTTGATTTTCATGAAAAAGGAAATTCTTTGTGAAGAGTGTTTTACTCCTTGAAATTTAATTGCACTAAAGGCCCAAAATTTTTATCACAAAATGTTTTTGGGTCTTCTGTCTAATTCAATTCAAGGTGTAAAACAATACTTGTCACAGAGATTTTTTTTCTCTTTTTTTGGTCATAGAAGTTAATTTTTGTCAATTTCAATCCCAACTAAGTAGCAACTAAGTTGATTTTTAAGTCCAATATAGCCCAACGGTTAGGCTCAGACACTTCTCCCATTAAGTAGGTTATGAGTTTAATAAAGTGCATCACATCCCTTTACCTGATATAGGAATAAGTATAAGTGTTTGTTGGTTTAAGGGATGCGCCGGTAATATATTTGGAAAAAGTGTGTGTGTGTGTCTCTCTCTCTAACTTTTCTCCGACCAATCAAGTGTCATCCTATATATATAAAGTCCTACGGGTGTATACCTTGCAAGTTAAAAGTGTGTGTGTCTCTCTCTCCCTCTCTCTCTAACTTTTTTTCGACCAATCAAGTGTCATCCCATATATATAAAGCCCTACGGGTGTATACCTTGCGGGTTAAAAAATAAATAAATCCTTCTTCATTTCAACCATCTATCATCATCATCATCAAGACCTTATCTCAATTAGGGGTCGGCCACATTTCAACCATCTATCAAGCCTACAAATTAGAGGTTCACAGTTATTAGACAATCTTGATGCATGACTCATCCATGACACAGCCACACATATAGGGACTTCTTCCGATCATAACATAACAGGGCTGCCCATGCATTTTTTTAGGGTTAGTAGATTCTAAGGCAGAGGCACCAGAGATCTTAAATCTTTTGTTCGGCATGAGGGCGGCTCATGGTACCTGAAGCATATTCCACAAATGGGATTACTTGGGCTATAGGTTTGTGCCATGGTCCTTGGAGATTACTGCATAAACATTGGACAGATTAGAGACATTTCAGTACGTAGGAAAGTCCTCAACTATTAATGTTTATTGCCCTTCATCTTAATGAAGTTGTTCCGAATTTTTTTAAGGAAAAATGAAAAACCTTCCAAGTAAAATATGGATCCATCAAATAAGATGCAAGAAAAGGGCATGGCTCAAGTACTTGGGTGGGATACTCTCTCTTTTCCTTTTTTCTGCTTTCTTCTTTCACATTATCATAGGTCAGCATGAAGTAAGTTTGGACTCCCATCATCAATGACACAAATACACTTGAAGATCATTGAGTTTCACATTGACTTGGTATACTACAAGAGTCGTGTTGTCAAGGTTATGTGCCTTAATGGAGTTCCACCCTCGAATGATAAAAGGAGATGAGAAAGCACTGGATCAGGCACTAGTTTTTTAACGTGGAGGCCACAACCTGGGACACCTTGGCATGAACAAGAAGGATGTGGAGGGAATCGTGGAGATAGTGGATAAGGTGCTTAAATATGGAATACAAACGCAATCATGAAAGTGTGTTGGATGTATAGAAAATTTCAAGATACTTAGTCAGATGCTGTCCCTCTCCCATTGTGGGGCTCTCCAATATTCTCTCTTTCTTTTCACGGGCCATCCAGTAACCCGTCACCTGCTCGATGGACTACAGCGAGTCGGCAGGTCACGAGCTTGTGGCGCGTGTCCCTGAGCTTATTTGTTAGATAAATAACCCGGAGTACGTGGACCTTACTAGAAAGTTCGCTTTAGAATGTGAATAAACTCTCTAGGGCTGCTCTTTCTTTCCTTCTTGGTCCACAGGTCCTACGCCATTTCCATACGTGTCTTTCATTGAAAATTAGCTTCAATAAACAAAAACGTAAGATGTGTACCTTAAGCAAGTGTTAATCAATTAGTATGAGAAAGTGGCCATTAGCAGTTATTCTAACCATCTATGATAATGCAAGACAATGGGAAAGGAAATCTGAATAATTCATATCCTCAAAGTGGCCGTTTTGCTTAGCCACCCAGTCATGCACAGCATCGAACCTTGGCCCCCGGCCAGGTGAGAGCTAGAAGGCTTACAATCTGGACTCTGAGCATTCGCATGTTCGAGGAAAAGGAAATGCGGAGTCTACTGTTTGTAAATCCAAGTTGTTCATCTCCTTGGTCACATCCTAGATAAGCCCTGCACCAAAAAGCAGTCTCCTCCGAGCTATCTTATCCACTACATAAATTTGAGCACTAACCATAATTAGAATTCTTGATCAAATGCAAAGAATTAAGGTCTCAAATGGATAGCTTTGAGTCTGCCAAAACAGACACCAAATAATTTCTCAACATATGGTCTGATTCTCCCTGCAGACGAAGTAAAAGGTCAAGATCGTTTTGTCGGCGGGGCTGTGGGCCATCTCTGCTGCTGGAACGGTTAGTATAACAACATTTGATGTTCACTGGAGACTGTTGGACTACTAATTTATGTAGTCAAAAGATACAAGATTGGGTCGATCTGCTACACTGACCAACCGACAGACTTGTGGATCCCATTTCCTGACTGGACCTGTTTTAAATGCTCATTTCTATATCCTAATCAAATGCCTGCGTACCTTTTTGGCAAGGATGGGGTGCAAATGTGGGACCTGATATGCCCTAGCCAATCAATCAATTTAACTAGCGTGGCTCGATCCGCCTATGATTCGGCAACCGCCCCAGTAACCTATCACTGGCATGCTCTAGCAGCCTCTTCACTTGGGTCCCAAAGGCCAGTGCCACATTCACCAGTGCTGCAAAAGCGAGAGGATTGACCACTAACCAAGGTATAGCGAAAAGCAAAAGGCCGACAAGAAGCAGCCATTACCATGGTTGCAAAACTTGTCGAATCAGTGCAAAACTCAGCAGAGTAACAGCAGCATGAGCCCGGTTACAAGACATGTTGGACTCGCTGAGTTATCCCAGTACTAGAAAAAGAGTTTAGCAGCTGCAAGAAGATCGCTAATAAGGTCCAAATTGTAGAATAAAATGCTATATATGGACTTTGACACCACCACCATGAGCAAAAGAATCAACTCGGGCATTGTGACGAGAGATCTAACACACGATAATGCAGACACTTCAGCTTCATGTTTGTTATCCACTATAATAAATACAGAAAAAGATAATGTAATAGATGAGCATAGAGCAAGGAGAATTTATCAGGGTGATTAGGGTTCGAGATTATACATGGGCATTTGTGTGTTTAACTTCCACACAAAAAAGATGGCTGAGCATCATCCGATCCAGTTTATAGGTCTGAATCCTAATCATTTTTGCAACACGAGAAGAGAAAGCTCCCCTAACTCGGTATTTCCAAAACCCTTCAAGCAAGTTCCTGACCGAGTTGGCGAGTTTTGCAACTGTGCCACCCACCTGAACTCAATCTCCAACTCATGCCCAGAATAAACAATCCAAAGTCACATCATCTCTTTACCATCCATGTCCACATCCCACCACTTTTGCCTGGGGATGCCATTATCAAACGGGTCCTCGCACATTTATCTGATCTCTTTATGCTAGCAATCATGGCAAAGGGAAGGGAGATGAAAAGATTTCATATGGGAATTTGTTAATTCTTTAACAGACAGTCCCTTGTTGCCTTTAGCGCGTCCAACACGGGTAGAGAAGTGTTCTTGTAGCGATTTGCTTGGAGGATTTTGTGAGATGGACCTTACTATGGGACCATCCAATTTACTATGAGTTGATATAGACTTCGTGGCACGGGTGCTGTTGGGCACTAACAAAAGGTTACCGCCTTTTCGAGGCCTTTCCTGAACGCGTGTTTCTGGATGGAAAGAATAAGAAAAGGCTCTATCCCTATTCACGCTCTTTGTAGGCCCCTGTCCCTTGGTTTCCATTTTAAGGAACAAAATATTATTGGTTCAGTATAAGTGTTTATGCCTGGCCGAGTACCTGAACTAGAACCGAAAACCAAAAAATATTAATTAGTATACTAAAATAACTTTATAATGACATTTTAAACTTTGGTATGTTAGAGGATAATATGATAATTAAATTTTAATTATTTTATTACTAATTAGTTATCTTTTTATACTATTTTATATTTATTTTATTTTAAGCTTAAATTAGCATTTAATATAGAATTATTTCTTCTTAATGCACAACTTCAATCTATTATAATTGTGTATTTTTGAGTTTGCAAAGTCTATAATAGTTAGTTTTTTCTTCTATCTATACCATTTTCTCCTTCTGCGACCTCATTACAAAATTCTATATTGAACTCTTAAGAAGGTTCAGTCCTATACTCGTGTATATTACATCGTTGCTTTTTCATAGGGATACATGGTCAACATATTTGAAACATTCTAAGTAGGTTAGATATCAATTATGAAATTTCTTATTCTTGTTAATCTTCTTTTTTTTTAAAGTTTAATATTGTAACATTTCAACAAAAAAAGAAAAAGAAAAGTAAAACGTATTATTAAAGGAGGGGGGCTAGATTGATATCAGCACCCCCTCACTTAAGTAGAACTCGACACAACGTCGGGTCTACTTTTCCACACCCGACAAACTAGAGAGAGAGAGAGAGAGAGAGAGAGAGAGAGAGAGGTGGGGAAACCTGTCACGCCGGCCTCGAGAAAACATGGGTTTTAGGTGCTTTAGGCTAACCAGAGAAACAGAGTTCACTGGCGACATTGACGGCTTTGATCTCCAATCCAACCGTCTGTCTTAATCTACTCAAGGTCATGATCAAAAGCCCTTTTGTTTCATTATGATCAGACAAGAATCAATGCCAGATTAGAGCAAAAATAGTACACCTGGGAAAACACATCGCTGGAATTTGTAGACGTCGCCGGAGAAGATAACGGCTCGGATCATTGATCCGAGCCAATCATTCCAATCCTCACAAAGGGATGAACCAAAACCCCGGGGTGATTGGGAGATCAGAGATCATCTTGATTGTCAATTGAAGGGGAACAGTGCACGTGACATGGATCAGAGGATTTCCCCAAAATTAGCATTGATCCAGACCATCCAAGGGTGTAGGAAGTATGAAAACATGCTCTAAAGGTAGGATTTATGAAGCCCTATTCCCAATTTGTTGTATTTTGCTAAATTCATATGTTTTTATGATAGATTTAGATTTAAGGACGATCTAGTCGTCCATTCCTTAATCCAAACCTAAGATTAGATAGGTACTTGATGAAGCTTGAAATTGATGGAGATCGTTGATCTAGGAAGAAAATTGATTGGACAATCTTAGCCGTCCGATTGGGTATTGTTCATACAGTAACCTTGCTATGTTTGATCGACAATCAAACACCACAGATGGGTTCTAGCATTGAAATTGCTAGGATATGGCACAAATGGAAGAATTTGGATTGAAATTGACCGAAAAACCTAAACTATCCGATCAGACAATAGAGTAATAAAGACTTGACACCTCTGATGGATAATCAGGCTTTAGAACTTGATTATAATTACCAAGTATAAGATGATCTAGGGGATTGACAAAGTAGATCACATGTGATTGTCAAGAAAAGTGATCTTGACAATTCATCTGATCAGGTACCTTGGGATTGGCTAAACAGAGAGCGATTTGACCGTCAGATCAAGGTATAATCATAAAGACATGCATAACTTACTAAATAAACACTAATATTAGAGAGATCATGATAAAAATTAGTTAGAATTAATCATCAGATGTTAATTATGAGTGTTATGGAGCGATCCAACGGTTGGATCGTCTTCAAACTTCACGAGATGTTAGGGACTAACCCTTCATTGATTAAAGGACATAAAGTAAGTACATCTTGACATAGATTGATAATTAAAGACCATGAATGTTTGTCTAAATGTTAGGAAAACTTACATTTAATAAATGATTGACGCAATAGATGATTAATTAGAAGATCTGGGCCATTAATCTAGGATTAATTGTCAGATCAAGGGAATTGTCACTTGAATTTGTTTATTTTGAGATGTGAGTATACCAAGTGATAGATGACTTATGATGTGACAGGTACGTTAGAGCACACGACATGACGTTGCTTACGGGCCTGACTGGAGTATCGCATTTGTTGAGGTAGGTGATTGCATTATGTGATTTTCATGATATTTTGAATCATGACATATTATTTGGGAATTTCGAAGCATAAGTTTTGCACATTTTCATATTGCATGAGAACTTCTTTATCGTACATGGTTGATATTACGATATCTTGATTTATAGGATTTAGCATTGTATTTTACTATATGACTGATTGTTGAGTTTTCCACAAGTGCACGACTGTTGTAGTCTAGTTAGTGCAAGTTCGGGTTGATTCTACGAGGACGTAACTTAAAAAGGTTGGAGTTTACACAAATATTAATTATAAATTAACAAAATAACATTCAAATTGATTAACCCATGAGTACAATGTTCTAAATTTAAATGAAATAAAATACAATAATCATCCAAATGCAGATTCCCTATCTTGATTGTTGTGTCATGCAATGAACAGAAACTCAACTACATAGTTCAAGAGTTAATCAAGAATAGGATAAAACAAGAATAAAGAAAAATAGGATAAGAATAAGAAAGAATAAGCTAAAAGACAAAAAAGGGATACATCTGGAATTAAAACAATACCACTAAGGATGAAAATGGAATTTGACTTAAATTTGCTAAAGTTTAAATAGTAAAATCATTATTATTTAAATAGTAAAATACTATTCATATTGTTCATGAACATTACAAACAAAGAGAAAACAGAGCTAACAAAGAAGAAGCGCAGGCTGATGGGGAAGGAATGAAGGAGGAGAATTGGGAGAAAAGAAAGGAAACACAGATTGAGTTTTCTTCCCTGGATAGGAGGAAGATGCCAGAGGTGGAAATGGAGAGAAAACGAGGGAGAGAAGGAGAAGAGAAGATGGGGGAGAAAGGAAAACTGGGAGAGAGGGAAAGTGACGAGTAGAGAAGAAGAGTGAAAGGGCAAAAGAGATGGGAAGGGGGATGGAGAGTGGAACGTACCTTTCCTTGTGAGTGTCTGCCTACGGTTCAGAGAGGAAGAGAGAGTTGAGAACCGGAGATAGAAGCAGAGAGAGACAAAGAGAGAGATGGGAGAGTTGGGGCAGAAGCAGAGGAAGGAAAGAAAGAAGAGCGATTGGTGCTGAACTATGCTGGGTAGGGTCGATACGGTGAAGACTGCGACAATGACTGATGCAAATAAGGAGGGAAAGAAAGAGGTGGCTGGTTCTGCTGGCGTGACAGATAAACAGAGGTGGAGAAAATTGCATGAAACAGAGAAGTAGAAAGAGATAGAGAGAGCAAGACAGAGGTGAGAGAGGTAACCATACGTAAGGAGGCAAATTGGGAAGGCTTTTACTGGACACTAGGAGAAGGTGAAAGTAGATGAGAGATGAATTTGGGAGAAGTGAAAAACGAGTGATAAAGATAGAGAGATGGGTATATGTTAAACAGGAATATCCAGAGAATGAGCAAAGGGAGAGAAAAGGAAATGAGCTGGAGAGAACGAGTGAAGAGGGAGAGATGAAGGGCAGGCTAGGGTGTTGGCCGATATAGAAGATGAGCTGGAGAATGAGAGGGAGTAAAGGATATCTGAGATGGGGAGATGAGAGACGAGACATAAAGGGGTAGTTGGGAGACTAGTCTGGTGTGATGCGGTATGGTACAGTGAAGAAAAGGATGTGAGAAAAGTGAGAAGTTGAAGTGAAGAAATGAGGAGAAGAGAGGAGGAAACAGGAGAGGCGGGAGAGGAATAGTCCTTTTGCCTCTCTCCATGAAGAGGAGGAATGGAGACCAACCCCCTACAACTGCCTAACCAAAGCTATATAAGTAGCCCGAATAACTTCTATTATTTTATTGGGTTTCCCATTCTTTTCCTTGCTTGCCCATGCTTGCCCATATTTGCCCATGCGATGTGCTAGTTGCCCATGCAATGCTGTCTCCCATGCGCCTGGTGATATACATGCATGCTAGCATGCTTCCATTGGAGGCTTGCTTTATGATGTGGGGCCCATCAAATTAGGCCTATCTGAACTGTCCAAAGTTAATCTGCAAAGTAAAAAACTAACTTAGAATCATCCATACCATTAATTACCTATTTAATTATCCTTAATTATCATCTGACTGTTAAATTTTCAAATCAACGGTTGGATGATCACTTAAAGCTAAAATCAATTTAAAATTACAAAATTAGTTAGTTAGATGATCTAATCAAATGCTAATTAAGGGTTATTTTAGACAAAATTGAACATTTAACACTAATGTTACACTACCATTGTCCTAGACTGGATCTTATTGAGACGGTTACACATGGTAGTCTCCATGCTTGTCGGTTGGAATGATTGAAGTTGTGATGGAATGCATTCCCCCGTGAGTGCTTGAGTGCTCTGTGTGGGTGAAAAGGTGAAAGGGTAAAAGTAGGATTAGATTGCATCTTCCCCCATGAGTGCTTGAGTGCCTGAGTGCCCCGTGTGGGTAAAATGATGAAAGGGTAAAAGGGTAAAAGTGGGATTAGATCACATCTTCCCATGAGTGCTTAAGTGCTCGTGTGGGTAAAAGTGTGAAAGCGGGATTGAAATGCGTCTTTCCATGAGTGCCTGAGTGTCCCGTTGTAGGTGAAAGCGAAAAGTACTGAGAGTTAGGCCACGTTGTCGTGAGTGTAGTTGAGACACTCATAGGGCTTGGCTATGCATGATGTTTTGTTGATTTTGATTTTGATATACATTCATGTTATTTATGGATATAGATTTTCATTGTTTTGATGGGTGTATACCTACGTATTTTTCTCATGCTTTTTATGCCATGATGTTCAAGATGGATGTCGATTTGTTTGGATCATGATCCTTTGTTTTATTTATCATGGATATCTGATGTTTGCGTGTTTCATATATATTCATCTTATGAGATTTACCATGACCTTGATACCTTGCGCCATGTGATTTTCATATTTATTTTTTAATGTGAATCACCTACACAAGCATAGCTTGTTGAGGCATTACTTTGTTTTGCAATGCCTTAGATTTGGAGAGTGATAGCACTAAGGGTATGCAGGTGGAGCAACGTTGACTAAGTGAGGACCTCAAGGACCATCTGCCTTTTTGTACATCAGAGAGTGATTAGAGTATGTCTCTTGGACCTGTGTTTAAGCTCCTGGGGCTGTATATGTATGTTGTCATTTTGGATAGATTGGACCCATACTTTGTATAGTGTATATTTACATGCACACGTGGGTATGAAGTGGTGATCATGGATAGAACCCTGAGGGAATTTAGACATATTATTTTTATTATTGTCTTTTCATGATTGTGTGTGATTTATCATGATTTTAAATTGATCATGCTCAGGGTATCGAAATTAAAATATTGTAATCCTCATAATATTTGGGATGTGGATGACCCTTGAGATTTTTCTTTTTGGTATTTCCTTCAACGTTATGAAAAATTTATTAATTATGAGTTTTTACTTTCAAGGATCCACCTATTTTATTTAAAACGTATTATTATTACTATTGTGAATTTGGAAGAAAAGGTTTATATAACACAAGGTGCCACAAATTGGTATCAAAGCCAGGGTTTATTCCATCATCACCACTTTAAGGGTCCAATTTGATTGACAATCCATGAGTTAAGGATAAGACTGAGATAGGAGGAATACTTATACGATGTGGTATAGAAACTTTAAATAGATGGTTCCTCGTGGGAAGACTAGGTCCACCCTCGCTCCACTAGTTGCCACCCTTGCCGAGCCATTAGGGCAAGGGGAACGTGATAGAGACATAGTGGCCCGAGTGGTACAGGGTCTAATATTACATATACAACCCACTGAGTGAAGTAATTCCTAAGTGTGAATTAGAGAGACAAGATGATTGCGAAATAGTTGATGCCACGATGATTGGTAGACTTTCTTTAGCTAAGATGAAACTTTCAATCCCTGTAGGATTATAAGAAAATGCACTTTTCAGGGAAAGTGTGTGATTCTTATGGTATAGAATCTAACTGAAGAGTATGATTGATGATTGCAAATGAGAGCTTTATTATATGATTGAAGGTCTATTCACATAGATTGACCTATGAGAGTTCAAGTCCCAATTTGGGCAGTATGTATGAACATGTGAAGAGGCATAATGACTATTATACGAAAATCATGAGATGATAATGGAAAAAGGATCAGAAATGATTACAACCAATGAGAACTCAAGAAAGTGAATAAGAGTATTGTATAAATTTAAACTTGAAGTGGATTTATTTGATGAATTAATTATATTGTAGTGAAAACTATTGAAAAATAAAATAAAAAATTGACGAGGTAAGATCCTAAGGTTCTATGGATGAAGATGAACTATGAGATGAAACTTAATGAGTTCTTCTGTATATAGTAATATTGATAGCCGATCATCAATGAGAAGTCAATGCTTATGAATTATTCTGAGGATTTTACTTATGATTTGCAGACATATTAACACTTAGAGGATATAACAACTATTTTACGATAATAATTAGTAGTAATGATGTTAATCAAGTGATGAGTAAGAAATGATATCAAACAATCTCCTAAATAGGAGATGAGATGGCAGAAATAGAAAAAGGTTAAATTGAATATTATACTATATATGAGTAATTGATGAGATTGGTTATTTAATTCCAATCAGAGGCATTTATCATATGAAAGGAATGAGGTAAGATGAAATTGATTATAAATAAATTACATCCAATATGAATAGAAATGATAATGTGACCATTGATGGCTAGAAAAGTTATTACGAAAGAATCAATTTCATTGGAGTTTAAATTGACAGAGTTGTAATTGATTTTGTTTATTATGAGCATGAAATGAATTATCAGTTAAAGGAAATCTAAGGATGGAGATGAGTATCCCTAAAATGTGTCTATGAGGATTCTAATTATAGTCGTTTGAGAGAATGTGTTCCTCTATTTTTGAGATTTTTATTTATAAGGCTTTTAAGAAGGCATATAATGATCAGTATTTTGTCATATGAGCAGTTAGAGATATTACGAGAGTTGCCAATGTAGAACTAAGGAATTTGATGGTTTAGTGGTATTAAGCTTGTTTACACTAGTAAGAATAAATGCCTTAAACCCATCATGAATGAGAGGCTACAGATAGAATTGTTAATGTGCTGACGCCTGTACTGTAAAGATAGTCGATCTTAGTGCATTGCATATTAGCAATAAAGGCAACGGTCATAACTTATAGGTTGAGAAAATTCCTCTTAAGGCCAAGAAGGCCAACCGCAGAGGCACGGACATGGATAATTCAAGCCAGCCCAGTAAAGGAAAGAGACTCTTTTACCGATACAATTATATAAACTATGGAGCCAGTGACATCTAAATGGGCAATGCTAGAATGTGGATGTGAGAAGGTGCACTAGTTGTATAGACAGGCACCTAGACAATATTGTATTAGAGTGATAGACCACCATAGTAGTGGTAATAATATTGACAGACATCATTACTACATCAATCCTTAAGATACTGTGGCTATGGAGAGTCAGGACATTTCCTTATAGACTGTCTCAGATGACAATGGGTTAGACAGGTTGACATTGAAGATAAAATAGAAATGGCCCTGCCTTGGTAATGATGAGTATTGCCATTATTGGAAGAAAGTACAAACCTCAGCCCACATTATGAAAGGTACTCTTTTGATTGTTGATAGACACACTAGGATCCTCCCAAATCTAGGATCCAGTCATCCTCATAGTTTGACTATTAGCACTCTGATAAATGTATTAACAATCCTTGGGTTGGAGGTTATAATATTGATGGACAAGTTATTGGAACTTGTAAGTACCTCTAACGAGTACTGGTGGAAATAGTGACGAGTGAGAGGATAGATACTAACTTTATTCTCCTTGATTTGATAGATTATGATATCATCCTTGGGATGGGTTCTATTTGTTGGAGGACAATTGATTACAGTGAAATCATGTTAAAGCAACTTTTTAATAAAACAAGTAATTTGGATTTGTGTCTGATTTTGAGAGAGATTCTCGAATTATTTATTTTGAAAGATCAGATATGATATTTGAATTGCATCCGGATTTGAGACATTCCATCGATTATTTGATTGATGGACCTCTAGTTTATTCCATTAGCTTTTGATCGATACTATGAATTTAGACTCTTCTGATGAAGAGTATTTGTATATATATTTGAGGTTAGTTGATATAAACCTTATTTGATAAATGCAGTGAGGGAATTCATTTGAATCGTATGCTAGTGAGGAATATTCTAAGTATTTGTATTGGTATGTAATGATAAAAACCTTTTGTATCGTTGTTTAGAGTGAGATGATACAATAGAGATAATTGTGAACACCAGTTGTGTTATTTAAGTATTCGAAGGTGATTGCACAGTGAGATTTAAATTGTTCAATTAATGCTATTAGTTTAAATAGGCAATTGAGAAACACTGCATATATTATTTCTATATTCGAATTTGAATACACCCAAGGGTGTAAGCTCATATATTAGTTTTGAATCATATGTGTTATCTTCAGTAATTGTGATTGAATGCATGTATCTATACTTAAGGAGTATTGTTTCTAATTATCTGAATGTAATGTCGTAAATACTATTACAGCAAATTTAAATTTGAGAATGTCTAGGATGTTCTTTGATTGAATGATTATCTTTTTTATTTTGGATTCATATGTGAAACTTGGATAAATGAGTTGAAAATTCTGTTTATGATTATAATTGAAATGTTAGAATATAGTTGATATTTATATGAAATAATTATTCGAAGAAATGAAAGAGTTATCTATCTGAACATATGTTGAAATAATGGAAAGATACTTGATAAGGTTATGATGTAGAGTTAAAATACGATTCATTATAGTAAAGGATCTTGGATTGGTGATTGGAAATGTGAATGTTTGTATAACTCAATCAATGCAACTCAGGATGGATTTTTGATAAAAGATTGTGAGATGCTATGAAAATCTCCCATTATATGTATATGGTTGTGATGGTGATGCAGGTGTAGTTAAACAATTATCAATTGATGATTTTTTAATAAGTTTACACTGCTATTGAAAGATTTGAATGTTATGTTTGAGGTGGTGAAGATGAGTAAGTTGTATTGCGTGAGGGTGTAATAATTACTTCCATAGTAATGAATGTTGGAATGTAGTGAGACAGAGTCTCTGAAATGTATTTTATATGAATGTATGGTTTATCATGTGTATCACAATCGCAAACATTAAATGTAAAAGTTCAAAAAACAGAGGAGACTCTGCCAAAATTTTGTTAGAAATGTGATACTTGAATTTTAGAAAAAAGGCAGTTTATCAAGACTGTGATGGCTGAGATTAACCAAACCAATGGCCTAAGTTCATAGTTCCTTAGTCTTATGAATTGCTAGAGTCGAGTAATTGAGTTTCACTAGGATAACATTGATGTATAATATTATATGAGGTTGTTTTCTTATGGCAAATCAGAATTCAAATTACAATTGATACTTGTGAGTAGCCGATGAGGGCAGGTGCAAGAGGCACTGGTAGGCTTCTAGTTGGCGAGCTTCTAGGTGGCAGACTTCTAGATGCTCATAGTGTGAATGAGCTGGTATGCTCTGATCTTGATTTGCCTGTTACTGAGCAAGTATACTTTGAGCATGATTGGCATATGATTTCCTGTTACTGAGCTGGTATGCTCCGATTTTGATTAGCATGTATTGCATGTTTAGGAGTTGATGTGATATCGATTGATTGATATACATTATATGCTAGAATAAATTTGATGTAGAATTGCCTATATGTGAGTTGTAACACTTTAATTTTGTTGACATTGTAGTTTACTTATGCTAAAGATGTAAACAAATGATTAACTCTTGCATGAGAGCATGATTTGTGTTAATTACATTATACTTGGTTATGACGCGTTCTAATCATAATATGACTTATTTGATCCAAATGGTTTGAAATGTGTGTTGGTTTATATGTACGAGTTGTATCTAAGGATATAATAGGGCATGGAGCTGTTATTGGCATTGACTTTGGAAAATTTAGTATGATTTGTAAATCGTGGGATATGGGGATGTTTGGAATTATTTGAAGAATAACATGAAAAGAATTTTGACGACGAAATTCCTATAAGGAGAGAAGAATGTAACATTTCAAAAAAAAGAAAAAGAAAGTAAAACATATTATTAAAGGAGGGGGGCTAGATTGATATTGGCACCCCCTCACTTAAGTAGAACCCTACACAACTTTGGGTCTGCTTTTCCACACCTGACAAACCAAGAAAGGAAGAAAGAAAGGAGAAGAAAGATGAGGGGAGAAGGGAAAGGAGGAGAAGGAGAGAGAGAGAGAGAGAGAGAGAGAGAGAGAGAGAGAGAGAGAGAGAGAGAGAGAGAGAGAGCTCGCCGAGGAAAAGCTCGGTAAAACATGGGTTTTAGGGGCTTTAGGCTAACTGGAGAAACAGAGTTCACTAGCAACATCGATGACTCTGATCTCCAATCCAACCGTGTATCTTAATCTACTCAAGGGCATGATCAAAAGCCCTTTTGTTTCATTGTAATTGGACAAGAATCAGCGATGGATCAGAGCAAAAATAGTACACATAGGAAAACTAGTCATCGAAGAAGATAACGGTTCGGATCAATGATCCAAGCCTATCATTCCACTCCTATGAAGGGATAAACTAGAACCCCAAGGTGATTAGGAGATAAGAGATCATCTTGACGGTCGATCGGAGGAGAACAGTGAGCGCGACATGGATAAGAGGATTTCACCTAAAATCATCATTGATCCATACCATCCAAGGGTGTAAGAAGCATGGAAACGTGCTTTGAAGGTAGGTTCTATGAAGCCCTATTCCCAATTTGTTGTATTTTGCTATATTCATGCATTTTTATGCTAGATCTAGATTTAAGGATGATCTAACAACCCATTCCTTAATCTAAACCTATGATTAAGTAAGTGCTTGATGAAGCCTGAAATTGATCGAGATCATCTATCTAGGATGAAAACTGATTGGACAATCTTAGCTGTTCAATCGGGTACTGTTCATACAGTAACCTTGCTATGTCTGATCGACAATCAAACACCACATATGAGTTCTAAAGCATTGAAATTGCTAGGATATGGCACAAATGGAAGAATCTAGATTGAAACTAATCGAAAAACCTAAAATGTCCGATTAGATAGTAGAGTAATAAGGACTTGACACCTCTGATGGATGATCAGGCCTTAGAACTTGATTATATACACCAAATATGAGATGATGTAGGAGATTAGCAAAGTAGATCTCATGTGATTGTCATGAAAAGTGATCTTGACAATTTATTTGATCAGGTATCTTGGGATTGGCTGAATAAAGAGAGATTTGACTGTCAAATCGAGGTATAATCATAAGGACATGCACCAATCACTAAATAAAAACTGATATTAGAGAGATCGTGATAAAAAATGTTAGAATTGATCATCCGATATCAATTATGAGTGTTATGGAGTGATCCAACGGTCGGATCATCTCCACACTTCACGAGATGTTAACAACTGATCCTTCATTGATTAAGGGACATAAATTAAGTGGATCTTGACATAGATTGATAATTAAAGATCACAAATGTTTGTCTAGATGTTAGGAAAACCTACATCTAGTATATGATTGACCTAATAGAGGGTTAATCAAATGATCTAGGCCGTTGATCTAGGATTAACTGCCAGATCAAGGGAATTGTCACTTGGATTTGTTTATTTTGAGATGTGAGAATACTAAGTGATAGATCACTTATGATGTGACAGGTACGTTAGAGTGCACGACGTGATGTTGCTTACGCCCTTGACTGGAGTATCGCATATGTCGAGGTAGGTGATTGCATTCTGTGATTTTTATGATTTCCTAAATCATGACATATTATTTGAGAATTTCGAAGCATGAGTTTTGCACATTTTCATGTTACATGAGAATTTCTTTATCGTACATGATTGACATTACAATATCTTGATTTACATGATTTAGCTTTATGTTTTACTATATGATTGATGTTACACTACCATTGTCTTGTACTGTATTTTATGGAGACGGTTATACATGGTAGTCTCTATGCCTGTCGATTGGAATGATTGAAGTTGTGATGGAATGCATTCCCTTGTGAGTGCCTGAGTGCTTCGTGTGGGTGAAAAGGAAAAAGGGTGAAAGTGGGATTAAATCGCGTCTTCTCGTGAGTGCTTGAGTGCCTGTGTGGGTGAAAGTGTGAAAGCAGGATTGAAATGTGTCTTTTTATGAGTGCCTGAGTGTCCCATTGTGGGTGAAAGTGAAAAGTACTAAGAGTTAAGCCCACGTTGTTGTGAGCGTAGTTGAGACACTTATAGGGCTTGGCTGTGCATGATATTTTGTTGATTTTGATTTTGATATACATTCATGTTATTCTATGGATATAGATTTTAATTGTTTCAATGGGCATATACCCATGTATTTTTCTCATGCTTTTTATTCCATGATACTTAGGGTAGATGTCGATTTGTTTGGATCATGATTCTCTTGTGCTATTCATCATGGATGTATGATGTTTGCGTGTTTCATATATATTCATCTTATGAGATTTACTATGACCTTGATACCTTCCATCACGTGATTTTATCATATTTATTTTTGAATGTGAATCACCTACACAAGCGTAGCTTGCTGAGGCATTACTTTGTTTTGCAATGCCTCATATTTGGAGGGCGATAGCACTAAGGGTATACAGGTGGAGCAGCATTAACTGAGCAAAGACCTCGAGGACCATCTGCCTTTTTGTACATTAGAGATCGATTAGCGTATGTCTCTTGAACTTGTGTTTAGGTTCCTTGGGCTGTACATGTATGCTGTCATTTTGGATAGATTGGAGCTACACTTTGTATAATGTATATTTACTTGCACATGTGGGTATAATGTGGTGATCATGGATAGAACTCTAGGAAAATTTAGACATATTATTCCTATTATTATCCTTTTACGATTGTGTATGATTTGTTGTGAATTTATATTGAGCATGCTCAGAGTATTGAAATTAAAATTTTGTAATCCTCATAGTATTTGGGATGTGGATGACCCTCGAAACTTTTCTTTTTGGTATTTCCTTCAACGCTGTGAAAAATTGATTAATTATGAGTTTTTACTTTCAAGGATCCCCCCTATTTTATTTTAAACGTACTATTATTACTATTGTGAATTTGAAAAAAAAGTTTATAAAACCCTGGGTGCCACAAATATATTGAATAAATGCTTTATTTTATCATAAAATTAAACCCTGGGTGCCACAAATATATAGTTGACCTATTTTAGTAAGAAGGTTGAAATCTTAATCAAATAGTTGAGTATTTTAAATATTTTTGTATGTCTATTCTCTATGTATTTTTCAAGTATAGTTGCTTGCCTAATTTTAATTCATGTCATAGTTAACAATTACATACTATACACACTAGCATGATATGGGTATCTAACTTTTATGTTATTTCTTATATTGTATCTTTACTTGCCTATATAATAGTTAAACAACAAATACATGATTACTTAGTATATAAACAACTAGATAACTCAAAATAATGCATAATCTAACCTTTGACATCTTAATTATTTTGTCTTTTTCTTTTTTAAAACCTAAATATCCGAGAATCGGACTAGAAACAACGTTAAGAGAACAATTTTTAGACTAAGAACAAAACTCTAAAAAAGTATGGTATAAAAGCTTAATGGTGCTGTTCTGGTTTTTCCTAGAACCAAACCGGGACCGAACCATTTATATTCCTATTTGGCATGACTCGCTATAGCCAACTAAGAAAAATCAGGATCAAAGAAGAAACTTACAAGAATTCCCTTAGTAATAGCAAGTGAATCAAGATTGGTGCAGCTCGAGCAATCCAGACCAGGCAGGACCATATGCAAAGTTTAAGCATGTCAACAAGGAGAAGAAAGTATGATGTGCACAAAATCTAAACTAGCAATTGATGGGATCCTCCAAACATCCTAGCCACTTGATTGGAGGATTCTGATCAGTTCGAATCAAATACTGTGACAAATGGTCCATGATGTTCAACTGGGCAAATTGGATCCCGTAGAAAGGTGGCGTTGTCCTATTTGTTGTGATGTTGGTGCCATGGCTTGTCAATTGCTAGGATCCACCAACGAATGATTTGGATATAATGCGCAATATAGATTGGGAGAAGTAAGGAGAAAGTGCCATCTTGCTTCACCTATCAACTTGACAACACCATTTGTAATTTGGACCTTTCAACTGATGGGACCTACTCTGCAACTGAAAGATCTAATGGATGGAAAATAGGCTGTAATGGAAATGCTCTTTCTTTACGTCAAGATAGTCTGTAATGAATAATGATCTTTCTTTACGTCCCATCACAAGATGATAACAAGATTCTGATCCATTAGCTGTTGGGTGGTTGGGTCCACTTGAAGAACAGTCAAGATCATTTCGTTGTTAAGCTACATGTCTAGTTTTCCTCTTGCTCTTTGTTCTTAAGATAGACTATTGTAAACCTCATCATAGGAAACAAATCTAGATAAAATGACTTGGAGGGCTTCTTTTTCTTTGTAAACAAGGATGGTGTTTCAGCTTGTCTTGCTCATTTCAGTTGATAGTCTGAAAATCACCCTAGACAAAACCCAAGGAGATAATTGGTAGGGAAACGATATTGCCACCCACTTTTCATTCTTTTCAATCCTTTGGCTTCATAACATGGTGGAATTCCGAGGTGATTCTTCTTACTGTTTTAAGCATGTAACCAAAGGAATGCAACAGTACGTGGCCCTATCATTTAAAAGTGGGGGCAGATATGACAACCTACCGATTACGTCATTACGCCTTATTGTAGCATTTCTTCTATATATTTTTACATCACCAGTTTAGATAATAATAATAAAAAAAAGAAAAAAAAAAGAGAAAAGAAGAAGAAGAAGAAGAAGAACATTCAGTACACAAAGCTCATACATATATAGAGTTCAGGCTAAAGGACTTATAATATGCAGCCTTACCTTATGTATTTTACAAGAGGTTATTTTTACGCCTTAAATTCATGACTGAGACAACTCTAATTTTGCGTACGCCTCCTCTTTTTATATTAGTAATTTAGATCAGCCCTGATGCCAAAGTGGCTCACTTTATTTGGTCTTACAAAGTGGCCACAATTCAGTCATATTGATCAACCTATGTCATGTTGGGTGGGTTCCGAAATGCAGCCCTAAACAGTTCCAATTTGCCGTTAGTTTTACACTCCTTTTTCTTACCTGGGACGCCCTTTAGAGAAAGAGAAAAGGGGTGGCCTAGGTAGAAAAAGTGGTATATATATCATCCCCTAAAGAAATCCCTAGACTTTGGGGGAGTGTCTCCCCGTACGACTATGACCTTGTCCAACTCACAAGAGACACTTAAAATTTTGTCCATACACGGAAGAAATCAAACTGAGGTTTGAAGCGTGTGGAATTCGATTCCAAGCTTTGAATTTTCAGTTGCTTTGAGACCATCGGATTGCCAAAACCAAGGAATTGAATGTCAGCTTCTTTATCGTTATTCTGATGTATTTGTGCTCCGTACGCGTTTTAATGGGTCAAAAGGTTCCCTTGATTGAGAACACGACTAGAATTGTGTGGTTCCTGTGTTATTTGTAAACGCATTTCGTTGGCTTTAGTGAAAGTCAAGTGCTCCATTTCGTCAACTATTTGAAAACCTGTGTAACGAAATGTCGAGGAACCGGTTCATGCAGAGCCCATGGGGGAAAAATGGAAATAGCAGACTTAATAATTAAGTTATTAACAGCTCTTATGATTTAAGGAGAGCCTTGGCGTAATGGCAGATTTGTTGCATATGACTTAGAGGTCACAGGTTAAAACGTGAAAACAGCCTCTTGCTAATGCAAGATAAGGCTACGTACTATTGACCCAATGTAGTCTGCCCTTTCCTGAGACCATACTTATGCAGTAGCTTTGTGCACTGGGCATATGGAGTCCAGAAAAGGGGACTCCAGGGTCACACAACGCAACTCTACTGTTGCACCAAGGCTCCCCTTTAAGGTCTAACTACAAGTTATTCAAATTAACCATTCTTTTGCCGGGTCCCTGCATAGACAAGCCCTGTATAATCTTCTTCATAGGATGACCCTAATCCTTTTTGAACGGAAACTGGACGCTTAGGTTCAGATGTACGATGTATGAGGTGTCTCAGCAGATAAATGGTTTGGATCATCAAACAGATAGCTCCTACAACAGTATTTTCTTTGGATTTACAGGCATCACCTCCATACAATTATCTATCAAAGGAGAGTATGATGGTACAATTTCCTTTGTTTTTTTTTGGTGTGTAGGGGGGTGGAAGTTGAGTAAAATGGTTTTTAAAGGCACCCCAAACTAAATGATTATTGATAAAGATATTTGGTAACAACTTTATATCTCTCTCCAATCCTTGTCATCTTGAATAATACAATATAATTTAGAAGATATGTCTGAAAAGGGAATGTCTAAACCTTTTCAAATGCTCTCTCTTTCACGTTGTTCCTCTAATTCTTATCTTCTTTCCTCTTCGATCCAAGAAAATAGATGATGTACACCAAAACCAAAATGTTACAGCCAATTTGATAGTTGATACTGACCTCTGCATGTTAAATGTAATCCCAAGGGCTCAGCCTGACTCCACATGCGGCACTGGGAATGACTTATAATTAGTCATTTGCATTATGACATCCTTAACAGTCCTGATAAATTTTCAGTTCATTCTGCTGAAGTCAATTATCTAAACTATATACACCATGTTCATACAATATGGATTTTTTTTTCATGATCATTTTCCACAACATGTAATTTACATAATAGAAACTTTAATTGGGATTATATGATTCTGATCGAGCAAAGTCTGACACTGTAGATGCTTCCTATACCAGGTGTTCCACAGCTCAAGAAACACAGCTAGATGATCTCACCAAGTTGACATCGTTGAAATGTAACACCCACTTGTGCAATATTGTATGCCTACATGGCTGATATGATTGGATTTCCCTAGTTATTCATTTGGAAAATTTTATATCATTTCTTAGCATCATTTAGATGTGCTATTCTATGTTAGTAGGGTGTATAAACAATTGAAACATCTACATCATCTTCTTTTGCCGTTACTAGTATAAAGCAGCAATGTCAGCAGAAGATAAACGAAGTTTTATTTCATCGGAGATTTGCCTTTATTGTTGCACAAACCATTTCTTTTCAACATTTACAATCTGCAAACAGCAGCAGCTTGCTATAATAAATTAAAGAAATTACAAATATCTCATCACATGTCTCCCCCTCTCACTTCTCTTTGAGAAAAGGAGAAAGCTTCCACAGAACCCCAAAAATCTCAATCTACACAGTGAAAATGGACAAAAATCAGGATGGGGATTACTCATTTGCTATTTATTATGTAAAATCCAATTACAGCAAGACCCATATGCGAAATCCAATCACAAGAGCTCGAATTTACATGAATCTTGATCAAAGGACATCCTCTGATACTGACTGAAAGTATCCACTGTTAGTTTCCCATCACCATCATCACATATCAAATCCCAATAGTTGAAATCATCCATTTCCCAGAGGTACATGTTGCTTGATTCTGGCCAATCCATGCTTGAGAAGTTGAACAACTCTTGTTTCAATACATAGCTTGAGGAAGAGGAAGAAGTTGCAGAATCAGCACAGGGAGCTAGAATTTCATCTGGTTGGATTAATGGGACTTCATCAGTGCAGAAGAGAGGGGATATGGTTAGAAGGGCATCTGTGTCAATGGAATTGAATGCACTTGAAATGCTCTTCTCTTCTTGTGAGCTCTCAGAAATGGGCGACTCTAGAGATGCACTGTTTCCCTTATTCTGATCATCTGCTTTGGAAATGGCAGAAATGGACGAGGGGGGAGGAGTATATTTTTGTTCTTGTTGTTCCTTCTGTTGCTGTACTTGTTCTTGATCAGTTGGAGGATAAAGTGGTTTATGAGTGAGAGGATCAATTCCCATCTTCCTTAGTTTCTTCTTGATGTGGGTATTCCAGTGGTTCTTTATCTCATTGTCAGTTCTTCCGGGCAGATGAGCAGCAATCTTAGACCATCTGTAAATGAAACGGTAAAAGAACAGAAAGTTATCAGGAAACGCGGTTGGAATATACACTAAATAAATCAGAATATACCAAATTTAGCAAAGAAAGTCAAGAAGGACAAAAGTTTGAAAAAGATTAAGATTAATGACAATGAAGGACCTGTTGCCAAGATGAGCATGGAGATCAATGACCATCTTCTCCTCGGTTTCTGATAATAATCCCCTCTTCAAATCAGGCCTCAGGTAGTTTGTCCATCGAAGTCTGCAACTTTTCCCACATCTTGGCAAGCCTGTACAACCATACCATGACCAATATTCAAAGAAAGAAAATAAAGCAAAATAAACAACCTTAAATCCCATTCTTTTACTGCCAGAGAAGTTCAAAGTACTTCAGAATTTTTCCCTCAAATCTAAAAGCATTGCTAAAGCAACAACAGAAGAACAAAAACACAGAAATTTCCATGTTCTTCAACCCAAAACAGTTAAAACTTCCAAGAGGATCAAGTTTTCAACTAAACCCAAGCCAATTGAGAAACACCCGGAAATTAAAAAAGTTGAAACAACAAGGAAATCATTGATAACATACATACAAATGAATTGGGTTTCTCTGTTTATTTTCAAAGTTTGACATTTTTCTAGGCTCCAAACCTGTGCAATGCACAACAATTCAAGCAGGAACAAACTCAAAGGCAATTAAAAGTCTCCTTATTTGCACCAAAAAAAACTTCTATTTGCATTGAAAAACTCAAGCAAACTGACACCTGCTAGCTTAGGAACAGCTCTCCAGCAGCATTGGCCATTCGTTAAGATGAAGTTGATCAGTTTCTTGTCTTCCTCAGCAGTCCAAGGTCCTTTCTTCAAGCCTACTTTGTCACAACAAGGTTGTCTTCCCATTGTTTTTCCAAAAAGTAAAGCCAAAAAGGAGAACAAAGAAGAGAGGGAACCGGCCCTAGACAGACAGGGAATGAAATAGAGGCAAGAGGCCTAGAAAAATTCAGCTCCACCTTCCTTTATAAATCATCCACCCGCAAGAAGAGGACCTTGTTTTCTAATCCAAGTCAACATGCACACATGTCGAATGGGAGATGATGCCTGTGATGAACGTGCGAGGTCGGCATCTGAAAACGCCACCTCATCCGACTAGCTTTGCTTGCTTTGTAAGCGTGTTGAATCCACCCACGGTGACAAAATTTGGCAAAATAAAACAACAAAGCATTTGAGAGAGAGACTTCGATAAGCTCTTGCTGCTACTACAAAGCCCTTGGGACCACCTCAGAAGTGGCGTACATCAAATCAACCACCTAGAAGGGGCCTTGCAATTTCCAATGTTGTCGATCAGATCCTCACTGTTGAATCTGAACCTTGAATTCGATCGGAACCATTGATCAACTCGATTGCTTCCATATATCGATCGATCACCAAACAGGAAGTTTAGAACGATTTTCGTTCGCAAGATGGCTGCATTGTTTGATATATAAATTTTGAACCATTGATCATCTTAACAATGTGGGGCCGGATTAAGTACTCATTGGAAATGTACTTGCTCTTACAAGGTTCGGGGGGGTGTTACCATCAAGTGTCGCCTGGTTCTTTTCCCTTTTTTTTGAAGAAAATTTTGATGTGTTAATTTTGTCTCCTTTCACTGGCAGACGGCAGTGGGCCTGGGGCTCACAGTTGGCACCAATTGTGGCGTGGACTTAAGTCTGCATGTACCATCATTTCCGTGTCTCTCCTTTTATCCATTGGCCCTTCTATCCTTTCTTTTCTTGGGTTCACATCCAATGTCATATTGTGCCCACTGGTTGGGTTTACCAAGGTGAGAAATGGTGTAATGGAACGCGACATCATCATAGTACTGGTGCAACTCCTTTGCTTTTGTATATTAAGCCCCACATATCATTCATCCATACCGTTCATCTGACTCGTCTACTTTTCGATGTGTAGTGCCCCAAAAATCATGCCAAAAGAGCACCTCTAGCATGCAAGAAACGATAAAAAAAATTTTTTTTGACTAGATGCGGACTATCACAAGCCTCTGTGACATGGGTTTTTAGGCCATTAGATATGCAAATGTCGCCAAATGAGTCAGATTAGAGATGAACGGGATGGATAAATGGTATGTGGGACCCGCCACGCAATTTGATAGCATTCCTCTACCTTGATAACCACACAAATTGGTCTGACGTCCTTCATGGCAATTGATTCACTGGGTCCACACGGCATGCTTGCTGATCAATTTAGGTTTTGCGAGATCATGGCATGAACATACGGCTTGAGAATGGTGAAAAACTGAAAATCTGAGTCTGGTTCTCCAAACGGCATCGGATGGGAGATTGTTTGGGTGGTCAGCCGGGGTATTGGCATGCTTACAGATATCCCTTCTTTCAAGTGTCCATGTGAACGCTGTAATTTTCTCCTTATTATGGTATCCATCATCTAGATGGCTGCATCGTGGACGGTTCAGATGATTAGAATTCTAAAGAGTTGAAAATGGATCTAAAAGAAGATTGAGTAAACGATCTACATTTGAGGTCAAATGTGTTGGAACTTGGGTGAGTTAATGCCATTTGACCCGTAGTTTTTTATTTGTAACCCATTAGAAAATGGCATATAAGATGAATGGTCAAGATCTCTCTGTCTCCCTCTCTGGGTTACTCTCCCATCCTCCTGTCTTGCTTTGGATGTCAACAAAATGTACGTTGCTCTTTGAAACATCCAAGTCCTAAATTGACCGCTCCAAGTAGTCTTCCCTCTACTCTACGATACAATGAAAAGCTCCTCCTTCCCCTCTTTCTTAAGATATAAACCATCGTATGAGATCCTCGGATACGTTTCTCTAGACAAATGTATTTTCATTCTACAATTTTCATACTTTTTTCTTTTTTCTTTTGGTCCAGAATAAAATAAACTTATAATATGAGCACCAAAGCGCACTTGGGCAAGCAGAAGGCGTCTCTTGTGTGAGAAACCAGGGTTCAAGATTGTGCATGTGTGTATAAATTTAAGACAAAATAAAAGAGGAGCTTAAAATCTAATGGTCAAATCGATTTCATTATTATAAGTTGATAAGCCTATTTTATTTTTATTTTGCGCCAGAATATATCTACTAATTCTTTTATTATAGTTACTATAATGGATCTTGATGAAGAAATAGAGCCTAATTAAGAGCCTAAAAGATGTATCCTGAGCAATTGCAACTGTTTTGTTTATTAAGAATCCTGGTATAATAGATGGTATTAGACATACAATCATACTCAATTCAATGGAATTATTTGATGTGAAGGGATCTTTGATAATTTCACATGTAAAGGGTTATTTCTTGGTTTGGGTGTGTGTGTGTTTGTGCTTGTGTGTGGATGTTGAACATGCACCTATGAGCAGCCTCAAGCCTATGTCATCCCTTCATTCTTGTTGTGGCACTTTAGATTTGTTCTATGTTTTGTTGTCTGATATTTCATTAATTTTAAGGGTTCTAAGTTTTTTTATATTAAAGTACAAAAATGCAACTAAAAAAAAAGAAAAAAAGTTAAACTTAGCTAGGGCTAGGTGTTTCAAAATTTGAGCTGTATCTCCTTATTTTTTTTGTTTAATTAAAGAATGATATGCCCATAAAAGTGAACCTACCTAGATTTACCTAAGTATCATCCATGGGGTCGGATGAACTTTATCTCCAAAATTACCATAATGATAATCTAGCCATCTGGATCATCATCATCAAGACCTTATCTTAATTAGGGGTCAGCCACAAGAATCTTGTTCTTCCATTCCTCTCTATTAAGTACAATGGCTTCATTTAATTCTAAAGCTTTTAAATCTTTTCTAACCGCTTCTCTCTACATTCTTTTGGGCCTAATCTAGCCATCTGGATGAGAGCATTAATACCAGTTTAGCAACCTAGATAATTGCCACATTTGATGGGTTTATAGTTGCTTGCTAAGGAAATGAAATAACAAGGGTCTAAATTCAGCAACGATGCCATATATAGAAGGCTTAAAATCATTGATGAGGGCTGTTTTGGTGTAGGCACATCGTATAACGATGTAGTAAATTAATGGTTTGCATCATTGGACAAGTGAAGGGGAGCCTTGGCTCAACGTTAAAGTTGTCATCGTGTGACCTTGAGGTTATAAGTTCAATCCGTGGAAACAACCTCTTGCAGAAATGCAAGGTAGGACTGCATACTATAGACCCTTGTGGTCTGCCCCTTCCCTGAACCCTGCATAGGCAGAAGCTTCGTGCACCAAGACTGCTTTTCATCACTGGACAAGTGGACTCCCACTCATATTCCCACCCATGCGCACTCTCATTTGGAAAATATGCACCATCCATGATAAACTGCACACTTAAAATAGCTCCTCGGCATTTCTTCTGCTGAAACTGAGTCTAGTTTTCCCATACCTTACCTAATACAGCGGCTAACGTAGAGTTTTGAGAACTCATATCGTGTTCAGCCAACTAAGAGGTATAAGTTCAGTCGCAAGCTAAAGGGGTTAATGTTCCCCAACTTCTGATGCTCCAAATTACCAATCTTTTGAGCCTTACCAAGATAGCCTTGGGCAGAAACTCTCCTTATTGTATGATCCTACCTTTTCTAATTCTAAAATGTAAAATGAAGGCCCAAAACAAATCGATAGGAGAGGTAGCCTATCTAAGTTGGGGTCCACAAAATGAAGGTTTCAAGTTCCATCAGTCCATACTGAATGATTCATGAAGTTCCCAAGGAAACATCATTTTAGGACATTTCGACACTGACGGAGACTACGGCCGTGTTCGAAAATGGAATTTCCTTCCAACTGCGCTGCAGTGCTAGAGACTCCAACTTTGCACCTGATGAAGCGACCATCCTGTTCTGTTTCATGCCTCTTGCTTCGAGGCTGTTCTGGCATTAGTCAAAACCTGAAGGAAATAATTGGTTCCGTTCATCTCTAAAACTCAACAGATCTAGCCAATCGAAAACAAAGATCTAGTCCACTTCTTCTAATTAGTGATCCAAATCGCTCATCTTCTGGCCATATTCAAGATAGGTGTTACCCGAAAAATCTTTATCAGAGGCTACGATTGGATTTTAGTGTGTGTATGTGTGTGCCACTTAAGTTTGCCAAATGTAGGGGAGCATAACAGTTCTTCCACGTAGACAGAAGAAAATAAAGGCAAATTTACAAATAAACTCAAAGGTAAGTTGTATTTTTCTCCTTTGTTTTGATACTACTGAATTTTGATATACTTTCATTTATTTCCTTAATTCATAACATGAGTGTGTATACACGCACGCTCAGAGAGAGAGAGAGAGAGATTTGTTTTTATGAGAAGCCAAATACGGGCTGATCTTAGAAAACATTTTCTCCTCTCCTCTTTAAGCATAGTTAAACATGTTTCGACAGCAAATGAAGCTATGTTCCTGTCGTTCTTTATGACACAATTATCGACGATTTCTTTCATCTTTGAATAATACCATTAGAAGTTAACTGTGATCGATTATGTGCTCCGCATGCAGGGAATTTTAAGTACATGTTAATTTTGGCTTACGGATGATAGGATAAATAATGATCTAGGGAGGTGAATCGTCATGATGACACGATGCTGCTCAAAGATCACCATCTTAACCATCCGATCTGTAGCAATTTTGGTCAGCAATTGTGTGCTACTTTTCTTAGCTTTCCAAGCTCTTGATTGGACAGCGGCCAAGTTAGTCCAAGCACAATTTATTTTGGGCAGTGGACAATCCAATACGAGACCCGAAAGATGGACAATTGATCAAAGGTGGGCCTTAATTATGAAGACAGGGAGACCTAATTAATTATATCATCCAAAATGTGTGCCTCTCATGATCTGCTGTATGTAGAGCCATGGCCTTTGCGTAAGAAGGAAGTAGAAAAAAGGAAAAGAGGCTACGTAGAGAATCATTCTTTTGTACGTAGCACCTTTGCTTTCCCCAAGAATGCTAAAAGGGAGAAAGAAAAGCCAGTATCTTGGTAATTCAAGTTTAGAATAATATTTCCACTCATATAATATCATCTTAAGTTGCTTGTGTCCATAATTCTTCTGGTCAGGGAAGAACATGCGGCCTATCTTTTCTTTTTCCACCAATGCATGCTTGCAAGCTTAATTATAACGAGCCATGCCTGCTCTAAACCCACATGACATAACAAGGAAACATGGTTGGCTAGGCCAGCATGTACAGTGGAACATCCCTGGCTCCGTTTTCAACATACCATGTGTGCACCTAAGAATATACTTGACCGGGAACATGCTATTTCGGAACTAGGTATGGAGGGAGAAACACGGTGGAGAAATCCCATAAACTAATGACAAACTCACCCGTACATGTCCCCATAAGTAGATTTGATCGGTGTTGTAAATCTATTGCCACAGAAGAAGTTATCTGAAACACTGATTTCATGTGATGGCCCAATGGATCAATGGCCCTGATAAAAACAAAAGACTTAAAACTGCATGACATATCTAGAAAAGCTGTTTTCTTTGTCTTTGGATCTTCTCATGGTGAGACAACAAAATTATGTTCAATTCAACTAGATCATAACTAGCTCCTCAAGGATTTCAACCAGTAATCTTTGACAATCATATGATATAATTATTATAACAAGCACATCACTATGAATTGGTATTTTAGGTTTCAATCATCTACATGAATAGAAGTCGGTGGCTTTCGCTCCATTTTCTTCTTCCCAAGTACTGATTGATTTGCATCCAAAAGCACTGATTTCAATCACCGACGCACCCATTGACAATGGCTTATGTCGGATTATTCCATCTAATCAAGCACAAAGAACAGTGAACCAGCTTTTCAATAGTCCATCTATTCTCGTCTGGGCCTGAGACTCTCCTAACCTTTGAGGATTCCTGGAGATTTACATTGTACAACGATCTTTACGAAATAACTTTTGGGGCATGCCCTAAGATGTGACTCAGAAACCAATCGTATCCTCTGGATCACCCAATATCTGGACCCTACTAACATTTCTATTTGCTAGAGTCAAGACTAAACTTGAACTTCGTTAGTCCAGGACCCCCATATAGAAACCCATATCCTTATAGGACTCACGGAACCACAAGGATCTAGCCAAGTCGAGGCAACTAATTAAGCTGACACAAGCATGACTCAAAATCTATGTCACGCACAAATATGTAGCTCTTACAAACATATTTCCGTCATTAGAACCAAAGGAGTTGGAAAGTAAGATACAGATGGAACATCATCAGTAAGCGATGCCCATGGACGGCTGAGATTCTTCTGCATTTCCTGGTCAGCTCGTTATTGGTTTCATACACCGAAGGGGTTGGTTGACTTACCTTTAGATTTGCAATGCAGCGTAAACCATAAATAGAATTGCGTGCCTCATGAAAAGATAGAGGATAGCATCTTCCATCCCATCAACCACAGTTTCGGAAGTCCACTTTAGTGATTTGCTTTCACATTCACATGTTACATGACAGATTGGATTCCCAAATACAAACAAAGTTGGCTTGTGGGGTTGAGTGGATGTTGTGGTTAGACTGTTACCTCTTTATTGAGCTTTAGGTTCGAGTCCTCGTTTTCCAACTAACAGCCACTACTTTACGTCATAGTCCGTTGCCAACCCAGAGGATCTTTCTCGAACCAATACAAAGTTGTGGCTCTTGGTCCAAAAGCCTTGCCTTTCCAGGCCAAGGGAAAAATGGCATGAAGTTAGTCGATGTTGTCATTTATTTAAGAAGAAACTACACCTTGCTCTCTAAAATTTTCGTTGCAGTTGATGGACACTGTGAAACTCATTAACGTCGAGACCAACTCCTAGGAACACCCAAATATATATATATATATATATAACATTAAATGAAACAAGGAACGTTTATTCCCTCTTATTATATTTCAAATTTGTTGTGGTTTTAGGAGCAGTTTCTGAAGTTTAGACTCACAGAGAGTTTATAGATGCAGATTGGTTGATTCGCTCCAAATTCTAAAAACATGAATAAATGACCCATTGAAAAGAGATGCTATAAATTTTCCGAAGTAGGCTCTGGTGATTGAAAATTTGCACTTTTTACAAATTTATACCAATATACAAGATAGTTTAGATTGTTATGTAAAAGGTTTATTGATGGAGTTAATCACTTTGATAATATCAAAACCCACTATTCCTTGATAGAAAGGAATTTATACGAATCTAATGAACAAAGTAAATAAAGCCAATTGTATTGTTTGATTCATGCAGGACATAGGGTTGTCTTTATTGTCAAAATGAGTAATAAAGAATTATCTTGGATTCTGTACATTTTAGTCAACTTGATATGTACTCCTCAAAAAAAGAGAACCCTTCCTTATTATTAATTACTGTTGATAAGAGTATATTTCTGTTAACTGGTTTCAGCTCTTCTTTGTCCCCATATATCTATTGAATAGAACAAGCTATTTTGAGTGCCACTATAATTTTGACATTGGGGGTGTAAATGCCTTTAAAGATAAGTAAATACATTCAAAGCATATAAAATGCAGTTAATACTTTTATGAACAGGTTGCTATCATAAAAAGAACGTGAATACGACCAACTACCATTAAGACTTTCAACTTTAGACAAAAACAACAAGGGGTGAAATACCATAAAGAAAAATCATACCTCCTAATAAAAAAGTAGTTTGTAGTTGACATATATTTTGTCAAACTAGAGATCAAGACCCATATTTAGGATTATTTCTAGATAATATTTAACAATAAGTTTCATTGAATAAAAAATTTATTTGATTCTAAAACAATAATGCTTTTGAATAGGAATGAGTTATCTAAGGTGGTGATACATGAGCCCCTTTTTTTTCTTGAGCCACTTAAGAATGATGCAAATGACCATAACTCTATATGGGTCTAGACATTTTAAGATTCAATTCATTGAAAATTTTGCTTTTGACTTAATGGGCTATGCTCTAAAATTTTCATCCATTGGATGATCCTTATGACTTTAGAGTTTAGATGCAAAATGGAAGGTGAAACATTTTGTCATCATTTTACAATTCAAAAAAACAATGGTAGGATCTTCCAATAGATGAGAATTTCATAGCATAGCCCATCTAGGTTAAGGGTGCAACATTGTGAATAATTCCAATCTTGAAAATACTGGGCCCATCTAAAGCTGCAGCAATTCATATCATTTAGTGAAGTGATCGTGAGGAAAAACAAAGGTCGCATATATCACTACTCTTTACATATTGGAGCTTTCAATATAGTGTCTGCATGAGGGACTTAGAGTACAAAGACCAACTTACACGTTTGTTGATCAATAATCCGAGTATGCTCCGCATGCCACATCTCAGTTAGGCTATGGACCAAAAATCTCTTTCTACTGCTTGGTGTATAATAGAAAATAAGCTTGTCATTTCTAAGACTATGTAAACATAGGCTGCAATTGGCTACTGTTTTTACATTTAAAGAAAAAATTAATTGAATGTTTGGAAGAAGTGCATTCGAATACACTTTTTTTTCCCCTTTTTTCAATACCCAATTCAACACGGGGAAAGTAACGTGCTTTGAGAATCTGTAACTTGTAGACTGCGTTTGGATATTGGATGTCAGAAATTTTTACAAAACAAAACAGCGTCCAAATGCAACCTAAAGATCAAGGGGCAGCCTTGGTGCACAAAGCTTCCGTCTATGTGAGGTCCGAAAAAGGGGCAGACCACAAATGTCTATCGTAAGCGGTCTTATCTTGTATTTTTACAACTTAAGAAGCAGACTAGAAGAGCCTATAGGACTACAAATGCAACCTAAGGATGTGAATCAATTTTGTTTCACAAACTGCTACCGTACTTGAGGTATTATGGATTCAGAAAATTTACCGACACTATCCATGATGCATAGAAAATCCCTGCTATAGACTCTATTTAGGCCTATAAAAGTTCTAAGTTTATGTCAATTCTCCAATTATATTCGTTTAAGGTTGTTGGTTGTAGATTCTCTATTAGTCACAGTTTTTCAAGCGTTTACATTTCTGTAACAGAAACTACACCGTTGACTGTCGTGTCCTGTTGCTTTGATTTATTGGCTACTGCAGACTAATCAATCTAGATCGATGACATGTTCAGGAGAGCTTCGTTTTTCTTTGGCTGAAGCATTTCTTCCCCACCTTCATTGGACTCCTAAGATGCGTTCAACATCTAAAGAAATTTCCAAGAAAATGACCTAAAATTTTCCTCCTTTTTAATTACTTGGAGCTGATATTTTCATACCTTCGGTATTAATGCACACCTTCTTTTGAGCCTTCATAATAAAAGTACACGGGGTCTACTCTTTTGACTAAAAATCATATATTTAAATGATTCAAACAATGATTTTTTAGTTATTTTTAATACTGTTAAGTTTTTTACTATTGATTTTAGAACTCAAAAAAAGACAAAATACAATCTTCAGTGTATGTAATTTTTGGGTCAGGCCTCATCTATTACAAAACAGCTGAGATGAACAGTTGAGATTACATGAAAATGGGGTCTCTTAGACAAAAGTATGATAAAACTTCAAAAGAGGGAATGGCACTAGTACCAAAGTAGTGTAGGAATATAAGGTCTCTATTTTTATTGTTACTAAAAAAAGCCCGCATACAAGACTAAACATGAGAAAGAAGATAAGTGAGAAAAGAGAAAGGGACATGCAAAAATCTAAGATCAGTAAAATGAAATGAATGAGACAGGGCACTTAGAAGTCCTCTAATGGCGCCAATCTAATTTGTAGTCAATGAAAATAACTTCGTGATGGAGACTTCTAGCCAAAGCTACTGCCAATCCAAAGGAACAGCAGAGAACAGCCTCAAAGCCCTGATCTTTCACTGCAACTGCTCCTACCACAAAACTTACAGTCTCCTCTTCTGTTAGGATACACAGTCTTTGATTTTCTAGTTGATTATCCCAAATCTTGAGCTTAATGGATCTCGGTAAACTAATTCATCCTGGTTTTTAGATTCGGATCCTGCACAAGTTAGAAGTTGATCGAATCCTGCCAGTCGAGTCTTGTAAGTTCTGCGACATTAAAATGGAGCGTGAATTCTAGAAGTCGCACTGAAAGGCCATTCTGCCGTGTTACTTCCACTACTTCCTCGTCCAAATCATTATCGAAGTGGTTATCAGCAACTTCGGTCTTTCCCTTTTGATGTTGATCTTTTGATTGTGGTGACCTTGTGTTCAAATCTTGTTCTTGGAGACACTTATGAGGGCATCTGCCGACTTCACATTTCATGCACTTGTACGAATCACGACTTGATGGCATTTCTTCCGCGTTTCCAAGCAGTGGACATTTTGTAACATCTACTGTGTCAAATTATAATGTTTTTTTCGTTGACATGATGAACAACAACGACTACGAAGCTTCTGCATATGTAAGGTTCGGGAAACAGATAATATAAAAGTCAATAATATACAGCTTTATCTTATATTTTGCAAGAGACTATTTCCACGTCTTAAACCTTAAAGTCACACCACAACGATTCCACTAACCAAGAAGAAAGTCAATAGTATACAACTTTATCTTATATTTTGCAAGAGATGTTTCAACGTCTTAAACCTTAAAGTTACACCATGACGACTCCATTGGCCAAGAAGAAAGTCATTTTCATAATGTAGGGAGAAGCCCAACTTCTGAACCCTCGTTGCAAAATCTAATATGTTGATCCATACCGTTCAACTGGAGAACATCGATAGGCAACCGACATGGTTTTGGTCCCATGCCACACGCATACGCCATCCATAAGATATAGTCCAACGTAGATCAATGGTCACATCTTGATGGTCCCCCCCTTTCGTTTTAGCATTTCTCAATCATGTGGTCCGTACATTTGCTGATTAAATCGAGTGTGTCAAAATGGGCCACGGTACGCGCTTTAGACTTTTCTGCATACAACAATTGTGTTCACATTTTGCCCAAAAAATAGAGCTTATACCAGTGAAAAATTTCTGCAGTGAAGGCTCTTTAAAAATAAAAAGAAAAAGCCAAATTTTTTTTTGCAAAAGCATAGTTTTCACCAACATTAAACCGCATCCACCACTCTTTGAGAAATTTCACATTTTGATTCACTGATTAAACCCATTTATGTGCTTGCACGCATCGTAGGTGGCTATTACCGAAGGACCCCATAAAGAGCAATGCTATTCGGAAGTGCATTACCTCTCCATCGGAGACATTGTTGTATTTGGGTACCTTCTAACCCAACAATTAGACTGGGCTTTTGACAACGGTGAAGGGCGTTATGTTATTTAGATTCCTCATAAATACTTTTGTTGAGTCTTGGTGCAATAGTAGAGTTATTGTCACGTGACCTTGAGATCACGGGTTCAAGGCATAAAAACAGTCTTTTGCACTGTGTACTATTGACCCTTGTGGTCTGCCCTTTCCCACTACTATCAGATGAAAAAGGGAGCATCTCCATGGAGACACATTTTGTGCATATCTGAGTATCATTTCACATAAATTAGACAACACGGAACCTCTGGATTGATCCAACACTAAACCATTATCAATGTAGATAATTTATGAAATAAAACCGCTTCCAAATAGAAGTCTTGATCGCCAAACATATAGCCACCTAAGGTTCTCCTAGTGCACGCCCCAAATTAGGTATTCCGTGTCAAGTTGCTTGGATCAGGTGAAAGCATGTCTCTTCAATCAATTTAAGGTTACTTAGATTCACCTTTTTATCCACATCCCTCAGCCAGTCAAGGAAGTTTTCACTTCATAGTTTGACAATAGAAATCCAAAATCCCAGCTGATCCAAGTTTCTCCCTCTCTAGATGGGCCGGGAGAAAATTGTCCCTATCATAATTGGATGCAGTTGACATTCTCTACCATGACATCTAGCCAATGATTTTGATTGCTTCTTTCACTTTTAGCAATTCATTAGATCTTTTAAGCTCTTCTAGATAGTAGATACTAGCAGCGGTGCAGTGGTTGTCATATTGTTGAACTTCCTTGAATGTCTTGGAGAAATGAACTTAATCAAAGTTAATAGTTCTGTATATTATGTTAATTTGTATGGTCAAACCTCTAAGGTAGTGGTTTAGCCTTTTGGTAGATTATGGAGTTTAGGCTTTGACCACCACACCAGCAAAAAAATTACCTAAGATCCAAAGTCTCCAAGGTCTTGAGGTTTTGGGAATTGTGCTATGTAAAGTGAGGTCATTCCGGTGAGAGGACTTCTCCGGCAAAATATACCAAAATGTAAAGAGAATGGAGATCCTGTGAATGGCCTCAAATTGCAGGTGAGAGGATTTCTCCAACGAAACAAAGAAAGGAGCTATAAAAGTGTTGAACACAATTGTAAGAGAATATTATATATTAATTATGTAATATACAATATTGCTATAATGTAGTATACTTGAATGTTTGTAACGTATAGATTTTGTAATATGCTTAAATGGCTCAAAGACGAGTCTAAGGAGTACATGCCCCTTTTTCATTCATGGTAAAACATTTTCTTTGTCAAACTAACTCATTCACCATGTTGGAAATGGCTAAGATAGGTTGGCCAACAAGTTTCATGCCCATTAGACCTATGTTTCTTCAGGTCAAAAATCATGACCATCCATTTTTTGTTAATTTTTTCAAAGACCCAAAATAAGTGGTTAGGATCATCCAAATGAGTGGATTTATCATATGCTATCTATTTTTTATGTTCTGAACAGCATGAAAGGCTTATGTGTGTATGTGTTTGTATATAGGGGAGTGGGAATTTCAAGAAGGAGCTGCAGGTATAAAGAGCAGCTGACTTTTGATTGGATGGAGAAAAGTTTTTAGCTGCCTTTCCTTTTAACTTTTTCTATTTTCTACTTTTTTCTGGCCAATCAAATATTACCTAACACCTGAAATTACCAACGCTTATATATATATATATATATATATATCATCATCATCATCATCAGCAAGACCTTATCCCAATAAAGGGTCCACCACATAATCTTATTCCTCCATTCCTCTCTACTAAGTACTATGGCTTCATTTAGTCCCAAAGTTTTTAAATCATTCATCATCACTTCTATCCACATTCTTTTGGGCTTTCCCCTTGTCCTTTTAGAACCTTCTACTTGCATTACCTTACTCCTTCTAACCAGTGCCATTTTTGGTCTCCTTTGTACATGTCCAAATCATCTAAGTCTAATCTCCCTCATCTTGTTACCTATTAGTGCTACTCCTAAATTTTCTCTAATATTTTCATTCTTAATTCTATCTTTTCTTATCTTACTACCCATCCATCTCAACATCCTCATTTTTGCAATGCTCATCGCATGATGTTCCTTAACTACCCAACACTCTAATCCATAGAGCATGGCCGGCCTTATGGCCATCCTATAGAAATTTTATTTTAGTTTGAGTGGTACCCACAATCACAAAAAACTCCAGATACACATCTTCATTTGTTCCAACCCGCTTGAATTCTCTGGGTAACCTCCCTCTCAATCTCTCCACTCTCATGAATCATTGATCCTAAGTACCGAAAGTAGTCTTTTACGGGAACATATATAATCTTTACACTTGTTGAGCATCTATGTTATAGTGTCTCATTCTATGATGTTATGCATAGATTGTATTATGCTTGTGTTCGTTACTGTAGCATTCAAAAATTACTCTACTTGAGCATAACCAATGTGCTTTTTATGTGTAAGTTTGGAAGGTTTGAACAGGTTATATGTTTGACGATTCAGGTGCTTATATATCACTTTCAATAGGTATATACATGTTATAAGACTGTGCTTGAGGATAACTTCTATGCTTGTGACTATATGTGTATGTATAAGGATCGAGTTAGTTATATGCTTGATGATTTAGCAGCTTATGTCGCTTTGAGCGGGTTACATACATGTTATAAGGCTATGCTTGAGCACAATATATGTGCTTCACTGTGTATGAGTGTGTAAGGTCTAAGCAGATTATAACTAGGCTTGATGATTCAGCATTCTCCAATGACTTTGAACACAACTTACTGTGCTTGTTAATGATTGTGAGAGTTTGAACACGTTATATACTTGATTCTACATGAGATGTAGCAATTTATCTAGTCTGGTATTTCTTTACTTTTACTAATATACTACTGGGATCCTCACAAGTGCAATATCATGTTAGGCTCAAACTATCTATTATCCATATGAAGCCCAAAAAAAAAGCCAAATGGAGGCTTAAACGCAAGCCGATAATTCACTGCTTGTTATTATATTCCACGCAGCCCAAGTAAAGTTCTATTGTCTGTAACTTTTCTTTTTTTTTTATTCTCTAAACACCATGGATATCCCTGGGAAGCTATACATAAACATGGATAAACACAAAAAGACAAATTTCAACACCATGAGCGACCATAGAATACCATATATAACCTTAAAAAACTGTAGACATCCATGGCTTTTGCACTCAAAATTTGTCCATCATCAATATAGGCAACCAATTATTTCATTCGTTTAAATTTTGATTGGCCTTGGAGTTGAAACCTAAGCAGCGAAACAGTACGGGGTCTTTCTGGTCCATGTGTAGCTAAATTGACAAGGCCCATATGATTGTCAACCCAAACCAATCATCTTCTTCATCACCCTAAAATTCTTTTCTATTGCATGACCTTAATTCTCTTTTTCTCGTCCAAATCTTAATATGCTATTTATTAATAAAATTGACCTTAATTCATATATGCGCAAATCCTTCCTCTTCAACAAATTTACAATTCACAAATATAATGAATGACTGGAAGGTGACAGTTTTGAAGCATCGACTCAGACTTGCAAAATGTAAAAGAAAGCTGCTTACTATAGGGTCCTTTGTTGTCTACCCCTTTCCTGAACCCCCCATATGCAGAAGCTTAATACACCTGGATATGCTCAAACAAATTACATTACGAGAACAAGAACTCAGTGGGAGCTTGACAGATTTCTTTTACTTTTTCTCCTTTTTCCAAGCAAAGAGACTAAAGCAATCCCCCCTTGATGACAAAAGAAAACAAAAAAGAGAGAGACTAGAGCAACTAACCACAAATTCCTGATCTGGGACAGGCTCTTTTTCTCTCCTTTCAGCAGGTACGAAAATTATAGTACAACATCACTCCTATACATTTAAGAATGTTGGGCGCAGCACTGCTAACTTTACGCGTTAATGCTTTGGATAAGTTACTGCATACATTGACAAGTTTGGGTCAGTGTTCAAGTGCGACAGAAGATGCCGTATATTTGGCAGTAGAAGTCACATTGCTCTGCTGCAGAAAGTTAAGGTCTCTGGTTTGGGTTTGCTGGTGGACCGTACCGGCCCAGCTTGGCCTTCAGGGCACGATGCCTGACACAAACAATCGGAGTTACACAGGTTGATGTTTCAAGATGAAAAGGAAGCAACACTGCGAAACACAAATACCCAAAACAAAGTAACAGGAAGAAAACAAACTCTTACAGAAAATCAATAATGTCAGATATTGCTGGCACGTCATGTGGAGATGATGGCTGCAAGTCCCTCCTAAATACATGCGTCATCACATTGAATAGCAGCACTAGAGTCTGGTATGGGTGACAGGTGAAGGTCATTGTAAAGTTAATTGATGGAAAACACACACACACTGAAACTTGCATTTGTCAAGAGAACAAAAAATTCAGAGCTTGGAGAATTGCTGTGCAAACTGCACCTGGGCTGGAGATCGGAAATTAAGTAAATTTAGAGGTTCGAAAATCAGCAGGTCATATAAATTCTATGTGCTCCTGAGACTAGGGACTCGGGCATGGTAGCAAGCCAGTTTTACTGTTTCACTAAGACAAGAAACTATTGTCCCAAATCTTCTGACATCTACAATCTTGAGATGAATTTAGACTAGGTCAAGGAGAAATATGAAAGTTGAAGCACTTAAAACCAAGAGGAATCGGTATCTTATGATATGCATTAACTAACAGTTGACAGATTCTGTAAAGAGAAGTTAAGAAACATTAAGTGTCAATGAACGGTCTGGAGCTCAAAAGTAATTATATGGTCGAAAGGCTAGACTTGTCACGTCTTGAGTACAAAGCCGGTGCTTCCCCAGGCAGATTGCCAATTATGCATAAACCATGAAGCACAGACCATTTTTCTCGCATGAGGTCAGCATGTATCAATAGTTTTGCCTTTCAAGAAAAAAGAAAAAGTATCAATAGTTTCCTAGACAAGCAAGAACCATTTTCAAGTAGTTTTTATTGTAACATGCTTTGTCAAGAGATTATGGGGATCTAGTAATAAGCTGGAAATATTGACCATTCAACTTATTAAATAGCAAGAAGCTTATCTCTGTGATTGCTGCATTGTTAGCTCATATTGAAGATGCTCTATTACAAACTTGAATCGTTGGTTCACTGGCAGGTCACAAACAGGAAGTGACAAATATTTCAATACTGTACCTTTATGACAAGTGGATGTGCAAAAGCAAGGCACGGAAGCAAGGGACCCATAATACGAATGCCATTCGCAACATTGCAACAGAACTCATTGGTCTAAGATGTTTAATGATTGTATGAGTCACTTCCAACCATTCTTGTGGAAAGTTGCTGAAGAAGGAATGCAGCAGCATAACTATATTACCTGCAGATAAAATCAAAGAGTCAGCTCCAACAAGTTTGAAACTATATTAACTGACGATAAAATAAATATGAAAAAGAGCTCTCACTTCAAGAGATTCAGGTAGGTATTAACGGAATACATAAGCATGTTCAAATTAACAAATTATACGAACAAAAGAATAATAAGCTAGATTACCAATCAGCATAAATTAAATTACATTATTAACTTTCTCTCACTAACCTTCCAATTGTCAGTTCAACTATTTTCAGATCTTACATGATTCTCTAATGCAGCTCCAAGACAACGTTTCCAGGTTATTCAGTTTTATTGCCACTATTGATATTCTAATTCATGCATCTTCATCACCAAAGGTTTCTTATGGAGCATCCGTTATGCTAACATATATATTGCTTCCGGCTAAACCTTGAACATCAACAAAATTTCACTGAGAATTTGTCTTCTTCTGCTCTCCCTTTAGTAGATTTGCTTCTGAAACTAACTGAAGAAAGGCACTACCATTTCACCCTCCATAAATTAAAATGATATTAGCTTATCAATACATGAACAAAACCTCGCAAGGGTTTCATGATTTAGAACTGCCTAAGGACGCATGTGGCACAACAGAAAATCCCATTTTTGAGGACATCTACAATCAGTGTCCAACAAATTGGACTCGGATTAAAAATTGGGAATGGTAAAACAAAGTCCATTGGGGTGAGTCACGTGATACGTGATTGATAACATCAATATCTCATTAACTATTAAGGGAGTGAGTTAGGTAACTTGACCCATGGAGTGACTCGAGAGTTTTCTTGACCTCAAGGCAACCGAAAGCATTTGAAGCATTTTTGCCAGCACAAAGAAGAAGTCTTGAAAGATGTATTCTTTATTTTGAATGAGACAGATCAATAAATATAGGCCAGAGAATTATAATATGAAATGAACAGTTTTCTATCTTAAACTGAGCCTCATGCTGGAAAGGCGTGATTGTACCAGCTTTACAAATAAAAAGTAGAATACAGAATATCAATTCTGAATTCTGATAATAACACCATTAACCAGATTTACATTACAACTTTCACAAAATGAAAATGCAAATAAATAAAACATTACCCACACTCTAGTCGTCCATAGACAGCTAGATGTGAAAATCTTGTGAGGTATTGTTGTGCTGAAAATGTGGGTCAACAATGGAGAAGAAAGTCACCTGGATCATATTAATCCCCAATAACCTTGTTCTCTGAATTGAATTATATGTAAACTATCTTACGACAGGAACGTCCAAGACTTCTGTATATGCAGCTAAAACAAGCACATGGAGCATCTTGGCAGGGAACAGAATCATGCTTAAGCAGAAGAAAGCTGATAATGGTAAAGCTTCAGACTGCTAGCTATACAACCATTTAGAGAATGGTCATTCTGGTTCTTAAAAGATGTAGTTTGGGTTCTTCCAAATTGATAAACATTCAGAGGTGCTACACTGGATAGAGACGAAGATGTGAGTGAAGGACTGTTGTGCTATAAAATACTCAATCTGGGTAAATTTTCAAAAGAAAGACCATAGTGGATGACCTTTGGATTTCTGTAAAGCCAAAAGAAAGATTAGCTAGCTAGCTTTAAGTAAAGAACGGGGCTGAGCATGGAGTTATTGAACAAATAGCAAAACATTTCTTAATTAGAAATGGAAACGTTAACAATGTCATACTTATCACAGACGTATTGAAGAGTTTTCAAAAGTTTACTGGTTTGAATTCAGTTCACAGATATGTCAAGCATTCTTCCAATTAATGATGATGATGATGAGATTCTTCATAATAACCATAAGAAGATACACACCCGATACATTATCATTACTTTCGTTAAGAATATCAGAAGCCGTTTGCTCTCCTATCCTTGAGAAGATAAACGTAGTAGCTACTGCTTGTAAGTAACTTCTTCAAAGAAACGACAATCCATCTTCACAAGGAGTTCACTAATTATTATGTTACTTATTGTTGCCCAATTAACCACAAAATCTCACTTACAGAACTCATCAAATTGAGTTAAATTCCTGAAGGTTATTGCAGAAGTTATTGACTCATGCTTAAGATTCCCTAAATCCTACTCATTTTCAACCCCAAGCCAAATATGTAACAACCCTCAATTTCCGGTCATTTCCTATGCATTAGATTATGATTTTTATGGGGATAAGAAAATTAAATTTAATAACATGAAAATTAAGTTCATAAAAATGACGTCTTTATACGCTTAAAATTTGGACTTGAGAATATCAAATTTGGAATGTATGCGTTGATATGATTTGAACGACACTAATTTTACGTAAAACGGACATTGGAGTGGGAAATTGTTAGGGTTTTACTATTTATGGGGGGGGGGGGTCAAAATTGATATTGCACCCCTAGTTGTTAGATAGGTGATGTGACAACAGAATCGCCACGCGTCGCCTGCCCTTCTCTCCTCTTGCATTGGTATGGCCAGAGATGGAAAGGAAAAAGGGAGGGTTGCCCAAAAAATCCACAAACCCAGAAACCCTTCTCATTTTCCCTCCTTGGACTCTCCTTTTTTCGGCGTAAAGCTTTCCCCTGACATCCCATTCCCCTCTTCCCCCTTCGATTGACTGCTCTTGTAGTGCACAGCCCAGCCGTTGAACAGGCCGGCATGCGTTAAAACTCTCTCCCTCTGCCATTTTTCCTTCACCCACTTCCTCTCCCCGAAACCCCTTTCCCTGCGATGATGATGGAACATAGACTGCCCTTTTTCTTTCCTTAGCTCGTCTTCCCCTTCCACGGCACAACCAGACCTTTGGGCGATCATTGCCCACTGCCTCTTCCCCTCCCCACTTTTCTCCTCTACCAGGATTGGGCGTGACCAGTTGTTACGGTCAAGAAGGAAAAGAATGGACAAAAAACTATTCAAGAGAAGCCCACTTTCCATAGAAGGTAGAAGAAGAAGAGAGAAAGAAAAGAGATAAAGAAAGGTTGATGAGAAGCAATCTTCTTATTCTCCTTACTATTATTAGTCTATACATATATCTGTATGTTGAGCTATTACAACCACTAACTCATAATAGACTGATAGCAACCAACATAACAGACTAACTACTAAAGAACTAACATTTGTCAACTAGCATAACAGACTAACTACTGATGTACATAACACCAATCCGACAACTATCCCTTCTCCCTCATCTTCACTATTCTGATAAGTTAGAACAGAGTCGACTCGTCGAATCAACTCACCTTTGACTTGTTTGAGGGAACTGAGTTGACTCAGCAAACCCATAATAGACCCTTGATGTTTGACCAGTAATTTTGACCAATCCATGAAGAATCTTGGAGATCAGAGAGTACCCTTGGGATCCTAGAAATACGGGGAACAAAACTCATCTTCCCAATTGTTGATCGAGGAAGATCCAAATATTGATTTTACCAGAACTTTGATTGGAGGTTAGATTGTCTGATCTGTGATGATCTAACTTTGTTTTTCCAATCTTAATAGCCCATTATGATCCTCACAAAGTGTAGATTAAGATCCATGCAAGATATTTTGGATTTGAAATATCTGTGGAGATGATTTAGCCAATCTTGATTAACGACTGCGATCAACTAAGGATCCATGTATGAAATTGGATCAAATTTTATTATCAGTGCCATTTAGATTACTTTATTTGATTATTTGGTTAGAATTATAAAATTGTTATTTGATCTGGGCCAATCAAGTGAAGGAAATTGAATAGATCAACATGGATATCTGAACTCAGGCACAAGTGATGTGATCAATGAACAATCCGACCAAGCAAACAGCTGGATGTTATTTTGATTGACTTGTTCAAGGCAAGATTACTGTATTAATTATTTGATGGATTTATTTGATTGCAATTAGATATGATTGAGGATGAGATTCATATAATAATGTCCGATTAGTTGATTTAAATGGTAAATTACTCAAGATTGATTTGTTCTGAACCTAATAGCTCTAAAATGCATTGATATAATTAAGAAGGACTAGATGGTTATGAGTGGGCCCAATTTAGTATGATTTGAATTATTAGCCAATTAGGTTGGGCCCCTCCTTGAGATTGCAAGGCTGGGACTCATTGGAACATCTTGAATGCGATGTAATGAAATATGAAAACATAACGTTGTGTAATTAAGAATCCAAGTTAGATAAATTAAATTATGTATATGACTTGTGAATCCAAGTGATAGAATTGTGGTGGACTGCCCTAGAGTTGGGTTCGACTAAATTGGGAGGTACAGATAAATAGTCCGTCATTTGAGGTAGATGATTACGTTTGGAACTTGCCATGATTTCACAGATCATGACATATTATTTGGGAATTTTGCGACATGTGTTTTATTCCCTATCATGTTTTCATTAAAATGCATTTATTATCTAAGTTTGATACCATGACATCTTAATTTATATGACTATTCATGTTTTGACACATGATGGATGATATGTTATCATGCCTTTTGACTCGAGCTTATTGAGATTTATTCCACAGGGAAGTTTCTATGGTTTATATCATGTTTTTGCTGTTTTATGACGAGTGTTTCTATCCAGTGTGTACTATGCTAGCAGGGTTTATAGGGTTGGCCACTCACCTTCTGACTTTATGAAGATTATGATTACATACCAGCCCAAAAAAGAAGCAATATACGTAGGTGGTAGTATCATGGGTAATCTTCATTACGGTTCCATCCTCCCATGTGAGAAGGAAGAAGTCTCCCATTTTGGTATCGAAGGGGAGCGGCAGTGGTTGACACTTTGGAGTGGTTGCCACTATAGCATAGTAGCTCATGCTCATGTATTATTAATATATTGGATGAAGCTTATATGGGCGGGCCTATGGGCTGAGCGAGCTACGGGTGAGGAACTCTACAATTGGAATGAGTAGTCATTGCTAGTGATATGAGTGTAATGAACACTCTTAAGGCTTGATTATGTACGATGCCCTATTCATCATGACATGCATTTATATTATGATGTGGACACGGATTCTTATTTACTTTTGATGGATGCGTATCCATGTATTACTCATGCTTTGCATGCCATGGTGATTATATTTGATGTTGTTTTATCAGGCGAAAAGCATGCTTTAATTATTATTGTTTCTTTTACACTTATGAGTTTTCATGCATTATTCATTATTGATGATTGATGATTTTAACGTGCCTTATAAATGATTTACTCTATGAGACTCGCCATGATGTTGATATCACATACAAACTATTTTATCGCGTGTTTTGTTACTTGTAATCAACTACACAAGTAATAGCTTGCTGAGGCATTACTTTGTTTGCAATGCTTCAGATACAGAAAGTAGCAATAAGTTTGACGCACTGATTGAGGAGGCAAAGTGATGACAGTCCCCAACAAAGTATTGAGAACATTTCAGAAATGATAATGTTTGTTCAAGACTTCACTTTAGCTATTGTTTATGAACTGTACATCAATATAAATTGCAATGTGACCTGGATATAAAAATAAGTATTTATGTTAGATGTAATGATTGTGTATGGATGAACCTAGGTGATGTTGTTGTATCTTGATTTCTTATCCACTATTAGAGTATATGTTTTATTGAATATAGTATTTGATTGGGATGGATGGGGGTGGAGACTAATTCTTTCAGGTGTCAAGTCATGTATTGTATTTATCAGGTGGTATTTGTATTGTACTATGATGTACAATGGTCCAAAATATAGAGAAGGCTTTGTCAAATTTTTGGTAGAAATGAGATCATTTTACTGTTAAATTTGTAATTTGTGGTTGTATGACTTCCGAGATTTTGAAATAAATGCTTTTTATTTGAGTTTTTTTGTTTTTAATTGGTTTAAAAATCAAAGTTTTTAAAACAGGAATACTGACACATTTTATAAATTGTTATTTTATTATTGAAGAAAACCCAGGGTGCCACAATATCAAACAATTGCAGAGCCAAAAAAAAGGCACTTGGTGGAAACTTTATTGCATAAACTCAACTCCTATAAAGGCATATTAAACCTTGCTCTGAGTCAGCTAACAACTAGTTTCAGCATTCAGTAACCCTACTACACCAAGCTAAAAGCATCAAATGCACATGTTTCACATTAACCAAATTCCAAACAGTTAGAAAATCACGGAACACACAGAAACTTTCCACAAATATGAATAATACCAGCATCTAACCAGTACATTCTAGCGAATTAAATTCATAGGATGCACATTTTGCAAACTATTCAAATTACAAACTGTTCCAACTTCAAAATTCGCTTTATAATACGGATCAAACAAAACCCTAGATAAAAAAAATCCTCAAATTCGTAACAATTCATAACAAAATCAGATAGTCGAAAACTCAAATGATGGGAGAATAGAAGAAATAACAGCTTACGATGTTTCTCGAACGGAATCATCGATTTATTTCGGGAGTTCCTCTGCAAGAGACGAAGGAATTGAGGACAACGAAGATCAATGGCGCTGGAGAGAGAAGAGAGTAAGGTCTGAAGTAGGAAAATTACCCCAAGATAGACGTTGAAGGGATGGATGATAACTGCCCTGGCCGGACGGAATTGATGAGCCCTTGGGTCTCTAGGGTTTTGCTCCACGGCATTCTCTCTGAAGCTTGTTCTCTCTCCTTCTATGATTTTTGCAGCTTTCTGAGCTTCCTCTTCATTCCCTCGCTTGCAAGAGCAGGCAAACTACAGACAAAGTCGAATGGAAAATGATTTCTTGAAGCCGAACTAGCAGGGCCTTCTTTGGATGATCTCAATCCGTTCATCATGTTCGGCTGCCTTAGATATACTAACAACCAAACGTTATGACTGTTGGATCGCTTGAGTCATGCCTCCGGCTGTTTCCAAAGGTTTTTTTGCAAAAATGCCCATTTTAGCAAAAAAAATCCAACATTTTTTTAATTTTACAGAGTTGCACACCTCACAGACATGTGCCCGCAGGAGGAAGGCATCCATAACAAGTGCTGGCCATCGAAAATGGGGTGTTGATCGAGTCAGTAGGCGACGGCAGCACCCAACCTGATCAATAGCGACCTCAATAGTCATCGTCGCCACCCCTCGATCAACAGATTGTCCCCTCCACCTAACCGCCGGCGCTACCCAATCTAAATCCACCACTCGATACCGGCGCTACCCGATCAAAAATTTTGCGCCCCCCCCTCCCCCCTCACCCCCCACGGTGTTTCTACCGCAACCCAACCCCATCTACACAGGGCCTCCCACCCACGGGCATCGGCGTACCCCCCCTACTCACGCCCATGCCCTGTTTCCAGCTCGCACACCCTGTTTACCCCCATCAATCGGCAGCCTGATCGTGCTCGCCTCACACGATTGGCTTATCCCCCTGTATAGCCCTGGTTTCCTTCGTTAGCAACCTCTCAGAGACCCAATCGACACCCAGTTTCCCTTGACGATCGGCATCCTGATCGTGCGGAGGGCGCTGCGGATGGGGTTAGGGGGCGCTGGAAACGCATGCGATAGGGTGAGGGGCTGGCGAAGGTAGATGTTGCTGGAAATAGGGAGCTGCAAAGTTAATAAAAACTTAATGACTAATTTGCAAAATAAAAAATGTGGATTTTTTTTTTTACAAAAATGTTAAAAAAAAACTTTTTCAAACTATATACATTAAAACTTTTAGTCAAAGCAGCTAGAAACCACCTATAAGCAAATTTTTGGTACACAGCTTATAACGACAGGATTCACTGCGTCCTCCTAGCAAGTCTTTAAACACACTCTTGAAAAATTTTGTGTTCTTATGTGCAGGTGAATGGTGATCGAAGCCATTGGCTTGGGCCATGACATTGAGATTTGATTTTGTTTAAGTCAAATCTGTAAAATAAAAGGTTAATTAAAGGCCATAAGTAGTAAATATTTTGTAGAATTTCATGGATATGCAATGTTCTAGGATTTACACCTGACTAAACAACAAGTGGTTTATGTTATCATCAAAATATGGGTCCCAATTTTGCAGCTCAAAATGAACACAAATGGATAATATGAGTGCTAATATTATGGTGGGGTAATTTTTGAAAAGATCTAACTGTTTTATCTTATTTCGACTCCCTTAGATTACTACACACCAAAAATCACTATAGTAAGATGCAGATCTAACCGTTTCATCTTATTCAGACTCCACTAGATTAGTTGCAAACCAAAAATTACTCTGGATGATGCTTCTTCTTTTTTTCTTTTTTTTACAAAGAAAACTGTGCATATAGAATATATTATCCTAATCTCTAAGTATACTTGAAATCTCTCTGATGATGAAAAAATGTTACTTTAAACCTTCAACCAAGTGGAATGAAAAGAGGCACCAAGTTGTACATGGCCAAGTGCATTAGACTGCTTTTGACATGCTTGCGGCTATATTTTCTTTCTAGTTTTAAATATCAACCATTGATATTTTAAAATGAAAAGGAAATGTGAGGCTGAATAAGTTTTCTTGAAATGCAAAATTATTAGTTATATACTCACGCAGGCCCTCGAGCTAGATGAACTCACGATCTGCGTATTCGAGACTCACTTTGGCACCACTGCACAGTCACATGTTGCCAGTCGAAGATTTTTTCTTAAGACTGGTAACACATAACACAGTCTCTGTTCAAACACATACGAAAGGATCATCATCATGAAGACCTTATCCTAACTTGGGTTTGGCCATATGAATCTTATTCATCCATTCCTCTCTATTAAGTAGTATAGCTTCATTTAGTCTCAAAGTTTTTAAATATTTTATTACTACTTCTATCCACGTTCTTTTTGGCCTTTTTCTTGTCCTTTTAAAACCTTCTACTTGCATTGCCTCATTCATTCTAACCAGTGCCATTTTCGGTCTCCTTTGGACATGTCCAAACCATCTAAGTCTAATCTCTCTCATCTTATTACCTATTGGTGTTACCCCTAAATCTTCTTTAACATTTTCATTCTTAATTTTATCTTTTCTTATCTTATTACTCATCCATCTCAACGTTCTTATTTTTCCAACGCTCATAGCATGATGTTCCTTAACTACCCAACACTCTGATCCATAAAGCATGGCCGGCCTTATGGCCATCTTATAGAACTTTTCTTTTAGTTTGAGTGGCACCCGCCGATCACATAAAACTCCAAATGCACATCTCTATTTGTTCCAACCCGCTTGGATTTTAATTAGCGTGACTGAATTTTTTAGTAATGAATATTTTAAGGACAAATTCTTATGTATGATATTGACGGAGAACTTTGAGTTAAGCCATCATACCATACAAATAATTCGGAAAATTTTGCAACTAGAAAAGACATTCGTCTTATGAACCATATTCTAAGTAGCGATAAAAATTCCCATCATTGTGGATGATCCCAAGTTCTGCGCCTTCCTGGCTAGCAACAAAGCTTTTCCCTTGTTAGTAAAGTGATCTCCATCGTCAAAATTCTCAACTCTTCCTTCACTTTTATGGAAATAAGATATCCCGCTTGGAAGGCGAAATGGTTTTGCACGAAAATGAGAATTTGGTTTTTCAACTGCAAGCATGAGCTGCACCAAATCCCTCTAGCACAATGGTGCAAGGAGTTTCAAAACTCGATTACCAGAATTCAAGGTTGTTCATGGTTACGTATGCGTGACTAACTTTCAAAGAAAATGAATGCACGAACTACATTTTTATTTCAAACAAAAACCATAGAAATCATGTAAAATGGAGACCATTTCTTACAAATTAAATACGAACTTAATTGTTTTCTAATTTTTGAAATAGCCTGAATTATAATGTCATTGTGTAATCTTGAGATCACAAGTTTAAGGTGTGGAAATAGCCTCTTACAAAATACAAGGTAAAACTGCATACTATTGACCCTTGTAGTTTGTCTCTTCCCTATGCGCTGAAATACCCTTTTTAACATGATTTATAAACAACTTTATTGTGTCCATTTTAGTTGTTTGAGCACCACATGGCAATACTTCCCTTTTTCTATTTTCTGAATGTGTATTTTTTCTTCTCATCTATAAATGTCTAGACAGCTCAAACACTGAAAATAATAGCTACCAAGGATTTGAAGTATCCTGCCAAACTTCCACCTTTATTTCTGCTAACTAAATGCGATCTTAATTGCTTTCTAATTTTTGAAATAGCCTGAATTATAAACAACTTTATTGTGTCCATTTTAGTTGTTTGCGTGCCACGTGCCAATAGCCCTTTTTTTTATTTTCTGAATGGATACTTTTTTCTTCTTAAGTGGAGCCTTAGCGCAACAGTGGAGTTGTTGTCATGTGACCTTGAGGTTACGGGTTCAAGACGTGAAAATAACATATTGTAAAATGCAAGGTAAAACTGCATACTATTGAACCTTGTGGTCTGCCCTTTCCTCAAGCCCTGCATACGTGGGAACTTCGTTCACCGGGGCTACACTTAATACATTTTTCTTCTCATCTATAAATGTCTAAACAGCTCAAACACTGAAAATAGTAGCTAACCATGGATTTGAAGTATCGTACCAAACTTCCACCTTTATTTCTGCTCCGGTCCAACCTCCTCCCCTGTTTAACTAAGAATCTCATTATGATATATAAAGGGTAACGGGCCAATATCAAAAGAAGAAAAGAGGACATGAATCAATATTAAGTAGGAAACAAAAGGGCTAAGGTTTAAACAACCTTTCAACAATGTAATGTCAACTTAAAACACTCGTTTTTGACATATCATGTTATAGCTGAGATGAAGGGGAGCCTTGATGCAATGGTAAAAGTCGTCGTCGTGTCACCTTAAGGTTAGGTCTGGCAATTCAGGTTGACGGGTCGTGTTTATGTTTAAGTTTAGGTCGACACGAACACGACTCGCATAATGATCGTGTCAAAAATCCGTAACCTGAACACGACATGATTATTAAACGAGTCGACACGACACGACTCGTATAACATGATTAAATAAATAATATAATAATACATAACGGTTTTAGAAGAACTGTCCTATATTACTGCTTTAATATAAAAATTATGGCACGACAAAAGATAAATTCAGACAACATAGGTCTATTATTGCAGGCACACTTGATTAGGCGGAGGTATACTGACTTCATACAAAAGATATTGAGAAGGAATCGGAAGATCTGGTTGGCTGAGCAAAGGCCCCAAGTCCGTCCAATCGCTGTCACCTCACTTAAACAACCCAAAATCTTTGCTATTCGGTAGCTGTTTGGATATGGAAAGGTTCATAATGCAGCTGGAGCATTGCCTGTACTACTGCTATCATATTGGCGAATTTGGCTGCCTATTTGTTCTTTTTGGCACACCGCCTATACTACTAATAGCTGTACTACTGCTATCAGCTGGAAAGGTTCATAATGCAACTGAGCATCGCAGGAACTAGAAGATCTGGTTGGCTGCTTAAAGGCCCCAAGTCCGTCCAATCACCGTCATCAAGCCCTAAGTCCCAAGCTATACTACTACTCCAGGTGCATTATGAACCTTTCTATATTACCAGTTACCATATAACCATATAAGAGTTACAATATAGGACGGTTCCTTTGGAACGTCCTATATTAGATGTTACCATATAAGAATAAGAGTTAAAATATAGGATGGTTCCTTTGGAACCGTCCTATAGTAGATGTTGCATAAGAGTTACCATATAACTATATAAGAGTTACAATATAGGACGATTCCTTTGGAACCGTCCTATATTAGATGCTACCATATAACCATATAAGAGTTACAATATAGGACGGTTCCAGATGAACCGTCCTATATTACATATCATGTTGTAATATAAGACGGTTTCAAATGAACCGTCCTATATTACTATTAGTTCACGATAAATAAATAAGTCGTGTGTCAAACAGGTCAACACGATGGGTCACGTTGATTGACCTAAAAATGACACGAACACAATAAGACTCGACCCGAACCCGCTAAATTCGTATTGGGTTTGTGTCATGTCATATTTTGCCACCCCTACTTGAGGTCATGGGTTCAAGGCATGGAAATAGCCTCTTACAAAATGCAAGGTAAGACTGTGTACTTTAGGCCCTTGTGGTCTGCCCCTTCCCTGGATCCCATATAGGCGGGAGCTTCATGCGCCGGGGCTGCCCCTTTATGTTATAGCTGAGATATTCATCTCACAACACATTGGGCTAATACAAATTTTCATTTTTGAAAAGTTTTGTGCAGCGTTTAAAATTGTTAAAATATAAGGGAAATGAATCCTTCTCTCACCTTTTCTTTTTTCTTTTTTTCTAGAGATTTAGATCCAAGCACCCATGCAAAGCATTCAGAGAAGATTTCTTGTAGCCACACTACGTTATCTCTTGCTGTTAAATTACTAGAAATCTTTAGTGTTTCAAAGAGTACTAGAAAACGGTTTCCTAGCTTATACTTTTGTTCATTCTTTGTACTTAGTGAAAATCATGTGTTCTCTCTCTATCTCGCTCATTCATGAATATAGAGAATAGAGATACCATTTGGTAGCTTTACAGAGAAAACAAAATCGAAGAATTGCAGGGGATAGGAAAATATATTACCTTTTTATCTTTCCCTACTTATGAGGACGTGCGATATGTGCATGTGCAAGCACGATAGAGGATTTTTGTCTGTGTGAGAAATCCTGAAAAAACTATATGTAAAAAGAACAAATAAGGAGATTGATCTCAAAATACTCTCCACCATGTGAAATTTCTGGGGGCCTTGACATTGTATATGAATACAAGTAGCTTTCATTTATTTGAAGCAATAAAAGAAGATTGCCAAAAATGCAATGGTTGTTACGCTCTTTCGTACTAGTCCTTGTCATTTTATCCTCATTGCAAAGGAATAATGAGTTCCCCTCCTTACCAAAAATGACTCCAAAATATGGGAAAAAGTGACCTATTTACAGAAGCACATAAACTGAAACAGACTGGGAATTTTATTTACATGGCACTAGGTACTCTTATGTCCTTTGGTTGCTCATTAAACTAATAACCAGAATCCATACACCCATATTACTAGGAAGGAGCTACTCATGGCCAAAGTAGGCCATGGCCACCCCAAGATTTTGAATTTTTTTATTTTCATATATATATTTTTATTTTGCCCCCACCTCATTTGTATATCGATTCACTTTTGCCCCTTTACCCTAATTCAACCTCCGCTCTCCAAATTCAATCTAGCCCTAATTCAACATTCACCCTTCAAATTCAATCTAGCCCTGGCCGAAATTGAGTCCTAGTTCCATCCTTGACATTTATGTGTACAAATAGTGACCAATTAGGATTTTAGAGCTCAAAACAGTTTTTCCAAGTTTCACTAACAAACAGTTGAGGACAACGATGTCACGTTCCTTGTTTGGGTTTACAACTTGACATTAAAGAGATGAAAATCAATGCATCAATGCTAAGTGTCCACAACTGCCAACTAGTTTCTAAGGTTGATTATTCGAGCCAGTAACACGTCCTCTCCATATCATTTTCCTTCATAAAATTGGTATTGCACCCCAAAAAAAAAGAAGCGAATTTCTTTACTAATTTTGAGATAAGAGCATCAACAGTAGCTTTCAAAAAAAAAAAAACACTTTTTTAACTGGTGAGTGTATTTGAGCCCCCAACCTCAATGCATTTAATCAATAATAGCTCTCTTTATTTTGTAGGGCACAAAATGGACGCCTCGTAGAGCATTATGAAGAGACCTTCAGCGAATCAACAGCCAAAAATTGTCAAATATAGGAGCATTTGGCCATAAAAGCTTTTTGGATGAGGATTGTTGATGTATCTATTTGCAGTAGAATTTCCCGAGTCTAGCAGCACCAAATTTGAGGGCTTGCATGGCTGATAATTTAGATTGGACCCTACCTCATTTCTTATTGCTAAGATCAGCCGGTGGAAATCTTCCACATAGCTCTATTACGTGATGCTGATGATACCTGGGAAACAGAGAAATGGAGCCGGCAAAAATCCCTATTCCCAACGAGGCAAGAAGGGTGACAGGCGAGCTTGTAGTTTCTCTGACCGAGTCTGCATGATAGTTAGAGATATAGACCACCGTGATTAATGCTATCGACATCGTAGGGCGCCACGGTATGGGAAGTTGCGTGCACGTATGTCCAGTTTTGCATGGAGGGGCTCACTTTTGGATAATTTAACTCTGTTCATCTCGTTACTCCCGCCTAAAGTAAAAGTTGCAATGGCTGGACGGATTCTAAAATGCTAACACTGTTATCTTGGTCGTTTAATGTAAACAGTGGCTTATACACAGTTCCATTCATACTTCATTTGATCAAAATTCTAAATTTTCAGGTACTCGAATCATCTAATCCATGGACTTTTCTGACTAATAGATTTTTATAACTGAGCAATCAGATGAACGGGTCGAATCATCAAAAGTAAATTCTTTGGTACACAAGCAGGATGTGAGATATTGATGAAAGGGCATGCTAGGCCTCAACTAAGTTGTTATCATAGGTATGGATGTCTGCAGAGAGAAGGTCTGAGAGGATTAGGATTGAAGGATCAGGCAGAGATGAAGATGGTTTTGAGGATTTTCTTCTCCAAATGTAGACGAGTCTGAAAAGAGAGAGGATGGGCTTGTGGAGTAAACATGAAGGGATGTTTCGGAGTTTTTGAGGGTTTTATGGAATAAATTGAGAATTGGGGTATAAATGTTAAAACGAGAAAATTTAAGAGTTCTTTTAATGAATTTTTTCTAAAATAAATGGAAGGTGAGAAGCATTCCATAAACAGTGAGCATATTTTATTCTTTTCTTTTTAAAAAAACAATAACAGTGCAGATTCAACATCAAAGAACACAGTTTTTTTGCTTGCCGGATTTCAAATCATGCAATAATCTTGACCTTTGACTGTAACACATTCAAATTAAGGCAAATCAGATGAACCACTTGGATCAACAAAAAGTAAGGCTCATTAGGCCAAAGTGGAGCACCGCATCAGGCGTTGTACGTAGTTAGCTAACTAAGACAGAGTCACGTAATTACCTAAAATCGAATAAAAGAAAAAACAAAACAATTAATCGCGAGCAAAACTGGCGTGAATGCTTCCTAACAGACTCCTTTATAATGAACAACTCCCCAGCCCACGTATTCCCTCAAAAATAGCAAAAGTAAAGAAAAGAAGAACTAGAAGAACAGAAAACCCATTATTCCTTCTGGCTCTGTTTCTCTGGTTTTACAAGCCATGGATTCTAAGTTCTTGGTGTCTGTAATTCTCTTATCTTCATGGGTTTTTGTGGGCTTTTGCCAAGATGGAGGGGCTGCTGGTATTTCACTGCCTTGCGCGAAGAAGCTTCTTCCATGCCAACCTTACGTACATTCAACTTCTCCACCAGCTTCTTGCTGTGCTCCATTGAAGCAGATGATAGAAGAAGATAAGAAATGTCTCTGTGATCTTTTCACTAACAAGGAAATCTTGAAAAGCCTGAACCTAACCCCGGAAGCAGCTATGAACCTCCCCAAAAATTGTGGTGCAAAAGCAGATGTCAATGAGTGCAGCAAGATCGAAGCCGGTAATTGATTTTTAGCTTCGTTCCAACTTTTTAATATTCCAAGAATTTATATCTTAATTTTCAAATAAGAATAGATCTTGCTGTAGTTTTCTCCCCTTAATATTCAGATTTCTTTTATTTTTAAATTGGGCCTTTTAGTTTTTCCTTTTGGTTGTACTTTGATTTGATTAATGGGTGGCATGAGGAATTTTCTTTTGTTATTTATAATATTGAATTATTAATAACTAAAATAGCTATCTAGTATCATTTCTTATAGATTATTCTTGTTTCAGTTGTGAACTTGTATTTTGCAGATTATTTGATAATTTTCTTTTAGTTATTTGATTTCTGTATTTTACTTTGTATATCTTACAGTAGTAGTGTTGATTGTTTACCATAAGTACACGGGCTATTATATCTTAGTGTTGATTGTTTACCATAAGTACACGGGCTATTATAGTATAATTAATACAAGTACAGATTTTGAACTTTAGAAATCAAATCTAAACAGTCAAAAAATAGCTATATAGATTCATTTACATATCTTGCTCAATTTGTATTTTTCGTTGATCAGATGAGAGACTGGAATGTGTTTTCAAACGATTGACAAAAAGTATCCGTGATTCATCCATTATTTTCTTGTTCTTATTCTTCTTCTTCTTCTTCTTTTCCAAAGGTTCATCTTTGATTGAAATTCTAAACCATATCATTTTCTGTATTTATTTATTGGATGCAAGAAAATAATAATTATGATGTTTCATTGTCTTCTTTTTTCCCCTACCAGGTACAGCAACGCCTCCAAGCAGTTCCGTCCCAAAGGCTCCTGCAGGTAAGCTTGCCTAACCTGCAACTTCTAGTTGGTCGGCACCCCAAAAAAGGGAAAAGAAATGGTTTTCAAGGCACCGCTTGGTCCTTGGCCCATCTCTCTGACCTTTCCTTCTTTAATGTGTAAAATAGAAGGCTCAAAAGAAGTTCAGAACTAACAAGGTATGTATTAACAATTGGTGAGTGGATGAATGAACAATTATGACCATTGGAAAAAAAATAAAAATGGTGAGAGGGTTGTTCGTAAGTGGGCATTCCTAAAGTAGGAAACCAAAAAAGTGCCATAATCCCGTTCTTTAAGACTTCACATCTGTCATGTTGATGTAATCCAATCCGTTAATCGTATAGGTGACTACAGATCCAACTTATAACACGTGATTTGCCTTGATCAGATTATCCTAAATCCTTATCCATGAAATCTAGTGTAGGATCCCTTGCCATAAGTTTCTCCCTTCATTTTTAAGATAAACCATTCGTGTTGGACTTTACATTGCTGATGGAAAATCTATCCGGAATGGAACCAAAATCGCGTGGTTTCAGCTGTTATTCCCTTAGAGTTGGGCAGCTGAACTTCCTGCATATGACCTCCTAAAACGAACAATTATTTATAAGAAGATGATCTTGACGTGCACTATCACACGGTTTAAATAGCTCCCCATGTGTTATGACGTTAAGTGGGCCAACCTATGGTATGGGATATAAAGCGCCCAGCAATGATGTGGGCCGTTGGTTTAAGAAATGAACTTGATGTGTTCCATTAGTTGTAAGGTGCATGGCATATTGGTTAAGTTCAGGTTAGGGTTCGAATCCTACAAGAGGCACCTGTGCAAAGGGTTACCTGAGAGCTACCACCAAAAGCGGAGAGGGCTACCTGGTTCTGAGTACGAGGCACTTAAAGGGAGCAGCCATGTACATTGGGCGTGGAAGCGTGGTCATATGTTATGATTCTAAGCGGGCCAACTTCTGCTATAGGATATGATAAGGCCGGGCTTCCTGGTTCTGAGTAGAGGCACCCAGAGTGAGTAGCCACGTACAGGGGCGTGGAAACGTAGTGATGTGTTATGATTCTAAGTGGGCCAACTTGTGGTATTGGATATGATGGGCCCACCATCTAGGACTTTTGTCATACTGGTTAAGCTGTTAACACCACGCAAAGCATATGTTGCATGTGGTGATCCTTTTTTTTCTAACTGATCTTCATTCTCCTTTCCAGGTTCTTCAACAAATTCTTCCAACAGCAATTCTGAGAGGGGCAGTGAGAAAAGCTCCGCCGGCGACTTCTCTTTCGGTGGATCTACTGCTGTTGCTCTCTCAGTGATCATGTCCCTTTTTATACTTTCTTACTAGATTACTTCTATTTTCCTTCACCTTTTAACCTTAGAATTTGGTAGTTTTCAAGGCATGTTGTCGCATATTCGGATGCTAAACTTTGTGATACCATGCTTGACGGTAGCAGTACCCTGTCACTTTGTATTACGGGCTATTAATTTTCTTCTTTTCTTTCTTTCTTTTTTTTGGGCATAAAAAAGGAGAGCCTTGGCGCAACGGTAAAAGTTATTATCATGTAACCTTAAAGTCTCAAATTCAAGGGGTGGAATCAGCCTCTTGCATTTCAAATCTCTAATCCGGGCACATATTCATTCTTTCTATTAATTCGGTATATGTAAGCAGAATCCTTGTCCCGGATTCATATCAATTGATTTGATTTGACAGGAACCTCTCTGTAGAACATCTCAAGGGCACCTCTCCTTGCACAGGACTCAAAGAATGCTAAATTATCAACTTTCATGCGAACAATTTTTACTTGAATTCATGGATAATGCATAAAATTTCTTTAGATAAGATAGTTACCAAAAACTTAAAAACTTATGTCCCCACATGATTACAAGTGGGTTTTTGCTACAGTCTATCCAAATATAACTTCGCACATGTGAATTCTCCAACCAGTAAGGTTATGCAAAACCTCCAAGCAACTGCAATCCCCCAATGAGGGATAGCAAAATTGTCATAGTCAACAGCTCTGGCCTTCTTGGCTGGCTTTCGGAGGTGATGCAACGAGCTCCTTCAGGGAGTTCTGGCTGATCAAATGGAGTACAGTGTCTTTGATGCTCCCGTCTCGCCTTTGGTTAGTGCTTCGACGTCCCTCAATCTCAAGACTATCTTCTTATCATTAAGACCTGGCACAAATTCATCCCATGTCTTTATGACATGTTGCAAAGTATCTGTTTTTTCCCTTCTTTTTTTTTTTTTTTTGAGAGATGAGGCAAAATTTTATTAGTAGGGGGAGGCCCTCCCCGTGGCTGTACAGTAAGTGAGACCTAGAATGAGACACTGGGGGCCTTAGTTACATTATTCCCTACACAATACCTCACTAAAATTTCTGTTAAAAAAGATACCAGCTACCTTACCCAAAGATAACTGTGGCGACCTGGGTTTTAAAAAGAATTTTTGAAATAAATTTTGAAAATAAAAATTTACTGCAGGATTTATCTTTTTTTTTTTTTTTAATATTTGAAATATATATTACATCTTTATTTTTTTCAATTCTACCTTCAATCTCTTGTCATATTAAAACCTTCATATATAATAACAGAAATAAAATATACCATTACAGAATCTCCCTGGTCATAGTCCAAACAATAAGGAGTATAAGTTTAAATTTTAGTTCAGATATAATATATCAATGTAACCTATCTTATTACATTTACCTCAAATGTTCATTGTTTCAAAATAATAATTGAAAAGTCTAACTAAATACTTATCCATACATCTATTCTCTTTATTCTCCTTATTTAAATTCTTCTGGCCAATTGCTTAATCTTCTCACACTTCACCTGAAATGTTTTGTACAGCTGAGTACAAAGACTTAATAGGAAAATGTCTAAATCAATCATTTGAAAACTACGGCAAAGGTATTGGCATAAAAAGTAGTGCAAACAATTACTTGCTTGATCATAAGTATGATACAAACATTACGAAACAATTATACTTTTATAGAAATCTAGTGTTTCTAATAATTTTCAATATATCCTTCAAATCTCATACATACAAGCCCATTAGAACTTTTATCAAAGAATGACTTATCATAATCTGTTATATAACTGAGTGGGAGTGTCCTACCACAAACCCATTTAGGAGATGGTCAATATCCTCGAGGAAGACCGACATATAAATCCATGTCCAATAATTGTACGGTACACTATGCACGTAGAGGACTCACATCTAACTACGTTCGGCCGTGGATACCACACGGGCTACACCAGTCCTCATGAGGGCAATGGATCACAAGAGAGCAGTCTCCCCATGACACAATACTCTTATCAATAGGCCTCTTAGGGCAACTATCTTATTTCACAAGCCAATGGCCACCTGGACTTCCTAGCATAACAACCAGGTGGGCTTATATTTTATCCTAGGCTAGGCTCAACTCACATGAGTCACCTAATTTTAGACTAGGCACAACTCTCTAGAGTTACATCATAATTTCAAATACTAAACTCATCACTTTTCAATTATCTCAGTTGCAAACCACACTTACTACAAATTTAGAGGCTATGCACACTTATAAACATCAATTCATGAATCAAAACTTCCAAAACCACATGATGTTAACCAAATCAAAACTCTGTGGCTATACTCATAGTGAGCCCTATGAACTGTGTGTGCGCACTATGCCTAGTGTAATGCGCCATGGATAGCCTAGTATGATGCACCATGGCCAAGTGTTGTGTGCGAACTGCCCAAGTGCCAGGCCCATGCTATCCATGAGCTAGTGCCACAACAGCTAGTGCCAGGCCCATGCATCTTGTCCTAGCAAAGCTTCATTCAAAACTCTCCTGCACTAGGTGTTAATCACATCACCTTACGGTATAAATATTGATAATTATCAAACGCCAATCCTAGCAAGGTGTCTAATATAATGCACAAGGATTTGAATCTCAAAAATATCGATTAATTTATTAAGGGCCCATGCACATAATCTAAGATGTCAAAACGTTTACCAAGACCCAAGATTTCCCCATGTTGGGCTTCATGCAAAGTATCTATGCTCTAAGTAGTAATCATGCTGACCAACTAATGCATGTCATGCAGGCTGCCCATATGCTAGATGTTAAAGGTGATGTCCAAGTTGTAGATGTCATATATTTATTTATTTATTTTATCTTTATACCAAGTGTTGTGTATGCAGCCCAGGCGCTAGGTATTGTGTGTCATGAGCGAGTGTTTAGGTGCTATGCGAGCTGCCCAAGCGCTAGATGCCTTAACTACTAACCATGCACTGGTTGTGCATGACTTAGAACTATGTGATTTGGTGAACCATATTTTACAGCATCATTAGGGAACCAACATAAGGCATAATCAAAATCAAAATCCAGCATGTAAGGCCATTGTTCAAATTCCACTATTATAATGGAAACAAGAAGTTTTAAATTGATGCAATTTCCTATCTTGCGCTGTACTTGTAAGGCATGTTTATTTATAAACCAAACCATGCTCCCACCAATTAGTTCCCAGTGTCCCACGTCATGTTCATGTGGCTTAGCATGGCTTAAAGCCATTTATGAATATCTTTTGACATTTGTTTAAGAATGATGGTTGAAAGTTTGAAAGTCGTCAAATCATTATCAATCAATCATAAACTTCTTTAAGTTATCAACATCATCAACAATCTTCCACCATGTGTAATGCATTGTGTGTAATAAGACCTGTAACCTATAATCCGATTTCAATATATTATTGTATAACGCTCATTTTTAGATGATAAATAAGCGTAAAATATTTCAAAACCAAGCATGCAGTCAGGCCTATCAACTATAAGATTAAGATTAAAATCATAATCAAAGATAGCAACACAACTATGTGCAGAAACTCATACTTATACTATATATTAAGATTGCATGAAAAAGCATTATTAGGATGTGGATTAATCACATGTCAAAGTGTTCCAATTCAACCAACGTCTTGATCACATCTTATATGCGTATTTCAACTATTGCTTGCATGATCGGTGCACAAGTCATTTAACTAAGAAGTAAACAATAGAGGACCCATACATATACATGGATCACGTGCTTATATCGATAACAATGATCTTTAAAAAATTTCATAAAATAAAGAATCATGGGATCAATCACAAAATATAAGATTTTTATTTAAAATCCAACCAGATTAGATAAATTCCTATATCCCAACCTCGTAGACAAAATCATTCTTCTACAAATTCTAATTAGCTACATATGGGTAGGGAATTTCTCCAAAAAGGTTATCTTTGGAGACTTGAACTCTAGTTCTAGAGATTTTTCTATTCATTCTATAATCATTAGGACAATTAGCTTTTTATTATCAATTCCATGCAAAGAATATACATATTATAAAAATGCAAGTTATTACAATAACAAAGTTCCTTCTTCATCTAAGCTATGCACAAGATACAGTAGGAATTCTGTAATAGGCTACCTTATAGACAATAGTAGAACTTTAGTTAGAACGAACTAATCGAATTCTAAGCTCTTCCAAAAGGACTACTCTGGCCAGATCATCAGCTCTGCTATTGGCTCACCTGTAAGTGTGAAGTGGTCTGTTAATTCTGTCAAAAGTCTCCCGGAAACGCCAGGGTCTAATTTTTATCTGCTTTTTCCTTTGCTGTGTTAAACGTGTAATCTTGGATGTCAGACAATGTATCTCTAACCTTCTCGACCAAATCCGTGATAGGCATATCTGTTTTCACCGAATTATCACTACAAAAAATTGCACCTACTTAATTGCTTATTTGCTAAGTCTCTTGGTCCAAATTCCATCCTTCGTGAGACAACCCTTATCTCCCAATGTGATAACTTCCAACCAGGTGAGTAATTTTCTTTTAGCCGAAACCCGTTTAGTATAGTTGGTCATGGATAATAAGGTGATTCTCCTTGTTATGCTTGGTCCAAGGTTTGATGAAGTACTTTCTCCCTTATTGAAGAGATTTTAAAGTAGATTTAGAATTAAGGTAATAGGTTCTAGATAGTTTTCTTTATAAATCTTCACTGAAAAAGAAAAAAAAAATCTCTTAAATCCGGAAACCGACTTCAAGCAATGTCTTGACAGTTCATTTTTTTTTAAAAGAAAATACTTGATATGTTTAATATAAGAAAATTATATAACATGTCTCTGACTTAACATAGTTATACACCACCATATTAACGAATGCAATCACTTAACTCTCTCTACCCATTGAATCCTCCCACACTTTATTGTATATTAGCGGGGCAGACTCCCATACATTATTCTGATTTTTTGGTTTATCTTGCGTGATTTGCTAGTAAGTTGCCTCTTGACAGTTTGGGAGCAGGCAGCAGAGATGACTTGGGTATCAAGATCCTTGAAAGGCACCGGCACAGCAATAACTCGGACTGGTGATGGGAGTAAACCTTCATCTCCATCACCGTGGCCAATGTTCAGAATAAAAGCATCAAGACTTGTAGTGTAAAGCTCACCAGCAAACTTTTCTAGCTCACTTTTTCTTTCCCTTCACAACTGAAATTGCAAGAAACTCTTCACATGTCTTTTGATATAAAGGGCAGCCCTAGTGCACGAAGCTTCCGTGTATGCAAGGTTCAGAGAAGGAGCGGACCACAAGGGTACATATAATTCTAATATTTGGAGAACGTCTTCATCGTTTTTCTTTCTTTCTTTCTTTATTATTATTATTTTTTGCTGAAAGGTAAAATCAGATACATGTTGTGACATAAAAGAAACTACGTATGTCTAGACAACAAATTTCCATTACAGTCTCAAATTAAAGGATCAAATAAAAAGTAGAGAAATGCTAGGCAGAAGTGCCCTAAATGTGTCATGAAAGGGACTCATATTTAGATGATTTGATCCGTTCATCTAATTGCTGGGATGATTAGTCATTCAAACAGCTTGTGAATTGAATAATTTAGCATACGAAAAACTTTACTCTTCATTATAAGAAATGGATTATTAGAAACTTTGTGTAAATAACTGATTGAATTGAACTCTAAAAAAAAAATGGTCTTTACAATGATAAAATCTATTATGATTTTTTTATTTACTAGTCATCCAAAGCTGAGCGCCGAGATAAGTAGGTCGGATCATCCAAATATGAGCCCTTTTATGTCAAATATAAAGCACTTGAGGGAGGTCCATTCCGGGCCTTCGACCTAGTATTCATTTAAAAAGTAATCTCTTCGTCTGCTTCTTCTTTTGTTTTCAAAGCGGCATGCCCTTCTTTCTAAGGAAGCTCACGGTTCCGGATATAAGTGGTAGGATGGTTGGGTTCCGCACCCAACAATATTCGGCCACTGATTAAGCCTTGAAGGCAAGTCATGGTGCCTCCTTATCTACTTATCAGTCTCATTTGTTGGACGGATTGCAAAAGAAACATCCAAATCAGTGTCCCCAGCCTTTGTAACCCAAGCAACCTCCCGAGAGAAATCTTCAATATGATCCTTCGCCAGCTGCAAAACATCTTGGGAGCCTTGCAATGTCTTCCATATTTGGAAAGGCCTTGGCCGTAGGATATAACTACCTGATATATCAGCGTATTCAGCCATTTCACCATTGTAACAACCTCGGAGAAGTTCCTGCTCTTTCTTATCATATAATCCAAGACCAATCCTTTTCTTCACTTCCTGCTTGCCAGGTTTAGAGTCGGCATTAGATTTCTTTGAGCCTTTACCGGAAACAACATGATCCTTGGCCATCAGTTTCGTGAGGCTATTCCAGAAACAACGTTAGCCTTTGCCATCTCTTTCTTTCTGGAGACTTTCCCAAATGTAGAAACCCTTTTTTGTTGCAAGGGAAGAACCTTTCCTTTGCCTGACATCCAGCGACCAAAACATTACCATAAGTCATCATCAGTAGCAACCGATTCTTTGCATGCACCAGCAAAAATCATAGAGAGAGAGAGAGAGAGAGAGAGAGAGAGAGAGAGAGAGAGAGAGAGAGAGAGAGAGAGAGAGAGAGAGAGAGAGAGAGAGAGAGAGCATAAAATGCATCATTTTCTACTTATTATCTCACAAAAAGACACTCAAACCTCACATTTCTAGACCAAAACCAGATAAAGAGCAGTTTGACAAAGAAATTAGGAAGAATATCAAAAGAAGGCTCAAACGTCAAAATCAAAACCCACCCATTTCCATGCAGGAAAGATAAATTTTGAGGCCACACTTCGATCTAAAAACAAACTCTCCTAAGAATAAACACGTTCACAGAGAACATGTTGCTCGCTTCTCCGACGTAATCTGAAGAAGAAGAAGAAGAAGAAGAAGAAGAAGAAGAAGAAAGGACAAAATGAAAGCCATAAGGGAGAATGGAAATTGGGAAATCTAGGGTTTTCGGCTATTAGGAGAAATGGGAGAGAAAAGCACGGCTAGGAAATGAAAATGAAAGAAGAACAAGTTTTTATATATGAGAGATTAACCAAACGAAAATCTATCTTCTTAATTTAATAATTAAGGAAAATAATAAATAATATAAATAATTCCACTTACGGACGCACTTGTACTAATCAGTCGCCATAAGCAGTAGCCGAAACTTAATATCATTGTAGTGCACTCGCTCATTGCAATCCTTGGCCAAAGGCACAAGAGGCAACTCGAACTTTTGACCAAATATAATCCAGGCGAAATGCTGAGTAGGCTGGGATCAACTAGTCTAGACTTAATTTGTTGGCAGATAAAGCAACTATTCAGTGGACATGGGTTAACAACGAAGCTGAATGGACAGCTTTATTCATGGGAATCAAGCTTCCTACTGATATGGGCTTTCCTAATTTGCAGATTCGTGGAGACTCCTCTGTCTAATAAATCCAAGGTAGAGGACTACCAGGCCAGTGTGGAGCGTGCAGCGGATGGGAAGAGAAAGTAGGAGGCTTTTGGACAGAGTGCAGAAAGTAATATTCGGCATTATATGTATGTATAAATGTATATTGATTGGCTGGGATATATGCGAATTGGATAAGCCTAGAGTTTAAAAAAATATGCTTCCTATCACAGTATTGAATGGTCAGAAATATTATTTAAAGATTGGTCCGTAATGAATAATTAAAAAGCACCATGATGCCCTCTCTCTCTCTCTCTCTCTCTCTCTCTCTCTCTCTCTCTCTCTCTCTCTCTCTCTCTCTCTCTCTCTCTCTCTATATATATATATATATATATATTGATTGGCGGTGATAATTTAGGTGTTTCATACCGTTGATATTTGATTGGCTAGGGAGAAGTAGAAAATAGAAAAAATGAGAGGAAATGGCAGTTAGAATTTTTTTTCCCACCCAATCAAATGTCACCTACTCTTTACACCTACAACTCTTTTCTAAAATTACCGTTCTATATATCTATATGTGGTTCCCGATTCTTTGCATGTATGTATGTATGTATGTATGTATGTATGTATGTATGTATGTATGTATGTATGTATGTATGTATGTATGTATGTATGTATGTATGTATATCCCTTTCTTTGTTTGAATTATATATATACATCTCTCAAATGGTATTAGAGCCATGTTAGGCTAAAGTTTTAGGGTTAGTAGCATAGATCTATAATATCATGGGTCTATTTGTATTACTATATCCTGGATTGTTTTATGCATTTCATTTTGTAGTTTTATAGTTTGATAAATGTGGCGGTGGCCTTTGATCATATTGTTTACTCTGCTGTTTATCAAGTAGTACAACACCCAAGTCATGCAGACTGTGTTCCCGTGAGTGAGGGGTTTTTGGCCGAAGTCGTTGATAGTCGTGCTTGATAACCAGTTGTTGTGGGCAGTATGCTCTTTGTTCTTAGAAATCGATGTAATTTGTCCACAGTCTCATTATAAAAAATATAAAATAAAATTTGCATAAATCTTTTCCAGGATAGATAGCAATAGATCTGCATTAACTTAGGATGTTGTATGCTCTGTGCTATTAACTCTATCCTTGTCTAGTTGATATGGCGTAAGATAATATACATGTTAAGAATAACAATCTGGTAGAATACCCTACTAATACTGAATCTCTGTACAATTGGACAATTCCGTCTGTGAAACCTAAAGAGGTCTATAATATTGGCAAATTTGACTTCACTTCAACAAAGATAATAAAAAACATGAAACATACAATAAGTCTTGATAATATAGAGAAGATTATCAATTTGATTTCAAAAAAGGATCCTAAACCTTATTTAAATTCTAAAAAATACAAATTTGTTCATGTTGGGTTAATTCAAATTGGATTTAAACCTTTAATATTAAATTTTTTAAATGCCTCAATACTTGCGGTTCTCCGTGATGCTAGATGTCTAGATTGGGCACCATCCTTAATGGGAGTGTTACAGACTAGTCTCTGTCATGGACCCGTATATGTTAATGTATTTCCTTATTTTAGTCTGTCACTTTCAGACCCTAATATTTTTTATGCTCTGAGTCTTTATATTAAAACTCATTGTTATAATTTTAAATCAGGATCAGAAATAATAGCTTTGACTTATAGAGTCCAATTCAAAGTTCTTCCAACTCTAGTTACTAAAGCCAGACAAAAATCTCTTAAAGATAAAATGATTCTAATAGAAACCAACATACTGTCTTCTAATATAGTAGTAAATAGAACTCTCAAATGGGATGAAATAAACTTTCTGCAATTGTGGCATCTTATGGAAGCTGTTCCTCCTAGGCAAATTACAGAACAAAATCTTGATCGGATAATACAAAGTGAAGATGGATATTTTGAAATCTGATTTGATAATCAAAGATCTTTTAGACTTCCTAGAGTTACTTCATGCTCTGCTAGCCCTTGTAGATTTTCTCTTGATAATAAACAAGAATCTAGGTCAATCGAGGAACTTCGAATTTCACACAATAATGTTGTACATCCATTTTATAAAAAATCATCTCAGCATAATAATCCAACACCTTCCGAAATGGATTTTAATATTTGAGTTTTATGGATTTTTGTCTTGAAAGTCAGCTTAGAAAACTAATAAGTAATGAATTTGAACTACCTAAGCAAAAGGATTTTAGAACTTGGTACTTCAAAACCTTTAATTTAGAAGAAGTACAACAATATAAAACTTAATTTTATGAATATTTAAATAAAAACTAGAAAATTGAATATTTTGTTCCTTGGTTCCTTAAAACTTATATCAGTTCAGAAATTAATACAATCAAGGAATGGACAACTAATAAAGGAGAAAAAATCTCTTCTGAATATCCTCCTCCAACTCCCTTAAATTACCAAGTGAAGGGAGAGCTTTGGACACCAATGCGTACTTAGATGCTTCTGCTACTTATGATGATCTCCGACGCATTGTTAAGTAGAACAATTACACTAATCTCTATATTCAAACAATAGGAGAGAAACTGGTTAATATTGAAACTGGAATAAATCAAATAATAGCTTACATTAATTCTATTAAAGCTAAAAAACAACAAGCTTCTGATAAGATCGAACCATCCATAAAACGTCCTCCTAAAATAACAGGATTTAAGATGTAAACAGATGCTGAGGAAATCCTTAGAATACTTAAAGGGAAAATGTTAGATCTTAGTCTTAGTACTCTTTCTGTTCATGAATCTAATATAGAACCAGATCCTGATAATATGTCTCAATTAGAAAACCAGGATGATATCAGTGAAGGAGAAATTCTCCAAATACAAAATTAGTTTTCTCAGATTAATAAGATTGAAAGAGATCCCAGAAGACTAGATAGGTATTATTATAAATGACCCACACTTGTAGATGTTCTTATTTAAGAGAATGATGTACTTCTGCAAAATGAATACAGAGCTAATACTATCTATGAATGGAATATAGATGGTATGACAGATAACCAGATTTATCAGATGGTTCATAGATTCTTAATGTATTCAACAGTGTGCAAATAATGAGGTAATACAGATAAGCAAATTACTTTAATGATAATTGTTGGTTTCACTAGAAATCTTAAAGGTTAGTGGGATAATATTATAACTCAATCACAGAGAGATGAGATCCTTAATACCGTCAAGGTTGAACCTCATACCACTCAACAGTAAGAAGATGTTGTCTATACTTTAGTCTGTACTATAATAGAACACTTCATAGGATGTATACAAACTTAATTCAAAAATTCTAGGGCATTGTTACATAATCTTAGATGTCCTTCTTTGACTCACTTTAGGTGCTACAAGGATGTATTCCTTGCTCGTGTCCTTCACTTGCAAGATGCAGGCCAGTCATACTGGAAATAGAAATTTATTAAAGGACTTCCATACCTATTTGCCACTAAGGTAAAGAATTGTCTTAAGACCCAATATCATGGGGAAATTCCCTATGAATAGTTAACTTATGGAAAATTAGTTCATTCCTGTGTCAATGAAGGCATATATCTGTGTACTGAAATTAAACTCAGAAATCAATTAAAAAGAGAACAAATAACAAAGAAAAAATAATTAGGTGAATTCTGCCAACAATTTTCTATTGATGTTCCCAAAATAAAAAACCCTAATAAAGGCAAACATCAAACTATTCCACATAAGAGAAAACGTTATTCTAAAAAACATAATAAAAATTTTAAACCAATAAAGAAAGGTAATAAAACCTTTTACAAAAAAGATAAGTCTAAAATACAATGCTACAAATGTAGTAAAATGGGACATTACTCTAACAAGTGTTGGACTAAAAAGAAAATTCAAGAACTTCAAATAGATGAAGCAGTGAAGCAACAGTTGTATAAAATTGTTCTTAATTCATCCGAATCTGAATTATCTGATAATACAAACTTTGAATCTACTTCTTTTGAATAAAAAAATGAACCCTGTTGTAGTCAATGTAATGTTTTAGAAAAAGATTTAGAATATTAGAAATCAATTGTATAAATAAATAATCTCTCTATAAATGCTTTATCTCATTCTCAACAAGATCTTCTTAAAATTGTTAATAAAATAGAAGATCCAGAACTTAGAAAATTGCTTCTTGAAAAGATTATATCTTCTTCTGATAAAGAGAAAACAGTTGATACTGTTAATGTTTATAGAATGTCTAAAGTTACTAAGAGATTAAGTAATAAACCAACTCTTTCTACTAATATTTCAGTTCAAGATTTGAGACATGAAATCAATAATCTTAAGACAGAAATTGTTCTATTAAAAAATGAGAATAAAAGACTTGATCAAAGAATCACTAATTTGGAATCTACCTCATCCTCGCCTCTAATAGGTAAAACCTCTAATATAGATGCTTTTGATCCAGAATCTCAATATCTTAATCTAATAAGACAAGTTACATCTCTAAAATGGTACATTAATATAACAATCTCTATTAGTGGAGAATGGTACATATCAAATATTATTGCTTTGGTAGATAGTGGTGCAGATATGAGTAGTATCCAAGAAGGTCTGGTCCCAAACAAATATTTGGAGAAAACTTCACAGAGTTTGACCTCAGCTAGTAATAATAAGTTAAAAATCAACTTCAAACTTAACAATGGTGTTGTTTGTAATGATAATATTTGTATTCCTATTCCTTTCCTTCTTGTCAAGGACTTACACCACCATGTAATACTTGGTACTCCTTTTCTACATAATATTATGTCAATTGATAAAATTAATCCCACAGGGATTTATTTCTTAAAAGACAATAGACAATTTTCTTTTAAATTTTTGACAGACCTCAAGACACACTTGCTTAATGAAGCTTGTAGAATTCTTCTTAAAAAACAATAGATTAATTTCATTAAAGAAGAAATTGCTTATAGAGATGTCCAAAATTATATTCAGGATAAAACCTTCGAACAAAGGTTAAGAACCTTCTTCATACTTTTTTAGAAAATCTTTGTAATGATTTACCAAGTGCTTTTTGGAATAGAAAAATTCATAGTGTTTCTCTTCCTTATATAGAAGGATTTACAGAGGATCATATTCCTACTTAGGCTAGACCAGCTCAAATGAATGTTGAATACATTGAATTATGTAAAACTGAGATCACGAATCTTGTTAGTAAGAATCTCATCCATCGTTCTTCTTCTCCATGGAGTTATACTGCTTTCTATATTAATAAAGCTACAAAAAAAGAAAGAGGGAAACCTTGATTAGTTATAAATTATAAATCACTGAATAAAGTATTAAAATGAGTAAGATATCTGATTCCTAATAAAAGGGATCTCCTCAACAGATTACAAGGGTCAATAATTTTTTCTAAATTTGATATAAAATCAGGCTACTAGCAAATCCAAATACAAGAATCAGACAGGTATAAAACTGCTTTTACAGTTCCTTTCAGACTGTTTGAGTGGAATGTTATGCCTTTTGGTTTGAAAAATGCACCTTCTGAATTTCAAAAAATCATGAATGATATTTTTAATCCTTATGGTCAGTTTATTATATCCTACATTGATGATGTGTTAATATTCTCTAAAGCAATTGACCAACATTTTAAACATCTTGAAATATTCAGATGGCTAATACAGAAAAATAGGTTGGTATTATCTGCCCCTAAAATGAAACTTTTCTAAAAAGAAGTAAGGTTTCTAGGATACAATATTTTCTAAGGAAGAATAGTTCCTATTCAAAGAAGTATCGAATTTGCTTCTAAATTTGCTAATGAAATCACAGATAATAAGCAGTTGCAAAGATTCTTAGGTTCTTTGAATTATATTTCGGATTATTACCAAAATCTTGCTGCCGATACTTCTATCCTGTTTAATAGACTCAGGAAAAATGCTAAATCATGGTCTGATGAACATACCCAAATGGTTAGGAAAATAAAGGCTAGAGTCAAAACTCTTCCTTGTTTGAACCTTGCAAATTTTGAATGGTTTAAAGTTGTTAAAACTGATGCCTCTAACTTAGGCTATGGAGGTATCTTCAAACAAAAAAATCCTTCTTCTAATAAAGAAGAATTGGTAAGATTTACCTCAGATAAATGGAATGACACATAGAAAAAATATTATACAATAAAGAAAGAGATGTTATCCATTGTTAAATGTATATCCAAATTTCAAGATGATTTACTCAATCAGAAATTTTTGCTTAGAATTGACTGTAGTGCTGCTAAACAAATCACCGAAAAGGATGTAAAAAATATTGTTTCACAACAAATATTTGCAGGATGGCAAGCGCAATTATCTATTTTCGATTTTGATATAGAATATATTAAGGGAGAATATAACTCTCTTCTAGATTTCCTAACTCGTGAATTCTTGCAAGGATCATGAGTAATCCAGGTGAATGGATTATCCCGGGTAATATCCGAGGTAGAGGTAGTCGCGGTCATGGTAATATCCAAGGTCGAGGAAGAGGAAGAACTAATTGTGGTAATACCTAAGAGCAAAAAGGTAAAGGTAAACAGGTGGTCCAATAGCCTCCTTTGAAAAGTTTACTAGATCTGAAATCAGATCCAAAATTAATATTATTGGGTAATAATCCTGATGTCAAATGGCAAAGTTATCCAAATGTGATCTCATCTAATTTATATGATCTGTAAGGCAGCAATTTACTCTGCAGAAATCTGTAAAGGAGATATTACCAATGACTGCTGAACAATATATTCTGAAAAAATATAGAGCAGTAATACTACAACTAAATCGAGATGAATCAGATACAATATTTGATCCAAGGGATCCATGGGGAATTGCTCAAAGGGAATTATTCCAATAACATTATTTGCCCCAAATGGCATGAAAACAATCTTTGATGGAGAAATTACTCTATGAAATTAATGCAGTGAAAATAAGCCACTTTTATAATACTCATAAAACTATCATAAAATTCAGCAGCCACAGGAATGGGATGTTACTCCTATACAATATAAGAGGATTGAAGGTTATCCCTACAATTGGTAGGATTATGTTCATGTCATTTAATATGTAATGTTCCTGGAGAATAAAATACATAAACGCTCCTGGTTTATTAAAATTCAACCCTCAGTAATATCTTTGGAAGTAAGCCCCTAGTTTTACCACTAGTGGTAGGAAATTGGTCCTAATCTGAAAATTTTGCCAGATAAGCTCAAGGAGCTCTATAATGAATGGGTGCAATATGCGCCAGAAGTTAATAAAATTCCATCCAACCAGCTAATAGTTGGTGAATGTGAATTAAAATTCTTTGTGAAATTTGACATTCTATGGATATGGAAGTGGTCAATGACCATAGAAGAATATGATCTTAATATTCAGATCCTCAAGAGAGTTTACAACGTCAAATGGTGGTCCAAGCTCGACATTGATAGCAAGGCTAAGGAAATTGAAGCGGTAATACAACAAGATAAGGCTATTATGGAAAATGCTCCAGTCCAACAATCCTCAGCTTCCATTGAAGAGATTAAGAAGATGTTACAGAAGAAATTTCCTACTGCCACCGAAGGCGAAATCTTAGTTAAATGTATGGACCAAATGAAAAATCAAATTATGTAGTCTTTTAATGTTCACAAATCTTCATCAGCCAAATCAGTGAGCAGTATGTCTGAAGATAATATCTTCCAAGATACTTAAGATCCGGATGAGGATGTAAATTTTACTAACTATTGGGATGCATCAATGACTGTCCTTTCTTAATTCCTTAAGAAAAAGAATGACAAGAAGAACAGTCTTGAAGAACAGTTGAAATCAGCAGAAAAATCTCCGAGCTCATCTACCCTTGAGACGGCAACTGAAGAATTGGAAGAAAAATACAAGAAAAAGATGGCTGAAATCAAAGGTAAGAATCTCTCCCTCCTAAATGAAGATCTGGTCTAATCTGCTAAAGAATCTACTTTTTGAATATAGGACAAGAGAATCTCCTTTATTTCAACGTCAATCAATCCAGAAGAATCTTATTTTTGAAAAGTAGCCCCATAATGCTGGAATCTACTTTTCTTTATGTCCTTTCCACTTTAGCTTTTCTTTATTTCAAATAGAGTCTGTAATAATGTAGTTCAATTATTGTTGCAGATTTCAACCAATGTTAAGTCCGGAATCTAGAGTCTTTAAATAGGTAGTCAAGTTAGTTTTCCAATCATCGCTTGCTTGGTTGCTCAATCTATGCTAAACTTGCTTCCTCTTGTAAAATTTCCCCTCTTTATGTAATCTTTCCTCTTCTTATAATAAAATTCCTTTAGGGTCCTTTATGTAAATTTGGGTTCTTTTAATTCTATCATTGGATGAGAGTCTCTCTGTAAGTATCCCTTTCTTTGTTTGAATTACATATATGTATCTCTCAAATGGTATCAAAGCCATGTTAGGCTAAATTTTTAGGGTTAGTAGCATAGATCTATAATATTATGGGTTAGTCTATATAGGGAGTGGAAAAGATTCTAACTGTCATTTTCTCTAATTTTCTCTATTTTCTACCTTTTTCTAGTCAATCAAATGTCCCCTACTCTTTGCACTTGCGTAAAACAACTGAAATTAACACATATGAGGCTTCCATCAATTAACAGCGAGAGCTTCAGTATTAAGAGTTTATGAGTAAAAAGAAAAGGCTCTTATACTTTTCTTTATTCTTTTGGAAAATGTAGAGAACGTAAATGCACATGAACTCTTTGGTTATCTTTTATCTTAATGAATCTTTGTTTTTCAAAGAAAAAAAGAAAAGCAACTCCTTCTAATGGTCTAAGCAAACCTTGTTTTTGTTATTTCCTTGTAGAAATCAATTGTAGATATCTCCAAATCATATAGGGCAACAACACAGAATATTACCTATGCTGTGGCCTACCTTTAATTGATCAGACCCATTCATCTCACTTATCAGACTCTAGATGTTTACCAGTCCAAAAAAGTGCAAATTGGATCAGCCTAGAGTTCAAAAAAGTATGCTTCCTATGACAGTATTGGATGGTCAGAAATATTGTTTAAAGAACGGTCCTTAATCAATGATTAAAAATCACCATGGTGTAGGAAGTTATTAAAATTAAATCAACGATTGTGATCAACCTAAGGCGAGGCTCATCATGTAAAGTAGGGCCTCTACAGCAACCTTGAGAACAGTCCATTGCTATATAATAGTACCACCAAGGTCCAAACTAATCATTGATCAGTTTGTCTCTATTTTAAGCTAGTGTAATTCCTTACAATTTCCGAAGGACTCCTTCAGCAGATCACTTGGAGCTGATAACAAAACCCCCCAACGACTGTTTCTTATACACTTGCAACTAATAACAACAAAGTAGCAACGAGTTGAAGAAGCCAACGAGAAAACTCCAAATACAAAGCGTTGGAGGCACCAAAGAACACGCGGAATCAGATAACGGGTAGAGTTTCATGTGTAGAGCCCACCTCATAAATCCGATCTAGACTTGGTCAATAAGGTTACTGATAGATAGAATGTAGCGACAAAGATGTCGATTTGTCATTTTGTTAGTTTTGATATATTTTAAATAATTGCATACCATATTACATTAATCTTAATGTAGTTATTATCAACATTATATTATTTTAAATCCCAACTACAGATCTATTCACATAAATTAGCTACATAGAGCCAAGAAGTCAACGTCTAGCAAGGCAGTTCATCTTTGGTAAATTTCCCATGAACATTTTGTGGAAGAACGCTCCAATTGGGTTGCCCCATTCTGGTAACCACCTACGACTAACCTGAATTTCCAAGCAATATATAGCACCAATTTTAGATCACCAATGACCCAAAAATCATGTTCCATCGCACAAGAGTGCTATCAAGTCACCAATGATCCAAACTGCATCCTATCAGATGGAGGGTCTTGATCAAAGTAGCTGGGTGCCATTATGTGGAAGTTGGAGTGCCTCCTTGTAGTACAGTGAGGTCCCGCCGTAACGAAGTAGAATCTGAGAGACGGCTGCCTCACAAAGTTCAAAAGAGTTGGATTGCTTTTGGTCAAGCCTGTGATATAATAAATTCGGCAAAGTCCCAGAAGAGCCAACAGCCTCTCTCTTACAAAATATCCAATCAATTCCCACGCAAACTATTTCTTTTAACTATCACACGGCTTTCTTGTTCTTTAGACCCAGTCTCTTCCTTTTCTTACTTCCTATACCAAGCCTTCCTTTTGTTTCTTGTTCCCCGTTACTACCAAGCCTTGTCCTCTTCAAAGAGTTGTGACCAGATAAGCCTTCTAATTCCCCTATAAAAGCAATCTCAGCCTTGGTTCAAGCACAGCACCAACATTGTCCTTCAGTCAGAGAGAACAAGTAGAGCAGCTAACAACTCAAACATGGCAAAGTTTTTTTGTTCTTCAATTACACTGTTGGCTTTTCTGTTCCATTCGATTGAGGGTCACGAATTCGGAAACAGTGAGAGCGGTTCTAGCTATTCACCCGCTGCGATTTTCGTGTTTGGGGATTCAATGAGTGACACTGGTAATGCCTTCGCAGCTTTCCCTTTCCAAGCCGGTGCGGAGAATTATCCATACGGTTCCACCGTCTTCGGAGGCCCTAACGGAAGATTTAACGATGGCCGTGTGATTGTGGACTTCTTGGGTGAGACCTTATTTCTAGATGAATTGCTTTGATCTTTGACAAATGATTTGTTCATGATATTGATCTTTTAGACTATGTTTTCAGCTTTGAAGTGGGGATTTCCTTTTGTACAACCATATTTCAACAACATGGACCCCGACTACCGTCACGGTGCCAATTTTGCAGCTGCTGGAGCAACAGCTAGAAATGTAACCGGTCGCCCGACTTTCTTCCTTCCTTCTCAAACCGATCACTTCGTCCGATTCAAAAGAAATGTGCAAGCCATCTTAAATTCCAAACAACGATCCGGTACGAAATGATCAAACAACATAATTCAAGTTCATCCTAGTTAATCTCTCTCTCTCTCTCTCTAATAAGTGATGTTTACGTTGAATGTGTTCGCAGATCGGTTGGTTTCTCGACTTCCCCCACAAAATGCCTTCAAGAATGGGATATATATGATCTACATTGGGTTGAATGATCTTTTCTACAGTTTAACGACCCAACCTTTTACTCTTGTCAAGAACAACACTGTCCCCCAACTCGTATCCGCTATTTCCAAGGCCGTACAGGATCTTCACAAAGAAGGAGCAGAGAATTTTATGATCTTTAACACCCCGGCAATTGGATGCTTTCCAACACTTCTGGCTCGAGCATCGGAGGGTCCCTTCAATTCAACTGATGGATTGGGATGTCTTAAGGAGTACAACAATGTAGTGCAATTCTCAAACATTGAGCTAGAGAAAGCCCTTTTCAACCTTACTCGCCATCTTCCGAATGTCAATATCATGGTTGTAGACATCAACGCCTTCTTCCTGGAAACACTTTCCACCCCATCAGCCTATGGTAACGCCAATCTTTCCTCTTACTAATGCGTACGTACTCCCAGACAATGATGGCTTGAAAATCATATGCATCTAACAGTTGCAATTGAATTTGTGTTTGGTGATGCAGGATTTGACGAGAAAGTGAAATTCCAAGCTTGTTGTGGTCATGGGGGGCCACCTTTCAACTACAACCCTGACATTCATTGTGGAACCGAGCGTGAAGCTGTTGCTTGCAGTAACCCATCGGAATATATAAGCTGGGAAGGCGACCATTTCACCGATGCCTTCAACCAACGATTCGTAGAACAAATAATGAAAGGCCGCCACCTGAAATCCGCTTCTCACTTCCATTAGAAAACATCATTATTATTATTTTTGTGTAATTGTAGTCTTTTGCATTCATAAATGTTTATTTCATAAAAACCGACTATTAAATGAGTTTTTCCCTCTATTTATTTGTTAGTTCATTTTGTGATGAAGTACATTATTTGTAAGTTTTAATGACCCGAATTCCAGGACCAACACCCATCTAACATTGTCCTATTGACGGTTCAAAACCAGCAGAACTCTATCTCTACGCTTGTCTTTGAACTACCACTAAAACGAATCAGCCTATGTTAGACGTAGAGGAACATGTATCAATGGGACTGTTTGGCATAGACAAACAATCCATGGATTAAATTAATTTTCGATAGTGAATTTTGCAGAATATTTGCAGACGTAAAGCACATATAAGATTATTCAGGAACAAAAACCGCCCTGGTATTCTGTATTATCTGTGTTATAGTGATTTGATCCACATAATAAGGCAGCAAATAGCAGAAAATAGTATCACTATCTGTGAATAACTTAACGCATGGTTTATTATTCCCGTGACACAGCCCATATTTAAAAGTATTGTCTCAAGCGCGTAACTTCCTTTGAAAATTGTGCAGTAGCCGCTGTATCTCATGTGAGACATCAATCCATGACTCTTTTATTTTTTTTTGGTACTAAGCAAAGAATTATAAAGTGAAACTCATAACACATTCTCTCCTAATTCTAATCCCTACTCAAACACAAGCTGCCTGCAACCAACTTTGTTAGACCTTTTTTGTTTTTTGAAAGTTAAACACGTACCCACGCACGGCCTTGAACCACGGTAACCCATGTGAGAGACTCCTACTTACAAACCACAATAGAAGGCTTTCATGCGTTCACTTGGGCATTTGTTGTCACATCATTCCATGATTTACTCATTGCATGTAGGGGTAAACTAACTTAAACCGAACTTTCCACTTTGCTAAATTCAATATCTTTGGTAGTCCCTTAAATTGATAACTGATTAATAATTTATTATGCTAAGCTAATAGGTATCCCCTGATCCAACTTCGACTAAGGATAGCAGTGGAGCTGGTTAAGCTTATGACCTGCCCCACACCTACTTCGGGACATAAATCAATGATAAGCACCTACGATGTGGCAAAAGTTTATAACCTAAGGTAGGTCATGGGTTGGGATAGGTCGGCTAGAAAATTCTGTAGTCAACCTACATCATTTACAAATATTCATATACCAAAAGTATTCATGGTTTGACCTATGCTTTAATTATAAAAGAAGGACAATTTTATAAAATCAAGGCTTTTTTGCAAAAATGTCATTGTATTTACAAAAATGTCAAATATTTTTTTAGTTTTTCAAATTTGCCATTAACTTTTCACCAGCTTTGCAAAATTGCAGTTGCGTTAGTTTTCCTTCCTCCTCCCCTGTTAGTTTTTATGAATTTTTTATATTAGCCTTGTCTAACAAACCAGCTACCTCACAAATGTGGGGTGGGGGGGTCCGTGTAGGGGGAAGCGACAGAAACAGGGATTGTGGGGGGTGGATAAGCTAGAAATTAGAGGGTGGGGAACGACACACATGGGGGGTAAGGGCAAGGGGGGGGGGGGGGTGGCGTTTGTGGCCTTGAGAGGTGGGGGGATGAACCAATGCACTGCATGAGGTAGGAGGTCTATTAGATACGGGTACTATTAAAATTTAGTAAAAACTAACAGGGAGAGAGGCTGGAAACACACATAATGGCAATTTTGGAAAGCTCATTAAAACTAAATGGCAATTTTGCAAAATTAAAAAAATATTGGACTTTTTTTTGTTGTTACAAATATGCCAAAATGTAATAGCATTTTTGTAAAAATCCTAAAATCACATATAGAAAATTTTAACCATAAGTTTTCTTTTGTTAAATCTCTTTAATTTAGGAATCCCTTATCTTAACTATAGGGTCAACTAGATTTTTCCAGTGCATTTCAACAAAAAGAAGAAAAATCAAAGCAAAAAAACATCTCAATTTTCACACCAAAATGGTAATGTCGACCCACTGCCTATAACTATTGATGGGGCGGGATAATTCAAAGTTAGGGCTGCCAACTGGAATGAATTATCTGCTATCCAAGCCAATCTAAACATATATGATATAAAATGGAAAATCCTAACCGTATACAAGCAAGAAAATGACTTGAATATCCTTATTTTTTTAGAATTGATACAAAATGAGGACTATTCCACAGATTAACCAATCCGAAACATAATTTTCTATAGGACCAAAATACTCTTAGATGTTTATTAAACTTATTATTAATAAAAGGCATATTAAATTAATGTATGTTATTATATATATTGTACAAATTGATAAATTATATATTAATTATTGATAAATTTATTATGAGTTTTAGGTACTAACTTTACCAAACAACATTAGCTGAAAAAAAATCAATTTTGGGGTTCTACATACCCATCTTTCTCTCAGTAGAAAACCCTATCTTGCAGACTTAAGGAAGGAAGGAAGGTCTCATCATATGTTTTTTATTATCAGGTAAATGCTAGAAACCTTAAGCTGTGTAAACCTAATTCTCAATCAAAAGTGAAAGAAAGCATGCTTTCCATGAACTCTTTTAAGTGCTTATGATGAAATAAAAGAAGTCACATAAATGTCAAGATTGTGCTGTGATTCTTGCAACTAAGTTATCAAAATTACTTAGCTTCATAATCAAAACTTAAAATGACCTAATAGCATGATGTAATGGCCAAATCACATCGAAGACAAACCATCCAATAAAAATATAATCAAGTTAGCAAAATACAAAAGATTTGGCTGTTTTTAATGGGTTTGGCAAAATACATTCTGTCCTTTCTTTTAAAACCCTTATAACCTTGGTAGTTCTTAGAAATCAATGGCTTAAATAAAACCACACCACAGCTTAGTTACTAAGTTTTGGAAGATTTAATGTAGGGATTAATTTTTCTTGAACATCTTGTCTTGTCTTTTCCCTCTGCCCTTTGCTTCTAGAACATAAAGAATAATTTGCTATCCAAATTGGACCAAATGGAATAAATATGGAATGGCATAGGAATATCCAAATTAATATATGAGTATGTATCCAAATCGATTAAATTCATTAGAATGGATACAAAATGATGATATTCAAACCGTATCCAATCCACAAGGTTTGTTTTTTTACAATCTATCCACCCCATAGTGGGTTAGAAATCTTAAGTACCCATTGTGGGGCAAGTTGACTAAGGAAAATAAATTATGGGGCTAGAAGTTTAGGTGAAAACCTATCCCCATCCCATTGCCATCCTTAGTCTTAGGCCAACATGATAAATTAAATTTTTTTACTAAATATAAGAAATTTGTAGAATTTTTAAGTTTGAGCATATTTTTTTGTGAGAAAGGAGTTGGAAGTTGTTTACTTCTTACAATAGTTGTCATACAAAGGCAACAATTTATACAAGAGAAAGGAATTTATTTATCCATTAGAGAGAAAATTAGAAAGGATAAAGAGAATTTAGGAGAGAGAGATTTGGAATTTTTTATAATCAAATTAAATTTTATTATAAAGCCATAGTGAACAAGAAAGTCACACGAGACACAAAAACTTACTCGAGGCAAAAACTGGAGTAATAGTAAAGATAACTCAAAATCATTAAGAGGCCCATAAACATAACTGATTGTTAGAGAAGTCAATAAACTTATACCACGCACCTTATCCATCTAGCTTTGGGTCAAATGGTGAGAGATTTGGTAGTTGTTTAAGAGGAAAATAGAAAAATAGAGAGAAAGTAGGAAGAGCATGCAACTTCCTCTAAATTAATAGTAATAATAGATATTTCATATATATGTATGTATGTATTAAGAGGGTTATTCATTAAAATAAAATCCTACTAAATCAATAAAAAATCTCTACTCTGAAGGATTTTAGTTTAAAGGGGTTTTAATTGTAATTTAATTAAGAAAGTGAGTCAATGTATTAGAGCACTTAACCAAGTCGATTAATTTCTATCTCATCACCACTCGTCATTCACAAGAAAATAAATGAAGACCAAAAAGAAAAAGAACGAGTCCATTACGGCATACTAAATACAACCAATATGTAAAATGATTTCTTTTACACAAGTGGGCAATTTGCCCTCAAGAAAATAAATCAAAATCATGAAAATTATACTTGATATGTTCTTTTGAGTAAACTTGATAAAATAGGAACCTTAAGCATGGAATGACACAGTGGTATCCTAATTAGAAGGAGCATCTTCTTGAAATGGAAAGGCGAAATCTTTCATCGAAGTCAAAATTTCAGTTGAGTTGTCAGTCTTGTGACCATTACATTCCACAGTTAGTCTTTGGATTTGTACTTTACCACAGTTTTTAGCATGCAAACATCACGTGTTGATTAGAGCCATTGACCAGCTAATAATCACAATGGATATAGTAAACAAATCAACAAAATAAAGATGCATCTACTTGCCAAGGAGGTGTAGAAGTCAATAGAACAAAATCATGTTCATGTCAAAATTTTCTGAATGTAAGAATTGCCGATCAAATACGTAACTAAGCCTTGCTTCTTTTTGTTCTTGTTTCATTGCTAAGACCATACCTTGTCTTCAACTCTTTTTTCTTTTGTTGATATATGACCAAGCCTTCATACTAATCTCATTTAGGAGTTACTTCCACCTCGGGTTTAAGTACACCAAATTAAATGAGAGCTATTACTGAGAATTATCCTTATGGTTCCACCTTCAGTGGCCAAATGAAGGATTGAATGATGATGGTTGATCGGGAGCATGACTTTTAGACTGCTTTGGTACGACCTTATATCAAGATGAATTGTTCTATGATACAACTTTGAAACAATGATTTTCTTTTGTAGAACCATATTTTAACATCGTGGACCCTGACTATCATCAGGGTCCTAATTTGAGGTTGTTAGAGCAACAGATGGAAATGTGACAAGTCTTCTTACTATCTTTCTTCCCTCCCAAGCATATTGACATCTGATATATTGAAGCAAAATGCATGTTTGGGAGTATCCTGTTCCTTCAAAAGGGCGCTTGGAGGCTCCTATAGTCCTAGTGGACATGGCCAAGGGTCTATTGGAGCCATTTTAATTGATAGTGATACTATGTAGCAGGTTTTTATAAGACTTTTGGAGCCACTGCTTGATCTTCTAGGGTAGCTGATTTCCATTTCCTACAACAATACATAAGACTATGTACAGTAACATCTGCATGATGCATTGTATTCAATGGAGAAAGACAAAGCCAAAGAAAGAAAGAGATAAAGGACAATGAGATATCTTTCAAAGAGAAGATGCACTACATGATTTTTATATTATTGAATGAATTGACATGCCTTTTATAGGCTTTCAAGAGCAGTTGACTTTCTTAGTTTTTTTCGAGCATGATTTACACTACTCCTTTACATGCACTGCAAAAATAGCAACTAAGCATGAGAGTAAAAAAAAAACTGAACAACTGAACTTATCCTCAATAACTAAAAAACTATTTTAAATTATTCTTAATACTCCCCCTTGATTCAAAATTACAAACCCCTTGCACAATATGGAGTAATCATGCTTGCCCTTTGGAAGTGACTTGGTCAAAATGTCTGCAACTTGCTCATTTGTATCACATGCCCTCAACGTAATTGTCTTATTTGTTACAAGACCTCGAATGAAGTGACAACGAATGTCAATGTGCTTGGTTCTACTATGGAAGGTAGGATTCTTTATCATTGCAATAGTTGCTCTATTGTCACAAAAAATTTCTGCTGCACAAACTTGTTCTTGATGAAAATCAACAAGTAACCTCCTTAACCAAACTGCTCGACAAACTGATAAAGTTGCTACTATGTATTTTGCCTCTAAAGTTTATAATGCTATAACTTCTTGCTTCTTTGAACTCCAAGAAATTGCTACTAGAACCAAGGTTGAGTAAGATTCTTGAAGTGCTTTTTCTGTCATCTAAAGAACTTGCCCAATCACTATTAGTAAAACCTGTCAATTTAAATCTAATACTTCTAAGTACCAAATTCCAAACTCAATTGTCCATGCAACATATCTCAATAGTCTCTTGGCAGCCCCAAGACGATGATTGGTTGGATTATGCATAAATTTGAATGCTATACCAACATACATGCAATGTCTGGTTTTGTATGAGATAAATAATTCAAACCACCAACAAGACTTCTAAAATGTCTTGTATTAGCCATTTTAGTACCATCATCAAGATTCAACTTTGCATTCACATTGGGTATGACTACCACTTTGCAATTCACTATATTAAATCTTTTCAAAAGATCCATTGCATATTTTATTTGTGAAATTCCATCTGCAACTTGTTTCACTTCAAGACCAAGAAAATAATGCAGCAAACCAAAGTCTAGCATCTCAAATTTATTCATCATATGAGATATAAATTTGTCAACAATAGACTCACATGATCCCATAAATATCATTCATTGACATAAAGAGAAACCATCAAAAAATTATTTTTACCTTCCTTCTTAAAATAGAGAGTCAGTTCATTCTCACTTCTTTCATATCATGCCCGTGGAGCTTGCTTCAATCCATAAAGTGACTTTTTCAACTTGTATACTTTATCTTCATTACCACTAACTACAAAGCCTTTGGGTTGTGAGATATATACTTCCTCTTCTAATTCACCATTCAAAAAAAGTAGATTTGACATCAAATTGGTAGATAGGAAACTAAATTGAGCATCAAAGGCTAAAAAATTTCTCACTGTTTCAAATTGTGCGATCGGGGAGAAAGTTTCTTCAAAATCAATCCCTTGCTGTTGGGAATATCCCTTTGCAACTAGCTGAGCCTTTTGCTTTTACATGCTCTCATCCCTATGATATTTTGTTTGGTATATCCATTTAAGCCCAATGTCAGTTTTTGTTCAGGCAAGTCCACCAAATCCCAAGTTTGATTTTTTTGAATTGCCAATAGCTCCTTTCTCATTCTATTGCATCATTTTTGCTCTTTTGTAGCTTCTTCAAAATACATAGGATTAGATGCAAACAAAGTAAATGTGCAAGTTTCATAAATCTCCCAAAAGGATCTAAATTTCCTTGGTGGAGTTTCACTAGAACAGCTAGAAGATGAGGAACAATTGCTTCTTGGAGTAGATGAGTTGTTGATTTTAGATGAGGATGAATTAGAATTTACTGATGCTGGATCCATATGTGGAATCACTTCATCTTTTGAAATTTCAATATGCTGCTTTTGATCTTCACTACATTCACATTTTGCATCTTCATTAAACACCACATCCCTGCTGATAACCAACTTGCCACTAATAGGGTTATGTAACCTATATGCTTTAGATTGAGAACTATAACCAACAAAAATGCATTTCGCTGATTTCTCATCAAGTTTTTGAGATTGTAATTTTACCAAAGCATAAGCTATACAACTAAAAACTTTTAAGTGACTTACCGATGGCTTTCTACCCCTCCAAGCCTCATATGGTGTTTGATTAAAGACAACCTTCGTAGGAAAAATGTTGAGGATGTATACAACAGTTGCAACTACTTTTGCCCAAAACTAATTTGGAAGACCTTTCACTTGAATCATTCTTCTTGCCATTTCAACTATTGATCTATTCTTTTATTCAACAACACTATTTTTCTCTAGTGTGTATGGTGCAATAAGTTCCATGAAATTCCATTTTCCTCACAAAAAATATTAAATTTGGTTGAAAGAAATTCCCCTCCTCTATCTATACAAAGTGTTTGTATGCAGTGCCCCAGTTTGCTTCTCAACAAGTGCTTTAAATTTTTTGAAATTAGAAAAAGCTTCAGACTTTTATTTCAAGAAGTAAACCCAACTCATATGATTGAAATCATCAGTAAGAAGTAAAAAATATTTACTACCACTGAAAGTCTCAATACTCATAGGCCCACACAAGTTAGCATGCACTAATTCATGACAAATAGATGCTCTCCAAGACTTACCTACTAGAAAAGACTTTTTATTTTGCTTTCCATAGACACAACCTTCACAAAACTCAAGTGCATCAAATTTAGGTAGCCCAAAAACCATTTCCTTTTGGCTCAGAAGCTTCAACTCATTTATATTTAAATGACCATAACTCAAATGCCACAAATTAGCCTCACTTCATCATTGAGCAATCATAGCAGAATCTTCAACCATTGAAACTTCAAGTGGAAATATTTTATTACTAGCCATTTTAACAGTGGCAATAGTTTGACCTAATTTTTTATCCCTAATAACACACAACTCATTATCAAACAAAATACAATACCCACTTTGAACGTTAAAAGGAAATTTAGTTAAAACATGATTCTCCAATTTGAATAAGACCACCACCCAGATCTAATCTAGGCTACCACAAGATCAACGGTTCCGATTAGTTTTAGATGGGGACATTATGCAAAAGTGGCTTACCTCGTTGTATTATAATGAGATCGCTACCCATTCATCCAATGAGATAGCAATCACAAGGACACTATAAGGTTGGAATTCTAATTTCAAAACCTTCACTCTACAAATAAGGAAAAATGACCCTGTAGAGCGCAAGTAGGCCTCACCATTGGTTGATCAGACCTGTCCATATAATTTTTCTAACTAATATACAAGTGGATACCATATTTCTTATTACAAGTGGACATTGTAGCATTGACATGTTAGATTGAGAAAGTTGATAAAATAGGAGAACAAGGCTGTACATATAGAGGAATGCTTCAATGAGTTATCAGATGGATTTTACTTACATTAAGCATCCCACTTTTACATAATGTGCCCTTACTTGATTGATCAGAACCGTTCAACTAATTTCTCTTGACTTTTGGAATCTAGGAGCCGTTAAATAACCCCAATGGGTTGAGTCTAGCATCCAGGATGTGTTTTTGGTCAATGAAAGTGCAGTTCTTGCTCTTACAAAATTTCTAACCGTTCAAACATCCACATCGGATGATCAAAAGTACTCTCAAATGCGAGATTCATTGAATCGGCTTGATCCTAGAGATCAAAAGTGGAAGAAATCAGACGCTGTCAGGATCAATCAAATGTGGGACCATTAGGTAAATGTCGGGTTCCGCCAGGTAACTTTTAATGAGGTGGCGTCTCACTGAAGCAGTTCTCCATCAAGAACAAAGTGCTGTTCAAATTCTGAAGAAGTCAAAATCAACATAAAGTTCAGTAAGTTCCACAGGAATGCTAGATTCATGCAAGACAGGATACAAGTTGCCGTATAATTTTTCACTTGTATCATGGTACTTACCTTTGGTTGATCAGGTCCATTCCTCTGATTTGTTTGACTGTGAATGAAAACTAACGACTAAAACAGAATGGCTTGGATGAGGTCAGGAATCTCCAAAATGTACTTTTTGTCACACATGAGAATGATAGAATTATCCAGTAATAATAATATTAGTGCAAGAGAAATTAAATGAATGGATCTGATAAACTAAAAGTGGATCTCACCGTAATAAAAGTGAAGAGCTGTACGGCAGTCTGTGTTCAGTCTAGCTGGACCTCCCTGATGCATGAATTCTTCTCAGTCTGTCCAATACAAAATATCACATGCGTGTATTAGAACCGTTGACCAATTAATAGCCATAACTGCGTACAGATATCAAAAGTCAATGATCAAACCACCCCTCAAACTCCTGCCGACGCGGTGGGATTGCAAGTTGCCAGCAACTTGATATGTCATTTCTAGGTGATAATAGATGCAGTCATAATTGGTTAAAGGTGGGAAGTATATATACAAGTACTAGTATATTTCTTTGACCAAGAAAAAGTTTTTTTCATAGGCTTTTCTATACATTATTAGACTTGTTATAATCCTTTGCAGCAGTGTATTGCCAATTTCAATTAAGACTTCCATTAAAGAGCATCTAGCGCAGTCAATCATGGATAACTTGGCAACTCTCCTGAAATTGGCTTTCGTCACAGGTTTGAGTGGTTGCTGTCCCTCTAAGCGTGAAAGGAGATTTAGAATAATTAGATTTAGGAATTTGTGTGTGATTGATTGCTTTGTAATACTTGCATGTACTATGTCTTGGGATGAAAAATAAGTGCTGTAAAAAGTACAAGAGGATTCTGTTGTCACTTTAGGTCTAACAAACTTCTCATGTTTCCTCTAAAGTAAGATATAATCAGTATATTAATACCCAATATGTCTGTGTTGCAGTTAAATTCTGATAAGCCGCTTGTAGAAAGCAACATCCACGATCTCCACAAGATACATTAATTTGAGGTGGCCACCATTGCTCACATGGTCAAGCTTATGGTAATATGAGAGCGCCAGAGCTTATGGCGATATAAGCTACCACGTTTATTAATTAGATGACCAGGTCTCTTCTCTTCTTTAGATGCATGACCAAACCTTGCTTCTTCCATCTGTATTCTTTATTTGCTATGACCCGGCCCTTTCATTCGATTTTCTACTCGTTTCCTTTTCATAATTGCTACCAGCTTCTTACTACTCTCCTATAAATTGGAACCTCAACCTCGGCTCAAGCATAAACAAGAGAGTTCAAGAGAAAACGTAGTGCAGAACAAAAGATCAATGATGGCAAACTCGATTTTTTCTCTGGTCTTAATGCTAGCTTTTCTTTTTCATTCAATTGAGTGTCGCAAGTTCGACAGTGAGATGGTTATTATCCGTCCTCCCCCAGCGATTTTCGTGTTTGGGGATTCGATGAGCGACACTGGTAATGCCTTCGCAGCTTTCCCTTTCCAAGCCGGTGCGGAGAATTATCCTTTTGGTTCCACGGCTTTCGGTGGCCCGAACGGTAGATTCAATGATGGTCGTGTTATTGTAGATTTCTTGGGTGAGAGACCTTGCTTCGTTTCTAACGTTTCAATAGATAATACTCTTTTCTATGATGTATATTGATCTTCTTCTGTGCTGTGGTTTCAGCTTTGAAGTGGGGATTTCCTTTTCTACAACCATATTTCAGCAACATGGACCCCAATTACCGTCATGGTGCCAACTTTGCGGTTGCTGGAGCAACAGCTAGAAATGTGACCGGCCCTCCCACATTCTTCCTTCCCTCCCAAACAGACCACTTTGTGCGATTCAAACGAAATGTCCATGCCGTCTTAGAGTCCAGAAAAAGATCAGGTAAGTTACAATTAGATCACACAGCACAACTCTCTCTCTCTCTCTCTCTCTCTCTCTCTCTCTCTCTCTCTCTCTCTCTCTCTCTCTCTCTCTCTCTCTCTCTTACACGTGAGATTTGTTCCAGATCGGTTGGTTTCTCGTGTGCCCTCAAGGAAAGCATTCAAGGAAGGACTATACATGATCTTCATCGGTCTGAATGATCTGTTCTACAGTTTAATGGCCGAAACTCCCACTCTTGTTAAAAACAACACTGTCCCGCAAATGATATCAGCAATTTCCAAGGCTGTACAGGATCTTAACAAAGAAGGAGCAAAGAATTTTATGGTCTTCACCACTCCAGTCATCGGATGCTTCCCAACACTTCTGGCTCGAGCCTCGGCGGGCCCTTTCAATTCAACAGATGAATTGGGATGTCTCAAGGAGTACAACGATGTGGTAGAATTTTCAAACGTTGAGCTGAAAAAAGCTCTTGCCAATCTCACTCGCCATCTCAAGGATGTCGATATCATGGTTGCAGACATCAATGCCTTCTTCTTAGATACACTTAAGAAGCCATCAAACTATGGTAACGCTACTCTTCCTTCCTATATACCAACAATTAAATTGTAGCCTGGTGACTGGGTCAATCACCTCAAGTAGATCTAGTATCGTACAAATGTGCTGATTTTGTAGTGCTGCCGATGCAGGATTTAACGAGAAGGTGAAATTCCAGGCTTGTTGTGGATACGGAGGGCCACCTTTCAACTACAACCCTGACATTCATTGTGGAACCGAGCGTGAAGCTCTTGCTTGCAGTAACCCATCCGAATATATAAGCTGGGAAGGCGACCATTTCACCGATGCTTTTAACAAGCGTTTCGTAGAGCAGATGATGAGAGGGCGCTACTTGAAATCTGCTTCCCTCTTCCATTAAAAAGCTTTGCTCTAAACAATCTTGTAATTGTACCATTCAAAAGAAAAATCCAGCAATTGTAAAAGTTTCTGATTCATCCGTTCCATTTAATAATTGTAAAGTCCAATCTCTTCCATTTTCATTTGTATCTTTTCTGACAATAAAAAGAGGGGACTATCTTTTATGAAAGTTAAAGTTCTTTCACCTGGAAGTTCAGTGTCTATTACATGGATCTCATTAGCTTCGTTGTGCTGTGATGCATCTGTATATGCTCATGCATGTGAGTCAAGGATGGTAAACGATTAATACTTTTTGAGGTTGACTACGTAGAAAGGCACTTTCACGATCTAGGGATGAAAGCTCTTTCTGAGCCCACCTGGGAAATCAATTTGTGGATCCATATCATTGAAATTTCAGATCATCAATAGGATATCCACAAGGTTTTGGTCCTATGCCAAATGGATGTCACATGCAAGATAAAATCCAACAAAGATCTGTCGTCTGCATTTTCCTTTAAGGTACCTAAACAAGGCCTTCGGGCGACTGTCTAGAAGCATTAAATCTAAGATTAAATTGGCGTCAGCGGGACGAGCTTGTCATCAACTATCAGAATAACATATTTGATCATGACAGATGTGAGTCCCAAAAAGTGAAGTGTTTGTTACTATACCCTCTATGGTCCGCCCTTTCTGAGACCCGAGTATGCAAGAGCTTCATGCGCTGGCCTGTCATTTTTTTTATTTTTTATTTTTATTTTATAAATGGGCTGCAGTTACAGATGACCCACACGGTGACAATGTCCATAGACACCAGCTTGGACATTTTTATATCTCAATTGACAATCATCCTATGAAATATATGCCTAGGTAGAAAAACACATTACCCATGAGCAACTCAAACCTACAGAACATAATAGAACGCCTACATCCAAATAAATGTTGATTTTGGTGATTGAACTATGCCAGTTCTTTTACTCAATTAATTTTCTAACTAATGCCAAATTTTTTGATGAATACAAATCATGACAATATATATATGTATGTGTGTATGTGTGTGTGTAGGAGTGATAATTTCAACTATTTATTGCAAGTGTAAGGAGTAGATGGCATTTGATTGACTGAGAAAAAGTACAAAACAAAAAAAGTTAAATGGTAGTTAAAAACTTTTCCTTGACCAATCAATATCACCTGCACTTTACACTTGTAATTTCTTGCTGAAATTACCATTCCCCATATATATATAAATAAACCTTTTCTCCCCTTTTCTAGATGGTGAGTGAATTTGAACCCACAACCTCTTTGTTGTAAGAAAGGAATTTAACCAACTCGGTTAAGAGCTTGGACCCACATAAAACTTTTTTATGAAATTGATGTTAATGGAATGAATTGCATGCTCACAATTAATACTACCTAATGCCAACTTTTTTTTATTACAAGTGGACAACTTGGTCTGAAGAGGAAATGCGGCAAAGTTGATAGAAAAATAGAAGAAGAAGGCTAATTAAAGTTTATATCTCTACGTATCACATCTGGGTATTGTATATATCCATGTAAATAATATATGTGTGTATGTGTTTATGGATATTTATAAATGCAAAGAAGAATGCTTCAATGAATCGCTGCCTCATGAGAAGTTACCCTTTGGACGCCACTTTTACATAATGGGATTTTTTATTTTTTCAAAAGGTATACTTACTCACACATGTCCATTGAGGAGCTTACAACTCTTGACCTTCACAATTAAGAGCTCACTCTTGTCCAAACTGCACCACATTCACACACCCTTACAATGGGAACCATAATTGGTTGATCAGGGGCATTTAACTAATTTATCTGACTATCAATATGTACCCGTACCGAAATATCGCCAATTGGATGATTCTAATATCCCGAATTAATGTGTTTTGGTCGTTGAGAGTGTCCACTTACTTTTTAGAAAGTTTCTAACTGTCCGCATCCAATGATCACGAGTAACTCTCCTTTAGATGATAGGATTGTCAATAGGCTAGTACACCCACATTATCATCATGTTGGTAACCAGAGAAATCAAATGGGTGGCACGGATCAACCAAATCTGGGGGGCTATTAGCTGAAAGTGGGGGTCTGCAGGTAACTTGTCGTAAGTTTGTGCTTGATTGAAGCATTTCTCTGTATCGACAAGATGATGCTATCCTTGAAGAGGGTCAAAGTCAAAATATACTTCGCTTAGTTATACAAGAATCTGATGGTTGTACTTATGCTAAGTTGCCAGCATGCACAATGTCACGTCCATATATTAGAGCTGTTGACCAATTCATAGCCATGATTTGGTACAAAGCAAGCTAGTTCTATATGTCAAAGGGAGATGCATCCACTTGACGGCAGCAAGAGTCAATGACCAGACCCCTCAAAACTCCAGCAGATATGTGGTGGGATTGACAGTTGCTAAGATAATTCTTGATATTTCATTTCTACGTGAAGATAGACATGGTCATAATCACTGCTAAATGAAAAATGAAACCCGGTAGTCGTACACGCTTAATCGACCAGGTCTCTACATTTCTATAGATCGCCTACTGTTTATTTGCTATGACCCGGCCCTTTCATTCGATTTTCTACTCGTTTCCTTTTCAGACTTGCGACCAGCTTCCTACTACTCTCCTATAAATTGGAACCTCAACCTCGGCTCAAGCATAAACAAGAGAGTTCAAGAGAAAACGTAGTGCAGAACAAAAGATCAATGATGGCAAACTCGATTTTTTCTCTGGCCTTAATGCTAGCTTTTCTTTTTCATTCAATTGAGAGTCGCAAGTTCGACAGTGAGACGGTTATTATCCGTCCTCCCCCAGCGATTTTCGTGTTTGGGGATTCGATGAGCGACACTGGTAATGCCTTCGCAGCTTTCCCTTTCCAAGCCGGTGCGGAGAATTATCCTTTTGGTTCCACGGCTTTCGGTGGCCCGAACGGTAGATTCAATGATGGTCGTGTTATTGTAGATTTCTTGGGTGAGAGACCTTGCTTCGTTTCTAACGTTTCAATAGATAATACTCTTTTCTATGATGTATATTGATTTTCTTCTGTGCTGTGGTTTCAGCTTTGAAGTGGGGATTTCCTTTTCTACAACCATATTTCAGCAACATGGACCCCAATTACCGTCATGGTGCCAACTTTGCGGTTGCTGGAGCAACAGCTAGAAATGTGACCGGCCCTCCCACATTCTTCCTTCCCTCCCAAACAGACCACTTTGTGCGATTCAAACGAAACGCCCATGCCGTCTTGGAATCCAGAAAAAGATCAGGTAAGTTACAATTAGATCACATAGCACAACTCTCTCTCTCTCTCTCTCTCTCTCTCTTACACGTGAGATTTGTTCCAGATCGGTTGGTTTCTCGTGTGCCCTCAAGGAAAGCATTCAAGGAAGGACTATACATGATCTTCATCGGTCTGAATGATCTGTTCTACAGTTTAATGGCCGAAACTCCCACTCTTGTTAAAAACAACACTGTCCCGCAAATGATATCAGCAATTTCCAAGGCTGTACAGGATCTTAACAAAGAAGGAGCAAAGAATTTTATGGTCTTCACCACTCCAGTCATCGGATGCTTCCCAACACTTCTGGCTCGAGCCTCGGCGGGCCCTTTCAATTCAACAGATGAATTGGGATGTCTCAAGGAGTACAACGATGTGGTAGAATTTTCAAACGTTGAGCTGAAAAAAGCTCTTGCCAATCTCACTCGCCATCTCAAGGATGTCGATATCATGGTTGCAGACATCAATGCCTTCTTCTTAGATACACTTAAGAAGCCATCAAACTATGGTAATGCTACTCTTCCTTCCTATATACCAACAATTAAATTGTAGCCTGGTGACTGGGCCAATCACCTCAAGTAGTCTAGTATCGTACAAATGTGCTGATTATGTTGTGGTGCCGATGCAGGATTTAACGAGAAGGTGAAATTCCAGGCTTGTTGTGGATACGGAGGGCCACCTTTCAACTACAACCCTGACATTCATTGTGGAACCGAGCGTGAAGCTCTTGCTTGCAGTAACCCATCCGAATATATAAGCTGGGAAGGTGACCATTTCACCGATGCTTTTAACAAGCGTTTCGTAGAGCAGATGATGAGAGGGCGCTACTTGAAATCTGCTTCCCTCTTCCATTAAAAAGCTTTGCTCCAAACAATCTTGTAATTGTACCATTCAAAAGAAAAATCCAGCAATTGTAAAAGTTTCTGATTCATCCGTTCCATTTAATAATTGTAAAGTCCAATCTCTTCCATTTTCATTTGTATCGTTTCTGACAATAAAAGAGGGGACTGTATCTTTTATGAAAGTTAAAGTTCTTTCACCTGGAAGTTCAGTGTCTATTACATGGATCTCATTAGCTTCGTTGTGCTGTGATGCATCTGTATATGCTCATGCATGTGAGTCAAGGATGGTAAACGATTAATACTTTTTGAGGTTGACTACGTAGAAAGGCACTTTCACGATCTAGGGATGAAAGCTCTTTCTGAGCCCACCTGGGAAATCAATTTGTGGATCCATATCATTGAACTTGCAGATCATCAATAGGACATCCACAAGGTTTTGGTCCTATGCCAAATGGATGTCACATTGGCAAGATAAAGTCGAACAAAAATCTGTGGTCTGCATTTTCCTTAAAGGTACCTAAAAAAGGCCTTTGGGCGCCGGTCTAGAAGCATTAAATCTAAGACTAAATTGGCGTCAGATTGTAAAAGTTCTTTCAAAAGAAAAGTCCAGCAATTGTAAAAGTTTCTTGATTCATCCGTTCCATTCAATAATTGTAAATGTCCAATCCCTTCCATTTTCATCCATATGTTTTTTTTTCACAATAAAATGAGGGTGCTGTATCTTTTATGAAGGTAAAATAAGTTCTTTCACCTGGAACTTGAATGTCTATGACATGGATCTAATTAGCCTCGCAGTGCTGCAATGCATTTTTATATGCTCATGCGCATGAGTCGTGGTTTATAAACGATTAATACTATTTTGAGTTTGATTATGAAGAAAGTCACTTTCACGATCTAAGGAGGAACGCACTTTTTGAGCCCGCATGTAAATTCTGTATTTGGATCATGTCATTGAGCTTGCAGATCATCAATAGAAGATCCACTAGGTTTTGGTCTTATGCCAAATGGATATCACATTGGCATGATAAAGTCCAAAAAAAATCTACGGTCTAAATTTCCCTAAAAGGTACCTGGGTGACGGTCTAGAAGTCAGTGGGACGAGCTTGGCATCAATTGTCAGGGTAGTCTACCTGCAGAACAGAATTGAACATCCAACTTCCAAATAAATGTTGATTTTGGTGATTGAATTGTGCCTGTTCTTTTACTTTATTAATTTGCTAAATAATTCCAATTTTTTGATGAATATAACTCGTGACAACCTTTTTTCTTTTTCTTTTTTTTCAGATGGGACATTAAAATAAACCTTTTTGGCGGTGAGTGTATTTAACCCACAACCTCTTGGTTGTGAGGAAAGGGACTTGAACCGACTCGGCTAAGTGCTCGGACCCACACAAACCCTTTTTTACGGAAATGGGTGTTGATGAAATGAATTACTTGTTCACAATTAATGCAAGCTAATGGCCACTGATTTTTATTACAAGTGGACAACTTGGTCTGACAAGGAAATGACGCATAACAGGGGCACTCACGTGTCATCCTCTCGATCGAACAATTCTAACCTTGCCATTAGATTATTATTTTCCTTAAGGAGTTCACCTGCCGGCCACGATCAAATGTTACCACTTACAACACTGCAGATTCTTCTATGTTTTCAGTCTACATAGTGGCCAGCCAGATGAATGAATCTAATCACAAGATGCGTTACCTTTTTCTATGTGCTACTGAGTTTTGGTGCCGCGCAGGTTTGGATGAAAAGGTGAAATTCAAAGCTTGCTTTGGATATGGAGGAGATCCATTTCCAAGTTCCTTGTGAAAATAATCCTCAAGCCAAAGCATGCAATAACACAGGAGTATATAAGCTGGGATGGAGGACTTTTTACTGAGGCATTAATTTGGCCAAACGTTTGTAGAGGAGATGATGAAAGGGATGCCTTATTTGAATCCTGCTTCTCTCTTTTTTCTCTTAATTTATTTGAAACCTGCATTCAATGCAGTGATTCTTATATTGATTATTGCGGTGATTGGTCCCTGCCCCTTTTCCGGACCCCGCATAGGTGGGAGCTTTGTGCACCGGGGCTGCCCTTTTGCGGTGATTGGTCATCCTAAGATGACTTAAACATGATTAATTCTTTCTGGGCCAAATTAATATGCAGCTCGTGGTTATCCGTTCTCTCTATCAATCATATAGAAGGTGACAAGTTAGTAGAGTCAAACAAAAGATAAGTATAATTTCCCAAAAGTCTAAATCATGTACCTACAACGTTATAAATAATCCAAGCCAACTATTTTCCGACGGTGTTAAGTGTTACCTTCTCTGAGCATGTTTGGTCGCATTACTCGTCTTTGCTAGCAAACGATGGAACTTCTAATCGACACATTTCAGTTGTTCTGTTTCATTTTTATCTTTGCAAATGGTTGCATAGGATTTGAAGAAAGAGTTAACTTCCCACGTCTATCTCCTCCTGCTCTGTTTGTGTTCGGGGATTCACATAGCGACACTGGAAACTATATGGCAGCATTCCCCTTTATAGCGGATGCGGAAAATTCTCCTTATCATTCTACCTACTTCCACGGCCCTTCTGGGAGATTTTCCAATGGCCGTTTGATCATCGACTTCATCGGTGAGATCTCATTCCTTCACCGAAACCGAAGTCCTAACATTCTATCCATGGCCTCAGAAAATCGTTGTTAGAAAAGAGAGTCACATCTTGTGTGTTTTAGCTTTCTATAAGCAATTAATCTGGTTTTGCATACCAAAATTGCAGCTTCCAAGTGGGGATTGCCGTTTGTACAACCATACTTTCACGACTCTGTCCCTAATTACAGACACGGCATCAACTTTGCAGTTGCAGCATCAACAGCTAGAAATGTAACAGATGGTATCCCTTTCTACCTTCCTGTCCAAACAGATCAGTTCGTCCGGTTTAAACGAAAAGTCTCGGCTTCCTTAATTTCCAAACCTGGACCAGGTATGTGCCTCAAATGAGATGGATGATCGCGTGCTGGGGAAAACCATAGCTAAGTTTTTTTCCTTTGTTGAATTTCATTACCCTTCGTTAAGAAGGCCCCAATTTATTTTATTTTTATTTTTTTCTTTCCATTTTTTGTAATGGCAGTACTTCATTCATTCCAGATCAAAATGATTTTAATCAAAACCATTCAGGTGGCCCTTCAATACATCCCAGTAGGAAACAAAAACGTTGGCTAAACCACCTCTCAAACAGGCCCCAGTTCCCTTTGCAATCCTTTTAACCATAATTGAATGCTGAAATTATGAACAAGGTTCCGATTTGAGGTCATTAGAACCATTCATGGCATGGTCTGGCTTAGACAGTCCAAGCGCATAAAATCTCATCCATTAACAGTCAAAAGAAAAGAAAGAAAGAAAGAAAATCTTATCCATTTATGATCCTAGGCCTGTTTCCACGAGCTGGTTTGAATTACAAAATAGATTGTAGATCGAAGACAGCACTACTGTCTACTTCTATGACTCAAAACAGCACAGAAAACAAAGCCCAGGATTATCAAATAGATGAGTTTTGAAGCATGGCCTGTAAGTATTTAGAAGACGAACGGGCTAGATCCCCTGAAATCTGAGTCCCTATACAAAGCCCTTCTCTTCTCTGAGGATATTCAAACCATTCATCTCCAAGAATGGAAGAGGGAAAGAAAGATCAGACCTGGTAGGCCATGTCTTTGATAGGTCATGAGCTAAACATCTGATCCGTTTGCTGATCTTAATTAACATTTGTTCTTCTAAATCATAAAATGGACGGTAAAACCATTTACGATGTTAGCAGCATCAAATGGATGAGATCTTTGAAGGTTACCTATCTAAGACAGGGCCAAGAAGACGAATGGTTGGATCACTAGAAACCTGGGCCCCACCTATATTTTCAATCTATTCGTTCTTCGTACTATAACTATGGTGGTAGTGATCTAGCATATCGTATTCTAAAACAACTGTGGATGGACTGCCATATGTTTGCAGATTGCTTGGTTTCCCAAATTCCGTCATCAAAAGCATTCAAGGATGGGACTTACGTGATTTTCACTGGTTCAAATGATGTCTCTAATAGAAGTCCTCGTTTTGTAAAAGAGAAGATTGCCCCTCAAGTGGTATTAGCCATTTCCAAGGCAGTAAAGGTTCGTGACTCAATCTCCGTGCACTCGTTGCTTCATTTATCTTGATTAACCCTTAGATTATTAGCATAAACTACCACATGATGGGACCTCATCTAAACTTTACATGTAGCAAAGTGAAAGTGACCATATCGTGGCTGTTCGATTTCCATGATCCAGTGATGAGCAGGTTGTAAAATATAAATCAAAAGCGGTTCAGATAGCCATTCACCCCGCCGCCCACTCTCCCACCATTGGATTGGCTCTGTGACAATCTGGCTTGTCACTAAATATTTGCTTCACTGCCGTTTTAGAAGATTAGGATTGTCCAAGTAATTGAGTCTACCAATACTGGCATTCTTTTTAAGCATTCTTCTACCAGTAAAGTTCTATGGTTATAGAGTTCAAGTAAAAAAGACAAGACTTGAGAGTATCTCTTTCTAGCACCATCATATTAGAGTTTTCTGAACTTGAAATGTTCTTCTTGCTATTTAGTTTTTATTGAAACTTCAGATTGTGGTCCAATTCGAATCTTATTTCTGAAGTGAAATTGAGTTTGGACATTGCTTCTTCTTAAGAGATTTCGTTGTATTTTAAGAACTAACCTTTGATATTTATTTCAAGGCATTCGTTTTGGAGAATAAAGTACAGACCGATCCCCATCGTGCAAACCAGTTGAAATTACAAACTTAGTTTGACTCACTTGAATCTTAGAAATAGAGCCCTTACAATTTAGGATACTTCAACTATATTCGAGAAATGCATTTTGGTACTCATTTCTAAAATAAGGTTCATCAACTTCAATTTTGTACAAGATTTCTACGGCTTGTGTAGGGCAAAGGTCACATCTATTCATGTGTGCACATCTACCATTCCCTCAAAAAAAAAAAGAAACAATTGTCCCAGGTAATTTGATGGCACCCAGACGAACAGTGCAGACACAGAACACTCGGTGCCATCTCTTTTGGAGCATTCAAACAAGAAGGCTGCAACCTGATCGTAATACAACCTGGCCTCCCACTTTCACATAGCTGGCCCTATTTATGAGTGATCCTACCTTATCCATCCGGTAAGGACTGCTTTGGACCTTCATCGGCTTCAAAATCTTAGCAACTGAAAATAGGCATATTTGGGTCATTGACTCATTGGATTCCACGTATACTGTCAGATAGAAGGTTGAGATCAGTCATAATTTGATCCTACTATGCAAAACGGGAGATGAACCAATTGGTAGTTGTACACGCAACTTCTACACAGACTACCAACACATCACATCCCCTAACTGTATAATATGCAGCTCTGTGTACCTGTTCGCATGCGAGGGTCGGCTCTGTAGAGACCGTGTCTGCAGTAGCATTCCTCATGGGAAAGTAGGTGCGTACATGTACCGTAATAAGGTCATCTTTTACTCGTTTGCTCTTGAACATGGGCAGTTCCAAGTCCATAAAAATTTTGTGGAGCTGATGTGATAACATATAGTATGTCGTGTTGTTAGTTACCTGATAAAAACAAATACCATACTTGAGCCTCTAAGGGCATTTTTATATTAATTTATGTTTTTATTGATGTGAGAAGGATCTTCACAAAGAAGGAGCAAAGAATTTCATGGTTTTCACAATTCCAGCAATAGGGTGCTCTGCATACGTAAGAATACTGTTAGCTTCAGGAGGACGGTTCAATTCAACTGATGCATTGGGTTGTCTTAAGGATTACAACGATGTAGTTGAATTTTCAAACCATGAGTTGCAGAAAGCCCTTGCTAATCTCACTCCCCAGCTTAAGGACGTCAATATCATGATCGCAGACATATATAGCTTCATGTTGGAAGCCTTTGCCAACCCATCAAGTCATGGTAATGCTACTTTAATTTCTTCTTGGCAATACAATTCAGTCCCAACAAGGATCAACATGGTGAATTTAATAACCTCAGCAAACTAATAAGATGACACAATTTAAAACTTTTAGAAGGGCTCACTGATTAGATAAATTACTATTTCATGCATTTAAAAATATGAAAAAATAAAAAAAATAAAAAGAAGCTCCTTTTCTTCTATCACCTTATTCTGGGACCTTTGCAGGTTTTGACGAGAAAGTAAAATTCAAAGCTTGTTGTGGTTATGGTGGAGATCCATACAACTTCAATCCTGAAATTCGTTGCGGAAGGAGCCCAGCTAAAGCATGCAGTAATCCAGATAAATATATAAGCTGGGATGGAGGACATTTCACTGAAGCATTTAACCACAAGTTTGTCGAGGAAATGATGAAAGGGATGCCTTACTTGAAACCTGCTTCTCTCTTTCACTATTAATATTTGCTCCGAGGTCCATACCATGCGCCAACAGATGACACTTTACCTTTTAGCGGAGAATTGGAATTAAGAATGAGTGAGTGAGAACGTGCAAGCGAATTGCTTTGTACTTCTTACTTAAAAAAAAAAAAAAGAAGGAATACCATGTAATGGATTGCATACTTATGTTATGACTATTTGAAGTTAGCATATGATTCGGCTATGGATAAGTGGATCTATCAATGGCTTTCCTCGCAAAGCCTACTTGTAAAATGTCACTTTCTGTACCTTAGTATCTAAAATGTCCTCATCAATGGGGATAGATGAAAATGCTACTATGATAGGATCAATGGACTTGACTCTTCTTAATGAAATGACAGAAAAATGATTTATTTACCTAGGACTAAGTATATTTTTTGTGAGATGTCGAGTTGTCTACAGCCAACTACATCATACATTTGTTAGTTTTCTTACTTTAGTGTTATTTAGAATCTAATTACTCTAATTCTATGGATTTTAAGTTTATTTAAAATCCAATTGAACTATTTTCTTACTGCAAAAATAATTTCACTTTTTGTTTCTTGAGCAGCAGAATTTTATCAAGGATTTATAATATTAATAACAATGGTGTCAAGAATCATAATCAACAGCACGAGCTTTCTAAAATGGCTTGGTAAGTATGCAACCTGTTTTGTTACTAGTTCTCTCTTCTTTCTTTTTGAATTAGCGACATACTATGATAGGAAATGTCCAAGATTGATAGTTTGGCACACCATGCACTCTTTAGTCCAAAAGCAGCTCACTACAGTGGGCAAGCCACTCAACTGCGCAAAAGAAGACTGCGAAAACATGACTGGCCAAACTTCGATTTCATTTAAAGGCTCTAAGCATATTTTGAACTTTGGGACCTCATAGCCCCACCTTTGGGAGATCCAACCTTTCATTAAATTGCTCCATCTTTGGATAGAGCAGCTTGAAGATTACACCAAGTGATTGTTGAATGTTTATGTTGGTTACAAAGTTTTTAACCATCAATTCTTGATGATTAATGGTCCACTATTTTCGGATGCTAGAATCATCCCAGTATGTAAACGTCGGAGGGTGAGAACCTAGCTAGTGGCAAGGTGAGTCTGGTTTTAACTGAAGATTCCGGGTTCAAGTTGGGTTCCCCCATCAACTTTCAAGAAAAGAACATTGCTATTGGGACCTGAGCGCATGACATTCTCAGATAAATGCCCCAAATTATCAAATACATGGGACTGCTAGTGGTATTGCTTCGGCCCCGTGGAGATTCGCACTTTACGTTGATGAGTTGTTAATTCCTTGTTGAATACCAATTCCCATACCCCGTTCATATTTCCTGTTATGGGGGAGGAGTGGTTGGTTGGAAGTTACAAACGTTAAAATGCAACCCTTAACGACAATGCTTGCTCACACATGGTCCCTTTTATTTGATTATTTTGACCCCCTATGTTATTTGTACTTGTCCTACACATGATTCCTCCTGGGGCGGCCAATGAAAAATGCAGCTCGAGCTTACACATTGCTCTTAGTGTAGCATAAAAGACACGAACTTGGTATTGTCTGGAAAGTAGAACAAGTAACTCTCAACCTAATCTGGTCTAATTCTATGTACTTCAATGTTATTTATAATCTATTTTTTCTATTATCTTACTGCGCAAGTATTTTCTTTTCTTTTCAAAAGCAGAATTTTATTCAAAGTCTAACAATTGGTCAAGTAAAGATTCATAGTCGAAGCTTCCGGAGATAGCTTGGTAAGGAAGCAAGCAATCTGCTATTATGTAGTTGTTAACTTCCATCTCTTACTTTTCTTTTCTCTTGAGTTTGTGACAGTTAATCTAAACAACTGTTCAAGGTTGATAATTCAAGCACGCATTGTGGGTAGTCTTTGGTCCGAGAGTGGATCAAAGACTAAGTTTACTATGTTTCATCTAATTTAAAAACTTAATGACCTTACTTTGATTTTATTTAAAGGCTCACAGCATAGTTGATCCTACTACAACATCGTCTACCAAAGATGAAGATTTCAATCAAAACATTAGGCTTATTATGTTTCGTTCTTATCTTTGCAAGTGATTGCCGTGGATTTGAAGAGAGTGACAACTTCTCAAGTAAATCTCCGTCTGCTATGTTTGTTTTTGGCGATTCACTCAGTGACCCAGGAAATCTCATGGCAGCGTTCCCCTTCTTAACAGATGGAGAGAATTCTCCATATGGCTCTACCTTCTTCCATGGCCCTTCTGGTAGATATTCTGATGGCCGCTTGATTGTTGACTTCCTTGGTGAGATCTTGTCCCTTGAATCACTTTTAAGGTTTGTCAAAAATAGGGTGAAAATTGTATTTCTGTCTTTAATGGTGGTATATCAGATTGCAAAAACATCCAACCGAACCCTTGCTGTTCATTGTGTGCAAAACGCAGCAGGGTTAAAACAGTGGTGAATTTTGGGCAGCTCCCCAAAAACTTCTGATCACAACCTCGAAACGAGGTTTCATGGATCAAATCCAGGATCAATCACTACCAGCAAGTGGACTTACTTGCCATTATATGTTAGATTAGAACGTGTTCCGCAAAAGTGGCTGTTAGTATTGAGTGTCACAACCAGTTCATTTGAGCTTCCAATATAAGACTAACCACTTTGGTTTTAACGGCCAAAATTGCAGCTTCCAAGTGGGGATTTCCATTTGTACAACCATACTTCCACGCTTCCATCCCCGATTACAGACACGGCGTCAACTTTGCAGTTGGAGCATCAACAGCTAGAAATGTGTCGGACCCTATCCCTTTCTACCTACACATCCAAACAGATCAGTTTCGCCGGTTCAAACTAAGCGTCTCTGCTTCCTTAAGTTCCAAACACATACCAGGTATGCATCGGCAATCATCTTCTGGGGAACAGCCGTAGCTAAATTTGTTCTCTTGGTGAACTCATCAACCATGGTCAAGTAGGCCCCCAACTCCTTTAATCTTCAAGTAATTAGCATTAATCAAGCGGGACCCCTTCCTCTAGGGGGATTAGATTAGAGGATAGCAATGCCCAGGTTAATTTGGAGGCCCGACCCATACCTGTTGTGGGGCAAATTAATGTGGCCCAAGGGGAAAGTGAGGCGTAAAGAAAGATCCTGGCAACCTGACCTAAGATATATAGTTGTATTAAGTTCCCAAAATATTTATGCTTCTATTTTTTTCTTTAGGTAATGGGTGGCAGATAAAATTCTATTCAGAAATATAAATGATGGAGAATTTCGCAGAAATATAAAATTCTATCTGCGAAAAACCCTTTTTCTTTCAAGTTGAATCGGCCAAAAAAACCTGTTTCCCACCAAATCATCCTCAAGCTTCTTTCTTTCTCTGTATTATCTCTCCGTCTGTAACTAAGAGTACCCAAATCAGAAGGCTTTCGATTTTAGGTTTATCAAGTTGGAGAAGAAGAATGATTTAATAGGTGGGGCACGTCAAAATGGGTTTTCCGTAGTCTGCCCCTCCCTCATTGCGTAGCAAATCTCAGTGTCATCCCTTGATTAGATGGTCCGCTGGGGTATAACATGTACATGTATGAACAGATTTCAGGTGATTGAAAGTTTAAAACCGTTTAACTCATAGCAATGCCTTGGATATTCGATCTATTTTGGGTTACCGGGTATATTTTTTGAATGGTCCATTCCATCCAGCAAATTTGCGGCCTCCCAAGATGAACGGTACCAAAATTTTCATTTTTTTGAAACCTCTATGACCTCACCTTTGGGACTTGTGGTTGAGAAATGGATGATATTTTTAAGAAAGTTATTTCTACTCTTACCATCTCCAACCACAGGCCTCCTTAGAGTTCCCAAAAGATGAGAATTTTGGTCTCACCTATCTTGGAGATGATGTATTGAATAAAGGGCAGTCCAGGTGCACGAAGCTTCTATATATGCTGTTTGGGGAAGGGGCAAACAATAAGAGTCAATACTATGCAGCCTTATCTTGTATTTTACAACAGACTGTTTCTACATCTTAAATCCATGACCTCAAAGTCACATGACGGCAATTCTACCATTGTGTCAAGACTCCCCTTCAAATGAATAATTGAATTACTCAAAAAATTAAAAAGAGCTAGTGACCTTTTATGTGTTTTTACTAAGATCAAAGCCTACAGATGACCTTTTTCCCTTTTTGTGGGTAAGATCCAAGTGGCCTACAGACCAGAAAATCAGATCAAACAGATACCTGTAGACCTTTCTTTGGACTCTTGTGGCTGTAGAACAGAAAAACCTCTCTCCTTTTTACCCCACGCACCATCCTTCCTACACTAACAGTTTTGTGGTTCAACATTTGTTTACAGCTTGCTTGGTTTCTCGCGTGCCACCGTTAAAAGAATTCCAGGAAGGGATTTATGTGATTCAAACTGGTTACAATGATATCTACTCCAGCTTGTCCGAGGAAAGTTTGAGTCTTCCTTTTGTGAAAGAGAACATTGTTCCAGAAATCGTATCAGCCATTGCCAAGGGCACAACGGTGACTAACTCCCCCTGCAAGCATTTCTCCTCATTTGATCTAAATTCTACTTTAAGCATAGGCATGTGTACCATGATCTTATCCATTCATCTTCTAGATAAAAAAAATAAAATGGGGAGGTTGTACTTGAACCGATAGCCGGAAATTAAGCTAGATCCTAACCATTTTATTAGACGAATTTTCACGTCAATGAGTATGTCTCTGGAGAATAATGACGTCCGCAGTAAAACTACATACGAGGTCGAATTGGCATTTGATCCAACCTGTTCCTTTTTGGAACCAGGCTCCAGATCAACAACATCCCAAAGATCTTCTCCACATGATGCTTAACCATCCAAATTGGATAATATTTGATTCCACACAAGTTTTGCTGCCGATCTGAGCAGTGCATGTATTTTTGGCTGCATTTAAATCCTTAATTCATGTTCAGGCACAAATAAAGACACTTTATAATTTATTTAGTTTCTCACTTACAAATCATTTATTGGAAAATTAGCATGTCCAATTAAAAAGCAATATAGATAAATAATTGAGCTTATACTTACAGCGATCTTGTCAATCTCACTTCATGGCGTGTTTTTGTTGTGATCGATCAGGATCTTCACAGAGAGGGAGCAAAGAATTTCATGATTTTCACCATTCCGGCATCGGGATGTTCTCCTGGATTGCTGGAACGAACTTCAAGATCACCATTCAATTCGACGGATGGATTGGGTTGTCTTACAATATACAAAGATGTCGTAGAATTTGCGAACCTTGAGCTGCAGAAAGCCCTTGCTAATCTCTCTCGCCAGCTTCAAGGCATCAACGTCATGATTGCAGATGTATATGGATTCATGTTAGAAGCCATTGCCAATCCGTCACGCTATGCTAAAGCTATTTCTCCTTCTATTCTTTTTGCCAAAGCATGTTTTTGGTCTTGAGAGCCTTGGCACAATAGTAGAATTGTCATCTTGTGACCTTGAGGTCACGAGTTCAAGACGTAAGGTATGGTCGCATACTATTGACCCTTGTAGTCTGCCCCTTCCCCAGACTCCACATACATAGTAGCTTCGTGCACTCAAGCTGACCCTTATGCTTTTGGTCTTGGGAACTTCAACCAAATGTAAACTTTGAACTTTGGAACGTCACAATGACTTACTCCGGGGCACCCACTTTGTATAACAAGCCCCACATCTGGATGATTCAACTTTTTCATCTGATTTCTCCACCTTTAATTGGATATTGAGTAGCTAGGAACTCACGCTGAGTGATCTCTGAAGGTGGACGTTGCTTACAAAGTTTTTTTTACCATTAGTTTCTGATTATTAGATGTTCGTTCTTTTCGGATTCTGGAAGACTGGAGCCGTCTAGTAGGCATGAGTTTGGATCACTAATCCAGATTTCTAGAAATGCGACCAACATGTCCGATCATCCAATATCTGGGGCCCAATTACAAAGTGGTGCGTCTCCCAGGTGCTCACTGTCTTTGAGGTTTGCCCTACTGTATGTAGCTTTATCTCCTTGAGAAACACCAAAATCAGAGCCCAAGCAAAGATTGCAGGTTCAAGTCAGCTCGCTCACGAACTTTCAGTTGGGCTACAACCTGATCAAACAATTTTAACCATACAAATTCAATATTTTTCCAAATACAATGGTGGACCACGGATCAAATGTTACAACACCAGAATTTCTTCTAAGGTTTCAATAAGCATGGTGACCCAGCAAAAAGATGGCCCTAATTATCAAATACGTGGGACTACTAGTGATACATCATCATGCCCTTTAGTTTTTCCTTTGCGTATCTCCTATTTTCGTTCTTTTGCTCGTCTACTTTGCTTGCTGACTCTCTTGATCCTTCCAAAGTAGAGACTCTTTCTTCAGTCACTATGCTACAAAGCCTTTGCCCTGTTGTGACATAACTTTGATGTCTCTTGCAGGTTTTGACGACAAAGCTAGACACAAAGCTTGCTGCGGATACGGAGGGGATCCATACAACTTCAATCCTCAAGTTCCTTGTGGAAGGAGTCCAGCCAAAGCATGCAGTAACCCAGACGAGTATATATTCTGGGATGCATCTCATTATACAGATGCATTTAACAAGAAGTTTGCAGAGGAGGTGATGAAAGGGTTGCCCTACTTCAAACCTGTTTCTGTCTTCAACTCATAATCTTCGCTCCTATGTCCTTGTAGAGGCAATTCATCAAATAAATTACCATGTATTTCCTTGTCGAATAAGAGTCTACTTCACCTTGTATGCCATTAAAATGAATGAAGTATACTTATAGCTCTCTACGTACACTGGTTGATAAAATCCTTAAAAATTCAAATTTGAATATACAAGGTGAGTCAGTAAATCCAGTGGCACCCAGCTACATTATCGTTTTTTACTAGTGATAGATGCACGCATACCAATGCATAGTCTTGAACCCCGTTGCCCCATGAGAGACTCCTCCTTGTGCCACTAAGCTAAAAGGCTTGTGTAATATTCGTAATTTTTAGGATAAAATAGGAAATTTTTAAATAAATTAAAATTAAAATTTATAGATGGAAATTTTTCCTGAAAACATAAGAATTAGAAAGTGCTCATCGATACGAGTCCAATGCCACCAAGAACGCGAAAAACGGAGCTCAAACGAGGGAGTTATGAGCCGTCGAAGTTGTAAGGGCAAATTGGTCTTTTGACAGAAATGTGTTACACAGGGGTCCAAATTGATAACGGCACCCCTGTCTTCCACACGTCTCTACCAGTCCAGCGAAATTGCCGAAGAGACGTGGAAAGAGATGTGTGGGGAAAAGTTTCTCTTCTCCTAGGACTCTAAACCCTATATCTATTCTTCCCTAGGAGTCAAAACGCTCCACTTTGAGCGTTTCTCCGAGTTTTTACTCAGAACCCTAGCCCTGCAAAGCTTTGATTTTTCCAGTGAGTGGAACCCCGACAACACGAGCAACCATGGCTAGGTGCAAGGTAAGCCTTAAAACTCTGTTTTTTAGTATTTATTAAATAGAGAAAATAATTAGAAAACCATTTAAAAATTAGGAAAAAATCAAAAAAAATTTAGGAACTTTGTGCACGCTACTGTTGGAGCGTGATTTCACGGACCAAACCTCATCTGTTTAGAAATCACACCGTCCAACTAGTGCACAAGAGACCCAAGAGCAAACCCTTTAAATTTGGAGTGATCCAACAGTGGATTTATCGAGAAAACACAAAAACCAGTACCAAGGGATGATTTTAGGAACTTGGGAAAAATCGTTTAAAAAATATAGTTTTTGGAAAAATCAATACAAAAGGATAATAGAAATGGAAACTAAACAAAATTTTGAACAAAATAACTCAAAAACCAAGTGATTTGGACACCTGTAGGGTCACCGGAGATGACTGGAAGCTGGTCGTCTTCTCAGTCGCCGGTTTTCGCATCGCTGATGTAAACCGAGCTGCCCGTGTAACCCAGTGTAAACTGGGTGCCGTTGTAACCCGGTGTAAACCGGGGCTGCTGGTGTTACCCAGTGTACACTGGGCGCCGGTGTAACCCGGTGTAAAGCAGGGCCGCTGGTGTAAACCAGTGCACCCGCCAAACACCCTATAAATTAATAAATATTAATTTATGAAGTATTTTCATTTAAAATTGATTTTTGGGAGCTAGAGGAGTCCAAATCATGCTCCGAAAGATGCGTTGTGACCGTATTAACGACACGGACCTAGTTTTAACTTAAAAACTTATAAATAACCACTTTTTATTTAGAAATTTTTTTAAATAGTGATGTGACATGTACAAGTGCACTTGAATATACCAGTTAAAGGGAGTTATTAGCAAGCTAGTGATCCCACACTGAGGTAGATGACGACAACTAATGCTTTGTCTTGATTTTTAAATCATATTTAAACATAGCATCATGTGTTATTGTGTTTTAAATTGCAATTATTATTTACTGTAGATTTCATGCGACATTGAGTACAGGATGATTATTCCAAATTAAAATCTTTTACTGAATAAACTTATTTCAAATGCTTTTACAAGCATGATGTTAATTAGTTATGCTTAATTAGAGACTTATTTCTTATTATATATATAAAAAATGCATGGATTTACATAGAAATGAGAATAGAGGCTTATTAGCTGGTCCTTTTATAGGTTAACCCCAGGATGAGGAGCATGTCTTGGGGATTGCAAGCTATAAGTGCTCTTGAGTTTTAGCATATACATATGATTTCCGTGTTTTATATTTGATAACGGGTGCTCTCGCCCGGTGGGCGTCATGCTAGGAGGGATAGGGCCGGCCACCCACCTTCCGAGATTATGATGTGATGATTTTGTGATATAATAGACACCTGCCCATAGATGGCATTCGGTAGGGGTTTGGTAACATGGATAGTCCACACTACCGGTCTGAGCCTTTCCATGGGGACAGACGCTAAGTCTCCCGTTATGGTGTTAACGGAGAGCAGCGGTGGTTTATACCCATGGAGGGTTGCCACTGCAGCATGATGGCCCATATTCTTATTATGTGTGCATATATGATGAGCATGGTTATGGATGGTATGCCTAGGTGTGACGACACTCAGAGGTTGACTACGAGTACTCCTGATCAGGGATGTTAGTGCGATGTGGTGGGACCCATTACCTTAGGGTGCCCTTATTCTTGTTGTATACTCAATTATATTGATTCATGTCATGTTTTAACTCCGTGAATTGCATGTTTTAGCATATGAAATAAATTGGCATTTATTTGAACATGGCATTATGATATCACTATTTTCATAAATGTTAGACTTTTCATCAGAGCTGTTCATTATTTCTTTCATTTATTACATTAATTGTCTATGTACCTACACAAGCGATAGCTTGCTGAGGCATTGCTTTGTTTTGCAATGCCTTAGATCTCGAGCGCAACACCAGGAAAGGAAAAGCTGTTGATAAACCTTGAGAGCTACTGAAGACTAGTTTTCCCTATAATTTTAGACAGTAATGTGAGTCATTAGAGAGGAGTATTATTTGAATTTTATTATGGACTGCATACTTTATATTTGGATGTGATTTAGATGTTTGGACATATGTTGGACATTTATATGGGATGTTATGATGGATAGACCCTGGGCCATATTATTATTGTGTTTTGGACATTTATTTGATTTAAACTAAAGGCGCCGATTTATTTGACATTGATTTATATGCTGATTGTTTTATTTATATTTAATTTACATGTATGCCATTTTGAGAAAGGAAAACTAACACTTGGAGTTTTTAAGATAGGTTTTAGTAAAATGTTAAATAAAGCTTTTCTCATGGGATCCCAAATGCTCTTATTTAAAATGTCATTATAAAAAAAAATGTCTTAAAAATCCGGGGTGTTACAGCTTGGTGCAACTATATACTTAGTTGGAGAAGAGAGCATGTCACCTTAGTTGAATGAAAGGGATGTTGACACTAAATAAGCAAACATATAAATATCTCCGCCCACTCTCGATCAATTTAAGCTTTTAGATTAAATGGCAATCCAACATGGTATCAAAGCCTTATTGATCGAGAAGTCATGAGTTTAAATCTTGAGAACTATCATTTATCAAATTAATTACCAATGTAAAGTAGATGAACCCTAGATTGGTTCATGTAGAAGAGAAATAAAAAGGTCCCACTTTCCATCAATTTAAGTTTTTAGGTTGTGTGGTAATGCAACAAAATAACTTTGTTGAAGAAGAGAACAACATGAGTAGAGATGTTGAGATCAAATAGAATCTAACAAGGTTGTTAAAGAAGAGAAGATGTTAATTGTTTTAAGTGAGTAGTGTTTGATATTTGAGAAAATATCTCTAATGCCTCTATGGATATCTATAATATCCTTTTAATAAGTCATAGCCTTGTAAATATCGTAGAAAGATAAAGCTGCCATTTCAATATCTCGAATAATACTCTAATAATATCTCATTTCTTAAGTATAATACCCTTTTTCTTATTTGTTGCTATTCCGTTGCTCTCCTTCTTATGTCTCTTCCTCTAAAAAGTTAAATTTCCAGCCTTATCTCATATCAGGCCAAGTGAAGCCACTAGTTAATTAAAAATTAGTTACTTAGTTTCTTCACAAATTATTTTCCACTGGGATTGCTTTCTCAATTAGAGGTTATATCAATAAAAGTGATATGATGTGTGAATGGCATAGTGGTACAAGAGTGAGCTCTCAATCTTGAAAGTCAAGAGTTTGAGGCTTCTCAAAGATGGTATGTGTAAGTAAGTGCATGGGTTCATCATTTTAAATATTATATATATATATATATATATATATGGGGTAATGCAACGTTTTTTTTTCAAAAGTTATAAATCCAATAACTTTGTTGAAGAAGAGAACAAAACAAATAAAGTTATTGAGATCAAATAGAATCAAATAGCATTTTTAAAGAAAAGAAGATGTTAATTGTTTTAAGTGAGCCCTTAACTTTTGGGGCATTATAATACTATTTCACTAAGTCACAATCTTGTAGATATCTTAGAAAGACAAACCACCTTTCAATATTGCAAATAATATTTTAATATTATCTTAATTCTCATATTATCTCAATTTTTTCTTTATAATTTCACCTAAAAAAGAAAGATTCCAATTTTCCCTTTTTTCTTTATTTTTCTCATTGTTTTTCTTCATTTAAAAAAGTCAAGTTTCTATCTTTTATCTCATAGTGGGGCCAAGTGAGGGTACTTAGTTTCTTTCATATTTATTTTCAAATGTGGTCACTTTCTTAATTAGAGATAATATCGATAATAATAAAATAAAATTTTTTGTAAGTTTTAAATTTTCAATGATCAAGTTTGGTTAAAACAACTAATCTAATCAAGAAAGGAGCCCCACTTAAGAGATTTCATTAAAATTGAGAAGTGACCCCACTATAGTATAAAGAATAGGGAGAGAAACAAAGAGGGGAAAACAGCAAAGAAAAAGAAAAACAAAGAATAGGACTTATTTTCTATTGAAAGGGCAATTTTATCTTTCTAAGACAGGTTTGACTAAGCAAAGGTAGTGATGTCTGCACCCCTTGTTTATCCTCACGAACCGCTTGCAAATGGTAAGAAAAAATATAACTTTATGTGGGCCAAGATTTCTGAAGATCTAAATAGTTCACAATGTTGCTCTTCACTTATATGGGTCATACCATCATTGGATGATCCTAGACCTTCGTCCAAACCCATGCTCAAGACGTTGCTAAGAAATGGAAATTTTGGTCCTTGCTGAACTATAACATGCTGATGCAGTATCCGTATGGCATGAGACCAAAGGCACGTGGATTAGCTGAAGATGTAAGAATCCATATATAGATTTTTGATGTGGGCTTAGAAAGTGTATTTCTGTCTTGATCAAGAGAGTGTCTTTCTTCCTAGGGAGACTCTGTCTATTAATTATTTTGAAAAGTGGATCGAGACAAAGATGCTTCCTCTGCTTAAACCATTCTATTTGCTCTGATCGTTACGAAAAGGAAAAGATGATACTGTTGCAGGAACTACTTCTTATTACACACATGTTGGCCATGCTTTGATTATTATGAGCCGGTAGAGGCCCGTGTTAATTGATGCTCACCTAAACGGAATCCATTCTCAAGCGTTCAAAATAAAATGAAGCTTGAGGGCACCCTTTGCTCAGTCAAACGTAAAAATATTTGGATTTGGAGAGACGAGAAAACCCAAGTATGGTTCCACCCAATAAGTCTCAATCCATGTATTTTTAACGTTATAATCAAAGTTAATTCACTTCTTAGTATAGAAAAAATGACCGCCCTTGCTCCCACTTTCATTCAAAGGCTCCATATTTATTTGTTCCCACTAGACACACCTGCTAACCAAAGATGGCAAATTTGATTGCAATGGATTTGAAGAGAGTCACTCATTCCCAAGTTAATCTCCCTCTGCAATGTTTGTTTTTGGCGATTCACTTAGTTAGCGACACTGGAAATGCCATCGCAGCGTTCCCCCACCTTCTTCCATGCCCCTTCTGGGAGATTTTCTGACGGCCGCTTGATTGTTGACTTCTTTGGTGAGATCTCATTTCTTAAAAAGGTTTTAAAGGGGAAATATTTTTGTGTTCACCCAGATCGCCTGGGTGAAAGCCAGATATGATAACGGGACCAGACGACAATGGACTACTTTTGTCAAGCGATTTTAAGTCCTGCTTATTCGATGGTTCTAGCCTACTTTTTCTTTAGGTAAAAACTACACTATGTATTTTTGTTAATTTTTTTCATAGACCCAAAACATATAATTCATTGATTCTCCATGGGTTGCCTACTCTTAGCATAATGAACATGATGAACGGCTTAATTCTTTAGAAAAAAAGAGAGGCAAATTTGCACCTTCCTCTACTCTAGAGCGTGTAGTCTTGCAGGGACTCGATGATTTTTTATTTGTGTCAATTTTTTAAGTAGTAGTCTCACATAGTCAGTCATGCAAACTGATTGTGGGAATTATTGACTGCCTTTCTTCTTTCTGAGAGTCACTGATTGTTCAGTTCAACTGATATTCTCATAACTCCTTTAGTTGCTGAAACTCCTTCCAAATTTAAAAAAAAGGACAGCTTCACTGCACGAAGCTCCTGTCTATGCAGGGTCCAGGGTAGTGGCGGACCACAAGGTCTTATAGTACGCAGCCTTACCTTGTATTTTTACAATAGACTGTTTCCACGCTTTGAACCCATGACTTCAAGTTCACACAGCAATAACTTTTACCGTTGTGCCAAGACTCCCCTTCTTTACCCATGACAACTCGGTCCAAATAAATGTATGTGAATTGTGAACGACATTCAGTCCTACTTTATGTCAGCAGCACTGAGAACTGAGACTGATCTTGGTTTCGTTGTTTCAGAAAATTGAAACATGGAAAATTCATCTTCTTTTGAAGATAAACTTCTTTATCAACCATTCCAGCACGTTCTTATTTCTGAAAAGAGTTTCCCTCAAAAGCTTTTTCAATTAATTTCTCCTGAAAAATGGTTCTTTTATTTTTGGTAGGTATGCATGACTTGAACCCAAAACCTCTTGGTTGTGAGATAATGCACCTAAGCAACTAGGCTAAGTGGTCAAGGCAAATTGACTCCTTTTACATCCTACATCACAATGGTTCTCAGGTAGCCGCACAAAAGCCCTGACAATTTAAGTGCTCCGAGGACCTATTTGGATCTGGAAACAAAACAAAGAACTCTATATATGCAAGGAATCACTAAGTGTCACCAGTTCGAAGAATTCATGTTCTTGGCAATGCACTCTTTTAATTAGGTGGGAACAAATTAAGTCCAATAGGATTTGAATCTATGCCAAAGGTTTAAAACACCTTTGTCCTATACATCAGACAATGAACGCCTTCCATCCCAATCCTCCTGTTCAACAGCAATTCTCATAATAATAAAAAAGCATAAAAAAAATTGTCTTAGAGCTATATGAGACTATATGTCCCGTAACAATTAAATTGATGTCATTCATCTTTTTCTAAGAAGGGAAGCCTTGGCGCAATGGTAGAGTTGTCGCTGTGCGACTTAGAGGTCACAAGTTCGAGACATGGAAACAGCCTCTTGTAAAAATGCTAGGTAAGACTTCATACTATAGATCTTTTGTGGTCCGTTCCCCAAATCCTGTATATGCTGGAGCTTCGTCCACCGGTTGTCCTTTTTTTCATCCTTTTCCAAGTGAACCAATCCATAACCAAAAATATATTTGAAGATCCAGGACTGAAGCCATAAACTAAATTACAAAGCACAAAGAGATAAATAAATGAAGGTTCATGACCTGGGCTCAAGTAGAAGAAGTACTATTAACTATTAGATCCGAGTCAACTTTTATTGTCACAGTGCATCCAAAGCTTCTAGATAGTGCCAAGTTCTACCAGAAAGAACGAGGGAAGAATTTTCTTTACAAAGATGCTGCTAGTAACCCAAAGCAATTGACCCAAGGTAGACTTCATCTCCCCTTTATCAAAACTCAAAAGATATTTGAAAAAAAAAAATAGAAGAAGAAATTCAAGATCTAATTTTGACTACTACTACACTTCCGCATAATAATCAATGTATCATTTCTCTCCATTTTCAAGGGAGTTAAGTCTTTGAATTTTGAGTACATCAAAGTATACTAAAGAAAGACCTAGTATGCTCACAAAAATAAAAAGAATCACTTAACAGGTATATAATAATAATGTAATAATAACAATAACAACAAGAACAATTATTATAAATAATAATTACAATAATTACAATGATGGTGACAATAATTATAAAAAAAAACTAATTTATACATCATTCAATTGCTTCGAATATTACTAAGACTTCGTTTGCAAGACTTTTCAACAGGCAAGGTATTGAATTCTACAAATCATCTACTTTTGATTGATCATTTTTGTGACTTCGCTGAGAACAAGAAAATTCACACGTTGATCCATCTAGTGAACAACAGTAGCCTGGATCTAGCAAAAGAAAAAAACATAAACGTAGATAATAATGAGCGGAAATGTGAAAGCACTAATACAGTTCATGACACTTCCAATAAAAAAAACCAGAACATAAGTAGAAAGGCAGGCAACTCTTACCAATAATGATTTCTTCTCAATGAGAGCAGACCTGCTAGAGCTCGGAAGCTTCATTGCTGTTACATGTCGCTTAATTCGCCAGTCAATATCGCATATCCATACTCCGGGCGCTCCAGAACTATTCTGTCTCCATGTGAAATCTTGAAAAGTCATTCCCGGCCAAAAAATATTTGAAGAATAAGGAAATGTATCATTCTCAGTGAGAAACTTGATTGCAGATATATTACCTATTTTGTCTTTCAAATACAAAACTGAATGACTGAGTAGCGAGTGGAAAGGATCCCAAGTTTCCCCGGACCCTGCGGGGGGAGCTTCGTGCATCGGGGCTGACTTTTAATAATAAGTCCTCATTACACATTAACTAAATCTAAAAGCAAATATATTGCAACTCTGCAAGAATGGAGTTGAAACTTCATTGAAACTTAAACATAGCAAGAACAAACTTTTCAAGAAACAAAAAAGTAAAAAACTTTTGAAAGGGCTCAAAGACCAACTCAAAGCAATTTTTGGCAGAAGTTTTATCACATAACAATACTTTATGACTACAAAAATCAGAAGCTTGAGGTCTTTGGTCTTGCAAAAATGCAAGATAAGAATGCATGCTATAGACCCTTTGTGGTCCGTCCCTTACCCGGAACTTCATGCACCAGGCTGCCTCTTTTAGAAATCAGAAGCTTCTGCAAAGGGCAAACTCATCCAATACATTTTGATAACATAGATTGCCTTATGAATGTCAACTTTACCCTGAAATTGCAATTGCAAGCAACATTGTTGAATGGGATAGAAGGACAGCGCTGTCTTTATCTACAATAAAATTCTTAATAGCAAATGGTGGCCAAAGGACTTGATGCCAATTCCGGTGAGAAAGCAAACAGCATGGGGCAGCTTGACTTATAAGAAAAAGCAATATTCAAAAGATAACAAGCCTTCCTCATAAGAGCGCCAAGTTCACTAAAAGAAATCTTGCCAACCTGTTGTGGGCATTGTGGTAATTGTGTTTTAGAAATTACAACAATTACCACAATGCTCATAGATTCTAATCTAGAAATAGCAATAATTACCATAATGCCCACAAATTCTAATTTTAAAATTTTTATTTGAAGGCATTTTTGTCATTTAAAAATAAACAATACAAAGTTGCTCAAGTCTCTTAATTTTTTACCACTGACTCGGGCTTAACCATAGCCTTACTCAAGTCATAGATTTTTTTACCTTGACTTTGCTCAAATCATAAATATTCTGCTCCCAACCCCAATCCTTGCGAGTTATTAGGGTCAAGTCCCTTAATTAACTCAGCCCATTACCATCCCTACTTAAGTCTTTACCCAAATGATTGGGAATGATTATCTCTAGTCTTATCGATAACATCACATTTATCAAGTATTCTCAAATGTAAATGCTTAATCCATTATCACTCGACGATAGTTTTAAGTTTACAAAGATTTAAAATTCTATTCCTCTTAATCATTTGAATCTCTATTATCTTGACATCTAATTCATATAATGCAGCCCACACTATCTGATCAGATTACATTAGGTATGAGGAGGAGGCTCAAAGCCTCTTCCAATCCTCTCTATGTTCAATCTTTTACTCGCTCACACAAACCCTAACATTACACAAACACACACACATATATGAAAAATGTAATATGAATGAAAGTGCCACTATTGTAACAGGGGAGTATAAAAGCTAATAAATCACTTAGCGTTAACATCAAAATAAAGCAAATTCTATCAATGACGACTACTAGATATTAAATCCCATTCACAGTGCCAATTCAGTAACTGCAACGCTTCTTGATTTCCTACCGAGCTTCTAGTTTTGTCATGGTAACCTCATTTACAGTGGTAAATTGTTGACTACTAGAGGATGAATCCTTCTTGATGGGACTTCTTGCAGCACAAAATCCGGGCTGTTTAGGTTGTGGAAGTGTTGAATTTTCACTGCCCAACATCAAGACAACAGCTGACATTGTCGGCCTATCTTCTGGCCGTTCTTGAACACACAAGAGCCCAATCTGTACACATCTCATGACTTCCGATAGAGGACCTAAAACAGTCATGGTGTTGTCCATCAATTCCGAGCTCTTCCCTTCTACAAATAGTTTCCATGTCTGAAAAGAAATTCAGTTTCATGTTGTAAGTTACTATAAGCGGCAAAGAAGTATGTTGATATAGCAGGAAAAGAAGGTTTTCATTTCTGCACTTACATGTCCAAGAAGGTTAAGGTCCTCTGAATGAAAAAATCCTCTCGTCTTCTTGCCACTCACTATCTCCATCACCAAAACTCCAAAGCTAAAAACATCAGACTTCTCGGAAAATAGTCCATCCATTGCATACTCTGGAGACATGTATCCACTGAAGGGTAATCGATAAACAATGAATTTTCAGTGACAGAGTGAATTTGTATCTGTAAATAGTTTATTAGTTTTATGGTTCAAATTATGAAAAGCTCACTTGATACTTACTATGTTCCGACCACTTTCTTCGTATTTCCTTCCGTCTCATCTCCTCCAAAAATTCTTGCCGTGCCGAAATCTGAAATTTTTGGGTTCATCTTGCTATCCAGCAATATATTGCTAGCTTTAAGATCCCTGTGTATGATTCTAAGTCTAGAATCTTGGTGCAAATAAACTAGGCCTCGAGCAATCCCCTTTATAATGTTATAACGCTTGTCCCAATCAAGTGTTGCTCTTTTTATTTGATCTGGAACAAATTTTGAATGGGTTAGATATTCTATAAAGCTAACAAGATAATGAGAGGGAAATCACAGTAAGAACAGAGGAATTCCCATAGAGGCAATAACTGGAGCTACCCTCATGAAATTAACATGGCATTCAAATTTCCTGCATCAAAGATTTTATAGGCTTACAACTTTCAAGTTGGCAGTCCACAGATTAAATCTAACAAAGTGTAGCAGCTAAAGTCATGTTCTCTTATTGGAACGTTTAGATCATTTGATTAGTGATTTAAGGCTAATTCATCTTCATGGTAGTTTTCAGCATCTGAACGCTTCCGATTATACAAGGATTGCGACGTCCTATTCATTATGGCTAACTAATGTCTCAAAAATTAAAGCTGCTACATTAAGGAAAATGATTGAGAAAACGTCTTTGTTTTATACTTTCGCAAGGAAAAATCGGAAGAACGAGAATGAGTTAAAATGAAGGTTTCGTAAGAAGACGTACTGAAGAGTATTGAGTCCAAGCTTCTGTTCTGCATATACTCATAGATCAATATCCTCTCTTCACCCTGGATACAGCAACCAAGAAGCCTAACAAGATTCCTGTGCTGAAGCTTAGCGATCAAAGAAACCTCATTCATGAACTCGACAGGCCCCTGTGACGAATGCTTAGAGAGCCTCTTCACTGCAATTTCTTGACCCTCAGCTAGTTTGCCCTGAAAAGTCAGTCAAACTTTCATCACAAAGTTCTTTTCTAGAAAAAACTTCATCATACAGTTACATAATTGGACACTGCCAAACAATACTTATAGTAGAAGTCACATGTACCGAAAGATTATTACAACATCTTAATCAATATAAGTTACCTTGTAAACAGGGCCAAATCCACCTTCTCCAAGCTTATTTGCATTGGAAAAGTTGCCGGTGGCACTTGCTATAGTACCCATATCATATATGGGTAGCCCAAGATCTTCGTTTCTGGTATCATCAGATTTATCTCTAGCGCGACGTGGACTAGATACCATATCAAACAATGGCAACTCTTGGCTTTTCTCACTCTTACCTGTTTGTTCACAAAACTGTGAGAAATATGCATAGGGAAAATGCACGTCCCTGCTAATTTGTGAGGGAAAAGCAATGATTCTAAACCTGTTCTTATTGTTGGCTTATTTCTCTTTTTCTTCCTCTCTCGCCACGCCCAATAGCCAATAATCAAGGCCGATAGCACTGATGAGACTATGGTTGCACTGGCTATGGTGGCTGCACGCCTCCTCTTATCGCTATCATCTGTACGATCAAAATGATTTGAATCAGTCCTCTTATACTCTTCAATGACAAAATATCCAGATTCCTGCAAAATTATTCAAGCATCTTCGAGTTTAAGTTCATTTTCTGAAACTAAATCTCAATTAGTGATTGCCTTTTCTTTTAACGCTGATGGGGTTTGGACCCAACAATGCAGCTATGTTAAGGCCCCTAACTCTTCCGTTGAGGGCTCTGCCCATGGACTTTGGTTTGGACCTAACAAGCAGCTCTTGTGAGGCCCACTACTCCTAGGAAATGGGCTCTGCCCATTGTTGATCAACACCGTTAATCTGATTTCTCCAACATAATATCTAGTAGCACAAAATCATGACAATTCGGACAATTCTAGCATTGTAACAAATATGCTTTTGGTCGTTTAATTTGGATCAGTGGTTATAAAATGTTTTTACCTCTGTCCAATGACCCATAAGACATTTTCTTCAGCTGCTAGAACTGACCACTTCGCATGATTTATGGGCTACCAAGTATCTAATGTGAAAGCAACCAGTGCATAGTCTGGGTCGGGAATCATCATGTAAATCTTGGTCGCCAGACCAAAAGTACAATGAGCTTGCACCCTGCGGACCATCTCTCTATTTTGATGCTAAAGCAAGGCACTTTCCCCATCAAGGAAGAAGTACACTTTCTAGTCCACACAAAAATTTATGTATGGATCTATACCGACAAACACAACATCAACAGCAAACTAACGTGGCCGTGGCCTTATCCCAAACGGATATTTTCATCAGCACAAGATAATTCACCAAAAGCCAGTGGTTTAAGTTTTTCTTTGATGAAGGTCATAAGAATGTCCAATCAAACAAAATCAGCATCAATAGGATGCGCTTGTTGTTGTCTTTCAGATTAATGGATTGGATCCCGCAACTGCAAACATGGCACATTCAAGTGGACCTCTCTCTCTAGATGTGTTAATTTCAGTTGTTTTATGCATGTGCACACAGCAGGTGACATTTGATTAGGTGAAAAAAGGTAAAAAATAGAAAAAGTTAGAAGAAATGACAGTTAGAAGTTTTTTCCCAACTAATCACATGTTATCTACACTTTACAAGAAGAATTTAACTTAGAAAGGATCTGACTAAGGAAGGTGTTCTCTCCTCATCATTTTTCATTGTTATAATGGGATAATTTTGCATCGAAGACATCACAAATCTTGTGACTGGACTTTTAGTTCAGCAATTTCCTGTTATTGTAATTGTTTAGTTGAATAAATGCATTACAGTATCGGGTTTATATTTAACGCATCAACTAATCTTGTGCGGACCCAACCGAACCAGACCGGTGCTTGGAGGAAATAAATATGCCAGTCATATAAGCTACTTTGCCACGCCACTAGAATAGACAATTCTAACCAATGGAATTCAAAGAAATTAATTCACAAGTCAAGGCAACACTCATGGCTTAGGAGTGGGAGATTATTAAATTAGAAAAATGAGTCAGAAAAAGTATAAATGGGGTCCACTGTTGGAATGAACCAAACCCTTTATCTAGTGGAACTTGCTTCAGGTTAGTGATAGATTAAATTTCAACTGTTGGATGATTCTAAGCTTGTAATTCTGACTTTCTTAGGACGTCCTTTTGCATAATCAAACCATAACATTTTGGTTTACAAATGGACCGCATAAAGGTAAGAAATCAGAGGCTTTTGCAGATCGGTTCAAATTTGGTACACGGTTCATCCATAGACTTACTATCAGCCCACGATTCTTCCCCAAAAAATACGACGTTGAGTGCAATGTCTTCCCTAAGCTAACAGCTAAAATGACAAATGCAGGGACATAAACAAATTGAAGCTTCTGAAACGATTAATCGGAGGCAAGTACATACCTTGTTCAGAAGCTGCAATACGCACATAAAGATCCTGACCGTTCTCCGAATACTGTCTAAGATCAAGCAATTCGGAATCCCAAATTATGCACCCACCTCCTCCTCCACGAATATCAGCAGCAGAATAAGCCATACACGAACAATTCCTCAAGCACTTATCCTCACATTGTTTGAGTGTCATGTTCATGTCAACTAAAGATTTTGATGTATCGGGCAATTTCATCCTCTCCAATTTTAGAAATCCATCTCCCTTTGTGCAATTCATTGGCCTTTTCCTAATGCACCCACCAGTTGCAAAATTCAAATACCAATCTTCGGGCGATTTTGGTTCGAATCCTCTCATACAGTTGCAGACCGTTGATCTTGAGAGGTCACAAATTCCATAAGGCCCACATCGATTGAATTCGTCACACCGATCAGCTGGAATCGACCAAAAAGAGTTCCAAAATCTAGTTCCCCCGGTTCCATTAATCCAGGTAAGACGTTCAACCTGTCCGGTCGAAGTCACAGTTAACCTTGAAAGAAGAGAATGGTCGGTAACTTCGTACTTGTAATAAATCTCATCCTGATTAAACACAAACTCATATTTGAAGATGTATTCGGTCCTCATTTCATGAATCCCACTAAATTGAATCCCATTCCACGGCCCGCTACGGGCGTATTTGGTTGACTGGCGCCATGAGAAGACTTGCGGAAATCCATTAGGATCCATTTTGAAAGAGCAGTTTCCTGGTGAAGGATCATCAGAGCTTTTCCACGACGACAAAGACCGATTTAAACCTGTTCTCAAATTCAGTCCAAGTTTCATACCGGGTAACAAGGTGTCGGACGGATAATCGAAGCTCTGCCACAGATAATCCGAATCACCATCACCTACCTCTCGTAGTACAAGATTTCCTGTATCTAATAGCTGTACTACCGGATCAACCGCCTCCGTTCGGTTTGATGACCAGATGACACTGTTCATTGTTCCATTAACAATAACGAGATTTCCTTGATCACCGATCTTGAAAATGCCCGTGGAATTCATAAGTGGAGCCTCTCGGTTTGCAACCCATACAAATGTTCGCTCTGGAACACTCTTGTACCATATACCTAAGTATCTGTACCTGGAATTACCAGGGCTGAAGAAACCTAATTGGAAGGTTCCGCCTGCCGAAATCAGAGTGCCCTCATTGCTGATCGATTGGTTTGCTGTCAGGGTGTCACCTGCGAATGAAAACTTCGACAAACAAGATAAGACAACGAAGAACAGACACAGAGACGCAGGCTTTCTCATGGTTCTAGGAGCCTATCCAAACACTCAGTGGAATGCTTTTTAGAGGGGTGGAGAGGGAGAGAGAATCTTACGGTAAAAGTAGGCCTAAAATCACAATACAAACAAGCTGATTACTATGAAGACCTGAACGGGGAAGGCCTAACTTGGTGCACTTGCAAGCGTCTGGTAAACGATGGTGTGGTGGTCAACTTCTCCATATCTTATTATCTCTCACCTCCTTAGTTTGCTTATAGTAACAGAAAGTCTGCCATTTAAAATAAACAAATGATAGGATATAAGCTGATGTTGAATTATTCTTCGTCTCTCCCTTTCGTGCATTGAAAGCTTGCTTCTTTTCTTCATGGCGGATGATCACAATCAAGCATGGTAGAAGGGAACTTGCTAAAATCATAAATATTCTGCTCCCAACTCCAATCCTTGCGAGTTATTAGGGTCAAGTCCCTTAATTAAATCAACCCATTACCATCCCTACTTAAGTCTTTACCCAGACGATTGGAAATGATTATCTCTAATCTTATCGAGAACATCACATTTATCAAGTATTCTCAAATGCAAATTCTTAATCCATTATCACTCAACCATAGTTTTAAGTTTACAAAGATTTAAAATTCTATTCCTCTTCGTCAAGTGAATCTCTATTATCTTGGCATCGAATTCATATAATGCAGCCTAAGGATCTAGTTGTCATCTCATGACTAATCAATAAGTATAATATTAATATATAATTATAAAATAGTACCTATAACATAAACTTAGACTACAAATGAATATTATTCTTTATGCTAACGTGCAATAACTTAATTGTTGACTTGTGAAGACGTGCATTCCCAATATGCTGTGAAATGACTCCCTAACTTTAGATGACTACTACACAAGGATTGTCAAAAGCTCTATGTAAGCATTGATTTACGTTCAACAAACCAAAACCCCTTTTTGGATGCTACTCACTCCAATTTGACATGATTTTGGGGGGAAATCAGATGAACAATGTAGATCAATGGTAAGTTGGGCCCACCAGCATTCATCGTCAGGCAAATTGTTAGCCAAGTTTTAGAATTATTTTTCACTATGTTTTTTCTCAAACGGCTAGTTTTTCACTAAAGGTTTGAGTGGTTCAAGTCACCGAATATCTGGGAGCAACATCTTGTCCTTTAATTTCACCTGCAAACTCCAAATTAAAGTTCCCACAGAAACATGTACTTCCTCAATGGTTTCGTTCATGATCAACGGACTGCCCCACTCAGAATGTCGTTGCTTGTAAGTTCAGAACCTGGATAATTCGAGATGGGTCCCATTTCTTCCGTTATATCGTTATGGGCCCACGCAAGTCCCGTGAAACACAGTGAAGATAGATCGAGTAGAATCTAGGCCCCACGTTTATATAAATAACGAACTCCACGATGATTTGTTTTCAACCTTGATGTCGCAGATGGGCATGTCTCAGATCCGACGTAGGTGATTTAACTCGACTGTTACATAAAGTATGTGAATTAGGAAGCAATTGGCAATCACCATTAATCTCATTCTGCTGTTGGTCTCACCACGATCAGATGGACTCAACAGTTTAAATTTGTAGGCCAGATTGAGCGGCTCGTATTTGATTTTGTCCTGGGATAAGGGTGCATGTTACAGCTGGCTGGCAGATTAGAAGATCAACGCCCTCGATCGCAACACAGGTGTGGATTCACTGCCCAAGGCGGTCCCCACATAAGACTCAGATAAGCGACGCCTTGTTAGTAGCATTGGAGACCACGCGTGCGAGCCGTAAGAATCTATCAGGCCTTGGGAACTCCGGCGCGAACAGCATTTCGAAGATTCCCCAACCCCGAATACTATCATGGAGCGTGATCACCTGGAAAGTTTCAGTGGGACTCAGCTCTAGCAAGAAGTAGGCCCACCTTTGATTGATCTGGTCCGTTAATCGGACTTCTCTAACGTTGGATGTCTGGCGATATCCTTCTTTTCATGCAATCCACACTTCTGGAGGAAAAGACATTGGAAATAGTAGAAATCAGGTCAGATCAATTAAATGTGACGCGTTACCCGATAGCCTTGCAGGGGAGAAGGAAGTCGAATTAAGAAGCAGTGTCCGGATGATGACCGTTGATTCCAGCTAGTTGCCACGTCATCACTGGAGGTCCTCGCAGGGCGCGACTGGCATTCCCAAATCTGAACGGCTACAATTGTGTCTGCAGCTTCTGCAGCCGCGACAACCCAAGCCTTCTTGTTCCGAAGCGGTAGATAAATCTTAGCCGTCCGATCTCTGACGCGACCCACACGACGGGTGGAAGCATCCTCAGAACGACAAAACCCACAATGTCTTTAAAAACTCGTACCCTTACATGCATTCCTTTATTTTAATTTCTAACTCAGGAGGAAAAAGGAAGGCCGTTCTTCCCCTTTCTCCTCCTCCCCCCTTCCCTTTCCTTTTCTCTTCCTCCTTGAAATCTCTGTCTTTTTCGTTTCTTCTTCATTCTCTCTGTCTGGTTGCAGGCCTTTTCGAAGATGGCGGCTATTGATGAAGAATCCATGGCTCTATTTCTTCTTCTGCTTTTCGCCGCCGTCTCAATCGCTGCAGCCGCTGAAGGTGCGTTGTTTTACCCCTCCGAGCTCGTTTTCTTTAATTGTCTGGTTTTCTGGCTCAAGCTGTTTGCGGATTTCACGGTCCCTGGTGTTGCATTTTCTCGTGGCGTTGTTGCTGCGAGTGATATGAGCTTTAAGAGCGTTTAGTGCTGTGAGGGGTTTTACTTCCTGGGTGTGGAACAGCTCGGAAATCCTTCTGGGTCGTCTTTTTTTGTTAATCTGTTCTGAGATTCAGTTTTCCGGGTTTTGTAATCCCGTTTCTTCAAATAAGAAGTGTATGCGAATTGCTTTTCGACATCAAGCTTGAGTTTAGATTGAGATGATTTAATTAGAAAAAAAAGAGATGGATTTGTCTGTTTTAATTCCAAGTCTGGTTGCGGTGGTAGATCGGGTTTTTCCTCTGAGAAACAGGAAATTTCTACGTCTCGTTGGTAGACTAATGAAGAAAAAGAAGAATATGCCCCTCTCTTTTATTGAAATGATCAACAGTCCGTCCCTTGAACCTGCCGAGACCTCCACTACTCTACTGTATTTACTGTGATGCACCCACCGACCCAGGGGTAAAGTAGGAAAATACGTTTCTTGTCCATATGAAAAATCAAGAGTAGCACATTTTGGCCTTCAACTGCCCAACCCAACCTCTTTGTTGAATCCGATAAAAGAAACGCAATAAAATAATTAAAAAATATGTTTTTATAAAATGACCAAAGAGCCCTTGCTCTTAGACAGCTAGTGGGTCAAGATCGGAAGTGGCAAGTCGCCCAGAAAATGAATTTCCGTTCCCAGTTCTATAGTTAGTAGTTTGGTTGGAGTATATATTCGCGGCATTAATTTCAGATAGATAAATTCGCCCTATTACGGCATTTGTGGGACCCATAGCTGGGTCAGGTGAACTGGGTTTAATGGACCAGCATCTTTGCTTTTCTTCCCAAATAAGGAAGGTTACAGTCCAGATGTCTACGGTGGAATTCTTCTCCAATTCTTCCCTTTGTTTTTGATGGATACACCCCCGGCCTTTTCTTCTCACCTCTTCCCTCGCTCGTTGCATTTTGTCCATCATTTTGTCCTTAACTGGAATCCTTCTGTCGCTTTGACGAGCCCCACCATCTCACAGATTCCACAACTCACAGAAACATCTGGACCTTGGCTGGTTTCTTACTGTGCAGAAATGATAAATCCACCTTCGTTTATTACACGGAACGCACGCAATCTGATGTCCACAGGTTGTAAGCCTGGGCCAGGCATTTTGGGCTCAGTTTCTCTCTCTGTGTTGCCAAATGCTTCTTATTTTAGAGTGTTAGATCCCCATTAAAAATACTAGGGAATTGGACGTGCACTTGCACATAAAAATAATGAGTCAATAAGCAGGTCGCTAGAGGACATTGACCAACTCAACCCACATTCCCTCAGCATGATCGTGACCCCTCAGCTTTCTCTCTTTCTAGAGTTTCCAGCCTTGAGATGAAGTGGACAAATCATTTCAGCTGAGCATACCAAACTGGAACAAGCGAACGGGTATGATAAATGAGGAGCAATTTTCAGTTCCTGTGACGTTCTGAGTGTATTTATGATGATGTCAAGAGGGTTTTTATGTTGAAGTCGCCTTATTGGCAATGGGGTTTACGTTGGTGAAATGCAATGCAGCATGCTATCATGCGCCTATTGCGCTCACCTTCACTTCCTTTTCCTTCCCGCGCAGAGAAAGCGTTTCTCGGCGTCAACATTGGAACGGAACTATCCGACATGCCGTCCCCGACACAGGTGGTGGCCCTACTCAAAGCCCAGCAGATCCGGTACGTTCGTCTCTACGATGCCGACCGTGCGATGCTCGTTGCGCTCGCCAACACCGGCATTGCCGTCACCGTCTCTGTCCCTAACAACGAGCTGCTTGCCGTTGGCCAATCTAATGCTACTGCCGCCAACTGGGTCTCTAAAAATGTGGTGGCCCACGTTCCTGCCACCAACATCACCACCGTGGCCGTCGGATCAGAAATCCTCACTTCCCTCCCAAATGCAGCTCCTGTCCTCGTCACCGCTCTCAAATTCATCCAATCAGCACTTGTCGCTGCAAATCTCGATGATCAGGTCAAAGTTTCCACCCCCCATGCTTCCTCTATAATCCTCGATTCATTCCCGCCTTCACAAGCATTCTTCAACCGCACATGGAATCCAGTTCTCGTCCCCATGTTAAAATTCCTACAATCCACTGGCTCCTATTTGATGCTCAACGTGTACCCTTACTACGATTACATGCAATCCAACGGTGTAATCCCATTAGATTACGCACTTTTCCGCCCGTTACCACCCAACAAAGAAGCAGTAGATGCTAATACTCTACTGCATTATACCAATGTTTTTGATGCTGTTGTAGATGCTGCTCGTTTCGCCATGGCTGATTTGAACTTCACCAACATCCCAGTTGTTGTGACGGAGTCCGGCTGGCCGTCAAAGGGGGACTCGTCCGAACCTGATGCTACTGTTGATAATGCCAATACATACAACAGTAATTTGATTCGCCATGTGCTGAACAACACCGGCACACCCAAGTATCCCGGTGTGCCAGTTAGTACATTCATTTACGAGCTTTATAATGAGGATAATAGAGCTGGATCGACTTCGGAGAAGAATTGGGGCCTGTTTGATGCAAATGGGTTGCCAATTTATACTCTGCATTTGACGGGTTCGGGGATGGTTTTGGCGAATGACACTACGAATCAGACGTATTGCGTGGCGAAGGATGGGGCGGATTCGAAGCTGCTGCAGGCCGCTTTGGATTGGGCTTGTGGGCCTGGGAAGGTGAATTGTTCACCCCTGTTGCAAGGACAGCCTTGTTATGAGCCAGATACCGTGCAGGCTCATGCTACATACGCATTCGATACTTATTATCATCAGATGGGGATGGCTTCTGGAACATGTTATTTCAATGGGGTGGCTTCGGTCACAACAACAGACCCAAGTAAGGAATCAAAGTGCTTTTTTAGATGAAATTTGTTTTTTTTTCCAGTTTTGAAATGGTTGAGGTTTGTGAGTTTGGATCAATTAATACAGTGTGGCACATACATGGAGGTAGTTCTCAGAATTGAAGCGAAGGCTAGTTTTTTATATTTCGTCTGCTGATATTTGTGTGAAATAACATAAATATTGGTAAAATCTGAATGAAATGAAAATACTGTTCAGTAAATGACAGTTGATTCTTCCAGATTCATTGGATCTCATTGAGCAAGAGGGTTTTTTAAAGGACCCAGTAATAGTAGATCCATCTCACACTGTGGAATGAGCCAAAAAGCTTCAAGGTTCATTGATGAGTTCGATATAATCTTGCTATGATCTAAGGTGTTCCTCAAATTGTTCAAGAAAACATCTGCGTGGGAATAAAGACTAATGCTTCTTATCACATCCCCCTTGTGTTTTGAGAATTTTATGCAATGTCTTTCTTTGAACTCGTGCATTCTTAAAATGTGAATTTATATTGGGGAGGCCAATGGAGAATGTTACAGTATTAGAAACTTCCATTCAAAATGATTTGGCAGTTCAGTCACATTCAACAGGAGGGATGTCAAAAGAATCTTTTAGTGTGGAAGGAAGGAATGTAAAAGATTCAAGACACAGTCCTGGACACCAATAGCACAAACAACAGTTCTATATCAGATAATGTTTAGTTTATATTGTACACGATATCTACATATTCTGTTCTGGTATTTTCAACACAACTTTGTTTGGATTCATTTAACTTTATCAGGCTTCTTCTGGGTGATAATATATCTAGAAGATTCTCTCCTTATATTTGGGTGATGTTGCTTGCAAAAAGAGGAAAAGATGGGCTATTTATTGCACATTGCTAATTGTCCGTGTTTTTCCAATTGATGCAGGTCACGGGGCATGTATATTTCCAGGAAGGTACGGACGTGTTAACTTTGTGCTTTCTGGGTTAATTGTTTCTGGCTTCTCCTTGTGTCTTGTGTTTATAGCAGTAAAGGATCCTATTCACTGAGACTTTCTTTCTTCTTTGATTTTTTGGGTAAAATTCTTTACTGCAACTTTAAGCTAAGCTCATTTTTGAGAGTCGGTTACTACTGGATTTGCTTACCTGGATTAATTATTTCTGGCTTTCTTTTGTCATATTAAGTTAATTGGTTATCATACTAGCCACTTTCAAACTATGCTCATTCTGGTACCTACTCAGCCAGTTTATTGGGTTTTCGTTGATTATCTAGTGTGATTTGACATTGGATTTTCTGGCAAAGGTGATCAGATTGCTTCCTTTTAACTTTAAAAGCAAAACACTAGCTATTTTGTCTATCGGAAAATACCATTACCTCTCTATACTTGTGATGGTAGGTTTTATTTATCTCAATTATAACTGATACTGGTCATTTCAGCAGTGTTTATACAAGTATACTAAGACTGTTGTGATAATTTGCACAGTGCTGGTAGGAATGGCACCAATCTGAATGGAACGTCACTGGCTCCTTCCTCAAATGTCACATCCTCTGGTTCTCCTGGCTGTTTCTATGATTCTGTCACAAATCCTTTAATGATTGGAGCCCTACTATGGAGTGCAGTTTTCTTATAGTGCATGCTTCCAGGATCGTGTAATTAAGATAGCAGAAAATGGAGATCAGATGGGATTGCTTTGGATGTTGGAGGGTGGGTGTTCTCTGCATTAGGAAGAAGCTCCCTCCCAATTTTGACTTGTCCAAGGGAAGGTACCTTTGCTTAAGATTTAATGATGGCGGTAGGTTTCTCTCTCTCTGTCTTTACCTTGGAGGGTTTGGGACCTGAAAAATGGGGGAGTTGATAGAATATGTACAAACAAACTGAAGGATTGATTTTTTCTTCTACCTCGGATTGAACTTCGACACTTCTCAAAGATCTTGTGTTCATTCAATTATATTTATGATTTTATCTAGAGATGGTCTGAGGCAAAAGGTACTTGATTTTAGAAGTACCATTTTTTTTGTTTTTTCCTTTTCTTTTGAATGTTGGACATGCACCACACTCATGTATCTATGATGTTAGAGACTCCTTCCAGCACCCCTATGCTAACAGCACTCTTTTTTACACGTCATTCCTCATCATTCTCACCCATCAAATGGTACAAGCCGTTTTATCCGAAGCTGCAACTGGTTTATAAGCACTGGTCTTCTAGTACTCGTAAATGATGTCTGGGTAGTGGTTTTTATTTCAGTCGGCAGCAATCTCATTATACTCCTCTTTTGTTCATGTCCTTTATCCTTCAGCAGCAGAGTCTTTGATGTACAAAATGGTGTATTGGATTTTGGCAGGTCTGATTTCTGAGGCAGTGTTACTTCAATGCCAACCTCTGATTTCTCACACTATACAAGCGAAAGCTTGAACTGGAGACATTTATCTGGTTTTACCTCTCTGTGAGATGGGCCATGCTCCACATATCTTCCTTGTGAAAAATGGAAAGCGAGGATTGTTCATGATTGTCAATGTGCTGTTGTCGTACTATACAGTGCATTTCGCTTCAAGAATCTCAAAGAGGCAGAAATAGCCTCTTGATGCATATAGGATGCATCAGTCTTCCTTTTTCCTTGTGAAAAATGGAAAGCGAGGATTGTTCATGATTGTCAATGTGCTGTTGTCGTGCTATACAGTGCATTTCACTTCAAGAATCATGGACAAGAATCTCAAAGAGGCAGAAATAGCCTCTTGATGCATACAGGATGCATCAGTCTTCCTTTTTCCTTGACGATTATGGCATTACTGTTGGGTTGGACGTGTGGTCTATACTCATTTGAAGAAAACAATAATAGGAAACTATTAGGATAAGTTCAAATAGGATAAGGATTGATTAGGATAAGGATTATTAAGATAAAGATCAAACAGATAAGAGTCTATTTTTATCCATGTGAAAAAAATCTTACATATCTGTTATGTTAGGATTTGGTGTGTGAGGGTGTGAGAGAGCTTGTGTCTAATTAGATAATAGTGGATTCCTCTCGTAGACTTATGCTGTGTTTGACTGAACCACGTAAATCTCAATCTTCTATTGTGTCATGTTTGAATTAAATTGATCCAGATCAGTAAAATCTGGCACAACAATGACACCATGCCCCAAAACAAGAGAGGAACGATAAACCGAGGCTTATTATAGGAGCCTACCGCGAGGCTTTAGAAAAGGTTCTGAATTTGAGCAAAGAACCAAACTGAACTTCAGAAAATGGGCATTGAAAACCACATTGTAAATTCTAAAAATGTGGAATCTCCGTTTACAAACAGCTGGATAAAATTAACGTTCCTTGTTTACAGCAAAACCTAGTAGAATCAAGGGATTCCTTTGCCTCTGTAAATGCAGGAACTTGAACCTTAAAGTTGTATCTCTTTGCTAGTTTTCTGTAGGACCTCTAAAATTATTTTCGAGCACTCCTTTGGGATACAATTTAAGGATTCTGAATGGATGGATGAAGAAGAAGGGGATAAACCACTTTGCGGGAACTGTTTTCGTTGATGAAAGACAAGGTATAGAGGAGGAAGATTTTCAAAAAAATTTACTAACTCTTTTGATTTTAATGCTACCGTAAATATATTTTTACTTTTTCTTCGGTCAAAGTCAGTTTACCATTTGGGATTTTGTCTGGAGTTAAGTGGGATAGGTGGTGGCATATCAAGACGGATCAGAGCCTCACAATATCATTTCTCCAAGTCCATGAGAAAGCTTAGAGGTTAAGCAACGTCCCCTTCTTCTTCTCTGACTGGTAGCTCCTTTCCTGTTGTTTTCCCTATCATTCCGAAACCGCAGCCAAGTTACGGCCTTTTATCATCTAAAAACCCGCTTTTATACTTCATCATCCCTCCAGCATGGTAGATTTCCCAAATCAAGAGATCAATATGGCGAAACATTTTGCATGTTCTCGGAGCTCTCCGCCGGAACCAGCCAACAGTTCCGGGCAAAGCAATTCAATATCCGGCGGCCTGTGTCTTTGCGTCGATAACTTGGGTCGGTTTTCCTCTCCCCAAGACGCGTTATTCTACGCGTTACCTTACTTCGGATTACGGGAGCTTCTTACAGCTCGGAGGGTCTGCAAATCGCTAAAGGCAGCAATAGACGGCGACGTTTTGGTGTGGGAGAATGTTATGGTGGAACCCCCCTTGAGCTCAAAACTTACGGACGGCCTTCTTCTGAGGATAACGTTAAAAGCGCAGGGACGGTTGAGATCTTTGGCTTTGATCGATTGTCTGAAGGTTACGGATAGCGGGCTTGAAAGGGCTGTGGACTGCAATCCCGGTATCACCAAGGTAATTCCATAATTTTCGCATAGAATTCATTCTAGAATTCACCTGTATGTAAAATGCATCATCCAGTCATGGATTCTGCTTGAAATCCAAAATCTTTGTTAGTCGGCCTTCCACATAGATTTTCTCCTGGTCGGTCATCAAGGCCGAATTGAATTCTAGGGAAGCACTCCTCTGGAGGAGTTTTTCAGTGGGTGTTTGTTGGTTTTGGGCGGAATGTTTCCGCCCAGTCTGGTTGGCCATAAGAACCTTTCATCTACCGCCCCTATCTTAGATAGAGCATGCCTCAAAGATTTTCTCCATTTGATGGAATGATAGTAGATAAGATCATCCAGTAGACGAATTTTTTGGTGCATGGCCTATCTGAAGGTCGTGCCCAGAAAGATGAGCTATTTGGACACGGCATGAACTTCTGCCATCGTGGAAATCTTTGTAGCATGGTGTGATCGTCTCTTATTGAGGGTAGAGCAGAACCATTATATTTCCATATGCTACGGAACCAAGGTCACAAGCCTGGTAATATTTGGTTCCGCTATTCGTGGATCAGGAACTCTCCATCTCACCTAGGAAGCTATGGCCAATCTGATCAAGTGTAGTTTGGGATGTTAATGTGATCTCGACGGCAAACTCCAATTAATCTCTCAATCCCTACGGTCTTGACGGAATGATAATTCGTAACATCCCATCAGCATGATTTTTGAACTCACAAATGGTTTAGATTGAGAATTAGAACGTTAAATCTCAGCAATTGATATTAGTTGCATGTTAGATATCACGAGACCTTATTAAACCGAATAAATGCTCTTTGGAAATTCCAAGCAGGAATTCAAGTTAATTTGTCTATCTTTATTTTCAGCTTTACGTTCCTGGGTGCACCAATTTATCTGCCGACAGTTTGGTGCGGCTCGTAGAGAGGCTGCCGGGTCTCCGATGTTTGAAACTCTATGGACTCCCCAATATCACAAAACAACACTACGACACCCTCAGCTCTTTGCTCCATGCAAACCTGCAGCCACGCCCATTCCTTTCCTATAAAATTTGGCGCTCCTCGGGAATCAGGACGGATGATCACCCACTCGACGTGGACATTTGCTCCAAGTGCAAACACTGTACAATTGTGTTTGATTGCCCAAGGAAGAGTTGTAGGAGGAAGCATTTTTCCATTCGGTTTGGCGAGTGGTTCTCTCGATGTAGGGGATGCTTGTGGTGCATCCCCAGGTGCGAAGCGTGTGGAGGGTGCATCGACTTTGATGACGTGGGAGAAACTCTTTGCTCACATACGTTGTGTTTGGAATGCTGGCTTGGACTCCCGAAATGCATGCTGTGTAACAAGCCAGCTTGCAGTCGAGATGCTTGCTTTCGGGAGAAATGCTCTGGTTCTGCCGAATTTACGTGCCATGCTTGTCTACTCCAGGATGACAACTGTTCGAACTTCGAGCTCTGAACGAAGACGCAGATGGATCAGGTGTGGAACTCCGGTTGAAAACGGCAGATATGATCATCTTCATTTACAGCTTACAGTTTGGATGCTGTAGAAAGACAAGGTCTGTAACACTTCTTTTTGCAGTAAAATTTGCTGTCTGATTTGATGTGGAGAAAAGGGTAGGAATCCATCCATAGATTATGAAAATACAATCTTCTGCAGCTTGGTTACTTTGTATATATATGCATATAATGTTACCTAATTAAGCTTTATCGTAAATGATGCTTAGTGTGCAACGTAACTATTAAAAATTATGTCCGCAGCAACTCTCATTTTATACTAGGGAGAATCCAAAAGCAGAAATTGGACTAATTCATGACGAGTAATTAAAGACAAAGTTCTTGAGTTTGCTGGTTCAATTGGAGATAAAGAAGCTATTGAACCGAATTGGATACTACAAAAGCTTCGATTTTGCTTTCTGAAAAATTTAACGAAGCTCCCATAGTTATTGAAGCCGACTCGTTTCCACTAATAACATGGCTGACTAATTTGGAAAGTATGGGATGCTGCACGATTTGCTAATGTAAGCCGACTCAAAGACTATTTGGGTCCTGAAGATTCATTGATCGGCAAACGAAGAACCGGATACATGCTCACCACTCACACTCATACACAGCCTTAAGCAGTGCGCCACACAAAAAACAGTAGAAATTACACCAATCAATCATTAATTGGAATGAAGGAAAACAAGTATTCCAATTTGCTGCATGCTTTTAGACCATTAATCACTTTCTTTTTTGGGCAATCCATGTTTTACCCATTAATGGATGGCTAAGATGATTCCAACACAATTATTTTGTTCGAGGTACCCACTCCTCAATTTCTAGTTGAACAATCTAATAAATCACCTGGTGAATGGCGGTAATGATATATAATGCTTGTACGATAACTCAGCGCCACATTGTAGCACTCAACTGATGAACTGCCGTTTCCTCCACATGCCTCCCATGACGTAAAGTTGATGTTGTAAAGTGTGAAGAAAGAGGGGGAAGCTACTCCAGACTAATAACAAAGATGGAGAATTTCAAAGCAAACCGGTGTGCCTGCACTCTACTTTCATGCATTTGTGCTTCAATGTAGAAGCTCCATGCTTTGTTACCGAAGAAATACAAGCCCAGCTAAAAAGTATTTGCAGGGTCCAACGGTTAGTGATCCAAACTAAACATCTTGTGTTATTTTGAACTTCATCAGCTGTCCATTGTCCACACTAGGATCATCGTATGGTATAAACTTTTAGTGCCTGGCATGTGTAAGATGTTGCCAAAAAGATTGAATCACCAAAATCCGGCCCCTATTCTTCATACTTCCACAAGACCAAGAGCAATGTAAAACCCCTATAGTAGGCAACATCTTAGACAAGCCCATCGCCGAAAAACTTCCTCAATTGGGTCATCCTAACTACTCTAATGGGTGTTAGTAGAGCTTAAAGATGAAATGAGCTGACTTTGAGATGAGATGGGCCATATGAGAGATGAACAAAAACATTACCATTCAGCTTCTGTTCAGTGTGGTTAAAGCAAAAAAGTCATCGCCGAGCATCAAATCAAGAAAATTACACCCATCTAAAACCCCAATTTCTCTGCATTTTAGCTGCAAAAATATAGCTCAAAATGGAAAAATATTTGTTCAACTAAAGTCTTTCCTAGCTATTAAGAGAATTTTCATTTAGGTTCCAAATCAAACAGTTGGTGTTGCTCACACAATGTGAATTTCAGGCTTCAAACCCAAGCGTAGTGCCACTGTTGGATGCAACGAATAAGATGACGGCAGGCGCTTTTCTTCAGTCAATAGCTGTTAGCTTTGGACTCTGCAGCGAAGGGAAAAACTAGAAATCCCTAGACAGCCTAGGCGGGAAATACATCAACACTCCCCAAAGCTAAGGTCCAGCCTTGGTCCTCCTATAACCAACAAACACGCAGCAGATATAATTATTTCTGTTTGAATCCAATCACTTATGATAATTCCAATGTGACTACTTCCATCAAGGATATTTCCCCACCTAAAATAAAGAACTTAACTAGAGAAGAACTCTTGCTCGGTGATCAATCCATTCACCTTTCAGAATAATTATTCTGATGGAGCAACAATCTACTAAAAAATACACTTGTTGTTCTGCCAGAACATTTAGAAGGCAAACTTCAAGATCAACATCGTCCAATCACGCAATTAGGCTGTTGGAATCGCTAAAATAGTTATATCATGGGCATAAGTCAGTCAGGATGACAATTGGGGATAATCGATCACTATCCAGTCCCCATAAATTTGTTGTTTGAAATTTTGCGATTACTAGAATCATCCAGTTAAGACATCAATTCGAGTAGGTGATAGATACACTACCGGAAAAACGTTCCGACCATTGTATATCTAGAAGATAACGGACGAGTGATAATAAGGAACCTCGAAAAGAAGATAATAATCCTTCAGCCGTGCTCTCAGACATGAGGCCATGGATTTGTCCACATGAAAACTTTCCAGGCGCTGCTTCAATCCACGCATCTCATAGGAGCTTCTACGCTTGCGCAAGACTTCTCCTTCTCCTTAAACAGAGAATTCGATCGCTCATAAAAACAAGCAAAATAAATCTCTCTGACTAAAGAGAAAGATCACAAGGCTACAACAAGCGTAAAAGTTGTAACACATGAGAGATGAACAAAAGCATTGCCCTTCAGCTTCTATTCAGTGTGGTTAAAGCAAAAAAGCCATCATCGAGCACCAAATCCAGAAAAACACAAGCACCTCAGATCTGAACTGATCTGCATGTTTTGACAAACCAAATCCTCCGATCATACAAAGGGAAAATCGGAAAAAACAAAAAGGAGGAAGAAGGAAGAAAAATGTCGGACCTACGAGAAAAGCGAGAATCCACGAAGAGAAATGGAAGCCGCATGTCCAAGGTTCTCCATCCATCTCGCATCTCTTCCTATTGTCTGCTACTTGGGAAAGGATTTGAAACTTTCCCAGCAGAAAATTCTTAGAAGAAGAGTGCTCAAAATAGTTGAACAGAAATTAGAGCAAATCATACGGAAGAAGAGAGAGAGAGAGAGAGAGAGAGAGAGAGGATTGGGGATTTGGGCGAATTAGGGTTTCAATCATTATATAGCACTTTACGGGGTACCTTTTCTGGGCCCAAAGTTTCTTTCATCCATTGGGCCCGGAGGAACCCCAAAGACTCCTTGCTAGGCCCATACCTTACTTGAGGGTTTGTGGTAAAGTAGTGCCCACCTTAGTAAATGATCAGGACCGTTCAACGCAAAATAACTTGGACAAAACAATGGCAGGATTATCCAAAGTATGTAACTTTTGCGATGCAAGATCATTAAAATAAACGGTTCAGATTTTCAAACAGCCGAGGAAATGTACCACAAAACTAAACAAAGTAGACACACCAGATGCACAATCTCAAACCCTGGTCATGCTGCTATGCTAGAAGGCTTTCGTACAAAACACCCCAAATTTAACTTGGAGAAAGTCATACTCTCTTCGGTCTTAATTTTATTATTTCAAAGAAATACATGTTGGCATGCTGTCTCTCATCAGCTTAGGTAAAATATGAGGGCTGCAATGGTGATCAAATAGTCAATGTTGCAATGTTGAGAACCCTTCATCTAGCTAACGCCCATATCAGCCGGACATCCTGCACTAGTCAATCAAGGCTGTAGAATGGACACATCAAGGTTGCTAGAAGTGAGAAGCCCTCACAAAAAAGGATATTCTATTAAGAAGTGGATTGAGAGAAATTAAAATTTTATAAAGTCAGAATTTCTAATATACAATTAGATTTTTCAATATTTATCCTAAATTTTGTTGTTAAGATTGTTGGAAATTCATAATTTCCACTATACATTGGCACGGTCATGTTGTGAATGAGATGAATGAACATATATGCTCATAAAGATGGCCTCAAAAATATGCCCATTAGAAAATTTATCAAAACCCCTCTTTGTTCGTGGACTTGAGCTTCATTGGAAGGAGAGAATTAGACTTCCTCTCTTGTTTTGCTTGAAACCTGGTTTAACACTTACACAAAAGATGGATCCGACGAGCTACTGCGGCAGGTTGGCCCGGGGATTGGCTGGGACAGAGAAAATTATGGATGATTGCTATCTTAGGCGGTAACAATCTTTCATCTTTTTAGTTGACAATAATTAGGGTTAACTACCCATGCGTATGATACCAAAAAAACTACAATGGATAATTTTGTTCTGGGATATATTATCCTATAGGAGACTTTGCACAATGGTAGAGTTGTCATTGTGTGACCTTGAAGTTATGAGTTCAAGGTGTGAAAACAGCCTCTTGCAAAATACAAGTTACAGTTGCATACTATTGATCGTTGTGATTCGCTCCTTCCCCAAACCCTACCGCAGAAACTTCATGTACCGAGGCTGCCCTTCATATATTAGCCTATAGATTGCATATAATCGGAGCTGATCTTACTGTTATCAATTTCACTATTGCACAGAAAACAATTAAGCTGATCGGGTGTTGAAGCGATATCAAGAGAGAATCTTTGTTCAGGAGAGGCTTCTACATTTCAGCATAATATTTTTAGTGGCGCAAGCAGTTCAAGGATTCATCACCTTGTCTGCTAACCCAGATGAAGAGTACCGTGCAAAGGTACTTCAGGATAAAACTATTGAACAGGCTAGAACAGTTGGCCCAAAAAACACATCTCATATGGACTGCTGTCTTATTGCTTCTATCGCCAAAAGTCATTTGTAATAAGAACTAAGCCAAATTATCAGAGTCCCACAATGCCAGAACATATAATAGTGTCCAAAGAATCTTCACATGCAAGCACAAAATTGTTGTGTTTGCTTCAGAATACGTGAAACTTTTGATATTTCTAAGTTTGAGGTGGAACAAACAAGTTTCCTTTGGGCGCATGTGCAGCAGCATGCTTGTGGACATGGTGATGGTGCACAATTCGAAGGTAGCACAATATTTGTTTCACTTCTGATATACATTTTCAAACATAGAATAGCACTTGCAATTCAAATCCATCAACATCATTGATCTAATGGTTCAACAGCAGTCTTAAAGAGAAGAACGTAAACCTTATCAATTGAGAAGTATAAGAAACCTCCCAGAGAATGTGTGACATATGAACCGAAGCTTGTTCCGACAACGCAGTGCCAAGCAGGACCATATGATGAATCAAATTCCTGTGAACATAAAAAATTGAAGACATCACCATTCTTCATAAGCAGGTATAGGGGAAAGTTCTAAATGGTTCTACTGAATACAAACACTGACACAACAGCTGCAAGGAATCTGTACAGCAACAACCATTAACGGGGTAAAGTTTCACAGTGCAATCACAAATGGCATTGATAATTGCTTACACACCATCATGCCAAATAGCCCTGTGCAGTTCCAAAGTGTTAAATGTAAGAGGCTAAGGGTGAAGTTGACATTGCCAATTTCCAGGTTAAACCTAATTAATTGCTGAAGGGAGTAAGTAGAGGTTTGTGTTTGACCATCCTTGTGATGTTGCTTCTTGTATGTTAACAAACAACTCACTTTCTTTTGTTAGACATGATGTGGCTTCCATGATGCATGCTAATAATATTCACCACCCTCTTTGTTGTTAGCCTCTCAATATTTAGCATTCACCATCGGGGAACCATCACCACTTCCCCTCATCAATCATTTAGCATTCTTTGCTTGTATGTGTGGGTGTAAAACACTCAACACTCCGAGGTACATTCCAACAAGATTATGCAACACCATATTGGAGGTCAGTCAGGATAAGATGGTAACCCAAAAGAAACTAGAACGTAGATATCAAGTCCCTTGCATGAAAAAGCTTGAGCCACCACATCTTAATAAGCATCAAACGAGAGAAACTTCTTTATGCACAATCATGAAAGAGGACACAATCAAATTATCCATCCCAGTAAATGGACACGAATTATTTCCATTAAACCCGGAGAGAGATGATCGTGAACTGAAGCGTATTCACCCTGTAGAGGCGCACTATCCATCTGGTTATGATTTTTTTATCAGCTCCTTTCAAACAACCGGAGCCTTCTATGATCCCAGCAGATTAATAGTGGCTCGGACCATCCGGTGGACATGGTTTGTCGAGCATGGCCAATACAATATTACTCCCAAGAGAAGAACTACTTGGATCACCAAGAGTCTGGGTGTCACGTGGACTTTTAGCATGGGAAAATCCGTGCCACACAAATCCACAAGCAATGTTCCTTCAACTACATTTGCAATTTGTGAGAACAACTAGTACTCATTTAGGTGGAGGTAGCGACATTGATTTTGAAATAAACTAGGTGTTGATTCTACTAGAATCCACTTTCAGCCAGCTCTCCATAGTGAATATGATTTTGAGAGGTGGAAGTGGGGATGCATAGATTGTGTCGAGTGTAAATTTGCCCATTCCAAATCGACCTAAGAGGTCATTTTTTAAATCACTTGAGCAATAGGGTTAGTCAAGTTGTATCGAAATCCACGGTGGATTTCACCTGTTACTGGAATTCTCTATTGTGAAATCCATCTCGTGATTAGTAAAGTCAAAGCTAGAATCAGCCAGTAATAATCAACCTTTCTTAATCACTATGAAAGGCAGATTTAAAAATGATTCTCCAATCAATTTCAAATGAGCACGGCTACTAAGCAAGGCACTTGCTTGCTTCAGAGAGCAAATAGAATCAATGAGTACCATGTCATATAGCATCATATCTGCTTTAAATTTATAAAACACAAGTTCCAAGAGAAATGTTAAGTGGCCTAATAGTATTTCTTGGATTGGTTGGTGGGAAACTACTTCGATTACACCACCTAGCATTTTTCTTGGAACTTGTGTTTTACAAATATAAAATAGATAGAATGGCATATAACAAGACATTCATCAATTTATCTTGCTCCCTTAAGCAAACAAGTGCCTTTCTCCTTAGCCTTTTAACAAACCTCTTGCAGATGCTTAAGTCGATCTCAGACTAAATATTCAAATCATCCGCCCAAATCTATCTTCACCACCAGCTTACCTTAGTTGATTTACAAGTCAACTTTGCTTTCTCCACCTAGCAAAAAGTTGAATATGATTTCCAGCTCCAACTTCTCAAACCATTAGGAAGAGAATGTTGCGGATCTCATTGGAAGGTGGATTGAGATAATAGGTGAAATCTACCAAATCCATGGTGGATTCAACAACAAGGTCAAATTCAAAGTGGAATCAATACCATCTTCACTATCCCCATTTTATGAGACTCCTTCATCCACTTCCTCTTCATAAAAACCGCTCGATCCTTTATGCAACACACTGACCATAGCAAAACCTAGACCATATATCCTTCAAAGCCAATCTCAACAATAGCAGAAATCATAGGATGGGAAAAAAGGCTTGATTGTATACCCTTCCTTTGCACTTCATCGCAAGGCACCAACATTTGTTGTGGCCGTTCTTCAAAAGGAAATAATGATTTCATGACTCATGACATTTTTTTGGGGCAAAGACTGAGTCCAAGATGGCCTTGCCAGAGCCTCACAAATGTTTTCCTTTTTTCTTTCTGGTCTCAGTTATGTTGGCTTGACCACGGGACTTGAGGTTTATCAAGACATGCATATGTACTGTTGCAGCTGGTTTATATGGTCATAGACGATGTCATATCACTCCATGTTGATGGTTCTAGACATTGTTCAGTATGCTGCTGGCTTATGTATTCTCATTTCAAGCTACATATGAGCAAAAACGCCAACAAGAGTCAATAGAGGGTCTTGAAGCCTAAACCATTTTCACAACCACGTGAGAGAGAGAGAGAGAGAGAGAGAGATGGAGGGAGGTTCTCTCTCATCAATTGGATGACCACTGAAGAAAGCGGATGGTTTTCTTCTCTGTATACACATGTATTCTCTTCCCACTGCTGTATTTCTATTAATTCCAGTTCCCAGTCCTCATTTTACTAAAAACTTCTCTAATCAGACACTGAAGCTTTGTAGGAAAACTTAATCAACTTTGACAGCAAATTGGAAGTCGAACATATAGGCACATAGACCATCACGTCCATACGGAACATGTAAAGAAACAAATCTTGAACATACTGCCTAAAGATTGGCTCAACTCCACTGTAACTTGGATTTTTTTCTGAACAGAAGCTAAAGAGGTTCAACTTTCCATTGCAAGAGATTCTTTCACATGAATTAATTCTCTCACTCCCCTGATTTCCAGGTCAACCAATGGACCATTGTAGCAGGATCTTGAATTGGAAATTTGTACCTCCAAGAAATCTATGCACAAGGATAAAGGGTATTTCATTGTCTAAATACTGTGGTCAAAATTCCATCTAGGCCCAAGATGAAATTAACATACTCCAACACTACAGAACAGAAACTGCAACAAGAAACCATCACTACAGCCTTATACTCAACCTTAAAAATTCCTACATTTAGTATCAACCAACTCTATAATGACCAGAAGACTTGTAAAATAACATTCCAGCACCCTCCAAAAATTTTCAGCTATTACATTCCTTGTAGGCACTTTTGATGTTGCACACAACATAGAAGCACATTCATTTCGGGTGGTTACTCTCTTAAGACCAAGTTTTTCTCAGTTCTAGGAGCATGGATGTTAAAGTATTAAGCAAACTTCCTGCAGCAATAACCCCTTTACCATAATCACTAAATCCTCATAAAATATTGTGCTGGTAGCTCACTTGCTTGAAGCAAAATTAGACTCCTATCAGAAGAAAATTCACAAAATGCTTCAGCTGTCAATGATCTAACACTTCTTACTATCCTTTTGCAAGGCTACGTGCTTGGGAATATCTCATCGAACCACCAATCACTTGAAGAAGCAGCTTTGTTTTTTAAGAAAGCTTCACTTAGATGATATTCTCTAAACCAGTTTGATCTTTGTGCATTTCCAACTTATCTCTCTTTAAAGATGACAGGATACTTTAAAGATTATGTAAATTATCTCTCTTTAAAGATGAAAAGGCAATAGAGCTTCATAACAAAAGACCTCAAACAATAAGGCTATGAGAAATATAAAGTATCCTTGAATTCACTCTATCTAAATAATTATGTAGGGTCAACAGCCAAGATGAAAATGAATTCTAAGGTGGATTCCCCGGTTTCCATCCTGCCATTGAATTAGCTCTTGAATTTACCTATAGGTAAAATTAACCATATTAGATTCCACCTATCATGATTGTATCTAGAATCCGAAATCTGTATCAGTTGGCCTCCCATGGTGGGTTCTCAATGGGATCAGTCATGACAGAATTGAATTCTACAGTGATTTCCATCTTGACTAAAGGTCCCATAAAGATATAACTAAAAAAATTGTAGTCTATCTAAGGAAACACAAAAATAGAGTAAATACAGAAAGAAATCTCAGTTATCTACTCACCTAAAGTGAGGGTTGTGCCCTTGGAATCTAATTCTTAAGTGAGAAATTTGATTTCTGGAAGTAATTTCAGTAGTTGTGGACTTACATTTACTTTGCATCTAATCCAACGGCTGGAACCCAATTCTCACTCATTTTACGGGCTGTTGACTTGAAATCCAACCCCTCTACACTTTGCCACAACTACCAGAACTGAGTTCACGCTGAAAAGAATTCCTGGAATTAGATTCCTGAAATTGAGTTCCTTACTTATCATATGAATTCCAAGTGCACAGCTGTGTAGTCCTATGGAAAAGCCATTAGGCGTCTAACTCACATCTGCCCGCCGGACATTTCTAATTTCCTAGCTCATCCAAACAAAAAAAACAGAAATAGTATGGGTGGCGGATAGTGATTCCATCTAGCCAAGTGATTGCTATTAGGATCGCTAAGGTCTACAGCAGAACATTACGGAAAAACATAAATCATTATATTTAGGCTGAACGAATTTGCGATCATCGTCGATCATAAAAGTGAGTCACTAAGATGAATTGTTAGGAAACCTACAACTGAGACTATAATGTGAAGGAGATGAATAGCACCTGTATCAAAACCCTAGCTAGTTCCTGTTCTCTTTCCAATATGCCAAAACCAACATGAGCAGTTCACAGAGCATGAACTGTTAACAGCTTCCAAAAACCCTTTTTTTCAACTAAAACCCCACATTTGACCCATGTAAGAGCAAGAAAACAGAAACACAGAAAAACCCAACAGAGAGAAGGGAAAACCAAGAAAAACCCAATAAGCAGAAACCAACAAAATCACGAGAAAGGAATAACAAATGAAAGAACTCTAAAATAAAAAAAAACATAAGACAGGGTATTTGTGGGAACTTGCCTTCTTCAAAGCGAGTGCAAGGCACTTGCTATCAAGCTTGGGCATGGCGTCCAGTGAGTCACGGGCGCATCGGAAGGCGTGATTCTGGTGGGCCAATGGCATATCAGAAGCCCTGACGCGGACATGTAGTTTCTCTTGCTGTTCTTGTTGTTCTCCAGCCTTTTTTCTTTGAATAAGGCTGCTGAGAAATCTACTTCTTCTCTCAAGTTCTTCCTCTGCTCCTTCCATCTCTTTTTCTCATCTCCTTTGCATCTCTTTCTTGTCTTATCCTTTCCTTCCACACTCCATTTGCTTGAACGATAGAAAGAAAAAGAGAAAGGGAAAAAGAGGAGAGACCAACAAAAAGGACCTCTCTCTCTCTCTCTCTCTCTCTCTCTCTCTCTCGTACAGTGTTTGATTGTTCGTTCTTTCTTTCCCTCTCTATTTTTCACTTTTCTTGTGGCGTTGGAGTGGAGGGTAACTACTGTTCACTCGGTTTCAGATAATACTCTGTGGAAATGATATGGCGAGAGAGAGTACTGTGTGGAAGTGACATCGCGAGACGCTTAAACCGCGTCCCAAATGGAGGCCGGTCTCACCACACCACCTCTGCACTAAACAATTGAAGAACCAAATGCACTAATAATTTAGTTCTCAAGCTACATTTTTGTTAAGATATCAAATTAATTTTTTATGTGAAATAAGCGAACCTCAAAAACGAGAGCAGAGCTTCTAAAATCTGCGTTTCAATTTGAGTTTTTCTATGTAAGTTGCAATCAATCTAGCAAGGGGCCCAAAGCTTCAAGACACATTGCATGGGGCATAATGCTTCAAGGGATATTGCAGAAGGCAGAAGTATGAATGCAGATCTTCCAAATGTATTATCAAAAGATGTATTAATTAAGTTAGGGACTCAAGATATCTGCTAAACAAGGTTATGATCATGAACAGTCTTAATTCAAGTAATTATTCTAGATATGTGTGGACTCTTTGGTTGATAAGTATATAAAATCAAATAAAGTGAGCTTGAATTGCCCTGACTTCCATGCCGAATTTCAAGGGCTTGATAATCTATGTAATCACTTGGGCAATTATTTCAAATAAATGCAATCACTTGCCTGCAATTGACTCCGTGAAGCTATGATTATGATTTGCTTCTTCCATGAGGCTTTGAAGCTAGTAGTCTCCATTTATCTGTGCCGAGTTTATGTAATTTTGGTGATATTTGCTACTTAATTTACGCGGCTAATAGCAAGCCTACTAGCTTGACATTCATGTGCAATTGCCTTAGTGAAGGAAGGAAGATGTAGGGTTTTTAACTATTTTAATTGGCCTATATTCTGACATTGTAAACCCGAAAAAGAACATTGTGTTTCATGGTTTCCAAAGCTTTCTCTGTTATCAGCAGAGTCCATTGATCGTGCTCAAATACTTACTTTGCTTTGGGTGTCTCATGCTCATGAACAAGATGCGAGTTATTTATTTATTTTTTTTAAAGAACTCTTTCAAGGAACGGTTTTTATTGTCTTCCTTCAATGCCAAACATGCTTAACAGGGTCTTTAACGCCAATTATGAATATGGCCTTGCGTAGCCACAAACATCCGAGGTATTTCCACAAGTCCTTGAAATGGAATGACGGCAAAAATTTGGATTCAAACACTAATTGGTCCTCATAGGGGAAGGAAAATCATGATCGAATAACAGACACAAAGCTATGCAACTTGGTTTTGGGCTTTTGTACGAACAACTTATGGTCATGATCTGGAGGGTTCTTATTTTGGGTCCCAAACATGACTACAATACAAATGCAAAATTAATGCTTATTTTCCATGCATAAGAAATCTAGATCATTACACATTTGCAGGGACATAAGCAATCAAAACTAATTTGATCTGAAAACGAAAAGTAGAGCTTTTTAATGCACCCGAGACCTTTTCGGTTCAATCTGCACTCCTATTTTCAAAACGTTGGTAATCATAACAGCCTATATATGCAGGACCCAATGATAGTCAATTACTCATTTCCTCTATCCCAAGCAAGTATGCAGCTATCACTAAACAAGTTAATTGTCCATTTTTATCACTCATCTTCATCGACTGGCTTAGTCTTGATGGTAAATTAACTGCTGGTATTTAGGTCACTTCAGTTGGTGCTTCAGATAGGCCTACACCTAACTCGTTGAGAAACAGGGGTAATCTGTGAACTGTGTGGGTAAGGATGCCAAGCCAGTCCGGAGACAGACTAACGACATTTGTGGAAGAAAGCGAGGAAACGATAAGTATGGTTTTAAAAGTTGGTCTGCTGCTTTTCCCACATTTGCCTCGCCCCTACGTGGAAACAAAATTAGGACTTGCGCCATGCCATTCGGCTGGTCCATGCCTAACTTTCTGTTCCTCGTGCTTTTACCTTCCCTCCACAGTTAACATTGAATTTGAATCTACGAGGTCCGTGTAAAGATTGAGGAAGGCTCGACCGGCAGCAATAGATGTGGCCAGCTGAGGTCTACATACAGGGGGAAACCAACTGCATAGCTAAGAGCTCTAACGTTGGGTTTCTGGTGACCTCAAATCCTAACGTCCAGTTGGACGCTTTCTCGTTTTCTGAATTCTAATGATCAGATCTACGTATAAGATACGGGCACCTGTTATAATCAAATTCAATATATATTTTTTCTTTATTTTTTATAGGGAGCTAGGACTGCCTGGTTGGTGATATTTCGTGCTTTACTAGAGACGCAATTTAGATTTATTTGATGAACGGTTGAGATCGAGTTCATGTGGGGCACAATGCACAAAGGTATCCCGGCCTCGTATTACAGCAGCGTTGTAGTCTCTGGTAATTGACCCAATGATATACAGAGTGAACTTTCATGCTGTATGGCCATGGCTGATCCGCTAGATCGAGGCCTTTATGGATGTCAATTATCAAGATTATGGAGATTATAGAAAATCGCAAACCCTTCTGCATCAAATGCCAAGATAACCTCAAATAATTGCTTAAATCCATTACAAGTAAAGGGGGAAAATAACATCAATCCAGCCCAGAGTAAGATGGATGTAAGGCGGAACAAATCTTAATTTCAAGGTTCAGAGTGGAAATTTAAAAAGAAAAACAATCAGCCAAAATAATACATTTCAGGATAATATATTTTCACAGGAGGCCTTTATTTTCTTAAAGAGGTCTGGAAGGAGCTCCATGCAGTCTCATTTTTGTAAGAGTCGCTGGCAGACCTGAAGTTTACCTCGAATGTAAGTAATGACAATCAGGTCCAGCAGGCCATATGTGGAGCATACAATTTCCAATCCCATTGTGAATGTAAACTCCGGTCCAAAAATTTTGACCCTCAAAACCCCCAGTTTCTGATAAAGTGTTAGATGAACTTTTGTGCACTATCAAACCGCAGTCTCCAAAATGAGATTGACATTCCTGATTGCAGTTTTGTATGCATTTGGATCCACATGATCACTTAACAGTCTTGAATAAACAAAGTAAGACGATAGAACAAGGAAGAAAGTCAAACTTTTAAGTGCTACTATAAACCAGATATTCATGCAGTAAAACAGCAACGAATTCCAAACAAGCAAACATTCTCAAGAGAAGGCAAACTTGTTTACATTTCTTGAGGGATTCTGTACACAGTACATGGACTCGAGAAGAAAGGAAAAAGAACAAAGAGGCACTCAATGAAATTTCTGTCGGATCTTCTGTACATTTGTATACTCATGATTACAGAAAGAACATAAATCAAAGAATACAAAAACGGAAGCAGCGGCTCACCACGCAATGAACCAACAGAAAGAATAAGAAAGAGAATGAAACGAATACAAGACTAAAAGGCTAAAAGGCATCAAGATATACATCTTACAGGTAGAGGCGATGTTGTCCATCCTGCATGAATGGCCTTGACTACAGAGACAAACTTGAGCAGGGTGTCTTCAGAAAACCACCTAAGTTTCCATGTGATAGATTTTGTAAACTTCTCTTTGCACTGCTTCTTGAGGTTGGGCAAAATGCAGACATTCTTGGACCTAGCATGATCTAGTTTCAATATCAGCAATCTACTTGCCCTGGACGCAATGACCTGAAAAGACAATATAATATTAGACTCATCATCATCAAGACCTTATCCCAATTAGGGGTCAGCTACACAATATAGTATTAGACTGAATGATAAAATGGTTTTGATCATAACAGCAACAATCATAATCAGGAGAAATGGATCACCACAGACAACTGTGCATTTATTCTTAAAAGTGACCTCCATTTCTGCGACAAAAATGATTGTCAAAATAATTTCTTGATAAGGATGATGATGATGATGATAATGATAACATGACAATAACCAGAATTCCTTGCATGCAAACATTTGTCATATCGGGCAGCAAAAATACGAGATAAATATTCCCATACACATGCAAATTGAAGCTCAATTCCTCCAGAAGCACCCCATCAAGCTTCACATAACCTGAATGATAAATTTATTTCAATCGTGGGGCAAAGCCATCCAAAAGGTAACAGATGCATGCAAACCTGCCTCATTTATCCGTTCTATTTAAGAAGGCTGTTATATTCTCTTCCATATTAGAATATCTCCATGTCCTACACCTAAAAAGATGCTAAAATTGAAAAGAATTTGAAAAACAAAATAGCAATTAACAGAAGATTGATAATCGTTTGAACAAAATAATGAAGCAAATATATACACATCTGATTCTTTAAACACAGTGGAATGTAACATACAAGAATTTGGCTGTCGATGAAGTTTAATCATCAGCAATCAGAACGTGAACCATGAAAGAGTAGCTGGAATGCTAAACATAATAGTCCAAATGCATAATCTATGTTGCACAACACAAACCAATAGCTGGTAAGTTTTTTCTAATGTTTTTGTTTCATTGAACTCTATTCCCACCACTCTGTCAGCATCATCACCATCTCCAACTCTACACACATCTCATCAGTTACTCATGTCTAGTCTCACTCACATGGCAGAAGAATATTTGGTATTTCAAGACATTGCCAACCTAAGCCATGTTTGCTAAAGTAAAACCATTTTGGTTGCCACCATATTCACCAAGGCTGTGCTTCTTGCTGTAGCAAATGAGCGTAGGCAAACCAAAGTTACCTGATACATTCTGTTACTGTTTAACTTCAAAATTAGTTTATGAGTAATAATTATAGGATGCAGTCTACTGAAGACATCAAATAAGCTCTTCATCCTTGCTCTATGTTTCGAGAAAGTTGGATTAGAAAGTAAGGAAAACAACCTGCTGCATGGGGTTTGAAGATTGTCCTTTCTTTATTAATCATCCTCCTATGAGCCCATAATCAGATTTCTTGCCTTTGGCCTTCGGCCTTTCACGTTATAACTTCCTTGGCCTTATCCATGGCCTCATATGAGTAGTAAACAACTTCGTATAGGGTATCCACATTCCAAAACAAACTATCTCCACTGATCACTAATATTCAGTATCATTGGAGAAGTGGACCAAAATGATGTATAATTTACTACCTATTTGCTCATTTGGCTCTGTTACAACTTATCCTCTGTGCACTCAGCCAGTAAAACATCAGTTGGAGACCTGGATGTCTAGAAGTAGGTCATGAAATCCATCCATGCAGGACTTCACAGACCATCCGTGCAGGACTTCACAGATATTATCCACCTGTAAACCTAGACTAAATTCACCAGCAAAGCATGGTTATCAATCGACCTGCTCATATTGCCTGCCATCCAAATGTCAGTGATAATGACAACAAATTTCATACGAACTCATGGTATTCCCAAACTCATCTTAGTATAATATGTCACATATGGTGTCCGATAAAAGTTACCAACTTCCTAGCAATTCCCTTGCTGCACTTTATAGTCAGGTCAGTGTCAATAATGAACTCCAATATACTTTTCGAGCCTACATGTCAACCGTCAACAACCTTCCTAAATATATGAAACAAAGCATCTGCATTCTTATACTCACCATGGAGTCAACAAATGCTACTCCCTTTAGGCATGTGCAAAAGAATTAAGTAATGAAACTTGGTTCATGTCTATCCATCCATCTGCCATCGTAGATCAGCCTGACAATTTTCATTATGCCCTAACATTTACAAGAAACCTATGCAGCTACTTGACCATATCCTTTATAATCTACCATCTTACTATTTGATCCATGATAAGAGGGGACCTCATATACAACGGCTATAGATGTGATGACATTAGCCACAGTTGCCAATTTAACCTGTTGCCATTAAATGATATGTTGATATCATGAAACAATTTTTTTCAGGGCCACAGCAGTCTTGTCGACTAGCTCCTAGGTAAACAAAACACTTCCTGTGCTTGCTCAGAGTCTGTGAGCAAAAGAAATCTTCTTAGCTCCTTTCTCTTCTATCCTCAGTTTCACCCTCTTCATCAATCTTTCTTTCCCTAACTTCATTAATGTACTGGACATTGCCATCATTATCTCCTCTTCCTTCTCTTCATTCAAGTACCACAAAGATTAGACAATCTATGGATCTCTCAAGTACTCAAATTGTCATTATGACATGTGGGACATTTCTAGAAGCCACCACATCTATTATCAATGCTGCTAGATGTTATTCTAATTTGGAGATAACTCCACCTGATATAACTATCAGAGTACGGGCATTAGGTTCTATTGCTGTGACCCAATCCATTTGCATGCCACTGTTAAATCTAGAGGTAGTTGGAGGGAAACAAAAGAAGACTCCACCTAATCATTCACTTAAAGATATCTTTAGATTAGACAACAAAATGTCAACTAGAAAAACAAAATGTATGTATGCTCTATGCTCCTATGCTCCCAAATGTCACTGCATGTGGAGCCCAATAGTGAAACCCTTAGGTGTAGAAACAGATGGTCCAAGCTTTAATGGGTTTGGAAAATTGATAAGACCACCACTGTATCATCTTCCTCCTTCCTTTGGTTGCAAAAAGATATTATTTTTGTTAGATCTCCAAAATGATGAGTTTTTGCTAACTTTTAACTCTCCCATAGGCAAATTACAGATGCCATTTGAATAAGATACATGTCTTCAGAGGTTTTTGCCTATACAAATGATGACCAAACATTTCAAGGTAAGACGGAAGGACTTCTCATGACATATGGTGGCGTGAAACATATTTTTTTATATCAAATTGGTGAAATGATATCTATTCTCTCCCATTTGGCATTGCCACTTGCATTATATAACACTTCTGTGATCGAGTCCTTGTGAACTTCTCATGCACATGGTTGGAATTGGGATGTGGAATTCATTTCCAAACTTGCCACAATAAATAATGTGATCATAATGCAATAATGAGGTCACGGGTTCAAGGCGTGGAAACAGCTTCTTGCAAAAAATGCAAGGCATGGCCGTGTACTTTAGGTCCTTGTGGTCCACCCCTTCCCCAGACCCCGCATAGGCGGTAGCTTTGTGCATCGGGGCTGCCCCTTTTTAATGCAATAATTCACAGGTAATGCTAGACAACACCATATCAGCCAAAACATCCAGAATGAACTAATATGAGCTTCTCAAACTTTAACCCATAGAATATTAGTTAAGGTGTGAACTAATATGTATTAAAAATATGCATCAGGCTGGAAAGGATGTAAATGATGCAGAGGTAAATAAGAATGCCGCATAAAGGTAAATAGAAGTTTACCATCTCTGATATGCTAAGAATGGGACAGCATGATTGAAGAGAGAAATATGGGGAACACTTTCCAGTATTATCTGTAGGAGAGCTGAAATGTGCAAGGTCCTCCATGCACACAAGGACATACCCTTCAATTACAAATAGAGACCTTGAAACCCAAGCGTTCTCTGTCCAATCACAGGATAAATCAATCTTAGCACTAGGCACTGGTGCATAAGTTAAATTGCTCAAATGTCAAGAGAAAATGAGCTATAAGAAAAATCTTTGAACTAAAATACATGCATCCTCGTCTGCACACAGATTCATCACATGTAAATTTGGTAAAACTTAAACTTTTGGAAGCAAAATACTCTCATAATACTATATGACATATCTATGAAATAATTTTATCCAACAGGAGCAAAGCTAAAAGTTTATTTCTAACTAGCTATAAAATATTAGATTCCTTGTAATACTGGGTACTGACTCCATTTTTCCCATATCCATCTTACTGCCAGAGAGCTTGAGCAAGTGTGCAAGTACAAACAGGTGTGTGTGTGTGTGTCTATGCATATACAATGAAAACATACATAAAATACAACCATATCCTTCCCATAACTTTTATGAAAGATGTTAACAAAATTCATAAACAATGTAGAATAATTAAAATTTCAAATCATACCGTCAGAGCCTTTGCACCAAAACAGTGTCATTGAATACAGGAATATGCTTATCTTATTACCCCCACAGACATGTTTCTCAAACAACTCGAACTGAACCTGCTCCCAACTGCCATATGAATTTCACGTCCCAACAGAAACCAACAAAGAGGAACACAAGATCATAATAAGTATACAATAATCCTTGAGTTACACCATATTTGGTGTAACAATAATTGCATTTTCCAGAAACAACGGGTGGCACCTGGGGAAATCACCTTCGTAAAGAGCATCTGTTTCTTGTTTCACTTGAATCACAGACTTGCAGCAGACATAATAATCCCCTTGATTTCTTTAGACTTCCAGTAATGAACAAACAAGGTACATCCCCTTCAATGTGAACCCTAATAAAGAGAAACACAAACAGAACCAGATAAATAACTGAGCAGTTCCTCTATCCATTCAACAAATCCAAAAGATGCTAACCTCAAAACCTGCATCCCAATTCCAATCACAATTTCCTTGATGTCTTGAACTTGAAGGCATCCAAAGACTCTTACAATGTTTCCTGAGAGACACAAACAAATTATGCCACATCAGTTACATATCAAGGTGTTACAAAGACATTTTCTGCCAAACTAATTTCTGCAACTACAATGAAAATATGCCACCAGTGAAAACTTAATAATTTAGATAAGCTAACCTGTCCCATCAGAGGCTGTGTCTACGTTTAACATGTACAACTTGTTTTCACTGCTCAATAGCACTACTACTTCCCTGCATATAGAGCGCAACAGAAAGCAGTCAGCTCCATGAACTACACAGTCTTGAACAAGTATTGGATTATGTCCATCTACCTGCAGGAAACCTAAGGCAGAACTCAAAACTAAAAGAAGGCATTGTAAACAAGCTACACAAAATAGCAGTATTTAATTAGCTAAACCATTTTACTTGGTTTCTCCATTCAGCTTTTCAAAATCTTATCAGAGAAAATGGGTAAAAATTGAAAAAGTAATCAGAGACTAATGCGCTTGCATAAAGAGTTTATACAAAGTCTCTTGTTTTCATATCATCAACTACCCTTTTCAAGAAATAGCAAGAGAGTTTTTACATAATCCACGTCTGAATTCTAACAATAAACTGAAAAATCGACTGTACATGTGAAGTATGAGAATTAGCAACAGAATGCGTGCTTGAGCACTTTTCCAAGTTAGTCAAGTACGTTATTTCACAACCAAGAGGTTTGAGGTTTAAATCCCTAACATGTCAAAGGAAAACAAACCAAAAACAACATTATCCAGATACACACCTGCTTATTTACAATCTAGCAACACAGAACATAATCTTAAGATTTTCGAAAAAATTAGATTACAATTCAACAGTATTCTAGAAAACAAATAACTGTCAGCACTTTATACCTGTAAGAAACTTCTCTAAGTTTTGAGCTGTAGTTGCTCAAACATAAGCTGCACTTGTATGGAATACTAAGGACACATAGAGCCCATCCGTTTTAAACCAATTTTTTATAGATGCCCCTAGGGCAGCCCAGTGCACAAAGCTCCCACGTATGCGGGGTCCAGAGAAGGGGCAAACCACAAAGAATCTATAGTACACAGCCTTACCTTGCATTTCTGCAAGAGGCTGTTTCCACATCTCGAACCCGTGACCTCCAGGTCATACAGAGACAAAACCGTTGAGCCGGGCCCTCTTTCTTCTTATAGATTCCCCTAATGAACAAAATTACCAGTTTTATGATCACAATTATTTTTGTTTCAGGATCTGCAACCATTCAAAAGTAGTTGCACCCTCGTATCAACAGAAGTTGAATCAGAAGCAATACAAAGTTACCAGACAGACTCTACCATACAATATCCAAACTAAAATTGCTAAATGTAATGGTTGGCTCAGACTACATTAACACTAATTCAGAGTTAGTCACGAAATGAATGAGATAAGGTGAAAGAAAAAGTATTAACTAATTAAGATGACATAGTTACCACGTCAATACATCAATTTTCTGCTGCAAAGATACTACAATTTGAAGGTTTTAAATTTCAAGCAAATAACTTTAAGAAGCCTATATAGAAAGTATCATCTGCACCACATAGATTTTACTTTCTCGGCACTATTCTGCACATACAGGTAGTATTAAGAGAGAAAGATATTTGAACAATAACTGAATGTGAATATAGCCGTTATGATAAGAGTAAAGATATGCCACTTACATCACGTGACAGCCTGATCCCTGCTGACGCATACAGCTACAACGCATATGTTGCAAACAAGTCTCAGAAATACTGACATCTGCAATATTCTCATTAAAATAGTTCTCTATGAAGCGATCAGTTTGAAAAGTAGAAGAACAGGACTTGCTCTTGAGGACTGAACTTTCATCATCACATATTAGTAGATTATTAACTTCATTCATCTTTTCCTGCTGCTTGTCTGCATCATATGATTGGTGGAGGCCATTCTCAAGTTGAATTGATTGCCAGACTCCATGTATTATATCATGTTTTCCAATTCTCAACATGCCATTCGACTTTGGAGATTGGGTATCCACATTCCTTTCAACACTATCTTCCCCCCACAGTGAAACAACCCTTCTTCTTGACCTCCGTTGGCTTTTTCTTGTCTCTGAACACCCCACATCTTCATCCATAGTTTTACTGGTGATACCACTACTGGGCAAAACATCAGAGCACAATGGCTTAGCATGGTCATTTCTTATAAGTTTTACCATGCTAGAAGCTTGCTCAGAACAAGAATCTAGAGAGGAGCTGCATTTTCGTGCCTGTTGCTCTTCATGACTTCTATCATAATAACTTTCCTCAGAGGGAAGTACATCCTGGTGGCTGTCCATGCTTCTCTCCAAAGATTCTTCTTTCAGCAGCTGATCACCTCCAGGAGAGGATGTGGCCAATACATGGTGATCATCATCACTGGAGCTGGTATCAGTGCCTGATGATGCCACAGAATAAGATTCAGCTGACAGCTGCATGAACTCTTCTTCTAGGTTATGGCGACGATGCAGGATATCCTCTTGGTAATGAGGAGGTGAACCCGGCTGCATAGAAGATGAACGAGACTCCATAATCTCATCAATGGCTGTCAAAGGTGATACACTGACCTTTTGATCAATCCTATCACCTCCCTCCACTGTCAAAGTATCAGGATAAAATGAACTCACACCCACCAACGGCAAAATACCATGCTCTTCACGAGAAGAACCATTCGCTTGCACCAGTTCAGGCCGTTTGTCCATTCTTTGGATGGGAAGGGATTCACTGATGCCATCCATCATTGTCGGTTCCAAAGCACAATTACTGTTGGAATCAAAGTATTCATGGACATGAAAACTAGACAAAGTATCTGTAAATGAGATATCAGATTCTAGGATGTTTGTGTCACTTTCATCTCCCAAATTGTCTATAGAATCAGATTCATATCTTGAGCCTTCCCCATGATGCTTATGACCTTTCCTGTTTTTCAAATGTTTTTCTTTACCAGGACTTGAGATCAGGCTTGTGAACTTGGTGGTGTTCAGCGAGTCCTCAGGATTTTGATCCATCCACTCCCTAAATTCACGCAACCAAAAAATAGATCTTTCTTTTTTCATCAATTCAACTCTATTCATTAAGCCAACTATTTCTGCTTCACCATCCGAAATGGCACTCTCTTCTCTCCTAGGATTCTCACTATCACATGATACTGATCCTTCAATCGATTCCGAAGCATAATATTTTCCCTGCTCGTCATCTTCAATACAAGCAAGGCGAGACATCTTCCTCTACACAAAAAACAGGAAATGGATTTTTGGAATTCAGAAGCATTCTTCTCGTAAATACTAAACAACGGTAAGAACAGGAGGATAGAATATAAGATAAGCATAAAGAACACAATTAGGAAAACAGATACAGAATAGGACACGATCAGATGGAGCTGCCACTTCTCTTCACAATCAACCTACCCTTTTTATATTGAAACTGCCTTCCTCTTCTCCTTCTTTTGCAGGATAGTAAAATCCATAGGCAGCAGGACGTTTCTGCCTGCTTGCAAGGATGATTTGCCGTTTCCAAGATTCTCTTTTGCTGATTCCTCTTTCATCTAATTGCAACTTAACCATACAAGCAAAAAGAATTATGTTCAGTTTGATGACATTGGTAGACAACTAAGCAGGCTGTCATGAGCAAGTCAGCTGCAAAACTGGGAATAGATACATTGGAACAAAAGACTACATGTGATTACAGAAGGGAGGCGAAAGCGTGACAAATAACATACACAAACACAAGTCAAAAGCACAATATTAAACAAAGAGAAACCAAAACTTACTTTCTCTGAATGAGTAAAAAGACTGAAAACTTGTGCTCGATACCAACTAGCACAGCAAACTGGATTGCCTTCCAACCATAAGCGCTTAAGAGATGAAAGCCCTGCCAGGATCTCCAGCTCTGAAAAACTGGAAATAATATTGTAGGAAAGATCAAGCCCTTCAACTGACTTCAAATTCTCAATCCCACGCAAAGTAGTTAAAGCATTGTTTCTCAAAACAAGTTTAATAATTCGGGATGTAACCTGCAGAGTTCAACAATCCAGTGTCACTTCACATCTAGTTTGCAATTTGGAAAAACTAAAGCACACAAAGGCATATATAGAGAAGAAATAGCATAAACAGGTTAGTTTGCATCCATATCGTGACGGTAGGCATTCATTGACAATTCATGTTTTTATGTTCATCTAGGGTATCCAATGAAATTCAACATTAACTATTCAATGTGTAACATGAATTAGGTGGCACATAATGAAAATGAAATGCATCTAAAATCATAGTTAATACCTGAAGGTACAGAACATTGCAACAGATTTCCCAACCAATACAAAAGCTTGCCTCAGACCAAACAATTATGTATTTCTTGTAAAGGATAAAATTAAACTATTACTTTCTGTACAACTTATCTAAGTACTGGTGCAGAAAACTGTCATCCACATGTATTTAACAATATATGGATAAGGCAGTCCTGGAATTAAGAATAAGCAAGAAATTCTTCAACTAGAAGCTAAAACCTAAAGAGCTTATCTACCATGCTCTTCCCTTCCATCAAAATGCCAAAAGGAGGATGATGCTGTCACTCCCTTTAGAGAAAGCTTGGGCTCCCTTTCTCTGCTCCCCTCTCTCACCCTCCAATCGTATTCCTCCCTCTATCTAGGAAGACAAGAACAAGAGGTGCACATGTGGAAGATGAGGAAGACGACACTGATGTCCCTCCTGTGAAACTAAAACCATGCCCCTTCCATCTCTGAGGTAGATGAAGAACAGGACCTGATCATTGGTCACTTAGGGGCACACCTAAATGCTCAAGCATGGGCTTCTTCTTCCTTTTTTATTCCCCTCCCCTCTTTCTCTCCATTGGTTAAGCTAGAGATTTAAGTTGGGTATCTCTTTCAATGTCATTGTTTAAGGTAACTTAATCTGGTTGCCATTTTTCCAGAACCAGATCTTAACTGTACATATTCATGCTTTCAGACACTTTTTGTATATTTTTGAAAATCCATTCTAGAAGGTTCAGTAATGGGTTTAAACCACCTCTTAAGTATGATTCATTGCTGCATTTGAGTGCACAGTGACTGTTTCCCCAAGAATCATTCTACAATGTAGCCTGGGCTGCATAAAATGATTACGCCGTCAAAGCCCCAATAACCGGTTGGTGAAATTGGAACTAAAATACAAAACAAGCATGCATATAAAAGGTTTCAATAACAAATCCCAATTTACCTGTGGCTGAAGTTGCAACTTGAAACAGAGAAGCAATGATCCTCTAATTTAAACAAGAGAAGAGAAGGCAGGTTTACATTGATTTGGAGCAACTAAGACCAAGCAAAAAAGTTCAAGAAATAATGTTGTATCAATCTTACCTCACTCAATGATGCAATCGACTGCAGATGATTGAATCCGAAGTCCAGGTGCCTCAACTTTGTACATTTCCGCAAATTATCAACTTTTGCAAACCGGTTCCGACTTAGATCCAGGGTTTCAACAACAGGAAGCAATTGCAAGGACACGTCCATAAGAACTAACCCATTACATGCACATGACACGAATGACAACTTACTCCATACAGGCATGTCCTTTATGTCCACAATTCTACTAGCAAATACATGTCTAAGAGCATCCTGAAATACAACAATCAGAAATATAAATATACATGCACTAATAAACTTCAGAAGAGTTACAAACAAAACGACATGTATAAATGCATGAGCATGATGCAATACCTCAAGCAACAAGCAGACACCAAAACCTAAGAATTAAAATTTATGAAACAAACACCCAACACAATATTCAAAAGAATAGCACAAACTAGTGCACAGTAAACAAACTGCACACTGTTAGCAGTTCTATAAGAAGCATATTTGAAAATTTAAGAAATAACTCAATGAAACAAAACCACAACGCAAGATTGAAGGAAAGAAAAAAAGATACTGACAGCATGTAAAACTTATTCCTTACAGAACCTATCAAGAAGCACGATCAAAAACTTAAGAAATGCAATCAATTGATTAAGAGCATAATGAAAGGTTCAAGAAAAAACCAGAAGAAAGATCGACAGTTACGAAACTTACTGCAGACTTAACGGTTCTTAACAAGAAGCAGATTTAAAAACTCAAGAAGTAAAACACGAAATAAAGTCAAAGAAACAAAAGTGTAACGAGAGATCAAAAGGCACAAAACAGAAGTGAAAGAAAACAAACTGATAGAGAAACTCTTACTAGTTCTAAGAAGCATATTCAAGAACTCAAAAAATGAATCAATGAAGTGAAAGAATATTCAAATACTTGTAGTTCTAATAAAAAGCATAGTCCAAAACTTAAGAAATGAAACCAAATGAAATCAATCAAACTCTTACAGTTCTAATAGAAATCATATTCAAAAACTTAAGACGTGAAATCAATAAAATGAAAGTACGACGCAATATTTGACAAAAACCAGAACAACAACAACATGACGATTAACAAGCTTACAGTACAAGTCTGATTACTTACAGTAGGACTTATATGTGAAAACTTAAGCAACAAATTCGATGACAGCAAACAAAGTTACCGGAGAACTTCAACTACTTCTATGAGGAACATATTCAGAAACTTCAGCTATGAAGGCAATTAACTGAAAGTGCCACACAAGATTCAGGAAAAGGAAATAAAAATTTGAATTCACAATAAACCTACTTACTGTAGAATTATGACAAATGATCTTCTCCAAAGTATGCCTCAACTCAAGAAGTCCTCTCGCTGCCGAGGTCGATAAATCACATCCACGAAGCTCCAAAACCCTAAGCCGTCCAAAAGGCAACAGAGAAATGGGCGTCGGATCTCTAATAGGCGGAGGAAGTACAGAAACAACTTTTAGAGAAGTAAGCAACCAAAGAATTTTCCGAAGCTGTTCGAGCGCGCGGTGATCTCCGAGATCGGATATGTACGCGCGGAGATAATCAACTGGTGCACCAGCGAGCAAACCTTCGAGTTCTCGCAGTTGCTCCAGTCGCGATTGAACATAGTGTAATCCAACGGGATTAAGTTTCAACACTAGACTTCCTTCGAGCAAAGGACTCTTTTGTTTCTCCACGAACTTTACCAAGAAATCAAGATACCGGTCGCCGGTAACTATGGCCATTCTTGGCGAGTTATAACAGAGAATTCAAGATTTCTCCACGAACTTTTGTTTCTCCACGAACTTTACCAAGAAATCAAGATACCGGTCGCCGGTAACTATGGCCATTCTTGGCGAGTTATAACAGAGAATTCAAGATTTCTGGTGGAACAAAGGGAGAAAAACTCTCCATGACTGACGAAATGGGGTTGGAAGAGAAAATTGACACCACTTTCGAAGAAATTCAATTCAAGCTACGGAGCTTCTTCGTGCAACGATCTGTTGATGGAAAATCAGCGTTTCTACGGGAGAGAGAAGGGTTTCTTGATTGTGAAATTGGGGTTTTTTTTTATCAGAATTGTGAAATTAGGGTTTGATCTTCGCGTAGGGAGAAATGAGGAGAGGGGGAAAGAACTGCCATGGTTGTACGGAGGGGGAGGTCTCCGCTTTCGTAACGGAAACCATTAATCATTGGATTAAGTCGCCGCGGTTTGAACTTACGGACTGTCTTTGATTTATGTTTGCGGTTTTTTCTTCTGATTTACGGGTTTCTTAAATCTCAAGGAAGGGCTGAGTTCCCATTTGATAGTATGCGGGCCTGACTCACTGTTTTGGTTCCGATTATTTACTCCACTCGTCACCCTGACTCGGTTGATTGGTCCTGGAATCAAATAATTTTCGAGTTACTCACAACCCTCATTTGCGACTCGGTACTTCGACTCCCACTTCCATAAATCGTCCTAGTCTGCACCGTCGGCTGGATCACGACGTGGCCTCTGGTTGATTTTCTTTAGTTATATACTCTAATGGGTTGGATTGGCAAAGACTCGTGAATTGCATGGGAAAGTTCTGAAAGTAGAGTCTTTCCAACAAGTTTGGGGAGTGGGGAGAGAGACTCTGGGATTGAGAAAAGACACTGGGGATAAAAATAAATAAAAGGGGCAGACTATAAAGGTTAATAGTATGTAGTTTTACTTTGCATTTTTATAAGAGGTTGCTTTCACGTCTTCGTGACTTCGAGATCATATAAGATTAACTCCATCTTTACTTGGGGTACAAGTCATTTTGGGACCTAAATGGTTGGTAATTCAAACCGTTCATCTCATGAGCCCACGGTCTACCTAAGCAATAGCCCTATATCGATCTAGATCGTTGGAATTGTGGGCATCCATTGTCCCCCTAAGGCGTGTAGTGAAAAAGATCATAGTCTAGATGAGATTTTGTTGCAGCCTATCTAAGATGTTGTCCAGAGAGCCATGGCCTTGTACTGCAGTGGCACTAGAAGGGCCTCTTCTGTGCCAAGGTCATGGGTTATGGGTTATCCATAAAAAATCAGTTTGCCTAAAAAAAATGATGCTAGTCTAGAAGATAATATAATCTTAAAAACTTATCATCAGACAGCTCGAATATTTTGATCCATGGAAGCTTTGTTGATGAAGATTTAGGCTCCATTATATTCCTTTTGTAGAAACCTAGTGCGGTTATGGCTAGAGGCAAACGGGTGGAAAATAAAAAGCCATTTTCAGCCTAGCATGGTTTATTTTGGTTGTAGCGTAGGTGCGATGATTTACTTTACACGCGTACTGCCCAGTCTAAGATGGGCGTAGTGCCAAGTCTAAGATGGTCTAAGTATCCCAAGGACAATAATCTCTTGTGGGTGAGATATAGATGTCAAATCTAGCTAAAAGATAAAAATTTAATTTGCATGGAAATTAATTTCATCCTGCTAATTTGTAACCATCAATGCGACCTTGAAGTCACAGGTTTAAGGTGTGAAAATAGCCTCTTGCAAAATGTAAGGTAAGGCTGCGTACTACTGACCCTTGTAGTTCGCACCTTCCCTGGACTCCATATAGGCGGTAGCTTTGTGCACGGGTCTGCCCTTCGACTTTGTAACCACGTTTGTCCATTCTAAGTTCTCACAACAGACAACTAAGTGCTTTCTAGGAAAATAATCATTATCATCAAGACCTTACTGCAATTACGCGTCGGCCACGTGAATTTTTTTCTAGGATTTCCCTCTATTAAATGTTATATAGCTTGGTTTCTAAGAAAGTGGAGCAAATGGAAATTAATTTCTTAAGAAATATATTTGTGTGGAAGTCGCTTTCTTGCCAACCGAACTGGCCCGAAAGGACACCTTAAACTTGCCTTAGCTCCCTAAAAACGACAGGCAAAAGGACTCACAAATGCCACCTAAGTCAATCATCAAATTAACTGTTCATATTTAGAGCATTAACATAAAAGGAGAGCCTTAGTTTAATAGTAAAAGTTATTGTGGTGTGACCTTGAGGTCACGGGTTCAAAATGTAAAAATAGTCTCTTACAAAATGCAAGATAAAGCTGTGTACTTTAGGCCCTTCTGGTCCGCCCCTTCCTTAAACCCTGCATAGGCAAGAACTTCGTGCACCAAAACGGCCTTTTATTTAGAGCCTTAACATGGAAAGTTACTCTTTTGTTACCCGACTGTCCAAAAGTTGAGAGCTCCAACGGAAACTGAAATTACGGGAGTTTCTTGATCAAACCATAATGGGTCCCAACTAATGAATGGTCTAAGCCTATGAGTAAGTGGGCCCTACTTATACTTTTTCCATACTATTTTTTATCACAAATAAATCCAAAAACCCTATAATAATTCAAGAAAGAACGGCTGTTTCCTGACCTTACAAGTACAAATCATACTTCTGAGAAATATATCACTCTGTTGGTAGAGATGTTGATGTGAGTCATTCCAATGAAAGAACAACCCCGCAGCCCCTAGCACGATATGGGCAACTTGCCTTTTTCTGTCACAGGCATTGGACTCTCTTTTGCAAAGGATCAAAGAAAGTGCAATAGATGGGACCCACATCATGTTATAGGGGCCCACCAATCAGATCTGCTCACATTGATAGATCTCCTACAATGAACTTTCAAATGTTTCATGATGGACAGGACTATAAAATAGAAAGAAAATAATTCCAAGAATGGGTTATTCAGGCAAAAGGGAGAGAAGAAATGATGGAGAAGAGATCAAGGAGTCATGGCTGGTCATGGCTTGAGCCCATACTTATAGGTGTAAATCATGGACCTACTTCACATAACGCGAGACATATATGGACTGGTTTGGGACACACTGAGGCTACCAATTGGATGGTTTGGAGCCTGGATGGGGCCTGGTGCAGATGATTGGATGCGAGGGCTCTCACATAAGGACCATATGCTTTGAACACGGCAAAATGCATGAAAGGACTAAAGTGGGAGTACAGTATTTTATTGGACGTTACAAAAACGTACATGCCATATGATTTGGAAACATACAGGTAGAGATAATTGAATAATAGGACCCGTTTGACATGTGGATAGCTGTTCGTGCATTATGTTATCCTTGGATTTGCTATTCCCTTGTTTTTGGATGCTAAAAGAACAAAATGCCTTGGAACAAACGGCTTCAAGTTTCGGGCTATTTTATCTTTGCTTTTATCTCACTTGGAATATGCTTGGTTGTAGTTTTGAGTTGTCACATTTTTTTTCTTTCAAAGAAATGTTAGATTGAGGAGAATGTATGAGTAGTTTGTTTTGCACTTCTTTTCTTGTAACTAAAAAATAAATAAATAAAGGGGAGCCTTGGTACAACAATAAGAGTTGTTATTGTGTGACTTTGAGGTCACAGGTTTAAGACATGAAAATAGCTTCTTGTAAAATGTAAGATAAGGCTTTATATTATTGACCCTTGTAGTCCATCTTCCCTAGTATAATGGCCCACATTTTTGAGAAATAAAGAAACATTATATTTGTAAATTATGCAAAATTTTAAAGTCAATTATTTACTATTATAGTATAAAAGTGAGTTTAAATAAACCTAAACAAATTTCTTAATTTTAACTCATTAAGTAAATTATGTAGAGTTAGAATATTACTAATAAAAAATTTAATCTAGCAAGAGTTGATAACCTAAGCTAATTGTAGCTAAGCAGTCCTAAGTATAGTTTGTCAAGGTGAGGTTTAGACTTCAAGTCACCTCCCTAATCATTTTTAAGAAGAAATTACATTTTTATGTTAGTTTATTTAATTAATTAATTATTTAGTTATTGTGAATTTTTGCCATGTGGACATCTAAATATGGAAACCACGTGATACCATACACATCCTATGTGAAGGAAATGGGAGAGTAAATTAGTTAGAAAAATTGTTGCAAATAATTAACATCAGATGATAATCCAATGGTTATAGACAAAGGGAGTAATAAATAAATAGGTATAAAACTGAGCCTTTAGTCATCCAATGGCTCAAAATAAAAGATATCAAAATTGAAAACAATCTGATGATTGAGATTAGAAAACTCATTAAACTAAGTAATAAATAATAAGTTACAAATGTGTAAAAGAAAAGGGTTAAAAACTGAAATGAAATAAGGAAGTTCTCCTTATTTCATTTTTGCGTTAAACAGCTGAAAAAAAGAAGAAAACGCAAAATAGCAGAAGAGAAGAAGAAGAAGAAAATTGTAGGGCTTTTTGCATGAAAGCCTGGAAGAGGAAAACAGTCGAGGAAGATGGGTTTTCTTTTCCTCCTAAAGCGCAGGGAAGAGAGGAGAGATTTTGGGTTTTCTTTGTGAAGAACCAAAGAAGAAGAAGAAAACAGACGGCATAAGAAGAGAAGGAGAACTGGGGCTTTTGTATGGAAGCCCTAGAAAAGAAACTAGAAGAGGGAAGAGGGATTTGGCTGAAAATGCAGAGAAAAGAGGGTTCATTTTGCGGTTTTATTCTTGGGAAACAAGAGGATATCTAGATTTGGAAAGTGTGCAAGGAAAAAAGCATTTATAAGTAAGGGGAAAATGGGTTTTTACTTGTTTAGATTTAACTTTGATTATTATTTTTTTAAATCAGTATTTGTAAGCTTTGATTTACTTCGAAATTTTCTGGTTATTACTAACATAAATATTTGAATTATGATAATGATAAAATTCTGTTGTATTGAAACTTCAAGCGGTAAACTTTTGAAACATGTTTTATAGGATAGCAATCTATGGTTTTGCATTTACAAATAGTAGTTGTGTTTTTGAATCATGTTGTATATAATTAGTAATCTATTGTATTAAAACTTTTCGACAGTAATCATAGTTTTGATTGTTTCATAATTACCTTCCTCGTAATTTGATTTCTAATGTAATCTGTAATTGTTGGTTAATAAAAATTTAGATAGAGTATGAAGTTTTTATACTACAAAACCCCGATACTTTGATATATATGCTACACAGTGACTTGATGTCAAAACTCATTTACACTAAAAAATTTATATCTGATATGTTTAATAAACTATTATCCAGAAGTAATTTTTATTTCTGAGATAGATATGAAGTTATACAATTGTAAAAATAATATTTTCAGAAATTAGATTACATTCAAATTTAACTAATCATTCCATTTAGAAGACTTCTATGGATGATGAATCGAATATCCCTATGTGAGTAAGCATGAGTTGTAAAAATTGGAATACCATTCTATGTTGATTTACATACAGTTAGGAACTTTTTATATTAACTGGCAGCCGAAAAACAAATCCTATATTGTTATACAAATAGTTAACTTTCTATGACTGCCCTTTATAAAATTGCTAGTTAGGTTAATTGGTACTGTTTAAAGATTTCTACTAAATTAACAGTCATTGAAAATTTTAGAACTATTAACAAGCTTTTAAACATAAGTTTCTAATGATTTTATTATGAAATAGATAAACAGAGTTAGTTGTTGATTTAGTATTATAGTAAGTGATCTGTTATAACGTTGATTCCATCTATTGGATCGAATATCAACCTATATAGTAGTCCTAGTTTTGTTTAATTCATAGAATCTAAGCTTACAAAGGAAGAAAATTTTGGAAGAACTCAACCCTTTTGGTTATAGTTATAAATATGTAAACTATAATGTCAATAAATCAATCACTAAATTTCAGACAACAATAGTATTCTAATACATTGAAACATTGACTAATTTATAACATTCTAAAATGAGTTATTTGTTTATATGAGTATTATATTCATCTAATCGATTTCATACTTATTTTGAAGTTGAAATTCTGTTGTCATCGTAATTAGTAAACTATAAGATACGTAGTATACAGTTTTGTTTACAAAACAATGAGATAGTTATATATAAATATATGTGTGTGTGTGTGTGTGTGTAATGTAACTACATTATATTTTCTTTGTTAGTTACAAACTATCATTCTTTTAGAAATAAGGTATAGATATTTCTGCTTAACATAGAATAAGTTATGTGTTAAGAACTTATGATCTTTTCTAAAGTCCTAGTTTCAACTATAATAAACTCCATTTCTTTAAATGATATTACATATGCATCCAGAGTAGGAACCCTAAATATATGTTTAGTTTGGATGCAATGTATTGATGGTTTTGAAGTAATAAGATTAAGTTAAAATACATTAAAAACAAATAAATTAATATTTGAAGATTTTCTTATATAAGTAATAGTGACATTAGGATAATGACCTTAATAAGAAAACTATAATGAGTAATGAGTGAAATCATTAATATAGAAAGATAATTATAAGATTGAAAAAATAACAAAGTAGGTTGAATATCTCACCAAAAGTAAAGTGAAGTGGAATGTTTTATAAACATAATAGGTTGAACAATCTCAAAAAGTAAGTACATGTTATAAATTGTGTATTATAGTAAAAGAAATAAAAACAAATTGATTTGGATCTTATTAATTTGTTTTTGTAAAAGAGAATTTCTTATATAAATGGTTTCTTAAGAAAAGTGTTGTATACGAAAGTATTCTAATGATTATCTAGTTGAAATTCTATTGTTATGTCTAAAGACATGATTTAGATAAGTTGGATGACCAGTTAGACATCAAATACATGATTTAACTTGAGTTGTAAATTAGATTCTTAAGAATTGTTTTACACCAAGTGAGTAGTTGGTTAGACACTCACGCTAGCTATGTATGACATAAGACCAGCTTGGCCCCTGATTTCTTTTGATATAGATATTAGTATATGATTTAAGGGTAGAGGACATAAGATAGACTCCATCCTGTATTGATATGTTCCTTCCCATGGAGGCGGTGTAGTGGCCAAGGTATTCGAGCATGATTCTGATGTATAGCAGAGCCGTAGCTTGCCGGCGGGCATTATGTTTTAAATATTTTTTTTATGTGAGACATGTTCGCACATGTCAGGATATCCTGGAATATTAGTGATCAATTTTGATAGTTGATGCTTCGTTAGATTGTGATTAATGATGCTAAATTGTTTTATTAAAATCTCTATGTCATTGAAGATTTCTTGAATTTTATGAACAATGTCTTGGGATGTATTAAGTTATACTTCACAATTCTATTCTAGGTGATTTAATTTATATGTATACTGATAGAGTTAATATGAAAATCGTATATCTTATAAATTATACTTAATAAATATGGATTTTGATTGACATGGTTTTATCTAACTTTGTAAATTCTCATTGTGAGTCATCGTACTCACCCACCTTACAGCCAACAATTTCAGGTGGAAGTTTTAATAAGGAGAAAAAGGCAATTTATTGAAGAGATCTTTAAAACTAGCAAAAGGTGTGACACTATTTACTTTCTAATTAAAATAAAGAGTTGTCTAGTTGTTATTAAATATGCATTGTTGTACTTAATAGTTGGTAGATTTTGAGTGTATTTGGGGCTATAACTAGTATAAAGAAAGAAAGAAATTTTTAAAATCTTTATATTATATTAAATCTTATCAAATGCTATCAGGTATTTTCACAAAGCATGCGTTAAATGCTAAAGTTAAAAAAACAGAGAAAACTCTGCCGAAATTTAGATAGAAATGCATAATTTTAGTATTTAGTTTTCAACAAAAAAAAGGGGGTCAAAATTCTGGGTCATCACACCCAGAACCTGAATACACGGGAGCTACGTGCACCGGAAAAATGTTATTGGGAGCTTGCATGTTGATTTATTAATGTTTCAATGATAATGGCTTAGAAGTACTAGAAATTGTATAACTCCATTGAAAAAACAGGAAGAAAGGAAAACTGTAAAATAAAATTATCAAAATTATGAGCCGTGTTGGATTGTATAATACATGGGGACACCGTCTTCATCACTTCATGATCATGAGATGCATGGGATTATAAAATAATCAGTGGCATGCACATGGGAAACACTCTTCATGCGGTGCATGGGATTGCTAAAATAAAATTAATTTGCAAAGTCATTTCTTATGGAGGAAGACATGAAAATGGTAGTGATAATATAAATAAATAATATTAATACCAATTTCACTTATTATAAGTCTAGTATTGATAATAAAACTATTATAATATGATCTAAAATTAGATACTATACTAATTGCTACTGTGACAAGGATTTTTTTTAAATGGTTGGTAAGTTTTATTAAATAAAAGCATGAGAAATGCTAAAGATATTTACAGCCATGCAAGAAAAGAGTGAGAAAATAAACAGTCAGCCAACACCTTCCAGATTAAACGTGTTTATCCAAAGGACAGGGTGGTTGACACCGTGCTTGGTCCTTTCATTAGTCATGGAATTGGCTGATCCAAGAGTGTGAATGATCTTATGCTGTCCATTTTGAGTATACCTAGTCATTTAATCTCAAGATGAAACGTGTTCCTCAATTTTGTATGCCATTCACTGAATAAACTAACCATACACAAATTGTTAGACGTTAAAAAAATAAAATAAAAATTGTCAGTTGCCCAAATTACCAAGAAAATCCATCTTGCATTAATATCTTTCGATCAAAAAGAAAATTCTTGTTAAGTTCCAAGGCATCTTAAATAACAAAATCATGTTGTGGGTATTATAAATAAGATGCATATAAATATTACAAGATTTCATGTGGTTAGAGCCAAGCTCAACTATTACCCATGGTTAATTTCTAGTCCATTAGATCAGTGATGTTTGATTGGGTTATAAAATCAGCCTTCTATTAATGTTTGTGCATGTAAAGGATGGAAGGGGAGACTCAGTGCAATGGGAGAGTTATCCTTATGTGATCTTGAGGTCATAGGTTCAAGGTGTGAAAACAACCTCTTACAAAATGCAAGATAAGGTTGTATACTATTAGCCCTTGTGGTCTGCCCCTTTCCCGAACTCTGCATACCGGCATACGTGGGAACTTCATGCACTTGGGCTGCGTGGTAAAGGATGATATTATGTTATATATCCTATTTTTTGCTCAAGGCTTGAAAAATCAAAATCCATGATTGACAGCTATGGATTTGGTTTTATGAGAGAGGATATGAATTCCTGTAACAAAGACACCATTAATGGGTTAAGAGGGACAAAAGAGTAGAAAGTCAAGTATGATAGGAAGAAGAAGAAAAGGATGGGTGAAGAAGAGATTTGGAGGTTACATCTAATCTATAATTTCCCTGTCATCTTTTTTTTTCTCTTTCTAATTTTGGCATTTGACAGCCATCTATTTAAGTGAACCATAGGAGTGGAAGCTCTTTTGGCTGTCACAAAGTGCTTCTATAATAGAAGTTGGGGGGGTCCAGTCCCATTCAACAAAGAACAATCGCAGTCTTCAACCATTGCGGCCACTGTTGCCACCACCGCCATTGAGTTCGGCCAAACAAGATAAATGGTTCGCATCTTACAAAAACCTCCCTAACTACCATCACGAAAAGGGAGACCGTCCCCCAAAATGAAACAGCAGCTAGGAAGTAAACTTTCATCCCATCGTGCAGTTGCACTGAGAAGGGATATTGCTGGACCTCTTGCAAGGTTTTCTTGAGAAGGGAGCCTTAGCGCAAAGGTAAAAGTTGTCCTTGTTTGACTTTGAGGTCACGGGTTCAAAGCGTGAAAAGTCTCTTACAAAAATACAAGATAAGGCTGTGTACTATAGACTCTTATGATCCGCCTCTTCCCCATACCCCACATAAGTAGGAGCTTGGGGTGCACTAGAACTGCTTTTTTTCTTGCAAGGTTCTCCTGCTTTATTTTGGTTAGCTTTTGGATGTTCAAGTGATGGGCTGGAAAAGGGACATCTAAAGCAATATTGCTGATGGATACGGATCCGATGTTCTCAATTATTGAGTGGCTAATCACATTATAGCTTTGTAGGAGCTGTTGGGTGGTGTCTATGCGCGTAATGAAGTAGATGGACTTTTATGTGCAAAAAGTAGATGCAAGGCTTAGGATGTTAGGTAATCCACACACCACTAATCATGGGCCAATGAACCAGCCCCATTTTGATACTCAATCCTCAGATGATGCGAATTATCCAATTAAACATCAAAACTTGCTACGTGCCATGCACCGAAAATAATCTCTACAGGGTGATCTTAACAACTATCAATCAGTAGCAGAAAAAGTAGATGCCCTCAAGGTTCAAAAACAACGGCAAGAAAGTCTAAGATGAACAGTCTGGATCGCCAATTCCATTGGCCCCCCTGAGATTCATCAGTTCATAATTCAGGGCTGTCCATACAAAAGTTGACTTTAAGTGGAGGCGATGAGAACCACACCTCGTTAAGTTGTTCACAATGTAGCCCGTTGAATTTGAGACCTTATTGTTAAATTATGAGTGCAAGGCGTGACTTTGCCGTCGTGTGATCTTTAGGTCACGGGTTCACAGTGTGAAAATAACCTCTTGTAAAATGCAAAATAAAACTGTCATATTATAGACCATTGTGATCTGCCCCTTCCTCACCCTCGTATACGTGAGATTTTCCCGTAACAAGATTGGATTTTAATCTTGTTATGGGAAAATTTGCTGAAATCAAGGCTTTTTGGATAGCTAAGGTACGTATGCGTCCTTATAATGACTTTCTAGGGATCAAGTCCGTGTAACTGTGGCCCACTGACCACATTCTTATTTCACCGCTCGACGGATGATCCTAGCCTCTCAATCTTTAGTAGCATTTCAACATACAAAATCAACCGTCTAATTACAGACGTGTTCTCTTGTGAAGATATCATTGCCGTTTATCTTCATGTTATTCTCGACATAGTTGGTAATTTAGACTTCAACGATGCAGCTCTAATTGAACAAATAAGATACGGCTATAATCGAACCAACGGTTCAGATGGTGAAAAAGTGGTCCCCTCATTTACGTTTAGTTTCCATACAACGTAGTCATGCTGTAGGCTGCTGCAACTTTTGCACTCTAATCTATCAATATGATGGAACACAGGGTGATTACCATGAGTATAACATGTAGCATCCTGAATTGGTGGAACCAATTGGGTGTAACAAAATCCCACCGCTGAAACTTCAGGGCCCACAAATAATTATGCATAGCCACCGTACGATCTCACTGCAAACTTTGCAGATTGATAGTATAAAAGGGCAGCTCTGGTGCATGAAGCTCCGGCCAATGCAGGGTCTAGGAAAGGGGTGGCCCACAAGGGTCTAGATTATACAGTTTTACCTTGCATTTTGCAAGAGGCTGTTTCCATGCCTTAAACCCGTGACCTCAAGATCACACGAAAACAACTTTTACCTTTGCGCCAAGGCTCCCTTCCAAATTGCTGGTTGGGCACAAAAGGTACACTAACCGTTTATAAAACTTTGACAAATGTTCATGAAAAATTTGAAAAAAAAAATCAGAAATAAATTAATTATCATATCCGAGTTAAAGTTTTTTATTTAAAAATATAACTGGATTTATAAATACCATTTAATAAATTATTGGTAAATTTTAAATTATACGAGATAAATTTATGTTAATTTTTTGAATTTTGCTTAGAATTACAAAAATAAAAAAACTTATGATAGTTCAAAATTTTATGATCGCAACAATCATGACGGTAAGAAATGATTCTAGCATATAAAAGCAAAGGTTTGGATACAATGCAGAATCTAAAATAATTCAATCTTCCTATAATTGGGCTCCTTAGACAATGGAACTAAGATAAAACAGATGAACGAACCCGATCAGCCAAACGTGGGTCCATTATATACATTTTTTGGTGCCTCAGTGCGACATGCCACGAGCTCCCGTTTGACCGCAGCATTCCTGAAATAACAAACCGTCTCGGGACCCAATCCGGCTCGCATGTCCAAACCGCCGTCCAGCCCAAGAAAAACCGATCAAGCCACGTTCTTCATCAATTGGGAGGACACGTGTCTTATTTCTGTTGGCTAACTCTAAGCATCCGATGTCCCGGTTCGTTCACTTTTTCGGTCTCTATCCTATTATAAAACCTCGCAACGAGGCACTTGGAACTACGGCCTCAGTTTTTTCTTACTTCCCCCGTTCACATTCTGTTAGGCTGGCAATGGCGCCAAAAGCTTGCCGTTCTTCCACGGAACTCCCGGTGCTCCGGCAACTTCTTCTTCTGGTGGCTCTGTTTCTCCTAGCACCGGATCTGTCCAATGCCGGTCATGACTATGGCGACGCTCTGAGGAAGAGCATTCTCTTCTTCGAAGGCCAGCGTTCCGGCAAGCTTCCTCCGGATCAGCGCGTGAAGTGGCGTAGAGATTCAGGACTCAAAGACGGAGCTGATCACGGAGTAAGTATTAAGTAAATCTCTTAAATGCTTTTTGCCTGACCTGACACACTGACCGGAGATTTCTCCCCGCAATGTGAAATTTCTCCCGTTTCTTCAACTCTTCAGAACTTTCACAATGTGCTAGAAGCAGGATGTCCGCTAGAACTCCGAACGCATTTCACCATGATTTGATATACGGACAGGGTGTATCTCCGGGCAGTGTGAATTTCTCCTATTTCTTGAAAATTTCAGAACTTCACATTATGCTACCGGAAGGATCTCAGAGAGAACTTCAAATGCATTCTGCCGGAATCTGACACACTGCCGGATATTTATTCGCATGCTTTGAATTTCTCGTATTTCTTGAAATTTTCCCGAACTTCCATGATCGGAAAGATGTCAACCAGAACTCGCGATTTGCTTCTTTTTTTCTGGCGTCAGATTTCTTTCCAAATCTTTATCTATGTAGGTACATTATCACCAAAATGGTTACACTTTTCTTACTGCTTTCATTTCCCTTCTTTTCCATCCACTCCAAATTCTAAGAAAAGCAAAAACATAAAAAAATTTCGTTTTCGAGGATTTCACTTTTCCTGTGATCTCATTTTCACATGTCCGTTAGTTTGTCTTACTCACTATTTCACCGCGCTATTAAAAGTCGAAATAACGGTGGAAATGAGCAATCCAATAATAGATAAAAGCAAAAAATAATATAATAAACGGAAAAATAATTTCTTGATTTCCGTTTGTGGATAATAAGTTCAGGGAGAAAACAATCCGTAGATTTAAGTATCCATTGTTTGTTATATTTTAGCCTCTAATTTTCAGCCTTAAGAAGTAGGTAAAATTAATTACGAACAAACTTTTGGAGATTCTACGACTATTAACTCCTAATAAAGAGGGGACTATTACTGTCCGCGGACAATTTTATCCTCGGTTTGTTATTTCAGTTTTTTGGCAGGAAGGATAGTAAATTAGAGCTGAGCTTATATATTTTTTCAGGTGAACTTAAGAGGCGGTTACTACGACGCCGGCGACAATGTGAAGTTCGGTTTTCCGATGGCTTTCACGACGACGGTGTTAGCTTGGAGTGTCATCGACTTTGGGAAGAATATGGGGCCGGAGTTGACGAATGCCGTTAACGCCGTTAAGTGGGGGACGGACTACCTGCTAAAAGTAACGGCGGTTCCTGACACCGTCTTCGTCCAGGTTGGCGACGCGTTCTCCGACCACAACTGCTGGGAGCGTCCCGAGGACATGGACACGCGCCGTACGGCTTACAAGGTGGACAGGGCCCATCCGGGATCCGACGTGGCAGGCGAGACCTCCGCGGCCCTCGCCGCTGCTTCCATCGTCTTCCGGAGGAGCAACCCGGGTTACTCCCGTCTCCTCCTTGATAGAGCCGTTAGAGTAAGTCGCTTTGGTTCACGCGATTTCTTCTATTCATTTCCCTTTGTACAGGAGCATGTGAGGGTAGCATCTCTAAACGGTAGCCCGAGGGTACCACTACGCCCTACGTGGGACCCATCACACTTGGATGTATGAATGCTTACATGGGGTGCCATCTCGTGGCAGTTAACCCCCACTTTTACACGAGGGACACTACTATGGTTGATCTACCGTTCATTTATTTCTCTGTCATTGGATCTCTTTTTGCTCAAAATCCACAATAACCGAACAACTCTAGCATTCCAATGGATAGGTCGTCGACGGTAGAGTTGTCCGATTGGCATGTATTCAGTGGTGGGGCCCGTTTCAGCCTCATCATAACAGCTAACTAGGGATATGTCACGCGCGAAATGGTCGCCATATCAGCATCAACATAGTGGTTTAGAATATGAACGGTTTAGATCGGCAATTACCCTCTCGTCTTCTACGCGCACAGACACAGTAGTATCTGCATATAACGGACTCCTGTTATTAGTTTTCCATTTGGACCTTTTCTCATTCCTCTTTCTCGCTTCGCTTTCAGGTCTTCGAGTTTGCCGACAAGTACCGGGGTGCGTACAGCAATAGCCTGCGGGCTACGGTTTGCCCTTTTTACTGTGACTTCGACGGGTATCAGGTGACCGTTGGATGACCGAAAAAGAAAGTCCCAATCGTTGGATTTTCTCTGCATCAGTCCTGATTTTCTCGTTTCTTCTGATTTACTAGGACGAGCTGCTTTGGGGAGCGGCTTGGTTATACAAGGCTTCGTCGAGGCGCCAGTATAGAGAGTACATAATGAAGAACGAGGACATACTGGGAGCCGGAGACAATATTTATGAGTTCGGTTGGGATAATAAGCATGCCGGGATTAACGTACTCGTTTCCAAGGTAAGCAGGATGAATCTCCTTTCATGCACCCAAAATGATATTTTCACTCCTTTGTTGATCTGAAAAGTAGTGGGACTTCTCACTTTATTTGACCCTGTTCTGATCAGTCGGTGAGCAGCTTTTTGGGGACTTGAAACTCTGCCAGCCTGTGGCTGTAAGAGCTAAAAAGGAAAGGACAAAATTAGGACGGGAGTAGCATTATCAGATATGGGATTGTGGATATCGTTTTATTTACTAATATTAAATATCTTTCCTTTGTTTTTCTTGTCTTGTCGTTCGGTCATTGTAGCGTGTCTATGACGCATCCTTAGGTCACGGGGCTTAGAATTGATGTCGACCTTCAATTCCCTCATCCAATGGTGCGGGTGATGAGATCGACGGTCCTGATCACCATGCATCTGCCAAAATCTCTCCTGTGGAAATCACCTACTTACGGTTACAGTACCAATCCAAAAACGAAAAGAAAAAGAATTTCCTTTTGTAGATTCTGATTTCTCCAGTCTCCTTGAGATTGCCTGATGAGGAAAACATGGGCGGGTAGCTCTCTCCGCCTTTGATGACATTTTAAAGAGGTTGATCCCATCACATTCCATTGCTTTTCTCAACAAATGTGGGCAGCATATTCTTGCTCCCATCTTTACATGACGAAATTGCCCTCCGTGGAAAGGCTGGGGATACTTACACGAGTGGTAGAATGTGGAAACCAACACGGAGTCAAATGTCTCAGTAAAATATATCGGGGATGCAGCCATTTATGATCCGAGTCCCAAAATCAGCAGACCAGACACCACCTGACTGGAGCGGTACTTGCATTCAATAGTATAAGACATCCCTTTCATGCTCATATATCGAGTAATTCTTAATTAGTAGTTTGTACCGGCAAACGACATTAAATATCACGTGGCAGCCACCTCGATGATCCGTTGGATTCTCCCTCTTCTGCCACGTTCACATGAACTCTAGCTATGCCGTACTACTTGTCATGCCATCCATTTCATAGCCGGTTTTTTATAAAAATGTCATTGCAATAAATTTCTAACGTTTTTTTTTTATTTTATTTCTCTCTCTTAATATATTCTAATAGACCTGGTAGCTCAACGGATTAAATTTTCGATTTTGGCCACTCAGGTCAGTGACTTTAACATTAAAAGTTTTAGTAAAACTTATAATATAATATAAATCGATTATAATGAATCTAATAATACAGTTAGAATATATTAACAGCGAAAATTTAAGATGAATAACAATGCTTTTAGAAAAAAATTAACAAGAAAAGAGAACGAAAAACTAACGAAATGTTAATTCTATAAAGTTCATAAAAATTTAGTGGCAAACTTGCAAAATTCAAAAGATGCTCAATGCCTTATCTTCTGCATCTAATATTCCATTGCCCTTCCAGAGGACCAATGATCAGCTGCTCAACCAGTGGGATCTGACCTTTTTAATTACTATAAAAGATCATACTAGCACTTGTTTGCTTGAGTAAAACAGTGCAAATCAATGTGGGCACTTTTAGTTTACTCAGATCGTAACTCCTCTTCCATTGATTTGCAGCAAGTGGCGATGGGAAAGGCTAACTATCTGCGGTCCTTCAAGGTGCGAGCGGACAACTTCATCTGTTCGCTGCTGCCCGGAGTTTCTCACCCTGACATTCAATATTCGCCGGGTATATATAATATATTTCCTCTGAAAAGCTGATACATTTTCATGGCCAACTCTTGGTAGCCAGCAAATTAACAAAGTCAGTCTAAAATCAGGTGGGCTTCTCTTCAAAACGGGTGGAAGTAACATGCAGCATGTAACGTCTTTATCGTTCTTACTTCTTGCCTACTCCAACTACATAAGCCATTCCAACGAGAACGTGCACTGCGGCCAGATCACCGCCACGCCAGCTGCTCTCAAAAGGCTGGCCAAACGCCAGGTAAGCTCCCTTTTACTTGCTATGTTACACGCATTAAGAAAGTGGAGGGTGGGTACGCAAAAACCTTCGTGGGGTTTGCTTAGATTTGTTAATTTCTGCCCTTTATCTTAAACGAAGCTCAGCAGAACACAAAGATGGGGGAATGGGGTAGAACAGCCACTCACTGTGATCATCCATACGCTACTTAACCCTATAGATGAAACTGAGAGAGATTGGCACCGTTGGATCAAGAGCGCACCACAGAGATGGGACCGACTCTTTAGGAAGCAATTATCAAGGGCTCCATCGACACTGGACGTTGCAGATAGAGTTTGAAGATAAAAGGGACCCACAATGCTGGACCCCTCTCACAAGTTAATTGATGGGATAATATTATGTTAAAAAAAGAGGGTTAACTGGGTGCACAAAGCTTCCTTCTATTTGGCGAATCTGTAACCGCCATGTCAGTGTCAACTCAACCATTGCTCCAAGCTTTTCTTCTGATTAATCACCCAGAATCTGGGAAAAGCAAAATGCCGACAAGATTCATTTGCTTAATTACGCTACTTTCTTACTGTAATTCATTAGCTAATATATTATGGACCTGACCATATCTGTCTCTAAATAAAATTTCAGAATATAAAAAAGCAAAATACAACAACATTCATTTGCCCTAATGCTTTTATTTGTTTGGATTATATTGCTCTAATGCAATACTTTACAGGTGGATTACATTCTCGGAGATAATCCCATGAAGATATCGTACATGGTGGGATACGGCCCACGGTACCCACGACGGATACACCACCGCGGCAGCTCGCTCCCGTCGGTTCGAGCCCATCCCGCCCACATTGGCTGCAAAGCGGGCTCTCGCTACTTCCTCAGCCCAAACGCCAATCCTAACATTTTGGTCGGTGCCGTGGTTGGTGGGCCGTCCAACAGCTCGGACAACTTTCCTGATTCGAGACCATTTTTCCAACAATCGGAGCCCACTACCTACATTAATGCTCCATTAGTTGGCTTGCTTGCTTATTTCACCACCCATGCAGCCTGATGGTAGCTTGTAAGAGCAAAGGTTGCTTGATAGTAGGCAGGCAGGGTAAAAATAGCTCCAATTGTTACATCATTCATCTTGATAAAGCAGCATTTTGTAATTACTGAGGCCTTCATTTTGTTATTTCTGCTCCATTTCTTCTTTTTGGGCTTCTTTTACTTTACTTTTTTCGTAATGTGTGCTTGTTGGTCTAATAAGCTGAATTAAAAGCAAAGTTAACAGGTGCCTTTGGATCTATATTCTGAATGATAAAAACAAGTGAAAGCTTTCATTTTATCCATGTCAAGTGGACACTACACAGCCAAATTGCCGACAGCCCCCTTCCAGAGTTGCTTTCATTTTTATTTTCTCATAAAGGGTGATCTATGTTCCAACTGAACTGAGAAATGGGCCACCCATGTCATTGTGTAGCGAAGTTAATTGCTCCGAGTCCAAATTGAATGGGCCGGAAGTCAAAAATAGCTCCCTGGATGACTAGATTTGAATATAACCAATTTAGTAAATAGGCTTAGTAAGCAATACTGGAGTCTTCATCTATTTAGCCTTGCATGTAAGCTCCAAAATCCAATTCTCTACGGAAATTTATCGGTCTCAATAATCTAAATGATGTCTCCAGAGCCCATCATTATTTGCAGCTTGCTCAAGAAGGCTACCCTCTCAAATATCATTCAGGGTTCATTTAGGTCTGTGCGCACCATTCTATCCGAGACGGCTTCTCCATTGCCGGCTTTCCTTTTACTCGTTGTCGTCGCGCATTCACAACCGTCCATGACTAGAGGGTTATTGCTTGATTTGATCCCCTAATCAGAAGATCCACTGTTACTATCTTTCCAGTGGAGTTAACAGCAAAGATAATGTATAGTAATGTGATCCAACGCACCGAATGCATCAGAAATTCTAAGCCTGAATACCAGTGGCTTATGGCCATTGAACGGGGTTGTTCCTTGACAAACCTGTCACAAGTTATTCATAAGTTATGAGCTGGACTACCAACGTCTGTAAGTTGTTCTACATTAGGGGCTGTTTGGCGTGAGAACAATGACCACAAGTTAAGTCATTCATAAAGGGAAGCTCTGGTGCACGAAGCTCTTGCCTATGGGGGTTTGGGAAAGGAGTGGACCACAAGGGCCTATAGTACACAGCCTTGCCTTGTATTTATGCAAGAAGCTGTTTTCATGCCTTGAACCTATGACCTCAAGGTCACATGAATACAACTTTCACCATTGCTCCAAGGCTTCCCTTCAAGTTAAGTCATTCATGACTGGTGATATTCTTTTATGTGCTTTTGCATTTTTGGGCACAAGCGAGGAATTAAGAGGCAAATCAAACACACTTTTAATCATTCACTCTTCTAAATATAATGCTCAGCCAAAAGGAAAACAGACTCGAACTTATGACCAAGAGTATTCAAGGAAAGGTGTGAGCTATCTAAAACCAACTGCAATAAACATTTGTTGGCACTTTCCCTTTTGCTTCTTTTTGTTACAAGCAAAGAATTATAAAGCAATTAAATCACTCAAACTGTAACTCTCATACTCTTCTAATCAAAGTCTAAGCCAAAGGAGAAAGTAATGACTTGAGCTGGCAACCAAGCTTCATTTAGGAGAAATGCCAGGTTGTTACTAGCAACTATGCTGGAGGCTTTTCCCTTCTATTTGCAGGCTCATAACATATATAAAATTATTTAAATATAGATAAAAAAAAGTAATGCTAAAACCTCGGCCTGTTGGTTCTTGAATAATTTTATTAACCTCTTATTAAGGCTGCAAATATCAGAGGAAAGAAAAATACTATCCCGAAATAAGTTAATCCATGATTTGTTGTTCTCATGGCAAATAGCCCCATGCGGGCGTTCGAAGTTTTGCAAAACCTAACCATCACATCTAGAGCTTTCAAGTGAACAGTCATAAACAATACCAAAAGGACAGTCCCGGTGCATAAAGTTCCCACCTATGCAGAGTCTGGAGAAGGGGCAAACTATAAGGGCCTAAAGTATACAGTCTTATCTTACATTTTGCAAGAGGCTGTTTCCACGCCTTGAACCCGTGACCTCAAGGTCACACGACGACAACTTTTACCGTTGCTGCAAGGCTCCACTTCAGTTATAAACAATACCTGTAGCAGTGAAATAGACAATGATATTTGAGTTTTGAAGAAGAGATTAAGTCAAGTAGCTAGGTATTAACATCTACACGGACCAAATTAAAGCCCACCAACGTGATGCAGGTGAGTCTCAATGTATAACGGAGCTGTCACCTTCACTTCCAAAGTTACTTATTCTCTTGGTCTCTCCTTTGCACGTTTCTGCTTAATTATGAATTCAGAAATTATATTGAATAATCCAACAAGTTATCCAGAAAATTACAGTGACCATCATATTCATTGAACCAAAATGGAAATTAGATCGTTTGGCGCAATTCACAGTATGAGGATTAGGATTTAGATGTTCAAAGATTGGATTTTGTAATAAAGAATCCAATTATTTGTTTTCGGCCAAAATCTGTTTAGCAGTGTGCTCAAGAAACAAGGCCAATCTTTTCAGTCACGTTTACGGCGGCTGTGTGATGGGAACAGTATAACAGGGATAGAGACCTTATCTCCTTAGGGGAGTTAATGTATGTTCATCAATCATCATGCGCTGCTAACTGCAATTTTTTGGTGATCCAAACCTTTTATCTTATGGGTGCTGGCCTCTGAGGCCATGCCCAAGAAATCTCATACCAGACAATCTCATGCCTCCAATTGCTCAAGATTTTTGTCTTGTTTTTGTTTTTGAGAGAGAGAGAGACGAACAAATACTACACGTATAGACATTAAGGAATACAAAGGGGAGCCTTGGCGCAACAATCTAGTTGTCATCATGTAACCTTAAGGTCATGGGTACAAGGTATGGAAACATCTTCTTGTGAAAATGTAAGGTAAAACTGCGTACTATAGACCTTTGTGGTTCATCTATTCCTAGAACCCGCATATGTGGGAGCTTAGTGCACCGGGGCTGCCTTTTATAGTTGCCCAGTTTCTTCTCCAAGTTTAAGTGTTCCTTAAATCAATATTGATGGGGATAGTAAAGTGGAAGTTTTGTTTTACAGTTCTGGATAAAGTCGATTAATGATAACTTTGAAGCTAATGCCAAGAAACAAGGTAGGTGCTGCATAGAGATATACTATGCATCATGGAATTTAATTCCGCCTATCCGACCCATCGATTTTGGAAAGTCAATTAACCAAGAATCTGGATTTCACAACGTTTATAATAACGTGAATACTTTTTCACATGTTCTTAGGTCTGCAAATGATCTGGCGCATGCCCTCAGGAGTAGGCGTGTTTCATGTTCTTCTTTGCAGCTGTAAATTCTTATCTCCTGAATGACAGCCTAAGACCATTTCAAAAGAGAAATCCATTCCAAGGAAAGGTGGAAAAAGAATTCAATTCCATCTTAACTACCGGCTGGTTCAAGGAAATGTTCTAGACAGACGCTACGTATCAACCACTATCAAAATTTTGATAGATTTCCGACAATTAAGTTATCCTCGTGCAATGCACTCTGTGTGCCGAAGGCGCACACAATGCACCTATGGCCACCACACTTTCGGCGCAGCGGTTAAAGGGGGTGCCCAAATCCGCAAAGTCATTCCGTGAGAAACAATCTTTACTGCTTACTTGTTCCACATGCAGTGGTCAAGTGACTGTAGCTCCTAGGTGTTAGTGTTTCTGAGTCCTATGCCAAATGATAACTAAAATCTCATCCATGAGACTGAAGCCAGTCAATTTCTACACTAATTTGGTTTTTGACCGAGCATCATCGAAGAAGACATTTTCACTATCGATGTCGTGATCGTTAAGTTAAGATCAGATGAATGACATTGTCACTAGATCAATATCCTGATCTCCCTTAAACTATCTAAGCTGATTTGGGTAGTGAGTCTCTCTGGGACTGGAAAAATGGAGATTACATAATCACCCCATCATATGTTGATTATATGTTGATTAAGAATGAAGAAGAGCCTTGTACAATGGTAAAATCGTCGCTGTGCAACCTTTAAAATCATGAGTTCAAGATACGAAAACAGTCTTTTACAAGGCAAGGTTGCATGTTATAAACCCGTGCAGTCCAAAGTTTTTAAGTTACCTAATCCTTTTGATTTGACAGAGAAACAGGACGAGGTGCCAAGCAATGATGGAGCACAGGACCACGACTTGGCGCCAGACATGTGCTCTCTGTACACTTTAACCAAACCACCGCAATCCGGCGCAGGAGTTTCAGAAAAGATGTAACAGAAGCAATGGTCGGTTGACTCTTCCAACAAAGAAAATGAAAAGCAGCCCAACAACTTAGCCCGCACAAATAGTACAAAATCAAAGTCCGTCAAGTAATGCGCCAAAACAGGAACTATAAACCTCCTGGACGCACCTTTGTATGGACCATTGTATATAACCTGACCCGGAGATGAATCCTGAAAGCGACTCCATCGCCCATCCACAACTGGTAAAGTGATGTAGGAAGTAGGAAGATGGCTACCCAGATTCGGAGATTAACATCGATGTGACGTAAATCACCTGGTGAATGCTACTGCCATTGCCGATCCAGAATCGGGTCTAATAGACGAAGAAATTAGGAAATTAAGATGGCATATGGCCACCAAAATTTGGAATGGTTGTGTAAGCTACGTAAAGAGAGAGAAAATGAAACTCTTTGGTTCGCTTGGGCTTAAACTCTTACGCTTGTATGGAGGCAATGTACCTCTCGCTTGAGTTGGAGGAGCCGCAACTTAAGATTATTGTCTCTGTCTTTCTCACTGCAAGCATGAAAACGGCCGACCTCTTCTCTTCAAAGACAAAGCAACTTGGGAGGATGCTATTACTTTGGTTATCAACCAAAGTGATGTAAACCTCAACTTCAATGCAATGGAGTGATTGTGTTTGTGGTGGATGAGGGAAGAAATCAAAGTTAACGAGAAACTGAAATGAAAAGTTGGCTTCATTTGGATGAAATTCAGAGCCTTGGGTGTGGCCAGTGACTCAAAAAATCTTTCATGCTCTTAATTTTTGGGTATCAAAACGAGCCAATTTAACTAAGCTTTTTGTCTGTAATCACTCTTAACTGAATTGTGTCCTCCGCCCGCTCTCGAATGCTGCTTTCGGGGAAGGATTAGAAGTAAAATTTGAATCGAAATGCAACCGGAATTATAACGTGATAATCGTGGAAATTGGATATGAGATAGGTACTTGCTTGTTTTGATAATGAACTCCCTAACTTGATTAAATATCTTACATTTCAAGAAAAAGGAAGAAGTAGTTATCCACTTCAAAATTCATAGAGAAACTTGAAGAACTGATTTATTTTTTATTTTTCTTTCTTTTTCACTTTGTGAAGGGAGGCTTGGCTCAACTATAAAAGTTATTGTCGTGTGACCTTGATGGCATGGGCTCAAGGCATGGAAACAGCCTTTTGCAGAAACAAGGTAAAGCTGAGTACTATAGGCCATTGTGGCCCACCCCTTCCTCGAACCCTGCACAGGCGGGAGCTTCGTGCACCTGGGCTGCCCCTTTTCTTTCACTTAATCACATGATCCAACAGTTAGGTATACCAACACATATTCACCCTGCATTTTCCTATGGAAATATAAGATGGAAGCAAGTTAGTTGATTCAAGACGAAGCCCACTTGTACAAATTCGAGACTTTAATGGATATACAAAGCCAAAGTAATCAAATGAACGGGTATGATCATTCTAAAGTGAGCCCTTACTCGTACAAAATATGTGCGTTTTTAATGGATATTCCGCACTTGGTGCCGCGAAACCTGCGTCCGGATTTTGCGTCACGATCGTCACTAACCGATTAAACGGAAATCCCCGTTTCGTAATAAGGACATATTTCCAGTGGCATTTCCGTATGCAGACCATCAAATCAGCCTACTTAAACCCCCTCCCGTCCCCCCCCCCCGGCAAACCATCTCGAAACCCAAAACACCAACTCCAAAAACTCCAAAAACTCCAAGAACTCCAAGAATTCAATTCCAATGGCCGTATCTTCACAAACTTCCCTCCTCCTCTTCATCGTTATCTCGATAACCCTCCTTCAGGCCAAAATTCCGGCAGCTCGCATCCTAACTCCGGTATCAGCACCGGGAACGGCATCGGAACCAGCCCCTCTAATTACCACCAACCGTGAAGAACAACAGAAACAATTCATCCAAACCAGCTGCAGCAAGACCCGATACCCCAATGTTTGCTACAAAAATCTCGTGAAGTACGCCGATAACGTCGAAGAAGATCCGGCCCGATTGGCCCAGTATGCCATATCCGTCAGCCTCAAAAAGGCGCAGCGGGATGCCCGCTACATAACGTCCCAACGCAAGAAAGCCAAAACCGACCAGCGTATCGACGCCGTGCTGCAAGATTGCCAGTCGACTTTCAAAGAAGCCATCGACGAGATGCGGCGGTCACTCTCGGAGCTGCACAAGCCAAAGAAGGGCGCCCAACTTAGATTTCAGCTTAGCAACGTTCAAACGTGGATGAGCGCCGCGCTGACAAATGAGAGTACGTGTGCCGATGAGTTCGACGACGGGGAAATATCCGGGCAGTTGAAGTCCGACATGATTAGCCGGGTTGGTGAAACAGAGCAGCTAACGAGCAACGCCCTCGCGCTTGTTAACAGTTATGCGGCTTCTGTGACAGCTTAGAATTAATCTGGGGCGTTGATTCTCTCGTGATGAGGCTCTTTGAGGGTTCATTGCCGTTGATTTGGTAAACTTACTCTATATACAGTCGTAATGGGATTCATATAAAGTCTTACCTGTTTGGTTATACAGTATAATGCAAGTGTGAAGAAAGAGGGACTTGTTGGTTTTAGAAGAAGCGTTTAGTTTGCAATTTGGTGACGGTTGAAATTCTTGCCCACAAGCAATCCTGGGTTGTAAGAAAAACAATTTATATAGATGCAATTAATGCCGAATTATATAAGTTCGTTAATTGGGCCCTGGTTTGCTATGAGGATTTTGAAGATTGTGGTTATGCTTTAATCCCTACATTTAATGAATAAGGACGTTTGTTGAGGTGTTGAGATTCACTCGTAATTCTTATAGCCTACGAATTTCAGTAGGGGTGTAAGGGTCTGGTTTAATATAAAAACTGTTCCCTTACAACCGTTCTTGGGTATTTAGCCATTCTAATACTTGAGAAAAATGCAAGAGGCAAAAAATTAAGACGTTAAAAGTTCAATTCCTCCATTATTTTCTCTCTTTAATTATCGATATAATAAGTAATTATGTATTTATTATTCAACAACTATATAAATAACTAAGTATACAACATAAGAAATAATATACAAGTGAAAAATATATATTATGCTGGTACCTATAGTATATAGAAGTTAACTATGACATGAATTCAAAATAGACAAGCAACATGAAAAATATTTAAAAGACAAATATGTTTACTCAATATTTTGAGCTGAAAAATATCATCTATAATATTTACTAGCAAAGAATCAAAGTTATCTTAGAGAGAGAGAGAGAGAGAGAGAGAGAGAGAGAGAGAGAGGAAAGGTTTTTCATTTTGTTTCTAATTTCCTAACAAAGAAAAGGTTTTGGCTTTAGGCAATTTTTAACTCATTTGGGGAGAATAGTATGGTTTTGGGCTTTACTTTCCTCTTTTACAATAGTATTATGCTTATTTGAAATTTTATATTTATAGATGATTCACGGTGCGTCATTCATAAATTACATCCATATTAAGTGCTAACATAAAACTATAATAATTAAAATATAAAAATAATATAAAAGAGGACTAATTGGTAATAAAATTTAATAAGTTTAAATTACTATATTGCCTCTAATAATATAAAGTTTAAAAAATATTATAATGGTATTTCTTACTAATTAACAATTTTTGGTTCTCAGTTTTGGTCTAGGTATCGGAGCATCAAAATTGATGCCATATCAATAAGATTCATTTTTTTTTAAATGAAAACCAGTATCATACCATGTGTTCCAATTGAATAATCATACCCTAATATTTTGGTCCACTTCTTGTAGATTTTGTAGTTCAAGGTATATTATTTACAATCTTAAATTTTAATTATAGCTTAGAAAGATAAAAGTAATTAATATCAAGATCAATTTGACGTGGAAGTGAGGTGACTAGGACAACTTTAGCCAACTAAATAGTGGAGTTCATTCTGTCATTTGTCTTGATACATGCATGTCAACCATCTACAGTCAGGTTTGATGGATCATGAAATTGTTTTGTTTGGTAATCAATCCTAATTAAGAATAACTTATTAAGAAAAAAAAAAAAACTCAAATAGAATTCATTTTTTGCGGAATGTTTCAAGACGGAAGTATTCAATTCCATCTGTGTGACCCTATTGAAAATCCACCAGAAAAGCTACCTAACAAAGATTTCTGATTCCAAAGAGAATAGAAAACTAGAGAAACCTTAGTTGTGTCATGTGTGTGACAGAGGAGAAAGGTAGCCACATTTTGAGCCCCGATACGTTTGCCTGAATGTTGAATACACGCACCCACGGGCAGCCACGGACTTGTCACCTTGAAAGGTTCCTTGTGCAAATGAGTTACAGAGCCTTTGCTCCACCAGCGTAGTTAGTTGGTCTACAAAATTCCAACAAACACTAGTAATGTAAGATATACCTGCTCTAATAAGATTGGATTGTAGTTCAATAGTTAGCAATTTAAGGGGAACGGAACGATCCACTGTGTTATGCTGTAAACTACTGCATGAACTTATCCTGATCTTGACCCAATAGCTCTGACACAACCATCCAAATGGAGATGCATTTGTTGAAATAGAGGAAAGAGGTCCCACTAGTGTCTCACTGGGACCTATGACAAAACCCGTCATTTGTCTCATATAATGTTAGACAAAGTCCAGTCAATTGCAAGTGCTCGCACATGGATAATAAAATTAAAGGCAAGACCTCCATTCAAGGATTTGAGGGGACCCAATAATCGTGAGGGGATTGTCTTCCATCGTGTTTTGTAGGGCCCACCGGACCCAGCTTAATGACTTGAAATCAGTTGTAGATGTACTTCAGACGCAGCCAGACATTGACAATGCAGTTTGTAGTTTGTGCTGCCATCTTTGCGAAATGAAGTTTAAACTTTGCTCGCTCTCTCTCTCTCTCTCTCTCTCTCTCTCTCTCTCTCTCTCTCTCTCTCTCATCTCTATAATAGAGATATTAGCTACTAACAAAAATAATCCAAACACTCCGACGATTTTAATTCACCAATATTCTGAGCACCCATTCCATTATTCTCTATGAAAACAGAAGGAGCTGATGAACTACATTTCACTTTGCCAAAAATAAAATTTTGATCCACGGCCTTGTCATAGCGTTGTGGTGCAAGGAGTCTCCTGTGGTAGGTCATGGGTTCGAGGCCGCATATGGGTGAGCCTTTCAATATTAAATTAAAATAAAAAAGAAAAAAGAGAAAAAGAAGAAGAACATAACAGAAAAGCTGTAAATTTCATGGGTATGATCTAGCAAAGCGGATGACTTTGGGGAGACAGTATGGTTTCACCGACCAAGAATGGCTTTGCTGTAGTTTTCTCAGATGGTGCGCAGGAAGAACTGGCCGTCAGAAGTCACACTTTCATGCTAGGTCAGTGACATGTGCCTCTTGTTTTTTCTTCATGAGCCCCTTCCTCCTTATATGAACAACTGTTGAACCTAGATTTCTAAAGACTTAAAACTTTTCAGAATCTCACCGGCTGACTTAGATGGGCCATGCTTCGAAATTTACATTCGTTGAATGATCCTAACAATTGCTTCTTTTAGTTGTAAAATTGATAGTGAAAATTTTTAATCATCAACTTTACAATGGAAAAAACAGTAGCTAAGATCATCTAAAGGATAAGAATTTTTGGAATCTGCCCCATCTAAGTCAAGTGCAACATCTTTACCAATTCTAATCTCTTAAAATATAGGCCCACCTGAAATTATAACCGTTAATATTATTTAGTATCTCGCTTAAGAGAAAACACTAGGGCGCATATATCACTAACTCATACCAACGATGCAGTTGACTTAGATGGGGGTGTACACGGTGGAATTCACCTATAAGGGTGAGTTCATGAATGGATTCCAACCAATTGTCGGATTTTAACTAGAAGTGAATTCGAGCATGCCGTCAATCACAGATTTCAATTCCATCTTGACCAACAGCTCTTATACAATGGACCATCTATGTCACAGGCAATATTGTGAATAAATGAAAATTTTAGAGCACGAACCATCTGTGCAACATTGAGAACAATTCGTGTCTCTGGAAATCTGAGCACTTACGTTACGAAGGGGCTGATGAGGGAAAAATTAGGGGCAGATATGGTATTTCCAATATTTTTAATGCTAGATGTGAAGACGAATCTCACTGTGTCAAGTTTTAAGATGTATGTTTTATGCTAGAAGAATGATATATTCAAATGCACACTTATCTCTTACTAAGGGCAAGTGTGCTTTACTTGCCTTTTTTGGATCCAAGCTATTCACCATGTTGAGAATAGTTTAGATAGGTTAAATCATGGAACGAAGTATCAGCCTTTAAACTCAATATATAAGAGTAATAAAATAGTCAATATGATATTTTGTCCGATATATTGGCTGATATACCTATTATTTCCATTAAACCACCTGCCATGGCTGATTTGAAAAATCCTGCTATATCGGCCAGCAGCGGTACTTTATTCTATGGGTTAAATACCAAATTTCATGTCTAATAGATACTTTATCCGATGTTTCCTCACACATGACTCACTTTCTCCTATTTCTGGACGTACCAAGCTTTATCTCTATTTTCTCTTGGTCGGCATGTCACGAACAAATTTTAGGCACTTCTACCATGTCCATTCCTCATGTTTTAAGATATCCCAAGCCTAAGTCACGAGATGAATGGCCCGATGAGTCTAGCTCGGGAAAGATTTTACCTTTTATCACAGGAGAAGTACGGTTAGGATTTTTATTTTTTCTAAGAAAGAATGCGTGTCCATTTGCACATGGAACCGGCGCAACCCACGCATACATTTTACCAGAAGTCCCTACAAGAACATGACCCGTCCACAAAATGGTGGAATCGGTTCCGGTCTCTCACTATGATCTTACGCCCAGTAATCTTTGAGATTAATTTCGTTACAGTATGACAATCCGAACAGACCCGGAGGTTCTTCACAATCCTTATCGTTGTTCCTGGTTGAGTACTAATAAGCCCAAAAGCAATAGCTAATTTTTCACTGTGAACTTCAAGCACTCTTTCCTTGTCTGACTCTTCGATGTCATGCAACACAATCTCCGTTTGAGGGACGTATCCTTCAGCCTTGAGAAGCCCATTCACCTCCTCTAACATGTCGTAGATCTCTGTCTTCTTCGGGTGTTTCAAGTCTCCTGCAACGAATTCATATGTTCTGTTATTCACTTCTATCAAGCTGCAACCTGGCTCCTTCTTTATCCCACTCTTTTTCATCAAAGTCCTCACTCTTGCTACCTCTTCCCACTTGCCCACCGCTGCATAGATATTGGAAAGAAGAACATAAGTTCCCGAATTTGCTAGACCTTTTTCCACAAGAGATTGAGCTATCTCCTCTCCGAGGATCATGTTTTTATGAAGCCTACAAGCGCCAAGTAATGATCCCCATAACACTGGATCAGGCTCTATTTTCATGTTTTTCACAAGCTCACATGCTTCTTCCAGGAACCCGGCACGCCCGAGCAGATCGATCATACACCCATAATGCTCAATCTTTGGCTCAATTCCGTACTTGTCATTCATTAACCGGAAAAACTCCCGACCCTCATCCACTAGTCCGGCGTGATTGCAGGCATTCAACAAGCCTATAAATGTTATATCTGTCGGTCTTATATCCAAATCATCCATCTGATCAAAAAGCCTCAAAGCCTCTTTGCTAAGCCCATGCATTGCATACCCAACAATCATTGAATTCCAAGCAACAACATCCTTGTCAACAATCCCATCAAATACAGCACAAGCATCATCCAAACTTCCACACTTACAATACATATCAATTAATGCTGTAGCAACTCGAACAGAAAACGAGATCCTACTACTCTTGATATAAGAATGCAACCATTTCCCTGACTCCAACGCCCCAAGCTGCGCGCAAGCAGATAACACAGACACCACGGTAGCTTCATTCGGCCTTACACCAGCTCGCATCCGCAGCATTTCTCTAAACAAACTCAAAGCCACATCGGGCAATCCGTGCTGCGTGTATCCGTCAATCATAACATTCCAACAAACAATATCCCTCTCTTCCATTGCATCAAATAACGTTCGGGCCTGCTCAAGATCACCGTGTTTCGCATAGCAAGTGATCATAGCAGTAGCTGAAACTAAATTTCTCTGAGGCATCGTGTCAAACAACACCTTTGCAGAAACAACCTCACCTTCGCGAGCATAAGCATCAAGGAGAGAAGTGCATACATATATGTCTGAGTTGAGACCGAGTTTGATTGTTTGGGAATGGAGGGGTTTGGTTTGTGGTAGTGAGCAGGCTTTCGAGACAGATGAGAAAGTGAAGGCGTTAGGTTGAATGCCTTGGGAGAGCATCTGAATGTAGAGATTGAGGGACTGGCAGAGAAGGTTTTGGGTGGCGTAGGAGTTGATGAGGGAGGTGAAGGAGAAGACATTTGGATCGGGAGTTTGGTCGAACAGAGACTGGGCATAGTGGAGTTGGTTGAAGGAGGAGTAGGAGCGCTGGAGTTTGAAGGCAATGATTGGGTTTTGGATGGAGTTATGGCGGAGGAGGAAGGCGTGGGTTTGGAGGACGTGAGGAAGGGTCTTGCAGCGGTCTATTAAGAGGGAGGCTCTTTCAAAGGTTAGGAAATTGTGAGACTTGGAAGGAGGCTGAGGAGCATTGGAAGGTGAGAAGGATGGAAGGACAGTGGAAGATCCTACGGAGGTCATGGCGACAAATTTTACTATTTTGAGTGTTTAAGGGCGCCTCGGACGGTTGGGTAGTCAGTTTGAGCAACGTTAAAGAAATCCAATTTCCATTTGAATATACTTGGACTCTGTTGAAATCTACCCTTTTAACAAGGGAAAAAGAACCACTTAAACCTGCGACCAAACATAATTAGGAAGGGCTCCTTCAATCGAATTAAGGGTGAATTAGTGTAGCGGCAAAAGTTATTATCATGTGATTTTGAAGTGATCAGTTCAAAGCATGAAAATAACCTCCTACAAAAATATAAGATAACATTTTATACTATAGGACCTTGTATTCTGCCTCTTCTCTATGCTTGACATGGCCAGAAACTTTGTGCAGGAGGACTGTCCCTTTATAATTATAAACCCGCCGAATTAGGCGTTTCCTGTTAGACATTTCCAAGTTGCATTATCCCTTTTATGGGGAAAGGAACAAGGTACCTAGGCCTAGCAATGATGGGCTGCGGCACCACCACTTGCCTCCACATATGGTGCCATCCACACTTTGTCCGAAACCTCAAATTGGGCGCAGGCGTTTCGTAAAAGATATCACTTGTAAAAGAAAGTAAAGAGCAGTTGACTCTTCCCCCAACGAAAAAAACATGCAGGGAATAACTTAGTCCGCACAAATAGCACAAATAACACAAAATAAAGGCCCGTCAAGTTATGCACCAAAAGAGGAACTGTACATCTCCTGGACAAAACTTAGTACGGGCCACAGCACACCGTTGATGTGACGTAAATCACCTGATGAACAGGAGATGAGTCGGAATGTGATCTCATCGACGATCCGAAATTGGCAACAGTGATGAAGTAGGAAAGATGGCTAGCCAAATTTGGAGGCATTACTCGAGCTGCTTGATCAAAAAGTAGGCAAATATCTCTTAATTAGTTAAAGAGTTACTCGACGGTGGTTGATCCCTATGGGAGGAGCCGCAACTTAAGGTAGTTGTGTTTCTTTTCTCAGGGCAAGCGTGCCGCATCCGCTTGCATCTTCCGCTCAAAGCCAGAGCAAAGATATTATGATAGCCCTTATTTTGCAGCTACGTGAGTCATGCAGGGAACATACAATCGAGCGATTGTGTTCCACGTGGATGTTTTTAGTCAATGAGAGAAGAAATGAAGGCCAATGGTCCGCTGAATTGAAAAGCGGGCTGGTCGCCTAAGATCTTCTAGCCTAGTGGCGGGCCTGGCGGCAGTAAAAGGAGCACCACCACCCCCAATAAAGTTGTGCAATAAGTTGCACGTGCCAGGTCGGCACCTCCATCATTCCCACTGGCGTATTAGAAAAAGAAAGGGCTGTTTTTAGATACGTCATTGAAATAATGGTGTCACAATACGCATGCGTATTGGATGATGTATATATTTTTTTTCTGTTTTATATTTTTTTCTAGCCAATTAAATGTTATCTGCTTTTTGCACCGGTACAAAATAGCTAAAATTAACACACTTCTATATACATACATATATATATATATATATATATTTATAATGAATATGTATCAACGTAGAGTTAATATATACACAGTTTTTATCCTTCTTTGAATGTTGAACAATACACCCATGAGCACCTCAAAGCCGCAACCTACTAGGTACCATGGAGAGGCACTAAAAGGCATTTGCTCAATTGATATGTAAATGTTTTGACTCATCCATGTAACAGTCAAGATTATTGTTCCATTGCTTTAATATAATGATTGATATACACAGTTTCATATCGGTGCAAATTCAGATGACCAAATGGTTTTCATAACATTGATGTAGGAGGCTTGATGGTTAGTTCTTTGATAGGCTAACCATGGGATGAGGAGTGTGCCTTGGGAATTATGGACTATGAGTGCTCTTGGTCTATCGAGATATGCGATTTTTATGTTTTGTGATTTATGACAGGTGCTCTCACTTGGTGGATGTTATACTATGAGGGAGTATGGTCGGTTACCTACCTTCTGGATTTGTGATATGATAGACTCCTACCACAGATGACTTTCGGTAAGAGTTTGATAATATAGATAGTCCACACTACCGGTCCGGGCCTTTTCATGGGGATAGACGTTAAGTCTCCCGTTATTATGTCAACGGGGAGCAGCCGTGGTTGACACCCTGGAGGGGTTGCCACTGCGACATGACAATCCGTACTCTTGTTCTGTATGATTGTATGGTGAGCATGGAAATGTTATGATATGCTTGGGTATGACAACACTCAGAAGATTGATATGAGTACTCATGATCTGTTATGAGTATATGGGACACTCATAGGACCCACATACCTTGGCGTGTCCTGTTTGTTATTGTATGCTCATTTATATTGGATCATATCCTGTTTTACATCCATGAGATTATCATGTTTTAAATCGATGAGATACATGTTTCATTACATATAATGTTTTAAGACTATATTGGCATTGCTTATGATACTTATATTTTCATAGATAATTAACCTACACATTATATGAACATTGTTATTCGATTTTGTTTTTCTTATTATTATATTAAATGTCTTTGTACCTACATAAGCAATGCCTCATATACCAAACGTGACAGCAGGAAAGGCAAGGCCATGGAGGGACAGTGATAGCAATGGTGACCACTTTGATTTGACTGATAGATAGCTCGACGTGAGTGATTAGATAGACTACAATTTGAACCTATTTTATGGACTATATGTCTTTATTAGATGTATTTGATTATGACCTTGTATATATTATGGACATGTCTTTAAGTATGGTAAAATATTATGATAGATAGATTATAGGCCACATTATTATTCTTTTTAGATATTTATTATTTTAAATAAAGGTGCCGTTGATTTTGATGTTGCATTTGATACTAGTATTGTCTTAAATTTATTGATGCGTACTTATATTTATCTTTTAATTGTAATTGTGATGTTTAAAAAAAAAAGAGATAACACCCAAAGGTTTTTTAGTAGATATTTTAATAAAATAATTAATAGAATCTTTTAATTTTAGAATCCTAACTAATATATATATATATATATATATATATTATAAAAACCCGAGGTGTTCCACACTTCATCCTCCTTGAGGGCACCCATGCCAAAAGTCCAGCGTCAGCAACCGGGCCGGAACCGTCACAGGGACAGGCACAGGCACAGGCAGAGGTGTGTCACAGGGAGGCCACCAGCTTCATTTCGTCCGCGTGCAAGATGGGCAACACTGAAGCGCGAATTCACACCGGGCAGAAAGATTGCCTGTCGACTTTCAACGAAGCCATTGAGGAGACGTGCCAGTTGATCCAGGTGCTGAGCAGGCCCCCCGGCTCCAAGCTTCGACTTCAGCTTAACGAGATTTAGACGTGGTGCCCTTACAATGAGGACGCGTGCAGTGACGATTTCTTCGATGGGGAGACATCTGGGCCGTTGAAATCTGATGTGATTGACCGGGTAACCTCCGCTGAGCAGCTAACGGGCAACGCGCTTGCGCTTGTTAAGGGTTTTGCAGACGCTGTGGTGGCTTAGCTTTAATCCGGGACGTCCCATGATGCGTTTTACGAGAGTTAATCGCTGTTGATATCGTAAACTTGTTATTTGATTAGAAAGTCCTTACTTCCGGGCACAGCTTTGATGCAAATGTGAAGAAAGAAGAAGTCTATTGTTGGGTTGGAATGGTTTTCTTCCCATTCTTTTTCTGCTGAAAGGGTTTTTGCCCTATGATTGTTTACTATTCTTGGCTACAAGCATAATTGCCAAGTTGGAAGTGGTAAAATGGTCAGCGAGGGAAAATTCGAAAAGATTCGGGAAAAGGTCGGAAAGAGTTGGAAAAAGATGACAAATTTTAAAATATGTAAAAATTAAGAGAAAAAAGATGATAGCAATCTATTCAACCACCTCTTAGCATGAAGTTATATTATTATAGAAAATAAAATTTTATTTCTTACATAAGAACTATATTATTATAGTCTATCCCTGTCATGGGGCCTCTTTGGATGGCTTTTTTAGATCTTCTCGATCTATTGAATAATCATTATTTATCATTAAAAAACCTAAAGTGGAAAACCATAAAAAAACGAAGAAGTTACAAAAGCTGGTATTTAAATAAAAAAGATGGATGTTAAACAAAAAAAATAACAAGTTTGATTCAACCTCTTTAGTTTGTGAGAAATAACAAAATTAAGGTAGTACTGAGCTCATATTTTTATGCTAAGAATAACTTAGATAAGCTAGAGACCAAACTTCACGGCCATTATATACTTTTACCAGATACTTTTTAGTAAAAAATCATTATCAACCACTTTTATTCATTTTTAAAGAAAACAAACGATGTGATTAGGATCACCTAAATACATTGATATCTCCCAACTTGCCTATTTTTACTACCCCAAATATGATAAATGGCTTAGATTTAAACAAAAAAATCATCATGCATGAGAAAAAGGACTGTTAGTATTTCTTCACAAAATCATACTACTACTAAAACTCCTCAGGAATTAGCAGGACTAGCAAGATCATGCGCATGACACAAAAACAATTCATAAAATAGTATGGAGAAATAAGATAAATGAGAGATCATCACAAACTGAAACTTTGTACCACTTAAATAAGAAAAACTCAGCGACAAACCATAACTTAATTGCAAACAACAAAACACAGTGTTAGAAGACAAAAATAGCTCGATGGTATTGATAAAATGATAGAAGAAGCAATCATTGAATTAGGACCTAAAGGATGATACCTCGCTTTCTCTTCCAAAGCTCCTGGGTGTAGCTGCCCGATTGGTGCAACTTTTGCCATATTAGCTAGTAGCGGCGGACACGTAGCAGTATTCCTTGCTTGCGTGACACTTCCACTGTAGGATCATGTGATTTCATGCTGCTAAATGCATCCCTATCCAGTCAATATGACCAATACATATCATTGATGCAGCCGATATGCCGACGATCGGGAAGCCAACTCCATTTTACTGTAGCTTGGAATCGCTCTCCATAAGCATGTTTGGTCCTCCCTCTCTGGATCACTCTAAACACTCCGAGAGAAAGATCATAATACGATGATTCTTCGTTTGGTAAACTTAACAAAGGCGCAGAGATATCGGCAACAATCCTTCTGCAGAAATGAGATACGTGTAATTCCTCGTTTTGATAACGAAGTCCTGAGTTTACCAAGTATCGTTACGAAAAGTCATTGGTCACGAGTGCACTGTGTGTGAGTATTTGCCTAATAATGTCACGGTTCATTCTTCAGTAAAATTATTAAACAAGTCATGCAATTTTTGGGACGAAGCCTGCTTAAAAGGATAGTTCTGGTGCACTAAGTTTCTACATATGCAAGGTCTGGAGAAGAGCCAAACCACAAGGGTCAATAGTATGCAGCTTTACCTTACATTTTGCAAGAGGTTGTGTTTCACACCTTGAATCCATAACCTCAAGGTCAGATAAAGTTTGCTTGTACAAATTTGAGATCAAGCTATCATGTGGTTAACGCTCCATATTCACATATTAGTCTTTTCAAATCACTCCAAGTGCAAGTTATATGGGGTGGGTCCAACTTGCAGATTAATAGTTAACCTCTGCATTATGGTGGTCCAAACCATTCATTAGGTAAGTCATGCCTTAAAAAATATCGTGCTTAAGACTTTTCTAACTTTCTAATAAGTCAAGACTTTAATCTTGGTGGTCAAAACCAATCTAAGCCATTCCACTTGTTTGTTCAATCTTGTTGAGGCAATTTGTAATCAAAAGAAGAGGAGCCTTGGCTCAACGGTAAAGTTGTCATGTGACTTTAAGGATTACAGTTTCAGACCTGAAAACAGTCTCTTGCAAAAATGCAAAATAAGATTGCACATTATAAACCCTTGTGGTCCATCCCATCCCCAAATCCTGCAGAGACCAGAACTTTGTGCACCGAAACTGCCCCTTTTAGGAAATCAAAAGAAGGCCTAACAAGGTAAATAACAGAAGACCTTTCAAAGACCCAAATCAAGGAAAAAGTAGCATCTCGCATGGAAAATCATTTCCCATGACCAGAACCGCAAGGAACTCTCGACCATGTTCTTAGCGGCGGGAGTTCGTTTTTCCTCGTGTTCGGTTCCGTGGCTATTAAGTTTTTCTCAAACACTTCCAAGGAATTTTCAGGTGGGAAATGGCATTCCCACGTCTTCTTCGGACTGATGATCCCTACATTTTGGTGCTCATGGTAAAAGTGCAAGTGGGTCCTATCTTCTTGAATAATCCAAGCCATTCATCTTAACCATCTTGTCGTGAATGGGCCAACAAACCAATAACTTTAGTTGATTCTGTCTTTTATTTTTGTTACAGGTTTTTAGCACCAACAAATATTACCTTCCCCTTGAGAACTCAAAACAACCATAGGATCATCCAGAGAATATAATGTTGGGGATTTTCGTCCCTGCCCAAGATCATACACACAAAAAAACACAGAGTTTAACGTGGTTCGGCCAATAAGCCTACGTCCACGGGAGAGAATGATTTCACTATGAAATCGGGGTTTTACAGAGAGGTATACATGGGGATTTTTACAGAGGAATGGGGTTCTAGCCCTTGCCCTCTTGGTGTCCCTATTTATAGGGAATTTTAGGGCCTGTTTTCAACATATTTAACACAAAGTCAGTGGCGGTGGCCGACGGCGGCGCCCGCCGCTGTTGAAGTCGGCGGTCGGACACCGCTAGCTGCGCCCGCCACCGTTGAATACGGCGGCTGCCTGAAAATGGGTCTGGACCAACAAATCTCCCCCTCCAGGCCCATTAACTGAAGGAGGTTTCTTCACGTATGGACTTTTAGCAAAAGCCCATCCCGACCAATTCTCTGCAAATCTCGAACTTGCTCCGAGGTAATGCTTTTGTCATCATATCTGAACTATTATCGTCAGTATGAATCTTCTCAAGCTCTAACGACTTCGAGTCCAAAATATCACGTATCCAATGATACCGAACATCAATGTGCTTTGACCTTCCATGAAAAGTAGAATTCTTGCTAAGGTGTATAGCACTTTGACTGTCGCAAAATAACGCATACCTCTTCTGCATAAAGCCAAGTTCGTTCACGAGCTTCTTCATCCACAATAACTCTTTGCATGCTTCCGTCACAAATGATAAACTCGGTCTGTTGTAGATAAGGCAACACACTTATGTAGCTTTGATTGCCATGACACAGCTCTCCCTGCAAAAGTAATCAAGTAGCCTGAAGTAGACTTCCTCGTGTCAATATCACCACCATATCCGAATCGGTGCTTAGCCCTCGAAGCACGGCTTCGCAGTGCCAAATCCCAAACACAACTTAGAAGTACCACGTAGATATCTCAATATCCACTTCCTTTGCATTCCAATGTTCTTTTCCTGGATTTGATAGAAAACGGCTCACTATACCAAGCATATGTAATGTACGGTCTAGTGCATACCATGGCATACATAAGGCACTTAGCAGTGAAACATAAGGAACATCTTGCATGTATTCCTTCTCGGCATCACTTGTTAGAACTTGATTCTTACTTAAGCTTAAAATGAGTAGCAAAAGGTGTCTTAAGCACTTTAGCTTTATCCATGTGAAATCGTTGAAGTACCTTTTCTATGTACTTCTCCTCGAGATGACCATAACCTCTTATTCTTCCGTCACGAATGATAGAAATCCAGGAATCGTCTCGCGGATCTAAGTCTTTCATAGCAAAGACTTTGTTCGGCCTCCTTCTTTAATGACCCGATCCTTGAAGAGCTTCTTCCAACAATAAGCATATCGTCGACATAGAGTAGTAAGATGATGAAATCATCTTCGAATCTCTGCACAAACACACGGTTGATCTCGAGTAGTCTTTCGATAACCATTGTTGGGTCATGAATTGCTCGAACTTCTGTACCACCTGTCTGGGAGCTGCTTTAAAGCCATACGAGACTCTTCTTTAGCTTGCGAGACATACTTCTCTTTGCCTTTAGCAACAAACCCTTTTGGGCGCTCCATATATATCTCCTCCTCTAAGTCACGTGGAGGAACGTGTCTTCACATCCATCTCGCTCAACCTCCGCGGATCAAGGTTTGAGGCCAAACCCAATACAACTCCGGATTGAAGACATTTTAACAACGGGAAAATATCTCCTCGAAATCAACACATTTTCTTTGACCAAAGCCTTTCACGACAAGTCTAGCTTTGTATCGTGGTTGTGAAGTGTCACCTTCGTACTTCACCCTGTATATCACCGATTCTTCAAAGCTGTGCGCCTTTAGGTAATCTTACCGGCTCAAAAGTGTGGTTGTCTTGTAAGGATTTCATCTCATCCTTCATAGGCGCAATCCACTCGCATTCTCTTCACTTTCAACCGCCTCTGTGTAGCTCTCGGGTTCTCCCCGTCGCGGTGAGGAGTACGTACTCATCTGATGAATATCAGTGGAGGGTTGACGATCTCTCGAACTCCGTCTCAATGAAACTGCTGGTTCCTCAGTAGGAACCTCCTGCTGAATATCATTAGCCTCTGACGAAACATCCATGTCTTTAGCAGCTTCATGTTCTCCCTCAGCTTGATTATCTTGAACATCAACTGGAGCACCACCATGGTCATTGGTTCCATCTACACTTGGCGTATGTGAAACAGGAACTGGATCTAAATCTGTCAGAGTATCAGAACTCTGAATTTCTGATACTTTGGCTTTGTCGATGTGTTCAATGGTTTGGTCTTCCATAAAGACCACATCACGACTTCTAACCAGCTTCTTTGCAACAGGATCATATGTAGCCAAACTCATCCTGCCCATAGCCGATGAAAATGCATTGTTTGGTCTTGACGTCTAACTTGGACCTCTCATCCTTAGGTATATGTACAAACGCTTTGCACCCAAATACCCGCAAATGATCGTAAGAGACATCTTTTCCATACCATAGCTTGTCAGGAACATCTGGATTCAAGGCAACTATTGGAATGGAGTTAATAACATAGGTTCTTTGTGTATAGCGCCTCACCCGAAGGAGCAGGGCAGCTTTGCTTGAAAGCAAGCATCGACCCTCTCCATCAATGTCCTGTTCATCCTTTCGCTAAACCATTTAGCTAAGGAGTCTTCGGAGGAGTTCTTTGATGTCCGATCCTCGCTTCTTCATAAGCATCGAAAGGTCCACAATACTCGCATACCGTTGTACGTGCGAATGCATTTCGGCTTATTCCCCGTTTGCCGCTCAACGAGAAGTTTGAAATTCTTTAAACTTGTCAAGCACCCTCGATCCTTAGTTTTCAAAACATAGACCCGAGTTTTCTGGAATAATCATCAATAAATGTGACAAAATATAATGCACCACCAAATGTGCGTACCTTCATAGGACCGCATACATCTGAATGTACCAATTCAAGTACGCCTGACTTTCTGGAAGAATGATGACTTTTGAAGGAAACTCGTTCTTTGCTTCCTAGGCAAGACAATGAGCACATTTGCTCACCTTTGTAGCTTTGAGCCACGAAAGCAAATTCTTCTTAACTAGACAACCTAGTCCTTTCTCACTCATGCCAGAGCGCTGTGCCACAACTCTGAAGAACCAGCACCATCAACTGCGTACACAGAGTTAATAGGAATCGAAGCTTGCATCGCATACAAGCTAGATGATTTCTTCCCTCTCAACCACAAGCGCTCCCTTCGAGCTTCCACTTGTCCATCGCAAAGGTACTACAATACCCATCATCATCAAGCTTTACGGCTGATATTAAGTTCAAGGATATACGGTACATGTCGAACGTCCTTGAGAATCAATCTTGTTCCGTTGTTGGTGTCCAAACAGACGGATCCGATACCAACAACCTTTGTGGACCCATCGTTACCCATCTTCAACACTCCAAAGTCACTAGGAGTGTACAAGGTGAAAAACTCTCTCCTCGAGGTAACATGAAAGAAGCACCACTTGTCAACAACCCATCCAATCTCATTGGAGGCTAGGTTGATTTCATTTTCATCACGTACTCACAACAAGGCACGAAGTAGTGGCGGTACCGATCATTCCCTCTCATCATTTCTTCTCTCACGGGCATTCTGTTTTGTTCTCGGCTTTCCATTTGTAACCGCCTTTTAATGTGACCCTTCTTGCCACAATAATTGCATTCCGTATTCTTGTATACGGACTTAGATTCCTCACCTTACATTATTCTTCTCCTGTCCTTTGATCTTGCTTCTCCTCGATTTTACGAGATCAAAATCTCAGACCGTGATGTGGTGACAACTTGAGCTGGTAAGCCTCATTTCTTCATTTAGGAACCGCACTTCTCGCGATTCCCATGTCACAAACCTACCCTGGAGCGAGAATTAGGCCCAGAGAAACACGAAAATTTTCCCATGAGTCGGCAAAGTATTTAAAAGCCATAAACCCATGATATCATCGTCAAACTGACGCCGACATCGGATAGTTCTTTGAAAGCATCCTGGTCAACTCGTTCAAGTGGTGGAAATAGAACTCCCTTCCTTGTATCTCAAGTGCATCGCTTGATTAAGTAGGAATAACTTATTATTCCCGGTTCTCGACACGTCTGAGTTTTAATTTGATCCATGTAGTTCTAGCATGTATTTCATTTTGAATATGATTCAAAACATTATCTTCTACCTGTTTGTCGAATAAAACCACATACACATTCGTGTTCAAAAGCCCACTCTTCTTCGGACTTATCCTCGGTTTGAGTAGCAAAAACAGTAGATGTAATTTCTTCACAAAAGAAGATCTTTCATTTTCCCTTCCACTTGTGATAGTTAGTACCATTTAAACAAATCATTTTGCTCATGTTTGCCTCCATAAGTAAAGAAAGAGTACTTACAACAATTTCAGGAGAAAATCTTACAAATTTGAGAACACCACTGCGTTTGCCAAGAACTGGTCTATCCCCCTTGAAAACTTGCCAAAAATAGGTCTACTCCGGTCGAATCAACACCTTGCAACTCGTACTATTGCAACTCGGCTCTACTTGCACTCGAAGCCCCATTGCAACCCTGACCGGTTGCAATACGTTACTGTTTCACCTCAGCTACTGTGCAAATGCACTACTATTTGCACTCGTACTGTTACAACTCTATACTGTTGTAAATCCGTATTTGTTGAAACTCGAACTGTTGGAACCCCCTTAGATGCTTGTGCCAACTCGCATCTTGTAGTATCTTGTAGCTATCAACTATGGCCCGTCTTTCTTGTAACAACATGATAATGCGCTTTTCACTGTAGCAGCAATGATAATTACTGTATCAGGAATAGTTTTCTTCCTCCTCTCGACCGGAGCGCAAAATCCGTTTTTGCCTCTCGTTTCACGGTAGAGGCAGAACTACGATACCACTTGTTGGGGATTTTCGTCCCCGCCCAAGATCATACACACAAAAAAACACAGAGTTTAACGTGGTTCGGCCAATAAGCCTACGTCCACGGGAGAGAATGATTTCACTATGAAACCGGGGTTTTACAGAGAGGTATACACGGGAATTTTTACAGAGGAATGGGGTTCTAGCCCTTGCCCTCTTGGCATCCCTATTTATAGGGAATTTTAGGGCCTATTTTCAACATATTTAACACAAAGTCAGTGGCGGTGGCCGACGGCGGCGCCCGCCACCGTTGAATACGGCGGCTGCCTGAAAATGGGTCTGGACCAACATATAAGTTTTGGGATAAGGTTTATCCATGGAAAGACCATTTACAGGATTAAAAAGTGCGCTCCAACGCGTAAAATACCAAAAAGCCCGAATGGGGATGCCGATGGTAGTACGGAAATACCATTCCTTGATTGAATGATTCTGGATGAGAAAAAAATTTCGTACTACTTGAAACATAGATTAAATTAAGCAAACATGGATAAAATGACTTTAGAAGCTCAACTGTTTGTTTAAGAATAATTTTATCTATATTTTCAGGCTACAATAGCAGAAAAGTATCACTATTCTCGAATAGCTTAATCCATCCATTCTTTTCCCGTCATAAAAGGCATGTATCCTGGCAATTTTCACTTCTTTTACATTTGCTATTGGCAAGATTTCCTCCTCAACGGTGAACTTTGGCACATGGTGCCGTAAAATATGCGTCCGGATTTTGAGTCAGAATCATTACTAGCAAGAGGAAGGAGAGCTTTGGTGTCATGATAAAAGTTGTCATCCTATAACTTTAAGGTCACGAGTTTAAGGTGTGAAATCAACTTTTTACAAAAAAAATAAAGTAAAACTACTAACTTCAGACTAGACCTGGCATAGGTGAGAGCTTTGTCCGCCGCTGCCCTTTTTAATCATTACCAGCAAGGCAAGCAAAATGGCATTCTAGTAATAACAAGGCCCCGCCAGTGGCATTGTCGTTCTTAAAGTAATCAAATCAGCCTACTTAAACCCACTCCCTTCCACCATTTCAACTATTCCGAAATCCAAAACGCAAACTCCAAATACTACACGAATTCAATTTCGATGGCTATTTCCTTACACACTTCGTTCCTGCTCCTTTTCGCCTTCTCAACCTTCCTCCTCCTTCCGACCAAAATTCCGGCAACGAGGGCCCTGACTCCGACAGCAGCACCAGGACCTGGACCAGCACCGGCTCCGGCGCCAGCACCGGTAATTACCACAAACCCCGAAGAACAAGAAAAACTATTCATCCAAGTCAGCTGCAGCAAGACCCGCTACCCCGACGTCTGCTACAAAACCCTGGAAGAATACGCAGCCGACGTCGAACAAGATCCTGCCCGATTGGCCAACTACGCCATAAACGTCAGCCTTACAAAGGCCCGAGAGGCGGCCCGCTTCATTTCGTCCGTACACAAGCAGGGCAACAACGACAAGCGGATCGAGGCTGCCCTGAAAGATTGCCAGTCGACTTTCAACGAAGCCGTTGACGAGATGAGGCAGTCGCTTGGGGAGATGAGCAAGCCGAAGATGGGCACCGTGCTTAGATTTCAGCTTAGCAATGTTCAGACCTGGATGAGCGCCGCACTTACTAATGAGAGTACATGTGAGGATGATTTCAATGATGAGCAGACAACTGGGCTGTTGAAATCTGACATGATTAGTCGGGTTGCTGAAATGGAGCAGCTAACTAGCAACGCTCTTGCGCTTGTTAATAGTTATGCCGATTCTGTGATGGCTCAACTTGATCTGTGACAGTTGATTTTCGGTGATGATATTTCTTTTAGGGATTCCTCGCCGTTGATTTGGTAATTACAGATTTTATATTATGGTTGTAATTGGATTTACTAGAAATTCTTACTTGTTTGTAGTACTGTATATAGAAATCCCTTGCTTTCGTAAACGTGTATTCTTGTTCCGTTTTGAAAATGTTTTCTCTGAAATTTGGTGATGGTTGGGTTGCTTTTGCCCTCTGGTTATTTGTTCTCACCTACAAGCCAATCCTAGGTTGTTGCCTTAGTCCTGCTTCGTAGGCAGGAGAGCAGGAAATGCACAGTAATTGATTTCCATGGAAATAAAAAAGGAAAAATTTTCTCTGTAGAAAGTATTATATGCCTTGATATGGAATTACCTGGGGAAGACCCAAAAACCTTACATGGAGTAAAACTTTCTGGATTGCTGCCGGGTTTGGTTCATTTGATCATCTATCTTGATTACAGGGGTGGTTCATTTGATCATCTATCTTCATTACATGAACAACCGGGTTCGATGAATCACGAAATTGATTGGTATGGTGATCAATCCTCATTAACCATAAACAATTAAGAAAAAAATGTCAAATATGATTCGTTTCTAAAGGATACTTCACTTGTTAAACATTTTTTGTCGAGTGATAAACTCAGGTCTCTTTGCTTATTAAGAACTTTATTTATTTGCTAATTAATAGACTTGCAAATTTCTAAGGTATTTGATTAAGGAAGATTCCCCAATCTTCCCAACTACCATCTTCGATAGTTGACACATGTACGAAAGGATCTGCGACTTTGTCATTTTCTCATAAAACAAGTGTGATAACAACAATTTATCTAATCAACTGCAGCCTCACATGTGCAAAATTTGGGAGCCCCCATCATGTCAATTCCAATACCGGCATTTGCATGTTTCACTTAATTGAATGGTCTCCTGTGTCATCATGTGACTTCAAGTTCACGGGTTCAAGCATAAAACAGTCTCTTGCAAAATGCAAGATAAGACTACGTACTATCGACCCTTTTAGTCCGCTCCTTTCTTGAACCCCGCATATACAGGAGCTTCGTGCATTAAAACTGCCTTTTTTTACCTTGAATGATCTCCGCAAGGAAAATAGGGTATACCTTGATTAAATGCTTGTTATACCGTGGGTGCGCACAGTTTTTACTTTGAAACTATTAGCAGGCAAAAGAACAACTTGTCTCATTCTTTTCAATGATCAGAACCGTCTATATGCTAGGTCCTACGGATTAGGCATGCACCAAAACTGAAAACCATCTACTTGTTCGGGTCTTTGAGTTGTGGCCTCCAAACAGATAGGCAAAGAAAAAAAGAAATGCAACGGCTTACATTCGTCAACATAACCACCACGAATCAAAAGCTTACGAATATCAAACGGGAGCCTACCTATTACAAGTCGCTCATCCATTGCACGCCCAACCAAGTAATGGTTTGCATCACTGAAACACAGTCACAAATATTTCCTAGCGAATGCATCCACCATGTTACGGGCTCAGTTGGCTAATATCTACAGCGCCAGTAATATAACACTTGTTAACTGAACGGTGACTGATAGCTCTTGTTATGGAATTAAGTGATAGTTAAAATAGTTGAAAGTGCCGCAAGTGTCGCTTGAAACACAAAACTCAATTACTTCAAACGGATACAACCATCCAGATGGAGAATTAAGAAAAAGAATAAAATAGGAAGTAGCAGGTTCCATCGAGTGGTTGAGCAAGTAATAAAATATGGGTTCGCCTGCCGTCACGTTAACTAGACAAATACTCAGTCAAGAGGTTACAAATGGAGAAGTATTTCACTAAAGACAAAGATCTTCATTTAACGATTCCAGGGACCAGACAATAAGAGAGGGGACTGCTTTACATCATGTCTGATAGGGCCCGCCGAATGCAACCCGAAAGCAAATAGGAGGCAATAAACTAGACTCCCCTTTACGACGCGCTGCTAAAATGGGAGACCCACCAAAGGTCACGGGTTTTAGTGGGACGGTATGGTAGCGTCGGCCAAGATGTCTTGCCATTGTCCCTCTCGGATGGTGCGCGTGCGGGAAGGGCTAAGCCCCGTCACACTTCGACACAAATGGGGAAGGAGACAAGAAGAGGTTCACGAGCGGCAACACGAGATGCTCTAGACTAATCAAGAAAAAGAAATGAAAACTAGGGTCTTGGAGTTTTCCCCACCTGCTCTATTCTTGTCCTCTTCATAGCTCGTGATGCACTTTGCTAAGGCTAATTATTTGGTGCATGATTGGTAGAGCACACTGGCTATCCTTGAATTGGCTCGTCTATTTGTGGTCGTAGTTTTTGTATTCTATTTGTGCCTTGAGATATTCCAACGGCAACGACTAAGATGAATTTCCGACGTGCGCGAGTAAAGTCACCGTGACTAACCGATATGGCTCCGAAAGTTGCTTGTACAGCTTTTACGAAGGCTACAGCACTTTGTAGCCTGTGTAGGACCACCTCATGAGCTATTTGTTCTTGTAGAGTAAGAAGGGTTACGAGACTTTCATTTACATGTACAACCAAGGCCCACAAGTTAAAGGAGTTTTTGAGCGTTGAATCGAGATTTGTTAAAGAAGACAGAGTTATCAAATTCCCAACCTACAAATTAGTGTCTCTAAGGAAAAGGGTTGTTTGGTGGTCTTACAGGCCATTCCCAACCATTAGCATTTCCAAGAAATAACAAATCAATCTAATCAAAGAGCAGCTAGCTCTTAAAAGGGTTGGACATTTCATGTTACATGATTCATAGTCATGTCAACTTATTGTTTCAATGATTTAGGCATGTGGTAGTGTTATAAAGTACTGTTAGTTCTGGGACAACAACTCAGGTGAGCTCGATGGAGAATCCGGCAGATCAAGAACTGTGGTGGCGCGAATTGTGACCTTCTCTTCCACACTTACTTAGTTCGCCAGGTTCATGAATCACTAGTTTGTGATATACATGAATCGTCTAGGAATCTATGGGGCAGTTAGTCAAGACGGCATTGAATTCTATGGTTGATTCTACTTTTTCATGGAATATACTTACGTATTCACTTGAAGTATGTATGCTTGGATTTCACCTATCAGGTGAGTTCATGAGTGGGTTCCTCACTTTCTAAGATGATATTGGTAGCTCTATTTTTAAAGCCATTTATCTCTGCTCGAGGTCACCTTAGATTAGCAACACACCGAAAAACATGTCGTTGGACTTGGGCTTAGTCGTGGGAAGTGCCTAGTCTCACAAATAAGAGTGTCTTTGACATAATTTAATTTCAAGCTATAAAATACATTCCACAGAATGCTAGTAAGGGAGGTCCTGACGGGCTAGCTCTAACCTTAGTACTTGAATATTATACTAGATCATCTAGGTCTCTCAATAAAGCTTTACTTTGTTACTAAAAATAAAACCTATTACACGGAGAATTTCTTTCTCTGTGAAAATCAATTTTCGTCCACTTCCTACTAGCCAAACAAGCACTACAGAAAAGACACCAGTTGGATAATCTTAACTTATATTCTTTGGATTGGAAATCACGACTGTCGATTCTTAAAACTAAAAAAGTAGTGCCATTGGTGAGATTTTAGCGACATAGCTTATATAAGGGTCCCAATAAGATGAATGGCCTGAATATGAAAGAAAAAAAATGATAAAAGAGGGGGAATCTGGGCCGTATGCATCTGAATCACCATTTACATGAAGTGTTAGAATGTTGCACGAGTGATATCTTCCTTACTCAAACCTGGTTCACCTTTCCCCTATTTCTCCAACTACTAAAGCAGTAAAGATCTAAAGCTTCTCATTCTCTCTTTATTTTTATCTCCCGATGGGCTTGCATCTCATGGTCAGATTTTAGGCACTTTCCATCCGTGTTCATTCCTCTTGTTTACTTACTTTTGCCCTTCTAGTTTCCACTTGTAGGTGGAGGACAAATTATAAGTGAAACTACCTAATTCAGGGTTGCCAATCAAATGGCTCTATTCTGAAATATCTAACAATGACGAATAACTAGAATGTTCTCCAGTCACGGGTGTTGTTTGGGTGTCCTTTTAACATGGAAGAATGACTAGATTGTTTAACCAACACGGGTGTCGTTAGAGCTTTTCATTGGAAAATGGTCTTCATAAGGCTAAGTAGCATCTAATTCTAGCGACATTGCCTTTTTACTGGCCCTTCCTATAACAACAACAACCAAGTACTACTTTCTACTAGAAAAGACAGGCTTAGGGGACTCTTTAAATGGGAACAAAGCGTTCGGGTATTCTCTTCACGAGGTAGTCCTACAAGAAATCAAGAATGCCAGAAAATCTCACATGTTTCAGATACATCCGAGGAATTATTCCAGCGACACGGGTCTCCTCTGTATACTATTCTTAACTGGTAACAGCCAACTAGTTGATGCACCTTCAAATCCAAGTCTTCTTACTTTGCTGCATGTGTCGCATTAGGAGTTGGATGCTTTTAAGCCTTTTAAGAAGTTGCTTTTTTATATCTAAGTCATTCGTTATGTTTATCGCTTTAAAATTAGGTAATCCACAAGAAATTAATTATTTCACATGAGTGTCTGACTTCTTCATTTGGACGCTTTTTAGCTTACAACGCCATGGGAACTCTTCTTTTATTTCTATTATCGTTGCCCTTTTAATTATTAAGCACATGCTTGAGAAGACAATAACAGCTATTGACAAGCCTAATTCATCCAATCATCAGAGAATAAAGGTACTGCTGCTGTACCTACGGAAATATAATCTAAAAAAAGGGAGATTAAAGTTATTATATTTTTAAAATATTTAATTAATCTCTATATATTCCACTGATCATGACTGGCAAGCTGGACTTAGCCAAAGCGAATGTAACGTGCGATGGGTGAAGAGGACAAGAAAATATATTTTTCCGAACTAAAAGTAAACAGTTTGACTATATTAAATAAAACCAATAGTGATTAGGTCAGGCTGTAGCCTGTCAATAGTTTAAATGGGTCTAATGGAGCTTGTTAAAGAATCAAAGAAAAGAAAATATTCAGTACTTACTGAGTGTAAGATGGCAAGTCTAGCGACCGCATCGCACTGTGGAGTATGAGTTACGAACTCAAATAAGGAAATAATATTGCAGGTTTTGAGAATGATGCCGCTGATTTGTTAAACACCTCTTAGATTAGATGTTAAGAGCATCATGGGTGTGTGAGCGTGGCACAGTGGCACAGACTAGGACTCTATCGTAAAGTTTCGAGGCTGCACAAGGATGTGCAAGTGCATGTGTCCACCGTTCACAAGAGGATGTTGTAGTAGAGCACCATACAACTCTTGATGGATACTTGCATCTATTTCAAGCTGAAAATGGCGAAGTTTTATGCCAATTTTGAATGAATAATTTATAAAACTAGGAGAGAATGCTTGACTTGGACTAAGGTTAAAGGATTCCTACTTTACATCAGACCCATATGAGAGGAGAAGGTTTGTACACTAACGACTTTTGGCGTCTTTCACATACTGTTTCTTTGTGGTGGAACATGCGACAAGCGAAGTGTGAGAATGGGGTCCTTCCATAACCAATTTCACATAAATTGAATGGGATGGCTTACACTGCACCATGAGATGCGGGTGCGGTCTAGCAACTACATTTTATAGGGCCCATTTATATATAATTCAGTTTGTTCATCTCATTGCTTTAATCTATGTATAAATATCTTAATTATATATAAAAAAAAATACATAAGAGTTAGATTATTGTAGCTGCTACAAAACTATGCATTATTAATGAAGTTTTTAAATATTCCATTTCTAAGCACAATATTTCCAGATAATTTTTACATACTAGAGTCATCCAAATCACATGATCTTTTATATATAAGACATGCAAATATAGAGCAATGAGATGAACAATTAAAATCATTTAATGATGGGCTCCATAAAATGTGATCACTAGACCTGGTCAGTTTAGCGTTCCTAATATTACAAATATTAATGAGTCATAATGTATAACATTTCAATGGATTAAGAACACTTAACATCTTCTCATTGGATCTAGACCATCACATCTTATTGTAGAAATTGATAGGATTATTGTTAGTTTTAGTGAAGCAAAGAAATTGCATCATTTGATAACATAGTAGAGAATCAATAAGAGTTCTTATATGTGTATGCACATAATTTGACCTGGAAAGTAAGAGACCACAAAAGTATATGTAGGTTATTTTGAAATCATAGGTTTGTCCTTGATCCAAATAATAGTTCCATTCATCTATAAGTCTACCTTCCAGCTTCTCTCAAATCTTCCTTGAACAACTTACTTTTTCTTCCATGTCCTCCTAAGAATCTCATTGCCACATAAATTTTCCATCAACACTTTCTATAGAAGAAAGGCAATCCTTTATCTATGGCTTAAGTTCACGAACAATAAAAAAAGGCAAAAAGCCATTATTTGAAAACTATACCATTCCATTTCTTCCCGTTTTGCCCAAAAAAGTCTCATATTTTTAAATAATCCTTTTTGTCACTCTATCATGCATCTTAATCAATCATTTGAGGGAAAAATCCTTGATCCTAAGGCTTGAACTCTATGTGATAGAAGAGTACGTAAAAGACCATAGTTGCAGCCAATAGAAATATGTCCCTCCATTGCTTACCATTTTAACCGAAGGAAATAAAAGTCTCAGCCATGAAGTCTACGATCAAATGGCCATCATTACATCTTCCATTAGTGCCACCCAAGATAGTAGAACCATATGGATAATTCTTTGCATAGGCTTGGAAAGGGAAAGCCGTAATGGAAATACCAGTGTTGGTCATTGAATCCCCAAACACTGTTGGATGTTGGCTTTGCTAAGCCTTCACCCACAACTATGATGTGTGAGGGAAATAAAAAGAGAAAACACTAATGAAAGAAAAAAAAATTCTCTCAAATTCACTCAAGAACAATTACAAATACAAGGTTGCTACCTTTACAAGACTCACTCCCTCACACTCTCACTCACTCACTCCTCACTCACCTCTTTCTCTCTTCTTTCTCACTTGCTTAAAAATAAGGAGGGCATCTCTATTTATACTTGTCCTCCACCTACCACCTCCTTAATGTATGGTGGAGATTATTCCAAGTGTCTTTAATCTAATGGTTAACACTTTTCTAGAAATTACAACTTGAATCTTGTGCACAAATATCTACCTTAGATACTTTTAAAGATTAATCTAGATTTGTTTACTTTTATACACTTTCTACAACATAAGCCTTCTAGATTTATGGGCCTTTTGTGTAAAACTTGGGGCCAAGCCCATAACCGAAAGAACAAAAGGATAAGATGGGCTCACCCACATCATTGGGCCCACTCATGTTGCTGGGCTCACTCATGTAACTAGGCCCATATATATGCTTTTGGTTTGCTTCCAACATATCCCCCCTTAAACCAAAAGCTTCTTAATTCCAAGCATAGTCCTCAACTTGATAAATGTGTTAGTGGGTAATGCTTTTGTGAAGATGTCAGCCACTTGTTCTTTAATATTGCAATACTCTAGCTTTATTGTGTTTTTGCTTCACTTTGTCTCTCAAGAAGTGATACTTTATATCACTGTGCTTGCTTCTTCCATGTTGTACTGGATTTTTGGCAAGCTCAATGGCAAATTTGTTGTCGATATATATAGGTGTAGAATCTTCTAGAGGATGATCCAACTACTTTAAGAAGTTTCTCAACCAAATTACTTCACAGACAATAGAAGAGACAGCCACATATTTAGCTTTACATGATGATAATGCTACTACTTCTTGCTTTTTAGACATCCAAGTAAAGGCAGTTGTCCCAAGGTAAAATACATAGCCTGAAGTACTCTTTCTTTTATCTTGATCTCTAGCCCAATCACTATTTGAATAACTAAACAAAGTTGCATCATCCTTATAAGAGTAAAAGAGGCCAAAGTCCAACGTACCTTTTATATATCTTAAGATCCTCTTTGTAGCCCAACCAGTGTGACTCTTTTTGGGTTTCAATGTACCTACTCAAGAGTCCAACACTAAACACAATATCTGGTCTTGTGACTGTGAGGCACCTCAAGCTTCCAATTAAACTCTTGAAAAGAGTAGAATCTATGCTCTTCCCTTCTTCTTCTTTTATTATTTTAAACTTGATGAAAGAGGTGTATTTACTTCATTGCAATTACTCATTCTAAAATTTTCAAGTAACTCTCTAGCATACTTCTTTTGAGATATGAAGCCATCAGAATTTTGACATACCTCAATTCAAAGAAAAAATGACATAAAACCAGAATCTGTCATCGCAAACTCCTTGAACATGGCTTGCTCGAATTCCTGAATCATCCATTGGCTATTTCCTATGAATAATAAATCATCAACATATGGACAAACGATAAGTATCTCACTGTGATCATTCTTCTTGATATAAATGGCATGTTCATACAGGCATTTGGTGAAACTGTTGTCTTCAAGGTAGCCATCAATGCGGGAGTTCCAAGCTCTTGGGATTTGCTTCAAGCCATATAAAGCTTTCTTCAACTGATACACCTTTTACTCTTCTTTTACAAAATCTTCGTGCTGCTCCACATAAACTTCTTCTTCTAGCTTACCATTTAAGAATAATGACTTTACATCTAATTGGTATATCTTCCAATTGTGATGGGCAGCAAGAGAGATCAAAATTCTTACGGTGTCAAGTCATGCAACTGGTGCAAATATTTCTTCATAGTCGATGCCATATTTTTGCTTGTAGCCTTTTGCTACAAGTCGGGCTTTAAATCTTTAAATCTTTCCATCAACTATCTGCTTGATTTTGTATACCTATTTGACATCTATTGCCCTTTGACCTTTAGGGAGCGTAGTTAACTCCCATGTGTCATTCTTCTCAATGGCATGAATTTCTTCTTACATTGCTTTCTTCCAACAAACTTTTTTAATAGCTTCTTAGAATGTTAGAGGCTCAGCATCAACATGTAAACAAAATAGATTTATGTCTTTAGTTTGTTCATAAATTTCTCTAAGACTTCTCATCTTAATTGGTGTAGAGGATGGAGATACGTTACCTTGACTTTGCAGAGTTATATGATCTGCAGGAGATGGTGTTGAAACCCCTCATTTTAGAGTTTCATCACTTGCTTCTGCTTGTTCCTCTATCTCAAAATGATTTTCCTTATCTGTGTTTTCTTCACTCCAATTCCATGCTTCATCTTATCTGAAAATTACATCTCTACTTATCACCACTTTCTGTGTAAGTGGATTGTAGATTTGTATGCTTTGGACTCCTCACTATAGCCAATGAAGATGCACTTCTCTCCACGATCATCCATCTTTTTTCTCTTTGCCTTAGGTACTTGAGTATACGCAATGCACCCAAAGACCCTAAGGTATGTCACACTTGGCTTGTAGCCACTCCATGCTTCCATAGAAACACTCTTTGTGGCTTGTATTAATATGGAGAGGAGACATTCTATTGCGTGTCATCTGAACTTTTGTAATGAGTCTCCCTTGTGTATTCATCAAAGAGAGACATCCATCCTCAATGTGTATTTTGTACGCTTTCTCTAAGAGTTGCCCAATGCTAAGAATATCGATTCTCATATTGGGTATAAAATACACATTTAAGATATATTGGGGAGCACTATTCTTTTGATAAATTTTAATTTTGCCCTTACCTTTCATGGGTAGTTTAAGATGAATCTCCAATGCTGACATTGCCATGAAGATCTTCAACCAAATCTTCAAAGAGCTCCTTCTTGCCACACATATGATTGCTTGCTCTAGAGTTAAGATACTATACATCTTGTTGATTATGTATCTCCTTTTGTGCAATGAGAAGTGTGACATCTTCTTTCATGCCTCCAGATGCTTCTGCAAAATTAGATTGATGATTTTGATTTCCTGATTGGTTGCTTCAACACTCAGATGCATAATGCCCAGTCTTGTTACAATTATAACACTGGACAGTTCTTCTATCTCCACATCCATGACCATGAGTAGATTTGCCTCTACTCGTTCCTCTTCTGATGTTGGCAAGCTTCCATTGATTTGGCCCCTGATGTTGATAACCTCCTCTCTCACAGCTTCTTCCACGATTGCCACTGATGATGCCTCCACGTTGAGAACGACCACCCTTTTGATCATTTAGAGTCAATTTTGACTCAAGTGCTTGCTCCACTATGGCTGGGCTACTACTCTTTATCTTATGCTGCTCATGCACTTGAAGTGATCCCATTAATTCTTCAACTGTGAGAGTATCCAAAAAATTTTATTCTTCAATTGCCACAACCACATGTTCAAATTTGATTGTGATGGATCGGAATATTTTCTCTATTACATGAACATCTTCAATCTTTTTCCCATTCCTTTTTAGGTTATTAATAATAACTAATAACCTTGAGAAGTAGTCAGAGATAGACTCACCTTCATATGAGTAGCTTCAAACTCATCCCTTAAAATTTGCAAACAAACCCTTTTTACCCGATCAACACCCTTGAAGTAGGTGCTTAGAATCTTTCATGCTTCCTTCCTTGACTTCGCTTCCGCGATCTTCTCAAATGTTGATTCATTTACTCCTTAATAGAGTAAGAACAATGCCTTCTTATCCTTCTTTCTTTGATCTTTCAGATTCTTCTTTTGATCCCCACTGTAGGAATCTTCTTGCTCGGCAATGGGCTCCTCGTATCCATCAGCTACAATCTCCCATAAATCTTGCGACCCGAGCAATGTCTTCATTTGAATCTACCATCTTTCATAGTTATCTTTCAACAACTTAGGAATTTGAGTTTGCACTAAGTTGGAAGACATCTTTGATGTGAGATGAGGAACAAAACTTTAGCAGAACTCCTACGACCCTGAACCTAACCTAGCTCTGATACCACTATGTTGGATGTTGGCTTCGCTAAGCCTTCACCTACAACTATGATGTGTGAGGGAAATAAGAAGAGAAAACACTAATGAAAGAAGAAAAATTTCTCTCAAATTCACTTAAGAACAATTACAAATACAATGTTGCTACCATTATAAGACTTACTCTCTCACACTCTCACACTCTCACTCACCTCTTTCTCTCTTCTTTCTCACTTTCTTACAAATGAGGAGGACACCTCGGTTTATACTTGTCTTCCACCTACTACCTCTTTAATGTGTGGTGGAGATTATTCCAAGTGTTTTTAATCTAATGGTTAACACTTTTTCTAGAAATTACAACTTGAATCTTCCACACAAATATCTACCTTAATATTTCTAAAGATTAATCTAGATTTGTTGACTTCTATATACTTTTTAGAACATAGGCCTTTTGGATTATGGGCCTTTTGTGTAAAACTTGGAGCCAAGCCCATAACTGAAAGAAAAAAGGGATAAGATGGGCCCACTCATGTAACTGGGCCCACATATATGCTTTTGGTTTACTTCCAACAAGCACAAAGATGGCATGGGTCGGATGGCTAAGCCCGTTCTTACTCTTTTCGAGCTTACGACACTCACATGAATGGAAAAGAAAGGCCAACACTAAAACAATAGAACATTTGGACTTTGCCATGTTTGAGCTTTTTGTGGTGCACTACTTTTTCTTTCTCCTGAACTGTCACCCTGCTGCTATACGGAACGAAGGCTGAGGTTGAAATTTATAGGAGAGTAGGAAAGCCTGGTCCACAAGTCTGAAGAGGAACAAAACAGAAAAAGAAAAGAAAGGCTGGGTCGTGGGAAAAAACTATACAAAAGAAGCCGGGTTTGGCCATGTATCTACAGAAAAGAATAGAACAGTTCATCGCTTTACCAACTAAAGGAATGCTTTGTGACGGAGAAAACTTGCTTTTTGTTGGCTTTCCCGACTTCATTCGACTGAATTTTGTGAGGCTCATCTGTATCTTGTTATGCAACTGGCCTCTGGTAATTTAACGCTTATACCATGAATATTCTGTTCCATATTGATTTTATTGTACCGTTAATATATGTGCTAAGTACCAACCCATCGAGTAATATAGTAATGAACGCATTAAAAGGGGAAAGGGAAGGTCTAAGAGAACGTGGATATAATTAATGGAAAAATATTTGAAAACTTTAGAACTAAATAAAGTCCTGACACTTAATGGAGAGGAATAGAGAAACAAGATTCATGTAGCCAACCCCTAATCTAGATAAGCTCTTGATGCTAACGATGATGATTAAAATTATATTCCAAGCTGAAATCATCACCGGAGTTAGCAATCTATAATACAAAGGTGACTACACAAGTTTATAATTACCAACGTACGTCTAGCGTAGTTGGTTAGATCTTCGAGTTGCATCTTTCGCCTTAGTAGATGATTACAGTTTGCGTCTTTTCTTTTTAACATTCGAAATATATTTACAAAAATAAAATGATGGGCCATATATACCACTAGGACACCATTCTTTCAGTGGCCAAGCCTTTGCTACGGGTGGATCATACACCAAAATTCTCCTCAGTCTGAATCCTAGAGAGTTGAATTGTAGTAGTATTTGTCATGAATGTTAAAATGCTTTTGAACCTTTAAACTGTCCTTCTAGGGCCACTGATTCTATGCGTAACATAGAATTGTCAAATGGGGCTGAGCTTTTTTGCATGACTTGTCCGTAGAAAGCGTATATATGGTTTGGATCAATAACGGCCCGCTTGAAGGCCAAAATTGGGTCACACTTGCACTTTCCTTAATCACCTCTTATCTTTTTGGAGATCAAATGATATATGAGCCTTGCCAATCAGTCCCTAAGCATTTTGGGCTCTCGTTTTTACTCATTGGCTTGAAGGGGAGCTATGGAGCAATGCTAAAATGGTCATCGCATGATCTTGAGGTTGGAGGTTTAAAACGTAGAAACAACTTCTTGCAAAATATTATTGACTCTTGTGGTCTGCTCCTTTTCCAGACCCCTAGTATGTGAAAGCTTCATGCTGGGGCTGTCCTTTTTTGTTCTCTAAGCCACTTCAGTTGCTTTATATCACTGATTTCCAGTTTAGGCTACCTCGTGATCAGCGTTGTTTGATTGATGGATATGATTTCCAAACTTTGTTAATCGTTAGGAGGGGCCATACTGTGAAAACTTTTTCAGTATGGTTCCTCTGAGCTCAGCGTCTCATATCAGAGATCGTTTTTCTTTACTTTTTTTAGGAAATAATATGGCTTAAGACAAGATGAAATAGTCATAATATTGTCAGTCTGTTAGTCTTACTAGAGTTGAGCTGAGATGAGCTAGTATCTCACTATCTCCATCTCCCACCGTTAGTGATGCTAAGATATGATGAAACTATCTCATCCCAACTCAATCGATTTCATGGGTAACCTGAAACTAGCAAGCAACTTCAACCTTGACCTAGTACACGAAAGCTCTCTCTCGTGCCACCGTTGTAAAAGGCCAGGGCTCTCACAACTCGTTTTTTAGTGGCGCCAATCTCAGCTTAGGTCAATGTTGGTGGTTTGCCTATCTTCCATCTCAAGCCATCTCATCTCATTCCTAATGTAAGATGACTCATTTATTTTCACTTCAAAATTCAGCCATAACTTACGTATTTGATTGAGTTAGAAACGAGCCATGCATGTATTCCAATGAATCTCCTCTAACTCATCTCAACCCAACTTAAATGATATTTTCAGTTACCTTACTTTATCTCATTCCATTTTTAGGTCATTTTAACTCAACCTAAATCATGTCAAACCAAATTTCATCTTACGTCATCTCAAGCAGTCAGCCCATCTCATCTCAAGCGCCACTACCATCTCAAAGAAACTTTCCATATCATCACAAACACCCAAGCCCCACTTTGTTTAGGGCAACGACAGGATTGATGGATGAGTTGACATGAATTGATGGGATAAATATTTATTAGATCAAAATTATAATATACTACATCAATAAAAGTTTCTTGGTAAAAGAGATATTATTTCTCCTAAAAAACTATATATGATAAATGCATTGTTTTAAGATATTATTTTCATAAGAGATATTGATAGAATTATAAATATGGTATCAAGTTTTTATAGAGGTACAGTAAAAAGTTAAGACTTGCCCACTCCAAGTCTCTTTGGAGATTTAGCGCCCTGGAAGTGACTTTATCATAAAGTTATATATTAGTTTATAGAATGTTTCTTTTATTTTTACGTAGGTTTTTATCATAATTGGTTGACATTTTGGCTCCTTCGTCAAGAAGGAATTGAATTCTACAGTGAATTCCATAGTTTTCACCCTTCACCTCTTGAATTCACTTACAGGTGAAATCCTATCTTGAATTCTGGATGGAATTGAAATCTTTGTTAGCTTGCTTTCCATGATAGATTTTTGACACATCAATACGAGAAATAACTGAATTTTACATGACTCTTCTCCTAACCAATGACCCTACAGAAATTGTGATCATTCCATGTGGCCCACAACATCAACGGTTCTCTGTCATTGAATGCTCTCTTACATGCTTACAAGCATGTACCGTTATACACGGGCAGATGCCATATATAGAGCTTGAAAAATCTGTATACCAGACGGCGGCGCTGCTGTAATCAAGCAACATAGGATCCGCGCTTAAAACCCTAGCCAAGTAATTAAGGTGCAAATTTCCCATCTATCTTTCCTCCAATACCCTAGAAACGCCGTAGCATTCTTCCGTTCCAAAACCCTAGTAACTTCATATTTTCCAAAACCCTAGCGTTTCTTCAGAAGTTTAGCTTGTCTCCTCCGATCGTTGTCGTAATCTTGAATCTTCTTGACCACTTACTGTACTACTCCTGCTCCTCCTTTGGACCGATCGCCGTCATGTGAATACATTCTTTGATCAGCGAATTGATCTGAGTTATCTGGTATGTTTTCTTTCCTTTTGTTTGATGATTCTGTGAATTCAATCAAAATGGATGTCTTTGTTTTTCTTTTTCTGTGCGATTTGGTCTGGTTCGTCTAGAGTTGGAATGGGATTTTTGCAAAAAGGTTTAGGTTTTCTGATGCTCGGAAAGGAACGTGTGGCTGGCCGGGGTTTTCTGGTCTTTAAGTGCCGCTGGCCTTAGGGTTTTCAGCGAGCGCCTTTTCTTGTTTTTGTTTCAATTTCCGAGACTGGTTCCATTGCTTTCCCCGCTTTGTATGTTCCCACTTTAGGGAAAACCTGTAGGGGTTGTTTGGCACGAGGATTGTTATCTATGGATTAGCTTTTCTATGGGCAGCTACCCTGTGCCTTTGCTATTGGACTTAGAGTAGGATGAAATATAAAACCTGTGAATGATTTCTAGGGAAAATTTATCCCCTAGATAAGCTAAATCAGTGGAAAAGCATATCCGTTGAAACGTAGGCGAGCTTCATGAACTCTTTAATGTTTACTGCATTTCCATTTATTTGCCTTTCCCAGTCCTGGGTCAAATTTCTAAGAAAGTTCTAGGTTTCTGTGAACAGGGCTGCGTAATCTGTCATTTCCATGGCCACTTCGTTAGACATGTCGCTGGATGATCTGATAAAGAGCAAAAATAATGCTGTAAGAGGCCGGGGCCGTGGAAGGGGCAGGGGATTTGGCCAAGGGCGTGGGCGTGGTGGAACATTTGGTCGTGGGAGAGGGACAGGAATGAACCGTGGAGGGCCTCTCGGGGTGAACACTCGGCCATCGGCTTACACAACAGCCAAGGCAAGCTCAAAACTATTGCTGTTTTTTGCATATGTTCCAGAATCTGACTTGCATTAGAAATCCAAACACGAAAGAGCAGGAAATTTAACTGAATTTGTTCCCAGCGAAGCTCAATTTGGAGTACCCACTTAAGAAGTTTTGGTTTCACAGGCTACCTATAATTTAATGGATTCTGTAAAGAGGGAAATTCAAGCGGTTCTCTTGATAAATGCAGAATTTTGACAGTCTGGGCTTCTGATTATGTGCTAGTTCATGGAGTTCTATGTGGAAGAGCTTCCGTTGACAATATATCAAAACTGGAGCTTTCACCAATAGATATATGCATAGAAGGGAGATGCTCTCTTATGTTTATAATCCATATACATTAGTTGAGAACATTTTAGGGTTTTCTTACTGGGTCCTATGAGAATTTGCATATTAGTGGCTACTCTCTATTACAAGTTTCTCTTTCGTTTTATGGAATTTTGCTGATCTATGATTGACTATTGAAGAGCGCCGGGTTGTTGTGTTTCGTCATTGTGTGCTGACACATTCTCCCAATCTGGATGTTTGTTCGGGTACTGTCATCAGTCTTTCAGAAGAGCCAAGGATTTGATATGGCAACATGATTTATTTGATGATAGCATGATAGCCGCTGGGCTTACAGGAATTGAAACTGGCACTAAATTATATGTTTCCAACTTGGATTTTGGAGTGTCTAATGAAGACATAAAGGTACATTGGTTTCCACTAGGCATTCATTTTCTTCTTCAGTTGTGTCTAGAACGTTTCTTCTTTCTTGTGTATCTGTTCTATATATTAAAATGTTTAAATTGCATTCAGGAACTTTTTTCTGAAGTTGGAGAGCTTAAGCGGTGTGCAGTTCATTATGACAGAAATGGGAGGTCAAGTGTAAGTTTTCTTGTTCATAGCTATGAGCCTAATTGCCTATTAAACATATTCCTAGCTGAGTTAATGATAGTATATATGCTTTCCTGATTATGTTTCTATTTCTTTCCAACTTTCAGTTGGATGTTTCTATAATGTAAATTGATTCTTAGGTATATGTATTTACACTTGCACATTCTTGCCCATTTGAAATCCCATTTTGAGAGAAGTTGTGGAAATGGAGGACAATATGTGTTTTATATATTCAAAACTATTTATATAGTTAAGCAAGTGTTAGTAAGTTTAGCCTGTGTTCTCTTTATCATTTAAAATCCCTCTTTAGTTATTTGTGTAATGATCTAGAAGGAAGTTTTATTAAAAATATAGAAGGAAACAAAGCTTAATAAAATGAGAAAGTTACCACACTTGACAAATAAAAAGAAGTCGCAAATCCTACCTTTGTGACCCACAGTTTAAGATTCTTAAGTCTATCGCTGTGAATAAACTTAGTGTTAGTCAAATTATTTGTTCTCCATGTAGAAGGATTGTTTGACCCACAGTTTAAGATTCTTATGTCCATCACCATGAATAAACTTAGTGTCAGTCAAATTAATTGCTCTCCATGTAGAAGGATCATTGTACCCCACTCATGAAGTCCTTGGCAACATGAGACGCCTATATGGTTTTGGGTAGAGGGCACGGATATATGGAACCGACGCATGGAGACCTCAACTATGTTTGACTACTTAAATGCCTTTGCAGCTTCACAAGTTTCATCATACCAGTGCCATGTGAATGAAGCCCCAAAATACTGAGAGGTCCTCAGTAATGGAATAATCCTATCTTAGTTGAGGGACCTATGTAAAAGATCTTGATTCAACTTCAATTTGTCATGCATTAAAGAAGTATGTATGAATTTGAAGGCAACAGACAAAAGGATGGATTGTTGCTGTGTTTGAAAATGGGCCTAAAGGCCTATGGTTGAGAGTATGAGTCAAAACTTTGTATGGAAGATCATCATCAAGTCAGTAGTTTAAATCCAATAATGGATAATGTTTCCCATGGTTTTGGTGGCCTCATGAGGATTGGTTGTTGGTGTGCAAATAGGCACAGATTGCTTGTCCTTAGTGACATATAGCTAGGAATTTAGTTTATATGGATTAAAGATCCAGTAGAGGAAAGCATTAGATGTAGTGTGTACATATTTAAGAAAGTGAAAAGTCTTCTGTCACTTTACAGTCTTTTCTTGTCAAGCATGTTAGGGTTTATCCCATTTGCATCTCCTTATCTTGATTTGTTATCCATTATTTTCTCTTTCTTGCTAATATGCACTCCTTGGCACCATAGGCCCATTAGATCAGTGGTTGTCAGAGATCTTGGTTAAGGAAAGGGTAAAGATCCTTTAGACTAAAGAAAATGGAAAATGAGGGGATTTCAAGCGGTTCTGCAACTCAATGGCTAACAATTGATTTGGTCTGCATTGAGATTTATTAAATATCAAGATATATTATGTGCAATATGCAAACTTATGACTTGGGGCTAAAGATGCATAAAATTGTAAATAGAAACGCGTCTTTTCACCTCGAGGTAGAGGTTTTAGATTCCAAACTCAGTTTTTTACTAGAAGCACCTAATGTGAGAGTAGTGAAATTGAGCTTTGCCTATTTTGTCAATGGCTTCATCAATTGGTTTTCTGGTTCATAAGCACTTTTCTGCCTCCACCGTGAATGTTGTCAACTTAGTTTTGTTGAGGGTCCATACCATTGATAATCAGTAGCAGTACGGTATTCATCAATGGTGAGAATCCCATGCACAAGAGATTCTCACCCTAGATTGCTTTACTTGGCAAGAAGAGATGGCCAATTAGGAATATATTTCCCCGTTAGCAGGGTGTCGTGGAAACTCTAGGTAGTGCATGAGCTGTGTTGGCACAAGCGCAAGTGGCACCCAGGTGCAAGGGTGCAACTGGTGACTAGCAGGACTAGTTGTGCGACTAGTACTCTAGGCAAATTAATTAAAAATTAAAAGAAAAGAAAATGCCAAAATAAATAGTAAAAAATTGTAATTAATCAATATGCCTGCAAGGAGTTGTACTTTTGAACATTATAATGGAAAACTATGCAGGTCAACCCCAAAAACAAACAGAAAAATAAAAATAGTAGTGTATTTCACAATTTTTAATAGAAATTACAGAAAAAAAACAGTGAAAGAACATGAAAGATATTAGCAGATATGAAAAGAATGAAATGGAGTTGTCATTTTTAGCTTAGAATGGAAATCAATGGAGATTTGTTACAAAAACAAACAGAAAAATAAAAAAATAGTAGTGTATTTCACTTTTTTTGTAGAAATTACCGGAAAAATAAAAAAAAGATATTAAAATAATGAAATGGAGTTGATTTTTTTAACATTAGAATGGAAATCTGTGGAGATTTGTTACAAAAACAAGCAGAAAAATAAAAATAGTTGTGTATTTCACTTTTTTCTTTAGAAATTACGGAAAAAATAAAGAGCAGTAACAAGAAACATGAAAGATATTAAAAGAATTGAATAGAGTTGTCATTTTTAGTATTAGAATGGAAACCTATGGAGATTTGTTACAAAAAAAATAAAAATTGTAATGTTTTGCACATTTTTTGGTAAAAATTACGGGAAAATAAAAAAACAGCAAATACAACATTAAAGATATGAAAATAAATGAAAAGAGTGAAATGTAGCTTTTGGTTGTGGCATTAGAATGTAGATAGTTTGAGATTTCAAAAAAGAAAGAAATCATAAAACGAGAAAAATGAAAAATGGTACTTTTTTTTACCTTTTTTCAGAAAATATAAATAATAATAAAAAGATTAATCCGTAGTTTCTTACCTTCAAATTCTTGAACTAGGCTTCGATCGGTGATAGAAGATGAGAAATGGTTGCAAGAGTACTTGGAATGGAGGAAAAAGGAGCTCTGGGAAGAAAATTATGAAAAAAATGAGAAAAATGTGTTTTATACCACTTACTAGCAAATGGAGTTGGGGGTGCAAAAGTTGCCAGTCACTAGTTGCAACTTGTCATGCGACTAGTTGCACAAAGACTTCCCCTCTAGCGACTGGCCTAAATCAAGTTGCATAAGTTATGACTACTTGCACCTAGCGACTAGTTGTGCCTGTAACAACATAGTGCATGAGTCCTATCATGCAGGTAAGAGTTAGTGAAGATGGTGACGAAGAAGAGGAGATCACCTTTGATGACATGCTGATGCAGTAGTTAATTCACTTTGATGCCATAGTTCATTGCAGAGAACAGCATGTGATGAGCAGGGCCACAAACCTTCAAAATGCCACCACCTAAAAAGGAGAAAAAGAAAAGAATTTGGGCAATAAGGAACAGGCCGTACCCTCCAAACACAAGTTGATGCAGTGGGTTTTTGACCTACCAGGCTTGCACCCAAGTTGATGACAGAGCAAAATCATTTTAACAAAATGCTCTCAACTATTCTATGCCATTTTGGGTGACAAAAACTGTGAGAACTTGATTTGACTAGATACATTAAATGGATTGAAGGTGGGATGCTCAGAAATGGTAAAGATCAAAGGTCAATCATCATTGCTTGCTTCATCAGGTTGAAGATGGAACTATGGAAGGCTGGTTGGAAAGAATTGTGGAGATGAGATTTTAGCTTTTTGCTGTTCCATTTTTTTTTATGTAAAATGGCTGCCTAAATGAGGTTTTGGTATGAACTAATGGATATGGAAGTTTAAATTTATTATATTTAACTTTGGTAGTATTATTCAAAAATAATATAACAGGTCAAAGGAGAGACCCACAGAAGCAATGGCAATGAGGGTTCTTCTTGCCTCCATACTTGAGGTTCACAAAGGTGTTGGGACTTTCTTTCGTTCAATGTCTTTTTTTGTAAGAATCAAAGGCATATCACTTCTTTTAAGAATAAAAGGAAAAGGCCGCAAAATATTGCTGAGTAATTAGATTTAGTGGATATGCAAGTATATGCTAATAACTGTTATATGTGATTGCAACCAGCATGTGACATTTGATGCCATACAATCGTTCTGTACGGTTCATGATGCCTAATTTGCCTCAGTACGAGATGTCCAATAGACAATGGAAGAATTGGCAAAAAGTAGTTAGAAAATTTTGATATGGAGTGTACCTAAGCTATGTAGTCCAAGGTGTGACTAGTCGCTAGGCGGAGGCCTGTGACTCGATTTTGGGTAGGCGCAAAGGGCATAAGTTGCAGTGCGACTATGTGTGACTCATAGCATGACTAGTTGTGCCTTGTGCTTACTATGCCCTTGACTCCAGGCTCAAAAGGGTGACTTTCTGTCGTTATTTCATCGTTCCTGTTGTTTCGGCTGTCCCCTCGTTTCCGTCTGATCTCACTGCTGAATAGGCACCGAAAACCCTCCTACAACACTCCCTCTCCCTCATTTTCTCTTCTCTTTGTCATCATTGGCAGCAACATGTCTCTTGACTGAGCCGGTCAAATAGTTGGAGCGCAGACTTGTCACACCCTGGGGTTCCAACAATCACAATATTGTCCGCTTTGGGGCGTCTATATACCCCTCACGGTTTTGTTCTTCCTAAGTTTCCTAGGAAAAGCGTGCTGTGACCATTAGAGTTTCTCAAACTCTTATAAACAGCCCAGTTTCCTCTCCCTAGGCAATGTGAGACTAACTCTCTAACTCTCTGTCTCTCATCTCAGCCTAGAAGCCTGCCAGCATTCTCTTGGCCCGCCCTCATTGGCCCAGAGCAGTGATAGAATTTGCTTGTTCGTGGGGATGAGGGCGGGCCAAGAGAAGGCTGGTAGGCTTCTAGGCCGGGGTGAGGGACAGAGAGTTAGTCCCACATTGCTTGGGGAGAGGAAACTGGGCTGTTTATAAGAGTTTGAAGAACTCTAATGGTCACAACGCGTCCCTGATATGGTGTTCAGGTATCTGATAAAATTCTTTTGGTAATACACACGAAGGCATAGTGTTTTGGAAGCTGTTGGATGTCTCTGATCAGGTTAGGTTAGTAGTTACTGTTTTCAGCAAATTATATAAATGCTACTCAGTACTTGGTGTCATCATGTGACCTAGCGGTCACAAGTTTGAGGCGTGGAAACAGCCTCTCATGAAAATGCAAGGTAAGGCTGCGTACTACAGACCCTTTGTGGTCTGCCCCTCCCATGGACTTTGCATACGCGGGAGCTTTGTTCACTAGGCTGCCCTTTTAGTACTTCGTGTGTTGTATAGACCAATTTTCTGAATTTGGTCATGTTTGATGCATGTCTATACTTGGCCCGAAGTTCAATACATGTTGCTGTTGTTGAAGATGCTTGTACATAGATGAGATAAACTAATTACTGTGATGATATTCAGTGTCGTAGTTGCTTGGTATTTGAGGGCATGAATGTTGTTGTTGTTGAGGATATTTGCACAAATATGAGATAGAGTAATTAAGAAGATGGCTGCTATCTGTGTAGTTAGATGTGGTGGTACCAAGGTAACTTTGTTTCTTAGGGTATTTGAATTATGGTGGTACTAAGATGACTTTTTATCTCAGGACATTTGTTTATTTGAGTCCATTTATGCATACTTTGTTCTCTCTGCAGTCTAACTGGCCATACTTGATCATGGTCTCCATTTGATATTTTCACTGCCTCAAGCTGAAACATTGAAATAATAACATAAGTCACTAAACTGTAGGCTGCTAGGCTTCTAGTACTATGGAAGTCACTAAACTGTATTTTTTTGTAGAAGTGTTCTGGAGAAGATTAAACCTCTAATGCAAGTAGCATTAATAGGTAATAGTTGATTGGTGATGAGCCGACCCCTAATTGGATAAAGTCTTGATGATGATGATGATGATGCGTTGATTGGTGATGAGACAGTCTTTTCGTATATAATTACATGTCAAATACTATATCGCACTGTAAGGTGCCAATACAAAAATATGTTGGTACATCTGTTAACATATTCATCCATTTCTTCAAGACAGTTCAGAAGGTGATAGACAATCTCGTGTTCCATGGATAGAAAACTATGTTTGACCTTTGTTTCTGTGCTCATAATGCATGATCAGAAACTCATCTTTTAGCTTGATTACATTGCAAATCATTTACTGATCACATGTTGACCAGTATTATCACCAACCTACTGCCAATGATTCTATGAGAATCAGACAGGTCTCTTCAGTGTTCCTGATCAGTGAGGTGCTTGATTCTGGCGACCCAGCCAATGAAGAATCAGAGAATTATCTTCCTGTTTCTGGTGTCTCTTGTTTATCTGACTGGTCAAGCACATGCATGCATGAGTACACTCTGTATGGTTGGGTGCTACGTGGAAGTTGATCTAACCTTATTGGTCAGTGATCTATATTCATCATCATATACAAGGTTAGTTCTTTTAGAAACATCATCTGCACCATTCATGCAATTTCGTTTTTTTTGGATGATATGGATCTTGGGTTTCCTCTTATTCTGCTGGATTTGGATTTGCAGTCAGTCCATGTTGAGCCAACAATGCTACTCATGCTGGATAAACTTTGATATTATTTTCTAGAGCTCGAGTTAGTGTCTCTGTTGTTTGCTTTTGGTTTTCTTCCTCAGCTATAAATCACAGTATCTCTTTTGGCATGGGATACTTATGATTTGTTGGAAACTTGTGTTGAAAACTAACCTTGAAAGATTTGGATGAATCTCAACATGATTTAGTGAAGCTTATAAAATTTTAGTAGTCTATGTGACCTTGTTATGATACCTAATTTTGTGAATGAAAAGTAATCCCAGATTATACTGTTGAATACAAGCCAAACTAATCTTTTTACTCATTCTCTTGAGCACTTTGTCTTTGACCAATTTCTCCAAAATCTTCTACAGTTGCTTATTGGTCCTTTTAGAAATATAACTAATAAAAAACATGCATATTGAGACATTACCAAAACCTCCTGTGGCTAACATGCTTAATTCTGAACCCTGCTCCTTTTGAAAATCTCTGTCTTTGTGGAAATGACCTTGTGGATCTTGTTGTTGTTGTGCTTCCTTGGTTTTTTCTTTAGTCGTTAATGCTTTGATGCTGGGCATCTTGCTAGCACTTGTTTGATTTGCTGGTTGGGGTCATGCTCTTACCATTTTTCTGGTAACTAGTGTTTACTTAATTACTGCTTGTATTTGCTTATTGGATTTATGTGGTGTATGCTTGTAACTTTTCCCTCATGTGTTTTATGATCTTGGCTACTGGTTTACAGGGCTCAGCAGAAGTAGTGTTTACTAAGAGAACTGATGCATTAGCAGCTGTAAAGCGATATAATAATGTTCAGCTGGATGGGAAGCCTATGAAGATAGAAGTTATAGGGCCCAATCTCGGTGTGCCTGTTTCAGCTCGTGTGAATGTCGTTGGGGCTGCAAATGGAAGAGGAAGGAGGACTGTTGTAATGACGTATGTTTGTATACTAACTCGCTGCCTCAGCTTTATCAAGCTATTACCTGCTTTCATGATCCTGGGGTTTTACTTTTCCATGAATCTGTGAAACTGATAAATTGTTGCTTGAACCGAAAGCTTACTCATTTTAGTTTTCCTGTTGCTGCTTAGTGATTGAAGAAGTCCTTCGTAAGGTACATGGATTTCATTCTGTGCCGGCTAGAAATTCCATTGCCATTTTCTTGGTTTACTTTCTGTCATGGCTTGAAGCTTGCTTCCTGTAAATGTTGAATCATCAATAATCTTTTCATTTTTTCTTTCAAACCTGATCTCTCACTAAAGCATAGATTGGTCAAGAGGTTTCTGGCAATTGAAACATATGCTGCAAATTCTTGGTGGAATGGGTTATTACTCTTTGAAGAACAGAAGTTTTTCTCTATTTGATTGGAATAATTTGTAATTTCTAGTTTCAAAGCAAGTTTGTCTTTCCATCTTGGTTATATATTCCTTTGAGTCTTCTTGTGTAGTGTTCATTGAAACATATGTGATTCATCAGTCCAGGAACTCGAGATGACATAATCTATGAAGTGACTATGTATATATGTTTAAAGAGCTCAAGAAAGTGAAGATCCTGCTGAGGCCCGAACTTATAAAGGAAAGGGTTGAAAACCCCAGGATTTGAATACCAACCAATATGTGGGCCAGATGTTGGGAACTTAAAAGGAATTGTCTCTATGGATTCGAAGACATCTGGCCCTTTTGGACCCTCTTTGTTGCTTGCAATGGGGTAGTGCTTGTACAGGGTGATTTCAGCTGGTTACTTACGCAATATCTTTTACAAGGTAAATGTAAATGAATGAACGGGTAGGAAGTTTAGTTTGAATAGCTCCATCTACCATGAGAATTTGACATGCTTGTAAAGCCTATTAGCACATTGACAGCATGGCTTCTTCTCTTTTACAAGGTGATGCTGATGCCAACCTCTCTCTCTCTCTCTCTCTCTCTCTCTCTCTCTCTCTCTCTCTCTCTCTCTCTCTCTCTCTCTCTATTATAGCTGTATGTTTGTTTGTTGTAATTATGTTTTGTGGTTAGTGATAGCTTTGTGCACTTTCTAGTTTGTAGCTTAATATTCCTGTGAATGATGCTTCCATGTTACCTTTATTTTGATAGTTACTACATTTCATCCATTCTACATTTATATGTAGTTATATTGTATTACTGATGTGGCTAGTTGTAGCATGCTCTGGTTCTTCAGACTCATATTTTTGTCTTCATATTTTCTATTTTTGTTATTTTTCTGAGACTAGAGGCTGTGCAGGCCAGAATCGGGTTGGGTGACAGGCTCTGGTTCCTTCAACCGTGGTTCTGGGTAAGTTACGAGCATAACTGAAGAAGTTTATTGTAGCTGTGCTCATTTTCTGTTAAGAGTAAATATTGTCTACTGTTTTGCCAAATTTGTACTTGAATATCTGAACTGTGTGGCTTAGTTTATCTCAACACCTATAACGACCTGAATTACTTTTCAGCAACTCATAATGTTCTATAGATTTTGTCCAATACACTAAAACCATGAGTTTCTGATGATTATCTCGTCGGAATTACTGAGCTTCACCTTCATTTGGGTTGGACAACTTCTGCAATGAACCGATTTCAGCCTCCATGCTATCCATCTCATTCATGAATAATTTGCATAGATCTGATGCTTACATCTCCTTACAATGCACTCCCTCTTTTCTCCTTAAGATCATAGTTTTAACGAAAGGTTTTATGATATCGTGGTGCTCGTGTCTGAAGAGACAATTTCAGTCTATTTTGATCTCTTGTAGAACAATAAAAATCCAAGGTTTCATATAGTCTGGTTTATTTCTTTCTTTGTTTCATGTGGAACCTTCACCAATAGTTTGGAGCTTTTTCTCAGAATGATACACACTTATATAATGGCGCGCATCTTCCAGAAAACATTTTCTTGATCATAAAGCACGACCGTTATAGACTATCACATTTGACGATGAAGATAATGTTCATGGTCTTGGTCCAAGACCCAACTGCCTGAATAATGAAGTCTCATTCTAACCCTACTTATAGTGGACTAGGATTTGTTAGTGAAATGGCTGGAGGTCGAGGCTGTCCTAGTAAAAACAGAAGTCTTTAAAATGGATGACTTTTACTTTTGCGAAATATTTTACTCCCAGGTCCCGAAGACCTGATTGACCCATAATGTGCCGTGGTCACTTGTTAAGTCCAAAGGTCAAGTTTTTCACTGCCTCTTGTTAATTCAGACAGGTTACTGGTAAAGAAATTCAGCCATCATTCGTGCATAATTTTTGTATTAGTATCTTAGGTTTACCATGCGCGGTCATTAACAAGGTACATGATACACACTCGTGCAACTCCAGATTATGTCGGAGAATTAGTGTTTTCTGATTTCGAAGCCAGCTGTTGTCATATCACTTTAACCAGAGTAAGAAAAATGAAAACTGAGATGACTGTTTTCTCTTTCCATGTTGTATAGGTGGAGTCGTGGTCGTGGCCGTGGCCGTGGCCGTGGAGGTTTTCAGCGTGGAGGCCGTGGACGTGGACGTGGCAGGGGTCAAGGAAGTGGTCGTGGAAGGAACCAGCCTGTCGAGAAATCTGCTGAAGATCTCAACAAGGAATTGGAGAGCTATCATGCAGAAGCCATGACATCTTAGATATTTGCAGCTGAGATGAAACAGTAGTTAATATGGTTTTTGCTGTACAAAATGATAGGTTTGTGGTGTTTTGTTCTATATTCCAGTTCAACCAAGCAGCTACTGTTTAATCCCGAGAGCTTTTCTTCATGTGATTAATAAGTTGCTCGTTTTACTTCAGGATACTTAATGTATTCTTTTTAGTTGCTGCATCTCCTGGCCTCTTCATTTGTCTTTTCTCGTCGTGGCTTAGAGTCTTTAATACAGCTTTGAAATGCTCATATATTTACTGGATTGATTGGATTTTCTGATTCTGCCAACTCATCCTTTGTTCTTTTGCTTTTTATTAGAAAACATCCCAACTAGATCTTCCTACACTTAAAAGTAATGTTTTCAGCAAACTATCCAGCGTTCCTCTATGAGGTTCATGGGCCCCGAATTTTAGGCATTGCTGGCCATGCCTTGGGTCTGAGAATGCTGTATTGGCGAGTGATGCTGATCAGGGACATTCATCTGTTTTAGGCCAAAGAGAAGAGGATTCCTTCTTTCTTTCTTTTCTTTGTTTTTTGGAATTTTGAGTGTTTGGTAAAGAGTGCATATTACTGTTGTTATTTGGAATAATTTTTATGTTTGGAAGGGATAGTATGAGCGGGCTAAAGTTAAGTTAATTTCCATTTCAGACGAGTTTGAGCCTTTGGTCGAAGGGTCTTTTGATGAATGTGAATTGTTGCTAAATTCCTGTTTTACTTTTTAACCACCTGTCCAAAGCCAGTCCTATAGAAGTGCCAGAGTCCTGATCCTTGTTCATGACTATCAAAGCGTGGCAAATGTATAATGGTTTCAAAAACTGAAAAGACCAACCCTTCTTTTCTCTATGGCCCTTTGGGTTCAAAGTAATTCATATGGCTTTATATGCCCAATGAAAATCGTTCTCTGCTGATTTGCAGACATGATGGCTCTCGTCTATAGAAATCTTACGTTGTCAAGTTTTTGCAACTCAGACGAAGGACGGGGTGGCAGAAAAGATGCACCTCTCCGTCATTGACATGGAACCAGTAGGAGATGAAACGGGCAATCCAGAAAGGAAATTCGGATCATCACCATATTGGCCGTTATCGCCCAGTTTGGGTTGGCAAGCTAAATAGGTTTGGCTTTGGAGCGATCTCTTAAAACAAAGGTGCAAGGTGTCTCTCCTAGCAGGATTGCATCTTTCACATTGGCTGAGAGACTCTACTTTCTTCTCTACTTTATATTAGCTCTTTGGGTTCATACATGAATTCTTTCTTCCTCAAGTCGAAGAGAAGTAATGAGTGAAAAAGAAAATACCTTTTCTTTTCCAAGGAATTAAGTAATTGAGGATTATTTCAGTCTTGCAGAGCTAGAGGAGGGCAAAAGAAAGAAGAGAAGTGTTTTACTAGGTGAAGCTCATTCTCGTGCAAGACCATCTCATAGGAAATTTGGATATAAATGCCTCACCCGTGACCTTTTACAGAAACTGTAATCAGGGTTTCTAATTTTCAACTACATTTGGAAATGAGTACTTTCTGATGGAGTCGTCGAAATATGATGAGTTACTGTCATACAAATTTGCCAAAGAACAACCCAGTTAATCTTATAGTCAAAGTATCAACCATTCAGAAGAATTGCATTACTATTTTGACGTGGTCCAAGTCCTTCCAAGTCTAATCTCCAAGTGAAAGTAAACTATGCAATCATCCTCAAAAATACTGCCCTAAATAAAGGGTCAACATCACTGTCTATGACTTTACAGTCAAAACCCTTTACAATTTGAAAGGGGCGAAGAATGACAGACAAGTTGGGTTAAGTACACAAGAACCCAACTATCTCATTTATAGAACAATAGTCTACAAACATGGGAGAGAGCCAAAAGGAAAAGAGAGAATATAACAAAAGCACACCATTGTTGTGATGAAAGAATTGTCATTCTGCGTCTGCAATGTCCTTCTTCAGAACAAGTTTTCCAGATTCATTTTTGTTGAACAACTTCTCAACCAGTTCATCCCAATTCGTTCCGCTTGATCTCGAAGAATGATGGGACACTTCTTCAGCCTGCTCATCGGATGCTAGTTTCTCTGTAGCTTGCACAGGATCCTCTTCTGCTGTCTCAGCATGAGGCACATTCAGGCTAACAGCTCTTTCCAGTGCATCTTTGTGTTCCTTTTGTAGTGTCTGTTTCCTCTCAATTTTCTGCTGTGGTGGCGGAGTTGTTACTTCAACACTCTCCTTCATCATCTGCCAGAAGAATCAGTTTCATCAGTTCATGTTATCATGCCGATAGCAATGCTTTAATATGCCAGCAGTGACTGATATCTACTATTGCTTTAACATTGACCTTCGATATCACTTGATTTCAAGGGTCCAGAAGAATACTACTTTGGGAAAGTGTTTTCAAGTATAGCCTTATATAGTTGTGAACGTTATTGCATTCAGAAGGTTATACTGATTCATCCTGAGATATTCTTTATTTCGAAAATATACACTCTGAAATACTCATTGTTAGCAAACGTACTAACTACAAACTATCAGCCCTTAGCAAAATAATGGCCTTTGAAGCTTATAACTAGCATAATAGACACATTGTGATCAACCTCTAACCTCTTACACCTCTAAAGCAATCCAAAGCATCTTTCGTCATACTCTCAGGAATGAGTCAATGTCACAAATGATAGGGTTGGATGCATAAACAATAAGACCTGTTGCAAGTCGACGTATATCAAAATGCAAAAATTTGTCTTTCCTGTTAAGCAAACAATTGAACTTGGTAAAACATGTGGCAACATTTTCAACACTTACATTAGAATCTAGCCTACAATTTGGGTGTTTCAATGATAACAGAATAGGCTATTTGAGAATAGTCTAGCCGGTTAAGTAAATGGCTCTGTAAGTCCTAATGATATCTATCTATAAGGCTAATGGTGCCAGAGGTGAATCGGTCCCAATATGCCTACCAAGGGACAAAGGAAACTAATGGTACCATTAATTTCTTACCAAGAAGGAGAGCTTTGGAACAATGGTTGGGTTGTCACCGTGTGACACAGGGTCACGGTTTTGAGCTGTGGAACAGCCTCTAGCAAAAATGCAAGGTAAGGTAGCATACCATAGGCCCTTTGTGGTCCACCCCTTCCCTAGACCCCACATATGCAGCAACTTCATGCAATGGGCTGCCGTTTTATTAATTTCTCACCCAGAGAATCCAAGCAAGTTGGAACAAATGGAGATGCGTCTCTGGAGTTTTGGTGTGATCGGAAGGTGCTACTCAATCTAAAAGGAAAATTCTATAGGATGGCTACAAGGCTAACCATGCTCCATGGATCAGAGTATTGGGCAGTTAAGGTACAACATGTAGATAGGATGAGTGCCGCCGAAATGCAGATGTTGAGATGGATGAGTGGTAAGATAAGAAAGGATAAAATTAGAAATAAAATCATTAGAAGAAATTTAGGAGTAAGATCAATAGGTAACAAGATGAAAGAGATTAGACTTAGATGGTATGGACATGTCCAACGGAGACAAAAAATGGCACCAGTTAAGAGTAAGACAATCCAAGTCAAAGGTAGCAAAATGGCAAGGGGAAGGCCCAAAAGAATGTGGATAGAAGTAGTGAGAACATATTTAAAAACTTTTGGAATAAATAAAGCCATGACACTCAATAAAGGGGGATAGAGAAACAAGGTTCATGTGACCGACCCCTAATTAGCATAAAGTCTTGATGATGATGACCCAAGCTAGCCATTTTGGTACCATTAATTCTCTACCCATGAACTTTAATATCTATCTATAGTGCCAATTGAAGAAAGCTTCCTTCTATATAGCAGTCTCATGAACTTTATTACAGTTTCATTTCGTGTCATGAAATTTCAGAGTACCAACATCATCATCATCAATCATCATCAAGACCTTATCCCAATTAGGGGTCGGCTACATGAATCTTATTCCTCCATTCCACTCTATTAAATACCATGGCTTCATTTAGTCCCAAAGTTTTTAAATCTTTCCTCACCACTTCTATCCACGTTCTTTTGGGCCTTCTTTTGCCCTTTTAGAACCTTCAACTTGTATTGCCTCACTCCTTCTAACTGGTGCCGTTGTTGGCCTCCTTTGAACATGTCCAAACCATCTAAGTCTAATATCCCTCATCTTGTTACGTATTGGTGCTATCCCTAAATTTCTTCTAATATTTTCATTTCTAATTCTATCCTTTCTTGTCTTACCACTCATCCATCTCAACATCCTCATTTCTACAACACTTTCACCTATGAGTATGATGTTCCTTAACGCCCAACACTGATCCATAGAGCATGGCCGGCCTTATAGCCATCCTATAGAATTTTCCCTTTAGTTTGAGTGGCACCCGCCGATCACATAAAACCCCGATGCACATCTCCATTTGTTCCAACTCCGCTTGGATCACGTGGGTAACCTCCCTCTCAATCTCTCCACTCTCATGGATCAATGATCCTAAGTATCGGAAGTGGTCTCTCATGGGGACCTCTTGGTTATCAATCTTGACTGGTGCTCCACTCCTACTCTCCTTGCTAAAATTACATTCCATATATTCTGTCTTAGTTCGGCTAATTTTAAATCCTTTCGATTCTAATGCTTCTCTCCATAGCTTTAGCTTTATGTTGACACCCTCCCTTGTCTCATCAAGTAGGACTATATATCGTCTGCAAATAGCATGCACCTGGGGAATCTCCTCATGCAGATGTTTTTGTTAACTCATCCATAACTAATGTGAAAAGGTATGGACTCAATGCCGATCCTTGGTGCAATCCCGACAGTGACGGAAAATCACCCGGTCATGCCACTAGTAGTCTTAACATTTATTCTTTGCTCCCTCATACATATTTTTAATTATGTCTATATACCCACGAGAAACCCCTTTAACACTAACACTCTCCATATTAGCTCTCTGGGACTCTATCATAAGCCTTCTCTAAGTCAATAAAGATCATGTGTAGGTCTTTTCTCCTCTCCTCATATTTCTCTACTAATTGTCTTAGAAAGAAAATAGCTTCCATGGTGACCTCCCGGAGCATGAAACCAAGCGATTCTCAGATACACTTGTTTCATGTCGTAGCCTCTTCTCAATGACTCTTTCAAAAAGTTTCATGGTGTGGCTCATAAGTTTGATCCCTCGATAATTAGTGCGACTCTGAATGTCTCCTTTATTCTTATAGATTGGTACTGATAGAGCTTTTCCTCCACTCATCGGGCATTTTCTTTGATTTTATAATCTTGTTAAACAACTTGGTCAACCAAACTACCCCAATATCTCCCATATGCTTCCAAACCTCTATTGGTATACTATCGGGCCCCATGGCCTTTCACGATTTCATCTTTCTCAAGGCCTCTTTTACTTCAAGCATTCTAATCCTACGTTCATATCTATAATATCCAGTGTTATTTAGGTTTATAGTATTTTCAATTCCTATATTCTCAGGGCCATTGTCATTTAACAATTTTTGGAAGTATATTTCCCACCTTTGTTTGATCTCAGCGTCTTTGACTAATACCCTTTGGTCATCGCTTCTAATGCACCTAACATGCTCTATGTCTTTACTCTTACACGTTCTCTTACCTTTGCAAGTTTAAACACATCTTTCTCACCTTCTCTTGTTCCTAGTCTATTATAGAGCTCATCATATGCTTTAAGTTTAGCCTCACTTACTATTCTCTTAGCAACGTTTTTAGTATTCTTATATTGTTCGTAGTTTTCATTATTTCTAATCTTCTGCCATGCTTTAAAATGCATTCGTTTTTCTTTAATAGCTTTTTAACCTTTGTTTCATTCCACCACCATATTTCCTTTGCTAATAGCCTTTTACCTTTAGATACTCCTAAGACATCTTTTGCCACTTTCTTAATGGACTCAGCCATATTAGTCCACATGGTATTTACTTCTGTTTCATAATTCCAATTTCCTTCTACCATCAACTTATTTTTGAATGAGGTTATTTTCTCTCCTTTTAAGTTCCACCACTTAGTTTTTGGATGTGTATTAAGTTCAGTTCTTTTACTCCATCTTTTGATATGAATATCCATAACCATTAACCTATGTTGTGAGGTTAAACTCTCATCGGGTATCACCTTACAATCCTTACATATAGATCGTTCATTATTCCGAAGTAGAAAAAAGTCTATTTGGCTTTTATGAAGTCCACTTTTAAAGGTTATTAAGTGTTCATCCATCTTCTTAAAGAGTGTATTTGCAATGGATAGGTTATATGACAAATCAGAGTACCAACATGTTCCTGGTTATTAATAACAAGTGCAATTATGAAATAAAATTTCAGGCATTTATATTCACAATCTTGTTGGGATACCTCCTCAGTTTTGATGCTTTTTATCAGCTGTAAAAGCCCATTAGGGTTCCACTGAATTCCAAAATTGTAATGTTGGGGATAGCATTTTCTGATAATATAAAGAATTATCAACAGCCAATCAGAAAGTATTTTATACAGTTGTAATGTTGGCAATAGCAGATATAACTTCCCAAAACTTAAACCAATAATAATAATTCTGATGATGACAATAAATGACAACGGTAAAGAAAGAGATATATAATGAAGTGCAAAATAAATAACCAATCTCCATGAGCTAAAGCTAGAATTAGATAAAAAGAAATTCTTTTTCTGCTTACTTCCAAAGCTTTCTGTGCCTCTCTTGCTATCCAAATAATTGCATGATCAGATGTGGCATTGCATGATAATACAATATGCTCGAATCTGCCATCAACTGGTATCGCAGTCCTTACTTCAGGAGGATACCTGCCGCTTCTGCAGTAGGAAAATTCTTAACTATTCAGTTTCAACATCAAACAAAATTGGGTCTGAAGTCAATATGCTCTGTCTTACAGCTTCTCACAACTAAGAGGTTGTGGGTTTGAATTCACACTCACCATTCAAAAGAAAAACATCTAACAAAATCATTTCAACTAATGAAAAATCAGATTCTTCTTTTGTACTTATTGTCTGTCTTTTATTCCCCTGACATTTCCATGTCAAGAAGGAGATATTGGTTGAATGAAGAAATTCTTCGGCTATTTTGGAAAGCAGATTATATGGCTCTGATGCTTACGAGAAAGGATAGTCTGTGAACTCTGTGCTTCAGCAACTTAAGTTGTACTCTGCTAATGGGAAGCAGGATCCAGAATCCTTATGGGACACGCAATTTCTGATAGTTACATAGTTTGCCAAATAATAGGAAATGCATAGCTTTGAGCCATTCAAAGAGCAAACTTCTTTAATAGCTAAATTTTGATATACAAGGATATAGCTAATCAGAATTTCTCATCATCATCATCAAGACCTTATCCCAATTAGGGGTCAGTCACATGAATCTTGTTCCTCCATTCCCCTCTATTAAGTATCATGACCAGATAATCAGACCTTCTGTCTTCATAATTTGAGACAGCTCCTGGATTATTAGAAGCAGAAGGGTTTTTTGGTAAAGACACACTCACATTCAAATGTAGGTGTTGATTCCATCTTTGAGTGAAATGAGAATGTCGATGCTAAATTTAATAGTAATGATAGATTTGAAGGAAGCAAAGCAACTGCCAAGTACAGGAATATGACTGGGACATTTTGGTCATCTTAAGATGCTATGCTTCTCATTTCTAGCTTGCAGCACATAATGCAAATTGAAGCTTGATTTTCTTACACATAAACAGAACCCAGCAACATAGCACAGCAAAGTAGTAAAGAGCATGTATACATATAATTATTTCCATCTATATTATAAAGGAAGGTTTGGGACACAAAAAATCCCTCTTTTGCCAGAGACACTAAAATCTTGAAACTACATCAACTCAGCATAAATAAATCAAGAGGTTCTGGTACCTGCAAAATTTTCTCTCGACAATATGATACATCCGTCCAGGGGCATATAGCCTCCTCAGATCTTTAAGTTTTCTATCTTCCGGCATGAATGTGTCTCTCAGGCAAACCAGAAACATTAAGCAGGGCAAACTGTCCAAAGCAGTAACACCTGGTTTAAAAACGGTAATAATTCACTAGTCTTTAAATATATGCATATCATACCTAAAAGTCTAAAACAAGTTAACCATGAGAAGAACAATAACCTAAAAAATATTTATAGAAGTAGCACTACCTTACCAAAAGATTGATTTAAATATGTCTTCCAATGGCGTTGGTGTCCTCGGCAAGAAATCATCCTGAAAAATTGTCTTAGTTAAGACATCACAATCAGCCTCCAGCCTTATAAAAGAAGAATTTGCCTAGTACTATTACTCCATAACCAGAATATTTGTGATTCTGTGCTATGGGAATTAACGAGCAAAAACTTCAAATCAGTTAGGTAGGATTGACCGACTGCTATGCTTGAATTACAATGGAATATCAATCATAGTCACAAATTTATTGAAACAATTACAAGTTTTCTGAAATATTCCCAACACATTTCACATCCCAATTTCAAACGTTGGAGAGTCCCAATCAATTCGACTCACCCACCTGCTTCTCAAACTAAACCCAAAACTATCTAATCAAATACAATTTACCAAATTCAACACCAATTTTATGGGTAGTTAATCAATTTTGATATAGTACTTGAAAACCTAGTTACAACGAAAAGTAACAAATTATCTTCACATCACATCCCTATCATGTCCTTGATTCCTATTTTAGAAAATATCGCAAAATTCTCTTGCAGATATATTTCCTTGTGAAATTCAATAATAAAAAAACTAATACGGATCAAGAAAGGAAGCTACACCCACGTACTTGCCTGTAAAATAATAGAATGTATAACATCCGCATACTTCACCGCCAAATTCAAAGACATACACCTCGCCGGAGCAAAGGCGTAACACCGGATATTACTCCGCGGAATCCCACCGAGTTTATCAAGATGATTCACCACCACCACCGTCAAAAGAGCCGCCACGCCGGAACCCAGAGAGTGTCCGGCGAAGACCATCTTATACTCCGGGCCGTGCTCCCTCCACAAACTCTTCAGCGTTTCCGCTTCCTGTTTCAACAACCACTGCGCCGATTTCAGCAATCCATGGTGAACATAACCTCCGGCGAACATTTGCATTCCCAATCGATTGTCCAATAAGAGCTTGTAATCGCTCTCTTTTCTAAGATTGAGGCCGCGGATGGCTAAAATTATTTCTTTGGCATCGTGATCGACGTAGATGAGATAGGGTGGGGCCTGGCCTTCGGTTTGTTGGTAGGTGACTTGCTTCACTACCCAGCTGGGGTTCATGCGGTAACCACCATCGGGGGGGTATTTAGGGTTCCGAAGATCTTCTTCGTAGACGGCTAGGATTGCCCGGCAAAGGCGGGGGACTGGTTCGAATTCTTCGACGGTGGCGGTTGTCCAGGTCTTGCTGTCGTCGGAGCCCACGTAGGTACAGCGTTTCCAGGCCCAGCGGGAGAAGCCCACGCAGAGGACGCATTCCACTCCGCAGGCGACGGACATTTGCAGCGACGGAGAGAGAGAGATGGAGAGAATGAAGATTACGTGTTTGTTTTAAAGCTTGTCAGAAGAAATACAAAGAGGGTACTTGGATTTGAGGCTTTGAGAAGGTTCTGCACTTGCAGAAGAAGCGAAAAGTAAACGGCAACAGGAACATGGACCCTCTCCAGCTGACATGTGGATTGCAGGGGGGTTGGATCCACCTACGCTTTCTACTGGGACGGATCGTCAGGACGTAGCCTGACAGTCCTATTGGGCCCGAATAAGCATACTACAAGATAATATATATATATATATATATATATATATTTTCACTGCTCTTTTCTTTATTTTTTATTTTTTAATTTTTCTTAACTAATTAGATGTCATCTGTTCTTTATACTAAGTATAAAACAGCTAAAATTATCACTTCTCTCTCTATTATTAATGCTATTAAGTTATAGATGTTCCATTACTAGCCAAAGATGCCCATTTTTTTTTTCAACGGAATTGATTTTTGAAAGGTCTAAATCATACATTGATCAAACACATCAAGATTGGATGATTATTAACTTATGTTCCACAGAGTTGAAAAGAGTACTATAGTGAATATAATCATCTGATTGGTGTGATTTTTCACATGTATCCTAAAACTAAGGAAGCAAACATGACCAACCGCTTAGATCTAAAAAAGGAAAAAAATCCAATGTAAATTCTCCATGAAATTCCTTGGTATTTGTTCTCTTCTCACATTATAAATGAGCGATAGTTTTTAAGTAAAATATACTCATATCTGCAATGCTAATAGTTGTATAATCTCCATTTTAATAGTATGGACGTTTAGTTAATTGGTGGGTTATTCACAAATGAAAAATGATGAATTAAGGCCCTTTAACTAAGGCCCTAAAGTGAGACTTTTTCTAGCAAGCCACACGTTTTATTTAACCTCAAACTCTAGTTAACTTTTCTTCAGTTTGTACTATATTTCTATCAACATAATTAAAGTTTTTATTTTTCATTAGTCAAACCCTAAAGATGATTCATGATTCAAGGGTCTAAGATCATCCGGTCAATCTGCAATCAGCGGTAAAAGGAGGAAATTGCCTGCTCGATTAACTTGAGGATGCAATTATGTGGGGCCCAAAATATGACTGTTAGGAAAGCGCGTGACAATGTGTCCTTTTAGCTTCCTCCGGGAGAAAAGGATAGAAAAAGACTCGAGGGAGTGCGCTTTTTAATGTGCGAGTCCGGCAACGAGGCGCGGATTCGGGAAGCAGCGGGCGTCGGTTTCAATTTTATAACGCACGGCATACGGTTTTTATGGCTTGACGTCGGGGTAAAAGTTGTCGTGGTGTAACTCGAGGTTAAGGATTTAAGACGTGGAAACAGCTCCTCTGTAAGGTAAAGCTGTGTATTTTAGACTCTTGTGATCTGCCTTTTTCTTAGACACTATATAGGCAGGAGCTTCGTGTACTTGGGCTGCCCTTTTATATGATTTTTATCATTTTTGTTTCTACGGTGTCTGAGCCTGCAAGATACCTGTACGACCAACTGCCGTTGATCCAAGCCGGTATAAACTTCTTCCTGACCGTCCATTTTCCACTACAATATTTTAGCGATTAGGATCATTCTCCGGAGATGTCTATCCAGGGCCTCACTCGTACTTTTGACTGCGTGTATAAACCTCTGTAATTGGTCTTGATCTCTTCTTCTTCTTTTCTTTTTTTCTATCTATACATATGATCCACACTATAATTGCATTGATTTGACCCTTCAATGTGTAGATTAGTAGCTAAGAAAGGAATAATCTCTACTAAAGCACTGGGTGGTTGGTTGGTTAAGATTGCCCTATCAGCGATTATCAAAAGATTCATATTTAAACAGTCACCTCAATTTGCAAAGATACTTGGATGACTTTCGGCCCGAAAAGCCGATGACAATGGAATGGGATTGGAAATGCTCGCTGCTGCACGCAATTTATGTTTAAGGACTTGTGGGGGTTGAATTCTTGCCCATTTATACCAAAATCGCAACTCGACTGACGCAAGGATCTATATATTCGAGCTTTCCGAAAAGAAAAGGAACGAGAATCAGTAAAGGCTTGCGCTCATATTCTCCCCCAACATGGCACGCATTTGGCCTTATGGTTCTACCTTTCTATAGGACCCCCTGTCCTAATAACATAATGATTCATTTGCAGGCTTTCTAGCCTTATGGTTCTACCTCTGTACAATCTAAGAACTGTAAAGGAAAGCCAAACATTCTCCTAGTTCTATTCATCTTCTAATGAAATGGAGGGTGCTAACCTTGAACCTGCCACCGAGCAGTAACACGCGAACTTCTCTTTTACGCCAAACGACTGGGCTGCTAGGCTTTTAGCGCACTTTGTAGTTCAAACCATGTGCATTATTGTCCTTGTCATGCATTAGGGGAACCAGCCTGGACAAAGTGAACGAATAAAGAACAGCTCCAGAACATGATATAGTCTTTCTTTAATTTTCTTTATTTTACAGTTGTTTTTTTTCTTTTTTAAATAACTTCTCTGTTAGCTGTTAGAATTGTGAAATAAACAATTGGAAGGATGTTAACAAAGCGACCGGCTCTTGGTAACACTATAGGAGGTGGGATATTCCATTGTGAGTCTGCTTGTGTTTTAGAGTCTTTCTAGACTTGGTGGATCCCGTCCCAAGGAGTTCTCTTTGGCGCGGAAAGCTTTCTGGATGGGAGAGAGAAGCGCGTTACCCCTCTCTGTTTCGTTGCAAACATCCCAGCGACGAGAAGACAAGTTGTCTTGTAAATAAGGAAGAAGGCAATTCTCTCAATGGCGCTGAAGAGGAAGAAAAGGGGTGAATATATCAGCGTCATTAAATTTCAATTAAAGAAAGGGAGGGGAAGAAAGCAAGTTTGTTTGTTCAACTCTTCTATTCAAAGTGGTCTTATGATAAATAAATGCAAGTTGCATGTACGTTAATGAATTATGGTAGAGGGGCAGATCACAAGGGTTTATAGTATACAACCTTAACTTGCATTTTTGGAAGAGGTTGTTTCCTCATCTTCAACCTGTGACATTAAGGTAGCACCACGACAACTTTACAATTGTGCCAAGACTTACCTTCCATGTCAACATGTCCACGTCAGATATATTAGGATCTATCTTTTATAGTGGCTACGCTTATGGGAGCAGCCAAAAGCAAAGTCTGTGAAGCTATCTAAATGCCCACAGTTTAGAGATCCTTCAACTAGAGGCCCTCGTCTTGGGGACCTGGCTATGCCAATCTCAAAAGTGAGTTGATTTCCACGGAAACAAAGGGGGAGCTGGGATCGCAGACCCCTTTGGTATTAATGCCGCGCCTTCTTCTCTCCCTTTCTCTCTCTTTTGTTGATTTTATGATAAAACTATATTGTATTTAAATAATTATATTGTTCATCTTAAGCATTTTGTTATAGATAAGTTATTTATCAAAAATCACATATTTTAGGTGATCTGAATATTGATTTTTTTAGCTGTTTTAATACTATTAAATTTTCAACAGTTGAATTTATAACTAAAAAACACAATAGTTCATTCATTCAATATATGTAATTTTTGTCAAGACTTATAGAACAATTAAGATAAATGGTTGAGATTATCACGAAAGAAGACTCCTTATATAGGGGCATGAGAAAACTTTGAAAAAAGATGTAACATTACCACGAAAGGGATCCTGGGGCTGGGAATATCAGCTTCCAAACAAAATTTCTCTTGAAAAGCGTTTTACACCTTAAAAAATATCGGCTGTTTCATTAAACGTACAAGAATTTTGGGAGACCACCTTGCAAGGCTAAATACTCCTGGGTGACCGACAGCGAAGTAGTACTGTGAGGGAAAGGAAAAAAGAACCCTCGGAGTGAAATAGAACATGAAATCGCGAGCTCCCAAGCAATAGGAGGAGAATGATCTCTGACCGCGTGCCTGTTGAAGAATGAGCCAGCGACTCATAGGCAGTGGCTTAGTTAAGAGAACCCACCGGAGCCGTAGCAAAAACGAGTCTTCATAGGGCGATTATCACTGCTTATGGACCCGAACCTAGGTGATCTATTCATGACCAGGATGAAGCTTGGGTGAAACTAAGTGGAGGTCATAACTGACTGATGTTGAAGGATCAGCGGATGAGTTGTGGTTAGGGGTGAAATGCCACTCGAACCTAGAGCTAGCTGGTTCTCCCCGAAATGCGTTGAGGCATAGCAGTTGACTGGACATCTAAGGGTAAAGAACTATTTTGGTGCGGGCCGCGAGAGCAGTACCAAATCAAGACAAACTCTAAATACTAGATATAACCCCAAAATAACAGGTGTCAAGGTCGGTCAGTGAGACAACGGGGGATAAGTTTCATCGTTGAGAGTGAAACAGCTCGGTCCGATCATTCAAATTATAAGTGGCCCCTACTCATCCTTCCACCACATGTCATATGACGAAGGGGCGTGCAGATATCATTTCTCAGCACCCTATGCAATACCTCTCTCCTACTGTCGGGAGTACACACTTTGAAGCTCAAGAGCTGCCCTCCAAAGCCGATGGATCCTCTGACGAACACTCACGTAAAGCTACTGGCCTTCGATTTCCAGTCTCTCACCCAACGCTCTTCAAACCACACTCTAGCCCTCTTCCGCAAGGGTAGACCCGTATCGAAAGCCGAAACTCTCGGCGTAGTCGTTAGCCGGGAACACAAATCAAAGTTCTTGAAATTCCTTGTCGATGACGGAACTGGATTAATTCCTTGCATAATCTGGCTCAATCACCTTGATTCCCCCTACTTTTTCGGCTACCATCCTTCCGATGTTCGGCTGTTGGCTCAGATTGCAGCCGACCAGGTTTCTAAGATCCAGTTGGGAACCCTCGCTAGGGTTCAAGGGAAGATCACTGCTTATAGAGGTACATTGCAGATCACTGTCACTAGTGTTTCTATTGAGAAAGATGCCAATGCAGAGATCTTGCATTGGTTGGATTGCATTAGGTTAGCTAGAGATTGTTATAATGTTGCTCCTCCAACGATTTCTCGAATCCGTGGGTTATAGCGCGATTTTCTGAATCGTATCAGTTTAACTTGTAGTGATGTTGGATATGCATACACCGGCTAATGTCTCTTCTGCTTGCTGCAACTCTGTTAGTGAGGCAATGACGCGTAGCTATTTAAGTAAATGAAGCTCCAAGTTGTGAATTTACCCATAGTTCTGTCCTTCCGTGCCAATGACTGATGACATCCATTGGTTTTAGAATTGCTGTACGAAGAATTTCTTTTGTCAATGTGTTGGATGGTTGTAATGATTGACGTTTCTGAATGCCCAGAACTAATTTCTCTAGTCAGAGAAAATCTGCTGAGGCTGTAACAGGGTAATGCAATGAAGAAGATTGAACGAGTTTGGAATGATGGGTTTAAACTTATGCTTGGTTCTGTCTCTTCTTGCGTTTGTTGTTCCAGTTGATTGTTTATGGCGTTCAGCTGGAAATACTTGCAGTTGGTCGGGCAGCAAACTTCTTCTGAAGACCTGGCCCCAAACGTCTTGATAGGGGATCATTCTTCACTTGTAATTTTTGGGCTGAAAAAATGAATGTTTCCTGGGAAATACTGTGGAAGCTGAGTATACTTCGACAAGAGATGAAGTTGGCAGAATGACATAGATTGTGCGAATATGTAAATAGCAGTCTGGTTTCTGAGTTGCCCCACAGAAGGGAGAACCATAGCTTGTTACAGTTTTTCAGGAGTAGGCACCATGATCTTAAATGAAAAGCCATAGTGCATTTAATTGCTAAGATTGTTGTGTTTTATATATGAAGAGAGATATATAGATGTGCAAAATCGAATCAAATTTGAGCATATTAGAGATGAAAGTGAAGAAATTAAAGGAAGACTGAAGCAGATCCAAATAATATGAGTATACCTAGTTGCTAGTACCAGATGAGTAAGTCACAGAACTCATCTGTTGATTGGGCTCCCAATCTAGTGTGCCAGCTATCTTGATCATGTGGATTATGAAATAGTGATCACCGGAGGTGACACTTAAGGGATAAAACTTAAAAGGTGGACTTTGTCATGAAGGATCTGAAGGAAATTGTGCTACTTCATTGGGTACAGACTTTTGAGGAACTTACAAGTTTATCATTATGATCTGTAAGTCGGTGGATTAAGCTATTTATAACTATAAATGACTGGTGAGAGGGACAGAAAATGAAGATTTCCTTGCGTTTTAGTAGTATGTTAAATGTTTGAAGTACTCTTACTAGACCTGATATTATGGACGCTGCATAACGTATATCAGGTAGCATGTGTATTACATAGTGCAACTCCTTCAGGAAGTGAAGAAAATTTCCGATACATAATCGATACCATAAAGTGCAAATTTGATCTATCAGGGACACGAGGACATAGATGTCGAAGTTGTACATCATGAAGATGCAGACTGGGCAGGAGATCTTAACATTTGGAGGTGAAGTGGAAGCTTCTGTATTTTGGAGTAGAGAACTGTAGCTTTATCAAATGCCCAAATTGAAGAAACTACTTGTGAGCTTGCTTGGTTTGGATATATGTTAGACGAATTTAGTTTGGAGTTATGATGTTTTCACTTTTGTGACGAGGAAAGCACTATCAGGATGTCACAGAAACCACCTTTTCGTGCAAGAACCATTACATTGAGCTGGATTTCGACTTGAGAAGATGGAAAGCAGAGATTTAACTGTAGATTACATCTTCGGCCCGATGAGAGATAGCAGATTTGTTCTCCTAAATCTAACCGTTGAGAGACTATACGAATTTGATTATCAAGCTGAGTAGGTTTGAAGACATCACGTGTGCCAATGACTTATTTTCTAAGCAGGGCACCTCAGAGACCGCAGTTTCTGTTATATGTAACGTGCTTCTTGGATTTGCAGACATATACATATTTGAGCTTTACGAATTCTCTTTCCTTGTTCCTGCTGTTCAGCATCACTCTATTGTCTTGTCTTTGCTACATTGGTTGCCATGATCTTAAAGCCGTGCAATGGGCAGCATCATTAGTGTCCCTGTCTTAAGCCGTATGGGGACTGTTTAGCATGAGGATAAGAAACCATGGACAAAACTATCGAGGGATGGTTATCTAGTCCATTGCTATTGCCGTCATCGTTTATTCTTAAAAATTATGCCACTTTTTGGCTTCCAATTTATTAGTATAGAATAAGGGAAAAAGTCATTTTCGGGCTTTGCCAAACTTTTTGGCCCGATTTGCAGTTGTTGAACGGTCAATTCCAAAATCAATTTTTAACATCCAACTCCATAGAATTATAGCATTGAGATTTATCCACTTGCCCAATCTTTCTGAAAGCTACATTCCTTTCTGGATATATTATACCCGTTCTGTAAGCTTCGCTTGTATATATATGTGGCTTGCCTGAGTACTTTGCAAATGACCGTACTGCTATGAGTTGCAAAGGAAAGGACCACATTACTACCCCTGGTTTTGGATGATCCGATCTAAATATATACCATCCATTTTTGTTCAAATTCTCAAAGATTGGAAGTAGCTAGGATCATCCAAATGCATTAATTTTTGTTGGGCTTCCTAGTTTTGATAGGAAGAACATCATGAATGGCTTATTCATCTATAAAAGGGCGTGTACTTCTTCTCTCTCGGAGATTAATTTAATTTACATCAGGCAAATAGTTAAATAAAGTATGAGTAAAAGGTCCGGTGGGTATTACCATAAAAGCATTTTTGCGGTGGCGTCAAGCAACGAGGAAGGACGTAGAATTATCTATTGTGCAACTTTGTATAGTAGATCCTCGTCTCCAAATGCCAATTCTACTACCCATGTAGCCTCTGTAGGAGTCCACTTTTCACATGTCCTTTTCGTCTGATGGGTTAATAGCCTCTAGTCAACTCCAACAGTTGGCTGTCAATATCAAACGCTAGTGTAGCTTACAAAATGCAGTTAATATATTCCGAAAGGAACATAGCAAATGGATAATCTTAATGCAACACTCTCGAATTGACGAGTCAACAAGTGCAAATGGGAGGAAAAAAAAAAAAAATGGTGTGGCAAATGCCGGATATGAATTTTAGCCTAAAAATAACTATCAAGGGTTCTAACTTCTAATCACTCCAGGGAGTCTTACCTGCCCATCTGCCCAAATAAGTCCTTCGCTTTCATCAGTGGGCAAAAGATTTTCCCAATTAGATGGACTGTAAGTTTCCTGCTTTCCTTGGGGAGTAATTTATTTAATGAGTTCTAGTAAGTGTAGACGCTCATGAGCGTTGTTGGTGATGGCTTAGACTCTCATACATAGTTATGATTTTTCTTATATCTATGCCATTTATCATTGTGGGAATAACTTAAATAGGCTCCATGTCAAATTTCATGTCCTTCGATTGTTATTATCTCGTTCTCATTTGAATTGAATATCAGAACCATCAGGTCTTTCAAACACTCAAAACAAGTGGTTCAGATCATCTAAATACTTTAATTTCTTATGTGTTACCTAATTTGTATACTGAAATATGAAGAAATGTTTGGATTTTCCAAAACTAAACTCTAAAGGTGAAGTCTACGCTACCAGACGCTCATGTGCACGTACTTCTACCTGGCGTTCCTTTTGTAAGCCTGATCGTGAATGGTCTGTGAGCCCCAAAATTTATTTTGAAGCATAAAACTGTAACAGATCCAACTTCTTCATTTACAACGATTCACTATACCAAAATGTCCTCCGATCCAAAGGTTTTGTCCGTCGATCACTTCGTTTGTTCTCCGGTGAATCTATAGCGAGTTTCATTAGATGGAAGGTCATGATCACCTACATGGGTCGTACACTTGATTAGAGTGCTCAATGTCTTGAGGAGAAAAAGAAAGTTTTATCCAGACTTTGCTGATTATAGAAAGTAGAAAGAAGATTTGGGTCCAGTAAAGTCCCGGGTGCTGGTCCAGAGTCGTTCAATGCTTGTGCAGAACAAGCCAAGTTGGATGAAACTTTGGATAGAAGCTTTAGACATTGATTTAGATTACGACTTTCATCTGCATGATATTTGTGACTGATTGGGCTGCGCCTAAGATTCTATGGTCTGATCGTAAAGATGCTAAGCATGACTGCTTGTCACACTTTAACATACAATCCGTGGTTTGGATAGCCCAGGCCTCATCACATAATTATGTCCTATTGTAATTTCGGCATGTGAAACAGCCTCTTGCAAAATGCAAGATAAGGCTGTGTACTATTAGCCCTTGTAGTCCACCCCTTAAACCCCATGTATGTTGGAGCTTCATACAACGGGGCTGCCCATCACGCGGAGACCCCAGCAATTTTTAAAATTGTTCCAACCGAAAACTCTCTATTACTGAATCCATGGTCTCTAATAGGTCTCTTGATAAAGGGCCTAGATCAAGTGGGTGACTATGATATCTTGGTCTTCTTGGCTGCTTCTTACGGTATCATTCTTTGTAAAGAGTGGCAGTATCCTTTTTTTTTTTTTTTGAATAAAAGCAAAGAATTACAAAGCAAATAACTCATACAGTCTCACTCACACACAGTCCTAAATCTAATTCTAACTAACAGAACGAGAAAGCGTCAACCTAAACCTGTGATTAAGCATATTTATTTTATTTGAGTAAAGTGAAGAAGTACAAAGCAAATAACTCGTACACTTTTAAAACTAATCTCTCGCTGGACAAGGAAAAAATCGGCAACCTCGAACATGCAACCAACCATATTCTAAGAAAGATGCTAAGTTGTTTGTAACAATCTGATACAACTCCTTACGTCGCTTGTTCCAGAAGCGATCCCATTCTACATAGAGGGACACAAGTCTTTTGATCCCCATCCTTCTAACTAAAATTAAAATGCCTACACGAATTAAGCAACCACTTAGATTGCTACTCCCTTGCTTGCTTGCAACAAGAAATGCTCCCTGTAATAATAACCGAGAATGCACAACAAGTTCCTTGATTATGGTTGCGATGGAGATGAACGGTTCTTTATCTTTATCAACTATACAAATGTTGGAGAACAAGCGTTTAAAGTTCTAAACTGCCTAAGAATGGGTCCTACTTTAGATGGAACCTGTGGGATGAACGGAATTACTTTCTAGCCAGTCATAGGTTTCTAATCTATAGTAATTTATAGGGCGATGTACGTCAATTGTAATTCAATGAACAACGCCCACTGTTTTGGCTCATTCTTTGATCCATGCTATCCAATCTGATAGGCACTGTATTTTTTATGCAACGAAGCAAAGCCACAACAATCAAACTATCCTAGCTAACCTAACCAGGTTTATGTCGATAGCCAGTTACAGAAAGCCAATACACCAATGGTCTAATATTTTGCATTCTACAGCAAAATGATGGGGTATTATTGGAGATCATCATGGGATCATCCGGGTGATGTTAATTTTGTATCGTATGTGATCTAACATAGGCTTTTCTGTAGGTAAAGGACAGCCAGATGCACGAAGCTCCCACCCATGCATGGTCCAGGGAATGGGCAGATCACAAGGATCTATAGTGTGCACAAGAATCTATAGTGTGCAGTCTTATCTTGTATTATTGTAAGAGGCTGTTTCCACACCTCAAACCTTACCGTGACTTCAAAGTCACATGACAACGGCTTTCAAAGGGTGCGTAGTAAGGTTGGAAATTTGGGCAAGTGGTTCCCGACGAATAAGTGATTAGTTAGAGTAAGAGGCAACTTACTTTGCTCGTTCATTGCAGACAGGGATTTCATAGTTCATCACCAATGGACCACTTCACGCAAGTTGTTTTAGATGTAGTTTAAGCTTAATCGCTAGGGAGGCACGAAAATGATGTGTTTTGCAAACAAAATCTGATGGACCCTGCATTTGGATTATCTGACTCATTCATCTTATTCTGCCTGCCACAATGAGGCTGTCCACAAAAATTCATGCTCATTAGATGCTTCTAGCTACGAGTTTTTTCATTTAAATATTTTAAAGGTTGTGGCTCAAAAATGAAGTATCTAAAATCATTCAATGATCATAAAGTTTAGTGTCTAGCCAATCTAAAACAACCCAATTATGCTGAACGGATCAATTCATCAAAATATGTGGCCTATCAAGATTGCATTTCCAAAAAAAAAAAAATTCTCCCTAGCCAACTCATTTCCTTAAACGTAGCTGGGGATCTCCCATGGTGAGTTTGTTTTAATTTTTAGGGTTTTTTTAGTGAATAGTAAAATATGGATTTATTTAGGGCAAGTTGATTTAGATCTAGTACTTGGATCCTTGGTCGAAGACAGGAATTTCACAACCATAGAACCATTCCCGCAAGTTGATCCACAAGTTGTTTAAAATTAAAGGGGAGATTTCCAAACTGGGATTATTTGGGGCAAGTTGATTTATTTTAAGGGAATATCTCTTGGGACCAGATGGTGACTGACATGCATTATACTGTACGAGCAGACCTCATCAACATCAGAAATTTGGTTAGGAGAAGATCATCTTATAAAGATGATTTTGGGTGCATAGCTCATTGAAGATGTGCCCTAAATAGGCATTTTAGATCACCTATTCTGGCGCCTAGATGTTCTTTCAGCTGCCCATAAAATCCATTCTACCCGGGCTACATAATATCGATGTTACCCTTGAACCGCTCTTCCGTATACCATATCTGCACCAGAAGGAATATAAATTCTATTCACTACACCAGGAAAAGAAAACAAAGAAGAGGGAAATGATAAAGTAGGGTTATTTAACCATGCCTCCACTTCAACTATCTACTAACATATTATCTTAATTTTTAAATCTAATTAAAAAATTTCTAAAGGGGAAGATGCCACATCTTCCAACCCAGTGTAACAAGAAGAGAAACTCATTGTCTGTGACCAACTGCGCTAGATGACTTTTGAAGACTATAATTTTTGTTCGGTCGAACGAGAAAGAGATTTGCTAGAATCCTGACTAAGCCTCTAGGCTCGGCTAAGGAGTTTGAAACATGGTATTATAGTCTTTTAAGAAGTCAAATTACTTCTAAAATAACCACAAACACCTAGAACTCCACAAGTGGGGGCTTCCTGACGCCAGAGTTCTCATATCATTTTCCCAGATGAATGTGGCTGATTTGGAGTCTGAATTTCATCAAACGTTTGAGAAACAAGAAAATTAAAGACTATTGTTTACCCAGAAAAGAAGGAAATTGGAAAGGAAATGACAGCATTGACAAAGATTGTTGTTGTCGTGTGACCTTAGGTCATGGGTTTAAGGCGTTAAAACAGCTTTTTGCAAAAAATACAAGGTAAGAATATGTACTATAGGCCTTTGTGGTCAACACCTTCCCCACATCCCACATAGGCGAGAGCTTCGTGCACCAAGACTGTCCTTTTTCAAGAAACAGCCACAAATCTGTGGAGTAACATTTGTCTCCCAAATAGCAACATGCATAGGTAGAACTTCCTTGTCGTGGAAGTAATACTTTTCCTTAGTTTCTAATTGGTTGGTAATGAGAATATCATAGCAGCCCACAATAGCCCATGAGAAGAGATTAGAGGAGGAACAAAAAGTGTGCCTTTAGCAACAAGAGAGGGTGTGAATATCATTTTTCTATCTGCGATAGAGATAAGGGCAGCCCTGGTGCACGAAGCTCCCCCCCCTTTTTTTAGTCCAGGGGAAGTGGCAGACTACAAAAGCTTATAGTAGGCAGCCTTACCTTGTATTTTGTAAGAAGCTAATTCCCTGCCTTAAACCCATGACCTTAAGGTCACATGATGACAACTTTTACCGTTGCGCCAAGGCTCCCCTTTCTATCTGGGATGCAGATATTTGATAATATTCACATCAGAACTCGGTCTTCCTGACTCGTATGCATATAACAATAAACAAAACTTTCCAATCCAAAGTACATGGCACCATGAAAATGAAAATTAGGAAAACCGAACACTGCCAACTTCATTCTCGTTCACCTAAAAAATTCCCTAACAATTCAATTTTTGCACCCATTTCGTAATCACGAAGGAATCCTCCTCCGTCACATTCCAAGCTATGCGAACCCCACATTTTGTAAGCTCTTCTTGTTCGTACTTTGACTATGGACCGAGGTCCCGAGCCGTTTGTATTATACTTACGACCATAGTTTTCAGACTTGAAAGGCATGGGCTCATAAATTTCAATGGTTGTGTCATAACTCTTGGAGCTTTAAATCATTCTGCTGCATGAGCTGTCACACGATGGATGGGTAGATCCACAAGTCGGCACACTTTCTATAATCCGAACCATCGATCTGCGGATGTGATTATATCAAATTGATCTCCATTGAACAATTTTAACCTTCAAATTTGTGGCTTAATTTAAAATGATAGAAAAGAAAGAAAAATAGTCTAGATTCATTAGGAAAGTCGTCACAAATCAAAGGCTCATATTAGTCTAATGGGGAACTTTTTCCTGTAATAAATGTGTTGATCATCAAACAAATGGGCCCTACTTGTGATTGTATCCCCTCATTTTTTTCCAAGAAACTATATAGGTACATGGTATAACAACCATTCACATTTGAACTCAACCTCCTGTAAATTCAAAGATGACCAGAAGCATGGATTCTTGTTCACGTAAGCTTGCATGAGTTAGTATTTTGACCCTAACCTAACCACGTTCAAATATCTAGTAAATGAAGCGTGCCATCTTGAGCCCTATAAAAGGAGCCACCATGATCACTTCTCAAATCGTCCCACAAATCAACAGAGACAAGCCTTGTTTAGAAACCATGGCCAAGCTTTCAGTATGTCTTCTTACAATAAGCTTTGCTTTAGTTCTTGGGGAGGTTAAGGGTGATATCATATCATCGTGTAGCCAAACTCCTTATCCTGAACTCTGTAGTTCTTTCATTAGCACAAATCCACTGTCAACCCTGGACGAAAGGCAATTCGGCTTTCGTAATTTAGCCCTTCAAGCCACCATGGACAGAGCTAAACGAGCCCATCAGCGTGTTTCGGTTATGGAGCCTGGCTTGCTTGATGAGCGAGCCAAGTTGGCTTGGGCTGATTGTGTCGAGCTCTTTGAAGACACAATTAGCCTACTTAATCGGTCGCTTAGCTCTACAAACCCCAGTAGTTTTGAAGATGCTCAAACGTGGCTAAGTGCAGCTCTAGCAAATCAACAGACATGCCAAAATGGATTTGCTGAGTTCAATTTATCGTCTCATATTGTCTCCTTGCCATTCATGTTAGGAAATGTCTCTGAATTGCTTAGCAATTCACTTTCCATTAACAAGGCAGCAGCTTCATCGGCTGCCACTGTGGCCACTAATTCCGGTGGTGGCCGGAAGTTGCTTTCTAGGGGATTCCCTGATTGGGTTTCTAGTATGGATCGGAAGCTTCTTCAGTCATCAACCGCAGCCATAAAAGCTGATCTTGTGGTGGCAAAAGATGGCTCTGGTAATTACAAGACCATTTCTGAGGCTGTGGCTGCATCTGCCAAGCTTAGGAGTCGTAGTAAGAGATTTGTCATCCATGTGAAAGCTGGTGTTTACAGTGAAAATGTCGAGATTAAGAAGTCGATGAAGAATATGATGATTATAGGTGATGGAATTGGTTCTACCGTCGTTACAGGCAATAAGAATGTTCAAGATGGTTCGACAACGTTTCGATCGGCAACCTTCGGTAAGTTTGTGATTAAGCATTTGCATCTTATGTTCTTTCTCTTGCTAGGTGGTTGGAAGTCTAGTTTTCATGTGAAAGGTTGTCAAAGTTAGCAAACGATTATCCAAAGCCAATTTTACAAATTGAGCAAGATTTAAAAATGATTAAAACTTCTACCAACTACAAAGCTGATTGCATAACAGAATGACATCGATGTTTTTCAAATATTTTGCTTCAACTTCTTCCACCATTTCTTATGGATAATTAGCAAATTGCATGTTGTAGCTTCTTGGAGATGCGCAGCTAAATTCATGTGGGGCTTCGCATAATTCTTCTCCTTTGGATGATCATAAGCCTGCGGTTGATTAAGGTTCAACTGCTATTATCTCGCAACTTTCCCAGCCATCCATTTTTTTACTCCGAAGATACAGGGATTAGCCTCATCAGTGGAGAAGAATTTTTGGTCCATGGCCTGTCTAACATGTGATTCCGAGATATTCAATTTGGATCGTCGAACATCCACTGCCTTGCAAGTACTTTAAAAAAAAAAAAGGGCAGTCCCGGTGCACGAAGCTCCCGCCTATGCGGGGTCCGGGGAAGGGGCGGGCCATAATAGCCTAAAGTAGGCAGCCTTACATTGCATTTTTGCAAGAGGCTGATTCCACGCCTTGAACCCGTGACCTCAAGGTCACATGACGACAACTTTTACCATTGCGCAAGTACTTTTAGTTGCGTGCAAAACCTTGTACTGATTTTGACCCGGAGCCAATTTAATTTGATTAATTAATGGTCCACTTCTATTGGTCAACTCAAATTTGAGAAAATTTCTATGACCTATGGTGGTCTACCCTAATCTCCCTATTGTATAATTTCCATCCGTATGTCGTTACTCAAGTTCTAGACAAACCATTTTGGCCTTTTTCCTTTGTTTTCCATGTCCTTCGTGATGTCCAATGATGGTTGTAGTTTCTTCATTATTGCTTTCTAGCTTAACGTGGTCACAGTCCATCTTGCAAACGACCAAATTACTTATAAAAAGGACCAAATTTCATGTCTTGGAAATTGATAACAAACAATTTTACTATATAGTTCCTTCAAAAAGAAAAAAAGAATTTACAATAGCAGAGATAGTATGGATGCTCATATTAGCCAAGCTGGACTCGAGTTGTTCAATTATCAAAACCAGTAATTACTAGGCTTTGCTATTCATGAGCTCACTTGGTTCAATCATCCAAGCTATTGATTATTAGGCCTTGCTATGCATGGTCCACTTGTTGTTCAATAACTTATAGAGGCAATGTTCTTCTTCTCAGCGGCCTCCGGCGACGGCTTCATCGCTCGTGACATGACGTTTCAGAACACGGCGGGACCACAAAAGCATCAGGCAGTAGCCCTCCGATCAGGTTCTGATCTATCAGTTTTCTACAGGTGTAGCTTCAAGGGTTACCAAGACACTCTCTACGTCTACTCTCAACGCCAATTTTACCGCGACTGTGACATCTTTGGGACTGTTGATTTCATATTTGGAGATGCAATCGCTGTCCTCCAAAACTGTAACATATATGTAAGAAGACCCATGAGTGGTCAGAAAAACACAGTAACAGCTCAGGGAAGATCAGACCCAAATGAAAATACTGGGATTTCAATCCACAATTCAAGGGTTGTGGCCGCTTCTGACTTGAAACCAGTGCAAGGATCTTTCAAAACCTATCTTGGCCGTCCGTGGCTCAAGTACTCTAGGACAGTTTTCATGATGACGTCCCTAGATAGTTTGATTGATTCCAAAGGATGGCTTGAATGGAGCGGAAACTTCGGCTTAACCACTCTTTATTATGGAGAGTACATGAACACCGGGGCTGGTGCCGGCACCAATGGACGAGTGAAGTGGCCAGGGTACCATGTTATTACGACCGCAGCTGAAGCCGGAAAATTCACTGCTGGAAGTTTCATATCGGGGAAGTCGTGGATTCCGGGCACTGGCGTCCCTTTCACTTCTGGTCTTTGAGATGATGAAAATTTATCATCTTGAAGACTTTGGTGCCCTTGAATCAATGTTTTATATCAATTTTATGTAAAGGATATGGTTGTAGAATTCATGACAGTAAGTTGACTGAGTCATGCTGGAAGATGCGATTGTCATCTTTTTCAATCTTCATGTATTCTAATGGATTGCTTCAATCTGTGAATAGACTATCATATGAAATCTAGTAACAGACGGGAAGATATGCATCCGTCTACTTAATGTATTATTTCATCTGAAAGAGCTTTTTTGGGAGCTTCTGTGAACGATTAGAGTCTATTGTCCTTCAGCGGGGACAGCTTTAGTGCACGAAACTTCTGCAGATGTAGGGTACAGTAAAAGGGCAGATGACAAGCATCAATAGTATACAGCTTTATCTTGCATTTTGTAAGAGGCTATTTTCATGCCTTAAACCCATAGCCTCAAGGTCACATGTCAACAACTCTACCATTAAGAGTCTAGTGTCCTATGAGAAGAATTTACAGCTCGCGAGCCATCCTTTTGTCGGTCCAAATTATTCATTCATTGGACTATATCTTCGATTAGTCATGCACCAAAACTTTTTGTCTATGAGGATGATCATAGGCACATTTATTGCAGCATGCAAAATGGAAGGTTCACAATGTCCAAAAGGATGCTAATAATCTCAATCAGAAAGAGATAATGTGTAATAACTTTCATTTTCAAAATATAAATATTATTTTGCATGGAATTAACAACAAAATCTAATTGCTCTAATGACTAGAGATATAATAAGATAGGATAAGAAGAAAAGGTACGTCTAAAGATATGGTAGGATAGAGGAGAGTCAACTAAAATTGGCTTAAGAGGGGGAGGAATGAATGAGTGAAATACACACACACACAGAAAGAGGCTGCACCAAGGATCAGCCACACTCCAGAAGATTATTTTGCTACTAAGAGGTAAGGGCATGGGTTATTCTAAGTTAGATTGATTTTCAATTGCAAAAATTTCAAATGATCTTGTTTGTTTAATCGCAACATGTGCACTCTTGTTCTTGTTTCATCTTAGATCTCCCCCATCAATCTCTCGTTTGAAGCATGCATACTCTTACTCTTGAATTATTTTAGGTTCCATTGATCACACTTTGCAATATGTGTGCTCTTACTATTGATACATCTTGGACACTACTTGTTGATCTCATGGTAAATATGTGCATCCTTTTATCCTCAAGATCTACCAAGAAGTGTAGTTATTCCTTATTTTATCTTAGGATCACATGATTTAATAATTAGGTACAATCTACTGTTTTTGGAAGAGTTACCATGCGTAAGGTTGATTTCACATTTTCATTCATTAATTTCATGAAAAAATAACTATGTGCACCTAGTTATTCCCTTAAACCAGAAATTTTTTCCATAGGTTTTTAGATCTAAGCTCCATGTACACGCATCAATGGGTTAGACCTATGCACACTTGTCTATATTATGGTTGGTCTCCACTTCACACCCATGCACATCATTGATGTGTTATTAGTTGAATACAAACTCATTTCTCCTATACTTTCCAACTCCTTGAGCGTGGCGCTTGTGGGAATGTCTTGCACCCAATCAATCATGAATTCCAAAGCATATTTTTACGCCTAACTCAGACAACAAATATCTAAGCTAGAGATGTTTAGCGAAAGTTTCCAGGGCTGGGTACTTTGATTCCATAATGGATCGTGAAAATATAGGTTGGAAATCAAACTTTGGCTAAGGTGAATTAGGAGACCTCACCAATGGAGCCTGCTCAAATCAACGACACTAAATGCATAGATAGGTGAGGGCCATCAAATTTATTAACCACTAAGGTAGAGATGTGTGTCGTAGATAGCATAAAAACATTCTATGGCAGCCCAATGTTTGTCTAATAAATCATGCATAAACTGATACACCTTATTTATTAAGAAAGTCTAGATCAATCCATGTAAGAGTGGCGTATTATAAAACCCCAAAGCTCCACGACATTGTTTTGGATTATCAAGCATCGTGCCAGCGTAAGACATAGCTATAGGAGATGTGCATGGTTCTGATGGATCCATGCTAACCTTTTTGAGATGAGTACTCGTGTACTTTTCTTAATACAGTACTAAACTATCTAAGAACTTGATCATCTCAAATTGGGTTTCACGCCAACTTTTATTAATAATAGAGCTGAACTAGTAGATAAAAATGGGCAGCCCCGGTGCACAAAGCTCTCACCTATGCGTGGTCTAGGAAAGGGGCAAACCACAAGGGCCTAAGGTACACAGCTTTATCTTGCATTTTATAAGAGGCTGTTTTCACGCCTTAAACCTGTGAGCTTGGTCACATAAAGACAACTTTTACCATTATGTCAAGGCTCCCCTTCAGAGCTGAACTAGTAGATGAAAGAATATAATACAAGTAAGATTTAAATATCCTTATATGCTTGGACAATGATAGAGGTTCATCACCAAATGCACCAATCCATCAAATGCCAACAAACAAACTTGCACGCTTTCTCATAAGGCTTTATCTCTCAAGCTAAGTCATTCTACGTATTATTATTCATTTCATTTTATAATGATTTCATTTGGCATAGATTGATTAAGATATATACTTTTGATGGCTTGGTGTGCTTTATGGTATTACAATTGTATAAGTTAGCTTATCAATGCATACGTATGATTGATCCCAACGCCTTTTGGCACATGCCCACCCCATGACATTTCATATTTATAGTATCCGCTCCATTAAACCTCATCCATAAGTCCCATGCAAATCTTTATGCACATGTTAAATTATTCCATTGATTTGTACTACTAGATACAAATTCTATCGTTACTCCCTTTTCGTAAACAAACACCCATTGCATACAATTCTAACATTGTGTGTTGGTTCCTGATAAAGACACTATGTATACTCACTTTAAATTTCATCGATCACTTTCAATATAGGCGCATCCCTTGATTGTTATAAATTGCATCCATTGGTCATGTTCGTAGATGCTTTTAAGGTAGAAAAAAGCCTATGATAAATGCACGCGCATTTGTGTGAGTATGAAAAAGGGTGATTGCCATATATGATCATTGAAAGACATGCTTACATGCATGCTTGAGATATAAATAAGTTTTATTAAAAATAATGACATGATGATCACATTTAGGAGTGTTTGCATGATTGGACTATAAATATCTGATTAGAACTGTGATTAAATTCTTAGGAGTCATGTATGAGGGGTAGTTGATGAGGCTCCTATAGTTTGCTATGCTAGGAGTGCAGTTGGCCACTGACACTTTGAACAAAAATTTTGATACTCACCCGAGGTAAAGGCATTTATGCTTTTGGAATGGTCATGAGACTTTCCATTCAGTGTAATCTGTTCTCCCCCATGAGGACCACTGTAGGTCTTGCAGTATTCATGATCGAGTTTCAGATATTTGGTACAACCTTTACTGCTATGTACTTTTTTTATTGAGATTTACAACACCCAATGTGATTTATCATGGACTTCGTGATTTAATCGTTACCAAGGTTTGATATCGATCGCATTCAATTGTTCGCATCATAATATCTCTATGCATTCATGTATTTTCTGCATGTTTTTGTCTAACTTTGAATTTCCCACTAAGTAGTTGTACTCACCCCTACCAACAATTTCAGGTTAATCTTCTAAGCAGGACTAAAGAACTGAAGCAAAACATGAACTTTAGAGCAAGAGAGTGAAAGTATGATAGTGAAATTAGTTACTTTTTTTCTTTAGAATAAAGACATTGAACATTTAGAATAATAATATAATAGGACAATTAACTTTGTTATGAATGTGAGGATTTGATTTAATTTAAGTTATGGTTTCATTTAAGATTGTTTGGGTTTGTGACCAGTGGGTTATGACAGTGCTTATTCTTATAAAATTATTTTGACTATATGTGGAGTTTTAATGAGACACGTGGGTTTGGAAGTGGAGTTTTGAAAAACTACTGTATGCGATGGTTTACAAAAATAAAAAATAAAATTTACTTAGGATCCTAATCATTTTCAAGAATGAGTTTTCATAAATTGTTTCTAAAAACCCAGGTCATTATAGTGGCACCTTAAAGTGGGCGGTTGGTAGCACTAAGAGTTAGTCAAACGTCGCTAAGGAAAAAGTTACCGGGTTGTTGATAAGATTTAGGAAGACTTCTCATACAATAAGGCCTTTTCCCGAAAAAGAAGAACAAAGCCATAGGGGGACTAGGTGATACGGGCCCCATTCTCCAAAGCAGACAATATTGTTATGTATGAGACCCTCGAGCTGTTACAATGGTATCAGAGCCAACCCTTGACCCAGTGTGGGCTAGCCGGCACGTGGTTCTCAGGTTACGTGTGGCTGCCAACACATGAGGACGCGTGTTCCCTAAGGTGGTAGGGCACCTTTAAGCAGGCAGCTCGTAGCATTGAGAGCTAGTCCAACATCTCTAAGGAAAAAGTTACTAGGTTGTTGATAAAAATTAGGAGGACTTCTTATACAATAAAGCCTTTTCTCGCGAGGGAAGAACAAAACCGTGAGGGAGCTGGGTGATATAGGCTCCAGTCTCCAAAACAGACAATATTATTGTATGTGGAGCCCTTAAGCTTTTACACAAGGGTCATGGCTTGTGTGAGAATATTTGGACAAGGCCTATCTTAGAATGATTTCAGTATATGAAACTTGAATAAGCAAGCGTGAGAAGCACACATATTTTGACCGTCTTAGGGTTATTTGATTACTATGAGTTTGGATCACAGGTGGAATGTCCAAGTCAATGAAAGATATTCCCATCTTACACTTGTATGCTTGAGATAGTGTACCAAGGTTCACCCAATTCTCAATCGAAACTTCTATTACCCGTCTTCATAATTTTTTTCTCTTTGTTGTGCTGTTAATGACATGATGTACATCCATAGCGTACTTGAGGAATATTTTTCCATTACTTTGCATTCAAAAGTGCCATTGGAGCAAGCATCCACGTTGAAAGGTCCCTTTACGGGCTTTTCGCAAGTACCAATCACCTTCGCATGGTTGAAAATAATGGGCTAACTGCTCCTGGTTTTTTAACAGATTTATGATTGTGATGAACCTCACATCTTATCACTATATAGTCAATATTAGATCTTCGCATTAATTCATTTTCCTGGCAGATAAACTTGACAGAACCATTCCACTTTCTTTATTCTAGAACTGTTTGACTGGTTATAAAGTTCACTAGGAACTGTAAGTCTGTAACTGCCAACTGAAAAAGTAAACTAGGACAAACATGAATCAGTTTGCTTATTGCACCCCTTTAGTTGGCATGGGTAAATCGAGGTGTCATTTTAGCAATTTGTATAATTTACTTCTGAAGTCTTTTAGCAAATCACAAGCATTTGTCTTGTTCATTTTTTATTGTATACGTGTGTTTTAGCTTTTGATGGTTGGAACATGTTTTGTTTCTTAGTTTATGGAGCAGATATACTCATTTTTGGCCCTTCCTGGACTTAGATTAATGTCACTGATCTCTTATGTCTTCCATAATGTATGAAATAATCCAGACATTATATATATCGCCTTTCCCCGTAGAACTATTGACAAATAAGTGGTGTCCAAGAAAGGGAAACCAAAATGGCCTTTCATCAGACAGGAAAAAATATTGAAAGAACGGACATCAGGCCGAACGAAATTATATGTGATCCACAAACTATGGTTTCAATGAAAACACAATGGTCTACAGTGTGCTAAAAACTGTAAATAAGACATTATGGATGAAGGATCTAGAAGCATCCAATCAAGACAAAATCAATGCAGTTGGCTGTACTTATCATCAGCTACCGGATTAACGGATTCGATCATGAGCTTTTCTTTCCATCCAACTCTTTCTTGTTTTAAAACCTTAAAGTAGGTGGTTTCCTATTTTTTCTTCTTCTTTTTTCCTCTCCAACAGTTCTACCGATTGAAGGGGAGCTTTGGTGCAATGGTAGAGTTGTCGTCATGTGACTTTGAGGTCACAGATTTAAGGCATGAAAACAGTCTCTTGCAAAATGCAAGGTAAAACTGCATACTATTGATCCTTGTGGTCCTGCCCTTCCTCGAACTCTACATACCAATTGGAAAACAATAAAAGGCATAGTTGAAGAAATCTAAGCCGTTTCATGATCTTACTAATAATGCGGTGCATTGATGCTGCGGTAAATATCGTGACCCAAAAACCTTCTTTAAAAACAGGAAATCCAAAACTAGCAGGAAAAAAAAAACCCGTACTCTTGGTTTCACTGTCTAAATAAATTGATTTTAATGCAACCAATGCGACCAATAATGTAGCAGCTCAGGAACGCAGCATGGCCATGGCCCATGGCCCGGGACACTCTTAGTCTCTGTCTCAGTGAAATGAATGACAAGGAAACATATAATAATTTGATTTCATATTTAAAGGAGAGTCTTAGCACAATGGTAAAATTGTCATTATGTGACCTTGAAGTCATGGGTTCAAGGCGTGAAAACAGTATCTTACAAAGATGCAAGGTAAAACTGCATACTGTAAACCCTTGTGGTCCACCTCTTTCTCGAACCCGATATAGGCAGGAGCTTCGTGCACCAGGACTGTTCTATTTGATGTTGTTGTTGATTAGCACGCATGTCGTTGGCTAGCTGCTTTACTTCATCAACCCGGCTAAAGATGTGGACGTATCCTCGCACCTTATGTACGCTGCTCTTCAACGACTGAACATTTAAAGAGCTGTTGTTCCAAGGTTGGTGCCCTTGTTCACCTCGGCAATCTTCCTGAGCGACTCGCGCAATCCATTGATGCCAAAAGTCCAACATTTCCTCGCACTGGCTAAGTGCGCTGTAAGTACATTTGCCGTGCTTGCCTCTCTTGCGTAGGGAGGAAATGTAAAGGCCATGAGTTTGAGTTTTTGACAGGCTGACCACGATGGCACTGCTTATCAGCCGAACCGGGACTTGTTTTACGTGGTTGTTTCTCCCATTCTTTATCTTTGCTTTGAATCGTTGGATTTAAACATTACTTTCATGATCCTTAATTGTTTTAAAACGGTTGCAACATAACTTTTGTTATTTCTTTTTATTGAAGAATCATACCAACAATTGATTTTCTTGTAACACACTTTTAAATGAAATAGTTTTATCAATTCAGACGAATTTCACCTTTTTATTTGAAACTTGTTCGAATTTGGTATGAAGTTGTTTAATTGGCGCTAATCCTAGATCCGTCCCCTTCGTAAACGAGTCAATACTTTATACTCGAGCTCCATTATGTACTATTTTCTTAGATTGTGGTAAAGACATATGGTTGCCGGAACTTTCCCCGAAATGAGGACGAATGTTAAAAAGATTAGTGGAAAGGAAGTGTTTGGGAACAGGCATTTTGATTGGAATTTTGGCCTTGGATTTTGAAGGTCATAAGTTATAGGTATAGAAATAGTTTTCTTGCAAAAGTATAAGACAAGGAAGGAGAGCCTTGTGTCACGGGCTTGCACTGCAAGGTCCGTGACCAAGGCTTGAAGACTCCATGTAAATATCTAGAAAGAGGGAAGGTTAGGGACTTGTGTGGAGTTGTGTAGAGCTTTCTAGATAGAGTTCTAGAATAGTCCTTAGCCATTGGATTATAGACATTTGTAATAATCCAGACCATCCATTGAAGGGGTGGATGGGTGAGAACAAGTATAAATAGGTGTAAGCTCCTCAATTGTAATCAAGCTCAGAGAAGCTCAGAAAAGCTCCAAAAGCTCAAGAGTTCAGCTAAGGTTAATGCATTGGGAGGTTTCCTTTCTAAGTTCTCTTGAGTTCCTCTCATTGCTTGAGTGGGTGAGTAAGTGAAAGCTCTAGCAAGTGAGAGTTTTGAGGGTTGAAGGCTGAACTTAGCCTTGGTGCCTTGAGTGCATTGCAAGACTAAGTGCCGCACGGGCGTCTGAAAATCTCAGCCCGTGACATAAGGCATCCAAGGATCCAGTGATTCAAGGAGTGAGCCACCCAAGTGTGTAGGTGTGATCCAGGAGGGATCCAAGAAAGTTGTAAGCATCTTCAAGCAATAAAGCTACAAGTTCCTTCAAAGTGTTCTTTCAGTTGTTCTTCTCCTTTGAGTTTAAGTCAGGCTTACTTAGTTGGTTCACGGAGAGAAGCCAATCTAAGTGCCGCACGGGAGTCAGAAAAGCTAAGCCCGTGACACTTACAAGTGAGGAAGCAACCCTATTTATAGGTGCTTGCCTCCCTCCACCTCCTCAATGGATGGTGGGGATGATTACAAATGTTAGCTATCCAACGGTGGAGACTACTCTAGAATCCTCTATCTCGAAGTCTCTACATAAGCCCTTGGCTCCTCCACACTCAAGAACCTCCTAGACCATTCTAGAGTCTAGAAGTGTTGGGGTCTTTCTAGAATATGGATCCTTTGGATGGATCCAAGTCCTCTATGCTGAATCTGTGAGTTAAGCAGGCCTCCACGTAGAACTCCACGGGTCTTCGATAGCAAGCCTGAGTCCTTCAGGCTAGCTCCACACCCTAAGTGAGCCTTCCTTAGAGGCTGTAGACCTTGGTCACGGGCTTTACAACGTAAGTCCGTGACATTCTCCCCCACCAGATCACGTCGACGCCCTCGGCGACACATCTTTGTTGGTGTTGCACCTGTTGCATTTGGGTGTGTCTCCTGTTGCCTCGTCCCTTTCATGAGACGCCGAGCACTGTCCTTCCCTGTGCACGTTGCCATCCAGCCCTTCTTGTGTACCTCTAGGATTTTCCTTGGTTCCTTCATGGTGTGTGCATGCTTGCACACTTGTGTACTCTTGCACCATTGCAAGTAGTCCCCTCGCTGGTGCTCCCCTTTGGCTGCTCTCTGTTGTGGTGCCTCCTGCACATGGGTGTAGTATCGACCAACGCCCTTGGTCCTTGCATGTCTTTGTTTGGTCTTGTCCCTCTTGGAGTTTCCTCGTTGTGGCACTCTCCTGCCATCAGCTGGTTTCTCCTTGGACCCTTCAGACCTTATCACCTCGATGGCACCTAGACGTTGGAGGTCTACTGGTGCTGATTCCACACTCTTCATGGATCTTCCTATTAGTTGCAAGGCAGATAGCATCTTCTCTTGCCCTTTTCCGTCCTTCACCACCCGGACCACACAAGGGGTCTTCTCATCAAAGAAGCTTAACCTTCCCAGGTGTGGCATAGGAACTGCTTTGGCCTTGGTGAGGAAATCCATTCCCAGGATAACCTCATAGTCCTCCAAAGGTATTACCGTCAAAGTGATGGCACCTTGCCACTCCCCCACCTTGACTGGCACATTTCTGGCAACTCCTAGCACAGACTTGACTTTGGAGTTAACTGTCTTGATCCAGCTCTCATCTTTCTTCATCTTGAGGCCTAACCTCTTAGCCTCTCCTTCTGAGATGAAGCTATCGGTAGCTCCTGTATCCACCATGGCTCGTGTGCCTTTCCCTTTGAGCCACACGTCCACATACATCAACCCCTTTTTAGTAGAGGGTTTAGGAACCTCTGTCCTAACAGTGTTAAGATATTGCAAGGAAGATAGTCTATAATCTTCCCCGGTACTTCCTTCTTCTTGATGTGCAACCATTGAGTTTAAGGCATTTTTCTTTGGACAGTCCCGCATGAAGTGCGGTCCATCACAAAAGTAGCAAGCTCTTGATGGAGTGGCTTGCTCCTTGCTCTTTCCCCTCCAGCTTGGTTTAGATGACTCAGGCTTGTTCCTATGAAAGCCTTTGTCTCCCCCACCAATGTCATGGCTACTCTCTTGGCCATGTGGTTTCCCATTATCCTTCCTTATTTCAACTAAGGACTCAGCAGCAGTGATGGCAGCGGACAAAGTAGAGACGTTACGGCGACGTAACTCTTGCTTTGCCCAATCCTTCAACCCACTGAAGAAGTACACGAACTTGTCTTCTTCAGACATGTCGGGGATCTCGAACAAAAGGTTTGAATACTCTGAAATGTAATCTCGAATAGTCCCCGTATGCCTCAACCACCTTAGCTTCTATACGTGCATTTTCTGGATAGAAATGCACCTTAAGGTCTTCCTTAAATTCGTGCCAAGTGGTGATAGTTAACGTACCTCTTTCAATCTCCATGCTTCTCCTTCGCCACCATAAGAGAGCATTGTCCGTGAGGTATAGTGAGGCAGTAGCTATCTTTTGCTCATCCTCCTCCATTTGTAAGTGACGGAAGTACCTCTCAACGTTCCAAAGGAATGTGTCGATCTCCTTTGCATCCCGTGTCCCACCATAGCTTTTTGGCTTTGGGACGTCAATCTTAGGGACCTCACGAACCGCGTGAGTCCTACTAGCCACAGTTGCTTTGCACAAGGATACATCCTCGCGCATCACCCTCATCTCATCACGAAGTGTAACTAACTCCGCGAATAGCTTATCCAGTTGGGTCTGGAACCCCACTTGACTTGCATCCCTCATGGAGTTCAAACCGCTCTCCAACTCTCCCTTAAGCTCTTCCCCCATAGCTTCAAGGGACCCAAACGTTGGGTGCTCTACCTCAAGCCGAGTGGAGATATCCGCAACGGCAGACTCCATCTTCACAAGTCTGGATTCTAAAGAAGAGACTAAGTCCTTGGACTTACCTCTCTTGTTGTTCCTCCGGGCATCTTCACCAACAAGCTCCACGTTTGACACATGAGAACCATCCGCCATCTTCTCCTAGCTAGGACACGAACTGTCGCTCCTAACTTGCCGAACCTTTGCTCTGATACCAAGTGTCACGGGCTTAGCTTTTCTGATTCCCGTGCGGCACTTAGATTGGCTTCTCTCCGTGAACCAACTAAGTAAGCCTGACTTAAACTCAAAGGAGAAGAACAACTGAAAGAACACTTTGAAGGAACTTGTAGCTTTATTGCTTGAAGATGCTTACAAGTTTCTTGGATCCCTCCTGGATCACACCTACACACTTGGGTGGCTCACTCCTTGAATCACTGGATCCTTGGATGCCTTACAAGTGAGGAAGCAAACCTATTTATAGGTGCTTGCCTCCCTCCACCTCCTTAATGGATGGTGGGGATGATTACAAATGTTAGCTATCCAACGGTGGAGACTACTCTAGAATCCTCTATCTAGAAGTCTCTACATAAGCCCTTGGCTCCTCCACACTCAAGAACCTCCTAGACCATTCTAGAGTCTAGAAGTGTTGGGGTCTTTCTAGAATATGGATCCTTTGGATGGATCCAAGTCCTCCATGCTGAATCTGTGAGTTAAGCAGGCCTCCACGTAGAACTCCACGGGTCTTCGATAGCAAGCCTGAAAGCCTAAGTCCTTCAGGCTAGCTCCACACCCTAAGTGAGCCTTCCTTAGAGGCTGTAGACCTTAGTCACGGGCTTTACAACGTAAGTCCGTAACACTTGGCACAATGGTAAAGTTGTCCGTGATTTTGAGATCACGGATTCAAAGCGTAAAAATAATCTCTTGCAAAAATACAAAATAAGACTGCATACTGTAAACCTTTATAACCTACTCCTTTCCCAGAACGTGACTGTCTTTTAAAAATACATGCATGGGGTTGCATTTTTTTAAAATAAGAAAAAGACGGATAAGAAACGCGTTCGTGGTCGCATTCGAGCCGTTGATTGTTTAGTTCACCGGTACCAAAGAAAAGGGTTAAAGGCGAGAGAACTGGCTTCACTCAAATGACAAAATTAACCTTCGTGTTTGGTTTTATTTTCGGATCAATACCCTTACCCGTTTTCTTATTACTTGCACGGTTAAAGCGTTTCAATGAGACTAGTACGCGGGCCACTGAATCCGGTTCAAGTACGCAGCTTGAATTTTATATATAGGAAAAAAAAAGGGTTTTCTCGGCCCAGCTGATTGTAAAATCTAAGCCGGCAAGATCTCCCGGATCGGCCGGGGATGTTACGGCAGATCGACGACCAGTTTCGGGGGCCATGCTATGCCACTAATATGATAAGGGTTTCACCTTCTTCCGGGTTCCATGGGCCTTTGATTCTCTTTTACTGTATCTGCGGAGTGAGAGAAGAAGAAGAAGAGGAATTGCTGTTAGTTTTCGCTGCCATTGTTAGGGTGGGCATGAGAGGAGGAATCGATTGGTTTTAGGGGTGCGATAATCAAAATGGAGGGCGAAATTATAGATTAACACGGAAAGAAAGATCAAACGCGTTCAAAGTTTGACTCGTCAGTTCCTAACCCATTTAAGCGTCAGGGCTTACCCGGTTTTACCTTGGCAAGCAATAAATAAGGGAAATCTGGATCTCAGCCTTTACTTATATCCAATGTTTCATAAAAGGGGAAAGTCTGTCGCGACAGACATTAGCGGCCTTCTTAGACCGCTGATTAGGTCTGTTTATGGCTTTTTTAGAACGCTATAGACCATTGATTTTTAGCATCTCTTTGGCATGGGACCAAAGCCTAATGGGTCTCCCAGTGATGGTCTGCAAGTTCATGTGAGCACCTAAAGGCTCTTGCTTCCCTAATCATAACTGCCTTTATAATATTCATACTCAGATGGAAACCTGACGTTGGTGAAAGGCTCTTAATTTCATTTAGCCTGATTACCGTTCTTTCGTTATTAATTTATCTGTGATATTCTGGATTTTTTTTGTACATATTTTTTTTTGCCATGTTGGCTATTTTTTCTTAAAAGAGTGTGAGGAAAATGCCTCAATAAATTCCCAAGTTAATATGTTCATAGCTTATCAGCTAGAACATGTCACACTTGCCACATGGCCTCGACATAAGCAACTAAGAAGTAATGAAAATTTGTGACGTCGTCAAGCATATATTACCTTAAGAGGATAAAAGTAACAAAAGTAGCCCTCAAATTTCTGTAAATTGATTGAAGAGATGCTAGTTCCCATGCAGCTAAAAGTAGAGTCTCTCTCTAACAAATTGAGACTAGAAACACTTGGCTTTCAAGATATTTGCCTATCCTTGATTTCTGCAATTCTTTTCCGTATCTCTCTTGTTTTGTTTTGGAGTTAGGACACGAACAAATTGACACCAGAAACACCTGGATTTCAAGGTAATAGTCTATACTTGTGTTCTGCAGTTCTTCTCCTTCATGGTGCATTTTCCTTTTGTTTTTCACTGTAGAAGAAAACCCATACTATATTATTTATTGAGGATAAGATAGGCTTAAAAGAGCCTAATTGTTGATATAAAGCTCAAGTGTGATCGAGCACTCGTCTGTTATTGACCTACTGATCTAAGTACAACACTGGTACATCCAGTTTGCATACGCATTCTCATCGACGCTAAATCATCAGATAGAATTAGATCCATATAGGAAAGAAAAATTGTAAACCCAAACATTCTTCCTTCCGCCGTTCATATATTACCAATGCATAGGAAAAAGAACAGAGAAAAATTAAGGTCCTCTACCTGTCCATGTTATTCAAGGGCTTTCTTTTTTGGCCAACAAAAATAACAAGAGAAGGAATAAACCGAGGAATATACATGTTTGTACGTGCTCCTCCCTCAAACTTCTGGCATTTCTAAGCTCTGGCTATGACGGGCCTGCTGTTTTGGAAAATTAGCTAGATTCCACCGGCTCCACCGGGAAAATATCTTAGACGTCAAGATTCCAAGGATTACGGGCCTACCGTTAGAAGTTCGCACACTCGGCCTACTAACAACCAACAAGAAGGTTTGAGACAGAACCCAAAGCCATGATAAGGGACGACCGTTTCTTGAAATGTTTTTAGCAAAAATCCTTGCCTTTGTAGCTTATTCCGAGAGTATTCTTTATTGTATTGTTTCCTTCTTATGTACTTTTAAGTACTCAAGCATTGGAGCTTGCTCCAGAACTTGTACAAGATATAGAACTGAGACATAAAAGAGCATCATGGCTCGCCACTCTCTTATACTACGAGCAAACCCAACTCACTAATACCTTTGACAAAACTGCTTCACAGAAGAGGGGATAATCTTTCGTTGATCTATGTGATAACTGTGGGAGCAGATCGGCCCGTGTATTCTTGCATCTTGGAGAGCTTCAGTGCCACGTCCACCTATAAAAGCATGCATGCATCAGAGACATGACCTAAGAAGGATAACTTCCAAATTGATTTTTTTAAGCAGAGTAAACGGGTATCTTCTTACAAGAGGCGCAAGTGCTTCCTGGGAATCCCTCCCAGTCTTGGAAGAGTCTTTTTCATATTGTTCGATATAAACACGGATGGTTGCACCTTCGGAGCCAGTTCCTGAGAGGCGGAAAACCTGGATGTGCAGTAAGAAAATTGTTTCAGAGTAGCTTTCAGTCTGCAGGTGCTTAATGAATGCTACACTTTCCTGGAATTTAAACTAGCTTCTAGCTTGCAAGATTAAGTAATACAATGGGAGACCGCTTACCAATCTTGACCCATCTTCAAACATATATCGGATGCCCTGGTGCTTTGAGATGGAACCATCAACAGGATCTTTATATTCAAACTCATCAGCTTGTGCAACATTTGACACATCTGATCTGATTCCCTTTATAATTCTGTAACAAGAGACATTAGTGCTTGTTAATATATCTGTGTGACAAGACTTTTGACCATTAAATGCTATAGGACTAAACGAAGTTTCTAACATAGACTGCAGAGGTATATCAATTTGCACATAATCTCAACAATCTGCTTGCATCACGCGGGAGAATGAAACAGGATCAGTTATCCCCGAGAAAACAATCAACTGATTCCACGGGAAATCATAACTACATAGTAAACTAAAAACAAGCGTTAAAACACATCTTTCAAAACTTGACCAGAATTCTATGAAATTCAGAGTCCTAGATAACAAAATAATCAAAATAATATTTTTTCCAAATTTCAGCGTCAATGAGATAACAGATAAATGAAACAACCAAATTGATTCTACACTTGACACATGGGATATGTAATTTATTAGTGTCATTTTCATGTTTATAAGAAAGGATTCTCACCCAAACTCTAAGATGGAATATGTAAGTTCTGTGTTTGTCCCGTATGAACTTAAAACAACTTTGTGGATTACTTGTCCAACTGCTCTCAAATGTATCAGTTCAAGGTAAATGCACTTTCATTGAGGCAGGCACCACTATGCAGAATGACAGCTTGACGAAAAAGGTGGCAAGCCAGCAATGTTTATCCTACAGTTAATATATCCACTATATCGTCAGGTGCCAAGCCCGGATAAAAAAGGAGGAGGGTCTTGCGTCAGGTGCCAGCCGGCAAGGGGGAAGTTGAAGATGATTCTATTATTTCTTTCTTACAAATTAATATGCATTTGTATATTAGTTTGTGAGGAAGAAATGAGAATCATCTCCAGCTTCTTAAAAGATGGCAACCCTTGTATCAGGTAGCCAGCCAGTTGAAGATGATTCTATTATTTCTTTCTTACAAATAAATATGCATTTGTATATTAGTTTGTGAGGGAGAAATGAAAATCATCTTCAGCTTCTTAAAATATGGCCACCCTTGCGTCAGGTAGCCAGCCGGCAAGGGTGAAGCTGAAGATGATTTTAATGATTGTAATGATTTTAATGAAAATCATCTTCAGCTTTTAAAACTATGGCAACCCCAACATGACATGAATCGAAATCTGAAATTCGCTCAAGCTAGGGCGTTCCCCATAAGCGACGCGCTGCATCGGATCCCGGATGCGGTGAAAAATAGGCAAGGGTTGCTAGGGCGTTCTCCCAGAAGCGACGCGCTACATCGGATCCCGGGTGTACTGAAAAATGGGCAAGGGCTGCTAGAGCGTCCCCTCAGAAGCGACACTCTGCATCAGAACCCAGGTGCAGTGAAAAGTGGACATGGGTTCATACCATGGAGGTCGAGAAAGGCGATAGTAAATAGGGAATCTCCAAATCATAAGATTCGCATCGCTACATGGAATATAGGGACATTGACAGGTAAGAGTTTGGAGTTAGTAGACACGATAAAACGTAGGAGAGTCAACATCGCTTGTATCCAAGAAACCAAGTGGAAAGGGGCTAAAGCTAGAGAAATAGATGGGTATAAATTATGGTACGTAGGAAAGGAAAATAATAGAAATGGCGTGGGAATAATAGTGGATAAGGAATTAAAGGATAAAGTTGTGGACGTTAAAAGAATCAGTGATAGAATTATAATAATAAAAATGATTCTACGAGAGCAGATTATAAATATTATAAGTGCATATGCACCACAAGTAGGGCTACAAGATATAATTAAGAGACAATTTTGGGAAGATACGGAGGGAGTCATGCAAGAAATTCCCAATACTGAGGGAATATTTATAGGAGCAGACTTAAATGGCCATGTAGGAAAAGATAAGGAAGGATATGATAGAACACACGGAGGGTATGGTATAGGTGAACGAAACGAGATGGGGGAGAATATCCTCGATTTTGCTTTGTCATATAACCTATCCATTGCAAATACACTCTTTAAGAAGAGGGATGAACACTTAATAACCTTTAAAAGTGGACTTCATAAAAGCCAAATAGACTTTTTTCTACTTAGGAATAATGAACGATCTATATGTAAGGATTGTAAGGTGATACCCGGTGAGAGTTTAACCTCACAACATAGGTTAATGGTTATGGATATTCATATCAAAAGATGGAGTAAAAGAACCGAACTTAATACACATCCAAAAACTAAGTGGTGGAACTTAAAAGGAGAGAAAATAACCTCATTCAAAAATAAGTTGATGGTAGAAGGAAATTGGAATTATGAAGCAGTAAATACCATGTGGACTAATATGGTGAGTCCATTAAGAAAGTGGCAAAAGATGTCTTAGGAGTATCTAAAGGTAAAAGGCTATTAGCAAAGGAAACATGGTGGTGGAATGAAACAGTGCAAAAAGCTATTAAAGAAAAACGAATGCATTTTAAAGCATGGCAGAAGATTAGAAATAATGAAAACTATGAACAATATAAGAATGCTAAAAACGTTGCTAAGAGAATAGTAAGTGAGGCTAAACTTAAAGCATATGATGAGCTCTATAATAGATTAGGAACAAGAGAAGGTGAGAAAGATGTATTTAAACTTGCAAAGGCAAGAGAACAGAAGAGTAAGGACTTAGAGCATGTTAGGTGCATTAGAAGCGATGATCAAAGGGTATTAGTCAAAGACGCTGAGATCAAACAAAGGTGGGAAATATACTTCCAAAAATTGTTAAATGACAATGGCCCTGAGAATATAGGAATTGAAAATACTATAAATCTAAATAACACTGGATATTATAGATATGAACGTAGGATTAGAATGCTTGAAGTAAAAAAGGCCTTGAGAAAGATGAAATCAGGAAAGGCCATGGGGCCTGATAGTATACCAATAGAGGTTTGGAAGCATATGGGAGATATTGGGGTAGTTTGGTTGACCAAGTTGTTTAACAAGATTATAAAATCAAAGAAAATGCCTGATGCGTGGAGGAAAAGCTCTATTGTACCAATCTATAAGAATAAAGGAGACATTCAGAGCTGCACTAATTATCGAGGGATCAAACTTATGAGCCACACCATGAAACTTTTTGAAAGAGTCATTGAGAAGAGGCTACGACATGAAACAAGTGTATCGGAGAATCAGTTTGGTTTCATGCACGGGAGGTCTACCATGGAAGCTATTTTCTTACTAAGACAATTAGTAGAGAAATATAGGGAGAGGAGAAAAGACCTACACATGGTCTTTATTGACTTAGAGAAGGCTTATGATAGAGTCCCTAGAGAGTTAATATGGAGGGTGTTAGGTGTTAAAGGGGTTTCTCAGGGGTATATAGACATAATTAAATATATGTATGAGGGAGCAATAACAAATGTTAAGACCACTAGTGGCGTGGTAGTGATTTTCCTGTCACTGTCGGATTGCACCAAGGATCGGCATTGAGTCCATACCTTTTCACATTAGTTATGGATGAGTTAACAAAACATCTGCATGAGGAGATTCCCTGGTGCATGCTATTTGCAGACGATATAGTCCTACTTGATGAGACAAGGGAGGGTGTCAACATAAAGCTAGAGCTATGGAGAGAAGCATTAGAATTGAAAGGATTTAAAATTAGCCGAACTAAGACAGAATATATGGAATGTAATTTTAGCAAGGATAGTAGGAGTGGAGCACCAGTCAAGATTGATAACCAAGAGGTCCCCATGAGAGACCACTTCCGATACTTAGGATCATTGATCCATGAGAGTGGAGAGATTGAGAGGGAGGTTACCCAGAGAATCCAAGCGGGTTGGAACAAATGGAGATGTGCATCGGGGGTTTTATGTGATCGGCGGGTGCCACTCAAACTAAAGGAAAAATTCTATAGGATGGCTATAAGGCCGACCATGCTCTATGGATCAGAGTGTTGGGCAGTTAAGGAACATCATACTCATAGGCTGAGTGTTGCAGAAATGAGGATGTTGAGATGGATGAGTGGTAAGACAAGAAAGGATAGAATTAGAAATGAAAATATTAGAAGAAATTTAGGGATAGCACCAATAGGTAACAAGATGAGGGAGATTAGACTTAGATGGTTTGGACATGTTCAAAGGAGGCCAACAACGGCACCAGTTAGAAGGAGTGAGGCAATACAAGTTGAAGGTTCTAAAAGGGCAAGGGGAAGGCCCAAAAGAACGTGGATAGAAGTAGTGAGGAAAGATTTAAAAACTTTGGGACTAAATGAAGCCATGGTATTAAATAGAGTGGAATGGAGGAATAAGATTCATGTGGCCGACCCCTAATTGGGATAAGGTCTTGATGATGATGATGATCGTCTAATCATGTTATGCAAGAACTGATAAAAAGAAATTCATAAATCTCAACAAATGTTTGAGATCAAAAGCAAGCTTCTACATCCATATAGAGTGTAAACTCAAATCAACCATGAACAGTAGTTCCAATAATTCAGAGATAATGAGTAGTGTTTGTGTTCTGTTCTTTTAGTTGATACAATATTTTGAAAATCTTACTGGGGCCTTCAACTGTTTTCTTAGTTACAACCAATTCAAGGTTAATTAAGCAGTATCTTTCATCAGTTTCTGAGCAGTTCAAACAAGCAAACATTTCTGCAGGTTACACAGAGATAAATGAGTCAAATGATCCATTGGTGATTTTTACCTGCAGTAAACAGTTGAAGAAAAAGCAGATGTTTGGGTATGGTTTGTGCATCTTTGATTCTCATCAATTTTATCAAGCCAATTTATGGGTTAGTGTCCACCTCCATGGCGACACAAAACTTCTATAAGAAATGTACGTCAAAGTTCAGATGCCACTATTTTTTAGTACTACGCCAATTGAAAATTTATACCCAAACCAGCAATTTTCAGTTCTGGCCTCAGAAGCTGGGGTTCTCTACGGAAAAGAAGTGATACTAAATTGATTTTCCAAAGCCTGGATTTGGGTTTCAGTTCCATTTAATAGCTACTTCCTATATGCTCATTCTCTTGCAATTTCTTTTTAATATTTCTAACTTTCTAAGTTTTAACTAATTCCAAAATCATACAAGAGAGGCAATTGATGCTTCAAAATCATTTTTAAAATCGCAAACCAGAAGGAAACAAAGTCCTTTGGGATATTTCTTAGGTGACTAAAACACATCTTCAGGAGCAGATGCTCATCTTAGAGAATATAACCTTGAGAATGTATTTCCTAGCTAAGATAAAACCTGCATAGTCCAACTGTGTTCCTAAAAGGAGAAGAACCATAAACACTTAAAAAGAAAGAAATGGCTTCCAAGTTTCTGCTAACAATCAGAAAGAAAAAAATGGCTTCCAAATGTCTCCTACATGACCAGAAGGTGAACCTATTGCCAACTAAATGCACATTTTGGAGAATATGACCTTGATACTGAGTCTGTTTCCCGAGATAGAAAGCACAAAGTATCCATGGTTCAAGTGCCCATTTTGTTGAGGGTTCTCCATTCCATCCCCTCTGGAGACATTGAAAGGGACCATAATTCACACAGGTGGTTTGGCAGCTATTCTTTACACAGATGAGCACAAGCTCAGATAAATGGATCAATTGTAAGAATTTAAAAATATAACGTCAAAGACTACGATATACCTTCAACATATGAGCAAATATAACAAAAGAATTTCCCATCAGTCCAAACAAATGAATATAAAAGTATTTGTTGAGAACAATTTCAACCTTTCCACCTCAAGAAGCCGTAAAGGTGTTCTTTGGATAATGGCAAACAAACCAGCAATCGTATAGACAGAGATGTATATGGAACTGAAGAAATGGATTCACAAGCAGAAGAGGTAACCTAAGGAGCGAAGGGCCAGTCAGGTCTTAGACAAGCAGTAAAAAGTTAAAGAAATGAAAGTAATGCATTTAACAAACATCTACAATAAATCATTAGGTAAAAAAAAAGAGCCTGACAAAGTGACAGACAAGCATTAACCACAGTTGAGCGTTCCAAAAAACAAGATCAGGTCAGGAAAATGTTTAAGGCACCATACTTGTTAACATCAGGGAGAGAAGATTGTAGATTGACCAAATTTGCCATGAGCTCCTTTGCTGCACCTGCATCAACATTCTTTACAGAAGAATAGGAAATTATTAAGAAGATGATAACTAATTGAAATGACAGGTATAATCTTCAAATACTGTACGAATGCCTTCACGTATCATACTTCATAGTCATATCGAGTATAATAGTGGCGTCCATAAGTAGCCCAGTGTTGACGAACAATGTCTTCCACAGTTACCAACTTCTCCCCATCCAGGTTGTCCTTATTTTTTATTGCAAGGATAGAAAGCCAAGCTAAAACTGCCCAAATTCCATCCTTCTCACGAATATGGTCAGAACCTGGAAGCAACAAGAACAAACTTGAATTTTGAGTTGCTCCAAATGCAATTTCATGCAAAGCAGAAGATAGTGCTGCTCCATGCACCTGCACTTTAATACATTCCTACTTGTGCAAAAAAAAGAAGAAGAAGAGATTCACATAGAAATGAAAACTCTAATGATGCACATGAAGCCAATTCTTTTCGAGTTGGAAAATCCATGCCCTCTATATTGACAGCTAGACGTAATAATAGCATTGTATTAGAGACTAAGATGCTTCCCTAAACATGGAAAATTATTATTAGATTACTAAGGACAAGTACATTTAATGAAGCAACTTTTACTACCAGTAGTCGTGCTAAGCATCTTCTATTGTAGGATTTGGCACTTACGATAACAAGAAATATCATAGTCACCTTGATTAATACCTCTTTCAATCCTAAATGAATTAGGACGAGATTGTTGGTTGATACAAGAGTGTAACCAAATAAACAAATAAGAACAATACAGTCAACAAAAGAAAAAGCTTTTGCAGCATAACCACATGTGTAAAAGATTGAAATACGAAAAATCAGAATAATATCTTATGTTGCAAATAAAGAAAGGTGCCTGGAAAGTAGACAACCATGCATTGCCCTTCAGGGCAAGGGCTCACTTTTCATGTTGCATTCTTCCTGTGTTATCTCATAACTGAGTAGTACAATAAACTGGAAAGGATGAAAACCAGTATCAATGCATCCTTGGGACTAAATGAAGCCATGACACTCAATAGAAGGGAATGGAGGAACAACATTCATGTGACCGACCCCTAATCTGGATAACATCTTGATGATGATGAAAACCAGTATTATTTAAGAGAAAAGAGAATTTCATGTACCAGTTCCAAAACTTTCTTCACCACAAATAGAACACATCCCAGCATCCATTAAATTCCCAAAAAATTTCCAGCCAGTGGGTACCTGATAACAGACCAATAAAGTAGACAATCATGCATTGAGAGCTAGAAAGGCTAGGAAGTCAGATTCATGAAAATATTTTCAAATAAACAGCGTAACTAACCTCATAAAACTTAAGACTTAAATGTTTAGCTACAACATCAAGGGCAGCAGATGTAGGCATGCTCCTGAAAGAAGTAATACCAAAATGATGAAAGGAGATAAGCAGGATGAAAGAATTATTTGTGATTTCTAGGCAAAGATAAACAAGATTCAAACTTAAGAAAAGCACCCAAACTACCACAAGCATACACATCCTCAAGACAAGGATGCGCGTGGGATATATGCAAACATGTTTGCAGGGGAAAGAATTCTAAGTTCAAGTTCACTGACAGCATGCAGCGGCTCCCTTATTGCTATCAGTAAATTATGAAAATGCCTAGCAAGACATACCTGGCAACTCCCTTCAAACCAGAAGTGAAATAAGGAATAGCTTGAACAGCATTTGCCGCAATGATGGCCACAGAATCTGAAGGAGTCACAAAAAATCTGATATTGCAAGAAAAAGCACAATATAAGTTGATGGCAAAGAAATCCAAGATGATCCAATCAACAATGTGGTCATACCTTTTACCAAGGATCATGTTGCGATCTGCATCACCGTCAGCAGCAGCACCAAATTCTGGTGGTTCCTCTCGAGAGGTACCTTTACCCAATCCCATACGTGCAACTAACTCCTTCGCATAGGTTAAGTTGGGGTCTGGATGACCACCTCCAAAATCCTCCTGTTTACAGGAGGCCAGGCATAAAAATCACCCATAAAAAATGTAAAACCTAAAGATATAGATGCAACCAACTTAAAATTTTGGATATACCTTAGGCGTGCAGTTCAATAATGAACTTTCTTGTGCACCGAGCTCTTGAATAAATATACGTTTGGCATAAATTCCAGCTACACCATGAAGTGCATCATAACTGATGAACAATAGCATTAAAGGCATCAGATACATCCATCAGATGCTAAAAGAATGAAGAGGCAGGAAGTACTATATGAACCCTAGATGTAAACTTGATATGATTCACATACCAAAATGAAAACTTTGGAGATACAAGCAGCTTCTGGATAGACTCGAAATCAAAAATAGACCTGACACCAGAAAACAAGGGCTGAGTTAACTAGTGAATAGAACCAAGCATTATGTAGTACTGACCATCTCATATGTTGGTATGCAATTATCAGAACAAATAAGTGAGGATTATCGCTTGCATTTTATACAAGAAGGGAGGAAAAGAGTGACAATCAGAAAAAATGACATAATTATTGCAGCTGCTTAAAGACTAACACAACAAGCTTCGTACAGCACAAAAGACTTGAGTGGGAAATCACGTCTAGAACATGCTATAATCTGATCAACAATTACTGTAGAACTTGGAACTGATAGCTTATGGTATAACCTCAATTTCATACTATTCCAACATACACTATGTTTACCCTTATTTGGCAATCAACATTTACATTCAGAATCTTGATTTTGATGTATGCCTAATAACATGTTATGTGTGCTGAACCTTAGATGGACAAGCTCTTTTATAGTGTCTGCACATGTAATAATCAACAAGGTTACCCATGCATCTAAAAGTATGCATTTTGGACCCTGGTAACCAACCAACCATCCCTGGCTCTGTCCTAGGTAGGATATGCTCCAAATCCTTTTTCAATGGGGTCCTAATTAAATGGTAATAAAATCTTGACTTGAAGAGCTAGAATAGTCTGAAGTTGGAGACTCTTTGGCGTGCCTATCTAACATTGGGTACGGATGATGAATAGCTTGTATCACCATTCACCAAAAGCTAGGGAGTAAATGTACATCTCACTGATGTATACGTACTACTGGTTTTCCATGCACAACTGCCAAATAGTTTCTCCATGAGGATGTGGAAGTTGTAAGTAACAAAACAAGCATATACTATGGCCCCCGAGTTCTAAATTAGACAACTGTCTCCAACTCATTCTAATCTTTCATAAATGCCATCGAAATTTAGCGGGATTTGTGGAAGATGCGTACACAGAAGTGTTTATTAGTGAGCCATGAGGATATCACTTACAACACTTTTAAGTAGAATATCAAGTTTATCATGTAGGTCTAAATCACCATTATCTCAATCACACAAATTAAATCTAATCATTATCATTTAACCTTCACAATGGACATCCACGGGAACATCATTGATATGGCACTTCTAAGTTACTGACAGACATGTATTTTATACCTCAAAAGGATATGGACATCCATAAAACAAACAAAATAGAAGATTTATCTCCAGTTACATAGGTAAAAAAATCTAGTTTGCCAGGGCTAGAGAAACATAATAATGTTCGTCAATAGGGAAATACATCCCTTGCTCACTATTCCACGTAAATGTATCAGTCTTGTAAAATAGGTGCCTCTTTGAGATTGGCATATTCAGATACTAAGATATACTCAATATCTAATCTCAAATAAGCCTCCTTATCCATATTTGAAGGGGAGCCTTGGCGCAACGGTAAAAGTTGTCGTCTTGTGACCTTGAGGTCACGGGTTCAAGGCGTGGAAACAGACTCTTGCAAAATGCAAGTTAAGGCTGTCTACTTTAGGTCCTTGTGGTCCACCCCTTCCCCAGACCACGCATAGGCAGGAGCTTCATGCACCGGGGCTGCCCTTTATCCATATTTGCGGCCCCTATCTCATCCTGTTTGGGTATGTGCAGCTACCTACATTCACTAAGGTTCAGGCATGCCTTCATCAACTTACCAAAGTAAACACTGTTGTTATTGATGTCAGATGTCTGCTTAATATTACACTGTTTTAAAGATTAGCTTGGAAATCAGTTACAGTTTCCTAAGTAACTACATTCAGATGGACTATTACTATAGAAAACTACTAATTGTAACTCATGCAACTAGCTGCCATGAAAGAGAGTTTTTAATCTAGTTCTCGAATCCTCGTGAGTTTGACAAAACAGCACCACTGCACAATTTGGAAACTATTACATGATGCGGAAGTTGAGACACTGTCAGTTCTTTTCCAACTTCAGTACAGTATGAATCATGAACATGAAAACTATGAAAAGTAACATGTATATAACATGTACACTAAGAATCAGAGGTAACATATACACTGATCCAGAAATGCTTACTTCATCAATTTCACGTAATCATCAGTAGGGTCAAAAACATCCACATCAAATGGTCCCTCATGTCCCCCAAAGCTTGTTACCCCTATGACAGAGATATCCACCTGCAGCAATTTTCAAACAAAAAAACATTGAAATCATCATAAAAATGTGATCAATTTATTTCATCAAGTACATCACTAACTTATGCTATAGCTCATACATCTGGAAGGTCTTCTGCAAGGAAATATTCCTTTATTGTTTTTGTGTTTGCATAGATCTTATCAGTAATACCCTCAGGAGCAGGTCCACCATTTTCCATGTTGTATTTGATTCCAAAATCCTGCCAAATGAGACAGAGATATACAAGCAGAGCAAAGATTAAAAACTGACTATGACAGGTAGATGTTGAAACGCCAGGGAGCTCCAAACAAAATAACGGATTCATAAAGAATTGGCAAAAAGATTTAAAGTCAAAGATATATTACTCATGCAACTAAAAGCATCACCGATAATTTGGTCTATAGAGAAGGCAAGTAAAACCATGAGTCTGCCAAATCTCTTCCACTTTCAGTATTTATAAGCTGGAGACAGAAGGGTCTGCATTCTTAACCCTACAATGAACTAAATAGGTGCAGGCTCATGTATAGATTCCATCAAGAGCCAAGGATATAAATCATGTTTTATTTTAAGATATCATTCCCTGTTTTCACCAACAAGTGCAGTACAGGCATATTATCTTACATATGTTGATTCAGGTCAGGAGGCTCATTATAGCAACTTCTTTAAAATTTCTCAAATTTCAATTTCTGATGTTTTTCTCAAGTATTTAGGTTAAAAAGGGCAGCCCCGGTACACGAAGCTCCCGCCTATGCGGGGTCCGAGGAAGGGGCGGGCCACAATGGCCTAAAGCAGGCAGCCTTACCTTGCATTTTTGCAAGAGGCTGATTCCACGCCTTGAACCCGTGACCTCAAGATCGCATGACAACAACTTTTACCGTTGTGCCAAGGCTCCCCTTCTTTCTCAAGTATTTATGTCTTTCTTTAAACTTTGCATGTATGCGTTGATTCTATTTATTTCTAGTTCACTTCAATGTTTCTGCTGCTTATCATATTTTCAATTGTATGATGTATACACAATTTGCATCATCTGGGTTTTCCCATTCTCCTCTTTCAAAGTTATGACTTCCTTGTTTATTTATCTCTAAGCATGCAAATAGCACTATAGTGACCAGAATGCTGTCAACAGGAACATTTGTCCTTATCAGCCAACAGCAGTTGCCAGTAAACAGTTGAGATCATCAATTCAATATATTTCCTCCAATAGCTTATGTAGTCAAGAAGCAAAAATTTATGCCAATACCTCATGGGGGCCACCTGGATTGTGACTCGCTGTCAATATAAATGCTCCCGTTGCCTTAGAACCCTGAGATTTAAAAGATTAAAGGAATTAAATAAAATATTTATTTAAAGTACCTTCACCAAGTCACAAGAAAACTCATAAGCTAAAACTGAATATAACCTTTAAAGCAAAAAAAATTTAACTTACATCTGCCCCAACTCTTTCACGTATGACAGCTGATACAGCAGGTGTTGAGAGCAATCCATTCTGTCCAACCCAGACACGTCTAACTCCATTTGCAGCAGACATTTTAATTATAATCTGCCAATTTGGAAAAAAAATTGAAGCTTCAAATTGCAGAGCAATCAATAATCATTTATACAGGCAGCATAAGCTGCATGGATGATTAATTAGCAACCCCTTCTTTGAAATTTGATCTTGGATCAACATAAAGACTAAATTCTTCTCTACAGAGCGAAGTCCATAATCTTGACCTAGAGAATCCAATATAGCTGATTAATTTGGTGGTGCCACCATGATGATCCAATTAAGTTTCAAGAAAAATCTGTGAAGCAGAAAAAAAAGAAGGCTACCAAAGCTACCTGAATGGCATCTTTCGAAAAATAACGGCCATCACCAGAAACAACAAGCGTAGCACCTGCAGAGCAAGAAGTGTTTTCACACTTAATGATACATCAGAAAATGCACTGAGAAAATAATACTAAAGTAAGATGGACATGGACGCATGAAAATAATACTAAAGCAAGATGGATATGGATGCTTGTATTATAACCCACTAACAAAGTAAGCTAAATTCACTGCGTTGAGCAATTAGAAAAATAAAGACAAATACAGAAAAAGAAAAAGGTGGACATAGAAACCAACAAAAGCAAAACACAGAATCTTTTTCTTCACCAAATAACTCCCTGCTTTAGACATAAGTCCACATTAAATGATATCACACCATCACTACATATTACTGATATAACTATATCATGAAAGAAAGACCATTTACTTGGCTCCCAAGGTGTACGCAATAATATATATCTTGTGCGACCAACTGCCATATTTGCTTGAGTAAGCTCAAGCTATCTGAAAAAGTCTGAAACCTACTCAAAAGGGACAAATGGATTAGAATAGAAGCATATTTATAGAACTGCCATCAACTGTATGCTTTTGGATTTGAACTGTACAAAGGTTGGACAAGGAAGCCGCCCACACATTAACCAGCATTTTCAAGCTCCATCAAGAACAAGCTTAAGGTGTAAAGCTGAGTTGGATGGGAGAATGACTGCAGTCAGTTTTTCATTAACTGCAATAAGTCTTGAAACTGCAAAGAGTCGTCTCAGCTAAGCAGATGATTGACTCAAATAGTTCTTAGTAGTGCCATAGGTGGAGAGAGGGGAAAAGAAGAAGTGAAAACTCCTCTACTATTCATTTCGATTATATAGTGGAGAGTTACGATAGGACATCCTAATTCAAGATAAGATTACAGTCTTCGTGCGATAATTGAACAACAGAGAATTTCAATAGTTTGTTTAAATTCACATAATTTGAGGCAAAAGATGTCGACATTAGTGTAATTTCTATTCTTCCTAAATGCAAATCAGACTCCACTAGCCACCAACAATTGAATATAGAAGTACAAGACAAAATGTATTTCTAAAAGTTTAAAAACAACATCCGGGAGGAGCAGAAAAGAAAACTAAGATAAAAAGGGGAAAATATAATGGTGACTAAATGTATCAGGTATTCAGTTTGGCAAATGGTGTAGTCAAAGTAGCCTCATTAGATGATCAAAACTTGCTGTGAGATTGACTCTTGTTGATGTTAAACAGAAAGAAATCAAATGCCTCAGAGTGCCTCCTAGATGCCAGTTCATAACAACACTTCACTTGATTACTTAAAAGATTAAGAAAACAATAGATTGAATGCGTAAAGCAAAGCCACATCTCTCCAATACCCATATATTTAAATCAATTTCCCAATTTGAATGACAGCAATGCCTTCTAGTGCAGTGCCACATGAAGTCTCTTAACTGGGTGACCAGGGTTCGAGCCAAGCATGGGTGGGTGGGCGTCTAAATAAAAGGGCAGCCCTGGTGCACGAAGCTCCAGCGCATGCAAGGTTCGGGAAAGGGTTGGACCACAAAGGGTCTATAGTACACAGCCTTACCGTGCATTTTTGCTAGAGGCTGTTTCCATGCCTCAAACTCATGAGCTCTGGCCCACACGATGACAACTCAACAGCTGAGCCAAGGTTCCCCTTCTAATAATAATAATAATAATAATAATAGTAACAGTAATGGAGAGTTCCAGGTAATCCCCAAAATATTTGGACAATTTAGCCCATTTTGACCAGTCTCTACCAACAGAAGCCTTGCTTTGCTTTTCTCTACGCTACAGATTTTCTACAATGATAATGCCCCTCCTCTAAGCCCCCCAATTTTGGGATGAAAAATATCACTGTTATTAGTTTCTTCCGCCATCTTCTTCCTTGAATGGCTTCAATGGCTATGACAAAAATAAAAATCTTAACAACTAAATAGAAATATGCTAATGATTCAGACTTTTGATTGTCACAATTTAACCTAACAATAATGCACATGGTTTCAATCCCATATCAAGCAGATTTCATTTAATAAGAAGTCCCCCCAAAAAAAAAGATCAACTATCTAGCTTTTCTTGATGATGCTTGAAATGTGACTTGACGGATTAAGGCACTAGGATTAGCTTTAAGATAATCGTGATTGATGGGTTGCACTTCTGGTTGTCTATTAAGTCAAGCTAGTCAATTCCACATGGCAGAGGCAAGGTTTGAAAGATCCCTAAGAGAAGATGGCCTCCAACAGTCACTCGTCCTTCTGGCATTTTTCATCAGAAAATTTTGAACAAGGACAAGAATGCCATCATTAAAATCGTTGGGCGGCAACACAAATTGAATCTTTCTACCACACTATCTATTTAGAGTACTGATTCCAGCCCACTCATTTCATTTAAAACTTGGAATTTGAATCCCCTTAATTTACTGAATATGTAATAGCCCGAGGGCTTCACACACAACAATATTATCCGCTTTGGAGACGAAGGCCCATATCACCCAGCCCCCTCACGACTTTGTTCTTCCCTTGCGGAAAAAGGCCTTGTTGCATGTAAAGTCCTTCTAACTCTTATCAATAGCCTAGTCACTTTCCCCTTAGTAATGTGGGACTAACTCTTAACGCTACCAGCCACCCGCTTAACGGTGCTCTACCCACCTTAGGGAACACGCATCCCCGCATGTTGGTGGCCACACGTAACCTGGGAACCACGTGCAAGCTAGCCCACACCGGGTTAGGGGTTGGCTCTTATACCACTGTAACAGCCCGAAGGCTCCACACAACAATATTGTCCGCTTTGGAAACTGGGGCCCATATCACCCAGCCCCCTCACGGCTTTGTTCTTCCCTTACGGGAAAAAGCCTTGTTGCATGTAAAGTCCTAACTTTTATCAACAGCCTAGTCACTTTCCCCTTAGTGATGTGGGACTAACTCTCAGCACTACCAACCGCCTGCTTAAAAGGTGCCATTTAGGTGAAGGCTTAGGGACCCTATACGTGGGAGACAGCTGAGGGACTAAGAGTTAGTTCCACATTGCCAAGGGAGAGAGATTTGGGCTAGTTATAAGAGTATGGAGCACTCTGTGCCAAAGTGGACAATATCACACTATTGGACTCCCGCCTATTACAAATGGTATCAAAGCCAGTTCCCCTCGTGGTGTGGTGGCTAACTACATGTGGTGTTGACCGTGAAGGGAAAAGGCCTAAGGACCCCACAGATGGGAGACGGCTGAGGGACTCAAGCGGCCATGCAAAGACGCATGTTATCTAAGGGAGGAAGAGGTGAAGGCTTAGAGACCCCATAAGTGGGAGACAGCTGAAGGACTGAGAGTTAATCCACATTGCTCGAGGAGAGGGATTTGGGCTAGTTATAAGAGTATAGGAATTTCTAACAGTTGTGACGCATTTTAAAGCCGTGAGGCACTCTGTGCCAAAGCAAGCAATATCACACTGTTGGACTCCTGGCTATTATAGAATCATTGACAAGAACTAATAAATCAAGTTTTATTTAAATTAATTATTTTGACTGACTATTTTTAAGTACATGATAAGTATTAAAAAATTTATAATATTATCAAATATAAATGCACAAAGGTTACAAAGAACTGCTAGCAGTTCAGCTGCATATTTGCAAGCTAATGATTGCCATCCATTCGTTAGTTTATCCACCGTTACAAGGATATGAAATAGCAAGAGATCACACGGTGAGTGTGAAGTTGGTGGAAGATTGCCTGCAGTGACTTCAGTCATGCTGGTGGAAAACTTCTCAAAGATTGTGTCCATTAAAGTCGTTCAAGGAAGAAGATGGGTGGAAGACACTGAAAATAGGGTACATTTTTTTCCCAAATTTGGAGTCTTAGGGAATGGGCATTACCGTCATTAGATAAGCCAAAGTTTACAGCAAATCACCTTCTATGGGCATAGATCTGTGACAGTACAGTAAGGTGTCCAAATCTTTTTGGAATTATCTGGAAGTGAAAACTACCCTGACAATAATAATATTTTTTATTCTTATTATAAAAAATCTCAGTTTGAATGATGATACTATACCAATGTACAATCTGACTGACTACATTAGTATAGTATGAGCACTCTAATTCTGTTTTTCAGACAAGTCAGTTTTAATCAGATTGTTAGTTTTTGGTGGCAAATGCAGTACATCTTCCTCCATACATAACATAGTAAAGATCATGAGATATTAAATAGCAGAAATAGCACCTTTAATTATTAAAAGAAGAAAAACCAACGAAAGTCAACAAATGTGCAAATAGAAATTCTTGATGATGAAGAAATCTAAAAATTCAATTGAATATGCTATATAAATCTCATTCAAAAGAATTGCAATATAATTCAGCAACTATTCTTTTCATGAAAACAAGTGGAAGAAGTTGACTGTTATGGTGAAATACTTCATTTCACTACATCTAAAAGTTACTAGCAATAAACAGAAATATATAATTAAGAAATTTAAATACCCATTTGAAACAGTCAATGTCACTGGACGCAAGTATAAGGCACATAAGGGTAACAGAAAACAAACCTTTCACTTTTTCAGGTGTAAGGGCATCGAATGTTGATTGGACAAAATTTTCCAAGTAATTAGGCTGTTTGAATACTGTTACCTGAAAAACAAGCTCCATAGTCAATGTTTATCCATTTGAAATTCCAACATAGTACCTCAAAGCATTGAGATGCCAGTAAATGCTCAGAAAATGGAAGATGAAGAACTGAATATCAATTATATTTATCTATAGAAAGAAACATTCAAGCAATTAGTTTATTTCTCCAATAACCAAATCATGACATCATTATATTTACACAGGCAGGCCTAAATCACACGAAGCAAAAGAAGATCAGAACACAAACAACTAGAACAGTCACGTAACATGATTACGATAGCACGAGGCATGATATTCTAGATCAGCGCTTTGTATGCATGGATCAAAGGATTGTTTCTCTAGCTCATACAGTGAATTCGATCATTTGATCCTTATCAATAATAGAAACCAGGCTCGTTGCGAATTGCATGTTAGCGTCATACCAAACAAAGCTAGATCGAAATCTAAATGCATCTCATTTGTCCACAACGAAATTAAAGACTTACTATTTGAAATGCATAAGAAAAGACCTCCGCAAACTCAAATGCAGTTCCGGATAGAAGACAGGAAACAGATCGACACAATGCGACAGAAACAGATCAACTAACTCAAGAAAACATAGATCATCAGCGATCCGAGCAATGAAAATCCGCAATCGGAAGATCGACACATGCGCATTTATAGGACAAAGGATTTCGAGTATTCTCACTAACAAATGACTTGAATCTCGGAAATCAGGAAACGCAGGGATGCTTAAAATTGATCGCCAACCGAAGATGAGGAAACTACAGACAAAGCAGCAATCTAAAACCGGAGAAAAAAGGAGGTAGAAATGGAAGAAGATCGAGAAGGGAAGAAATTGAAGAGCAGCAAAAACCCTAGATTGGAGTATACCTTCTTCCTGAGACCGGAAGTTCCAGGCTTCTGGCCGTCGATCGGAGAAGTCTCTTTTCTTGAAACCTTAAACATCACCATCTTGAGCTGTGGCCTGCAGAAAGAACAAGGAAATGGGAGTGAAGACAGGGATGTATATAGGGGGAGAAAAAAGGGTGCGCAGGATAAGGGAACAGCGCCACTCACTGGTTGGGGAGTGGATCGCGTTGGAGAGAAGCAATCCTCGTTCCAAGTGACGCCTTTGCATAAAGCGCGGCGTTTTTCTAGAGAGGGCGAGAACGAGTTAGCCGTACTGGCGTGTTCTAGACATGGCCATCGTTGTCGGGGGTGTAAAACAGGCAACTTAGACTCAAGTACAGGGATTTTAACGTAACAATGGAATAAGAGTCGGGAGCAATCGGAAAGGTCAGGCATACAATAGATGCGCATATTCTGCCTTTTGAGCTGGATAGATCCGCATGGTTTCACCTCGCTAGCCAAATATCAACGGCCAAAAGATAAGGTCCCACCACAATCATCTATTCTGTGTTACGATCAATCTAGCCTTGTGTATGTTGCATGTGTATGTTGTTTTTTGGCCTTCATTTCTATCGGACTGGGGTTAAAGAAATGAATAGTTTAAATCACAACAAAGATATGCCTGATTTATTTGTGCTATTTTATTGCAACTCATAGGGTAGTCAGTAAAAGGGATCCTTGGCGAAATGATAAAAGTTGTCGTCGTGTGATCTTGAGGTCACAAGTTTGAGAAGTAGAAATAGCTGCAAAATGCAAGATAAAACTACGTACTTTAGGCCCTTGTGGTTTGCCCTTTCTACAGACCCCGCATAGGCGGGAGCTTTATGCACCGGAGCTGCCTGTTTAGCATTTCTCTCTTGAAATATGTTTGAGAGCCCTCTCCTAACATTAGGAGATTCTCGACTAGTGTAACTCTCTCTGATAGCCTGTTTGTGGGCTCTGATGCACACCATTATACTCGTTTGCATGAACTCTACTTACCATGCCTATCCTTTCTCAACACTAGCTATCCATGCTAGCTGCCCCTACCCATCTTGCAATTACCATCAAGAAATTGTGATCTCTTATCCATTCATTACCATGAGATTTTTTTTATTGATCTAAGATATCCAACTTGCTTGCCACTTGTTTTGGTCTTTAAAATATTTATATAAATATATGGTCTTTTTAGTGCAGGTGGTTGTAGATATCATGGCACCTCACCTTTTTATGTTTGATCGGAGGTTTGAGGTGGTATTTTTTCTTCACTGGGAAGATTTCAAGTAGATTTATAAAGTAGGATCTGTTTTTAGGTTCAAGTAGGACATGCTTTTAGGGAGTTTGCTCTGCAACTTTTTGCTGTAAAAAAGAAAAAAAAAAAGTTTCATAGTGCATGGAAAAAGGGGTGCACTTGAGTGTGGACTCTTGCCGTTACTGATTCGATAAACAAAAAATCTATTAAGTAGCTAATCTGCTAGCACGGAATATTGAAAAGGAAAAAAACATTTTGCTTCCATTTTAAGTAGACTAAATGCCCCAACTTAAGAACGTAAAACACGAGTCTGCGTGTTTATTCTGGTTGTTGCGTGTATAGGCTCATCTACTAGGCTTGTAGCCAACGCAGACCCCTGTGGCCATGAGTGTAATACATGGTAAGCCAGAGGTTGGTGCATGGTCTGATCATCCATCTTCTGCATGACAACAAAAATCATTTCCATTGGGTCTTATTACTGATGAACTTCCTCTGCATTCACGCGGGATCCAAGGATAGTGTTAGGATCATCCAGTGGGAAAGGTTTTGGGTGTATGACCTGTCTAAGATTGCTCTGAGAAACCTGCATTCACTTCTAGCTGCACATGCAAATCCTTGAACTTCAACAGGCACACAACCATTACAGAAGCCTCTCCTTAGTTACTCTTCTGGGTGAGACACTAGATTCACCTAAGTAGATTGAGTTTGCGGATAGTGCCGAAGCTGCAGCAAACATAATCCCTTGTTTATTTATAAAACAACTATTAGCGGCAAGAAAGTAAAGGGGATTCTTGGTGCAACAGTCTTGCAAAAATGCAGGGCAAAGCTCTATACTATAGACTCTTGTGGTCTGCACCTTCTCCAGACCCTGCATAGGCTCTATACTATAGAATAAGGTTGTCAGCTCTAAATCATGCATTTATTTGTTGATTAAATTACACTAAAACTCTCCAGACTTCATGCAGCAAAGTACCCTGGACGTTGCGTTTGGAGATTTATGTAGTCTAACTACAAAATCATTCATGGGGCTTTGGAAGGCAAGAGTATGAAGGACCTCTTTCTTTTTAATTATTTTTAATTACAGTAGATAGTATGAGAAATCTCAGAAATATAATTAAGAGTTCACTTTTGAGATTTGTACTTAATATAAAAGATTGCTAGTCTGATTGTTGACAAGGGTTCAATGCATGAAAACAGCTTCTTGCAAAAATAACAATGAATCGACCGCGATGCAATTAATTAATAAGGGTTTAACTATATTGCCCTAACGAGTAAAAGGCCAGTCGTGGATAAATTTGGGGCCGCATTTATCATCGCCTATGATTTATTAAATAGAATGACCATGGATGGTCCAAATGTGGGGATTTGGCCCATTTTAATCTTTCCCGAGACAGTTGAGGGTCATTAGATGGGGAACAGTTTAAATGCATGGCTGACCCAAAGTAGGGCCTAGCATACGGTTAGAACCATTGGACTGCAAACCCAACTTGTTCTTCCGTCTACCTGAATCGTTCCAAATAATATCAGCATATCCCCGGCTTGGACTCTTCGGTTAGGAATATAGGATTGCATGTGACTCTTCACGTGGGCTCTTATTCTCGTCTCAGTATCCTGTCACTTTCTTTCTAGACGAGCACATGGAACCAAGCACAGACATATTAATCGAAGTCACAGACCACGACACTCAAAAACTCCTGCACAAGTGATAGAGGCCAAGGATTTGATGGAGGACATGGATCGAGTTGCCAACGAGGAAGATTTTGTTGTTATGCTTATACCTTAGCGTATAAGTAAACTTATGTCATCAGAAATCAGGAATCTGATCAACTATGTATAGTAGTAAAATTGGAGGAATCAAAACCTGCAGTAACCGATCGTCAGAGAAATCACAAGGATTTTATCCCTTCAAACATTTAAATATACATACATACATATATATATATATATATATATTGACGACAATGAAAACGATATAGACATGGTAAAATACTTAGCTTGCGTAATTCTGAAATGGGATCCAAGCCATGGTAGCCATCCTTTGATGGAAGATCTCGTAGCTTCTTTAAAGACAACAGACTCATCACTGATCAAAATCCTGACCTTCTTACAAATGCTCATCGTCTCTGCGATTTTATTTTCTTTGTTCTAAACTTTAGATGTTGTCATTACCAACACCGTTGAAATACTTAGATTGAACAATTCTGACAATTATAGGGTTCTGGTAATCCTAATCGCCTCTTTATTTTTTATTTTTATCTTACTTTCATAACTAGGTAATTGATCTTGAGCTCACGGGTTCAAAGCATGGAATCAACTTATTGCAAAATGTAAGGTAAGGTTGCTTACTATAGACCCTTGTGGTCCGCCCCTTTTCCCAAACCCCGCATAGGCAGGAGCTTCGTGCGCCGGAACTGCCCCTTTTTGTATCTAGGGCATTGATCTTATTGGGCCTCTACCCGCCGCTTCCTTTTTCATTCTTTTATTTTTCACATTGAAACGATTCAACTCATTCGGCCTAGGCCATACCTCAAAAATCACACCAATGACCCATTCACTTCTTCTTCCCCTTTTCGATTCTAATAATCAACGGTCCTGATTTTGTGTCACCTTGCCGAGAGGGCTTATGCGAAGACCTGAGAGTAAGAGTTAAGGATCCTACTAGATCTTTTTTCTTTTATCCAATGGGGCCTCTTCCTCATCGGTTGATGTAGATCTACTCTATCTTATCAGTTTATAGATCTTTTATCATTCAGAAAAAAAAATAAAAAATGGTGCTAATTTATGTTAGTTGACCAAAAAGGGGTTTGGAGAAGAGGTAGATCATAAGAGCTTATAGTACGCAGCCTTAACTTATATTTTTACAAGAGGTTGCTGTTTCCACACCTTGAACCAATGACCTCAAAGTCATACGACGACAACTTTTATTGTTGCGTCAAGGCCCTCCTTCAGTTTACGTTAATTGACAAGAAAAAGATAATAGCTTACATCATAAAAACTCACCCCTGTTATCATCATGAAAAGGTGGGTGCTTATGGAGAGGAGCTTTTAGGCGTCTGGAATTAAAGGATATGCCAGTCAACATGAAGGATTTACCCAGAAAGCAATAGTTGGGGCTGAGCGAGGACTGATCCACAGCAATTGCCCATTGATGTCGAAGTATCACGATCTGGAAGTATCTACCATCAGACAATCCTAACTCTTTGGCTTGAAAATCATGTTGACTGGACAGTTTTACTTGCGATTACTTCTTTCTGGTCGTTCGATAGAATTTCTAACCATCCATCCAAGCCAAGGACTATTAAACCATATAATGCAATGCATGTTAGATTGTCCAACCAGATACAGGTATTAGGCCAGAGGAGATTTGCCAGTGTGTGTCTAAGACTTCGAAACCTGAGTTTCAGAGTAGAATCCTTGAATGCATTCCCTTTATTTACTTTCATTATTAGTACAGCAACCAACGTTGGGTGAAGAGTGTTGGCTTTTCATGAACCCAGCCTGTTGTTGACTGGGCCTGGCATGCTGCATACTTACTCAGGTTGGGCTATGAAAGGCCAACACTTTTGGCTCTCATGAAAATGGGCCCAAAATACTAATCAGCATAGAGTTGTTGGTCGCAGACAATAAAGTGCCTCTTATGCTCTCCTTTTGATGCTTGGTTTGAGATTCGAGATGACACTTTACTCCTTGTTGGGGAAATTGCTGAGTTAGAATAATGGGTTAGTAGATTGTTTTGCTTGGTAATTGTTTTGCTATGGGGCAAAAAGAAGAAAAAGGAAAAGAGAAAGGGATGGAAATAAAGGATAGACAATTGATCAGGAAAGTGAGCAAATATAAAATAGCCATGGAGCGAGCCTCCAATATATAAAACAAATATTTTGTATGCTTACCCATGTCCATCGCCTGTACATGTCTTGACACATCACAGTCGCCATCGAGAACAGGAAAATACAGGTGCTCTTGCACCGTCGTGTAAAAAGATGGTTGGACTACAAAGGAAACGGCTTGTAATGCGGCACCGTCGGCATCTATTGTTTAATAAGTTTCTTATCTCAGTCCTACACATCCACAGCAACACAGTTACGTAAAGCGAGTTTGGGACCAACATTTAGTTGATCCAGCTTGTCCATCTGACTTTTTGATATCTTGTAACCAGATATTAAGATGATTGGTCAATTCTAGTATCCGAAAGCCAAAAAGAGAAGAAACCTGCTTTTGGATTGAATGTTATCCATTATGTTACACAAAATTTCTATCTGTGCATTTCCAATAATCAAAAGTCCATCTAATTAGATGCTGGGAAATACACGATCCACATCATTTTGACTGGTAGATGTAGAAAGTTAAAGGGGTTAGATGAACGTCTGGATCAATAAATGAAAGGCCCATCATGTACAAGGGGGTATCACAGGGCAACTTAACATGTGATAGCATCCTGTGGTAGCATTTGCCGGAGAATTTATTGGCTGATTATAGCAAGCAAGTCACCTCACCTCAACGAGGAATTGATGTCGGATCAACCTCAGGAAAACCGCACTGGACACCTTGATACTTGATCACTGCTAAAGGAGACTATCCTTCCACTTCAGGCACAAGCACAAGAACAAACACCGAGCTCTTCTAGTACAAAAGCTGACCATGCTGCGTGTGATGATGGAGCACAAAAGGCCAACTTCATAATAGTAATATAGCAACAAAAGCGCCTTTAGACAGCCATTAATAGCTATGTGAAGCATTGCCATTCCATGTCGAATCTCACCAACCCAACCCCTCTCAACACCGAAAGGTGTTAAGGTCCCCCACAACCTTGAAAGGTAAGAAGTAAGATAGCCGCACAAACACATCTTACTTTTCAAAGCAATGGAAGGGGGAACAAGAAATCTCAAATTCAACAAACTCCAAGTGCCTTAGAACAAAAAAAACAGAGGATGTAATTACAGCAACCGACCCGAGTTCCCCCCATTGAATATGCCCACCAAAACAATTGTACAAGTTATTCATCCAGAACAGCATGAACCCCTCCCCCCCCATACACCTTAAAGTGAAAAAGAAAAAAGAAAAAAGAAAAAACAAGAAGAAAACTGCTAATGAAACAGAAGACCACATACAGTTGCTGACTGAAAGAACAGAAACGATTAAACCATGCTTAAACGACAACAACAAACACAAGATTAAAGGAGATAAAAATGGGAAAAAGGAATAGGACCTTCATCAATCCAAAAGGGAGGCTGGTGGAGGTCCGGTTCCATCAACTGAATTGGTTTGCCTGGATGACCCATCATATGGGTCGCCGAACGGATTGATATGCTGATCTAGGTCCTGATTTAGGCTTGATCGACAAAGCTCTTCAATCCGCCGAACCACTTCGGACATTGGTGGGCGCTTATCAGGATACTGCGCAGCACAATCAATGGCAAGCTGTAAGAGCTGCACCATTTCCTCCTCAACGCTCTGGTACCTCAGAAGCTCAAGGTCAAACACCTCTGAGGTCCACTCTTCTCTTACTACCGATTGGACCCACCTTGGAAGGTCTACGCCTTCCTCATTCAAGAGGGCATGAGTAGGTGGCTTGCCTGTAAGAAGCTCTAAGAGGAGTACACCGAAGCTGTAGACATCTGCCTTATGGGAGACCCTGCGAGCATCTGTTACCTCTGGAGCCCGGTAGCCAGCAATGCGGTTGGGACTGGAGGTGGGGCCAACAAGGTGGGCCAGGCCAAAGTCAGAGACACGGGCATCATAGGATTTGGTGAGAAGGACATTGGAGGACTTGATGTTGCCGTGGGAGACGGTGGGACCTTGGCGGTGAAGGTATTCGATGCCACGGGCCGCACTGAGAGCAATGCCGGATCTAGTTTCCCAGTTCAGTGGTGTTCTTCCTGCTCCTCTGTTTCCTGTGACAAGATGGAAACGACGGATAGTCAGTGAAGTGTTTTTATTTCCTTTTGGTTTGTGCGTTAGAATTTTCTAGTTGCTCATGGACCTCATGATCTGGTGCTTCTATCTGTGAGGCCTCTCTCCAGTGCTTTGAATTAGAAGATATCAGCTGAAAGCCCCTATTTCAATTCAAAGTCTCTTTCTTCTACTGGGTCCTGAAATTGAGCCAGTTGGTTAAGGCTATTCTTTCATTTTCTCTCAGGTCTAGTTTCTCCAAGTTTGAATTTCCAGTCAAAACAATGCTTCTAATGCTTATGAATTTGAAAATGACACCAACATTGTTCTATTTTCTGTCAGGGTGCCGCAGGGTTTTGAATCTGAAGATGAGACTCTGTTATGTATGCCCATTGGTGACTATGACTTGAAATCCTATGGGAGTTAGATATCCACAGAATTGGGTTTATAATGACCCATACTTCTGCAACATCAGAACAAATGCCCACCAATCTGGGCTCTTCAATGGATGGTCCACCCTTTCAATGTAAAAATAGCTGCAAATAAGACGCTGGAACTGAAAGCCGGAGTTCTTCATTTTGATGGAAATTTCAGAATAAGGTAATGTTCATCCACATAAATAAGAAAAAGTAACATGGGAATCTAACTAGTAAAGGTTAACATAAACACGGGGAAAAATCTAGGAGTCTAAAACGATAACTACTATTTTCCTCCCCGCAGTGAAAATGCTTTAGATGGAATATCCACCTCAACTTATCTTCTTGCATCAAAGCGAGGAGACATTTTCATGTGCATCTTCATAAAATCTTCTGAAGAAAAGGAGCTTAAAATCCCAAGTTCCAGAGCCCCACCATCCTCTCCAAAGAAACGAACACAACAGATCCACAAAGTTTTCCAGATAAGAAAAGGACCACAGAAGGAACAAAAACAGCTAATTCTTATCTTCTAACACAAAGTCTCTAACAATTAGAACAAACGAAGATAGAAAAGCTAGAGAACAACTCAAAACCGCAATGCCCACTACCATAAACAGCCACCACGAACCCTAAAAGAGAAGGAAGGAGAAAATATAGCAGCATTGCTTGCTTTCATCTGAAAACAAAATTCCAAAGCAGCATTGTTTCCATTCATCTTCAATTAACCCAGATTTTTCCTCAGAATTGCAAAAGAAAATGGAAGCTTGTAATCAAGCAGATAAATCAGACTACAAACAAAAATAAAACCCAAAAAGCAAATAATAATAGCCAAGCAAAGGGCAAAAACAGAAAAGAAGGAACTCACCATGTAAAAGCGCAGAGAGACTACCCATGGGCATGTAGTCATAGACAAGAAGCTTCTCATCCTTGCTGAAGTAATAAGCCCTAAGCGGGACCAGATTCTCATGATCCATAGATCCTACTGCCTCGATCTTCTCCCTGAACTCCTTCTCCGAAATGGTCACATCCTTCAATCTCTTCACTGCAACAACAGTGCCAGCTTCCAAAACCGCCTTATAAGCAGTTCCGAATGTACCCTTCCCTAAGACCTCTGCAGAAGCCCTCAACAAATCTTCCAAGTCGAAAGCCCCAGAAACATTTCCAAAGAAAATCAACTTCTTCTGATTATTTCCGGTCAAATCAACTCCTTTCGCGGCCGTCGCTGGTACCGCTGCTACCGCCGGAAAACCGCTAGTCAGGCCTCCATTCTCTCCTTCCCCGATGGACTTATCCGCTGGAAGCTCCAATTCTGACTGTTGCATCGGCGGCTTCACTGTAGCAATGTCGACGGATCTAGTTTTCCCACTACTCTTTCTCCGGCAAACGACCAGAAGAATGATAACAACCAGTAGAAAAGCAACCGCCGATCCGATTGCGATCCCTGCAATCGCTCCAGCGGAAAGCTTTTTCTTCCCTCTCCCCTCGCCGGGACAAGCACCCATGGGACCGCCGCAGAGCGAATTCCCGGCGAAAGATTCCAACCGCATTTTGCGAAGTCTATTCGGAATGGAACCGTTGAGATGATTGTTCGAAACATTGAACTGTTCCAGATGCTGCAGGTTCAAATCCGGAATCGAACCCCTCAAATTGTTATTTTCAAGATACAGAGTTCCAAGCCTCGTCAATTTGTTGAAATCCGATGAGATTCCACCAGAAAAGTTATTCGACGCGAGATTCAACCTCACAAGATTTTGCATTCCAAACAGAAACGCCGGGATCTCACTGGAGAAACGGTTTCCCTGCACGTAAAGGTTTCTAAGGTCCGTACAAGCAGCAAGATCAGCCGGAAGTTGGCCGGTCAAGGCATTGAACCTCAAACTAATTGTCCGTAGGTGTGTCAGATTCCCGACGACTCCCGCCGGAATGCTTCCCATGAGTCCAACGCCGGGAAGGCGGATAAATGTAACTCGTCCTGATTTGCATTCTACTCCTTGCCAGTTGCAGGGAGTTATGGATTGGTTCCATTTGAGATTTCTTCCGACGGCAGATCGGAAAGCAAGAAGAGCGGTTTTATCAGATTCCAAATCCGGTTTTGCATAGCGGAGAAGAGAAAGAAGAGCGAAGAGAATGAGCAATCGGGAAGCCATTGGCGGTTTCGGAAAACCACTTCCGACGCCGAAAAGCGGTTTTCTATAGCACTGAGATTACCGCCATTGCAATAGAAAGAGCTGCTTCATGGAGTTCACGGTTTTCTGGTTATATGAGAGAGAGAGAGAGAGAGAGAGGAGAGTGTCTGTGTTTGTACTGTAAAAAGTATAAACCCTAGTTTTTTATTTTTCTATTTTTCCTTTACCGCTTTTATCTTTTCTAGTAGTTTTATGATAAAGGAGTGGTGGCTTATTCATTTACTTCGAGGAATGCTAATGTAAGTCGCGCCTACAAGGGAAGTTATCGTGTGACTCCTACTTTTTACAGACGGCCCACTTTCGGTCGATCTAGTCCCTTCATCTGATATGCGCTTCTATATCAGATGTTTTGATGATCAAAAGTGGATTTATCCCGATGAATCTACGAGATACTATAACTCAAACAAACCGGCTAGATCAACCAGAGGGAGGACCCACCTTGTAAATTAGCCCAAAACACGGATGATTGAATGACTGTAATAGTTAAAGAAACGTATTTTGGTTCAAACTGTTAAAAGCATTGATAAGTGGACAAGATCAAGAAAGGCGGGACCCATCACAAAAGAGCAAGGTACCACGGTAAGCAGCCCTGTGATCCCGTCCTACGGTAACCTTTCCGTATGTATTTCTTTGGCTTTTGTTTGTGTTTTCTGTCCAAACTCCAAATACAACTGGATTTTGTCCTTTTTATTAATTTATGTATTTAATGATGCCCGAGTTTTCCGTTGAAGAGGCAGCTTCTTATTGGTAGTTTAATACAACGTTATTTAAAATATCTGACAGCGCACAACTGCGGACGTGTCGATGACGAAGGGAGGAAGACGGCATTGCGAAATACGCGCGCATTTTTGTTTTCTCACGAGTTGCTAAAATCTCGCGGTATTCATCCACTGACGGAGGGGTTAGGTATAAGTGGTTTATCCGACGGTTGCTTCGTCCGTTCGGGGGAGACAATTACCGACATTAACGTGTCAACCACCGGTTCTACATTTTCACGTTCTGTCGCCCCACTTTTGCATGATGGGCCCATGCTTGGTTGATCAGACCCGTCCCCGTCCATCTCTGATTTCTCCAGTGCTAGATATCTTGTACCGCAAATATCATAGGGACTGAATGATTATAACCTTTGAAAATTGGAGTTCCCTGATCATCGACCATTCATTATATGATTATCTAACCATCCACCTCCTGTAATCGAAACCACAGTGTTCAGATTCTAGGCCCATCCAATACTGGATGCTTTTTTATTTTGGAGCATTAGTTATTTGAAGTTGAAAATGTCAGATGAATGGCTTGATAGAAGCTAGAGAACCCTAATTGAGATAAAGCTTTAATTATGATGATGACATGGACGGGTCTGATGAACCAGATACATGGCCTATCATCCAAACCGTTCATCCACTATCTCATAAAAACCCAATTCTAACAATCAGAAGCTTGAGATGTTCTATCTTTATTGTCACTGTATGTTATTATTTTGAGTTCTAAAATGTGGAAGATCATCCATGCATGTAATTTTCGAGATACGACTGGTTAAGATGAACGGCGTAGATCATTCAAAAGTATGAGTTACCTTTGACTGACGGCTGGCAAGGTTGGACGTGATTTTCTTCTAGTTCGGTTTGGACCGCTTGTGTCAGGACGGCGTCAAATTGGAATCGGGTATGGTTAAGGAAAAGCTCGCCGATTTATTGCTTGAGGTTTCTCGGACATGCAACCGTCCTGTAGTGGAAATGCAGTTAATACTTGCTATTTCCCAACGCCTTCTCTTACATTGCTTGCCCGGACACTCGTCTGTGCCTCGTGCAGTTGCGGGAGTTAATCTGGACCGTGCAAAAGGCCAGCTTAGTTGTGAACATTGGTGGGGCTTGACATAAATAACGGCTTGGATCATGCTCGTAAATCCTTGATGATGGACGATCTCCTTTTGTTGCGAACACGAGCAAAGAGGAATCGAATTGAAGGTCATTTTCGATATTTCAACAAGTGATTGTGGGCTTTTTCTTTGTATTTTTTTTCGAATGTCGTGACTGGGACTTATTCACTTTTGGGGCATGCTGAGGCAGAGCTCGATCGCATAGCAAGTTTCGATGCGGGCAAAAACTTTTGCACAAGAGAGCCCATCTCCGATTCATCTGACCCGCTCATCAAGTCATTATGTTGGATTGGATGATTCCAGCATCTAAATTTCTGATTTGGATCTACAATCGTAACTGTTCAATCTTCATTTTATAAGCATACAATAGTAATGGTTCAATCTTTAGGCTTTTGTTATATCAGACATCTAATGGTGGCGCAAAAAATGAACGGATGGGATCAACAAGGGGGAACTTATCACATGGTCGCGATCCGCGATAGCATTCCAACTTTATTTAGATAAAACAGGGAAAAGCATGCAACGAGACCGTCGTTTCCGGTTTTCTGCCTCGATTGGGGCCCCACCTCGGTGAATTCCTGAATATTGGAAGATGGGATCGATGGCAGACTGTGTCAATTTTCGTAATCCGAGCCCAAGTGCTCTGTTTGTAGTGGGGCCCATAAATCCTGATTTCTCTGCAGATTTTTGTAAAGCAAATTAAAGCCTGCTTTCATTCTTTTCTTTTCGTTCTTTGGCATGGCCCTCGTTCCTTCCATCCGTCCGTCATCCACCGTGACAATTGAGCGCGAGTCCACTTTTGTCCCACCTGTTTCGGTGATTTTCAGCCATTTCTTGTTGCCTTTTAAAGCCAGTCGCTGGCACATCTCCATACCACTGGCGGGTCCAATCCACCATTTCCAAACTTTTCATCTGTGCATGCACTTTAAGCAGCCGGCTATTATAGCCTTGATGACCTAAAATCAGATGATAATTAGTACAAGTAGGGCCCACACTCTTTATGATCCAAACCGTTCATCTTGCGAGTAGAACATGGGTCTCCAGTGCATGTCGGTTGTTCTTTTCTGCTGCTAATCTGGCTGTTTGCATGTCGTTTTACACTCCAGGCTTCTCTTTCCTCTTCTCAGTCTCTTCCTACCTTTGGATACTTCAAATTACAGAGCCACCAAGTCTCTCAACTGCAATCCTTTGTTTAGGATTCTCTATTCCTCTCTTGCTTATCTTCTTTGGATGCCTCTGCACCCACCTTCATCTTTCAACGACATGCTGGCATCTTGTCCTCTAAACTAATCCAATTTAACGTCGTTTTCTCTGTTGTAGATAGAAAATTCAGTGGGGCAATTACTTCGCTTGATCACATTTACACCAGTCCTTAATCATTGACAAAAATGGCTACCTTGTTGGCTACAGCTGAAATATTACACATATCAAATGATTCTAATGACGCAGTTCTTGGGAATTTTGAATTGTCTTGACGGAATATTGGTCTGACTCCCTTCCCAAGTATTTTCCAAAATTTCCCAACACTTGGTTTTCCCTGAAAGAATTATTTCCAATTTCTAAGTCTGTAATTACGGTTAGAATAGGTATGGTTGATGTGATCTTTGAGCTGTTGCTGATTAATTATGGGATCGTCGTACACACATCATGCTACGAAGTTGGTGTGATAACTACGGCAGGAAGCTGCTTTAATTAGAAAAATGACCATAAATTTCAGGTAGATCGACAGTAGTCCAAATGCATAACCTGAATTGCCGATCTTGACTACCCATAATCATTCAATTTGAAAGCAATTGACAGAACAAGATCAGTTGGACTCTTATTTGCGACCAGCCGGTGGCTTCAAGCAAGAAACGTGCATTAATGTTTGTGATCGTGTCTAACAAAGGGTGGTTCCTGTGGGTAAAACCCCCCTCTAAATGCAGTTAACTTAGAAGTAAATTTTAACTATACAAATTGCCACAAATTCTGCTTAACTACTTAATATATTGTCATATTTGTGCGATTGAAAAGAAGGGGAGCTTTGGCACAATAGTAAAAGTGGTTGTCGTGTGACCTTGAGGTCACGGGTTCAAGGAGTAAAAACAACCTCTTACAAATGCAAGGTAAGGCTACGTACTTTAAGCCCTTGTGGTTCGCCCCTTCCCCTGAACCCACATAGGCGAGGTTGCCCTTATATTTGTGCAATTGAAACGGTTGATTTCCTAGACCAGTTGGAGGTGACTCATGTAATTTGGATCCATGCTAAAGGGATACCTAATAAAAAGCGCAGCCCAGGTGTTCAAAACTCTCACGTATGCAAGGTCCAAGAAAAGAGCATATTACAAGAGTAAATAGTACTAAGTCTTACCTTACATTTTGTAAGAGACTATTTTCACACCGCATGATCACAACTTTATCTTTGCACGAAGCTTTTACCTAATTCATATATTATCTGGTCAAGACAAGTTGACGATGTTAAGGAAAATGTCATTTTGCATTAGTACAGTGATATAGCCAACCGGGACATGTGCCACATATGGGACCGGAAAATGTGGGCCAGGGGAGTGCCAGAGTCCACCGACGCCTTCTTATCTCTTTGCATAGGTAATTGCACCAAGATCCTAATTTCCTAACCGATATAGTGAAGGCTTAACCCCACTGGAAGCCATTGATTTTATAGGGTCGGGTCTTTGTCATTAGACCTCACTTTCAATCTACGCATCTGCTCCAATGGACTGACTGTTGCATTTCTGTCAAAGGAAAGCCTCGATCTAGTGGCTCGAGCCACGCAAAAAATTTCCGAAGTGGTTCCTCCATCCGATAAGTGCTCTAAGGTACGACCACCTAGTAAGTTGCTATGTGGGTGGATCTCCTCTTTTGCATGAAAAGCCCCACCTGTGGCTGATCCAATCTGTTTGTCCGATTTGTTAGAATTATAATATCTAGAGGCACAAAATCACAACTGTTGGATGATCCTAGCATCCAAAAAATTGCATTCCTGTGATCGAAAGAACATTTTTCATACGTTAGTCTCATTCGATGAGGAGAGCTTTGGGATTAATAGACATCCAAACAACGGAAAATCAGATGAACAGGTAGGAACGACCAAAGATTTTGTCCCGTTGGTGCATAAGTGGCAGCTTACCATCTGGTCGCTCCCTACTGCTACTTTACAAGGATTATGCATATATATGATCTACCGAAACCATTTATTAATGTAAGAAACAGTCCATTTAATTGCATCCTTTTCCCACAGTTAGTGGTCCCATATAGTTGCACCTTTTCCTGCGGTCCACGCTTCACCTTTTACCAACCGATGAAATGTTTTACGAAATGTGGTTATTATCCCTGATGATGTGAGCCATGTTATGGATGGGCTGTGGCTTCAAATTCAGATCCATGATCCTGAGCATCAGCGGAGAGATTCCTGCCATTTAGACGTATGTGGATTGGTTTCTTACTTTGATTATTAAATCTAGTTAAGATTACACAGTTGGATGATTCTGAGATTGATGCAAATTTTAGGGTATGGCTCTCTCAGCCCCATTTTAATGTTCTGCCAGGATCACAAAGTAATAACCCCAAATGTACTGGTATATGGGAGATAAATAAAAGCCAAATTTGCAAGGAAGTAATGCAATATAGAGGCAACCCTTGAAGACATTATAATGGAGTCTTAATGGTTGTTTAGACCGCCAACACCCACAGGGACCACTTGCTGGTAGTCAATCAACCAGTTTTGAGGACCTACACCACTACTATGTCAAATCAAGATCATTTCTCATTTTTAAGGGTTCATGTCCTCTTTCATTTCTTCCTACGAGAGAGAGAGAGAGAGAGAGGACTTGCGCATTATGACATGCAACCGTGAATATGATCAACAAAACACGATACATAGCGACATTAAGGGGGGCCCAGAAAAGCTGTTTGACTTACATGGATAATCCCAAAATTTTTCAGGAAGAAATAATAGCAATCAGACCTGAAGTGGAGCTTACTTTTTCAATGGGTCTGAAGCCATTGATGACCAAGCCTTGCATGGATGAGCCACATGACAACAGTATCTCCTCTCACATTTCAACCCTTGATTTGTGGAGGTTCCATTTATGGATTACAGATCTGTTTTCCACTGAAAAGGTCACAACTAGGGGCTTGCATGGTTCATCCATAATAGGAGCCATCTGTGTAGAACAATTATACAAACAGGCCCCAGTTCTACTTCTCCTTGCCTAAGAGATATGGGCATCCATCCGATCAGAGAACTATTCCTCCTCTGGGTCAAAAGAAATCTCTGTTACCTTATTATACCATTGCTCTGAACTAGAGGGAAAAGAAGAGCTAGAGAAAACTCAATCATCTCCCGACCCATTTGGGGACCTCATTTCTCGTCCTATATGCCCACTGCATCAAAAGTTTAAACAACGACAGAACATTGGCCTGACTCTCTTCTTCTTGCCCAAGTTAAAAGGAAACGGGGTGGGGCTATCATTCCGAGGTCTCGTCCCAATCACGTTATTGACTTTTCATCTTGTCTATCAAGTGATTCAAAAGACATGCGTCTGTGTTTGGGTCGGAGAGAGCTGTTTAGGCTTCCATCTTTGTTTCTTCTTTTCGTTTTTTTTCCTGTTTTAGATGACCAAATCTGCAACTTGGATGTCACTCCATTTGCAGTTTACAAGTAAGTTGTAATCTAGAAAGGTCACTCCCAAGGGTGTTGATAAGCTAGAATTTGCTAGCTCGTAGTAATCCCCTAGCGTGGCATCACTATTATTGAGACTTGTGTCATAAAGGCTAGTCTAAAAACCCGTGAATCTACTTGGAAATCGTCCGAGTTAACTCGACCATCTAGTAAATTGATGGACTAGCTTGATAACTCGGCCCCAACAGCAACAGCAAAAACTTGGTGCAGTGTAAGAGATTGACCATCCGACCTCCAAAACAATGTAGAACTTGTACCTAATTAGCTGTGCACTAATTACCTCAATATTAAATATTTTTTAAATGGAAACTAAGAAACTTTTATTCAAAACCGCACTCACACTTTTTTGAGTCACGGTCTATATGGTTCAAGTCAACTTTACTCTCCTTACACTTTCAAGTCTAATGGATGAGTGTCAAGATAATAAAGGATAGAATTAGAAATAAAAACATTAAAGGAAACTTCAGAATAACACAAATAGGTAACAAGATGAAAGAGATTAGACTTAGATAGATCTAAAATGGCACTGATTAGAAGAAGTGAGGCAATGCAAGTAAAAGATTCTAGAAGGGCAAAGGAAAGGCCCAAAAGAATGTGTATAAAAGTGGTGAATAATGTTGCTATTTGAAGCTTTAGATTGGATTTTGATAAGTTAGTTCCTCATTTGGTTCATCTGCCATTATGTTTTAGCAGCGATTCCTTTTTCTTTTTTTTTTTTGGGTGACAGACGATTCCTTCTTCTGCCTTTAAGTATAAATAAATGCAATCACGTTGGCTATTTCCTAGAGTCATTAAAAAGAAAAATGTAAGTTGCCTGTTGATGGAAGGTCTGATCTTCTCGAAGAGATCATCTGGTTCTTCTTTCTTCCTTTTTCCATCTATCATCGTGATGGGATTCCTTAAAGGAGGGCAGGAAGAGCAGAAATAAAAGAGAGAAGCAGGAAGAGAGTTCACGAATATCCACCACTAGTGCTTGCTTGAAATAGATGGAAATTGATTTCTCCTTCCATTTCCTGCCAACCAAACAAGCTATTATGGTCAATCTTATCTCAACATCGCGTCATACATAGGACAGTTTTCTGTGTAATCGAGATGTTGATATGGCGAATCACCAGGAGGCCACCCACATGAGTTGGTCCCATGCCAAATACACATCCCGTTTCTAAGCAGTCCATAGAAATAAACATTTTGTTTCTCTCGTCCGACATGAACATGACCCAACGATGCCTGATGGTGGAGGCTATGGGCTGGACATGTGCTCACAAAGGATTGACCTATCCAACTCACATGTAGGGCTCAAAAAAGTGTCGCTACGAAATACCCTGACAGCTACCTCCATTTTGGCCTTCTTCAAAATGGACCATCAATCCGTGGAGTTAGTTTCGACAGCGGGAGAAGTATGGAAAAGCTGAGAAAGGAAAGTTCTTTCCGAACTACTGGCAATTTTCTGCCATTTAGATGCACCATAAACAATTTGTGACTAATTTCCAGAGTGTAGAATCCAACTGATTTTGTAAATGTATACATTCCTTTTGCATGAGAGTTCAGGCCAAATTTTTTTGAGTAACCCAATCTATGAAGGAAATCATGCTTTGATCTCGAACACTGATTTCTTTGCTTAATGGTGATTGGGCTGTCGGTCTGATCGACCTTGTAGGCCATCATCAAACCTAAGGTCCCTGATAAATTATTTTCCAAATAAAAATCTAAAATCAGTCACTGCCCATAGGGACGATTAAGATCATATATATATCCATCGAAAATTTGTTAAGTAAATTGGTATTCTGTTCCTGTGCAAAAGAGTCCCCTTGGTTCTCTCCTTCTGCCTAACGTCTGCATTACATTCTGGATGTTGCATTACTGATCCAGCATTTCTTTTTTATTAATTTAACTTTATACAGTATTAACTGCCCCTGCATAAACATACTCTTCAGCCTCCTCAGTGATTTTTTGGGCATTTAAGATTTCTTTTCCGTTTTGTAATGTTGTACTAAAAAAACCACTGTAGGAGTGGGGGTATGTCTGTATATGGGCTGGAATATCATTTCCCATTGATTTATTATCCAAATTTTCATGTAATTTTTTAATTGTCAGCTTGTCATATATTTTGAAGTGCCTACTATAGATGTTTTTGTAGTTTCCTACATTTTTTTAAAAAACCTTTTAAAACATCGTGCATGTTCATAACGTGGTTGCTCGTATGCATTTAAGACTCAATGTGGTATCCACTAAATGAAGTCTCAGACCAATATTGTAACATACTCTTGCATCTAAAGCAAGCCAAGAAGTATGGTATTAAGATGAATACAAAAAGATATTTAAAACTATCATACATTCTCAAACCATGGGATCCTTGCCAGATATATGTTAAATTATTTATCCCTTTATATCAAATTGGTGAAGGGGACCTTGGTGCAATGGTAAAGTTATCGTCGTGTGAACTTGAGGTTACGAGTTTAAGGTGTGAAAACAGCCTGTTACAAAAATGCATAGTAAAGTTGTGTCCTATAGACCCTTGTGATCTGCCCCTTTCCTGAATGCTTCATGCATAGGGGTGCCCCTTCTTTTTTATATCAAATTGGTAAGCCACAACTTAAATGTACAACTGATAATGATTGTTCTTATGAAGACAAACACCACCAGCGGCTGTTATTTATTCCTCTAGAATACAATAAGCATCCCATCCCAGGTTGTTGAGATATCCCAGTTGTATAAATCTAGCTAGAATTAAGTTAAAAGTTTCTTACACTTCAAAAGAGAAAAAGTTGCAAGTTTCTTAAACAACTGAAAGATGCGTTTAGATGATTCGGTGGATAACCACGACAGAGAGGAAGATACAAGAGAAGACAGTGGATACATAATAATATACTTCAGGGTGGGAAACAATTTAAGCCAGCATTTGTGTTGAGATTCTTAAACATTCTTGCTACTGTTTCCATGTGCAAGATTAGGTGGGTTTGTTTCATGGAACAAATTAAGATACTAATAAGGTGGTGAATGTTACGCTCGGTTGTCACTGTCACTTTACTGGCTTCATGTGTGCCATGTAGTGATCGATGAACACCTCCTCTGATCTTACAGACAACTATTAGTGCATCTCAGTGCTGATGATCCCTGGCTCTTGTTTGCCTCCCTTTGATTATGGTCATCAGAAAAATGTAAGCGTTGATTTGTTAAGACTTAACGTATATCTAAGTAGGATTTTCTTTCGGCACATAGGCATTCCCATGAAGGCATAACCTCACAAAACAGAATTGACAAACAACCAGCTGGTGCCGAATTCGGTGAGAGTCCAACATAGAAAGGACGATGCATAAAGAAGGGCGTTTGGGGGCTAAGCTGCAACAATTGTGCTATACTGCCCTCAGATTCCTTTCGAAGGCCAGCAAGAAATTAATTATGAATGGAATATTATTTGAAGGGTGGACCAATTGAAAGGGAATACTGACTGAAATTAATTCACTTAGGGAATCTGGTGGGGTCCTCTCAAGCTAGCAGAAATAGAATACTAATGTCTCTTTCGTTCTTCCTACATGTCACCTTTCCTGTCGTATGTGTCCTTGGCACAATCAGACTTCTAGCATCACCTGCTTTGTAGGGACAGTCACAAGCTACAACATGTTAGTCGACTTTGACTTCACTTGATCTACCCGAAGTTTGCACTCTTGCTTTGACAGAATTTGGCTTTCCGCATTTCAAACTTGTTACACTAACACACAGAGATGTTTCTTTGCAAGATATGGTGATGCATGACTTTCGTGGTACAAATTTGAGGAGGTATTACCACATCATTGGCCTCTCCAAAGAGTAAAGATAGATGACAAGCATATCTGAGGCTGAGGTTAGTGATTACATGATCTCAGCTGCCGTAGAACTGGTTAAGATTTTATTAAAGTTCTACCTATGAGACCCTCAAATATGGCTGTTACGAACGCAGCTGTTAATTTATACTGAAAATACGAATATTTTTTCTCAAGGAGATAGCATTACCATCTATAACACGGATGCTGCACACCTGTTCAATTTTTATAACATAAAAAAATAAAAACAAAAGAAGCTTGGTTCCTCTATCTCAACATGAGATGATAGAACGATTGTCTTCTTCAGTTGGAACTCCGGGTTGAGGAGTTACTCGGAATGCTGCCAATATATCAGTATCTTTGGTTTCAGTTAAATAGATGAAGTATACATAAGATAAGGATGAGTCCATTGGCATGGTTATTCCCTATATATGAGACAAGATACAAAATGATGATACAATCCAATACAAGAAATAATGGGAGTCAGACTCATCTATATATCTCTCTCTTCTAGAACTCCAGGATATACCTTCATATCATAAGGTATCTGTTGATTATTACTCCCCATCAAACTGAGCATGAGCCGATACACATGCCCAGTTTGACAGGCAAGGCTTGAAATGTGTCCCCTTGCAATGATTTAATGCATATATCAGCAATCTTGTTTGACGACGATTTCTTGGATCAATGGTATGCGAGCCACCAAATAAGTGTAGGAACTGCAAAGCTCTTGGGAATGCTGTCTCGATGTACTACACCAGGATTCGTCATATCTTAATAGAGTCTCAATCCTCAGACCGATGGGAAGGAACTCGCCCACCTAGCCTTACTCTTTTGAATGATTGTAGGGGAGTCATGTATGAAAGGATCTATAAATGTTTATGATGTTTCTATTTGTTTGAATGAATCTTTGTGATTTTCAGAAGAAATAAACAAACGAGTCCCCGTAAGATTACTTCGAGGAAGGAATCAATACACGGGCGAGTTTGTTTTAAGATCCTTGAACGTCTGCTCTGACCTCACAGGCAACTGTTAGCCCATCCCATTGCCACTGATTTCACCTTAAAATATGATCCTGGGCACTTGATGCCTTAAAGTTTTGACTGTGTTCCTCCAAACCGTAAATGTTGATTTTTGAGGGCTTAATTTCCGGATAAGATTTTCATTCTCGGCACATACATATCCCCCATGAGAGTGTATTATCACATAAAAAAGGGCTCAATTATAAAGGTCAAGACTATCCACTTACTAAGCCCCCATCCGTAGTAAGGCCTTCTAGCCCTATTTGTTTTGCCCTTAAATTGCCTTGCTTATCTAGTGAAGTTTCATTGCTTGCCTTTTGGAAGGTAAGGCCTCTCGATCATCATTTAAAGTTGGCAGTTAGGCAAATCACATGTGCATCAGTCTCTTGTTATTTAACCTGAAGGCAAGCGCACCATATTAAGGCGGCATTAGCCTCCAATACAAAGTTGAAACAAGCATCACTATTTAGGATGTAGGTAGAAAACTTCTATCTCCGAATGCACTGTAAGTAATGATGTTAGGCAAGGGAACTCATTTTACACTCATCCGATGACCCGTCGATGGCATAAACAATCAAATATTAGTTTCTACGGACTTGACATTTACTTTGCATGATACGAGGAATGCTTCCACTAGAAGCGTGCTTATCCTCGTCGAAGTTGCCACAAACAGTGTATTGTTGTCCACCTTCTAGGTCATATTTACTTCTGTCACTCTCTCTCATCGATTGGTTGCTTCGGATCCACCAGAAATTGTACCTAAAATCTCAAGGAGACCAAGAAATGATCACAAATACTGTAAGATAAAATAGCAATGCATAAATACTAGGGTAAAAACATGTCCACCAGGGAAAGAAAATTAAATACACAAATTGGGGCCTCTCAAATGTTTCCTTTTTCTCTTGGTAGAACTAAACGTGTTCCTTCTCTCTTTCTCTCTCTCTAGCGGCTAGCCCAGCCGTTCCTCTCGCATAGGACCTCAGCCCAACCAAACTTGCAGGCCCAGTAGCTTCTGAAGCAGAGTCACCAGCTACAGTACAACTGTATCCTCATCTAGCAACGTGAGGGAATATACGGTTACACAACACAAGTGCTGGTGGACCAAGGTGTTTGATGATCTGAGCATTCTTCTTGACAAGATAATCTGTGCCACACTGCCACCATAATACTCATTATAGCCTTCGTCTGGCCGTTCAGGTCCAGGGCAATTTCATGCTGGAATATGAGCCCTTCAAGGAGCATCTCAAGAAAAGACTCGTATACAGATTTGATTGCCCATCAACTACCAAAGTAACTTATTTACGGGTCATTAAACACAATTACTGGGATGTCTATCTTGCGAGATACGGTCCTTATTAAAAACCATGATGCTGATATAGCCATTTATTGACAGACATCGTCAATCTATCCGTTACTCTGAAGATGTGGACGATTAGATCAGCTGAAAGGTGCAATAGTAAAAAAGCACACCGTGACTACAGCGGTCCCAGGCCAAAATTTTCCAGTTTAAACTGGTAACACAGTGCGCTGAGTTCCGAGACCCACCATGCAACAGATCCACATACGCAGCATGAATTTATAGAGAAGGTAAATCTGCTAGCGATGAAATGATAATGTAACAGAGTCGGAAGCCATGCTATGGATGAGCCATGCACGAGAGGCCTTTTAATGACCCGGCCTGCCAGCATGGTTGGCCATGCTGTGGGTGAGGCAGCACCAATTCCGACCCATCTGATAGTTCGAGGCCTGTGATTTGTCAACGAAACCTTCACAGATAAAAGAGTTAGGATGATGAAAGGGCGAATTTCTTTTATATGTCTCGCTATTAGTAGTAGCTGATCACTGGAAGAATTGATCACATACACAACTAGGTCCTAGACCGTCCAGATCTAGAATGGCCACAAGGCCTAGAGAATCAAAGGCACAGCTCAACCGCAGAATTTGCTAGGTAAGCACCAGGCACAAGAGCTGAGACTCTGATACCAAAAATCCCAGTTCTGGCATTTTCAGTTTCCCTTGCAGGTTCGCTCCCATACACAGCAAATATGGCCCGAGCAATCTCATTTTCTTCTCACCTTCATCTCACACTCATTAGAGTCTTCGCATTCAATGGACATAAATGTAAAGGAAAGAGACCATTGCAACTCTAGCAACCGACGGTGCACAAATTACTACATACACTCACCCGAAACATATCTAGAAGATGGAACATAACCACATAATCACAGAGCCTTGGTTCATTAGAGGGGGAAGTTCTGTGAGCCACTTCATCAAAGTCTACACCATTCATAACTAAGCTGGAGCAGGCTTCAGCAAAAATCTTGAAAATCATGGACAGGAACTCTGTGCAAAACGATGTAAGGATCGGGGCCCGAATTCTCAAGATCCAAATCGACACTTAAAAGAGATTCGCCATGCTCCAAGATTCCCATCCACTGGATGATCAAGTTTCCCTGTCCATTTTATAACTAAAAGCAGCATTTGCTAGATCAACTAGTCAAAATTTCTCAGCAGAGCCATCTAAGTCGATCCAAGAGCACTGAGGTAGACCACATTGCAACACGATAAATCAAATAGCAATAGACTTACAGCCGAAAGAATTTCACATAATTTTTTTGCCATGTTGGACCCCGCATAGGCGGGAGCTTCGTGCACCGGGCTTTCCCTTTTTTCTTTTGCCATGTTGGAAATGGCTTAAGACCATCTCGACACTAAGCAGCCACCTGCAACAACTGAAAAATACTAAACCAAACCAAGAAAATTCCAGTCTAAATAAGTCTTTAGCTCCTCTCGTATTCCGCTAGGCAAAGATGATCAGAAAAAACTGGATGCCTATTTCACTGGTCAAACACACTATACTAAAAAGATCCAAAACAAACTGGACACATATTTCCATCGATAACAAACACAAGAACTAGGCGTCAGTGGCAACGATCAACGTGCAGAACAAAAACCGAGAGAAACCAAGGAATCAACCTTTCGTGCTTATCCATGCACGGCCACCAAGGAAATAGGAGGATGTACCACATGTTTCAGTGTACACAGGAGGGAAAAATGGAGCAGAACCTTAAAGCTGATAGTAATATGGACAGCAATTTCACCCAAACATTCAATAACAATTATCTAGCAATCATTGACAATTATACAAACTCAACAAAAAGTTTCGAGCTACAACATGTTTTGCATACATTCTAACTGTGAATCTCTCATTTTAATCAGCTCTGTTAATATGACACAAGCTCCTCTGACAAATAGCTAGTACATCACCTAATGGTACCACCTACTACTACTAGGCTCGCCCACGGAATGAGATCCCCTGATCCAACCCTAGCCCAAGTAGTCATATGACTGCTGGTCCATACTATAGACCTCAAAACTTTCTATTCAACACCAATTCTCCCACCGACTAATTGTCTGCAAAAGAAGCTTGCACGCTACCCATAATGCCAGGGCCTATCAAGGACCCTCATGATACCAATTTCCGCTTAAATGCTTGTCGTTAAGATAGATATCTCTATGGTGTTCGTCCTTCTGATTTTTTACTTTTGGTTTAGTTACAGCATGAATTTCAGTTACTACAATCTCAAACAATATCTTGCTCTTACTCTTGCCTCCATAATTTGCAGGGCATCTCTGCACATCAAGCTTTCAAGGAACGTCAGTGCAAGCCTTACATGTCCCAAGTAAATCCCAAATCTCGCTAGCTTGAAGCTACTGATGGGAATTCAGTCATTATTGGTCTTAGTAAACCTTTCTACATAGAGAGAAAAAGCTCACAGGACCTACAAGTTTGAAGGCAACAAGATTTCTTCCAAGCCGTCTATTTATCTAGATTCCACTAGATAAATCTAATGAAGCACAAATATCGAACAAATGGAAGAAACATCAATTTGATAAAATGTGCAAGTGCACAAATCCTTCTTATTGGCTTCAACAAATCATACCAGCAGAAAGCAGCAGTAAGACAATTAGAAGGATATAAACCACAGCACCTTTGGATCTTTAGATGTAAATCTACCAACAATGTGCAGATCTATAAAGCGACCATGCAAAACAAAACTAAAAAAGAAAAGAAGGCGAAAGTACATCTTTATGCAAAAGCTCTTTTATATGATAAGGGAAATAGGAAGAACAAGAGAGGAAAAGACATAGCCAAACAATCTTGCATGTTATCTTTGTTACACATCACATTAGACTACATAATGTTGACTTATGCAATAGATATTTTCATGTTCATGTTTATCCATATATGAGTATCTATCCATTCCACATACGTATAAAACATGATGTATCTTCCCATGAGCTCAATCACCCTCGTTGGCTGAATATTCTAACCTATGTTAATAAGATGACCATGTTGAACCATCATAAAACCCCTTCTGGACTGTAACCAACACGATCATGATTTGGCACAAAGAACGGAATATTTCCACACATTCCACCCTCTTCTCTAACAAAGAAGAAAATCTAGCTTAGTTTGTTCTAGCACTATACATTTCTACAACATCAGTTACTATATGGCAGTTGCAAAACAAAATCCATGTTGCTGTTGTGGATGCAACACGTATCCTAGCCATGGCCCTTGCTGTGTTCGGCCTTTGCATTAACTTGCAACAATGCGTCACTCTTTTTCCTACTTTTTCATATCAACTAATCATTAACCAGTCAACTATAAACAGGTCAGCAAAGTGAATCAGGTTCCCTTCACAGTGCATGCCAGGTCAGTATAACCCCTGAAATTTATGTTGTTTCCCATCTGTTCTTTGCAATCAAATCCATAATCCAGAACAACTTTGATGCATCTCATGGTTGTTTCTGCACAAATAACATCAGCCCGTGAAAGCAGGAATAGTAATGCACCTACACTATGGAACTTATCATGATCCCTTAGTCTTTGTTCCTCCTTTTCTGATCTTTTCCTGAAAATGTGTTGATTGGTCCTGTTTCACATTTTAAATCCGCCTAGGAGTTCAATCACATACTGTTCTTATATTAATACCAGCGCCTCCTTGCTTCAGGCGATTTTCATAACTAGTACCTGACTCAGTTCCCCCAAGTTTTTTCATATCAAAGACTACTTCTGAGCCATTGTTGATAGGTACAATCTGCCATGAGATCATCTCCTTGCTTCAGGCAATTTTCATAACTAGTAGCCGACTCAGTTTTCCCAAGTTTTTTCATATCAAAGACTACTTATGAGCCATTCTTGATAGGTCCAATCTACCATGACATCATCAATATAGATAAACGTACATCTAATCAGCACAAACATGCAAGTGATCCATAAATTTCTCAAGCAATCCATAATGCATGGATATGTCGTTGGAAGCAATGAAGATGAGAATATGCCATCTGTCAAACAAACTGGAAATATAGAAGTACACTAAAGATCCAAAATAGATGTTACAATAATTTCTTCACGTGGTGGTAAATGAGAGGATTAATTGATCTCAGCAGATATTTCATTTGAAAATTTTAGCTGGACCTAGAGAAGGTTGTATTAGCAAGCTAAATATCTAAACGTTCTGATTGGACATGGACTAGATTTTTGATGCCTTGGAAGAATTTAAATAATTAAATAAACTGAGGAAAGCTCATCTAAATTTTTCCTATCAACACACAACTGCTGACATCCTAAAGAAGTATGATTCCAGACATTTTTAAACACAATTTGGGGAATTCAGGTTTCCCAAAATTCAAAACATAATTTGGTTCCAACTCAATGCTTCTTCAAATCCTGTACTTTTCATATTCAAATGTTCTAATTTGATTATCATAAGTCTATCCATGATTCAAGGTTCAACCACCTTTTGCTTTCCTGGGAAGGACAAACATTGCAGTCAGGCACCCTCATAGCATACAATTTGTTATTGTTTGACCCTTACCAACAGTATCCTAAATGTGGTTCCAGCTCTATCAAATGACATAGAGAATGGAAGAGTCTTCTGGATAACACAATGTGACAGGCCTTATTCCCTCTCCTTGATGCTTAAATTCTCTAGAAAATGTGAAATCCTACTCAGACTACTATTTTACGCCTCTTGAAGAATTGAGTAAAATATAGAGACAACATATTTTTTAGAACATAAAAGACACACACAATATCTAAGCATTTTAGCAATCTCAAACACCAAGTAACTTAAAGAAAAAAACACCTTCTAAGAGATATCTAACAAGGAGACGTAGAGAAAGAAAGACATCTAGCAAGGTGACATAGAGAGGCAGAGATGCTAACAAGACACTCTCCACCAGAATAAGTGCTTATTTGCAGAAATCCCTCAACACAAGATCCTCCAGGACAATGGATATCCACGCCGAAATATCTACTCAACAATCTTATATAAACTACAAGTTGTACAAATAATCAGGACCAGAACCCAATGAATCAATTAATATCAAATATTCAAGAAACAGAAGTTATTTTCACTATTTGTCTACATTCACAATATGTTAGGACAAAACAAACGGTCAACAAGAAACAAAAATTCTTAAATTAGCCTTTAGAGTAAGAGGGAGCCACCTAAGAGGCTGTTATTTTTGGTCCCTCACTTGAGCATCTATCAGCAGGTTGCCAAAGTTCAATTGTTGGTGCCACTAGAACCAGGTCTCAAGACATGGGATTATCAAGCCTTTCACTATTTTATTTCTCAGAATCTCTTACCAGCTTTACTCAGTAGATGCACAATCTCTAATCTGTTCATGACTAAAACTAATTTCTCTATCTGGGCCATCTCACGAGAAGGCTCGAATATAGAGCACCATTTCTTGGCAGTTGAAAGAAATCTTACAGCCAATCTGACCAAGAAACCAACCACGGCCCTCATCATCCGTGATGGTTCCTCCTCACTTGCCCTAATGAACTCTAACACTTGAATTCAGTAGTCGGACTAGTTAATGGGTTAAATTGGCTCACAGTATCATTTCTTACCCACCTAGCATCTTGGTGATTTCACACCATTCGACAATTTCCCACGTCCCATACTATACACATTTGGCAGACCAGGAAATATGATTCATACAACCTCAGCTATCAAAATCCAACTAGTTCAGATACTGCATTCTCTTATTTTGAATACCTAACAGAGGCTGAAATCAATGTGCCTGGTTTTCCAACTAAGAAATTAACGAACTGACAAACCAACAGCCCATTCATCACGAACTAATCAAATAATATCTACATAACTAGTATGCACAAGCTAATCATACAAACACGAAATCAAATACGCGTCAAAGAAAACAATACACAAGTCCTCAATAACCATGTACTGGCAGCTTCAAACAAAGCCGAATTTCAAGATCCATTTAAAGGATTACAGATCAAACGTATACAAGTCAAAAGCACAGAATCACCTGAAAAACGAAAAGGAAAATAAAACAAACATCGGTTGTCTCCATATTGCAATCCATCAATCCTGATTCTTCAACTTGTCCACCCGCTGGCTAAGTTGTTCAAGACGAACAACAAGATTGGTCACCGCGAACAGAAGCCAATAGAAGATCAAGGCAGCGGCAATCAGAAGCGCATTCCTCTGGCTCTTCATGATCGATTTCTGATGCCGCAGATACTCAGTTGGGGTACAAGATTGCCTTTCGCAGGTTGGCCTAGTCTCGTACTTCCAGTAGATGTCCATGAGCAGAAAGAGGCAAAATGGAACGACCGAGAGAAGGGGTTTGAGAGCGTTTCTCGTAACGGCGATCAAACCCTTACGAAGCCGATCGAGACCCGGGAAAGTTAGAAACAGAAGCATGATCGCTTCTGCTCCTGCCGCGTAGCCCAGTACAACCCATTCCAACGCCATTTTCTATCGAAAAACCCGAGAAAAGTAGAAAACCTTGCTCTGTTCTCGTTGGAGAGGAAGAGAAATTCCAGAAACTGAGAAATTGGGGGAAACGACGCAAATGAAGAGGAGATGGAAGGCGAGATATAAAGAGCTTTTGGTTGGAGTTGTTCGATGGACACGTGGCAAGCAGTCAAAGCACGTGACGTACACGTTGCGAGATCCAAGCTTTTGTGAGGAAGACGGCTTCGTGTATTGGATCGAGAAGGCTTTCTACGTGACCGACTATGCTGACGGTCCCGTCACCATTTAGTGTAACGATTCCGGCCCCCCTCAACACGGCAGATGTCGCACATTGAAGATGAAGCTCATGTTTGCACAAGGGATCTACCTTTGTATGATCGGAGCCGTTGATCTGAATTCTCCATGTTTGAATGTTTACAAGTCCAAAAGATGTATGAAATGAGTGACGAAAAGTCGTACTTCTGATCAGAGGAAACGGATGGTCTAAAACTTTGCATAAGTTCGGGGAATGAGAAGAGACTCTTTAGAATGCTACAATCTTCCAAATGTTGCGTTTTTTCAGTTAATGAGGTGTAAGTTGTTGGAGAAATCAGTTCCACAGGCTGGATCAACCGAGGGTGTACAACAACCTAAGTGGCAATTGTGAGTTGATGGCTAACTACAATGACACAATTAATAATCACGTCAAGAACTTTGTCGAACACAATTTGTTTATTAAATGAGACGGCATGACATGACTCATCAAATAGGTCAATATGGGTTGAATCAAACGTGACATGATCACGATAAGACTCGATCCTAATTCACTAAATTTGTGTCGAGTTTGAGTTGTGTTATCATATTCTATCATATTTTGCCTCTCCTATTTGTATACATAGAGTAAAATAAACCGTTGAAATCAAAACCTTTATAAATTGGTGATATCAACTGTAATATTGCTAAAACAATCATATTAGATGTTTAACATTTTTTATACAATCTCCTATATCAATTTATAAATCTACGTGAACTTGCGTATACAGTTTGTCATTATATGAAAGAGAGCTTTGGTGCAATGATAGAGTTGTCGTTGTATGACTTCGAAATTATAAGTTCAAAACGTGAAAATAACCTCCTACAAAAATATAAAATAAACTTGCATATTATAGATTCTTTGTGATCATTTTCTTATCCGAACCACCCTGCATATACATATATACATAGAAAAAACTTTGGAAGAAGTAACTTTATTCACTAAATTGATCAAGCTCTGTCTTGGCCAAGAACCTTATCCCACCAAGCTTCCTTTTATATCAACTATAAAGACCACATACGTTTTGCATCAATAAGCTCTGTTAGCAAAGAGCGTGACGATCATCGTCACCTTTAAACTTTTTCTTTCTTTGGTTTGTTCCCCTTTTCCTTCTCTTCCAAGCGAGGAATGGAATGAGGCAACATAAAGCCGTCGGCTTTAGTCATTCGGAACGGCCCTGTAAACAAGTCACGAAATAAAAGAGACAGCCCCACCCGAGTGTACGAAGATCCTGCCTATGTAGGGCTTTGGGAAAGAGCAGACTACAAGGTCAGTAAGTCCACAGTTATATCTTGCATTTTTCAAGATGCTATTTTCATGACTTAATCCGTAACCTCAAGGTCACGCTGACAATTTTTAACGTTGCGCCAAGACTCTCCTTCAAACAAGCATGAAATGTAGCAAGAAATTCTGGGACGCACAAGTAGTTTTCAAGTGGCCGTTCCGCCCTGCGTGTTAGACCAGGTCTGCCACGTCAGGTGGACCATTTTGAAGAAAATATGGAAAACTTCGCCTTGTTTTCTATGTTATTGCATTAACTTTTGTAATAAGTGAATTTTTCTACTGCTTATTTTAGCAACTAGAATATTTAAACAAGCATAAAATTACTTAAAATGAGAGCCAAAATATCAAAGACTTATAAGCACGTCTAAAAAGCCTCGTAAAAACTTTTATAAGAAAACTCTAAATTAATAATTGAAATCTTCCACAAATATCTAGAGATCCTCAACGTGAAAACATTATAATAGTTAATGTTTCCACGATTGATACATCCATAATTAAGTATTTGTTCAAACATAAAATAAGAGAAAAATAAATTAATATATCATTGCTGATGTTTTGATTCTTTGAACGAGTCAACACCAAGACCCAATTATAATACCAATAATGTTGTATTTATCAAAAAAGAAAATAAATTAATTTATTCATATTTATTTAAGAAAAGAGAAAAATCTGACAATAAATAGAGAAAAAAAAAGGACAACTCAGATGCCCAAAGCTCTCACATATGCGGAGTTCAAAAAAGAGGCGGACCACAAAGGGCGTATAGTATATAGTCTTGCCTCGCATTTACAAGAGATTGTTTCCAAACCTCAAACCCGTAACCTCTAAGTCAAACGGCAACAACTCAAACTGTTGCATTAAGGCTCATCTTTGCAATAAATAAAAAATGAAAGAAAATAATATATTATATAGCAGTAAAAAGAAAATAAAAGGATACTATTTATGCACCACTTTTTAAAGAGATATAAGCAGAGGCATTTACTTTGAGAAAATCCAAAAGAAAATAGAACCAATTTTTTCATCTTCAAACTTTGGAAAAACAGTTGCCAAAACTCAAAATGCTGATGCAATGCTGATTTTTTAAAAGAGTTCATACCACTTTACACAAGCAAAAATATGGTTAAGTTTTTCTACTTTTATCAAAATAAAAGAAAATATATTTTTAACATAAGAATGAGAAAAATACCTTCGTACCAATTAACATAATCACAAAGCATAAATTTTGAAGTGCCGAAATGGGAAAAATGTCATTTGTAGTTTTTTAGCAATATTTGACCGGTTTTTTCAAATTTCAGCTAAATCGCGTGTTTCAGGCCAGAATGGCTGAAATGGACCACAATGTGCAAAACAATTGGAAAATACCGAGTTTTTTACCCAAATCTTTTGCGCATTATTTTGTTCTGTTCTTCAAATGGAACTAGAATTTGTCGGCCATCTTTAGCTAGAACTTTAATGGGTCAATCTCGACACAAAATGAACATGACTCGACAACATTAACTTTCTTTATACACTCTTGACTTGGGTGCACGCCTTGAGAGTCTGAGTTCAATTGAGGTTTCCACAACAGAGAAATTGAATTAGCTTGCACTTTGGATCATATCCACAACTTCAACCTCCACACATGTTCTTTAGGTTTCCTCTCGTGTTTCTGTCTGTCTACCTCCAACATAATCTCAGAATCATCTTTGCACAAAGCTAAAAATTCTAAACAATTACAAAAGATTGGGTATAAAAACATTAGTACAGACTGTCAGTGAGTAACAAATAAAAAATAGAAAAAGGTTTAAAATGCATCTCGCCGTTGCCGGGGATCGAACCCGGGTCACCCGCGTGACAGGCGGGAATACTTACCACTATACTACAACGACGCAATTGTTGGTTTGAGTGTCCTCAAAATCTATTTACTGTATATTTTTGTGTTCCCTGTTCAGAGACCAGGATCTAGTGGGTCTCTTTGTGAGATAAAGATCCGCACAATGTTAATAGAATTGCAGAAAGCAAAGAAAAACAGAGCAGAGAGAACCCAAAGACGCTCCAGAAAGATAAGATTATTACATCTAGATCACCAACCAGACACAATTACAACAATAAGATTATTACATCTAGATCACTAACCAGGCACAATTACAACAATAAGATTATTACATCTAGATCAGTAACCAGGCACAATTACAACAAAATTCAGGTTTCAACATCTGTTTCCAATTTACATAGCCTGCCGTTTTTCTTTTATTTCTCTATTTAATTACAGTAAACTCAAAGTTTTCTCTTTATCCATTTTCAAAGCTTGCTAGATACAGTGATGTTCCTGGATTTCGATTTTGGGTTTACGTCTTTGGGTACGACGATCGTCAGAACACCGTTCTCGACTTGGGCTTTAATCTGATCGACCTTCACGTTCTCCGGCAACCCCAGCTGCTGGGAATACCCCCCTTTTCCCCTTTCAGCTACATGCCATATCACGTCTTTCGGTTCCGATTCCTCTTTAGCTGCTGCTACTTTAATGATCAACACGTTCCCGTCTTCCAATTGAATTTTTATATCGTCTTTACTGAACCCTAGGTCCACAGCAGAAATTGGGAAGAATTAGGACAGGAACAGGTTAGACGAAGATGTTTTGAATTGGATGGTGGGTAACGTACCTGGGACGTTGATCTTGAAGACGTGGGAATTGGGGGTTTCGAGCCAATCCATCTGGGCCGTTGAACCCGGCCTTTCGCTGAAGAAGAAATGCCTGAAGGGGTCGAAAAAAATAGCACTGGAAGCCATGTTTACCTTGGTTTGCTGCTGTAACGTTGGATTCAATGCCAGACGAAGAAGAACAGGACGAGGGAACGGTGCTAGGGGAGATCGTCTTTATAGGCAGGGACGGCAGTCCAGATAATTCCACTAACAGTTTTGTGTGTAGAAGGTTCGGAATGAAGTCAGAACCTTATCTTGTGTACTTCAATGGGACTTGTAGGAGTTAAAACTGGCTCATGGATTGAAGTTGAAACATTCACACATCTTGATCATCTGACTGAAAACATGTAAAAGATTAACACTGGAACACAATCCCAGGCGTCGATTAAATAAGAGGGAAACAATGCACCAACCCTGGCATGATTCTATTTCATGGGGACCCATCTTTACCTTGGGACTTACATTCCCTAGGTCTCACTTTCCATGAGGATCGTCAAGGGATTTCATAGAGATAGATCCACCTAGAAAGCTTCCTGCGTGAATCCATGAGGAAGACACTATATATAATCTCTAATAGGATTATACCAGATGAAACCATGGAGTTGGAAGAGCAGGAAAGCACTGACCGGCCCACAAAATGAACCATCTAGATGACCTAACATTCAGACAAGGTTTCCAGTGGGAGCTCAGAATTCAGAATGCTTGGTGCCATTATATGGTGATCCAAAGTCCAAACCATTATCTAATAAGACCCGAACTCGATTGTCATATTCCATGATGTACTTAAAGAGGTAACTCTTAACCAAAGATTAAGATGGAAAAGCAAGCACAACTATCAGCAATGACAGTTGAACTAGGGAAAAATGAAAAATAATAAATCGTGGGCAATGTAGGGTCAGGATTGCTTAATGGATCAGACATAGAGACACAGCCCATCTTGGTCTGGATCAATATAATAGTTGGGTCGAAGTTGTAACCTTGGGTCTGGAAACCTGAAACAGGATAACCTTCTTACCTCAAATATCAATGGACTCTGAAAAACGTATTTTCACTGAAAATTACTTCCCATTTAACCCCACATTGGAACAATAAATAGAAATGATACCGACACTCCGTTCCTCTCAATAATGACATAAGAATTTCATTGCTTTTACTTAGAAAAGCTAAGATATCAGCGAGGGATTCTCTTTTTTCTTGGTCTACAGAGAGGCAGAAAGGTTCAAGTTCTGTAATAATTTGTATGAACCAATGCTACTCATCAAATACATGACAAGACAAAGACTATGAAAAGGAAACGGCGAGCGAGGGATTGGGTCAGCGCTATGAAATCTCAACAAAAGTGCAGATGATTCCATACTAAGCGAGGCAAATCCATTTGAAGACTGCTGGATTCGCCTGAAAAGTAGTGGTTGAAAGCATCAGCATTTTGATTAGCGAGAAATCAAACAATAAAAACATTTTCACGTGTAACAAAATAGTTCTCTGCACTCCTAGCAGACAACATAGTATTCTTAGCTTTGTAATTGAGACCGACAGGTTCAAGCATCTGATTTAGATTTTCATATAAGCATTGCTTAATTTTTCCCAGAAGTTGGCAGTTGCTGGTTATTGCATGCATAACATTTCAGAACATGCTGACAAACAAATAGGATCATGTCACCTACTTTCCAGTTTTTATCATTGCAACAAATATGACTTGAAGATTTTGATTATCAGTGTGGATATGAAATTAAAGAAACATCACTTCATAGCATCTGTCCGATACCCATGACAAACAAAACAATCATGATGTATATCCTGAAGCGCACGCGTGCACACACACACACACTAACTACTTCGGTCACTGGACGTAGATTAACATAGATAAGCAGGGAATAGAAGTGGATTCTGCAGGATTGCACTTCAAGAATAAATATTCTTTTAAGTAGTGATAGTCCTGCATCTGACTTCTTCGGGATGTTACTCCACAGAAGGGTTATGTTTAACTCAAGTTCAAGAATGAAGTAATTTCTACTTCAGTTGATAAGCGATAAATACAACATCTACAATCCTAATGAATATTCATAAGAACTAATCCACATTCCATGGATCCTAGGATTCATATAAAGACTCTTCTTGGCAAAATGGATCAGGTGCGAATATAACATTCCTTAACATCCTCCATCAAGCAAAGAATGGAAATCCATCTTCCAAAACTTGTTAATAGTATGCTGAAATTTGTCACCCACCAACTTTTTCTGGGGGTTGAACAACTTCTATTTCTAACCAAAACTGTTTCTCTTTAGAAGTTGTATTGTTTACTTACACGTCCAACCTCCAGGTGTGATTTACCATACCCAGCAGGCACTGTGCTGGATTTAGACTGCCTTGATTCTAATTACAGAGGCTTCAATTTAAGTTCAACCGTTCTGTACAAGGCCATAGTTAGACTTCACATCTATTCTTTCATCAGATCCAGGATTAACATAAGAGGATATGCGTCTTGATTAACATAATGCATTCTCATAATAGCAGTTTGCTCTGCCAAGATTCTTCTAGTCACCTCTTAGCCAAGAGAGTAAGAACCAGCTCCTTTTCTTATTCTTCCTTGTCTTTTTGTTAATCATAAACCTTCAAACTCTCATCCAAGAAAAAACTAGAAAGTCAACCTCTAGAACCCACACTGAAACTTGTGATAATTTGTTTGTAATGCCTGTTCTTTGGAGCACTTTGGTATGCCGTCTTGTGGCATGCTATCTGAAACCCCACAAATGACTTAGAAAGAAGCGCCCGATCAATCTTCATTAGCTAAGTGACTCCACTAGCTAGTTCACCAGTACTTTATATCACTCACTTAAATCAGCTGAGAAATCCCAGTACCCAGCTCAGCTGAGCCGAGTTTACTGCTTTTGCCGATGATGTTCTAATTCATATTGCTTTTTGAAGAAATTGTCTTAACCCTCATCCCTCTTACACATGCATACCTCTTTCTGGGAGATTCATGCTTAGCATGCTTCCCAACTTCAATGCATGGAACAGGAACTACCCTTTTTTATCCAATCAGATTTTTGCTCAGATTGCGTCTCTTGATTTAATGGTAAATACAGTGGAGTTCATTTTCTAATATCTTTGGTATATTCAGCAACATTATAATTGCCATGCCAACTCGACTAAATGGTTGATGCACACATAAGGTTTAGACAATTATTTAAGTCAAGCGATCTATATGAATTAATGCAAGTACCGAAGCATTTAAGCAACTATAGCATGGCTGAGAAAGAAAATAAGAAACAGAATAATAACATATGCTTATATTTGACGACCAATGATTGGAAGCATACATAAGAAAAGTTCTTAACTGAGCAGCAAAAAGAGGGCACTTGCTTGATCCTTTCTCTTGAAGGGACATTCTGTCCACTTCTTGTCTTATTTCTGTCAGTGTTGCCAGGAACTGTCACTATAAAAGGATCAGAAACACAAGGAACCTGTAGCAAAACCAAGAATCTTCCATTACAAAAAAAACTAACATTCATTACCATTTGCTGGAGTTGAATGTTCTCAGCAGGACACCTTGAGCAAAGCCAACTTCTCAACAAGCAAGCATTGTTTGTTATTGTTACAATATGTCAAACATATAGGTACTATATTCTCATGCACAAATAAGGCTACAAAATTATCAAACCGATGAATGTGGAGGTGTAGCTCTTGTTCTTCAATAGAATTTATGCATATTTTCTTCAAAAAGGAAAATGATAAGTATAAAACTCTAAAGCATAATGAAGTATCCAATGATCTCTTGAAAAGCTCCACAAAACTAATGTATTGAACTCTCAAAAGCAGCCTATATCTTATTCTTACACTTCATTCGCCAATAAGTTATACTTTTAGCACAATAAAATGGTGATCACCTATGACAGAATGTTTGTTAATATCTGGAACTCTCATTTAGGCAACTTTATTGTCTCTCGAGGCTGCATTCCAGAAGGGATTTGAAGAACTTTCAAACCCTCCACTGTTTCCTACTGATATTACTTACAAAGAGAATTTACAACAGATCATCTTTACCATTACTTAGTATAAGTAGAGGACGAAAACCCAATGTATAACTACACCAAATCTCTCACTTAACAAACATTTAGATTTCCTGAACTCAACACAATTATCTTTGATCAATTTAAATTATGTGAAACGGTGCAGGAAATTGATCATCTTAAAGGATATGGAACAAGTTATAAGCCAAATAAGCTTATATTCATTAAGATGAATCTTTCAAAACAATAATTTCTTATCATACGTCCAAGAATGATAGACAAGAACAAACACAATAAAAGTAGTATTAGTTCATTTTAACGTTTACATTCATGGAGCATTCACTTTGCTTAGCTGGGTTGCCTTTTGTTCTTAAAACTTGGCCTAGGGTCATAGAATGAATAAATTACATTATCTGCACAGAGTCCCATTGGAATGTGGACTTCCTCTGAGTAGTTCCGTTTTAGAAATAGAGATCAGTTAATACGGCCGAATCAGAATGTATTCATGTTAACTTCAGATGGACCTTCAAAATTTCTACAGTTCAATTTATGTGGGATCTAAAGATCGGTACAAAATCAATGAAAAAATTAAAAGATAATGATTGTTCCAAGTCGGAGCATTGAGCATTGGTTCCAACATATCTTCATAAGTGAAGAAACCCTTCTGAAGACAAATTTGATCATTGGTGAGAATATAGTGAAGATGCACCAGTAACTTATCAAATTGAATGCTCTAAGATAACTTGGCTTATTTACTTTTTCCAGAAATGAAAGGAGAAAATAACTTGGCATACAATTTATTCAAAGAAAGTTATAAGAAACTACGCCCTGGTAAGAACTAGAAAATGCACACCACTAAAATACCTTGACTACGGTCCCAAATATCACCTCAGTATAATCAATCCTAATTTTTGAGTATAAATTAAGGCCAACCCTCTGAATTCCAAGTGTTATTACCAAAATCGCGCACAGTTTCTAAATTCATTGTACATGAAACGATTTCTTCAAGAATCTGATGCTTACGAGAGAAAATTCATACAGAAATGCAGGCGCCCCAGCATGAAATGCGATTCATTCATATATTTTTCAAGAAAGAGTTGGAATCACACAGTGTATCTTACGTGCGAAGTTTCTGCATTTGATTTCCTGTAAAGTTGCGTTTCGGTTGAGATTCAACGTAGCACAGTAATCCTTTCCTGCTGCCAAATTATTGTCCTACGATGGCATTTTGCGCGGTGAAAGGGAAAACTGGGGTTAGAAAATGGTTGATTCGGCGACGAAATGTTGAACATCTGGACGACAATCTGTAACTGCTGATAATAGTATCGACATTGAAGAGAGAAAAATAATAATAATAATTCTTGACTGGAGCTGCGGAATTCAGGTTTGAATACGATTGAAAGGAACTTTCAGAATGGTGCGACAGAAAGAAAGGGAGACGGAGAATGAGATTTCAGAATGCAGAGTCGGAAACACGAAGAACATGAGCTAGCCTTAAACCCTGGTAACCCAACGCCCCCCTCCCAAGAAGGCCCTCATTTGTCACTTCAGACGCATTAGCGGACTTTCCCAACCTTGGACCTCCGGGAATTCGCCAAATGGGCTTTTCATTGGGCTTGGGCTACAATTAATGTTGTGCAAGCCCACTATTCACCAACATTGTGATTTGTTTGATAATTTTAAGGCTTTGGTTTGTAGCATTTAAAAGGACTATCAGAAATGAAAAAAGAAGGACTAACTCCACATACTACTTTTTCTTATACAAGCAAAGATTCAATGATTCAAGCATTTTATACATTCTCCAGACATTGTTAGCTCCTTCCATGAATTTAAAGCTCCAGAAAGACTATAATTCCTGAATGGTTCAGTCTCCAGTCCATCAAAATAAACGTTGGGAAGGAACTAGCTAGTATCCTCATAATCATGACTTCTAGAAGGTTCTAATATTGAAATAGTCTAGGGATCTTAGGTTATTTGCCTAAATCTGAAATGCATCGCTCTTACATGAGTCTAGAACAATTATTGTTTACACTCAATGATACGAAAGAAGGGAACCTTAGAGCAACTGTAAAGTTATTGTCATGTGATCTTGAAGTAATGGGTTCAAGATGTAAAAACAGCATCTTGCAAAAATGCGAGATAAAACTGCGTACTATATACTCTTGTCGTTTGCTCCTTCCCTGACAAGAGCTTCATGCACCAAAACTGCCTTTTTTTAGTTGATCAAATTTCAATTGAAATTGTGAAGTTGAAGCAAGATAATTTAATCTTCAATGGAGTGTTTAACAAAGTGAAGAGTGCCATTAGCAAAACAAGAAAATAGGTCTATAATATGATTAAGTGACTTAACTTGAAACTTGCTTTCCTTCGTTCAAGTGTGTATGACACGCCTGATACAGTACTACCAAAATATGACAAATGGTCACTAACATCTTAGCGGAGCCTTGGCAAAAAGATAAAAGTTGTTGTCATGTGACCTTGAGGTCATGGGTTCAAGGTGTGGAAACAGCCTCTTACAAATGTAAGATAAGACTGTGTACTTTAGGCCCTTGTGGTCTGCTCCTTTCCTAGACCTTGCATAAGAGGGAGCTTCATGCACTTGAGCTGCCCTTTGTCACTAACATCTTAGCCAGACTACACCTAAAAGTGAGCGTTCAAAGATCTCACCTTTAATGTGCAGATATAGCTTTAGCTGCATCTCCATTATCCACTTTTCCAAAGGATAACTAAGTAAGGTGGTTGTCAAATCATGTAATTTGGAGACGTGATTAAAGTTATTTATAGTCTAAACCACCTTTTCTTTAGTATCTCGAGCCATGACAGGATTACTGTTTCTTGCTAAAATAATCTGTCATGCTTACATTTGGGAGAAGTTTCAACTGCTATCATTTTTAATGGTAATCATATGGTTAGACGATGAAGGGGAGTGTTAGTGCATTAGTAGAGTTGTCGTCGTATGACCTAGGAGTTACCGGTTCAAGACGTAAAAATAGCCTTTTACAAAATACAATATAAAATTTTATACTATTAACTCTAGTGGTCTGCCCCTTTTCTAGACCTCGCATATGCAGAAGCTTTGTGCACCAAAGGTGCCCTTTGTTTGATCTGACAATAAATCATGTCGTAGAGACACCACAGCAAGTCATCATGTAGGATGCATATAAGGAAGGGCTCACCTTTTATCATCTAACCGGTTCGTTTGATTTCTCAGGCTTTGGTGATCTCGAAAACCAAAAATCACAAAGATTGGATGATTATCGAATCCTGAAATATGAGTTTTTAGCCGTTGATTGTAGCCTATTAAATATGTACAAAGTCTCTAACCGTTCATTTCTTGGGAGCAAATACTCAACTTTTAGATGCCACTTCATGCAAATTTTGCAGGGCATTGCTCTTCAACTTGCCATGCCCTCGCGCTCGAGAGCAGCCGCATTCGTCTAGTTCGATACAAGTTAGGCACATGAACGATGTGTTGAGATCAGCAAATTTTAGTGGGTCCCGAGCCAGCCCATGTACATCCAACAGGTGTAATATTCTTAGCATCTGATTACATCAATCCCCTTTTGTTTATGTGGGGCATGGCATTAGTTACAAATTACAGTGACCTGATCTTGTTGTAGGGAAGGATGAGATTAACCAGAATCAGACTAAACTTGTTGAAAAAGGCAGGAGAAGATGTTAAGGCAACCCAAGGGAGACACTGTAGAATATGATTTGCGTTATGTCATTGAATTCTTTTATAGGGACGTGCACTTTATTCGTTTGGTTGGCCATGGCCAGGAGATATCTCACCCTTTATTGCCTTCATAACATAATAATACAACAGCCTTCCTGGATCCTGCAATAATGCAGAATGATTTCAAGATTTGCCATTTCTTTGTGGGACGTCGGCATGTATGTGGACTGAGGCTGGCCTTCCATAACTCTTTTAAGAATCTACGGTCATGTCATGTTCAAGAGAAGCATGCAAGAGAGAGAGAGAGAGAGAGTCCTTGGCCTGGGTGGATACCTTTCTATTTCTTATTCTAGGTAAGGGATAACAACAAATTAAAAGAAATTATCTATGAAAAAGTCTAGAGAAGTGAAAGCATTTGAAAGATAGCTCTAGAAATGCACCCAATGGAATCAAACAAACAATTCTGCACTTGTTTATGCGCACAAGTATATTCACTAATTGTGGTGGAAAGGCTCTCCAAATCTCATTTGCATATCTTTTGAAATGAAGACACCTTTATAATAGAATGAAAAGCATAGTGTTTATTTTTTTAATCTCTCTTAGCCCTACAAACTTTTATGCATAAAAAAGCCCGAGAGAATATGCATAATAGCCCTACCATAACGAGGGCCTAAAGTGTCCATCTAGAAGAAAATCTCTCTCTCTCTCTCTCTCTCTCTAGGGTTTGATTCCAAGGGACCCATCTAAGCATAAAAGGTGTAGCATGTAACCATGATTGAAGTAACAGGAGCAAATTAAGTGGCAGCCTGAAGAGCCACATTAGGTTAGCTCATGTTATCAAAAGCAACAGTTCGAACATTAAAGAAGAAAAGAATTCAAAAATTCAGTCATGTCTATCTGAATGCACCGAATGAAAACCCACTTAAGTGACATTCTGCATGTGTATACTCCAAAGATTATATTCACAAGTAACTTACATGTAGGTCACATTATTAGAGATATAATTATCGTTGGCCTACTTTTTATTATTTAAACTTTTAGGTCAAATAATAATCCAACATACTAAACCTTATTGGTAGCAAGGTCGTGAGTTAGAATTCTAACACCCTCTTCCCTACGATTATCATGAGAGATGTGTTAGAGATATGAATATTAATTGTTGGTATACTTCCTATTAGTTTAAGCTTTTAACTATACAATGATCCTAATTGTTATTTTTTTTCTCCTTTTAAAAAAGATGGTCTAGAAAGATCCAAAAACCAAGTTATCAAATCGTTTCCATTTGCAATTGGCTCAAAAAATTCTCACCCTCATTTCCAATGGTCTACACAAATTTACCAAGGCTATCCATGGTTTCTTAGATGCACAAATATATGTATGTCATGCTAGTTTTCTTATTATGATCTACTGTGCACCTCTTAACAACCTATCCGCAATTTTGATGGTGGAGGATTATAAACCCTAATGTTTTTGAGCAAAGGCTTTAGGGCAGTGGTGCTAAAAGGAGCCTCTCTTCTGGAGGTCACTAGTTCAAGGTTGTTCATGACTGCCTGTGTTCAACTTCAACAAATAAAAGAAAAAAAGGACATTCCAGTGCATGAAGATCGTAGGGTCCAGGCATCTATAGTAGGAGCTTTACCTTGTATTTTTTGCAAGAAACTATTTCCACGCCATAAAACCCGTGAACTTCAACAAATATTAAATGAAAAAGAAAACTAGATGTTCTTTTATTATAGCAAAGTTCTTAAGACCCATAATGATCACTAGTATCTGGAAAGTTAGCCCCTTGTAAACCATTGATTTCTCGATTAGCAAGAGTGAGCAGCCTATAATTCAACACCTATTGGGCTAGCTAGATCAAATCTTTGAAATAGGAAATAAAATCACATGGAGACTACTGTGTACGACTTCAACTAGATGACTTTCAAGTTCATGCAATAATGAGCCATTGCTGTTATCTACTTAGTCGACAAAACGCAAGGACTTTCACACACTTCCCCATCAGACTAACTAGATCAAATGATTGAAATTGACTATGTAAATTGCATGGAGACATGGCTTAAAACTCTAATTCTAGGAGTAATTGGTAGTCATGCAACGATCAGCCTCTGATTCTCTTCTTAGTCAGCACGAAGCAAAAGAAATCCAAATCTCAACACCCGTTAGAGACAAGGTAACTAGAACGAATTATTCCTGTAATTGGTGATGAAATTACATGGAGAATTTGGTACTGATCATGAAACCTCAATTCTCGAATGAAATCAAGATCATCCCCAATAAACAAGCAGTCTAGTAAACTACCGCGGGCACATCATCCACCCTGAAAAGAATTGAATTTATACACATTTAGACAACAACTTGGTGTGTGAGTGGGCATGGAATCTCTGCCCTACCTTTCTCTTCGCTTCTTTCGAGGTGCCAACCTCCTCATCTTTCTAATCTCCCTTTAATTCTCCTTTGGGACATGTAAAGAAGAAGCACCAAAAAGAGAGAAAAAGTAGAGCTGAGAGAAAAAACAAGGGAAACATAGAGGAAAAAGCAAATCCCACCGACGTGTTAAAAGCTGATTGCCGCTCCAAGAACCAACCTCTCATTTACCTCCTGCACAGTGAAAAAAGGGAAGATCAGTGAAATGCACTAGGTTTGGTGGTTAAAAGAATGGCTGATTGGCATGGGGACAGCATGTATAAGCTTTTCCATGGACAGCTATATCACAGCTCAAGGATAGAATGTCAAGACCGAGAAGAACTTGTAAGAAAAGATTGTCTCATGATAAGTCAATCCCTCACACACACTCCTGAGCAACTTGTGATCTGCTGACCTGCACAACTAAGTCGTCTTGGTCAACCGCGCCACACTCATGGCGATCGACCCTGAGGGGACTACCCACCGATCTATAAGCTTTTCCATGGATTTCTATCCTATTCTTTCATGTTGGATATCTCAAACAGTGATAGAAACGTAAATGTGAATAACTTCTTTGAAAAGGATTATCCTTAGATGAGCTAATCCACAGAAAAGCTTATTCATGGATCCACAAGGGAAGTGATATGTAGAGTTCCCTATTTAACTTCAGAAATACCCAAAAACAGGAGTGCCCCAATTCTCTTACAATAGATTGACAGAAAAGGTTGAAGAGAGACAAAGGGCTGACCTTTTCCTTCGAAGACCTTTCTCATGAAGGAAAGAAAAATGATAATCACAGCGACCCCAGCTAGCAGTCCGATGATAATCGCCAGCGTCTTTCCAGCCTCGTCTTCGGAATCTAGTGTTGGAACAAGGAAAGACAAAAGGAAAACAAGTCAAAATTTTGTGAGCTAGCTTTGAAGGAAAGGCACATATATTTGACGGAGACATGCGTCTTCAACACATCTCTGTAATTTTCTTTGACGTAGAATTTAAGCATTTCATTTGGTCAAAAGCCTCTTTGTAGGAATCAATGAGGACCATTAGATCTTCATCTGATTGTCACAAGGAGTAGAACCCAGAGGTTTCCATTCTATATAAGAAGTGAAGAACAACTTGGGCTCATCTCTTATCCGGCCAGTTGCACAGTAACAAGCTCTACCATATATGCAACTGGTCGCATGTATGTACGTGGATCCAAACAGTCCAAGTTGTTTGTATCGACTTGCCCTACTTGGACTATGGCCGGGGAATTTTTCCATTGAGATCATTAACATCCAATCGAATAGCTCTTAAGAAGGCTTTCCAACCGATGAAATTTGATTAGACTGATCAAATCTAATCACAGTGCTTGGTCATGACTAAAACAGGCCAGTCCGATGCACAAGTAGGATTATTTTTGCAGGATGGAGATGCCACTGTAACCTTGGTATAGATATCCAAAATTGGAGATTTTGAAAAGAAGAATAAAATTAAAGATCACCAAGAAAGCAAAATTACCAGACTAAATTCTCCTTGATTACCACATGAACAACATACAACCACCTTGCCCATGTACACCAAAGCACTCCAAACACACAAAACAGCTAGTCAATTAAACCTTACTTTTCTTGTCAAACCAAACTAAAAGGAAAAACGAAATCTTCCCTCTCAGATGACGAACAGTTATAGGTAAGTCATTAAGGAAAGTATCCGTTAATTTGGAATCTAATCAAGGAGATTAATCTAAACTAAATAAACCAAACCTGCAAAGCCAAAATCCACCACCCTGGAGAAAACCGCTTACCGCTGTTAGGCGGCTTGTTATAGATTCCGCCGGTGGAATACCTCGCATAACACTTGGCCAAGTACACATCCCCGGACGCAGCCGAAACGCATTCGCCACTTAGCCTCTCAATCGCCTCCGATAAGCAATCAGAACACTCACCTGAACTCAAGTCCCCTACGCACTGTGCCATCCCTTGAACGTATGCCGACGAGCTGACACGAAAAGGCCCGGCACCTGATCGGAGACCCGTCAGAACCTCATCTCGGCGACTCAGTAGATCCGGGTTATAACTCATTGAGGCTCCGCACTTCTTCAATACCAGTGTTTTATCTTCGACGCCGAGGAACGTAGCGTTGTCGTATTTGACTAAGCAGCCTTGGAGCTGTAAGGTGCCGCCGGCGGAGTCGAGGCAGAGGATTCCCAGTTGGCTGACGCAGTGTTGGACGCAAGTGGAGCAGTCGGAGGTGGAGAGATCCCCGCGGCATTGGAAGAGGCCGTAGACGCTGCCGGAGGAGTCGGGGGAGGAGATTGTGAAGTTGTTGTAGGTAGACAGAGCGGCGGAATTGATTAAGGAGGCAAGGACGGAATTTAGATTGGACTTGAAAGGGGAGTTTGGATCGTATTTGAGCTGCGAACAGCCTCCGTAGACGAAGGAGTCGTAGGAGGCCGAGGACGTTGGTGTTGGGAGGGAGGACAAGGAAAAGAGGAAGAGGAAGGACAGAAGGGGGAGTTTTGGAGACATTGTGGTGTTGGTTTTCTGGGGAGAAAGACAGGGAGAAGGAGGGTTATGGAATTTGAGGGGGAATTTGGGCCATTGATTGGAGGGGAAAGACATTCTCTGGCGAATTTCTGACAGTGGTGGGCGAGTGATGCAGTTGCCTTGAGGAGAATCACGTAGAGGGAATGTAGAACTTGATTTTCTGCCGTCGAAGGACGAAACTGGCCCTTTGGTTTCTCAGTCACTGTGAGAGCATAGAAGGGGAGAGGTTTTATTAGTACCGAGATGACGAAAGTGCCCCTGCATTGGAGAGCTTTCTGCGCGTGTATGTCAATACGCAGCTAAAAACAGTACATGAGAGGCCAAACGTTTTTATCATCCAGACCGTTCAACTGATTGGATGGCTTATGAAGTTCAAATTAACGATTTTAATTTCAATTCCCAGATAATAGGAGGGTTAGGACTTCAACAATGAATTTTTGCTTGTATTTGTTGGTTCAAAAGGTGCAGCAAAGATGAACGGCTTGGATCCAATTATCTAAGTCCCACATCCAGGTTTAGCTGAGCCTCTCCTTGGGCTTCATATGAGGAGGGTTATCCTCACAATTAACAGACCACGAAAAACTGATAAACCGCTAGGTAAAAAATAGAGACAAAAGAAAAAGAACTTGGAAAATGTTGAATGGGATGGGAATGACAATTGACACTCAGCATCAGCAACAAGTTGAAAGCCACAGAGAGAAATGCTATCTAAATTGATTTTTTACCCTCCCTAGGTAGGCTTTACTTTTGGGTGATCTGATCCAATCAACTTGTTGCAAATGTCTTATATTTGCTAGACACTACTCAAGTTGTTAAATCATAACATTAGATTTTTCAACTAAGAACAACTCGTAGATAGGTAGCCCAAATAGCAGGCAATGCCAACACAGGTTCAATGAGGTAGATCGTCCAAAGGTAGAGCCTTAAAAGCCGGTCATTCATTATTTCTAATTATGGTTTGTTTTACATTACATGATGGAAAACCAAATGCACAATGACATATGAATGTGACACAGACAAGAAAGTTTGGTGCACCTTGTCTAATAACACAACTAATATAACAAGATCCTTTCTCTACAGTTATACCAGATCTTAAGAGAGTTGAGAATGAGCTTTAAAACGTTGTTCTCCTCAAGAACTTTGTGAATGAAACAGATCTTGAGGAGAGAAAATTTCGCTTACAGAAAGCAATTCTTAAAGAGAGAAAATCTTCGAAAACAAATAAATCGAATCTTCAGAAAGTTTCACTGGAAAAAGACCAATAAGATTATTTGAGAAGAAAAAACGATAACATTTGACCCTTCTAGCGTAGCGGTGCAAGAAGGTGCTGCTCCTGTGATGGGAACTTGGGTCTCGGGTTAAACTTTTAAGCTGGTTGTGAGCATGTTAGTCGGTCCAATGTTTAATTATTGTCATCAAGGTTGAGGTCTCAATCAATTATATATATTTATATATATTATATATACACACACGTACTGGAGCCATAATTTCAAAAAGAAGTTGTAGGTGTAAAGTGCAGAAAAAGTTTCTAATGTTGTTTTTTCTAACTTTTTCTGTTTTCTATTTTTTCTCAACCAATCAAATGTCACTTGCTCTTTACACTTAAATGAAATAGCTAAAATTAACATACCCCAAATATATATATATATATATATATATAGAGAGAGAGAGAGAGAGAGAGAGAGAGAGAGAGATATGTGTTAATTTCAACTATTTAATATAAGTATAAAGTGCAGGCGACGTGTGATTAGGTGGAAAAAAAAGTCAAAAGCAAAAAAGCTAGATAAAGTGGATGCTTTTGACTTTTTTCAACCAATCACATGCTAACTGTACTTTACACCTACATTAAATAGCTAAAATTACCACTTCTTATATATGTGTGTGTATATAGGAGATGATAAGACATGCCTAATTATGCACTCCCAGGTGTTTCCAATTACATAGCAAACTATATTCTATAACACATTATCTAATAATTCCCAAATCTACTTCATATGCCACCAACAACCAGAGACCAACTGCACGCGTTAGGTGGCATTTGGCCAAATATATTGTCCGACATAGGTTATTATTCGGCAGGCAGGTGCACTCTGAAGAACATAACTTGCAGACTGGTGGGTAGGTGACGACACTGCAATTAGAGAATCTTGCTCTTCAGGCTTTTAACAAGGGAAATTTCTCACAAAAGGCGGGAGTTTCATTCCCACTTTATCCTAATTAAGTTTTTTGGATTTAAGTCCTCATTTTGTAACTTGCACCGTCTCCCCAAGCTCACTTCGGAAGAGGTCAAATGTGGTCGGTCGGCGACAGTCGAATCTCCATGGAACTCTGGTATACTTCTCTCTTCCCTTTCCATTTGTGGAATGAAAAGAAGGGAGCCCGTACCATCAGACAATTGGTGACACAACTCCAGTGTTACTTGTCTGCCGTCCGATCAATGCTGTCTCATGCATTTTTGTCCACTTGATCCGACGGGGCTGTCAAAGGAATGGTTGCGATGGAAGCTATGAATTATTGAACTCTGTTTCTTTTGTCTTTGGAGCAAGACTTGGGGGAGAACTTTCTTCTCAAGATGACACTACTGTGGCCTGTGCATATATTTTCCCCCACTGACCTGCTAGGCGTATGCATAATAATCATGGGTCAAAGATTGCCTCCTACTTTTCCAGGAACCATCCATACAATTTTTCTAACTTTCAGAACATATAATGGAAGATCTGTCGTCCCATCTCAATGCAATTTGAATATTTATATTGAAATTGTAACTCTTTCTCTGCCTGTAAGATTCTAAAATAAATAATATTACTAAAGATAAATTTTTATTTTCTCCACATCACCACATACATGCAGCATTCAATGACTAAGACCCTATCGGCTAAGATATCCTCCATTATGCACACCAATTAGCTGATAAGGTTTCGTTTTGCTAGCTGTTTAAAGAATATATGCACTGTAACATCTTGTTCGTCCAATGTCATAGGGGCCGATGGCCAAGGCATATATAATCCAGTCTATGAGACTATATCGGGTTATATATGGAATAATCAGGCATAAATAATCTCTTAAACTGGATTATACAAAGGCCCGATCAGCAATGCTTATATACACATATAATCCCTTACTGGATCGTGCCACAAAGAATAATAGATTTTGTAAGCCTTGGTCTAGAACACATCTTATCCTACATTCATGAATAAGGAATGTTTTCTCCAAAGGGCTCAAAACTGACAGGGAATGCTCAAAGTTTATTGTTACTTGATCTTGTTTTTCTTGTCTTTCAGCTTAGGCTAGTCTTGACCTGGTTTTGGCAAAGATCTACGAGGACTACGTCCAGTTCAACATTGATAATCTTGTGGCTATGTAACACAGTTTGATTGAATGGAGTAAAAGCTTGTTTGGCCTGACTGATAAGCTTGGAACGAGAAGGGATGGAATGGGATAGGTCCTTTTGAGTGTTCATGGTTGTCCCATTTAGCTAATAAAAAGACCCAACCAGAGGCTTCCAGGAAACTGAAAACAACCTACCCATGAACTCCTTCCACTATCAAAATTCAATGATTTATGTGGCTTGACATAAAATATACAAAGCTTCTTTTCCCTACACCGCCTATTATGATGCACGCCCTTGTTTTTCTGATCAAAATATGCGTAGGTAGAAGTGACTACTCCGAAGTGATGCAAGCATTAATCTGGTAGGCCATGCTATGATTATCCACGCACCATAAGTCAGTGTCGTTGAACACTTGTAAGCCTTTGATTTGGGGCCTTCAAAGGATAACAAAATTTTAAAAATGGTGCATTCATCAGCAAAAGATATCCAGTGATCCATGGTTACGTGGACAGTCCATCATAGCAAGTCTTAGTAAATAAATAGCTTTGATCACGGGAACAAGTTGGCCTAACTTGTACCTCTAGTATAAAGGATACATATACTTGGGAAACATGCATGAGTACCAAAAATTACAAGTGGGGTTTGCTGTTACAATTATCCAAACCTTTTATGTCATGGAGATTGCTAAGGATGAGCCTTATCGTGAAATTTCTCCATCTTGGGATGATTCAACCGCCCGATGTGGACAGTTTGTCGTTGAATACACGCTGTTAATTGATTTTTTAACTGCCCATTTAAAGACGAAAAAGTTAATGGATTCCATTATTCGGGTGGGTTCGAATTTTGTTGCATGGCTTTTCCGTAGAATGGCCCACGAGATCGAACAATCGGGATTCTTCATTAATAGTGTATTTCTTTCTTTGTCAAGGGCCTACCAAATGAAGAACGATGACATACAGGTAGGTTAGGAATCCACTTCTCATTTTTTTAAGGGTCCCTGAGGTACGTTTTCCTCTAAAGAAACAGGAGGTGTGGGATGTTTTCTAGAAGAACGTCTTGTATAATTTGTCTCCTAATGCAGTTTACTGTCACTATATCCTTGTCTCTAATCTGCTCCAATAAGCAGTCTTCCCACTAAATCTGGATGGAACCCAGCTAATAAGCACTCAAATATCTAAAGAAACAAGACCAGGAAGTCGACAACTCATGTTTTTTTACTGGTTCTTTGCTTTTGTCAAGGTTAGGGCAGCTACAACCTTCCAATTTTCTTTTCCCTTCTTTTGTCTTTTATGAAGAGGAGCCTTGGTGCCATGATAGAGTTGTTGTCATGTGACCTTGAGGTCACATATTCAAGGTGTAGAAACAGCCTCTTACAAAATGCAAAATAAGGCTACATACTATTAACCCTCGTAACCCGCCTGTTTCCCGGACCCTTCATATGCGGGAGCTTCGTGCACCTGAACTGCCTTTTTTTCTTTTGTCCTTTATCATTTGTTGTTACAGGACAATAGATCTATATTACATGAAAGAAATATTATGAGCCTGTAGTTTTCTTCTTTTCTCTTGTTCTAACTTGAACCTCATGTTGTGAGGACCATGCTCCCGTGTTCCCTGAACACATAGGAAAGAGATGGATGTGGGAACGTAACCTCAATAATGCCTTTATTTTAGTTATGACAGTTTGTGATTCTTTTCCCCGTCCACATAGTCTTCTCACTAAATCCACGACAATTTCCATTGTCACTTGGCCCAAGAGATATAATTGTTCATGAGTGGAGATATGTCTCTCTAATGGTGATTTTAAAAATGCTTTCATGGTCGAATCTTGGAGCCGACTTGATTTCAATGGGTTGCATTGATCATATGCATTTCTTTGATCAAGGTTGATTGTTGCACAGTATTGAATCGGTACCCGCACTTCCGCTGTTATTTTACACTTTTCTCATTAATTGCTACATCTCCCAAGGAGATAGAATATCTGTCCAAGCATGATCTCAGCAAGCTGTAGGACTTCCCATATCAAAACCACCTCTCTCTGTTCATTCTATTGTGCTGTTGAGAACATAAGATGAAAAGCTCGCCCTTTGATGTTAATTTTGGTCGAAATGGTGAATATGTAAGTTTGCTACTTAAAAATTTCAAGATGAAACGTTCATAGTTGCAGCTTTTGATTCGTAGTAACTTGCATGGCCGAAAATACTCTTAGCGGAAATTTTAACCAAAATTTATTGATTTTTAGTTATATTTAAAACTTTACTTCATATGCATGGCTAATTGAGAAGGGGAGCCTTGGTACAACGGTAAAAGTTGCCGTCGTGTGACCTTTGAGGTCACGGGTTCAAGGCGTGAAAACAGCCTCTTGTAAAATGCAAGGTAAGACTATGTACTTTAGGCTCTTGTAGTCTGCCCCTTCCCTGAACCCCGTATAGGAGGGAGCTTCATACAGTGGATCTGCCTTTTTTTTATGCATGGCTAATTGCTAAGTTAGTCACTTTATATTTCGTTGATTACTTTTGCTTGTGTTCAAATCTTAGCCCAACTAAAGTCTTTCAAATGTTCAGTGAGTCACTTAGCTACCTGATTTGCTAAGTGGATCGAGGTACGTGAGAGCACAATTCAAAGAAAAATCCAATAAATGCTAAATGCGATCATCCTCCTCCGGGAGAATCCGGAATTGGGGGCTTGCTTAGACAATTTGATGGGAAATGCGTAGTTCAGTTTTCTGGTTCTGCACCATTTGGAGACGCCCATCAAGCAGAGCTAAACGCAATTTCTCATGCTATCTTTCTGGTGTCGCAACTGCAAACAAAAAAAGTGTTGACAGAAGCCGATTCTAAGAAGATGAAGAAAAGGAAGAGTCCATCGTGGACATTTTGGGAACAACTGGATAGACTTGGATAAAAAGCTCTACAAACCGAGGCAAAATTCTTCCATGTTAAGAGATCAGCAAATGCGGATGCTGATAAATTGGCTCGAGCTGGAGTGAGGGAACAGTTTGCCACATCAGTTTTTGCTTTATTGATTTCAGTGTTTATGAAATGTAACCTGGGATCAATTTTTTGGCTGCTCAAGAATCCTCTAGCATTAATAAATTACTCAACCTTCAATAAACAAGGTCAACATGATTTACTGCCGACTCGGACAAAGTACTGACTCGTGAGTTTTAGCACCGTTCCCTCGTTAAAGAAGGCCTCACCGTCATCAATGGCAGTCTTCTTTGACTCTCGGCAGAAGACACAACATCTCACCTCATCCTTCATTGAAATTACTCCACCAGGCTCATCTTTGGCTGGTAGATATTAAGTGGGCGATGCCGGCGTCCGTTATAGACCTCATCAGTCAATGGTAGATGTTACAAAGTCTAAAAAGTGGGGCATCTTGTAGAGAACCACTTTGGAACATCTGGAAAGAATGCCCTGGGCACATCTTTGAAGGAAAGCTTTCGATCTTTAGCAACTAAGATTAAGCTCAACACTGCTCTTAAGCCAATTTTCAGGAACTACACAATGGCACATGTGCCATTGCTGGAATTCTTTCCAGTTCATTATCGATCCTAATACTAGGTTTAGTCCTAGTTGAAATAAACCTCCAATAGGATGGATGAAGCTAAACTGTGATGGTTCTGCCCTGAGCACCGCGGAGCCAATTGCCATTGGCAGAATTATCTAAAATTTCCAAGGTGATACGATTGCAGAATTCTCTGGACCAATTGGCCAATTTGATGCGAATGGAGAAGAAATTCGTGTGGCCAGGGAAGGCATCAAGCTTGTTACTCCCACCTTCCTTTCATAATTGAAGGTACTTCCACTAATGTGACTAAGTGGATTTTTTATCCTTTATCTGCACCTTGGAATCACGCTTACGTTGTTGAAAACATCATGAGAGTGCTCTAAAATCACACTTTCTCAATCTCCCTCATAAAGAGAAGTGGAAATAGCAAAGTCGGATGAAAGAGCTAAGGGGGGCCTCAGCAAGGAGGAGCCTGTGGATCAACATCTGGGATGACGTTCAGTTTGGTGGATGTAACTCACTTTGTGGGCTCCTATTTTGCCCATTCTTTTTCTATTTTGATTAGGTGGCTGTCCTAGTCTTTTCTAATAAAATTCATCTACGTTTTCAAAGAAAAAGTTCTAGAACTATTCACTAGATAAGTTTCTCAGTGGATTGGATAATCTAGGGAAAACCTTTCCTAAAAGTTATCAGCGCCTGTCTTTACTACATCCTTCTTTTGAGACATCCAATCGTAAGCGGTATGATTATCTATCTATGGGAAAGCTTTTTTCATGGATAATTATCCCCACCCCACGTAGCACCTTCATGGAGCAATCAATCCTCGCCTTTGCACAAAGAGGAGAGCATTTGGCCTTTCAATCCATAGTGCTTGCAATCCTTTAACGGTTACAACAGTTTAGGCTGATGTTAAACCAGGACTTCATCATGCGATATCACTACATCAATCAACCCTATAATATAGACACCGATTGGATGCGTTTTCTCTACGAAATCATCATTTTTGAAGTGACAGAACCTAGAGTGCAGCATCTACCTCAACTCCTGAGGCACTAGTGTAGGTTTGCTGCCAAAGGTTGCTCAAATAAGCCTTTTCAGGGTAAATGCAATTGAATTTTTGAGGGCACGATCGTTACCAATCAAGTAAATGAATGTTACACTAAGAAATGAGATGCAAGTTTATAGAGCTTCAGTCAGCAAAGTTTCTATTTGTTGGTTAGAAGTAGTTTCAAAAGTCTAATGACTGTATACGGCCATATAGAGACGAAGGGTGAGATCCACTTGATCGACTGTCCTCTCGGGGATTGTTTCTTATCACCATTCAAGTTGACAAGTCTCTACAAAGAACTCCCGAAGCTAAGGAAACTTGTTGTCCATCAGTAACATAAGCTTGGTCTTATTGTTGGATGATTTCGACAGAGCAAGTAATAAGCCCTGGCAAACACCAGCTACAGTGCAAAAGTCACAATTAATAGCTTTAACCGGGAGTGCCACAAACAAAGCCAATCAAAGGTCCACATTTCACTGGACAGAACTACGTACATCAAATAATTATGATCATCCAGTAGTTGGGTTTCTTGGTGGTGAGACACCCGCCGTGGCATTCACAAAATGAACAGCCAGATCATTCGAAAACATTCCTCATTTATGTGGTGGCCATGGGTTGCCACAGCACCTAAATCAATCTTCATTAACCCAAACCTCTACTATGTTGAAGCTCAACAGATAGCAGAGGCAATTTTGTGTTCCACCATTGTGTCTTGGTATGTATATATAGTAAATGTTGCAAGCATACCTTGTTCTCCTCCCAGGCATAGCGGTGTTCATATGTGCAATCAGGACCGTAACAAAATCGGATTAGTTGACACCATGAAGACTACTAGCAAGCTGATCACATGTCTTGTCTGCTTGATCAGTCGACACAAGTAGATGTTAAGAATGTCATAGGTAAAGAGAGACATTATGGTAAACGAGTATTCAGTTCTATAAGAATTCAATGCGAACTGCATGATCAATGGGCCCTTTTTCTTATACACAGTAGGTTACTACAAAACACAACCAAAACTAGACAAATCCGAACCAAACAGTGTAATCTTATTCCATATTTGTAACGAAACAGAGACATCTTATTCTCTCTTTTTTCTGGTGAAATAGTATCTTATTCACTTCAAGCAATTCAACACCATGTATACACAAAACAAGAAAACTATGAAATTAAGGAAATAGTCAATGTACTGATCAGCAACATTTCTTTCTCGAATCTGCTCTCTCCTTCTCCATCCTTTCGAATAGACTTCCATCATAAATAGCCTTCACAGTTTCCTTGTGCAGTAAACCATCCTTATCCTTGCACAAAGCATACAGTATCTTCCATTCCGTCCAGGCCCCTAACCTGCAACATTACACACAAGTCCAGAGTGAACTGATAACAGAGATTTAATCATCTAATATCAGTATTAACAACCCGTCGATTAAAGTGCTACAAGAAATGATTCTCTCTGACAAACCCACCATCCTCCATAGTCTTTAGGTTCTCGATTTGCCTTCAGCAATCCCATCAACTCTTTCGACGTTAAGGCATGTGAATTAGTTGCAGCGTGCTTCTGAAAGATCTCTTCGAATTTCGAGGGTACAAACCTTGCCAAAGATATAAAATGAGGTTAATGATGATTGAAGCTAGCTAAAAGGTGCTTCCTCTGACTTACACCAATTTTATCTATATTTTAGAGCTGCCAATAGCAGGAGATTGGATAACTGATTAGGGATAACCTTATCCGCTTTCCTTATCTCTGTGCAAATAAAACTTTTCTTTTTCTATATACAGGGATTATGATTTGGCCCATTTCAGATGGTCACGAATGTGTACGATGCATTGTGAAATGGCCTATTCAGATGCCCATGTCTAGTAGGGACCAAACTGGGTCTGTCCTCGTTGTTGCTGGGTATTTTTAAAATTTTGCAGATTATTCGATATAACCCAGATCATGTAATCCTTGGCAATTGGGCCTTCTCTATTGTGTCTCCGAGACAGTGCTAGCTTTTCTCCCCTATTCACAATGGAAGGACCGAGTATAATTTCAGCATGCACCCATACACAACCTCGGACCGTTCCAAATAGAGGATGCTGCTTACCTTCCTTCTGCGTCGTAGACTCCAGAATCGCTACCATGTTTGCCTTTGTGGATATATTTGACATAAATTGGGAGTTTTGGAGAAAATTTCTTTCCCTGCATCGAAGAGAGAGATTCTTTTAATCAAAATAATTGTGATAATCCCTAGGAGAAACCCGCATCAGTTCAGTGGACGAAACATCATAACATAAATAATAAATAAAAAAAATTAAAATCAGAATTGATCGAGTGAAACAATGCAGGTTTGTATTTAGAGTTTAACTACCAAGCAAGACACTATTCCATCCTAACAAGGAAGAAGTACACTTTTTGAGCTCCACATTACTAAACTTGCATACCATCAACAGCTAAATCACATATGTGTTTGATATAATGTCAAACAGATATTTCTTTGTCTGTCTACAGTTCACCATAAACCTATGGTTCACATTTTTCAAAGAAAAACCTAAATAGGGATTCTTGGATGAAGGGGATAGCAATATCCAATTAAGAAGAAGTCAGTTTCAATGTTCTGGGTATGTGATTTTCTTTTAATGGATCTGACCGTGCCTTTGTGGCACATTTAAGTTCCAAAAGTACTTTTTTCTTGAGCAAGCAAGTAAACTTCTTGAAGCCATTTTTCTTATATTTATGACTAAAATAATCTAATTCATTATTCAAATGTATGTTAGGAAATTCACATATTTTATTTTTAAAAATCTGTGGGCTTACTAGAATAAGGGCCCAACTGGCCAGACTTATATAATCTGGCTAATGGATTATATGGAATAATCCGTCATAGTGGGATATATTGTATACGCTTTGCCAGTTGAGCCTCAATTCGAGAAAGAAGCATTGGTAATTAGAGAGGAAAAGGAGGGGATGGTCATTCGTTAATGAAATTTTAAGCCTAGGTATTAAGCTTAATGAACTCCTTAACACATGCGATTAGATGGAAAAATGCCAAGTCTTCTTTAAGTTACCAGTTTCTCTTTGCCCCAGAATTAGATTTAGGAGTGCTATAAGTGAGAGTGTGTGAATAATTTGCTTTGCAAATCTTAGCTCGTAAGTACAAGGGAAAAAAAAATTGACTGATAATTTGAACCATTCACCAAAGAACATTCATTGTTGAGGGTTCGTAGATGTACTTGGTATGCTTAATCCATAGACTCACCGTAAGTCGACAGCCCTGATCACCCAACTCAGTCCACGGCTAAATGGGTTCACAAAACTTAAACTAAGGGCCTCATTGGCAAGGTTTATATATTCCAGTTGATTCGATTATGCCTGATTAAAGTAAACTTATGTGAACCTTGAACTGGAATAATCCAATGAACCAGATTGTGTAAACCTAGCCGATCAGGCCCTAAGTAACAATCAAACGACTGATATTAGCAGTACAATTAAAGGGAAGAGGGTTTCACAAATTGATGATAAGAATGTAAGCCCCTAGAGACGCCGTAGCTTGTGCATGATGATATGACTCATAGAATCATAGAGTATCATCGAGCTCACCACCATATTGGCCGTTCCTATGAATATTGATCGGAACCGAACACTTTTTTTGTTCTAATTTTTCTACTCGAACGGAAAAACCCAGCAATTCCTGCCTCAATGACTATGCACTTACAAGTAATGTCTCTCAAGGAAATGCCACCGTCCTTCGAGACATCAACTAAAAGGGGCAGCCTGGTATACAAAGTTTCCACATATGCTGAATCTAGGGAAGGGGCGGACCACAAGGGTCAATAATATGCAGCCTTATCTTGCAATTTGCAAGAGGCTGTTTTTACGCCTTGAACCCGTGATCTCAAGGTCATGAGACGACAACTCCACTGCGCCAAAACTCCCCTTCCTTCAAGGCATCAACTGTGCCACCAAAATATAAGACTGAAGCTAAAGAAGTATCTCTCAAAGAAACATCACTGTCCTTCAAAACATGGACCCCGCCACCAAAATTTGAGAACAGAAATGAAAGAGTCTCTCTCAAAGAAACGTTACTGTCCTTGAAGACATCAACTCTGTCACCATACTTTGAGAACAGAAACTAAAGAGCAAACAAGCGCACAGATGAGGTGAACCATCTCAACAGTGAGCCATTAAAAGAAAACAAGGGTCGAGAGATTGTTTACCAAAAAAGGGGCAGCCCCGGTGCATGAAACTTCCGCCTATGCAGAGTCGAGAAATTGTTTACAAGGAGAGTAATTCTTTTCTCGCTTCTCAGTTCTCATGTATGACAAAACTTTCAAACTTAGTTTTTCAAAAGCATTTAGAACTAAACTAAACGCCTCTGCACACTATAATTTCAAATTGAAACTCAAGTTAGTTCCCTCTAAAACTAGAAGAGTCATTCACACAAATGCTCGTTTGTTTCAAAATCAAATCCCACACTTATGAACTGTTTTAACTACGTGACATCCAATTAGGTGGAATTTTGGTCTTGAAAGACCAGAAAACTACGTTCTCCATGTGTCTAATAACATCAACCCTTCGTCAAAGAACAACACTCGTTAAGGGTCATAAATGTACTTAGCATGGAACCTGTTTAAACCATTCACTCCATTGACGCACCACAATGTAACAATCCGAAGGCCTGACTCAGTCCATGTCTAGAGGCGGATCGATTGGCAAGACTTATATAATCAGGTTTATTAGATTATATGCCGAATTATTCGATATAAATTTGCATAAAGTAATCCGGCATAATCTAATCAACTGGATTACATACATCTAACCGATCGGGCCCTAAGTAACAATCAAGCCACTGATTCTTTTATATACTTCTTTTAAATACAATAAATGGTATATTAACTATTTATAAATAGATATATATATATATATATTGCATAGATATATTGACATATCTCTAAAGGTGCAATATCAATTATTTATTTTTCAAGTTTTTCAACTATATTGTGAACTATATTATGGATAGAGAAGTATAGTGGGTCCAACAAGTACTTCGAAATTAGGATTTCTTGTAAAAAAGATTAAGATTTTCTTTTTCTACTCGTAACAATTTAAAGGTTTGATCTTTTCTTTTTATGCCTGAAAGTCAGATGGGACGTAAACACATAGAGATCAGGATTTACTGATTTTACCGCTAGAAGAATGGAAGAGTTTACTAATGCTTAACTGAAAGTTTTTTCTAAAAATAATTTCAACTATATTAAAAGTGACGCCCAATACGAAACATACAAATTTACTAGTCATATATCTGAATTGTATGAATGTTTTGACATTTATTTGTCATCTATATTTTTTACATTATAATAGATGAGATTTTATATTTTTCTCTGATCTTTGTTTATATTATGTGATATTTTTATGAAAATATTTTTAAAATAAAAGATATTTTAGTTTCTATTTTTTGTCTATGCAAGATGTTGTATTTTTTTTCTATTTATCTTTCAAGAATTGAGTTTCGATTATCTATCTTTCAAAAGTAATGTATTATTTTTTATTTTCTCTCTCCAAAAGTAATGATACCTTATTTTCTCTTGTGCAACTTTTGGTTTTGGATAATCGTTAGCTCATGAGAGGGCAACTAGCCAAGACTAATCTTGTCAATGAATTTTCTTTGGATATTAACCTAAGTTGGCTTGAAGGGGAGTCTTGGCGCAACAGTAGAATTGTCACCATATGACCTTGAGATCACAGATTCAAAGCGTGAAAATAGCTTCTTGTAAAATGTAAGGTAAAATTACATATTATTGACCCTTGTAGTTCACCTCTTTTCCAGACCACGTATACAAGAGAGCTTCATGCACTGAAACTGCCCTTTATTAACATAACTCAGGCTGATTCACCGGGCTTTAAACTTGTGATGGATTTTTGGGACCCACTTAATGCAATGAGGTTCCTAAGCTTCTATATGGTTTTTCGCAGTATATGAGTTAGTTCATGCATTTACAGGCAGCTAAAAGCAGATCGGCCAAAAAATTTCATCCTCCCATGATCCTAGGCAATATCATTCTGTATTAGAAAATGGATGGCCAAGAAATTTGAGAGGCAAACCGTAATAAAACTTAATCAACGGTAAGGTTAAGATCATCAAGTAGAAATGATTTTTATGTGGTATACGACCAAGAAGACAAACGTACTGTTCGGATTGCCGTCTGCCCGGTCCCTTTCAAGTAGCAGCTAAGGCTGTGCAAAACAGGTGACAAGCGATTTTTCTGACTGCTCGCATTAACACCATAGTGCCCACGCTTATCGTCTAACAAATTCTTGGTAAAGATAAGCAGATAAAAACAAACACATAGCTATAACCGTGGCATAGGGCACCTATATGCTGCACGCCCATAATATGCCCTGTGAATCATAATAAAAGAGACATTCTTTTGGAGCCGAGTGTCACCATAATTGTACGCAACTCTTTTGCGAAACACAAGTCAGCCTTCCAACTCTTCTACTCTCAATTGCTATACCTTTATCATGGGATTCAAACAATCCTCACAAGCAGTTCATTGGACTCATTCCCTCTCAAAGTAGGTACCAAAAATCACAGATGCATGTCTTTAAGATGGGTCCCTTCTCTTTCCCTAGAAATATTGTCTACAATTAACAAGATTCCGTTTTGATGTTAAAACCATCCACGTTTCAGGGCGTGAGACACCCACCTTGGGGTGCCCTTGGACTAGAAATGGATCGCCCAAAAACTGGGAGTATGGGCTGGAGCATCCTCTTATTATATTTGCAGCATATTATGCTTAGCCACCACCATTAGGAACCCAACTCAAATTCTAAGCCAAGCAACCTAATGAACCAAAAACTAAGTCAAAGTCATAGCCATGGCCTGAACTTTGGGAATCAAATTAAAGATCATGATGCTTATCCAACGGTCTACATTCTCATATTGTGGTCGAACCCTACCTTGGTCTTCTCCTCAGCACTCCCAAATGTATGTCCGTCTGGTTAAACCAATCACCTTGGGCTGGTTGAGTGGTGGGGGCCACCCTTTCCTACTATGTGGGGCCTCTGGTTCAGGCTACGTTTATATTTTAGCTTGCGAACAACCACTAGGAAAGTAGGAATCTCTTGTTTCTCAAGTAACTAACGGCAAAAATATAAAAAGCCTAACCACTTGACCAATTAGATCTGTGTCGTTTGACAATTTCTGTTTATGTTGATCTTACTCTAATCCGTACTGTGAATGGTCACGATTTCTGATAATGGTAGACAGGGGTCACCCCCACATAAACAACCGGCAAAGATCATCCTGCTACACAATTATGAACTTGTGATTAATGTAGAGAGATAGAGAGAGAGAGAGACTTACGGGCGGAAGGGTCTTACGAGTGAGGGCGCCATTAATAAAGAAGGCACTGAAAGTGGACAGGGCTACACCACAGCCGATGGCACGAAACCCTAATAAAAAGGGCAAAAATGAAAATGACCACAAAATGAAGTGGATAATATAATCCATATGTAGTAATTTTAATGAAAAATAGGTTGGAATGGTGTCTCACAGTGTGAAAGAAATACCTTGGAATGTCTCCCATGGATAAATAATGCCATCTTTGTTCCTGTCAAAGAAGGCAACGTGTTTCTGCAGCGGTGTCAACTCCCCCTCGATCGCCCCAACTTCACACAAAAATTCACCGTAAAGTGGATCATACATAATCACTGTCGAAAATCAACACCGCTAGAACTTGAATGTTGCAGGCATACCTTCGTTTCCAGAAGCCATTGCAGGGTTCCTTTCCTTTACCAGAGAGAGAGGCGTTTCAGAGAAGAATTGGGACGCTTGGCATAAAAAGTGGGCTAGGTGGCCGTTTTATTCCTTGCTTTTGCCAACGTTGTGCACGTCACACGGTCTTCAGCTTTAAGTCTGGTTTTTGCTCGCTTCGAAGAGATGCTAACATGGACGTAGGTGTCCCACTTTCTGGATGATACTAACCGTACATCTCACTTCCTCTCTCGCAAAGAATTTAAGGGGAATTCTTCCGATCAGATGGAGCTATTGTGGATGTCTTTTACACAAGAGTTGGGCCCAAATGCTTTCTCGATGTTTAGTGGTTCCCTGGAGTTGAGCCCCCGTGGGATGTAACTAGCAAGGAATCTTTGGCTCTCAGCTTGCTACTAAGGGAAGTAAGTTGAACCTGTGGGATAAAGGGACAAGGGACATGGCGTCATGAGTCACCCTTGCTTTTTTGGTAGTTTAGTCAGTTTAGTCCAATGAGAACCTCACTTCGAAGACTCTTTTAAAGAGGCAAAGTTTATGTGAGAAACGCAATTCATCCATCCGGGAAGACAGCTACAACTGTTAAAAAGAAGAAGAAACAAAATGTAACTTTTGGCATATCATCTCTACTTGTAGAAGAGAGAGAGAGAGAGAGAGAGAGAGAGAGAGAGAGAGAGAGAGACAATAGGATATGGTTTGTACATAATAGTTTTGATGGGGAATGAGATGGACAAATACCAATCTTTGGAAGATCATATTCATTTATCTTGTTCGACGTCTCTTAGATTGGTTAGACATCGAAGTACATGACCATTGGATGATTTTTGCAACTCTGTTTGAGTTTTTAAATCATGACCATTGGATTACTCCAAAAAAAAAAACTAATAGCTAAAAGCATCTAATAAGAATGAGATTTTTGCATGTGGCTTATATATGGTAAGCCAAATAAGATGAGTGGATCAAATCATCCAAAGGTAGACCCTCGACATCAGGCCAAAAAATTGGTCCACATAACATTTGTCAGTGGAATGTCTGCAAATTTGCACAGATATTTGAGTTGGCGATCGACTAAGAAAGAGGCATTTTTGGCATTTTTAGTCCTTTGATGAAACACATAAGCCTTATCAGTACAGGTAGTCCATATCCTCTCTTTTTTTATGAAAACCTAATTTCATGAATTACTATTCAATCCATGTTGAGGTCAACGAATAAAATGGTCAAGATATTTGCAAATATTATCCTGCTTGATCAGCTAAATGTAAAATAAAATTGTATACTATAAACTTTTGTGATCCGTCCCTTCTTAGAACTCTGCATGCACAGAAGCTCTGTGCACCGGGACTATCTTACTTGACCAGCTCATATTTTTCTTGGAGAAAAAATGGATACGCATACATCATATGTCACTTCATTTGAACCGAGGAGGTAAGACAAATCGATGAATGAGATATTACCTACTTTTTAAGTTGCAATTTTCCATCTCCTTGGAAAGAACGCAGGCTCCCATGCTCCAGCAATGCAGATAGGTTAAGAAGAAATAATCACATCTATAATAAATAATGTTAGTGGTCTTTTCATTAGTATTGTCTGCTAGCTTTTGCCTTTAACAGAAACAATAGGAACATTCTTTTCTTGATAGTGAGCAGCACCCCACTTTCAGGGTTCACACCGGGCCTAAAAACAATGGGGCTTAATCTCTTGGTGATCGAGACATTTTTCCTTCCTAGGCCCTTTTGGAGTGTCTTATAGGTGGATGCGTGTATTTTACTTTCATTTAAAAGAATAAGTGCGGGCAAAAGTAGAAGCTTTGATGATCCAAACTGCCTCTCTAGTAGGTCATGTTATGGATGGGTCTAAACGATAATTGTGGTGCACGGAGCTCCTGCATATATGGGATCTGGAAAAGTGATGGATTACAAGGGCTTATAGTACTCAATTTTACCTTGCATTTTTTTGCAAGAAGCTACTTCAACACCTTGAACCCTTTACCTCAACGTCATGTGACGACAAATTTACCATTGCGACAAGATTCACCTTTACAACGATCACACCACTTACAACGATCATGAACCGCTTACACATTAAGCTGTCAGTATTAAATCCTTGTAGTTTTTAATCAGCCGGTCAGCATATAACTAAAAACTGCCTGAGTGGACCAGTTTTCATTACTCATCGTCAATCCCATCGACATAGATCTCTCTAAGCCTTATATAAATGTCTTCTCATAGCTGTACAGGCTGCATTTCATTCCTACGACAGATCAGATCGCTTCATATAAACTAAATCATATAGCAACAACAACAACATTGTACTATACATTCAACAGCAATACCAATCTCTTAAACAAGTAATCATGCGTGTAAACTCATACCCATTTCCGGCTGGAAGCTCTCTCCTTCTCCTAGTCGTTCAAAGAGGCTACCATCGAACAAAGCTCTGTTCTCGTCCTTGACAATGTAATGAAGAAGTACCCACTCTCCAAAACTGATGATCCTGCAGGCAACAGCTTCATTAAGAAAATAGAGAAACATGGGAATTTCCTAATGATTACATGAGCTTTTACATTTTGCCTACCCATTGCAGGGTTTGATTTGATCATGCAAGTTAGTCAAATGTAGAAGATTGTTTGTGAATTTCAGTTCCTAGGATTGTCCTAGAGAGTGACTAAATTGTGTCATTATAAAGGTGTAGACGCTTACGAGCTTCCAAAGACTGGAGGGTTTTTTTGGAGTCTCTAAACCGTTCATCATTTTCTGCATACAGAAGTTAGGTGAGTCCAAAGAAATCAATGATCCTAACTACCATTTTTGGGTCTCCGAATAATGACAGAAAAATTGAATAGTCTTGATTTATTACAAAAAGATACTAAGTTGAAATAATTCAATGAAAATGAAATATGTCCTCTGGATCTGAGTCATTCCAAACAAATACTGTCCACATGAACGGGAAAAGACAGCATATGCTTTTTAGGACGCTTTCGAGTGTCTTGTGGACTTTTATATCCGGGATGAAATATTTCTTGTGCATGGGACCAGAACCATGTGGTGGCTATTTTTTGCTGGTCGGTCTGCAAGTTCAACCGTGTCGATCAGCCATGCATGCCACCATGTGTGCCGCAATGGGTCTACCCCATTGGATAGTTGATTCCAAAGGAAAGAATAAAAGGAAGAGTGACTACACTTACCATCCAGTGAAGGCAAAATTATCGCGATTGGCGCTTGGCATCCCTCTTAGCTCATCCAATGTCAGCGAATTAGGATCCTTGATTGCGTTTTGCTGAAAATAGCGTCAAAATTAGGTGGATCAAACCTGCATTGGAAGGAAAAAATTGATACTTGATGAACCAAATTGGAGTAACTCATACACAACAAGCAGTCATTTCATGACTAAACTTGCTTACTTGTAGATCTCGGTGTCGCTTCAGTGCTTGCAATTGTAAATGTTCTTGACGTAGAAATAGAAGATTAGGCCAGCGTCGCTAAACAGCAAACAGCAGAAGTGGAATGAAAATTATCAGTGAATTTCCTTATTGGAGAATTCCACTAATGAATTACAAACCCTTGATTTCCCCTCAAAGTTTTTAGTGCTTTCTTCCTTTTTTTTAATAGAAAGGCAAAAGTATATATATATATATATATATATATATATATATATATATATATATATATATATATATATATATATATATATATATCAACATGTTGGCTACAAAAGGCTGGCTCACACTGGCTGGCATGTTCATTGGAGCATCTCTTGCTTTTGCCCTTCTTGCTGGGGAAAAGGAGAATGAAATCACAAACATCTTTAGAAAAGTGGATTTACCGAATACAGTTGGTGGAATTTTCTTGAGGCTTAAAATTTTTATTTCAATTACTGAAAATAAGAAGAGGGAAAAAGGAATAAAAGAAAGTGAAGTGTCTTTTCAATGTCTTTCACTGTAAAATACAGAAAAGAGACTCACCCTGAGAGTGAAATAGCCAGATCCTTGACCGATGAACACTGCAGCAAAGGCGACAGAAGAAAACCATAGCACTTGCTCGAAAACCTGAACCACACAAACAATCCCTTCGCAAAAATTTGTCCAGGAGCTAGAGAGGGGGAGAGAGAGATTGTGGGCCCCATTATGTTTAACTATCTCATATGGTCTCAGAATTTGCATGGTTTGTCATTTTGGTATAATGGTAGAGTTGTCATCGTGTGAGCTTAAGGTCATGGGTTCAAGGCATGAAAATAGCTTCTTGCAAAATTCAAAATAAGGCTGCTCGCTATTGACCCTTGTGGTGCGCCTCTTCCCCAGACCCCCACATACGTTAGAGCTTTGTCCACGGGGATTGCCTTTTTAATCGCATGGTTTGAATTGTCAGGCATCTGGGCTGGGCCAAGTAGCTAGAAGACGAACTGACACCAGTCTTGACACAATGACACCGAATAATTTCTCCTCTAATCTTTACCTTGGTAAGTCTCCCATTGGATAAACAATGTCATCACTATTCCTACCGAAGAAAGCATCATGCTGTCGAAGAACACTTAAATTCCCGTGCTCATGCCCCGGACTTCCATCTGGGTGCGTTGGATCAGCATCCACAAGAGCTCGAGCAAGATCTACCATCCAAAAAACATACAACCAATCAGTGCAAATAACCCACAAAACATGAAACCGGAGCTCATGTTTATGCTGCAACTGTACGTGAGCCTCCCTCCTTCTGTATACCTCAGAGAGACATCGAGCAAAAAGTTGTTGTGGATGAGAGTATACAGTGGCACGTTTCCGATACGGGTATGGGAAGAAAGTGCCGTTTTGGGGACCAGACAATGTCGGGTAGACTGAAATTCATGGCTCGACGTGGACTGTCTCTCGCCGTAACAATCCATCTTCAGCCTTAGCTAAGAAATAAAGAAGCGACCACTCAAAGGTAGAGAAAAACCCGTAGGTGATAATATCATTGAGACATATATAAGCACGGTTCGGCTACATGATCATGTTCCTCCATTCACCTCTATGACATGTCATTGTTTCATTAAGTTCACGAGTTTTTAAATCTTTCCTCACTGCTTTTAAATATGTCCTTTTGGGCCTTACCTTGCCTTTTTAAATCCTTCGATTTGGATTGATTCACTTCTTCCAACTTGTGCCATTTTTTTACTCCATTAGACATATCCAAACCATCTAAATCTATGCTTTCTCATCTTATTACCTATTGACAATGCTTCTAAGTTTCCTCTAATATTTACATTTTTAATTATATCATTTCTTATCTTTCTACTCATCAATATCAACACCCTCAACATCCTCGTCCCGTGTAAGCTAATTCTATTTATATGTTGTTTTTTAACTACCCAACACTCCAATTACAGTATAATCGGCCTTACAACCATCCTATAGAATTTTTCTTTCAGTTTGAGTGGCACCCACCGATTACACCTAACTCCAGAGGCACATCTTCATTTGTTCCAACCTGCCTTGATTCTTTAGGCAACATCCTTCTCAATTCCTCAACTCTCATAAATTATTGATCCTAAATATCAAAAGTAATCTTTTTGGGGCACTTCTTGTTTATCAATCTTTAATGTTGCTTCTCTCCCACTCCTCTCCTTACTATAATTGCATTCTATATACTCTATGATAATACAGCTAGTTTTCAATCATTTAGGTTCTATATCATCTCTCCACAACTCAAGCTTTGTGTTTTACACCTTCGCTTGTCTTATCAATCAACTATATCATCTACAAATAACATGCAAAATGAAATCTCTTCGTGCAGATTTTTTTAAACTCATCCACAACCAATGTCAAGAGCTACGAGCTTAATGTCAATTTTTAGTACAATCCTATAATGATTAGAAAATCATCGCTCTCTCATTTAGTGGTCCTAATATTGTTATCATTCCTTCATGTGTGTGTGTCTTTAATTATGTCTATGCATCCCCATGAAACTCGTTTCTCACTCAATGTCCACCATATTAACTCTTTAGAGATCCTATCATAGGCTTTTTTTAAGTCAATAAAGACTATGTAGAAGTCCCCCCTCTGCTCCCTATATTTTTCCATCAATTGTCTAAGGAGGAAAATAGCTTTTATAGTAGATCTCCTAAGCATGAAACAAAACTGGTTTTCCAATACACTCATCTCATATCGTAGCCTCTTCTTACTTATTCTTTTTCAAAGTTTCATGGTATTGCTCCTAAGTTGACCACACGATAATTAATACAACTACCTGTGTGTAGATTGGTACGATAAAGCTTTTCGTCCATTCATCTAGTATTTTCTTCTATTTTAAAGTCTTATTAAAAACTTTGACAACCAAATTATTATAGTATCTCCCCCATATATTTTCAAACCTCTATTGATATACCATTGTGCCCTAGGGCTTTTCTTGATTTCATCATTTTCAATCCTTCTTTCACTTTAGGTATTCTAATCTTATTGTCATATCCATATAGTCTAACATTATTTGGGCCTATAGTTCTTTCAATCGTTATATTCTCGGGGTCATTGTCACTTAATACTTTTTGAAAGTAACTTTTTCACTTTTTATTGATCTCATCCTGTTTGACTAGTACCCTATAGTCATGACTGTTAATGCATTTAACGTGGTTTAGGCCCTTACTCTTCTGTTCTCTTATTTTTGCAAATTTTGAACTTATTTTTCTCACCTTCTCTTAACCTTAATATATTACAGAGATCATCGTATACCTTAAGTTTAACCTCACTCACTACTCTTTTAGCAATCTTTTTAGCATTCTTTTATTGCTTTAAGTTTTTGTTTTTCTAATCATTTGTCATGCTTTAAAGCATACTTGTTTTTCTTTATAACTTTTTATACTTTTTTACTCAACTACCAAGTTTCTTTTATTGATTGCCTTTTACCTTTATATATTATTAGAACATCTTTTACCACTTTTTAAATGGACTCTACCATTTATTTCTCATTGTATTTGTTTCTATTTTATTTTTTCACTTTACTTCTACCATTAATTTGTTTATGAATGATGTTATCTTTTTTCCTTTTAAGTTCCACCACTTAGTTTTTACACGCTTATTAAGTTCATTTTCATTCTTCAATCTCTTAATGTACATATCCATAACCATTAACTATGTTACGTAGTTGGACTCCCGTAGGACAACACCTTACAATACTTACACATTAATCTATCAATATTCCTAATCAGAAAAAAAAAAAAAAAAAAAAATCTATTAGGCTTTTATATACTCCACTTTTAGAAGTTATTAAGTATTCATCCATCTTTTTAAAGCATGTGTTTGCCAATGCCAAGTTATATGCAAAAGCAAACTTCCCCTATCTCATTTCTTTCTCAACCCATGTCTCATATATACCCTATCATATCTTTCCTTTCCTTTCCTTTTCTACATGACAATACAAGTCTGCTCCTATAAATATTCCCTGTATTGAGAATTTCTTGCATTACTCCCTTTATATCTTCGTACAAATGTCTCTTACTTCTATCTTATAACCCTACTTGCAGAGTATTACACACTAATAACATTTATTGATCTTCTCTTCTAAAACAAGCTTTATTAGTTGAATTTTATCACTAGGTCTTCTTACACTAACAACTTTATTTTCTAGTTTTTTATCTACTGCTATCCCTACCCCATCTCTATTATTGTCCTTTCCTGAGTACCAAATCATATATCCATCAATTTCTATAATTTAGCCCTTTTACACTTGGTTTCTTAGGTACAAGCTATGTTGACTCTCCTACATCTCACTATATTTACTTAATCCATACTCTTATTTGTTAATATGACTATATTTTATGTAACAATACAAATCTTATTCTCCTCATCTAGTCTCTTTACCCATTTACATTTAGAATGACATGAAAAATTTTGCCAACCTTAAATAATAATAAATAAATAAAACTAAAAGCCAGTTTGCTTAATTGATAATCAGTGGCAGCGACTTCTTATAACTGACACTCCTATACATCCTTTCCACATGAGAAAACATCATTTTGTTGGCTGAGACAAGATGCAAATTCACCTACTAAGCGAATGATAGACACCTTTTGAATTGGTCTCACACCTTGGTTTAGTATTGAAAAATTCAGCACAGAGTAGGAGAATGAAAAGACACTTCATCGAGCAACCAAACTGGTGAAAGTAGTAACCAGTTTGGTTAACTAAAAAGATAGATCCATCAGGACTGCCACCCGATTGTCCATCTTTCAAACACCACGAGATCAAGAATGACTAACGATTAGCACAATAACAGATGTAGCAATGATTTACCGAAGAACAACCATGAAGAGCTTTCACACCACAGACAATTATCTCAGCTTTTGAATGTGACAATCAAGATTCCTGAGAACCATGTGATCTTCAGAAACTGAGCTTGTGGATTCATGTGGGTGTTTCTCATCCAGCGCATCCCTTTAAGAGTTAAATGGAAACACCAAGCACAGCAAAATCAGTAATACACGTAGTACAGTACACATGTACACGACTAATCCGTTTAGTGCCGATCAATTATTTCTCTCAGTATTAACATATAAGGTTCCTCCAATTTCTCACTCAAATATTTGTGCTACTAGATCGAAGAGGCAGGTTGATGGATGTGAAATCGGGCATTTCCAAAGATTTCAGAACCATCTTTGTCTAATTTTCTTTTACAGAGACCACCCCTGTCATCTACATAGGGATTACTGTATATACATTATGGTGTTCACCTCGCCAGGTTTAGAGAATATAACACCTGAGCACCAACGCCTTCTGATCCATCCGTTGCTCCTCATTGCCTGCAAATATAACTATATCAATTAGTCCAACTCTGTCACCGTATAGAAATTTCAGAAATATATAGACAACTGCAGTAACAAATCCATGTTAGCATAACCAAGTGCACAGAGATGAGAATTCAATCAATTCTCCTCGACTGTGAATAAGCCAGTGAAACAAAAGGAAAACCAACTGGATTATCATCCCAAATTCGGGCCAATGCTTATTTCCTAATCTTGAAATTAAAATGGAGATACATGCATGGGAAGAACACCTTCTGGAGGCTGGACCAGCTTCCGGTTCTGAGGAGCCATCATTTCTTTTTTCAATTCAGTCAGTATGTCCTCCATTGTGTATTCCCTTCGCCAATCCGCAAGCATTGGAAAGAGAGCAGGTTCAACCTGATAAATTGGCAAAACATAAGCAAACAAAGTAAATTCATGCCAGAAAGAGGAAACATGAGTTTCATAAATATTACCACTCCTGTTTCTTGGTTCACGCAGGTCATGTTTACCCTTGTCTGAAATTTAACTGTTGGTGGGTTATCTGGATAACCGTGGTCACAAAAAAGCTTCAGCTGATATATTCGGCCCTCATGGACAGTCTGGAAAAGTGGATGAGAGCATGATTTACAGTACCATTTGAAATTGATATTTTAAACAGTAACTAATGAAACAGAATGCCATCACTAAGACAAAACTATGCCTTGATGGAACTAGTTCATTGGAGTACATAGAGAACATACACTGGGAGGACCAATTATGGTTCCAGTCCAGGATCGCATGTATGTATCATCAGCATCATCCATTCCATAGCTGACAGTTCCGTCACCAATGCCTTTCTCCCCTCTTTCAAGTTCTTCCAGCAATCTGAAATTTCTAGGGACTGCAACCACCAACCACAATTGTTAGTCATGTATTTGGCATGCATGTATGCTTGCAAGGACGATGACACCACTGGTCTCTGACTTATATTTCCCACGTGTTACATAATAAATGACATAATTGGGAAGCATGGAATTATTGTCCATCAATTTACAACGTTGTGTGTAGGTATTCATGGAAAACATGAATGAATAGCCATGACCTACAATGATTAATTGCCTCATACTTATAATGCGAAGAGCATATATGATACTTTACCATATTTAAAAAGACTCTAAAACTTGATCCATTGAACTGAAGGAGAAAATTCTCAGGCAAACATTAATGAAATGTTTGTCATAATCTACTGTCCATGATGTGGAGAGGATACACTTTTTCAAGTAATCTTTCAGTCTCTGTGATATCCCAATATGCTTCAGGCCTGCTGACTAAGACATACAACTCCAAGGTGAAACCTAACATGACACTTTGACTCAATCATAATTTTATGTCGGTGATGGTCTAAGCCCATATCAGAAAATTGATGATAACCTGGTCTGCCTAACTATCATGAATCTTGATCTCACCTAGGTGCAGAAAAGAGTAATTGCACACTCCAAGTGCAGAAGCAGAACACAGAAAAATGGCACTTGTGAGTTGTTCATGCGAGTTGAGTTGGTGCAGAAGATTACTTGGTGACTTGGGCTTTATAATAAACTAGTGTATGCCTTTTTTTTCTTTGAGGATATAATCCATTATCTTGTTTTTGAAGAGTGAACAAAACAAACTTTATCTCTCTTGGTCACATGTCTAACTGAATATTCACATCAAACAACCAAAACAAATTTGAAGCAAGCATATAGCAGCATTGTAAGATAAAACAAGTTAGTTAAACCAAAATCACCAAGTTACAGTCGAGATTCTAGTCCATGCTTCCATCCAAGTGACTGGAAGCATGGAGTTAGAATCACATGAGTCCAAAGAGAAGCCTAAAATCATAAAATATGTATAATGCTCACCTACAATCATTCGTTAAGTACTATAGACTTCTTAAATAGCTGAGGAACATTCAGTGCGAGTGATAAACATCATCAATTGTTCTAGAACTGAAATTGCAATATAATGTCTCCTTTTGTCTAGCATGGAATTCACAAACCTTCATTTTCATGGAGGGACCAAACTACAAAGCTCTTAACCCCACATACAAGGCCACATCATCAAACAGAAGCCCCTCAAAAACCTGAAACCACTGTGTCTTCCTATTCAAAACCTGGCCGGAAAAGAAAAGGCTTTATCCTAGTGTTCATTTCTATGCTAAAACTGAAGCCCTTTTCAATGATCCTTTTACCCAGCTCACTGCCCTTTGAAATTCCTAACCATGCTGACATAAACTGTACTTTAGACCCTTGTGGTCCGCCCCTTCCCTGGACCCCGCATATTCGGGAGCTTCGTGCACCAGGCTGCCCTTCATATATATATATATATATATATATATATATATATATATATATATATATGAAGAGGAGCCTTGGCGCAATGGTAGAGTTGTTGTTGTGTGACCTTGAGGTCACGGGTTCAAGGCATGGAAAGAGCCTCTTGCAGAATGCAAGGTAAGGCTGTGTACTATTGACCCTTGTGGTCCACCCCTTCCCCGGACCCCGCATACAAGGGAGCTTTGTGCACCGGGGCTGCCCCTTATAGTCCACTTTCCAAAAGATCTTTTGGCCAAGCCACTAAGAAACACTAGATCTTCAACTCCTCTCCAAAAATATTAAAAAGTTGGCTGCCTCTCTTCCAAAAGTAATATCATGTTGCTCATCCAACAACCATGAAATGGTAAGGAAACGAAACTCAAAGGATAGAACACTTTTGCATATGTAAAAGATTAACTTCACCAACGACTAGGGAGTTAACCTACACCATGCCAACAATGATAGAAGGTGGGAAAAGCTAGTCATGTTATAGAGCATGCTTAGTAGTCAACCAAATCAAATTTCCAAGAGCACTAAGCAATCCAAGGAAAAAAAAGAAAAGAAAGAAGATTGTTCAGAAATGTTCCTCCTATGCTCCAAATAAGTATGGACTCTTCTTGCCAAATTTGATAATTCCAGTATTTCCAGAATATTCCAATCAATTTCCCAGCAGTCTTAGAAAATTTCTAGAGAGAAGACAGAGGCTTAAGGGCCCTCCAGTTGAAAAGACATCTCCAAGCAAATTGGGCCTTTAACAATAACAGATTATTCTTTACATGAAACAACAGAGGGTATGTTTACATTATCTTGATTTATGATTAAGTTGTACTTAGATCCTTGCTGCTACTTCAATAGCACCACCTTGTCAAATACTTCAAGACTCCAGTTCCAATACTATCCCTTCTTAAAAATAAAGAACTTCTTGTAATCAGAAATGGAACTTATATGCATGTTGGTTCCTATTCCACAGGAATAAAGTCCCTTCATGGGTATATTTAGCATTCCATTGAATCCAGGCAAATATACCTGAGATAAATAGGACAAGTTGTGATATCCTCAATTTTTAACCCTAAATTAGTAACAAAATAAAATAAATTATTTAAAAAAATTTATGCATAGAATTTAGTCTTGAAACCACTAAATTTAGAAAGTAAACGTCAATAGGAATTGAACGGTATAAAGAACATTGAAAATGGAGTTCGGATGAGTAAGATAAGACAATTTTAAGTTACAAGGGTAAATTGGTAAATTGTCAGGGACGTGAATTAGAGAGGGTCGTTTTGATAACGACACCCCTTTCCATTCCCATTACAGCTCTAATGGAGGAAGGCAATGATTTGCCTTTCCTTACAAGGAAATAGGATCTAAACCTACAAAAATGAATTTTCTCTTCATTCCCTACGCAAAACAACTTTGAGATCATGTCATCTCCACTCCATTCTCCTCCAAGCTTGGACCAAACTTCGCATGCACTAAAGGACCCCGATCTCCATTCTCCGGCTCTAATTAGGTAGGCTAAACCCTCTATCTTTCTCTTTTGCTTGTTTTTCAACTTTTCCCTCTCAGATCCGAGCTGGATCTGGGCTAAACAGCCGTTGGATAGCCTAGGAAGTCAAAACCATAGAGCATGATTAGACCCACGTTAAAGACACCTCTAATGAGAGATCTGAGCCGTTCATTGTGATCTTTGGACCCAAAAACCTTTGGAACGGCAAAAACAGATAAAAAATCAAAGCTTCTAGAGCTCTAATCAAGCCAAAAGAAATCAGACGGCTCGGGCTCATCGTCCCCGATGGACGATGCACCTAGGACACTAACCGGGTCGCGCTATCCCAGACAGTCAAAATGCGCTGCACGTCTTGGGAAATGTGCGCTCTAGGACGTTAGTTTACGTTGGTGTAAACAGGTGTAAATTCCCTTTCTGCCAGTGTAAACCCCTTTTTGCCAGTGCAAACTGGTGTAAAATCGATTTTTGATCTGGAATGATTTTTCTAAGATTCTAGAGGTTATAGAAACCCGATCTTCAATCCAAAAGGTCCATTGGAATCGTGTCAACGATGAGGACATGATTTTAGCATTAGAATCTTGATCTAATCACATCTAGTCAGGTGAAATTCATAAAATAGTACTAAATCACTTAGATACGACCGATCAAAGGGTGATCAGGCCACAAGACTTGAACAACTAGATAATATATGATACTAACTAAGGGTCCTAAGGATCATATTAGGTGTAATTACTTTAGTAATTGATCTAGATCATTGATCTAACCCAGATCTTGAGAAATTGTTGATCTAAGGATGATCTGAGTGTCAGATCAAGGTATAAACTGTAGATGAGCACAAAAATGAGCTGATAAACATGAGATAGGACTGATTAATAACAAGTAACATTGGGATTAAGGATCAAATCATAAATAGAGATCTTAGAGAACGATCCAACGATAGGACAGCCATAAATTCAATTGAGATGAAATAAATAACACAAAATTGTACCGTGATATTGACAGGTACATCAGAGCGTGCGAGCTAAGAGGATTACACACTTGATTTGAGTTACCTCTCATTGAGGTAGGTGACGACATTTAATGCTATGTTTTGATTTCTAAAACTTTGCATTATCATAGCATTTATGGTTGATTGTGATCGATTGTCATTCGTTTATTTATTCTGAGATTTTGTAAGATTCAACGTTTTATGCTATGATCAATATTAGATTTCGATAGTATATTGAATGAGTTGTCATGATCGATTGTTTTATGAGATTGATACCGCGTATCTTATGTATGATTAGTAATTATCTTTTATTATTGCATCACTGAGATTGATGGGTTTTTTATAAAATTGATGGTGGAGGCTTGGCTAGTCCTTTAAGAGGCTAATCTCGGGTTGAGAGGTGTGCCTTAGAAATTGTGAGCCACGAGTGCTGATTTTACGAGATACGCGATTTCTGTGCTTTGTGATTTGTGACGGCTGCTCTCACCCGGTGGATGTCATGTTAGGAAGGAGTAGGGCCAGGCACCCACGCTCTGAAATTGTGATGTGATAAACACCTACCCACAGATGGCTTTCGGTAGGGATTTCGTAACATGTATAGTCGACACTACCAATTCGGGCCTTTCTATGGGGACAGATGTTGTCTCCCTTTATGGTGTCGACGAGGAGCGGCAAGGGTTGAGACTCTTGAGGGGATGCTGTGGCATAACGATCCATACTCTTATTCTGTATGCTTGCATGATGAGCTTAGAAATGTTATTGTATGCTTGGATGTGGAGACACTCAGAGGATTGATATGAGTACTCATGATCTGTTATACGAGTGTATAGTATACTCATGAGAACCACAAACCTTGGGGTTCCCTGGTTGTTATTGCATGCTCATTTACATTGGATTATATCTGTTTTACAACCCTGAGATCATCATGTTTTAAATCCATGAGATGCATGTTTCATCACATATAATGTTTTAAAACTATATTGGCATTGCTTATAATACTTATAATTTCATGGATAATTGACCTATACATTATATCAACATTGTTATTCGATTTTGTTTTCATTGTTATTATATTAAATGTCTATGTACCTACACAAACAATAACTTGCTGAGGCATTGCTTTGTTTTGCAATGCCTCAGATACCGAATGCGACAGCAGGAAGGGCAGGGCCGTGGAAGGACAGTAATAGCAGTGGTGACCACTTTGATTTAGCTGATAGATAGCTCGACGTAATTAAATAAACTATAACTTGAACCTATTTTATGGACTGTATATCTTTATTAGATGGATTTAATTAGCACCTTATATATATTATGGACATGCCTTTAAGTATAATGGAATATTATGATGAATAGACCATGGGCCACATTATTATGCTTTTTGGATATTTATTGTTTTAAAAATAAAGGCGCCGTTGATTGTGACGTTGGATTTGATATTAGTATTGTCTTAAATTTATTGTTGCGTACTTATATTTATCTTTTAATCATTGTTGTAATGTTTTTGGAAAAAGGAAATAACACCCAAAGGTTTTTCAGTAAATGTTCTAATAAAATAATTAATAGAATCTTTTGATTTGGCATCCCGACTATAATTATTATTAAAAAAAAAACATTATAAAAACCCGGGGTGTTACACAAGTTATCAAAAAGTGTTCAATTAGAGAAACGCAAGTCTAAGACAGAGATAGTGGCTTTTCCAGGAGGGAAATGTCTTTCTGGACTTCCTACCAGAGATTTCATAAGGGCCTCTTAGGAGGAGGAATTAAAAGGGGAAGGCTAAGATAAGTTCACAGCAAAACTTTTAAAACATACCAAAATGCTGCAAAGTCTTAAATGCTCGCACAACATTAACAGCCAAAAGTTGGGGCCTCTTCTTTAACTACATATAGCCTGAGAATAGCAAACAGAAGCACGGGCCATGTAGAAACAATTCAATCAACCAAACTCAACTCCCTTAGAAAATGAGGAATAAGCCTAGTTAAAGTAGTAAAGATGGCACCAACAGGGACAGAGGCAGAGAATTCCCTCAATACCTTGTTAGAACAACTATTGTGGCTGTACATACACGAGCAAGCATTTACTTCAACAATTGCCCTCAAGGAGCCATCTTACCAACACAAAAAGAAATCTAGTTGAGGCACTGGCCAGAAGCATTCACCATGTTGATTTTATAATGGAGCAAATATTCTTGTAAAAGTCTTTAATCAAGCATTCATGGCAACAAGTATGCATCAAGGATCTCCTTACCATGAATACAACCATCTTGTGAAAGTGACCCAAAACTATTTGGCCCCAAATCAAAGAAGAAGCACCTATGCAAGAATCTTACAAATAGCAATAACCAAACTAACCACTTGAAGGCTTTTCCAACTTTCCTCATACCAATAACAAAAAACGAAGTTTGCCTTTATCTAGTTGCTACCTTTAGACTCTTTTTGAATAATATAAAGAGCAGCACCTAGCTAAAATCTTGTCAACATCACCATCCAGGCTAATTGATTCTGAAATCTCTTATTGGTGCCACCTTTCTTAAGCGCCAATGAGAATATAGGTAGGCTTTCTATGTTTATAACTAAAAAGGCAGCCCCAGTGCACAAAGCTCCCAAGTATGTGGGATTTAGGGAAGGGGAGGACCATAAGGGTCAGTACGCAGCCTTACCTTGCATTTTGCAAGAGGCTATTTCCACGCCTTGAACCCGTGACCTCAAGGTCACACAACAACAACTCTACCATTGCACCAAGGCTCCCCTTCTTCTATGTTTATCAACTATGTCATATAATTCCATAGAAACTCTATTGAATACTTATCCATAGCATCACAACATCTCTACAGAAAGGTCATGCAAAGCATGCACAATAATCTCCAAAAAGGAAAAAAAAATTGATCAAAAACCTTGTATTCTATGAAGGACCTTTTATTCCACAACAACCTATTCAAGAAATCAGGCCACTCAGGAGATCTCCTTGCTCAAATCCACAGAAAAGAGGTTGCTAATACAGCTAGCAAATAGTCTGGTCCAAGGGCTTCAAAATCTGACTATCGTCTGCCCGCCAATTACAAAATTGATGGCATCTTCTCCCCTCACTTGCAACAGAGTAAAAGCAAATTATGAGTTGTCATCATCTAACTAAACCATGTAACTAAAGGTCCACACCTTCGACTGTATAACAGTCCTCCTCCTCAACGTACACACCACAGTTTCCCACTTCCATTCACTGAACCAATATCCAACAGGACTTTAGAATCCTCAAACTGCTGACTCTGAAGCTTCTAAACCAATATTCAACATTTTATTTAAGTAACTTCAATTTCTTCAAGTACTCTGCACTCACTAAAAAATATATCTAAAAAAGCATCAAGTGGATGAAGTGACAAGAGCCTGAAATGCTGACTAAAAGAATTCAGATCTATACAAAAGAAAGATCTATATCCTCTTCTATCAAATAATAACCATTTTCCACGATATTTTCCAGCCTTCATGCCCATGTCACTGCCACACTATAAAAACCACTTAAACATGCTTTCTTATTCTCCCAATACAAGTCTATATCATTCAGTTCAACTTGTATTTGACTACGACAGCTTCATCCATCCATAGACATAAACTATCATATCAACTGAATGAGCAAGACCTACTTACCTGAAATATACTGACAGGAGAAAGTAACATACAAAGAAAACACAGGAAATAAAAGAAAATTTTAAAAATTAATCCACATAGAAGTTAATTGCTACATTTCCTTAAATGGTAAGAAAATATCTACTAATAAGAGTGAGCAGGAAACACAGTAAATGCTCACAGTTAATCCCTACATTAGAAGCAAAACATGACTCTTGATTCCCTTACCCATATCTACACCATCCATCTGATAGGCTCCGAACTTATTGCAGAATGCATTTATCATACCCGTCAAACTAACTGGCAAATAGAATTGCTAAATTTCCTCTTGTTGCATAGAATACAGTACTCCTCAGTTCCCAAAGAATAGCAACCCAACAAAAACACACCGCATAGACCACTATCAGGTGACTCCCCAACACTGAAAAATCGTTTCAAATCAGAAACTGCTCTTGATCTCCTCCAAACATGACTCCGCTAATTCAATCAACCCAAACCATCACCATCCCAAATTTGGCAAGAACACATGACCAAGAAATTCTATATCTACACAGATTCCATCACAACATTCTTAATACACTCTTCTGAAACCCGATAACTTTGCTAATAAACAGTAAATGGAGGAAGAACAGTAAACTAATGCAGATAACTCAAACAGTAAAGCAACAAGAAGGAACCACATCAAAAATCATGTAAATTCAAGAAAAATGTAAGAATATAAGCAGAATTAAGCAAGAAAAGAAACTGAAGACGAAGAAACCGGTGCTTCCCGACTCACCGACAACCCTTGATCCTTCGGAGCCCATTCTCTCAGCAGGAAATGGTAGCTAGGGTTTCTCTCTCTCAATAATGGAATCCGTGAACTTGAAGAGAGAGAAAGTCGTCAACCTTTACCTAATTGGGAGATTAGTCTTACTCTATTTCTGTCAGAAAGGAGAAGCAAGAGGAGAGAGAGAGAGAGAGAGAGCTTGAAGCAACTCAACCACTATTTTCCAGTCTCTTTTTCATTTATTTATGCAGGTGACAGGCGAGAACTGAAAACGGAAAAAGAAAGAAAATAATGATTAAAAATGAGCCAAAAAGAACTACCCAGGAGTCCCTAGCAATGTAGGAGTAAACGCTCAAGGAGCGTGAGGAGAAGTACGCGCCATCTTAGAGCATTTTTCGGGAAGATCTAAGCCGTCCATCGTGTTCAGCGTACAAAATTTTGAGTCTTTGAATTTCTTTTCAAAATCGACGGTCATTATTTTAAGCTAAAGAAGATAGGCTGCAAGCATGCCGTGAAAGCCTATCTACTCCCTACGCAACAAGTTGAGTGGCTTGGATCTAAAGAACATTATTCCTGTGAATGAGGAAAAGGACATTTACTTCTCCAGACTCCACGCGCGTTTGAGCGTGTGATTAATGAAAGTGCAAACCGGAGTACACGGCACGATTGCCCAAAGAATGTAAAAGTGGGCCAAGGTGATATCAGGCATCCGTCATCTGGTACATAGACCTACTGCAGATGGGGCATGCCTCAAAACCTTCATCATTTATTGGATGGATGATCCACTCTACAGCTCCCAATAATGACGGCCAGGATCACTCAACCGACGTTAAAACTGGCACTGAAGATGGATCACTTGGATCACCTAATTTGAGGGCCCACTTTGACCTTTTGGGCCGACATATCGTATAATTTGATTTACTCCTGAAACTCGCCGAAAGCACCACAGCTCCTCTGAATATGGATCTTCATCAATGCTGCCTTTGTCCATCCATTGTTAAGTCAATGATCCGACGGTCAGAATTTTCTAAATCAACTGTATGATCGGAGATTCCTGTCCAATGGTAAAGGGTTAAGGGTTCTAGCAAAAGGGCCATCTTGATTGGAGGACAACTTATTCCTGCACGTGAACGAAGGGTCCAACTTGCTTTAAACCATACACGTTTTGTGGGCCAGAGGACGGACCTGGAATTATTTTATAGTGAGTCCGTCCGCTCTGCACCAACTCTCCATAAAAATATAGAGTATTTCATTTATAAGACTTTTATACGAGTCTGGAAGTATTAGTTTGCCTATTGAGAATGCTACGATCATTAATGGAGCCAGGATTTTGTAATCCCGACCATCCATCATCTCATCGATTTCTCTTTTAGATTTTGAGCCATGCATATCAATGAAGGATCCAGTTTAGAAGACTCGAGAACTTGGAAGATGAATGGCTTAGATCACAGGAAAACTGGAGCCCACCTTTTTATCAGGTGAGCACCATCTAGAAATTCTCATATATACTTGAAATGGACAACAAGGCAAAGTAAAGAAAGGAAGATGCAGTTGGTTTATGTTGCACCAAATTGAATTAATATTTGACTGAGTATAGTACAGGTTGTCTTGGATAACATATTATCGTTGATTTGCATATAAAAAGAAAAACAGAGAGAGGAAAATATTATCATGGATTGTCAGATATTTGGGTAGGTTGTCCTTACGTAATCAGGATTCTACAGATAATTATTATTGCATAAACCCAATTACATAAAAGACAGCCCATTGCACGAAGCTCCCGCATATGCAGGATCTGGGGAGGGGGCAAACCACAAGGATCTGTAGTATGCAATTTAATCTTGCATTTTGCAAGAGGCTGTTATCATGCCTCGAACCAATGACCTCAAGTTCACATTTAAGCCTTGCTAATTATGCCCTTGATGTTCTATATGAAATAACTCTTCATCCTCAGAAAAGTAGGCTAACTGGAGTTGCACTAGTCCTTGTTTCTGAAAGGTTATGCATTATTTGCAGCCTTTCTTGTTCTCTCTAGTTATTTGTTTGCACAAGTAACTAATAATCCAAGTTGTGCTTTTGTGCATTGAAGGTGACCTGCTACTCACCTTCTGTTCCTACTACCCATTTCAGGCCATTGATGAATGGTCAATATTGTTGACCGGGTCCTGTACCTAGTCCATAAACATAAACATGAGAAAGTTCATTGAAAATGTTCCAGGCCCAAGTGATCTACCGAAGAAGCAACCAGACTTTGAAGGCTGCTCTTTTCAATTGGTAGTAGCAGCAAATTTCTGTTAACTGGGGGAGAGGTTTCTGGTAATTATCCCCATTATAATATCCAATATGAAAAGTATGTAAAAACTAGCATCGAGATGACAACTAGATAACACAGCGTCTTCATCCTTGTACGGGATTTGGTTCAACAGAGGACCTGATAGGCATACGATCTGTGTTTTGTTTCACAGAATGCCAATGTTCATGATCATTCAACCCTTAATGCAAAGAAAATTGAAACCAATCGGGAAACAAGAGCAACTGAGTTAGCTAACGCATTCATTGATTGGTCTCTGTGCTTCCCTGGCATATGCCCATCCTTGCTCAGGGTTATCTATCTAATCTGAATTCCTACATGACCAAAACCATGCACGTCTCTTGGAATCCTTCTCCAATTGACATGGTGGAGCTAGCATTTGATGTTTCATCCTCCAGGTAACCCGGGCAATGCAGAGCGTGTTGGTATCTTTAGAGACCACAATGGAACTTTTAATTGCCATATTCCTATATAAGCAAACCAATAGTTATGTTGAATGGCTGCTGTTTATATGCGGTTCGTTATTGCTTCCAAATGAAATGTTATCGATTTGCAGATCGGTGGAGGCTCAGAAGTCGCCATACAAACACTGAAAGAGGAAAGTAAAGTATACTGGAAATCCAAGCTCATCGGGAGAACATAGTGAAGGCTGTTGCACCATCTTTCTTCTGTCCCCATATACCATGTGTATACTGAAGGTCATAGAGCAGCTCAGTTGAAGAGGAGGTCAATGTTAGTAGAATTAACGAACTCGGTTTTTGTACCAATAAGTAATACACGACACTCAGGGACTGACATTTCTGCAAAAACTTTACAATAGAGTGCAACATTGACGGCAAGTTCTGAGGCAAAATTGAACTGTTAGATTTTTCTCATTTAGTTGTCCTAGTATGACAGTTATATAGTAGCGCTTTCAAGAGGTTAGTTGAGTGGAAACCTTTTATACCTGTTCTGCATAAGGTGGGTTTGATGTTTATCCTTTCAATTATGTAATCATCAAGGTATAGAGAAGATTAGCCTGTTAGTCTCGTGTATCCATCTGATATAAATGGGATGCCAATCCTAGATTTTCTATTAAGGAAATGATGCGTCCTTCAAAAATATAAAAGAGATGACAAGTACATGAAACTGCATATAGATTCAAGTCAGTTGGGTCTATGTTACCAAAAGAGAGTCTAGAAGCAGCAGCAAGATCTTCCCAAAGGAGAAAAGATTTAATGTGAATGAGTTCTACCAGATTTGAGATTTGTAATTTCATGTATTCATTTATATTTCGTCTCTCACACACAATTTGAACTGGACTACCTTAGAACCCCACTCCCTGTTGAAAAGATTTCCTACGAACTCTGATATGATAAGATTCTGGTATATGGCCGGTTTATCAGGTGAAAGCAGCTCCTGCAAAGGTCCATAGTAACAGTCTCCACTCTCTTTCCCAGGTTGAAGAAGATGTCAATTGATATCCAAGGCTCCTGGAAAGAATTACTGAGGTAAAAGATATTTTGGCAGTTAATTGTCTGGTTCTATGAGCCATCAAATCAAATGAGATAATAGTACGTCCATCCATCAAAGAATCAAAAATATGGTGACAAAGGGTCACGCACCACTACATAATCCAAGTTAACTATCACCAATCAAGCCATCTCTGCTGGTCAAAGCTGAACTGTTTTCCACTGTACCATTTCTGCTGTTTATCATGATGCCATTTGTCTTGAACTTGCCTGTTCATCTTTGGCTCCAAGAATGACAAAGCTTGAAAGGACAAAAAGATGGTTGGGAAAAGAAAGAACAAAGAGAAGTTTACCAACAGCTATGAGAGTCCTGAGGCTACAAATAACGTGGTCGGACAAGAAACTGACCTTGAAGGAAACAATGTATTTCTGTTTGTCAGTTTCCCACTGGATGGAAGATTTGGTAGTACAAAAATAAGAAAAAAAGCTCCTACCCAAAAAGTTAGACAAGTCCATCATGTTTCTGATGCCATTAGTCATTGTTCGGCCCATAAACTGCCAAGCCATATCATAGATGTGCTTCATACATGGGGTTTTTCTAAGATTTAAATGTCTGAGTTCTACAAGAAAAGAATGTTAAAGACACTAACTATCAGCACAAGTGAATCAAAAGAAACTTTATGACTTTCATCAGTTCTTTTATTATCAAAGAGAAGGAACGCTGGTATCTATCATCAATGGCTGTAGCAAATCAGGTGTATTACATTGCTCACATCTCTAATTACTTAACAAGAGGTTCCAGAAGCATGAATTGAAGCAACGTACAGAACAAACGAGTCATTGCAATTACCACAAGACAGCTTCATCTGCTAGATGTATCTTCATTTATTTTCACAGCAGTGAGATTTGATTTGGTATGGGCGGATGCCAATGGTGACAGCAAATTCAAAACCTTTAGTTGATGCCCTTGGTTTCTCTAGTAGGTTATGGTTAGTGTTGAGTGAGAAGAGCTGCATGCTTTATTAAGGACCGCGTAAATGCAATCTCATACCCACATGTCCCAATAATTCAAAGGGAAAATTATCTGCCCCAACTGCTTGGTATGTTTGAGGAAACTGCTAGAAAGTAAATACTGATAGGTGAAAATACTTAACTGAGAATGAAATCTACTGACCTCGACAACAAGTTCTTGTAAACAATGGGAACTCGGAAGCAAGAAGTTCATAAAGGCTAGATCTTAGAAATGAATAAAATCCTGGTATAACTGAAGCCTATTCAGGTTATACAACCGACAGCCATTCGGCAAATTAACAGGCATCTTCCCTCTCCACAGCCGCTGTGATCAAAACAAACTCAGAACCTTACAAGAGTCTCCTAATAATTTGCAAGATTTTCAAGGAAGTATCAGAGTTATAACTTTTAGACATGCCTAGTAATTCAAATCTCATTTTTTCTTCTTGAATGAAATTCAAATTAACTCCGTCTGTGTAGTTTTAGTTCCATATGGTTTTATCACAGCCAGTCCCAAGCCTAGATAAAGGTGAAGGGTTTTGCGTCAGGTGCCAACCAGCAAGGATAACTCTTGTCAAACCCCATGCATGAATTGTTTTATGACATTTCCTTATGCTGGGGCGTTCCACGTAAGCGACGTGCAACATCAAATCCCTAATGTAGTAGAAAATGGACAAGGGCTGCTAAGGCGTTCCCCTGAAAGCGGCACGCTGCATTAGAACCCAGGTGCAACGGAAAGTATGCATGGGGTCCTACATCATTCAAGAAGTACATAGGTAAATAGGCTAGGTCAAGAGAACAAGATTCATATAACTGCATAGAATAGGCACATTGACATGTAAGAGTCTATAGTTAGTGAATACGATGAAACATAGGAAGGTCACTTGTGTCCAAGAAACCAAGTAAAAAGGAGCTAAAACTAGAACAATCAATGGGTATAGGCTTTGGTACGTAGGAAAGAACAATAATAGAAATAGCATAGGGATTGTGGTAGATAAAGAATTAAAGGATAAAATAGACGTTAAAAGAACCAATGATAGATTTATACTAACAAAGCTTGTTCTAGGAGAGAAGATCATAAATGTCATTAGTGCATATGCACCACAAGTAGGGTTAGAAGATAGAATTAAGAGACAGTTTTAGAAAGATATGGAGGGCGTCATGCAAGACATTCCCAATACAGAGAAGATATTCATAGAAGCAAATTTTAATAGTCATGTAAGAAAAGAGAAAAAAATGATATGATAGGTTACATGGGGGGTATGATACTGGAGAAAGAAATGAGCTGGGAAAAGTTATGCTTGGTTTTACCTTAGCATATGACCTAGCTATATAACACATACTTTATGAAGAAGGATGAACACTTGATAACCTTTAAAAGTGGATATTATAAAAGCTAAATAAACATTTTCTTACTTACGAAAGCTGAAAGATCAATGTGTAAGGATTGTAAGGTGATACTAAGTGAGAGCTTAACCTCACAACATAAATTAATGATTATGGATATCTGCACTAAAGTATGGAAGAAAGGAAATGAATTTAATAGGTGTTTAGAAACTAAGTGAGGGAACTTAAAGGGAGAGAAGATAGCATCATTTACAAATAAGTTGATAGTATAAGGAAATTGGAACAATAAAATAGAAGCAAAATCCGTAAGGACTAATATGACCATGTCCATTAAGAAAGTTCGAAAGATGTCCTAGAAGTATTTAAAGGGAAAAGGCAACCAACAAAGGAAACTTGGAGTAAAAAAGTACAAAAAGTTGTTAAAGAGAAACATGTGTGCTTTAAAGCATAGCAAAGGACTAAAAATAACGAAAACTTTGAGTAATATAATAATACTAAAAAGGTTACTAAGAGAATAGTGAGTGAGGCTAAACTCAATGCATATGATAATCTCTATAACATATTAGGATCAAGAGAAGGTGAGAAACATGTGTTTAAACTTGAAAAAGGAAGAAAAAGGAAGAGTAAGGACATAGACCACATCAAGTGTATTTGAAGTCATGACCAAAGGGTACTAATAGAAGAGGAGCCTTTGCGCAACGGTAAAAGTTGTCATCATGTGACCTTGAGATCACGGGTTCAAGGCGTGGAATCAGCCTCTTGCAAAATGCAAGGTAAAGCTGCATACTGTAAGCCCTTGTGGTCCGCCCCTTCCCCAAAAGTTACTTTCAAAAATTGTTAATAACAATTACCCTAAGAATATAGAGATTGAAAGTACCGTAAGCCCAAACAACATTGGACATTGTAGATATGACTATAAGATTAGAATACTTTAAGTGAAAGAGGCCTTAAAAAATATAAAATCAGGGAAGACTCTAGGGCCTGATTGTATACCAATAGAGGTTTGAAAGTATATAGGAGATGTTGAGGTAGTTTGTTTGATAAAATGGTTTTACAAGATTGTAAAATTGAAGAAAATGCCAAAGGAATAGATGAAGAGCTCTATTATACCAATTTACAAGAATAAAGGAGACGTACAAAGTTACACTAATTATCAAGGATCAAACTTATAAGCCATAGCATGAGACATTTTGAAAGAGTGATGGAGAAGAGGCTATGATATGAGACAAATGTATCGGAGAACTAGTTTGGTTTCATACTTAAAAGGTTTACCATGGAAGCTATTTTTTTGCTTAGACAATTGATAGAAAAATATAGAGAGATGAGTAAGGACCTCTACATAGTCTTTATTGACTTAGAAAAAGCTTATGATCAGGTCCCTAAAGAGTTAATATGGTGGGCGTTACATAAGAAAGGGGTTTCACAGGATATATATAAGCATAATTAAGAATATGTATGAAGGAACGATAACAAACGTTAGGACCACTACTGGGGAGACCGATGTTTTTTCTATCACTATAGGATTGCAACAAGGATCGACAATGAGCCTGTACCTTTTCACATTTATTAAGGATGAGTTAATAAAACATTTGCAAGAGGAGATTTCACGGTACATGTTATTTGTAGATAATATAGTTTTGATTGATAAGACAAGGGAGGACGTAAATGCAAAGCTAAAGTTATAGAGAGATGCATGAGAATATAAATGATTTAACATTAGCCGAACCAAGACAATATATATGAAATGCAATTTTAGCAAGGAGAGGAACGGAAGTGGAGCACCAATAAAGATTGATAACCAAGAAGTCCTCCTAAAAGAATACTTCCGATACTTAGGATCAATAATTAACGAGAGTGGTGAGATTGAGAGGTAGGTTAACCAAAGAATGCAAGCAGGTTGAAACAAATAGAGATGCGCCTCTAAAGTTTTGTGTAATTGGAGGGTGCCATGCAAACTAAAAGAAAAATTCTATAGGATAACTATAAGGTTGGTCATGCTCTATGAATCGAAGTGTTGGCCAGTTAAGGAATAATATGTACATATGATGAATGTCGCCAAAACGCAGACGTTGAGATAGATGAGTGGCAAGATAAGAAAGGATTGAATTAGAAATAAAAATATTAGAGGAAACTTAGACGTAACACCAATAGGTAATAAGATGAGGAAGATTAGACTTACATGATTTAGACATGTCCAACATAGACCAAAAAGGGGCACCATTTAGAAGGAATGAGGCAATCCAAATCGAATGTTCTAAAAGGGCAAAGAGAAGGCCTAAAAGAACGTGGATAAAAGTAGTGAGAAAATATTTAAAAACTTTGAGACTAAATGAAACTATGACACTTAATAGACGAGAATGTAGGAACAAGATTCATGTGTCCAACCTCTAATAGAGATAAGGTCTCGATGATGAAGAATGAAATTCAAATTGAATTAAATTCAATCTTATTGAAACTTCAAAAGCAAAACTTTAATATTTAGGATAATTCATCAAACCGTCAAACATTATTTGCAAGTGTAGATACAAATCCAAATTAGAAACGATTAACCTGCATCGCAACCAAGCTTAACTCCCCAACCTTTCTAAAATGTTTGCCGAGATTTTGCAACACTCCCCTGCTGATTTGTCTCAAATTTCAAGATTCTATATCCATGAAGCATAAAGATCACTATAAAGAAGACTTGTTGATTATCCTATCGTATCAAAATCAAAGGCAGCCCGCAAAAATTCAAAAACATAAAACCTGATAACCAGCTCAACAAATTTGAAAGCCATATGACCACAACGAAGAAGACTTGTTGATTACACTATCATATCCAAATCAAAAGCAACTAAAAGTTGTCGTCATGTGACTTTAAGGTCACGTGTTCAAGGCATAAAATCAGTCTTTTGCAAAAATGCAAGATAAGATTACCTACTTTAAACCATTGTTACCGCCCCTTTTTCGGACCCCGCATAAGCGCGAGCTTCATGCACCGGAGCTGCCTTTTTTTATCCAAATCAAAAGCAGCCAACGATAATCCACAGACATAAAACCTGACAACCACAATGAAGAAAACTCATGAAATAACCACAACATAAACCAAAGCTGACATGATCTAGACAGGTAAAGTCTGTAGGAATTATACGGATCCGCTTTCCACTTTAGTGATAACCATGATAATTCCTGATATTTCTGGTTTCAGAGCACAACGTAATTTTCAAGTCCTCCACAACAGGGCAAGAAGGCATCAACCATTCCAACTCTTCATCTTTGATGAAGACCGATGAGAGAGACAGACTTATGAGTTGATCGAACCCTTGTAGAGAGTATGTCGTTTGGGATTGGCTCTGGGAGGTTACTGATCCGATCATGGCCGTCATTTTCCCCATCTGGCTTTGATTTTCGCATCGAGAGTGCTTGTTTCTGCTAACCCCAGTTGCCATTTCTGTGGTCTTTGCTCTGCCGGTTGCAGGTTTGGGCTGAGCCGTCACAAAACTCGTACGGGACTGGGTAAATTATTATATCTACGCCCCTCGTTGTATTACAATGAGCTCGATTTAGGATGGCCACAAAATTCTTCAAATAATTGAAAAAGTGAATTATTTTTTAATTTAATAAATGTTTGTTCAATCAAACACAAATTTCAAGCAGGCAGTACCCAAGTAAAGAAAATATTCCTATTAATACGCCAAATAATGTGTCCTACGTTTTCCTAACATAATTCTTGGAAACAAAAAATGAAGGACAGAAGAACATTTAGATCCGTATTTCCTATCCAGGTCAAAAAACAGCATTTTTGCTCATCCCCTTAAGATTGTTGGCATGCCAAGCAGTTTCAAAATATCAGGTATGCTGCTTTATTTTCATGTACTTTGGGTCTTTTTTCCATATCCAAACCATTCAGCCATCTCATCTTCATCACCAGACTCAGAAAACTGTAAGCTTCTGTGGGACTTGCCAGAACCCAGGTCATGGAAACTTCCTCTCTCTCTCAAATTGGAAACGCCTTTTCTCCTCTTTGACATCTCTTCCTTCCATTTCTCTCTCTCATTTGGGTTCTGAGAAATGACACCCTTACCTCCCACAATTGGAAAATCTTCAAAGTCTGAGGAAGTTCTCTTTGACAGTGAGAAATCATCATCATCCTGATTGTTCCAACACATGTTGTCTTCCTTCACGAAAGAGATGCGAGGATGCTGATGATGGTCCGGCTGTTCATGTTGGGACGGGGCAGTGGTCTCTGTAGAATTGAATGCTTTTGGCCGTTTCCAGTCGCATTTCAAGCATACCATGTTTCTTCTAAAATTTACGTAATTACACCTGGAACAAACATGCAACCATATTATGAGAGCTCTGTGGTTCTCTCTACGTAAGAGCAGATGAAAACAATGGAAAATCTGTACTGATATCGAGGCAACTAAGAATATGAGCTCAACAATCAGCAAGTAGACAAAAGAACTCACGAGACACATTCCCATTCCCCCGGATTGAGCGTCCGGTTGGAAGGCTTCTCCTTACATTGCAAGCATTTGGTGTTCTTGGCAAAGTTCAAGAAATTGCATCTGGTGAAAGAAAATTGGGTGAGAAAAGAAAATACCATACAGACATACAGGAACAATGTTGAAAGATTGGAGAGTACTTGTCGCATAACCAGTCTCCCTTCTTCAATGGGAGATGATCCCGATCCTCACCTAGCTTCTTAAGTCTTTCTTGGAATATCCCATTGCAGCGCAAACATTTGATATTTTTAGCAAAATTTAGAAAGTTGCACCTGCCAAAATCAAATAAAGATGTTCGGACAAAGTGAAATTTCACTTTAGGTTGAAGAAGCATCATGACTCAAGACTGTTGACTAGCAAAAGAACAAGTATCTGGTGTGACATACTTGGGGCAGATCCAATCGCCTTGTTTCATAGGAACGTGGATTTGACCCTTTAACATTTGGTGCGGATTGGATGGCTCTGGCTTAAATGGGACACTTTTGGAGGTCGAGTTTGAATGATAAGAATCAACTTCCTTGCCACTAAACTCAACCACTTCTTTGAGCAGCCTCCTAGCAGCTTCTTTAACCAACTTGTTTAAGCACGCATTGTTCTCTACAGAACCAGTAACTGGATCAAGTCCGTATGTCAATAAAATACGCATGACATCAACAGTTCGTCCACCTTCGTCTTCACGAGCCTTCACATATGCCCTCTCACAACTTCCCCTTAAACTGCATAAACTACATACCTACTCATGCTTCCCAGTGTTAGGCATGATATCCTAGTCAGCAAGAACTATTCAACTACAAAGACTACTAGGCTAACTCAGTAAAAGGTACGTAAATAAAGATCATCAGACTTAGAGAGGGGTTTTTGTACATACATTTCCTTCCTCCACACCCACATGAGCTCTCAAACGCTTCCCTGAGTTGACAACTTTTCTGTCTAAGCTAGGGCATCCAGAACCCACAATCAACTGTGTGTCTCTCCTAGAGAAGTATCTGCAGCAAAGGCAAGTCTTTAAAACACAAACTTCCCAAGAACAAAGAAAGACAGAATGGACAGATAGAATAAAGCTAAGAATCCTTATTTATATTCTCATCTTAATGGGTCCTCCCACTTGGGACACCTACAAGCAGAATTGCTTGATAGGCAAGGACATGAGAAATCCATTTGCATCTCTATGCTCGGACTTCCAGCCCAACACTTCTGGGAACATTACCACTTCTTGTTGGAGAACAATACATTAAGTTCAATTGGATGGAACAACAGGATCGCAAGTCAACAATTGAAGCTCCCAGCATGTAATGAAGATTCAAACATACTTAAAAGGAACACATTTGCTCAGACATAGAAAATGAAAATTTGGTACCTTTATAAGTGTCAAAAATGTAAAACAAACTCGTGACATACAGATGAGCATAAACTGAATTATACAATCCTTTTACCCTTCATAATGCTGATACACCTTTCTATGGGGATGAAAGTAGGAGAATGTTTACATCCGTCATAGATTGGAAAGGCATGACAAGAAAATCAATGTAGACACATTGTTGGTGACAATAGGTTGAGGCATAAGACATTTTACGAAATGACCTTAGCAATAATGTAGAGGGAGAGGTGCTTCATGATGTAACTTACAGTGACCAAGTATGGGATTGGTGGAGAGTAGGAAAATAGAGATCCCCACCAGTAGCACCCCAACTATTATGATCTAGAAATTTCATAAATGGGCTTGTTTTGGGGTGGGTAATAACTTAGGTTTGGGAAAGACATTGGGCTAGGTGATGTCATGTTGTTCCCCATGTATCACAACTATGTATATTTAAGAGTCCCAGTAGGCTTACATGATCTTAGCGTGAGAAGAAATCCATGCCCTACTTCTCTTGCATGGTGAAACCTTGTTCTGCATATCTAAGATGTTTATCCTGTTTAAAATTCCTTAGATAGGTTAGATATCAAATTTCAAGTGCATTGGATGCTTGTAGCCTATGTTTTCATGAACAAAAAATAGTGATCAATAATTTTTATTAATTTTTTCAAAGGCCCAAAACGAGCAGTTAGGATCATTCACATAAATTGATTACAGATAGGTTACCTATTTTTGGAATCAAGAACATGATGCACAGCTTAGTTCTACAAGAAGAAATCAGTACGTATGAAAAAAGAAGGGCGTGGACTTCTTCTCATGCTCAAGGGCCTGTACACCAACAAGAACTCTAACATCTGTAATTTGGGACTAGCCCCAAGTTGAAAGCATATGATCAGAAACTTCAGAATAAGTTCCTTACTCTCTCTGTCTTAGCAATGCATTGTTTAAAGCAACTTGTAATTGCCTTTTGACTGTAATGTAACCTTTATCTATCTCCAAAAACTGCATTTTACTAATAGCACCCTAAGTTAACTTTCTCCAATACAACACCTATTAGTAGCTTAATCAACTCACAGGAGAACAGAGGGACCTCTTCTAATATGCTAAGAATTCATATCGGAGCTAAGTTCCTTGTGGTTGATTCCCCAAGCACGGGCAAAAACTAGCACATCCACATAACAGTTTCCACTTTGCTGATAAGTGCTTTGATACTTAAACTTCATAAAGTTATTCATAATAGACTACCACATAATATACATGACGCTAACACTAAACTAAAAGATTTTTAGGAACACAGGCCAGTTCCATTGAATTTCTTCCTATTATACTGAAAAGAATAAGTTCTTACGAAAACCCATTTCTTACAAATGTACAATCTGCACACTTTCATCGAAAGAAAATTATAACCCTTCAAATTTCATCTCATCTTAGCTCATTCAATATAGCCGGACTAACCTAATTTTTTCCTAGAACTCTAGACTAGTATACCGTCATAAGAACTTCACCCTAATCTAGTAATCAATGTCAAAAACTTCTTAAGAAAACTTCTCAAGGCAAGAAATAGTAAATTGAACAGTGCCATAAAGACTGGAATTATAAGAAGCTGAAATGCATAAACTCAATTGATAAATACACGTTTCACTGCAAGTTTGAGTAAGTTCAGTTCAGTAGAACTTAATTGATGAAAAAAGATTTGTCAATACCAATCAGAAAATCAGTATGAACTCTAAAATCCTAACCGCTAAAATACCATTCAAGTGGCTCTACAGCCTCTAGTTTACCTTATCAAGTCAAATCTATCCCGTCCAAAGTTGAGGCAGGCATTTCGAATTCTGTTTGTATCCTTCAAATCCATTTCGCCTCCACCAAAAGGGGAGGTCCCACCGCCAGCGAAGTAATCTTTCTTCAAGAGGAGTTCCATTAGCTCCACCCATTCTGGCCATGGATGTGAGATTTCAACAGATGATGACAGCGGTTGGGAGGTTCTTGGCTTTGAAGTTTCTCCTTCTTCATCGCCGTCGTCTATGAGTTTTAGGGACTCAAGTCGTTCAAACACCTTCAAAGCGGGACCGAGTTTTGAATCGGAGATTTGGGTACTTCTGGAAGAGTGGAAGTGAGAACGGGGAGAAAAGGTTTTGGGCTTTGTAGAACGATTTCTGAGCAGAGAAAGAAATCCATGGGTTTGGGAGAAGAGCTTATACATGAAAGTTGCAGAACTGTATTGAGCATGAACTCCACAGTCTATACCAGGGAAAATTTTGGGGCTGGAGGTGGTGAGGGTGGACTTATACCTGGGCAGCCACTCCACGAAGCTACCGCGGTGCGGGGCCTGGAAAAGAGGTAGACCCGGGAGGTTAAAGCATGTAGCGTTACCTTATAGTTTGCAGGAGACTATTTTTACACGACAAGTCTACATCCATACTAAAATTCTTCAGAGCATAGCCTACAAAATAGGTTCCAGCAAATTAGCTTCGTTCAACAAACCTCTAACCCCGAATTAACCTTTCCCATCGTGTAAATCTTGGGTTATGCCTATAATTTATCCTAATTGAAGAATTACAAATAAGCTTCAAATCTCCGAACCTAAAATATAGCATGTTTCAAGAAAAATAAAATGACAGCCTCGGTGCACGAAACTCTCACATATATAGGGTTCACGGAAAGGGTAGGCTAAAAAGGTCTATAGTATGCAGTCTTGTCTTGCATTTTTTACAAGAGGCTCTTTTCAAACCTATGACCTCAAGGTCACATGACTCTTAAACGCACGGCAAAAGACATTGATTCGCCAATGGGGTGTTGTTTGGCAAAGAGATTGCAACGAATTTATTAGCTTGTAGGAAAGTAAGAAAAGCCTCTTAACCGAGCATGGAATGATGTGGAATGCATCAGCAAAGACGGTTCTCTTGGTCAAGAAGTTGCAATCATATAGAACGTATAATTAAGCTATATATTAACCCTGCATTATTGTACATGATCAGTAGACATGTGTTTCCTTGGTGATTTCTTTGGGAGAAACTATGAATTTTCAACCTAAATCAACAAATATAGTCCTCGCAGACAAAACAACCATAGTCATATGGCAAAAACTCCTAGAGACTAACCATGAATTGCTAGACTAATCAGTATGCAAGTGTTTCCTTAATGATCACCTTGGAAGATGCTATGAAGCTCCGACCAACGTTAACAAATGTTGTCCTCGTAGTCAAAACAACTATAATCATATAGCAGATAAAACTCGTAAGTGATCAAACCCGAACTATTATACATGATCACTATGTCACATGTTTCTTTGGTGGTCTTCCTAGAGTGGCTAAGGGGGGCAATCCTGGTGCACGAAGCTCCCTCGTATGGGGGGTCCAGAGAAGAGGTGGGGTACCATGACTAAATGATCACTTGCTTGATATTTAGAGATAGGATGCCTTATCATTAGCCATCTTCTTTCTTAGTCGAGCTTGCTTGTTTAGTTACCCACCTTCTTCCTTGGGTCATGATGATGCTGTCCCCCTTCTTTGTTTGATTCGTTTTTAGCCTCACAGTCGTTTCTTATGGAGGTGTTATTTACGGGATCTAATCTATTGACAAACAAGCCATATGTTTTCACTGTCCATAGGACTCGTGACCGGCTTATAAGACTTAATACATGCCTCCTTCCTCTCATACCAATGAGAGGCATGCATATTTGGTGCTTTCTTCTTGAAACACATCCATGAAATGACTTGGGGGCAAGGATTGCTAGTAAGATCTCATTTTCTACAACAACTGTGACCTTGATCAGAACAATTGTGAAATAATCTCCCCATGTGTATCTTACTTGGAACATTCCGCCACATGCATGCGATGGAATGCATCTCCTATTTACTTTTTTATATTTCTCCAGTGAGGCTATAATACTTGGATATATGCCTTCATTCCACTTCTCTTATGGCCTTACTGTCATGTCTCTTGTACCCTCTAAAATAGCTAATGTAGGTTTGCCTCTGTGCTCCTTAATTTGGTTATTAAAATTCTCACATAAGTTTTTGCATAGGATGTCATACTTTGAGAAACAATTGAAGTGACTCTTTGTTCATTGGCTTGGTGGTTTATTATCAAACTACTTGATTGCTTGTGGATTCTCACTTGCCAATTCATATATGCTTTAGTGAAAAAGGCCACAATAGATGCTCTAGTTGCATTCCATAAGAGTTCTTTTTATGTACCCCTAAATAATCCTAAATATTTAAAGTTAGCATGTAGATGCACCACAGAGGTCCTGTGATCATTTTTTAGCACAACCTGCTCAAGACACCTTGCCTGCACTCTTCTTCTTTGAATTCCATTATATTCCTGTGCCTTGCAGTTTTTACAAAATCATTTGATTTCTCATCCTTTATTGACCATAGCTTAAATGTTGGTATATGACAATGGCCACCTCAATAAGAAACCACTGGAAGTGTCATAGTGGTATGACCAACTTAGCTATTGATAAGATCATTAGAGACTGCAATGGTTATGAGAAGAAATAATGGGGGTTCAGGGGCAGTGCTCCCGATGAGCGGGGTTTGGGGCAGTAGCCTTGGTGGGGGTCCAAGGGGGCAACGCTCCATGGCAGCAAGGTCCTCGGCCCGACAGTATGCACTATTCAAGGATGTAGCTTGAGTGCAGTTCAAAAGTTGCCAAGTGTGAATACATGAAGCTTCTAGCAGCAACTCCTTTGACTCATTCTACAACAGCCTTGTGGAAGGTGTAATACAAGTCTAATTTGATGGGCTGGTTGGTGAAGGGTTGGCGAAGACTCAAAAGCTATAAATAAGCATGCCACAAGCCTCTCAACACAGAGACAAAAGTTTTTTGTTAACTTATAGTCCTGCTTTTCTATTAATTTCTTTTTGTTAGCTCAAAAGTCATTGAAGTTCTGTTGGAGAGCACATTGTGGGACGATCATCTATTATAAATTACCAGATTAAAAGTTTGAATAGTGTTTTCTTTCCTCCTAATTAGTGTTTAGACGTTTCTAGTGTAAGTTTGTTTCTTTACATTAAATACCTATTTGAAAATTACTCTATTAATGAATTTTATATTAAGCTTAAAGATTGGCATATGTTTCTCTAATATTTGATTATGTTCAGGAAAAAAACACATCTCTCCTTATTCTTCACATTCTCTATCTCATAAAAGTGATGATTCTTCTAAAATTCATCTTGGCCTCTATGCTAATTTCCATCTCCATCTTTATTAGTAGGCATCTACTGATTTGTCCATGTACTGTAAGTACTAATCCTCATTCTCTTGGTAGAGCATGTCATTAGAGGAATCTGTGTCGTATTCACTATCCTTAAAGCCAGAGTAAGACGAGTCCATCAACTTTCTACTATATCTTCGTCCTTCCTCTCTTGCCTTACTACATCTTCATCCCCATCCCTTGCCTTCTCATTCTCATCTCTTATCTCCTCATCTATTACCTCCTGCAATACTTGATAGGCTTGTATGGCTGCAAAACCAAGGTCATTGATGTCAATATTTTTTTACCAATAGATCAGACCTATGATTGCTATTAGCTTCGTGCCTCACCAACTATAATGGCCTCCAAGAACACATACACTACCCTACTCTTTGGCATGTGTTGTAAAAAAACGAGAGCCTACCTGAACTAACCCCTTTTTCAAGCTCTTCTTAGGTAGTCCGTAATAGAAGCTTGTGTACTCATATAATCTACGGTCTTAGCCATATGCCAAGGTTCTAGTAATGAAAATTTACGAATATAAAATGTCATCTATGTAAGACACTCGGCATAGTGCATGCGACCTCTGTGGTACGTAGGAAAATTTCCATCCCAACGAAGCTTAATAGTAAATAGACCAATAGCTAGATTTGAAAACAACAACAACAATATATAGCTCACTGAACAAACATGATTTATAGCATTTAACAATAAATAGGCCATGTCAATTTAACTCGAGCAAACATATAAAAGGCCATTTCTAGCTATAACTTTCACAAGATGCACACACATGTCCAATCCAAGAAATAAAACACTCTGTAACATACACAATAAACAGACCATTGTAATTAAACTCGAACAATCATATAAAAGGCCATTTCAAGTTATAACATGCACAAGCTATTTCAATTATTAATGTGTAGTCTAGCAAAAAAAAAGAGGTGATTCCACCAAGCTAAACATGCCATCTCATGATAAACAAGTCACCAACTTTGCCAATTGAAAATAACACTCCAACTACATTGATGCTCTAACACAAACACATAAAAGAGATTTGAATAAACAACATTTTTACTGCATAGAGCAATAAACATGCAATATTTCAAATTGAATTCCTAAACCAATTTTTAACCATGATGCTAATTTTTAAATGATAGCAACACACATGCAAATTACTCTGCATAACTTAAAAACCCCACAAACTACTTCGTATAATTAAAAACTACTTCAAATACACATTACAAAATATATTTAAAAACATAAATTGATCTTTAAAAATGTGTAATGTAAAGGCATTGCAAATAGCATTGAAGCATTCCCACATAGTCCTCTTTTTCTCAAAATTCCCAAACCATTTTCTCTCTTTGATTAAGGCTCCAACTTGGTGGATGTCCTCTTTGTCATTGATTTCCTTGATCACAAGATTTCACACTCAATAACCGTTGATTTCTCTCCAGTGTGTGTACACCTAGGACACCAACTTACCCTAACACCATCAAACAGGGCTCCAGTTGCTCTTGGACGAAAATATGAATAAGCAGTAACTAAGTGCACTTTCCTAACTTTTTAGCCTTTTTAAAATGTCACATAAGGCCATTCTATAAGTAAAACTTACGGGTCCTAATCAAAAGGTGCATAGAGGCACACTTAAAGTAACATGGGGCCCTTGTGTGAGAGTTTTGAAGCATGGGATCCTCAAGTTAGACTTTGTGACGAGCTAAGAGGTAGGCTCGCTCTGAGACTTCTTTAAAAAGTCTCAATTTATCATTTTTGGTATGTATTTTTACAAGAGGCTATTTCTATGCCTTGAACCTGTGACCTTAAGGTCACACGACTACAACTTTTACCATTACACCAAGGCTCCCTTCAAGTATTTATAAGAGGACAAATGTAAAATGTTTGTCGTACCATTTTCTAGAATAAAAGTTTTAAAATCAGTATAAATGGTTTCCTGCTTCCAGTAGGACCATATGTCAACTGCAAGGGCTCAGTGACCCATGGGCCCTCTTCATCAGCCAAGGCGTAAAAACCCACAATAATAAAGTTACTAACCAGTGCTTTAAACAAAAGGATGTGAGAAAAGAAAAGAAAACGTGCCTACGTTAGGATCACCCCGAACAGCTATCTTAATACGACACGTGGAAGAATAGTTTCCCATCAGCATAAAACTTATACGTGGTGCAATGAAGAGAGCTGTTATTTCTATTCGCGGGACGAGTTGTTTCCTAGCAACCCAAAACTTCTGGTTTTCTCGTGAATTCGTCTCTTCTCCTTCTGCCCAAAACACAAGATATCGCAAGGGAAAATGGGCGAAAGGAGTTGTCAGCAGGAAAAAGTAGGTTGGTAGCTGTTTGAATGGCAGGATTAGGTTTTCCCCAGTGAAATCCTGTTTCATCCAAAAATTTCAGCAACAGAGAGAATCCGTCAATCTCTCTTCCGATCGGCAAAAAAACCCTCAAATAGCTCACTCTCTCCTCTAATTCTGGTTTCCGAAAGACCTAAGGACGGGATTTCCTCGCCATGGCCATTAGGGTTTTCGTTTTCAATCCGATGTCATCTCCATTTCCTCCGTGAACGAACTCACAAACTCTCAACGCCTGTTCAGAAAACGGTACGTTTTTCTTTGATTTCTTCTTTTTCCTTTTCTGTAAATTTCATGTATAGTATTCATTTCCTTTGTGTGTTTTTAGGGTTTCCGGATAAAAACGTATAATCTTTGATTTGATTATTCTATACACTGTCCGTCTTTGTTATGTGTTTAGGTATTGTATCCTCCTTTCTCAGTGGTAGAAATTGGAATTGGTTTGACTTGTTATTAACTTAGCCCCAAATGGTCGTGGAAATCGAGTTTTGGCTGGCAGTCTGTCTTTGTTTCGCGCTTAATAATTCTTTATTTGTAGACAAATTTCAGTAGTTCTGCTTTCCGGATACCGGCTTTCCCGGTTAATTTGGCAGAATCATATATGGAATTCCGTGAGGCTCCTAGCTATTGAATGCATTTTGTGTCGGTTCTTCTACGTTTTATTATGTCACTGAGTTGCATGGGTCCTGAGGCATCGTAGTGTAGGAACCTTGAGACACTTGTTATGAATATATTATTGCTAAGCCAGCCTCAATGACCCTGTCTTAGGTGTCATTGCTATTCTTCCCAGTATGTCTTGTTTTGCACTCATAAATGATTTTATCTGATAATCATTCTTGTCTGTTTCCTTTATGTATATCTATTAATCTATTCATAATCTTGAATTAGCAAGAAACTGAGAGTATGATAGAAATTGATGGCTGATGATAAAAATAGAAAAGGAAAAGAGCACGACGGACAAAGCTGCTGTGAATCATCATCAAGGCCTTATCCTGACTAGGGTTTAGTCATATGAATCTTGTTCCTCCATTCCCCTTTATTAAGCATCATTGCTTTATCTAGTCTCAAAAATTTTAAGTACTTTTTCACCACTTCTATCCATGTTCTTTTGAGCTTTCTTCTTACCCTTTTAAAACTTTCGACTTGGATTGCCTCCTCCTTCTAATTGGTGCACTCTATTGGACTGTCCAAATCATCTAAGTCTAATTTCCCTAATCTTGTTACCTATTCGTTCCACTCCTAAGTTTCCTCTAATGTTTTCATTTTAATTCTATCCTTTCTTGTCTTGCTACTCATCCATCTCAACATCCGCATTTCGGCGACGATCGTCCTATGTGAATATTGTTCCTAATTGCCCAACATTATGATTCATACAACATGGCTGGCCTTACATCCATCCTATAAAATTTTTCTTTCAGTTTGAGTGACACCCTCTGATCATACAAAACTCTAGAGGCGCATTTTCACAACCCGCTTGGATTCTTTGAATAATCTCCCTCTCAACCTCTCCGCTCTCACGAGTTAACGATTCCAAGTATCAGAACTGTTCTTTTAGGGGAACTTCTTGGTTATTAGTCTTTACTGGTGCTCTACTCTTGCTCTTCTCCTTGTTAAAATTGCATTTCATATACTGTGTCTTAGTTCGGCTAGTTTTAAATCCTTTAGATTTTAATGCATCTTTCCATAACTTTAGCTGTGTTTATGCTCTCCTTTCTCTTATTAATCAAAACTATATTAGCTGCAAATAATATGTACCATAGAATCTTCTTGTGTAGATGTTTTGTTAACTCATCCATAACTAACGTGAAAAGGTACGGGCTCAATGTCGATCCTTGTGAAATCCTATAGTGATAGGAAAATCACCTATCATATGCTTAATTATGCCTATATATTCCCGTGAAACTCCTTTCTCGCCCAACACCCACCATATTAACTCTCTAGGGACTCTATCGTAAGTTTTTTTTTTTTTTAAGTCAATAAAGACCACGTGGAGGTCATTTCTCGTCTCCCTATATTTCTTTATCAACTGTCTAAGTTGGAAAATAACTTTCATGATAGACCTCTGAGGCATGAAACCAAACTGGTTATTTGATACACTTGTCTGAAGCCCTAGCTTCTTCTCTCTCACTCTTTTAATGAGTTTCATGGAATGACTCATAAGTTTGATCCCTCAATAATTAGTGCAACCTTGTATGTCTCCTTTATTCATATCTGTTGGTACACTAGAACTCTTCCTTGATTCATCCGGGGTTTTCTTTGATTTTATAATTATGTTAAACAACTTTGTCAACCAAACTGCTCAAGTATCTCACATATATTTCCAAACCTTTATTGGTATACCATTAGGCCCCAATGCCTTTCCTAATTTCATCTTTTTCAAGGCCTCTTTCACTATAGGTATTCTACTCCTATAATGACATCTATAACATTTAACGTGATTTGTGTTTGCGGTACTTTCAATCCCTATATCCTCATGGTAATTGTCATTTAGTAATTTTTGAAAGTATCTTTCTCATCTTTGTTTGATCTCGTCATTTTTTTACTAGTACCCTTTAGTCATCACTTCTAATATACTTAATGGGGTCTAACTCCTTAATCTTCTCTTCTCTTACTTTTACGAGTTTAAATACATTTTTCTCACCTTTTGTTGATCCTAATCTATTATAGAGATTTATCATATGCCTTGAGTTTACGCTCATTTACTACTCTCATAGCATTCTTATATTGCTCAAAGTTTTCATTATTTTTAGTCCTCTACCATGCTTTAAAATACATCGTTTCTCTTTAATAACTTTTCACATATTTTCATTCCACAACTAAGTTTCTACTGTTGGTTGTCTTTTATCTTTAGATACTGGTAGGACTTCTTTTACCATTAGATACTCTTAGGACATCTTTTACCACTTTCTTAATAGACATGTCCATATTAGTCCCATCGGTGTTTACTTTTGTTTTTTTGTTCCAGCTTCCTTCTACTATCAACTTATTTGTAAATGCTGCTATCTTCTCTCTTTTTAAGTTCTACCACTTAGTTTTTGGACACCTATTAAGTTCATTTCCTTTCTTCCATACTTTAGTGTAAATATCCATAACCATTAATCTTTGTTGTGAGGTTAAACCCTCACCGGGTATTATCTTACAATCCTTACACATTGATCTTTCGACATTTCTAAGTAGAAAAAAATGTATTTGGCTTTTATATGGTCTACTTTTAAAGGCTAGTAAGTGTTCATCCCTCTTCTTAAAGTATGTTTGTTATAGTTAGGTAATATGTTAAAAGCAAAATTGAGCATAGCTTTTCCCATCTCATTTCTTTCTCCAAAACCATATCCTCCACGTACCCTATCATATCCTTTTTTCTTTTCTTTTCTTATTTGACCAGGAAAATTTGCTCTTATAAATCTCCTGTCTTTGTTGGGAATATCTTGTAGGACTTCCTCCATATCTTCCCAGATTTATTAGTATAATTCTAACACTAGTTTTTTTTAACATCTACAACTTTATCGTTTAATTCTTTTTCTACCACTATCCCTACACAATTTCTATTATTGTCCTTTCTTACATACCGGAGCTTATACCCATTGATTTCTCTAGTTTTGGCCCCATTCTATTTGGTCTCTTAGATACAAGCAATGTTGACTTTCCTGCATTTAACTATATCCACTAACTCTAGTAAATGTAACTATATTCCATGTAGCCATACAAGTCTTGTTTTCCTTACCTAGCCTATTTATTCGCGCACTTCCCAAATGGTATGGGACCCCACGCATACTTTCTGCTGTACTTGGGTTCTAATGCAGCACGTTGCTTTTGAGGGAATGCTTTAGCAGCCCTTGCGTATTTTCCACTATACCCGGGATCCGATGCAGTACATCGGGGGAACGCCCTAGCAGTCCTTGTTTATTTTCCACTACATTCGGGATCTGATGTAGCGCGTCGCTTACCGGGAACGCCCGAGCCTGAGAGAATGTCAAAAATTAATTCATGCATGGGTTTTGCGATTAGTTTTACTTGCTATGTGAATACAATACTTATTTTTGTTACAGTATTGTTAGACAAGCCATATAGAATGTAGATATTCCTCCACCTTCACGCTTCTGTTTGAATCACACATCAGGAGTTCAGTGTGAATGTAAATCATCTTCAGCTGTCACCATATCCAGCAGTGTATTTTCCTTCTCAGAATTTTGAGTCGGCAACATCTTTCCCATGGAGACTTGAGAATATATGAACAGGAAAGGAAACTTCTTTTGCTTTACAGGCTTTGGCTTCCCTGTTTTTTTTGATCTAGAGGCTTGATAAGTGGTCTTCTTCTTCACGTACCTTCTTTTTTGGGGGTGTACTTTCTTATTGCTCTCTAATTTCTTCAGAGAAAATTTTGATTTGGAGTTTGTTGTGTATTCCTTATTGAGTGGTTTGATATCATGCAAATCCTAGCAAGGAGAATTTTTTTACATATAATTTAGGCAATGGCTACTCTGTGAACCTTGCTTTTTAGTTGTGATAGTTAGACCTTCCAATTGTTGGAAATAGTTTTTCCTAAAGACAGTCACTCAATTTGTCCCTATTCCCTCCACGTCTTAACTCACTGAATTATTTATTTGATCTGCACCTGATCTACCTCAAAATCTAACTCATTATTGTTGGGGCTGACTAGTGACAAGGAAGTTTCCTTGAATCCAATAAAATTCCTCAGTTATCGTAATATTGTTAACTACATCTGTTGTATGTCTCTTGGTATGTTAACTTTGAATGGGCATGGCATCATTTGGTTCATTCTCCTTGTCTTGGAAATCTAACCCAGTAATTGTTGGAGCTGACTAATGACACGGAAGTTTACTTCAATCAAATAAAATTCAACAATTATTGTGAGGTTAATATTGTTAACTATATCTGTTATATGTCTATTGGTAGGTTTGCTTTGAATGGCATGGCATCATTTAGTTCATTCTCCCCTGTCTGTTTCACTTCCATTGAATACATAGCAGTGCTGCTTCTCTACCTGCTGCAAGTTGCTTGTTACCCTACTTAACTTTTACTCGATGCTTGTTTCCCGACTTAGCCCACCGCTCCATGGTCTCCTGCCTGTTCCTCAACATGTGACTGCTGACTTGGCCTCTTCTGATCTTCAGCAACATTTGCAAACCAATATAACCTTCCCTTTTTCTGTAGCTTATTGCACTTAATATTGATTTGCTAGATATTTTGCAATTGCCTGTTTCAGAGAACATTATCCCAATATGGTCTTGTTTTCCCTCTCGACGTATGCTGAGAATGTGATCCAGAGCTTCAGAATACATGGGCCTGCTTTAGTATTTCTGTGTGGATTCAAATCCTGTGTTGATGTTTTAGGTGGTTGGGAAAATGTGTAGAGAGCTATTCTTTTGGGAGATTTTAGGGTATTTAGACTATCTTTTTTGGATAGCTAGCATTGTTTGTCTATGTAAACAAGTGCTATCAGAAACTCTAGTAGAATTTTTCTGGGGCATTTTGTTTTCTGTATGGTTTCATCCCTGCAAGAACAAAAAAAATTTCATTTTTTTTTATATATTTCTTACCTTTAAGTATAAGATCTATCAAAGAGCGCTGAGTTCTTTTGCTGTCTTTGGTGGGTTGAGCTCTCCCAAGCACATCATCAAAACTGAGGCTTCCCAAGATTTCCTGATTATAGGATTGTTTTGCTGCTCAGTGGTCTTTGACCCTCTGACTCTGTTACGTATATTTTAAAAATTTCCTGATATTATGAGTGCAGCCTGCATTCTGAATTCTGGGAATATTTCTTGGTAGTTGTGAAACCTTCTGGAAGAGATATTTAATCTGACGGAACTTTCTGGAAGAGATATCTAATCTGACTCTAAATGAGAACTTCGAGCAAAGTATAAATTAATTATTCTTCATTCTCAGGAACCAACTGCTACTTTGTTGCTGTTATTTTATTATCAGTCTGTTATGGCGTTTACATAGTGCTTTACTGGCCACCATCTTGGTTTTGTGGGGTGCTTTGGAAATTTTCCCTTGTATCCTAAGAACTGAAAGGATTCCAACTTATATCACTGTCATTGGGGTTATAGGAGGAGATTGGACATCCTTACCTTAAGGTGCATTTTCTTGGTGGTAAACGCAAAAAAATTTGTGTGGCTGAAGAACAAGGTTATGGAAATCAAGGGGTCCACTCAGTAGAAGGTGACATGGTGGTAATATTTTCTGAAATAGTCTTAGTGAGACTCTTGGAAGTATTCCATCTCTTATTGATGCAACTTAACTTTGTCCTTGAATTAGACACCATGCTCCATTGTCAATCCCATACCAGCAGCATAGCAGTCTGGGCCTCAAACCAGGATGTACCTGCGGGATGAGCAATAACAAACTGGAATTGGCCAGTATGAAAAAAGAAATTAAAATTACCAAAAAATAGCTAAAATTCCAAATAAACAGACAAAATGTTGAGAAGTAGGAAAAAATAGCAAACACCAAAAGATGCAGAAGGGATCTGGTTGGCATAACACACATTCCATTAGCCTTTTTCCAGCAAGAAATCGAACTGTTGAAGAGCTTGTAAGTCATCCACTGTTTATGACCATACAGTTGCAGACATGAGAGATGAGATGAAATCCAGCCAAAACCCCTCCAAATCAACAGACAAGAGTTGGATTTTGGTCGTGCAGGCATAATAGATAGTCCATGACCTTTCCCCTGGAATGAATTGAAGTTTTGAAGAGCTTCCAAGTCTTCTTCTCTACTGTACTTGACTGTACAGTTGCAGACATGATCGAGAAAATGAAATCTGGCCAAACTTTCACCAAACCAAGTAAATAATGATAGATTTTGGTCATTTTGGCAAGATAAAGTGTCCATTGGCCTTTTCTCCTGCAAAAACTTGATGTTGTGGTGGGCCTTCTGGGTCATTTTCTTCATGTGGTTTGCTGATCTAGAAAATTTTTGGGTGAAAATGGGAAAATGGTTTGTTTTGACGGAAGTAATCCCACCCAATCTAAGGGGTAATTGACCAATGTGCTCATTAAATTAGCCGTTAATACTGGTTTTGGTTGGGTAATTCAAGAAAAAATGGAAAATTAAATCACATCTGTTATCAGGACCGGAACAAAATGGATTTATTGGCCAGTACGACAAGTATAATCTGGTATAAGCATTATTGGGTTTTTGGCCGGTACTGGTATTAATCAATTTCCGTACTGGTTTTGAGACCAAAACCAGAAATACCAGTGTACTAGCTGGTATGGTACTGGTATTGGCAACTAAGATACCATGTTTTAGTTCTTGCTACATGTAATTTTAGACTATTATGTCATCGTGTCTTAGATTTTTGTTCTTCTGAGATTCCTTTAAGTTCTTTAGACATCACTACTAGGCAAGTGAAACTGCTCATGTGACTTCTTTTTTAATTACAATTACAGGTCATTTCTGGAAATTGTTACATTCCAAAATGCATGTATGAGATGTTAACATGCCAATTTGAACAAAAATATAATCAACTTTTCACTTGGATTCTGGCACTATTTGTTCCTATTACACCAATTTTGGCCATTTTTTCTTTTATTATATATTTTCATGTGATTGATTAGCAAGATGTTATGCTGTCTTTATAATGAAAATGACCTTAGGCCATACAAGTTACGCCATGGTATGGTTGGGTAGTCTGATGGCTTACCATGGGGCAGCTAGTGGATCCAGGCCCTGTGCTGAAAGGAGATCCAGGATCCAAGATTGAGGTGTGCGAAGAGAGGACAGTCCATGCTTTTGAACATCTTAAAAAGCACATATTTCATCATGGCAATCTTCTATGAGTGACACTTGGTGGAAAGGGGTGGAGCAGTAGTGCTAGACTAAATTAAGTGGCTCAGTCATCCATTCATTAAAGAAGAAAATTTTCCTCAAGTTAACAGGTAGATAGCATACACCTCTGTGTCCTGTGTGTGTTATAGCGTATTGTGTATCACTTTTCTATATTAAGGCAGATTACTTCTATTCTTTAAGAAAAATATGATTTGACTGGTTGGATTAACTTCTGTTTTCATCTTAACCTTTAAAAGCTTATCATTCTTCATTTAATGATAGCTGTTATGGTGTCCCTATGTTGGTCATCTTCGTTTTGCTTTATTGGGGGACTTCTTTGATTGTATCTTCTTGGCTTGTTGTTTATAATAGTATGCCTAACAGTTCCGACTTTTTTCCCAGCTTCCATCTCTCTCATTATTTATATTTAACTTGAATATCTCTTTTAACAATTATCAACAGAGTACTGGTCATGTTTTTGAGGAAATTAAAGTCTTATTCTGGAAGTTGTTACAATGTTAAACTGGGAAGTGTTTCAAGTTTCAAATTAATAGATGCCAATGAAATTCATTTTAATCTCATGGAGGTTAAAGTATCCCTGATACATTGACAGTGTATCACAAGCTTGACAGACTAAGTTGTAACCAGGAGTGGAAGTTTATTTTAGATATTGATGTGAAGAATTGAATTGAAAGTTTTGTGTATATGTTTAACCATTTTCATAGCCATGGGCTTGTTTGACAAGCATGTTTTTCCTATCACCTGCAGTTGTCATAGAAGGATGGCGTCTTCACATCATGTTGAAATGGAGGCGGCCAAATTTTTTCACAGTCTTATTCAAGAATCGACAGATGAACCTGCCAAACTCGCAAAAAAACTCTTTGTGGTGTGTATAACGTTCTTTTTTTTTTATTAAAATGATTTTAGCTTACATTTCATCTGATGCCTAATTGTTATTATCTATTTGGTTGGGGATCAGATTTTACAACATATGAAATCAAGCGGAAAGGAGCAGTCCTTGCCATATCAAGTGATATCTAGGTGAAGGATTTTAAACTTCTTTTATTTTTCTTCTCCTTCTTAATCCTCTTCTTCTCCCTAGAGCTATAATGAAGTTCCTCTATATCTAAGCTTGACATAATCATGCACTGCAAAGAAATTCTGTCGATAAGCTTTCTAAACGCTTGAACTGCTTTAATTTGGATGGATTCATCTTTCTTCCTTATTCAACTGAATGTGACTAAATATTTTTGCATAACATCCAAATTGATGCTCAAATATAACAAGGAAGGAAAATTGTTGTGTATGCACACAGTATTGGGCACTGTTTTGAGGGAGTCCAGAATTACAAATGTTCCTTTCATGTCAGCAAGTTGATTGTGAAGCTCTAGAACCTTAAATAGCGGCTGGTGAAATCATTTCTTCTTAGCTATAACTATTAATATTGATATGTTCTTTTCTTTCTCAGGGCAATGCAAACTGTTATTAGTCAACATGGTCTTGATATTGATGCTTTGACATCATCCCTTCTTCCCTTGGCCGGTGGAGCTCAGTTGGGGGATTCTGGGAATGTAAACTCTAAAAATAAGGATGCATCTGACAATCCATCACCTATAGGAGGCAATGACATGCCCCTTAAAGGTGGGTCTGGTAGTACATGGCATGCTGCATCAAGTAGTAAAACGAAGGAAGATGAGTTGGGCGGTTCGATCCAGAACTCTGGGGTTTTAAAAGATTCTAGAACAGCTTTAGCTGAGAATCAAATAGCCAAACATGACACAGGTGCTTCAAACAGACCACCTTTAGGTCCAAGCAGGGGGGATAGCATGGGATGTGATGTTGTTCATCAAGGACCCATTTCTCAAAGAAGTACTAGGCCATTTGATCATGAAAGTCCAGCCAGTCTAGGAATAGAGGATTCTAGGTCTGCAAGCTCACAGGAAAGACATGAATCGGCCAAAATGGATAAACAGGTACATAAAAAAGATACTAAAAAGGGTACTGGCAAGAGAAAGAAGGCAGAGTCAACCAGCCCTGGAGTGCACACTGACAACCTTCAACAATCAGATTCTGGGAGTATGGGATTCAATTCAAAAAAGGGGAAGCCAATGAACAGAGGTGATATTCAAAGTCAATTTACTGTTAGAAGTGGTGAAAATACACATGCAAATCCTGTTCAATACAGTGGTTCACTGGAGCAGCTATCATCATTATCTGGTGGATCTGGATCAATGATTAGACCCCATCTAGAGACTATGCAGGGTTTGCATGAGATGATGGCTGACAAAGCAAAACTTGCTAATTCTATGTCAAGGACTCCCAATCTAAAATGTCCTGAAGAAGGGGAAGTATCTTCTGTTCGTGGTGCTTTTGGTCTGCAGAAAGGAGGGTCATCTCAGTCAAGATATGATCTTCTGAGTTCTAAGGGATTGTGGAATCAAACTAGAATGGGATTGGTATCAGATAATCCCCAAGATCTCAAATTTGCTCCTAGTGTTATTTCAAGTTCTTCAGGAGAGAAAATCTCTACCTCTCGGCCAACAGAACTATGCTCCGGAATTAATAATGAAGCTGTTGCCTCTGTTAGTGAGTTGAAGAGTAACAATCAAGATGCCAGATTGTCAGAGAACCAAATCTTTGAATTTGCTGGACAGTCCTCTGAAGGCACAATCTCGGGCTCAGGTAGTAAATTCTGGGGTCAGCAAAGAAATCCTAATTCAGCACAGATGATTGGAGAAGAGTCCATGAATCGAGAAGGAGAACATGGGTTTTTGAGAATACCATCTGGAGCAGCAAATAACAGTTCACTGGGTATCAACATCACCAACAGGACTAGTGCTGTTGGGAAGGGAAATGGAGGAACTTCTGGTGCTTTCAGTTCATATGCAATGCTAAAAGCAGGTTTCCCTCCAGGGACTAAATTTAACAGTTCCTCATTTGACAGCCAGGATTTGGCCCCAAGAATGCACAAAGAAACAAGTGAGGAAGGTCCTTCTGTTCCTCAAATTTACAACAAGAATGTAATGGCTGCTGTTCCTGACTTGAAGTCTGCTTCAACTGATATAGGGAATGTCAAAGTTGCTGCTGATCCTGAACATGAAAAGCTTGGCTTCAAGAGAGATGTAGCAATGCAAGTTTCTGAGAAGGTTCTTGATGCTCAGTTGGCTTCAACCTTTTCTGGGCCAGAAGCTTTGGCAGCTGTGAATGCTAGAAAAGTCTTAGAGCATGATGGAGGCATTTCACATGACGTAGCCAATAGATACGAGATGGTGCAGGTACTTTCTTCTCAATACGTTAACTTTGTTCCAATTAAAGTGGCTCAGTGCTCAGTGCTCACTGCCCATTAGTATCTTTGGTATGAATCTTAAACACCAGCTGCCGATTACTATCCTTGATAGAAAATCCTTGTCATGATCAACTATGTTGAATTAAATGATCATTGTGCATGCGATATGTATTCAACATTTTAAGTAGTTGCACTAGAAAGGATCACCAAAGCCCACTTCTGGATGTCACATTGGTACCTTAACCCTTGTTGATACTATGATATGTTGTTTTCTGCTTTCACTAGATCCACATGATATTATTCTGTGTTCACTTAATTGTGAATATTTTCGAGTTCAATTTTATTGGCAGTTAGATGCTTCATCTGATAACATATTCCACAGAAAGTGCAGTATTTCTTCTTACTAACTTTCAAGTTTGAATGCATTGTGAAGAGGCTTCCCCATGCATTTAGTTGCTATTATTAGCATGTGTTGGGCCAGAAAGGAATAAAACTCAATAAGAAGCAGTGTTCAGAAAGAAATGGAGCTCAATTCATTAATAACGTGGATGAATTACAGGGAATCTTAAAATCAATCAAGCAAAAAGACTACTGGAACTAGTAGGAAGTAGGAACCGAAGTTCCTCCTCTGCACTTCCCACTCCCTTTTTCTTCCTTTCTTTCTCCCCCCCCTTCTCCCTATCTTGTCTCCCTTTTATCTTCCCTTTTCCTTCCATTCCCGCCTAACTCTGTAACAGACTGGATATCTGTATATCCTAACTGACTACATCACTTGGTTGTTATATCCTAACCAACTAATGCTCTGGATCATCTTCTGTCATATCTGGAAAATCTGAAAATCTTTTGCCAACAGATGTCTTTTTGTTTCCTTGCAATTACCTCCTCTTCCTAGAATACGTCTGGTGTATGGGAGGTCTAACAGCATGTCACCAAAATTTACCATTTAGTTTGAGTGGCTGGTTATACATGTTGAACACCATGATCTTGATGGTTTGTGTTTTGTTCCTTATGCCTCACACTGAAGCTTGAAAGACCTGAAGTGCCCTGTGGTTATAGCGAAGGCGGAGTGCGTGTGGTGGGGACACATGTATCTTGTGAGAAACATTCTTTGTATGCCTAAATAAGCTTTTTTATAGGCACAATTTTAGGTTTAACTGTGCCTAATCTTTTAATAATTTTTTTTCCCTTTTCTTTTCTTCTTCCTCTTTTTGAACTTCTGTTTGTTACCAACTATACTGCAGGAAACTTTGTGGATAATTGAATAGTCACATGAATAGACTAGTAGATTTCCACAAACAAACCTAGAGAGAGGTAAAACAACCATCATTACCTCCTATAGCGCAAGAGACTTGTCGAATCCAAAAATGTTGGAAGTGGGTTAAACCTATAACCCATAGATACACTTGTAGTTAGTAACTCCCCATGAACGTAAGTGAAGTCTAAGTTCCATTAGCAGCTAAATTGATAACTGAAAGTATATTTACACATTCTTCCCAGTAAAACTCATGTTTTTGCTACCTTTCTTTTCAGTCTGTATTGTTCATCTCCTCTGCAATTTACAGTGTTTGGTAATTTACCTGATCACAAGTCTAATGTTACATTTGTTGAACTATTTGGGATGAGTAAGCAGGGCAATGGGCATTTACGCATACAGAGCGAAGATAACAAGTCATGGAAAACTGAGATAATTGATCACAGGGATCAAGATTTCTTTGCCTCGTCAAAGTCAGTGGCTCTTCAGAAAGATATACGTGGTGAGTCAAAGGGTGATATGGAGACGAGTATGCACAGAATTGGAACTCCTAATGAAATGGGAAGAGCACCAGCTTCTCAGGTTTCTGCCTCTTCAGATAAGCCTTTTAAGGAACATCATCTGAAACAACTCAGAGCTCAGTGTCTTGTCTTTCTTGCTTTCAGGCATGTCACCCATGTCAACTTGCTTTCCATGTATCCTAATGAGTATTTTGTAAATCGTTTTGTGTAATTTACATGTCTATCTACTTCTAATCCTTATCTTCCTGGCTACTTTTACTACTCTTTTGCATGCAGAAATGGTTTGATGCCAAGGAAATTGCATCTTGAAATTGCACTTGGAGACTACCCACGAGAAGGCAAGTGTACTCTCCTGCTTTAATTCTCTGTCTGTCGATCTTCTCTGTGTTTATTGCAAGGGTTAATTCAGAAGATTTGTTTAGGTGGAAATGCTGATGGCATTAACAATGGACCAAATGATAACAGAAGAGAGGTACCACCAAGGGAGCCTGGCAGCAGCCATGAAATCACTGGTATGCTTGGGAGACCTAATGATGTGAGGGAATCTGAAAAAGAAAGTTCACTCACAAGAAACCTACCCGGTTCTTCATCCACTGGAAGTTTAATGGACGCAGATATCTCATCAAAAGGCACAGATAAGAAGGCAAAGAATAGAAAGGGGCCATCCTCTGATCGATCTGTGGCAACAGAAGAAAGGAAACGATTTTCAGCAGCAAGAAGGAAATCTGAGGCTGATAACCAGACTCTGGAAACTGCAGAATCTCCTAGAACAACTGTTCTACCATTGGAGTCTGAATCTTCAATTAATGGTGGAGGAACATCTGAGAGTCGTTATGAAAAGGACGATCCTGAGCATGGTCGTCGGCAATTTGGAAGACAACACCAAGCATATCCTTCTGTCCCAGGTGCTAACAAGCAGCTAGAGCCTGAGATAAGCAGCTTGACTGGAATTCCAATTCAGATTGATGCTTTTAGGGAAACACTGCCTGCTTCTTTGGTTCCGCATGAACCTATAGCAGAAAAAATAGATAATCATTTGAGTCAGTCTCAGGTTATTGGTGACAATGATAGAGCAAGCAAATCCTGTAAAGCAGAATCTTCTATTCTGCAAGCAAATGCCCCTGCGGACAAACAGCCTTCTGCTTTCTTGGTAAAGGAGCAGATGAGCCACATTGTAGGAAGGGATGCTGAAGTTGATAACATCAAACACATTCTGAAGCCTCCAAGGGGTCTCCATGTGTTCTCCTCACATATCGGTCTGGCAGATAGCCTTCCAGCTAGTTCAGAATCAATAATCCCTAACAATTCAGCTGATGCTTATACTGCTAGTAGAAATAGTGGCTCAGATGATCGTAGGTTTTTGGATCAGAAGCTATATCCTTCTGATGGCTCTAAGATTATCACTCTGAATAATGCTGTAAAATATGGAAGTCCTATTGCAGGGCCAGACAAATTTACTGAGGCAGAAGAAGAGCACACATTACTGTCAGATGACGAACCATGTTCTCCTCCAAAGTTTACCACCTCTGAGAAGTGGGTTATGGATCAGCAGAAAAGGAAACTACTTGAAGATCAAAATTGGGCTCTGAAGCAAAGGAAGACAGAGGGAAGAATTGCATCATGCTTCAATAAGCTAAAGGTGCACTTTAGTGTTTTCATACTACTTATGTTAGTAGTTTTAATTGTTCTTTCTGAATTGTTCAGCAATTGCCAACTTTTTATTCAGACTAGATCCTCTTTAATTTAGTCCTCTGGGTTAAAGCATTAAATTTAGTTTTTTGTTGTTGTTAATTATTCATTTTATAGGAAAATGTGAGTTCCTCTGAAGATATTTCAGCCAAGACAAAAAGTGTTATTGAGCTGAAAAAGCTTCAGTTGCTTCAGGTTCAACGCCGCCTGCGAAGGTATTCTATTGGCCCTTATTATGTTGTGTTATGCAATTTTGCCTTCCTTCTCAAATGGGACTTATATTTCTGAAACAGTGATTTTCTGGATGATTTCTTCAAACCTATCACATCTGAGATTGAGCGCTTGAAATCATATAAGAAACATAGATATGGAAGGCGGACAAAACAGCTAGAAAGATTTGAACAGAAAATGAAGGAGGAACGCCAGAAGAGAATTCGGGAGAGGCAGAAAGAGTTCTTCAGTGAAATAGAAGCTCACAGGTGAGTATTGCTTAGGATATTTATTTTGGAATTACTTACCCCATCATTCGGGATGTTGCCAGGTTGGAGTCATGTTTCTCTTCTGTGAAGGGAGACACTACCAAGGTTTCTGACCATGATGTTAGGTCTTTAGAATTTGCGCACTATGTTGTTGTGGTTACTGTAGAATTGGGTTACACCCAAATTCTTTTCTTTTGGTTGAAATGCATGACTTCTAGCATCGTTGATTTGCTTATGTTGACCATTTAGGGAGAGACTGGAGGAGTGCTTCAAGATTAGGAGAGAACGCTGGAAGGGTTTCAATAGGTATGTGAAGGAGTTCCATAAAAGGAAAGAAAGGATTCATCGGGAGAAGATTGACCGGATCCAACGTGAAAAGATCAACCTATTAAAGAATAATGATGTGGAAGGGTACTTGCGGATGGTTCAGGTCTTAGCTACTTTCCTTCTTTCTGGACATTTGAGCTACCAAAATTTTCTACATCTGTATATTGATGCATCATGCATAACTGTGTAGGATGCGAAATCAGATCGTGTTAAGCAGCTCCTGAAGGAGACAGAGAAATATCTTCAGCAGCTGAGCTCAAAGCTACAGGATGCGAAAGCCATAGCAAGGCGCTTTGAGATGGAAATGGATGATAACCGAGCTATAAATGTTGTTGAGAAAAATGAACTTGATATTGATAATGAAGATGATAGTGACCAGGCACTGGCAAGTGATCTTGCGTTCCATGACTTGTTATTTGTTTTTTTTGTTTTTTGGGAAGGGGATATTCGTGCATTTATTTATGTCTTATGTGGTCTTTTTTCAGCATTATCTGGAAAGCAATGAAAAGTACTATCTAATGGCTCACAGGTATGGATTCCATATGTTTTGCATTTCCTGGCATTTTGGACTGAGGGAAGGCTGGATTTCATGTGTTCAATGTTGGCCATTAGTTTATTAAATATTGATTATTATTTTGTCCTTCAGTTGTTCTTCTTCTTTATCCCTAAGAAGAATCTTGTGGTTGATTTATTTATTTTTACTTTTAGTATCCGTTTTTTGCTCTATTTTGTTGTCACTTGTTGGATACTACGAGGCATTTATATTGAAATTTTCTTCCTGCAGTATAAAAGAGAGCATAAATGAACAGCCAACTCTTCTTCAAGGTGGAAAGCTAAGAGAGTAAGTCTAAATTTACTAGTCCCTTCTTGGGTTTCTTTTGCCTTTTCTTTCTGTTCTTCTTGGAAGTTGTTAAACTTTGGAAAAGAAAAAGGTAAAAAAAAGAACAGTAGAATAGGAAATTGCAACTGGGTAAAGATTGCCCAAGACTAACAGACCTATATGCACACACCTGTGTGACTGGCTGCCACATTTGGCTCATCAAAAGATATGAGATAGGGCACCAAGATTCTCAGGGCTCATCTTCCCACTGCATGAGAGTCTCCGGGACCTGTAATTTTTGTGAAGAGCCTTCAATATTGCATGTGCCGAGTCATCTTCAACCATTATATTAATACTTAATTGTTGAGGTTACTAATATGCATAAATTTTTCGAATTCTAGAAAACATGAAGTCTTCCTTCTTGTTTCTTTTCTTCAATTCTTAAATTTTTTTATAGCAGGTATTAGTTATAGAGACAGCTCTAACATTATATTTTGATATATATGGTGTTTGCTCGTGATATTCAGGTACCAAATGAATGGTCTGAGATGGTTGGTCTCACTATACAATAATAACTTGAATGGGATTCTTGCAGATGAAATGGGGCTGGGAAAAACTGTCCAGGTATGAAGATATGAAATTGCAATGCTTGAGAAGAGACTTATGCTCTTTCCAGCTATAGGTTTCCTTTGTTAGAAGAAACATATGATTAGCTGCTTTTCCCCCCCCCCCCCTTTTTTGCAGGTAATTTCTCTTATTTGCTATCTAATGGAAACTAAAAATGACAGAGGACCATTTTTGGTAGTAGTCCCATCTTCCGTTTTACCAGGGTGGGAGTCTGAAATTAGCTTCTGGGCCCCTGGCATAAACAAAATATCATATGCTGGTCCTCCTGATGAAAGGCGTAGATTATTCAAGTATGATACTAAAGTCATCTTTTTTTCCTTTTTCCTTCTTTCCTTTTTCTACTTACTCAAAAGATGGCTCAAAACTGTACTTTGTTTCTGCAGAGAGAGGATAGTTCACCTGAAATTCAATGTACTTTTGACAACATATGAATACTTGATGAATAAGCATGATCGACCGAAATTAAGTAAAATTAATTGGCATTATATTATAATTGATGAGGGCCATCGGATAAAAAATGCATCTTGCAAGTTGAACTCAGACTTGAAGCATTATCAAAGTTCTCATCGGTTGCTGTTGACTGGAACGCCTTTGCAGGTTAAGACGCAAATCCTTTCTTTAGTTGTTCTTATCAAGTTCCATGCTGTTTACTCTTACATTTTATTTTTTCCAACTTTAGGTTTCGCCCATGACAAGGGATTTTCCTTCTTTTATGTCAATAATTGCTGGTGTTTCTGCTCATACTCTTCCTATGATCTTATTGTTTTTGTCTTTGCTTGTTCAAATCCTTCGCAATGTGTCTTTTTATGCTATTTCATTTGACATCACTCTCTTTTCTGAACCTTGTAGATGAACAATGGATTTTGTTTGCTGTCTATTAACTATGATTGTAACTGTCTGGTCATTTGTATAGAACAATCTTGAAGAGCTATGGGCTCTACTTAACTTCTTGCTACCAAACATTTTCAACTCATCAGAGGATTTCTCCCAGTGGTTCAACAAACCATTCGAGAGTGGTGTTGATAGTTCACCTGATGAAGTAAGTCTTGAACTTCTTTTGCTTGTGCAGTATATGTTGTTCACTGTTGTATACAGTTAAAAAAGGTTCTTATATTTCTATCATATTATGGATGGCTGTAATTGAATAGGCTTTACTGTCTGAGGAGGAGAATCTTTTGATCATAAATCGTCTTCACCAAGTTCTTCGACCTTTTGTACTTAGGAGACTGAAACATAAGGTAATATGTATTTTTTGGCCCGTGTTTCATGTATATATTTCTGAAACGTTTTCTTCTCGATAAAATGCTTCTGGAATGTTTACGCTTTATATGAATATTTTGTAGTATTCTTGATTACTGACTTTGAGATGGTGTTATATATATTACTCTGTGTACATGTTTTTCATTTAGTCTTGGTTTTATGCTTTATAGTAAAGTATCCGGCAATCCTTTTTTTTTTTAGCTGCCTGTCAAAATATTATTTGTAATATGTAGAGCATGGTCCTATTTTCTCTACTAGTGGAGAAGTTGGATTAAGTTATCTATTATATGGTTATGATGTTTTGTTCTCTCAGAAACTTTGGCAGCTATCAACTTGAGACGAGCTGTACTTAAAAATCAATGCACCAAAGTGGTTACTTATTTTGTTTTATGGGAGGAGTTAATGTTTGATAGTAAAGAAAGAAATGTTTTTCTTGGATCATTTAATGCTTTTTCCACTCATTGTTTTGTTTGTTTTCTATTTTTTATTATATGCATCACTTTTCCAGATAAGCATAGGTTTTGGACTTGTAAATCATGGCCCCTCTTGGACCTAACATTTCTTATGCTTTTGCAGTTGACTAGTAATCAGTTGCTTATTCCTAAACTTGATGTTAGGACTTGTAAATCCCCTCTTGGATCTAGCACTGCTTATGCTTTTGCAGTTGACTATTAATCAGTTGCTTATACCTGTGTCTTGAGATTTGGTTCGGGCTTGTTATATCCTTATCTAATAATACAGCTAGAAGTTTGGATGTCAAATTTCAGAAGTTTCTATCTAATATCTTTCCTCTATGGTGATTCTCAATTGTTGCTTGGAAAAGGATCTTCTCTTGCAACTAGCATATTCTTGCAAAGGTGATGTTGAGAATTCCAGTGTGTCACATGATCATGCCAGTGGGTTGCAGTTCTCATAAATAAAAACCATGTCGCGAATTCATAGTTGTTGTCTTTTACAGCTGTTGTTATAATGAGCATCCCACTTCTAACTCCATCCCATTGAACTGGCATGAATGCTATGAGCAATGACTGAATTTGTAAGAGAAAACAATACATAAAAGGCCAGAATTTTGTACATTTCTTGACACCCGTTTCACCAACATTTGATGGATGCAGCTTGAAACAAAGGTCTTGTCTTTGAGTTTTTTAGTCTGACACTTACATTTTCCAAATCAGCAATATTTTCTTCTGTTTTGGAGTTTTAAAGGTTGAATCACACCATAGTTGTCAATTCTGTCCTGGCCAACTCCAAAATAATTAAATTCAATATGGTAAAACTACTTCAAATAGCTAAAATTGAACAACGGAAAGGTTGGATCTCACCAAATGTTACAGAGATATGAGAGATGATGAATTCCATGCTAAAAGTTTGCCAAAATCAATGAAAACAGAAGGGTTGTGGTCCTATTGGCATAACAAACAGTCTATTAGCCATTTCCTAGTAAGAAATCCAAGTAGTGAAGAGCTTGCAAGTTGTCTTCTCCACTGTTTGTGACCATATAGTTGCAGACATGAGAGAGACGATGAAAACCCAGCCATAAACTTTACCAAATCAACCAGCAAGAGGAGTTTTGGTTATACTGGCATAACAAACACTCCATTAACTATCCACCCCAGAAAAATTGAGGTTTTGAAGAGTTTCCAAGTTGACTTCTCCATTTTGCCTTAAGAGGATGAAAACCTGCTGAAAACTTCATCAAATCAACTTAGTTAGAGATGCATTTTGTTCACTTTGGCAAGATTAACAGTCTTTAGCATTTTCTTCTGCAAAAAATCTATCTTCATGGAGCTTCTGGGTCGATTTCTTCATGTGGCTGTTGATCTAAGGTTTGTTTTTGCCTTTTAAGAGAAAATGGTTGAAAGTAGCTGTTTTGGTAGGAAAACTAGGAATTGACCACTATGCCCATGAAACAAACCGTGTATTGGTTTTGGTAGAGGTTAATTTAGGAAAAATAAAAAAACTAATGCAAAATCTGCATTTGTCATAATAAAAAGGGCAGCCCCGGTGCACAAAGCTCCTGCATATGCGGGGTCCGGGGAAGTTTTGGACCACAAAGGTCAATAGTATGCATTTGTCATAATATCAGAACAAAATGGAGTTACCAGCCGTACGAATGATATCAACTTTTATGACCACTATCAGTCGTTATTGCCTGGTATTTGGCCAGGACCGATTTTGCCCAGTTTCTGTACTGGTTTTGGGCCCGAAACCAGAAATACTGGTACCGGTCGGGAGGGTACTGGTATTGACAACTAACGTAAAGATCCTATTTAATAAGGTTTGACGAGTCAACAAAGAAACCTACCTGCCTAAGTTTAAAAGACAATAGCATCTTTTTGGACTGATCATTGTTTACACCAAAAATTTGCAATGTTTATATTTGTAAGGTGCATCTCTTAGTAGTTTTATATCTTTGGTTTCTACACTGTTTGTTAAAGTTATTGTTTAATTGCATTATTTTTTTTTCTTACTTTCCACTTCTCTTATAGGTTGAGAATGAACTGCCTGAGAAGATTGAGAGGCTTATTAGGTGCGAAGCTTCTGCTTACCAAAAGCTTTTGACAAAGAGGGTGGAGGATAATCTTGGTTCCATTGGAAATTCAAAGGTAATCTTTTACGTTTAAGTTTGTGATTTTCTAGTTTCTTATGAATTACGATTTGATGACTTTGTTAGTTTGTGAGTGCTTTTGTGATTTATGGAATCCTGCTGAGGTCAATATCCTTAATCATTACTCTGTTATTAGGGTCGCTCAGTGCATAACACTGTGATGGAACTACGCAATATATGCAATCACCCATATCTTAGCATGCTACACACTGAGGAGGCATGTTCTCTTGCCACTTTCTCATTACATTTCTGATTGGGGGTGGATCTCCTATTTATTTGTTTCAGTGCTGATTGCTCTTCCCCCTGTAGGTCAATGGTTTAGTACCAAAACATTATCTGCCACCAATCGTGAGACTCTGTGGGAAGCTAGAGATGTTGGACCGTTTATTGCCCAAGCTAAAAGCAACTGATCATCGGGTATGTGACAGCCTTAGTTATGTTTCTCAGTTCTCACCATGTCAAACTTGACATAAGACGGTCCTTTATGCACTGAAGTTGGTGAAGATATGCTTTCCAATCAAGTTCTGGTTTCAGCAACCCCAGTTGCTTGAGGGTTCTTTCTGTGAGGAGTGTTGTAATTGAGTTTATTTTCGAATTGTTCCTCATTAAGCTCTCTCTCTGTCTCTCTCTCTTACTCACTCGCTGTGTGTGTACACACACACACACACACACACACACACACACACACACACACATCTTCCTTTATCTAATGAATGAATAATGCTATCCTTTTTATTTTTTATTTTAAATATCATTGTTCCTATTAGTATTTAAATAATTGGTTCTCATGCCATTTTAAAAGTTAATGTGCTTCATCTACAACCTCTACCAAAATTAAGGTTTAGTTCAATTGTTGTTAGGCATTCGAGACATAGAAGTGTGTTTGAGAACCTCACGGCCATAGTTACAAAAAACTCAGTTTTTTCAAATTTTTTTTTTTTAAATTGCGTATTTTTCACATGTTGTATCAAACTTTATAGACCCATCTTTTTTCAATAAAACTTCTCTTTTTGGAGACCTTTCCATTTTTTTTTGGTTTAAAACCCGTCTTTTTGGGAAAAAATTCCAAAATTTACTACTTTTTTTATAACATTTTATTTTGAAATTTTTTCCAATATTTCAATCCTAAGCTTCAAATTTGCCTATAATAATATAATTCTTATCTAGGTTAGTGATGTTTCATTTTCGCTATAATAATATAACTTTATGCCTAAGTAGTTGTTGATTGGGCTGCTATTATTTTCTTTTCTTTTAGTATTTATAATTTAAATATTTTCCATCTTTTTCCTGGCCTTCTCCCAAATTCTTTGTAACTTTCCCCCTTGCTGTCTTTTTCCTGACTGCTCCTTTCAATTTAACTTTTCAAAACTTTGGTTGTGTGTATATTACATATGACATTTTTAACAGGTCAATAATCCAGAGTTGCTGCTACTTAGAAGGTTTTCCATTTTTTTTTCCAAAGTAAGCTCAATTTTGTTAGCACTAGCACATTCAAGCTGATTTCTCTGGAAACGTGCTTCATAACCTTATCTCCATTATGAAAGAATTGCCTATTCTAGTTGGCTTCATATATCAAATGAACCCCTATTAAAAGAGCTTATCATGACAACCAAAGGTGGGTGGAAGTTCAATTTCCTTTTCCTTTTACCTTTACACTCCACTCCTCAATGAAAACCTTAATTTTCTCAGTTAGGTCTTAAGATTACACTCTATGGACCCTGTCTCACGAGCTCTTAGGTAGTCTACTCTCCAGTGTCAACACTTATTCCCCAAGTGAAGAAGCTTCATGCTAGAGGACCCAGTTTAATCCAAAACTCTAATACCTGATACAACCAAATCAGCAGAAACTTTGACCTTCCTTTGAGATGAATTTATGCTATTCCAACTGTATGTTACTTACATTGTCAAGAAGTTACAGATTAAATTCTTACATCTAAGTGGAAAAAGTCATGTTTTTTTCCTTTATTTGAAAGAATAAAAACTACAAATATCCTATTGTTTTGAATTCTTATTTTCCAGAATGCCTTGGAGTTTATGCCTTGATTACCAGAAGATGGCTGGATTCTCCAGTGTCTTTCCAACATGTTACTGTCAAAACTGACAATTTTGTGCAGAGAGAAGGTTGTCTAAAGTAATCAAGTTTAACTGGCTTTTATTATCCAGGCATTACATATTGTATCTTTCACTCTTAAGTGGGCAGGAAACATGTGGTGACTTGTTAATTGATCTAGATAAATCTTTGGTTACTTCCTTGCACTTACCTCTGATCTATTTTCTGTTATGAAAAGACAATAGAAATCCATTCCTGATAACAAGATAAAACTTCAAAGTGCTTCAATTGACCCAGCCTGATTGATTGTGGTAGTATGCCTGGCCGTGGATTTAAAGTCTTCATTTAATTGTTTTTGTTACTGCTTTGAGTGTTTTCTTCATCAACTAGTACTTATTTTCATTTGCAGATATCAGTCTGTTTCTGGATTAGTAGGTATCATATGTTTCTGTTTTGCATGCAACTGTGAATGTTAAAACCACAAAGATCCAATGTAGTTACAGTGATGCTACTACATGCGTTACTCCTTTCTTTTCTAAAATGACAAGGAGTATATTTAACAGGAGAGTAGAAAAAGATTGTTTGTATATTCCTGTTGTCTTGCCAAGCAGCTATTCTCATGTCTTCTTCTGAATTGTTGGCCAATCATTGGTTTCCTCTGGAACGACTGATATGGTGTTAGTTTCTGCTAGTTCTTTCTAAAAGTTGGAGGACCATTTGGATCAGTTCTTTTCCTTAACTTCTGGTTATCAGCCCTTCTAATCCTTCATGCTTTCAAAAAATAACCAGCTTTACCTGGGAATGATGATGCTCCAGGTTCTTTTTTTTTCCACGATGACTAGACTACTTGATATTATGGAGGATTACCTTACCTGGAAACGTTACAAGTACCTTCGATTGGATGGACACACTTCAGGAGGTGATCGTGGGGCTCTTATTGAGGAATTCAACCGCCCAGATTCTCCGGCTTTTATTTTCCTGCTCAGGTAATGGTTATTAGTTGTTTGTTGCTGCTGGACTTAAAGAGGGCTTCAGGCATCTAAAGTATTGATTTATGGGCAGATTTTAAGTGCAATATAAAATATTAACATGAATTATTTTTATATATATTTAACTTTTTTGCTTGTGTTTGTAGCCTTCGGGCTGGAGGTGTTGGAGTGAATCTTCAAGCTGCTGATACAGTCATCATATTTGACACTGATTGGAATCCACAGGCAATATTTACAAAAGATTTTTTCCTTTTAAAGTGTCAATGCAGTTGACATACATTTCTGTCCATTCTAAAACTTTACCTGATGTCATCAGGTTGACCTGCAAGCACAGGCAAGAGCTCACAGGATTGGCCAAAAGAAGGATGTACTTGTTTTGCGATTTGAAACGGTGATATTTTCCTCCTCCTTCAAGGACATTAGCTGGTTTTTCAGAATATTATTTTTTGTGGCAATTATCTGCTCCTTGTTTAGGTTCTCTTATCTATGTTGGTTTTCGGCTGTATTCCTCTTCCCTTTCCCCACATTTGGTTAATTTTCTTCTTTTTATTCCCTTTGCTAGAGACACTACCCTGTGCTTTTATGCCCTTTCCTGTAGCAGTACACTAGTTCTTACTGGAAAATGCCGTGAATCACCTACATAGTAAATTTTAGAACAAATGACTAGTTTGGGGGTGTACTGTATTCTGGGAGCAATTTGCATGTAAGCTTTCAAGCTAGGGAAGATTTGATTTCATAGTTCATTTGAGTCCAACCAAAATCCATTTAGATTGCATGTCAAACTAGTCCTAAGAGTCAGCTCTTTGTGAACTGCGAAGTATCCATATAACATAAATTTACTAAGATTGTGGAAGTTGAAACTTCAATACACTCTAGAACTTTTGGTCTACATTTATGAGGAAGTACAGAAGTTTAAGTGCAAGATAGTTCAAAGAAGTGAAAGAATATTATCCTCGGTTAGTTGCCTATTGGTTCAAAACTCTGTGGATAGTTAGTTGTATGCTAGCCCTTTGCAATTTGTACTTGAATAACTGTTTATATATGTGCTTGTTCAGTTAATTAATGGCTGTTTCATTCCTTGTAAAATAAAATTCTATGAGAGTGAGAATGCAATTGGTGAGGCTGCTGAGAAGCATAATGATTGAGAGATTTAGTAGATTCACCGGTGCAGGAAAATGAAAATTTATTTTTCGCATGTTTTTAAGGTTGCTGGAGTAGCTGATTCATTGGTTGAACCTAGGGCTGGAAAATGTGTACCTTCGCAGGAGCACTCTCTGCTTGTCATAGTTTATGTTTGCTGTTTCCTTTTGCATCATTTAGTATCTACTTCCAATGAAAATGGTTTTGTCAGCTGTCTCACTCTCTGTTGCTTTCATGTAAGAGTGTTAATTTTCTTTTCTTGCATAAATGTGGCTTACTGTTATTTATGTTGGAATAGTTTTTTCAACCTACATTTGACCCACCCTATGCATTCAGTTCTTGCCTCCTTGGGTTGATAAAAGGTTCTAGTCTGAAACTACCAAGGCAACTGCAACACTTTTGGGACATTAATGCGACATAAATGAATGAACCCCAAATTTGAATTACATATGGTATTCCAGTGATTATAATTCACTGCATTTTATTGTCAGTTGATGAATCTTACCTCCGGGGTCAATTGGTGGCTCTCTCATTTTTTCTTTCCATGCATGAAACAGTTATTTCATCCAGGAATATCTGTTTATTCACAATAAGTACTGTAAACTTCCAGAACTATTAGTCCAGTGAGATCTGTGTTTTTCCAGCTTAAATTCTAATCTTCTTTTAATCCGTGTCTTGACAAGTACAAATTTGTTTCCTGTGAATGTTTTATTATTAGAAACATGATTTACAAACTTGTTTGGAAGTTTTACATTCTGTTGTGGCAATCAGGTCCGAACTGTGGAAGAACAAGTACGAGCTGCAGCTGAGCACAAGCTTGGAGTGGCTAATCAGAGTATTACTGCTGGGTTTTTTGACAACAATACAAGGTGGGGTAGGATTTGTTCTGTCTGAAAATGTTATCTCTAGAACCTTGTATTGTTTGAATGTCTAATGTTTTGGTTTTAAGGTGCTTCCATTTGTTATCTATTATTGCTGAAAGATTTGCATTTTAATTCTACCAGTGCGGAAGATCGGAGGGAATACTTGGAATCCCTTCTTAGAGAATGTAAGAAAGAAGAAACAGCTCTGGTTTTAGATGATGATGCCCTCAATGATCTCATAGCTCGCAGGTAAATTTTATTTAGCATTCTGATTTTCTCTGTATTTCACAGTGCTGCTTTAAACTGATTCCAACATTTGTGTCAGTGTGATGCTGAAACAATATATGTTAAGCCCCGTGATTGAAGCTTCAAAAAGTTGTTTCTTAGTGGCATATTAGTTCAAATTATTGTAACAGACTATTTTTCTTATTTTTCTCCTTATGTTGTAACAATTCTGGAATGCTATTTTCCTTTCCCTATTTTCAGTGAGTCAGAGATTGACATTTTTGAATCAGTTGACAAACAAAGGCGTGAAGAGGAGATGGTCAGTGTAGATTGAATCTCTTCTTTTTGTTATGGTTGTGATTTCTTACTGCCTTGGCTTTAAGTTTATGCCATTCTTATGACTTGTCTGCTGACCAAATTATAGGCAGCATGGCAGAAGTTGCAACAAGGACGGGCTAAGGAAGTTTCAGAGTTTCAACCACTCATCCCTTCCCGTCTTGTAACTGATGAAGACTTGAAGCCATTCTGTAAAGCCATGCAGATTTATGAAGCATCTAATGCAGGAGTAAAGCGTAAGACAGAGTACCTTGGAGGGCTTGATACCCAACAATATGGAAGGGGTAAACGGGCAAGAGAGGTTAGTTGATAATTTCACTTATACACACGGTCATGTGGCACATGGAAACAACCATGTTGTCTTAAAATAGGTGAACATGACTCTGTTATGTGATGGTCTGTCTATTAAAGTCCAATATGATACAGAGCCATCTTGTCTGCTACTGAAGGGTTTCCATTTTTTTTCTGAAGGTTCGCTCATATGAAGATCAATGGACAGAAGAAGAATTTGAAAAGCTTTGTCAGGCTGATATGCCTGATTTACTGAAACCCAAAGAGATGGGTAAAATTTCAAGCACTACAAATGATAATGGTGTTTCTAAGGTGGGTGCTGCAGAAGAAGTGATGCTACTGCCTAAAGAACCAGAACTTCCAGCAAATGAACCAGAACTACCGGTTAAGGATCTCCCAACGCCATTCAAAGAGCAATCTCCAATTTCCAACGAGCCACAGCCTCCAGCAAAAAGAGGACGAGGTAGACCAAAGACAGCAAAGACAGATGACTCTCCATCTCAAGTGGTTATGGTACCATCTGAAACTGTCAAGCAACTTGAAGTGGGGCCTCATGGAGAAACTCATCCTGCTGCCACTGCCACTGCCGCTGATTCCCCTCTCATGAAGGGACTCAATGGAAGCCTACAGCATGCTCCTGGTTCTATAACCACTCCTGGCCCTGCTACGTCCTCTCATGGCAGGGGACAAAGTCGAATGCCACAAAATGCGCTTGACAAACCACGAAGGAGGACAAAGAAACAAAATTCTGACACTGCTGTTGCTCCACAGGATACTCTGGTCTCAAGGCCTGCAGATGAGAAGAGCATGACATCAGATAAATCTCCAACAACTGTCTCTGCCCAGGATAGGCAACAGTTAACTAGACGATTGGCAACTTCAGATGCTCCTGCAGTAATAAAGGTTAATCCAATTTCAGGGCTACAAAAAGTAGTTGATGTGGCTGTACTCGGTGCCTCAAGTGCCTCTCTCGTTCAAGAGAAACATAAAAGCATCTTATCTGTCCCGGACAAAAAGGATGCAGGAAAGAGGGCTTCAGTCTCTGAAGCTAAAACTACCTCATTTCAGACCAAATCAACAACTGACACAGTTGGCACAAATGTATTAGAACCGAAAAAGCGTGATAGTGCCATGACCAGTTTGAGTCATGCTGGGCAGGAGCAGAAGTTTGGCCAATCTTCAACTTCCATGTCTCCACTTGCACAAGATTTGATAGAGAGGAGAAACCTTCGAATGAGTTCTTCTCAAGTACCATCTGACAGGAAACAAAATCCAACTGAAGAATGTGGAGATTCTTCTGCTCAGAGTAAACAGAGACTGGGAGTTGGTTCTGATGCGCCGGTGCCAGAACCTCCCAATAGTTTCTCAGCCCATAAGACACCACATGTGGAATTTCTCAGAGTCAAATCTGTCGGCACTGTTCAACACCAAGACAGTGTCTTTCTTGCCGCACCACAATTGAGTGTCCAAGACTCCGGGAAAGAACCGTTGCAGATGTCCTCTCATAGGGCACCTGTTCAGAAACGAAATCCAACCAAAAATTCAGCAAATTCCTCTGTTCAAAATACCCAAAAAGCAGTGATTAGCTCTGATGTCCAGAAACAAATTCAAAAGCCTGAGTATTCTTCCCAGAACACTCAGAAAGACTTGCTTGTTTCTGATGCCTCAAGAACAGGGCATCCCAGTAGTTTGTTGGGTAACAAGACACCTGTTGAATGTCACAGGTTATCTGTTGAAGTTGTTCCAAGCCAAGACAATCTTCCTGTTGCAATACCTATTGCAATCTTGCAAAATGTGAAAAAAGATACATTACCTACTGCCACACCTTCCTCCAGAAGGAAATCTTCTGCACAGAAAAACAGGAGCAAGGTACCTGCCACAGCTAAACAAGGATCTGAAAGGAGGGTTCCTGCTCCCAATAATTTAAATTCTGCTTCTCAAACAAAAATTGTAGGCATCTCTGAGTCAGCTGTATCAGAAGTTCATACTAACATGCTGGGTGCAAAGGAGCCAGATGGCAATGATGCTGCTGCAAGATTAACAGTGGAGAGACAGGGGAATGATGCTAAACAACCAAAAGTTTTTCAGTCTGAGCAATCTGGTAATTTGGTAGAAGGAACTTCAAAGCTTATCCCTGGTGATGTAATGTCTGAGGCGAAGCTGAAATCAGCTAAGAAAGCAGAATCCTCCTTGCAAAGAAACAAACAGTCAGGTATACAGGCGAACATGGAGAATGCTGCCAGTTTAAGTAACAAGGAATCTGCACGTAAGGAAGTTAAATGTGTGGAGCACGTTGAAGTTGGTACTGAAAGTTACCTCATGAAAACACAACACTTGCAATATCAGGAAACAGAGGATAAAGGTTTCCCAATTACAGTTGGATTATCCCAACCATCTATAAATCTGCCATCTTCCAGAAATGCACAAGTGGCTGGTGTAGATGATGGTACTGTGTTGATGTCTTTGGATCCATGCTTACCAGAAACTGGGAAAATTAAGGTTTCAGACGATGTGCTTTCTGTTGGGAATAAAGATGGTGCTTTGCATGTTACACTGGATAGGAGTGTGAACCTCAGTAAAAAAACTGCAACAGAGCAACATTTAAAGGCTGAAAAGCAACCATTATCGGAAACAATGTCACCACTATTTGATCTGAAAAGTGAAAAACAGGAAACTCTGACTCTGACAAAGGAAGGCACACCACCATGTAGGACAAATAACTCTCAACTTTCTAAGGATGGAAGTGCTCCACATGAGGTTCTAGAAATAGATTCTAGAAGGGATGCAGAAATGGGAGATGCTGGGATGGTAAACTCTATTCAAGTGGTTCCTATGCCCAACACTACTTGCATTCCAGGAGTTGTTGTGGAGGAAAAAGTTGAGGCTGGTTCATCTGAACCCAGCCATACTGTTGGTGCTGATGGAATCAGCACAGATCAGAAGCAACATAAGCCTGATGACTTGGATCAAAATATCGTTCCTGGTGTTAGAGGAGCAGAAGATGCTTCGTGTGAGAAAGTAGTCTTACTGGAAGCCAAACCCCCCAAAAGTAGTGATGATGCTGGAAACCCAACTGGCTCAAGTAACCTCCAGAAATTGCTTATTGGAGGATGTGTGGAGCCTGGCTGTTCTGTTCTTACTGCTGCACGAGGGCAAGATGCTTCCTTGGGAATATCAGTATCTTATGATAAGGTAAAAAGAACAGCAGCAGATAATTCTTGTCTCAGCATATCCAATGTGCAGATAAGTTCACCTTATATGTCAGCTGCTATGATCCCAGAGTTGTCAGGGGTTGATGCTGAAAAGAATCTCCATTGTGGTTCTGAAGAATATCTTCCCAAATCCTCTCCAAATGTCATACACACTTGTCCTACAGAAGCTGCTGAACATAATGGTAGCCAAGCTGCATCTATTGTGGCAGACGATGCTTTCACTGGAACTCGTTGCCCAGTGAATATTGTTGTTGGGGATGTGCCTGCTCCTAAAACTTTGTCCGGGAACCTTGTCGAAGTTAATACTGATGAGCCAACTGAAAGTCAGTGTGTTTTGGAGATAAAGTCAGCTGAACTGGTGGTTAAGGAGGACCATGATAACTCTAGCAGCAGCCCTGCTGAGAAGGATAAAAGTGTAATTCCTCCAGAAGTTGGAAATATTTATGTCTTAAGTTCCTTTGAATCTATTGCTTCTCTAGCAGAATATAATGGTGCTGAGCTAGATCAAGGTGTATTAGTCCAGAGTACGACAGAATTTGCATTAAGCAAAGAAAATGTGGGAAAGACTGAATTTGCACCGAATGCGAAGTATACTGATCTTGCTGTTGATAAAGTCACAAGTGCAGATGCAGCTCTCACCTGCATATTTTCTGAGAATTCTGAGAAGGTTTCTGGGTATTGTCAAACTGAAGAAGTGGGTAGTTCTAAAGTTGCCTCAGTTGTACCTTTATCTGGCCAGACCCACCATCCTGATTCTGTTCACATGGTTGCTGAAGTTACTAATTGTGTGGATTCTAATTCTATGAGTACAGAGAAGTTAGATGATTCTACCAAAGCAAGTCAAATTTCTCATAATATTGATGTGGAGATGGAAGGTCAATCTACTGGGTTACGTCGAAATGAAGGTCCAGATGTTCCTGGTATTGTTTTGGAAGCAGCTTCCTCTTGTCAAGAAGCCAAAGTGGATGATGGTTCCTCAGATGCTAATTGTGTTGATCTCAGGAAAATTAGTTCAGTATCTTTCACTGATGCGGAGAAAGCTGATAGCACAACAAATGTATCATGTGATAGTCCTACTTTACTTGGTCCAGCTCAGAAAACTGAAGGTAATGCCTATCATCAGCCGTCAGAAGCTGCATGTCAGGATCCAGATATTTGTGTTTCAGGATCTGTGGCTGCCGAATCTTGTGAGGCAGACGCTCTTGCAGAAAATTGTTCTGTGCCACAACCTGCTGTATCTGTAGGGTGTAACAGAACAATTGCTGACAATTGCTGTAAGGAAGTTAATACTGAAGTGCAACCATCTACGGGTGAAAGTTTTACGTACTCTGAAGAGAATCAAGCTCGAGAAATGCCGAATCTTAAAGAAGTAAACCCAGCTGAAACTAAGACATCTATTGAGGAGCAAGCTGGTGAACCCTGCAGGGATAAGGATAGCTATAGTCAGAACTGTGGCAAAGAAACTAACACATCTAATTGTGTGGGTTCTACTTCTATGACTACAGAGAAGTTAGATGATTCTAACGAAGCAAGTCAAATTTCTCATAATATTGATGTGGAGATATGTCGAAATGAAGGTCCAGATGTTCCTGGCATTGCTTTGGAAACAGCTTCCTCTGGTCAAGAAGCCAAAGTGGATGATGGTTCCTCAGATGCTAATTGTGTTGATCTCAGGAAAATTAGTTCAGTAACTTTCACTGATGCGGAGAAAGTTGACAGCACAACAAATGTTTCATGTGATAGTCCTACTTTACTTGGTCCAGCTCAGAAAACTGAAGGTGATGCTCATCGTCAGCCGTCAGAAGCTGCATGTCTTAGGAGCCAGGATCCAGATATTTGTGTTTCAGGATCTGTGGCTGCCGAATCTTGTGAGGAAGACCCTCTTGCTGAAGATTGTTCTGTGCCACAGCCTGCTGTATCCGTAGGGTGTAGCAGAACAAGTGCTGACAATTGCTGTAAGGAAGTTAATACAGAAGTGCAAACATCTGCGGGTGAAAGTTTTACGTACTCCGAAGAGAATCAAGCTCGAGAAATGCTGAATCATAAAGAAGTAAACCCGGTCAAAACTAAGACATCTATTGAGGAAGCTGCTGAACCCTGCAGGGATAAGGATGGCTATCGTCAGAACTGTGATAAAGAAACTAAGACATCTATTTGTGTGGATTCTACTTCTATGAGCACGGAGAAGTTAGATGATTCTAATGAAGCAAGTCAAATTTCTCATAATATTGAAGTGGAGATGGAAGGTCAATCTACTGGGTTATGTCGAAATGAAGGTCCAGATGTTCCTGGTATTGCTTTGGAAGCAGCTTCCTCTTGTCAAGAGGTCAAAATGGGTGATGGTTCCTCAGATGGTAAATCTGTTGATCTCAGGAAAATTAGTTCAGTGTCTTTCACTGATGCAGAGAAAGCGGACAGCACAACAAATATGTCATGTGGTAGTCCTACTTTACTTGGTCCAGCTCAGAAGACTGAAGTTGATGCTCATCATCAGCCATCAGAAGCTGCATGTCTTTGGAGTCAGGATCCAGATATTTGTGTTTCAGGAGCTGTGGCTGCCGAATCTTGTGAGGCAGACCCTGTTGCAGAAGATTGTTTTGTGCCACAACCTGCTGTGTCTGTAGGGTGCAACAGTACAAGTGCTGACAATTGCTGTAAGGAAGTTAATACAGAAGTGCAAACATCTGCGGGTGAAAGTTTTACCTACTCCGAAGAGAATCAAGCTCGAGAAATGCTGAATCATAAAGAAGTAAACCCGGTCAAAACTAAGACATCTATTGAGGAGGAAGCTGCTGAACCCTGCAGGGATAAGGATGGCTTTCGTCAGAACTGTGATAAAGAAACTAAGACATCTATTTGTGTGGATTCTACTTCTATGAGCACGGAGAAGTTAGATGATTCTAATGAAGCAAGTCAAATTTCTCATAATATTGAAGTGGAGATGGAAGGTCAATCTACTGGGTTATGTCCAAATGAAGGTGCAGATGTTCCTGGTATTGCTTTGGAAGCAGCTTCCTCTTGTCAAGAAGTCAAAGTGGATGATGGTTCCTCAGATGGTAAATCTGTTGATCTCAGGAAAATTAGTTCAGTATCTTTCACTGATGCAGAGAAAGCTGACAGCACAACAAATATGTCATGTGATAGTCCTACTTTACTTGGTCCAGCTCAGAAAACTGAAGTTGATGCTCATCATCAGCCATCAGAAGCTGCATGTCTTAGGAGTCAGGATCAAGATATTTGTTCTCCAGGAGCTGTGGCTGCCGAATCTTGTGAGGCAGACCCTCTTGCAAAAGATTATTTTGTGCCACAACCTGCTGTATCTGTAGGGTGTAACAGAACAAGTGCTGACAATTGCTGTAAGGAAGCTAATACAGAAGTGCAAACATGTGTGGGTGAAAGTTTTACCCACTCTGAAGAGAATCAAGCTCGAGAAATGCTGAATCATAAAGTAGTAAACCCAGCTGAAACTAAGGCATATATTGAGGAGCAAGCTGCTGAACCCTGCAGGGATAAGGATAGCTATGGTCAGAACTGTGGCAAAGAAATAGACCCAGCAGAAACTGGAACATCATCTCAAGAGGAAATGGTTGTCGATTCTGAAGGGGACCAAGCTCCAGACTTACTGAATATTTTGAACACTGATAAGGATACTGGTGGCGAGAATCTCAGTAAAGAAATAAGCTTGGAAGAAACGAAAGTGTCTCCTGAGAAAACTACTGTCTGCTCTGAAGAGGATCAAGCCCCGGAAATGTTGAATTGTTCTAGCATTGTTAAGAATGATTCTTGTGGGAATTCCAGTGAAAAGAACTTGGTGGATGCTCAAAAATCTAATGGAACTGATGAATGTTCTGAAGAGGATCAAGCTCCAAGAGAGCAGGATGCTAGTAAGATGAATTTGGCGCATACGCAAATATGTGAATTAATTGGTTCTCATTGTGAACAAGATCAAGCTCCAAACAAACATGACACTAATGCGAATTCCAATGAAACAAACTTAGTGGATGCTCAGATAACTGGTGTAACTTTTGGTCATTCTGAACAGGATCAAGCACCAAGCGAACAGGATACTATTGATGGTGGTTGCAGGGAAAAGAGCATGGTAGATGCTCAAACTTCTGTTGCACATTTTGAACTTCAAGCTTCAATAGTACAGGATACCAGAGGTGGAAATTGCCCCAAAAAGGACTTCGGGGATTCACAAACATGTGAGGGAATTGATGTTTGTTATGAACAAGATGGAGCTCCCAATACAAGTGGCGGGAATTGCCATGAAAAGGACTTGGTGGCTGCTCAAACATTTGAGGAAACTGAAGCTCATTTTGCACAGGATCAAGCTCCAAAAGAAAAGGACAGTACTGGGGAGAATTGCAGTGGGAAGGACATGATGGATGTTCAAACATCAACAGAAACCATTGCGCCTTCTGAACAGGATCAGGCTCCAAATCAGCAGAATGCAAATGGTGGGAATTGCAGTGAACTGAATTTGGTGGATGATCAAACATCTGAGACGACTGCTGATTCTGATAAGGATCAAGTGAAGGAACCGAATCTTTCTAACACCGTTGAGGATGTCTCTGCTGAAATTTGCAGAAATGAAGAAAAACTAGCGGATGGTCAAGTACCTAGTGAGAAAATTGTTGCAAATTCTGAACAGCTTCAAGGTCCAGAAACAATTAATGTTTCTGGCATTCATGAGGATGATGCAGGGAATCTTGCTTTGGTTGTTTCTGAAGAAAATGAAACGTTGGCCACAAATGTAAACACATCTTCATCTCCCTCGAGAGCGGAGCAGAAAGATTCTATAGAGTCTACTGTGGCAGAGAGAGACTAAACAAGCCGAGTAACAGCTGTTGCATATGACGAAGATTTGTGCTCCAGGACTGGCAACAGATATTCAGTCTGCATTGCAGCCCGAGCTTTGGCTGTATCAACTAGCAGTACTGATTGTGATTGCAGTCATTAACTTTAACTAGTGTCTATATGGAGGGCTGATCCGAATTTATTTGCGACCGGGCAAATTTTAACTGCTCATCACCCCGTAAGTACGATGGCCAATACGCATTTTTTGCTTCTGTAAATGGCTCAAACATCTTAATGGTGGGCATGTATAGAAACGTATCTATTCTTTCCCTTCATTTCTTGTTTCATTAGTGTTATTGAGGATGACTTTCGAACCGTACTCTATCTGTAAACGCCCGGGTTGCATATATTTTGAAGGTGATGCTATGGACGTTAATGATGCTGCAAGCCCGAGATTCTTGATTTATGTTGCTTGGGTGATCACGAAGATAAGCCATAAGGAGAAGCATGGGAGTGTGCTGGTCGGGTTCCATTGCACTTCAAGATCTAAAAAGGGTGGCCCCGGTGCATGAAGCTCCCACCTATGTGGGTTCTGGGGGAGGGCGGACCACAAGGGCCTGAAGTACAGAGTCTTACTTTGTGTTTTGCAAGAGGCTGTTTTCACGCCTTGAACCTGTGACCTCAAGGTCACCTGACGGCAACTTTTACCGTTGTGCCAAGGCCTTCTATTACACTTCAAAAATCTCTGAACTTAAAAGACTGTTATCTATGATTGACGCCCATCTACTCTGCGAGCGTTGTGCCAAGGCCTTCTATTACACTTCAAAAATCTCTGAACTTAAAAGACTGTTATCTATGATTGACGCCCATCTACTCTGCGAGCATTTAGGTGGGCGTCATACTAATAAAGTGTGCGTGTAATGCTCTAAACCTAACAGCTAAAACCTAGTCTTCCAGTTCCTGGGCCTTTGCTCAATAATCGATGAAACAGATGATATAATGGTCTATTGAGGGAATACATCTAGTCTAATACTATGTGAGCCTGAGATAGACTGAAACCCGCTGAGCCAGCTGCTCAGTGGCTTCTAGCATCTGGCTTTAAATTGTGAGTTGGGAAAACGCTTTGATCTGCACCTAGCATTTCAGGCCTTCAAAAAGCCATGATTCTATAAAGAGCCAAATTTTGCTAGGTCCGTGACTTAAAAAGTTCTTTACTAAGATGAGCGAGCCATAATAATCCTTGGACGGTGTGATTCAGCGGCATGGATGATGTTCATCAGGTTCTCAAGTCCTTCGTTAATGAGTGTACCTGTAATGGTCTGCATTAAGATCCCAGTGAAACGACCTGATACATGAATCCGGCCATCACCGTTAAAGGATATGCATATATTGTCAAGGGAAATAGAAATCACAGATCCGGCCCCAGACTATCATTATTTGTAGTATAGCAATTGGCTGATTTAACAAATACTTCTTCTTCTTTTTTAGTTGTTAGCATTTCAATGCTCATCACCATTATCAAGACCTTGTCCCGATTAGAGTTGGTCTTGTGAATCTTGTTCTTCCATTTCCCTCTATTAAGTATCATTGCTTCATTTAGTTTCAAAGTTTTTAAATCTTTTCTCACCACTTTTATATCCACGTTCTTTTCGGCCTTCTCCTTGCCCTTTAGAACCTTCAACTTACATGGCCTCACTCCTTCTAACTGATACCATTTTTGGTCATTGCTAGATGTGTTCAAACCATTTTCGTCTAATATCCTTCATCTTGTTAACTATTAGTGCTACTCCTAAGTTTTCTCTAACATTTTCATTCTTAATTCTATCTTTCTTGTCTTACCACTCATCTATATCAATATTCTCATTTTTTACTATACTCATCCAGTGATCATGATGTTCCTTAACTGCCCAACATTGATTGATAGAGCATGTTCGACCTTATAACTATCTTATATAATTTTTCTTTTAGTTTGGGTGGTATTTGTTGATTACACAAAACTCCAGATGTGCATCTCCATTTGTTTTAACTCGCTTGGATTCTCTGGATAACCTCCCTCTTAAGCTTTCTACTTTCATGAATTATCGATCATAAGTACTGAAAGTGGTCTTTTAGGAGGACTTTTTGGTTATCAATCTTTACTGGTGCTCCACTCTCACTCCTCTACTAGCTAAAATTGCATTTCATATACTCTGTCTTAGTTTGGCTGATTTTAAATCCTGTAGGTTTTATTGCTTATCGCTATAACTGTAGCCTCGTGTTTACTCCATCTCGTCTCATCAATTAAAAATATATCATCTAAAAATAACATGCACTATGGAATCTCCTCGTGCACATATTTTGTTAACTCATTTATAACCAACGTGAAAAGCTATGGGGTTAATGTCAATTCTTGGTGTAATCCTATAGTGATAGGAAAGTCATCAATTTCTCCCCTAGTGATCTTAACATTTGTTACTATTCTCTCATACATATTTTTAATTATGCCTTTATACTTTCGAAGAACCCCTTTCTCGCCCAACACCTTCCATATTAACTTTCAAGCTCTACTATAAGTTTTCCTCTTTTCTTTATATTTTTCTACTAATTGTCTTAGTAAGAAAATAGCTTTCATAGTAGACTTCTTAGGTATGAAGCCAAACTGGTTCACCGATACGTTTGTCTCATGGCATAGCCTCTTCTCAATCATTCTTTTTAAAAGTTTCGTAATATTATTCATAAGTTTGATCATGTGATTTAAAATTGAAAGACGCAATAGCTAATATCATCTAGTGTGTGACTTTTGGTTCAAACGTAAGCCAAAACAAGAGTGAACAACATTATTGGGTTAGATATCTTTGCAAAATCACACCTAAGATCATGAAAAGGGAGGAGTACACCTTCTTTTGTTTGAAAGAAGTACAAACCAAATTACTCAGTCTTAAATCAAATCCCTGACCAAAGGGAGGTTTCAAGTTGTCTAGACATTTGTTGGTGAGTACATTTTCTTTTTGTTGTTTTCGATTTTCCCTCGTTACAAGCGAAGAATTACAAATCATATCACTATGCTCACGTTTAAATCTAATTCCCTGCCCCAAAGAGAGTGGTGACTCAATACCACCCATGAAGCAAAGTTTAAATGGGCGCATCTTTTTCATTAAGCCTATATTTTAAAGAAGATTTTCGAATTTCATGCATCAAAAGGGGTATTTTTAGCAAGTCGCCAACTTTTACAACTTTTCCCTTGTTTTGTTCTTTCTATGCTAGCATTTATTACTCTGTCCTCGCCTAACTTTCCTTTTCTTTAATAGTTACAATGGTTTAACCAGTAAAGAGTTTAAACTGCCCCTAACACTGTCATTTTTGGTAGATTCAGGATTGATTTTTTTGTCTTTTTAATTCTTTTTTAATTGTCATGTATCATTTCAAAGTTCAAACTGTCCTACTATATAACCATATCTACTAAAGATGCCATGAACCAAATCCTTCCTCTTTTAAGGAGAAAACAGGCCTTCCATGTACAGTCTATTTATTTTTCTTTACTTTAAATTCAATCTTTTTTTCCTGGTCTACATTCTAAAAGGCTACAAATTACAAATTGCGAAAGTACTCTATTAATTTTTTTTTTACATTTTTATTTAAAAATTCTTACTTTTTTGTCAAGTTTTCCAGAATCAATTCCGAATTCTCTGAATCTTTTGACATTTTCCGAATCGGAACTTTGTTATGACTTTTTGCCTGATTTTTTCTGAATCAACCCCAAATCTCTGAACTCAATGAATTTTGCCTGGCCTACTTTTTTCCCAAATCTGAACTTGTAACTATGCTTAGGAGCACAATATGTGATTTATGTGCACGTTCGGTGATCAAAAGCGTAGTATTACTAGGTCTTGCTACAGATGGGTAAATAAAACGAAATTCCACGTCGCTGGATGTCCTAAGGCTTTGATTTACAAAGAATTTGTTGGTAAACGTAGACATTTCTCTTTTATATCCTAACCATCTGTTAATATTCAGTAAAGAAAAAAGAAAAAATACTAACCATCTGTTTGGTAGCCACAGCTAAGGACTTTCAGTGGTCATGTAGGATAGATGTTTGGTGCATGTCTTGAGACAGAGCAACCTAGTAGACAAGTGGTCTGGATTATCAAACGAATATAATTACAGTAGCAACTTAATTTCTACGTACACATATCTAAATAGATTACTCTGCGTCAGTTGTTACTGAAAACTGTTTCTGCCGTATTGACTCCAGTAATCCTGGGTCAATTAGGTTTTCTATTAGCTACTTAACATAATCTCTATGGAAATTATCCTTTTTAATTAATATTTTTGGTGAATGAAAATGACTTCCATCCACAGAAAAGAAGAAGAAGGAGATAGTGACACCATATCACAATCATGTTGCTAGTGGTCTTTGTTTAGTCATAAAAGGTAAGGCACAGTCTAAAAAAAGAGTAGTTTAATTCAGGACAAAGCAAAAGAGGGAAGGATGATATTTTTGTTTCCTCTCTCCCCTTCTCTCTCACACACAGGAGAAAACCGATCAGAAGGAAATTGAAAGCCAAACTCCCTTTGGTTTTTGGAGTTGCTATAATATGGACGTGCATAGACTTATAACGAGAAAAAACAGGGTAGACTAACGAGTCAAATCCAGTTCGTCGGTGATGGAAACCATCCATTTAGTGGGCTTTCTTATGGTTTTAATGTGCACCAAACTCTACCTCGCTGGATGATTCTGAGCCTTTCACTCGTGAAGGCCCTATTGATGGATATGATAGTTCTTCCTTATTCCCTAACCGTCCCCACAAATCAAAGGCTTCCAATTTTGTCATATGGTTCTAAGTTCGGTGCTTGACTAAGTCATAGCCCGGGCAACCACGTAATGGTTCTTGGATCATCATACCCTCTGGGAATGGCATCATCAAAGCCACTTAAGCGTCCATTATATAGGAACTGTGATTATAGTTCCTTAAATGAAAATCTCTTTGCATATGATTACCTCTAAGTCAATTACTATTGTAGTTTATTATATCTAAATCATTCATGTAGGTAGTGGGCCTATTATGCCCTGCAATCATGGAAATAGGGCATCGGTCAATCTAACAAAGGATTACTTTACTTATAAATAAAATGAAATAAATTATCTTATTTTATTTTTATTTTGGTAAACAAACAAAATAAAAAAGGTTAGTGTGATGAGTTAGGTGATGATTTTGATTGCAACCGGAATGTTAGTGATATTTAGCTTCTCTCTCTCTCTCTCTCTCTCTCTGCCAAAATAAAATGTTAGCTATCCCAAAAAAAAACTGCAGCAGTTGAGAAAAGAATTAAACAAATTGAATGGAGATGCCTTGGATTTTATGTGCGCTTTTATCTTAACAAAAATGAGCAACCTTAAATACTAATGGGAGCCCACTTCTTCAATGATCGGAATCATTGTAAGCGATAGGCAGGAACAGAATTCTACCTTGCTATATGATTCTAGCGCTTTGATATGAGAGGTTATGGAAGTGGAACATTTGGTTTTTATCTTCTAATTGTAGAGCCAAGGATGTTGCCCTGGTTGATTTTTGGTACTTGTCAAATCCATAGTGCTAGAGTTCCGATCATCTTACTAGAAATCCTTTTACAGTATCAGGCCTCATCATATTTTGTTTTCTGACTAATTACCGACAATATATCTACACACACACTTTTTGCAGCTAATTTAAGTTTTCTGTTAGATGGTAAGGACGTATACCTCAATCATGTAGCTAACGGACCCAGTATGTTTTAATGCCAAAAACAGGGAATCCATCTATCTGACAATAAATATAGAATTTATCCTAAATAATGGTGACATTTAGGTGTTTATTTAATTCTAGATAATGGTGATATGTTAAGTAATGATTTTGGTTATTACCCAAAATATATTTGTGGTAGTCAACTTTAATCTATTTGAATTTGAGAACTACTATGGCTCTCTCTCTCTCTCTCTCTCTCTCTCTCTCTCTCTCTCTCTCTCCATGTATAAACCTTCAGCTATTCAAGAAAGAATTGAATTGAATGAAATTGAGATATATATACTCTTTTTGTCTCTCCTCTTTGCCTAAAATGACTCTGCGATTTAACCGCTACTAAATTCTCCTGCCATTTAAATTCCAAGCACAAAAATCATAAACAACCCAACGAGGAAGAAAATGATACAAGCTGCTGATTCCTCCCTCCGGACTTCGTGGACCGAGAATGGTGTTTGACAGCAAAAATGGTGTTTTATGTACATCCAGAGAGCACAGATCTCCCTCCGAGTGAAACCGTCCGTTCTCGCCTTTTGGGTCGTCCACCAGCTGATATGTCTATGATATATAGTTCGTATTCTATTAGCTCTTGAAAGACGGTTCACAAATTCGTCGAGTGCTTCTTTCATCCATGGATACTGACAGTTTTCTCTTGCCTCAACAACAGTCACCTATATATGATCAGATTTGTAGAACAGTCAGAACAACTAATGCAGGAAAATATAACCACTTTACAAGAGACCCAATTGTTCGTAATTTTTCTTACCCATTTGCGCTGGCGGACGTCCTTCTCCGGCCAGAGATCCAGTTGTTCTGTTACTAGCAAAGGAAACATGTGTCCCTCATGAAATTTATCTTGGCTTTTGCTCTTGAAACTCCATTTGCCAAGCTTACACTGCAATTTTGCAATACAGGTGTGTTAGTACTTCAAAAATTACAAACCATTTGGCAGAAGCTGTAAACAGAAATACAACTCCCACAGAAGAAACATGTTGGTTTATACTGACCTGTACTGTTCCTAGTACTCCAGCTTCCTCCAAGGCTTCTCGCTCAACGGCCTCAATCATCGATTCGTCGGTTTCCCAACCTCCCTGAAAACAATTGTAAGCAAACTAAAAGTCAGATCCATTTCATTAGAGTCCTTTATCAGCAACTATCAAAATGTTTCCGCTCTGAATTTCAGCTAGCAAAATGTGAATCCACACACTATCCTGCCCACAAATTTCGCCAATAGCCCATTTTGACTACTCTAAAAGATTCGATCCATTTCGCTATCAATTTACTAGCAAATACTACTATTAAACAACCAATTCATTGACCAAATCAAATGGGACAACTGTGTCATTGACAATTCTTCAAGTACATTCAAAAGCTACCAACAGTTTCTTTCACAATTTCTTTGTCATTCAGATCTTGGTTTAAGAAAATCGTTTATGCTGCAACTACTGCAACAGTAAAACGTTTCAGGTGACTGAATATTGAAGCAAAATGGATTAGGACTAATACCTTCGGGAACAAGATTTTGTGACCCTTTTGTGAGGTGATAACAAGAACCTCCACAGTCTGATCCACACTACTCGAGCAAGATTTGTCGATTACGCCATTAGTACAAGGCTTATCGATTTTGAATCGATAGGGTATGCATCTGCAGATAGAAAAGAAATAGCAGAGATTTATTAGAGCAACAATATTAAAAACGTTAACATTTTCATTAAAAAGCAACTATGATGCACGTAGTGCTAAATTGCAATTTGGATAGAATGTTTCCCTTCTCAGACTGCCTTGCACCAATCATACACGAAAAAATACTTAAAATAATGAAAATTAAAAATTAATCAAGCATTAATATGCAACACTCCACCTTCCCCTTTCTATTGAACTAATGAAGGTGAAGAAAATTAATTCCTAGAAAAATTTCCCAAAAAAATAAAAAGAATAATCTTTGTTTCCATTTTTTCCCGTTGGCTTGCTGGAATTCCTAAAGGATAATAGAGAATGCGCAAGATAAAACAAGGGTATCTGTGAGAAACCCATTCTCAGTATATCTACATCCAACTGTCCAGCATCCTTGCAAAAAATCAAGAAATTCCTGGCACCCAACTCATAATTTCACTAGAAAAACAAAACCCAAATCGGAAGATTCATTGCAATACAAGGTAGAAAGAGCAAGTTACCCCACGACAAGGCGATGGCCGTTGTGATAGCGCTGAAACTGCCTTCCGGTACGAGCAACTAAAGCAACCATTTCACCTTTCTTTCTAGTTCTACTACAAAAATGCAGAAAAGAAACAATCTAGCTTTTTCTTCTTCTTCCAGTGTCCTTCTCGTAAAGGTTTGATATTTGCCTTTTCAATCTTCAATTGACAGGCAAAAGTAATGAAAAATCTTCCTCATTTTTGGTTCGCATTTGGTTTTGGTTTTTGCTTAGGCTTCTGGCTGCAGGAAACCAAAATCCAGCAGACTGGAAGGGAAGATTAAAAGAGAAGGAAGGGAGACAGCGAAAACCAGGCGTCACAAGATCCTTTTAATAGGCAAAGTTCGGTGGGTGGCCCCCCGCAATTGAAAATTGGCCAAAAACGGTTTTTCTCTCTAAGCGTGTTGGGTTTGCTTCCTCGTCGTTTCAGCGCTGTCAGTTTATGCAAAATTACACGGTAATAACCAGTCTTCGTCTCCGACGTTCTGCATTTTCTTTCTTTGTTTTTATTTCTCTTATTTTTTTACGTTTTAGTTGGAGACGGCTTCATTGTAGACTCCTGTGGATGTGAAAATGACCCAACTATCGACGGCTGGGGTGGGTTAGAATTTGAGTTTATGTGGGCCCGTTCTGGGAGTTTGTGATGGCGAAGGAGCTCCTGGTTTCTTCTAGAATTTGTTTATAAGAAAAGGCAAGCCGGTTCATACGCATCACTGCTTCGTATAAATTGGTGCAGTCGACATGTGTCAAGAAATGGATAAGTTTGATTTGTTATTTGAAGGATTACAACATTTTGTCAAGCTCCTTGGTAACAAACGCTTCTACGGGGTCAGCGTGTTGGATCTGTTTGTATGAAACTGATCTTGTCTTGATCGGATGATCCTGTAATCGTTGAAGCAGGTTCATTTTGGGTTTCTCCAGGTAAATAAATGTGAACCATTTGTTTTGTTACTATGTCTTGAGGACGGGGATTTCCATGTAGCACGGTAGAGAGCCATGTGGGTATCCTGTTAATGGTAAATGGTAGGCATGGATGACTATATAGATTTCCCATTATAGGACTAAGATGTTATCACGGTTGAAACTATAGAATATTTTGCATAAGTTCGTGTTGATATTTCCAACCCAATTTGAATGGGCCGTGATTGAGAATTTTTCATCATCATCAAGACTTTATCTTAATTAGGGGTTGGCTACATGAATCTTGTTCCTCCATTCTTCTCTATTAAGTACGATGGCTTTATTTAGTCTCAAAGTTTTTAAATATTTTCTCACTACTTCTATCCATATTCTTTTGAGCTTTTTCCTTGTCATTTTAGAACCTTCTACTTGCATTGCCTCACTCTTTTTAACTGATGTCCTTTTTGGTCTTTGTTAGACATGTTCAAACCATCTAAGTCTAATATCTATCATTTTATTACCTAGTAGTGCTACCCCTAAATTTTTTTTTAATATTTTCATTCTTAATTTTATCCTTTCTTGGTATAATGATAGAGTTAATTGAGAATTTATCTGTAACAAAATATTAACTAAAAATAATTCATAATCAATCATGCGGCTAGCCTATTTTGTATGAGATTTAGTATGCTAACTATTAAATAACTTTAGCCAAAATAAGTTGGTACTAATAATTCACTTCTTAGTCTTGTCTCTCTAAGTAACAACATGAACGCCCTCAATTGGTTTTCTTAATTGTAAACGGAAGCCCTTCAGGTTGAACTTCTTTCTAAATCATGATAATGACTTTACTGTAAATAGTCTCTAAAATGGCAGTCTTGGTGCACAAAGTTCTTGCGTATGCTGGTTTTGATGAAGGAACGGACTACAAGGAGGTTTCCATGCCTTGAACTTGTGACCTGAAAGTCACTAATGACTTTGCTGTAGTTAGTCTCTCTAACCTCTAAAGTGACTAAGAATGATGACGGCTGTCGTCAAGTCAAAAGCTTGGGATGATTTTACAGTGTATGATAATCACAGAATAGTGAATATCTATCGGGTTTCACGTCATTACAGATTGCATGATCGATCTATAGCTAAGGTTCTATCACAAATGGAAGAGAGTTATCTAGGATTTTCACCTACGCAATCAAATTAATCGAACATTAATTCACAGTTTATGTTCAAAACGATCTGAACGAGCAAATATTGGAATCACATCAAACAAGACCAAGTTACACAAACTGGGACCACGAGAACACCATCTAGCCACAGCAGGCACCTTGTCAGCACGCAACAAGGAAAAGTTAAAGTGGAAACACATCCACATCCATTGCACGAGGTTTATCCAAAATAAGGATAGAAACGAGGAAACAATAGTCCTACTAGTCATCGTCTTTGAACTGGTACATAAAGCTCCCCTATTCCCGAAGAGAAACTTTCCACGCGCCCCTAGAAACTGTCTTTAGAGCTCTTAGACTGCTCCAACCAGCCTCAGACGAGGTCCCGAAACAGCAGCTTTATGCTTTCTGCATTTTCTTTCCTTTCCCTATAAGAAAGTCTGCTAATCCTCGGTTAGTGAGTAGTGTAATTGAACTTTCCAAGTAATTAGATGAGGACTGCTTTTGTTTGTATTTAGGGAATACAGTTGTGAGATCAGTTAGCTTTATATTCTAGCAGTTGGCCCCACCAATGTAACCAATCATGCGCTGCAGATTTGAAGATACAAACAGAAGTCGTTGGAAATTTTCGTCGGAACACATGGATTACTTTTCAGGTGAGGTTTGATGGAAGGGTATTTTGAGAGGATCGACGATGTAAGAAATGTTGTCTGAGGCCAATAACCTTTGCCCATGCACTTTTCCTGTGTCAGTATTCGTAGTCCACCTTGGTCTTCCTTTTTCTCGACCTATGCCAATCGGCTATCTCTTGGGCACAATTTTGCAATGGATGGATCGATGAAAAGTGTCGACGGAATACTTTGACACGTTTCCAAGTGGATGATAAATGTGCAGATTCGACACGTTATGAATAATGCTTGGTCCGATAATGGCGAGCTTCGCTTTACTAACAGTTATTTGATTGGCTAGTAATAGTGGTTTTGAGATTACGGAACTCTTCAATAGTAAAATAATGTAAATTGAAGAATAGAGAATCACAGTTCTGTTTCCTTGATCGAGTTCGGGGAGACAAGCAGCTAAGTCTTATGGATGAACTACGGAAACGCAATCAAAGCGTGACTGATCGCTCTGATTCTAGCTGATATTTGAAAGTATTAGAGGTTGGTTCTCGGCTAATTTGGCTCGCAAAATCTTATAACATGAATATACAATTTAAGATATTCTTTAAGGCTAGGACATTCTTTGTAGGTGACGCCGTGCTAGGACGTTCTCTCATAAGTACTATACATCAAATTCCAAGTATAGTGAAAAATAAGCTAGGACTGATAGAGTGCTCCTTGTGAAGCAACACACTGTATCAGAAGTCAGGTGCAATGATAAATAGTTAAGGGTTCTTGCACCACTCTAGACGTGCATATGTAAATTTAAGAGCGGTACTAATAGGTAACAAGATAAGAGAGGGTATGCTTAGATGGTTTGGACATGCCCAATAGGGACTGAAATTGGTACTAGTTAGGAGTAGGTCGATACAAGTCGAAGAAACTAAAAGGGCAAGAGAAAGGCCTAAAAGGACTGGATAGAAATGGTGAAAAAATATTTACAAACGTCTAAACCCTTAATAGAGAGAAATGAAGAAACAATATTTGTATCGCTGACCCCTAATTTGAAATAGGGCTTTTTGACGACGATGAAACACGTATAACTAAGAATGAGTGAACTTGGTGGACAACTTAATTGAGGTGGCTTCTAATCTCAAACACGTGCGACAGTTTAGGTCTAATAACATAAAAAATGTAAAATAACATCTAATACTAATAAACAAATCCAAAGGCCAAGTTAAGAAAGATCAGTTAGCCGACCACGGTATTGTGCCTCTATTTTTCTCTTACCCTATTGCTTATCAATCCATAATTTCATCTCTCGCTTGGAAATTTGTTTGCTGGTAGTGTTTTCACATGAATGTGCATATCCGTGAGTCGTGAGCAGACCGGATAATTATTGGTTCAGCAGGATGATCGCTGATGAGGAATTTAATGTTTTGACTAATACATTTAAGAGCCTTTTCTTAAATAATCTAAATGACGCGTCCGGTCAGATCTGAGCGCCAAAGATTCCTAATCTGGCAATAAAGTGCATTATCCATCGATGTTCCTCCCACGTTGTCTGCATGAATATATAGAAGAAAAAATAGACTTTCGTACCTCGTGGAGGGGACTGATAAGAACCTGCGAGTCGGAATTATCAGAATAAGATCTTGATTCAGCTTCTACGCTATAAAATAATGCTAACAAATAAAATATTGCTCAATTAGTCCTAGAGTAACCTTCTTGGAACCTGTAGGTTTACGTCATTTTTTACGTGTGCCCTGTAGTTTATTATATGGAGGCCATTTTAGAATGATTCCATGAGTAAAGTTTAGTCATATCACTTTTGGAAAGGGAAGTCACCACTAAACTCAAAGCCCATTATGGTTGGCGAGCCTACCAGTAAATAAAGGGTTAGATTATCATAGTAAATGTAATTGCTTATTATCCATGTGATATGGGAAATCCCTGTAACATGGACAAACATCTTCGGAAAGCAGCACAGATGTCCTTTAGTGGAGTCGAAAACATCACGCTTTTGAACGGTCTGATTATATTCTAGATTCTAGATTGTCTTATATAATGATATAGGTTTAGTGATTTCCATGTTATTCTTTCAACTCGACTGCATATTAGAGTCATCTCGGGGTTTCTTTCCTTAGCTTATTTCTTCAATTACATTGGTTCTAGCCAATAGTGCAACCTGAAGCCCCATCACAAGATTTCTTTTTCATCAAATATAAACCAGCATGCTCTACGGATAAAAGTGTTGGGCAGTTAAGAACATCATATTCATAGGATGAGTGTTGCGAAAATGAGGATGTTGAGATGAATGAGTGGCAAGACAAGAAAAGATAGAATTAGGAATGAAAATATTAGAGGAAACTTAGGGGTAATATCAGTAGGCAATAAGATGAGAGAGATTGACGTAGATGGTTTGAACATGTTCAAAGGAAACTGAAAATGGCACTGGTTAAAAAGAAGGAGGCAGTGCAAATAGAAAGTTCTAAAAGGATAAGGAGAGGGTCCAAAAGAACGTAGATAGAAGTGGTGAAAAAGATTTAAAAACTTTAGAACTAAATGAAGTCATGGTACTTAGTAGCGAGGAATGTAGGAATAAGATTCCTATGACTGACCCCTAATTGGGATAAGGTCTTGACGAAGACCATCATCAAATATAAACAAAATAACTAAGGCCAGTCATCTAGTGATCTAGTCCCAAATATCTCATACATCCGACAATCGCAACCATCTAATTTTTCACGATGTTAATTATTGCCTTTATTTTCTAGAAAAACCTCCGTCGTGCTGGATAAATTTTGTGCTCAGAAGCTTCATTGCAGTCGCATTGTTGAACAACTGAAGGAATTCTACTTCAGATGGATACTTTCGAAGTAGAAGCTCAAGATCAAACACGAGAGCGTCTCTTTGGAATGAATTTTCAGCGGTCTTTTGCTCTTCCGCCGTCACCATTCCTAGTAGTACCTGAACGCGTGAAAGATGGCAAACGTTATTTTTGTTCCATATCAGAGCCGAACGTGAAAAATGAGGATTACTCCAGGTAGGGCCATATTTTGTCAATATATGGAGATTCTTTCTTGAATTAAAGTTGTTCTCAGTTGTTTCGCCTCCGGGCCTGATCAATTTCAGATCGAAATAAGAGATTAGAGTTGTTAATAAAATACGATATGGGTCGTTGGGCATAAGATAACAATCCGTGTGGAAAACACTAGACATGAATGTACATTGCTAGCTATAGCCTAAAATATAGATAAATTAATCAAAGATAAACATTTGAAAGCCTTTCAATTTTTCCCTATGATATATACAAACAGCACATACTGAGTAATTCTAGCGCTCGAAAAACTTAACTTTTTATCACAAGAGTCTAACTTCAACTCCCAAAAACATGGTTTCCAGGATGCTAGAATCTCCAAAATCTCCAATCATCGTGATTTTCTGTTCACTAGCTTGTGATCCAAAGTAGGAGTCATTAGATGACTGGGTTAGATCATCCAAATGTGGGATCTATTCATGCCAAATGTGGGGCACTCCTTGCGAAAGTCCATTTAGGGCCTTGAATAATCATGCGCATATATTCTGAAAGTTACTAATCATGTATAATTTTGTACTATTTTCATGCCAAACTAGATTTACCAACGTTATGGAGGGCTTAAAGTAGATCGTTGTCTTGTCCTTCTTTCTCTTGGTAGCTAGAGATAAAAACTGGAAGATTAGCTTACACTGGCCCTGCTTTAAATAGAGCTAATTCAATTCTTTACATTTTCTGTTTGGTACGAATTCAATTCTTAACATTTGCCTGTTTCAATATCAGGAAACTCTCCGCGTGCTCTGGTAGAAGCTGCAAATTTTGTCTCCATTTATTTTGTTCTAGGTACGAGAGATATTGTCCAAGAAGATGTTCCCCGTGTGCTTGCTATAGCACGAGCCATGCATGAGGTCTGGTCCACATAGATACGCCGCGCACCACGGCAGGCTCCTTCCATGCTAATCCCTACCGTGCAAGAGACCACCTAACATGAAGAAGGGTGCAGGGTTGTATGTGATACACAAAACAGGACTTCCAAGTTGGTGGTATGACTTTAATTTTGCACCAACCACCGATGAGATGTGGACCCAACTCGATAATCCACGTCGCAAAATGTTAAAAATTGAGCCCCACTTCCGTTCCTAGTTGATCACTGTCAATCATGACGGATGGGTGCATGTGTGCTCATTTAAACGGTTTCGAACATAGATATGTAATTAAGTCACTTCTCTTCACCACACAGTTCTCATAAAAATTCTGCAAGAAAGTGCGACGTCGTTAGTTACCACAGGGCACTTCACTTCTATATTATTGCTCCCACGTTAGGTTGATCCAAAAAGTTCTGAAAGCGAAAAACCAAACACATGAGGGTGTGGACTGGATGATTCTAACGTCTAAAAAAGATGTAATTTGATCATTAGATAGAGACGACTAATTAGAAACTTTATATAAACAACACTACATTAATCTACCTAAAATACACTTTTATAGATGCCGATTTTTATCTAACTAGCTGATGTCAAAGTCAGAAAAATCAGATATAGGAGCCGATCTACGGCAAAGGGGGGGTCCATTTCATAAACATAGGATGCTTCATGGTAACTTACCATAAGATAGCTGCCAACAGCATTCCTTAACCTTGCACCATATAGTTTATGCTATAGTGTATCGTCGATCTAGGGAGAAGACTTGGTCTTTTCCATTATGTGTGTAGTTGGGTGCCGACCTCCCCGTAGAACAACATGTGCAGTGGCCTTCGATTGACTCACATTTCAACTCACATATTTAATACCTCGTCCACCCTTCTCGTTCTCTATTTTGGGTGCCGGAGGAATACTTGCATTAACTTTGACAATTTTCTATTGCGAAACGATATTGCCACCCTTAAAAAATTACATATTTGTCAAACATAATCAAATTGATGATATAATTTTATGAACCCGATTTTCAGATTGGCAATTCCATCACTCTTTTATAATCTTTTATAAATGACCTGAATGGGTTGACCATGCCGAAGATCCTTCTAGCCCAGTGGTGCTAGTAAAATGTGCGCCCACGGTTACATTAGGTTGCGGGTTTGAGGTCAGCATTCCCCTCCTGCTAAGAGATGAGCTTCCATCCAGTGCGGTGGATGTAGCATGGGATATAGTATAGCCTAGACGTGAGCAAATACACTTTGTTACCAAAAGTAAAAGTAAAAACAGGCTTTGACTGGTATTGCGATGGACTAACTGTATAGATAGTATTTAATTGGAGTCTAGCTAGATCTCAACTTTTTAGACCGACACAAGCGAGGAGATACATGTGAAATGGACACCGTTGAATTTGTGGATAAATGGTAAGGGACCGAGATGGTTCTTGTCCCACGGTGATCAGATATCCATCTACAAGATACATAAGTTAATAGAATCATAGTCTGCCTTTCCTTCGCGGAACACCAAATAAGGATTCATGGATCATATGATCAAGGTAAAATTAGCCCACCGGTGGTAGAATAACTGTATAAGCCGGCTCCCCAGTTCCATAAGGTTGCAGGTTTGAGGTCGGCAGCAATGGGGTTTAGGTGCATAGTCACGGAGTTCTGACTTGGAAACAAATAAGCAAGACAAGTATTTGAAAATTTTTGAAAAAAAAAAAAAAACTATTTTTCACATGTGAATTTATGTTTTTAATTTGAACTTTTAACTAGAGTTATCAATGACATTTGAGAATTTTACAAAATATTTGTAGAGTTTAAGTTTTATTAGGTAAAATTATGTTAGTTTTTAAAATTTTGAAAAATGTAAAGATCTTTTTAACTATCTAATAATTTTTTTTAATTGTTCAGATAATTTTGTGGTTGTGGGTGGACGGCACATGAGTTTTTCTATGACGCTGGTAAAAGATGTTACATGGATAGACTCCAAAGTTAGGTGACTGTAATTGTCTGGGAAAAATTTTAGGTGATCTAAATCATTTATCTTATTTGGCCACTCTATTCTGGCTGTGTACGAAAATGCATGCCCATCGGAGGCTTCTAACTAGTAGCTTGTTTAGTTAAAATTACAGGCAGCCCAAACACAGGAAAGGAAAGGCCGAACTGTTTGAGGGAGATGATTTTCATTCTTTGATGCGTTGAATAATTAACAGTTTAGTTTTACAGTGGGTTCTTGTCTGTTGATATTTCGGCTAGCTTCTCATGATCATCTTGATCAAGGTCCCTTGTATTAATCTTTTGTTTAATACAGATCAGCACCATTAAAAAAAAAATGATGAGTGGATCATATAGTCCAAAGGGGGCCCCAGCTAGGATGCGTCCTTTTTCACGTCCAGAAAGAATTTATTTTCCAGTGGCACACAGTCAGGATGGGTAAGTCTTCGTGTAAACATACATTATTCCACCAAAAAACGCAAATTCAAAACGACTAGCAAGCATTGACAATCATCGGTACGGATTAACTATACACATGATGGTCAACCTTTTAGACGGACATATGCAAATGTAAATGAAATCAAGACCTTTGAACTTGTGGATCATCAATAAGCGACCGACATGGTTCTCGTCCTACAGCGATTGGATACCCATTCACCCATTCACATGATAAGTTCAACGGAATCATATGGCAGAACCCTGAAGCAGATTCATGGATCATATGATCAAGGTCAATTCAGTAGCAAGAGGTTGAATTGACTTGGTCTCACTTGCTGAATTATGTGGGGATAAACAACCTTGAAAGAAGATTATGGCCACTGTCCCTTTAGCTTTTTCGTCAGTTGAGAAGGAGGACAATGGGCGTCGTGGACGGCACCAACCATTACTGAAGTAAAGACATAACCTCGGATTTCTTAGACGAAACCAAACCCACTTTTAAAATCAACAGAACACACCTCAAACCAAAATACATTCTGCCGGCCAAGACTCTCGCCCTCTTATCAGAAAATTTCATTTCTATTGACATATTGGCTGTGTCTAGGACGGGCTACATCCTTGGCAGGTCTCGTTAGCCCGTTCGGTTAGTAAGAAAGTGCTTTTCACCGAAAGTGGATTTCATCGTTGTCATCTCTACCACTTTCCGACACTTCCTTAATTTTCGTAGATATGAGATTTCATCTTCATATTCTCAAGGAGAAATAGATTCGCTGGAGTTCATGGTAAAACAAACTGTGAATACCATGGGAAGTTAGAAACCAGTTTTCATATCTCTCAGTTTATATATATGCATCCATCTTTTGTATATAAATCAATATCGTTTGCTTTGAGCAATTAAATCCTATTTTTTCTTGAGTCATATAGTCATTTTTTAATCTTTAAAAAAATTCACATATATTATCAGTTAAATGAATAGGCCCCAAACGATGTGCCTTATACTAATATGGCTGCAGTTGATTTTTATCTGCTCTTGTTCCTATGTCTTCACCCTTGATGTTACTTGCTGGGACTGGGACTAGCTTTTAGTTATGTCCATTGGACCAATTTCTTATTCTCTATAGGTTCTAGCTTACTTCATTTAAGGTTGTGAGGCAGAGTCGTTGTAATTTACGATCAGCTAGGTTGTTTCTTTCTTTAACACAATACTGTTTTCTTCAGAAAAAAAGAGTTGCTTTGTAGATACTCTTTTTTTCAGCCACATGGCTTTGTATCTCAATTCCTTCGACTTCTACTTCTAATTGAATAAATTATGTTTATATTACAATTTTATAATATTAGTTGAATAGATAAATTCTTTAAAAGTCACTTAAGTTCTTCTTTTATTATTTTTCTAATCTGTCCTATTTATTTAATAAGACTTGTAAAGGAATCTCTATCTATCTATTCTATAATATCTGTTTTTATCTTTCTTTTCTATTTTCTAGATGAAACCTATGTAATAACTAGAAGTCCTAAATTCACTCAGTTTTTTTAAAGAAGTAAAGCTCAGTTGAATCAATACTTATTTTTCAAAAAAGTAAGAAGGCTCTAGCTTTAGTAGGTCAGGCGTGCTAGTTTCTTCGAAACCGGATTCCTTTTCTTGCACTAGTGTATAATCTATCTCACCAAAGGCGAAAACAATGCAGCGGGTCATGAGTCACGATCGACATCGGCCTGGACCATATACTTTTGAGTACTTGCGGAAAAGGTCCTAATATATGGTGGGCGTACGTTGTTCCACTAGCGTGAAACATATTAGACGCACCATGCACAAAAACTCTTCTCCATTAGATGATCCAAAACACTATTTTCCTACAGGGAGAGAGAGACAGCCTGATACACTATTGAGTCCATTATTCTATCATGACTTTGAGGCCTTGCTGCAAGGCCTGCTTAAGCCAGAGACCCCATGATCACAACGAGGAATGCCTACGACTGTGGTACCGCGGTATTATCTTCGGCAAGCCCTTTGGTGCATGGCCGAAGGGCAACCAGTATAGTCGCGAGACAATGGCACAATTCCTCAAACATGGTATCAAATTACGCTGTCTTTCGCCGGTGCATCCGGTTGTATCGGCATACAAGGGGAAGAAGAGACTGAAGTTGTCACAAATGTTCAAGTGATAAGATCCTACATAATATCATTAGAGAACTCAACCGCAAGTTTTCAATAGACTATGGAGTAGATTAAGAATACGTTCTCGTTGGGTCCACTGGTATTCACATGGTATCACGAGTGACTGTCCATGAAATGTTGTTCCATTGTCTGCAACTTGTATCCCATTACCCTCTCAAAAAACGGAAAAAAGAAAGAGAGCCTTGTAGCCTATTACCATAGAATTGCACATCACCATGTGCGGACATGTCAGACACCGATAAGAACGCGACTCCCAATTCCCAAGTAGCAACATGTTCGGTGTTCCTGGCATGAAATGAATGAATAGGGTTGCGGGTCGATCGAGTGTCGTAAATGCACCCCATTCTTTGACTGAAGTCATACTTTTTTGGCAGGGTTGTCACTATTTATTCCTTTTTTACTTATATGATTTCTCAACGTTAAAATAGGTAAAGTTGTTGTCGTATAACTTTGAAGTCACATGCTCAAGGCATGAAAATAATCTCTTGAAAAGATACAAAGTAAGGTTGCATACTATAAACTCTTGTGTTCTCCCCCTTCCTTAGACCTTGTGTAGGTAAGAGCTTCATACAATAAAACTGCTTTTTTTATGTCCACTAAATATAAAAGAAACTTCCCTAATTATAATTAATAGATTAATATGCTACATAATTACCTCATTATAGAGGTAATTTGATAAAATAAACAGTAAAGAGAGATTCTTCGTTGTTATAAAAAATGTAAATTAAAGAGGAGGGGAGAAAATGTCTCCCCGGTGTTCTCTTTTCTAAACTTATGGAGGAATGCTAGCTACATACCTCCCCACAATCGCAGACACGAAGACAAGTTCACAGCTACCATACTAGATACCCGTTCTCTTCTACACTTATTGAGGAATGCTAGGTGCATAAAAGGAGAGCCCCGGTGCACCAAGTTTCTGCATATGCGGAATCTGGGGAAGAGGCATACCATAAGGATTAACAGAATGCGGCCTTACCTTGTATTTTGCAAGAGGCTATTTTCATACCTTGAATCCGTGACCTCAAGATCATCCAACAACTCTACTGTTGCTCCAAGACTCCCTTCAGAAATGCTAGCTACAAATCTAACATAAACTGCCCTGCGGGTACTTGGGCAAGTGTGCAGCTAGCATACTATACAATCCTTGAATCATGCCGTTTAATTACTAAATTAGAGAATGCTAGGTGTATAGCTGCTTTATGTCTCTGCAAATAAGGGATGCATGTGGGGAGGCTGGGTGTGCGGCTCGTATTCTTCAAACTTATTGCATACATGCACGAAGTAACTCTCACACAAGTGCACATGGCTTTCCAAGTACACGCTAAACAGTCAAGCTAAGAAATGAATAACATTTTGACAATTGGGCTGTTGGTGATAGGAATAGGAACCATAGATTTAAGCTATTTTGGAACAATAAAAAATTTCTTACTATTTATAGTCTGAAAAGGTAGATAAAATTATTGTAGAAAAAGCCATGGAGGTAATTTTATCCATGTTATCTCCAAGGAAAATGATTTGGAAATGCAGAAGGTAATGCTATTTTCAAACACAAGCTTGACAGGGCCATATGCGGATGATCCGGTCCATTCAACATGCTCCACGTGCTTAAGATTAAGTAGACACCAAAAGTCATGATCATTGGATGATTCTAGCTTTTTTGTTTTGGATTTATATTTATTGTGACATTCAAACTTTGTATTAAAAACCGAGTAGCTAGAAGCATTCAATTGAAATAAATGTTCTCAAGTAGCTAGAAGCATTCTAAGTTGCATTTTCAAACATGCTCTTTTATTTTTATTTATTTTTTGCTTAATTCTCTCTCTCTCTCTCTCTCTCTCTCTCTCTCTCTCTCTCTCTCTCTCTCTCTCTCTCTAATGCCCTTGTACTCAGTCATACCTCTATAAATATTTTAGAAATAGAAAACTTTATATATGAAATAATATTTTAATATTATCTTAAATTTTTAACCATATTTCACTCTAAAAGAAACAATCATATTCTTTTCCTTATTTCTTCCACTCTTTTTATTCACTCCTTATTTCTCTCTGTAAAAATAAAATTTTAATTTCTATCCTTTATCACAAGTAGAGTCAGGTGCGGCAATTTTCTCAATTAAATTGATTACATTATTTCAAATGATCAAATTTAGATATAGCAACTAATTAGTTGAGAAAAAGAAAAGACAGGAAATGAATAGAAAAAAGAAAGAATACATAGAAATGTGGTAACAAAAGAGTTAAATACTCTATAGGAGACATTGAAAAGATAATTTGTCTTTCTAAGACATTTGAAAGGTATGACTAAGTCAAAAAATATAAGAGAAATAATACACCCTAAAACAAAGGGTATTAGAGATATTTTCTTTTATTATATTTGAGAAAAAAGATATTTCTTCTTATTCCTCCTAGCTAAACAAGTTAGCAATGACAATTTAAAAATAAAAAGGTTACGTGATTGTATTTAATGAAAGAAAAATACAATGTTTTGATCAAGGAGTTCAAGAGGGATCACATAAGACAAATTTTGCAAATATTCATATTATCTTTTAATATATTGATGTTGTTGTTTTCGAACGGTAATTTCTTGCGGCTATTCATTTATAACAAAGATTAAAGTTGAGATTGTGACAGAGTAGCTGCACAAATTTGGCATGTCTGATGATCATTTAAAATCGAGGTTAAGACACATTAAGAGGTGGGTCCCAATTAGCAGATAACCATTCAATTCCAGTGGTCCCAATTTCAATTATTACCCAACCACAAAGTACAATCTGGCCACCAATCTGTGGACCGACTGTCCATTTGAGAAGATACTTGAAGCTCTGGACCTAAGGCTAGTCGTTCCCATGGCGTGCGTCTAGAAACCATCCTTATCCCAACTGGTTCGGTGAGTATTTCCTCCATTATATTTCTCTTTTCTTGACTATTCAGACAAAATCTTTCTGTGGAATTACCCAGCTGGATGAATAATGAAAGATAGAGACAACTCTTCTCCAATACGCGTCGGGTTTGCTGCATGACTGTGTTCGGCGCCTGAAGTTTTGTTGCATTTAGTTTGGGCTGCAATGATGACTAAGAAAATGCAATGGTAGAACTGTGGTCGCGTGAGCTTGAAGTCGTTTGTTCAAAGCGTGGCAATAATTTCTTGCAAAATACAAGGTAAGATTGTATACTATTAACCCTTGTGACGTCGTTTTGTATCGACATCATTGCCACTTTCAAATCCTCCCACCTTTCGGCTTTTCCTTATTAGCCACAAGCATCGATCCAATGGCCATGAATTTGAGGCCGAACAAGATGAATGGACGATGCCTAGCTAAGAGAATCCCAAAGTCAGTCTGGATAGCATTTTCCATAGATAACAACTGCAAATGATCAGACATTACTGTTGAAAATATCTCCCTTAACGTAACCCATGGTAGGCGAATGCTGGATTGCACCGTTGCAAGTGCCGCAATCTATGTCAACCTGCCAGTCATTGGAGAGGCTTCGTTTTTCTTTCCCACTAGCCTAGAAGGCTTGGGACGGTGTAAGGAGCTTCTCGAAAGGTCCCCCTTTCCCACTAGGCTAGAAGGCATTCGCTCGTATGTGGATGCTTTTGCCAACCATTCTCCGAATACCAACTTAGAAATTTGGAATTCGTTTCTGACTTCTCTGGAGAACTTTCAGAACTAGGACTTCCTAAAATGATTGTTGTAGTAAGTCAAAACGTTGGAGAAGCACGAAGTTACTTTCGGTTGCATCACCTTACCTACTTTTCTGTCGAAATCGTTCTAGAATTTCTGTCGAAATCGTTCTAGAATTGGACCTTATGTTTCAAATCCGTTTCCCATGGCAAAGTAAGTGGCCCTGCGTTGATAACCATATCGGTTTCATGCAAAGACAACTAGTTTTTTAACGTTTCAAACAATCTATTTGCTAGTTCGCTCTATGTATGGTTCACGTACCAAAATTCAAACCCATCCAACAAGGAGTCTCCAAAATCTTGACGTACGTTAATGGGCAATATGAATGAAAGGTACCAGGTTTCCAACCCATCCAGTACTTTTATTGGGTATCTTGAGTCTTCCAAATGCCAGACAGAGGAGAAAGTGCACAAGGAAAGGCTACCGAACCAATAATATTTTGGATCACAAGTGGGCTTCAGATGTGTTACAGACCCAGATTTAATGATATATAAGGGCGTAAATGTTTAGATTCTGGTTTGGTTTATTGGAAAACCAAATTGTATTATTAAAATTTTGTATTTCTTGGTACCGTACTATTATGGAGTTTAGTTTCTAGTATAAAAACTGTTCTCATACCACCGTTTCTATTCTGGCTCTTGTATTTGGTGGTTCTAATACATAAAGGAAAAAAATTGCAACAGACAAACAATTAAATTATTAAACGTTATGTTACCCATTATTTTGTTTCTCTAATGGCTTATATAATAGGTAATTATGTATTTGCTCTTTAACTACTATATAGACAAGTAAGAACACAACATAAGAAATAATATAAAAGTTAAAAATATATATTATGCTGGTACCTATAGTATATAGAAGTTAACTATGACATGAATCTAAAATAATCGAGTAACAATATTTGAAAATACATGAAGAGAGTCAACATGAAGAGAGAGAGAGAGAGAGAGAGAGAGAGAGAGAGAGAGAGAGAGAGAGAGAGAGAGAGAGAGAGAGAGAGAGAGAGAGGGTTTTCTATTTCATTTCTATTTTTCTGACAAAGAAAGGGTTTCAAACTTTTGCTACTCTTTAACTACTATATAGACAAGTAAGAACACAACATAAGAAATAATATAAAAGTTAAAAATATATATTATGCTGGTACCTATAGTATATAGAAGTTAACTATGACATGAATCTAAAATAATCAAGTAACAATATTCGAAAATACATAAAGAGAGTCAACATGAAAAATATTTAAAAGACTAACCTTCTTGAATTACTTATGTGTGTGAGAGAGAGAGAGAGAGAGAGAGAGAGAGAGAGAGAGAGAGAGAGAGAGAGAGAGAGAGAGAGGAGGGTTTCTTGTTTCATTTCTATTTTTCTGACAAAGAAAGGGTTTCAAACTTTTGCTACTCTTTAACTACTATATAGACAAGTAAGAACACAACATAAGAAATAATATAAAAGTTAAAAATATATATTATGCTGGTACCTATAGTATATAGAAGTTAACTATGACATGAATCTAAAATAATTGAGTAACAATATTTGAAAATACATAAAGAGAGTCAACATGAAAAATATTTAAAAGACTAACCTTCTTGAATTACTTAAGAGAGAGAGAGAGAGAGAGAGAGAGAGAGAGAGAGCGAGAGAGAGAGAGAGAGGGTTGTCTATTTCATTTCTATTTTTCTGACAAAGAAAGGTTCCAAACTTTTGGTACTTTTTCATCTCTTTCAGGAGAATAGTATAGTTTTGGACTTTGCTTCTCCCCCTTTACAATAGACATTATATCTATTTAAAAGTTTATATTTATAGATGAACTATAATGGGTCATGCACAAATGATCTTTATATTAAGTGCTAAATTAAAACTAAAAATGAAAACAGTATAAAAAAGACAATTAATTAATAATAAACTTTATTGTATTTAAATTACTATATTAGCCTCTAACATACTAAAGTTTAAAAAACATTACAAAGGTATTTTTATTTACTAATTAATATTTTTTAGTTTCAATCTTGGGTACCTGGGCATAAAGCTGGTACTTTACCAATAAGATTCGGTTACTTAAATGAAAACCAATATTGTACTTGCAAATCCAACTGTATAACCATATCTAATTTTTTTGGCTGATTCCTGTCACATTTGCGATTTCGGGGTTTACCATTTATACCCCCAAATTGATCTCTTGCCCAGATCTCATCTTTTTCTTTGGAGAAGTATGTGGCTCCATCGCAGAATAGCTTACAATCTAGCTTATCATCATATACTTTGGGACTGCTATAGGCACTTATGGATCAATTTGAAGAAAGTGGGCACACCAATATCACAAAGCATGGTCCCAGTTCTAGCAGATCCTAGTCTGCATTTGTGAATCTTACTCATAATTCTGATGGCCAACAACCAAGATGATCAAGAACCGTAATATGAAACTTAATCTTTTCCCCGAGTGTCGGGCGATATTTCCTCTTGATTGGGCATTTGGAGTTGTTTGATCAATGCCATCTTACCTTTAGAAGTCCAAACCAACACTATGACATTTGGGTTAAACGCCCTTCAAGACATTTGCAAACAAACATGCATTAGCTGAGTCACACTGCAGTTCACGGTTGTCAGCAAATTGTAACCCAGCATGAGAGATGTCGTTAAACGCCCACTAAAACGTTGAACTTTCTATTTCCATCTCTCATACATCACTAGCTTTTGGGCTCTACTTGTTGGTTTCGAAACCTATATGGACTTGAGCATCTGAATGTCGTAAATAACTGCAATTATCAGCTGTTAGTGTTGATGTTAAGGCAGAAAGAAGGAAACAGCCTCCATAAAGCAGGTCTAGATGAGAGTGGCAAACATCAGGCCCAAACTCTAAGCTAGAGTAGAGCTCAGCGCTTCATATGAACAGAACGAATCAATGGTATGTTTTGCCTCCCATTTCAAGTGAAGAAGTTATGGGCTACCAACGGTATTGTTGAGCCATATTTTCATCTCTTAAACTAGTTTTTGAGCCTCTCATACATATAACTAACTTTTGCAGCTCTATTACCGAACCTATATAGATTTGTAGAGGATTTCAACGGCTTTCCCAACTGTAGCTATTAATAATTTTAGAATCTACTGTATACTAAAGCAATAGAGTTTTCATTCAACTTTCTGTTAATTTGCCGTGTGACATTATTGCTATTTATCTTCATCCTTCATTTTTTTTAGTTTTTAAAAGTTTTTCTTCTCTTTTTCATCTACCACTAATGTCTAAAATCTTTCTCTTTGACCATTCTTATTATTTTTTTCTAACTTTTTAGTAATCCTCATATTATAGTATTAAGCTACAGTGCATATTTTTCACACAAGTAAGTTCACTTGAATCTTTAAAATCTCTCTTTGTCTCTAACTTATCCTATTTATTTACTTATTCTAATTTTTCTCTATTATGTATATCTTATATTTCTATTATATATTAAGCACATTATGTTTTTCTTTGAACAATTGAATCCTATTTTTTCTTACATCACCTTTGCATTTTTTAATTATTTTTATGTTTATCTATGTCATTAAAGGATAAATATAGGTCCCCAAATTTTTTTTCTTCATAAACCCCACTTGAATCCCTAAAATCTCTTTCTATCTAAAATATTCTATTTATCTTCTTCTAATTCTATTTTTTTTCTCTATTATATAATCTTAAGCAATTAGTGTCATAAGGGGATAAGGAAACTTCAACTCTCTTTCATAATGAAGGCAACCTCATTTTAATGGTCTAAGTTATCCAAGGATTGAAGCGGTCCATTTGATAGGTTATATTAAGTAAACAAAGAAAACCTGAGAGAAAATATATCCAAGACCTGTGCTCCTAAAGTTGTATATATTACCTAGCCAAAATTATTTTTTATACTAAACATTACGTATTTCTAAATTAATGATATAAAAATTTCTCTCTTTTTATTTCATAAGTGTGACCAAATTAACCTCTAATACATACTCTATCTCTTTATATTTCATAGGTATCCTATCTAAGGAAACAAATCTTTAAGGGTGCTCTTGCTACATGTAAGCTCAAATCTTTAGCAATAAAAAACGTTCATCTTCTTGATACCTTGTTAAGAGGATCTTAGATTAAAATAGATGTCAAATAAATTATCTACATCTATTTCAATTTAAAAACTAAAATGGAATAATATTTGATAGTGGTATAACCAATATCTTATGTCATTTAACTTGACATCTGCCAACCTCCTTACTAGTTCTAGTTCTAATTAAATACTTCCTCTATTGTTAATCCTTACAATCTCTCTCTCTCTCTCTCTCTCTCTCTCTCTCTCTCTCTCTCTCTCTCTCTCTCTCTCTCTCTCTCTCTCTCTCTCTCTCTCTCTAACCTTTCCTATTTTATTTCTAATTCTAACCATTCAATACTCACATTATGAGGTATTCTAAATGTAAGTAGACCCTTAAAAGTTATTAAGTTCTGTTCTTTTGCTTTTGAGCTATCTTATTTTTCTCTTTTCTTTTCTTTTCTTTTACTCTCCTTTATTTTCTTCTTATCCATCTATATGTATTAAGAGCCTACCTTAACAGATGTTTCTAGAATCTTGAATTATTTCTAAATATATACTCTACTTAAATCAATGGTAAGGATAAACCTTCACTAGGTTTAGATAAAACAGGCAAACTGCACATTAAAACTCTAAATGAGAGAAATAACTCTGAATGCTAGGCTGAATCTAACTATAGGGCACGTCCTTAAAAGTGTACTTATTAGTGGAACATATGATCAGAAAAATTATAAAAAAAAAAGGGTCTATAAGGTCTTTAGGATGCTAAAATCATCACTATGCATCATGATTATTTTTTTACAAGATATCCAAGGTCGAAGCATTGAGAAGAACAGGTCCGACCATCGAAAGGTGAGGAGCTATTCTAAGCAAGTGCCCTACGGGACCTTCGGCTAGCATTAATCAAACAATAAACGGGGCAACAGAAATCTGGATTTGCCCAAGCTAGAGATACGTGTAACTAAATCCCGAAATTGCATTGAAAGTGGGATCTCGCAGGTTACCATGGGCATCCCACGTTTACATAATGGGCCTCGTCTTTGGTTGATCCACTCTGATCATCTGATTTGTCCAATTGCAGATGTTTAGGATAGGAAATCAAGCCCATTGGTTGGACAATTCTAGCAACTGAAAAAGAGTGCTTCTGCGCATAATAGGTAAAGTAGCTCCTTCTTGTGGTATTATTATTTTTTTTTTTTGTAATGCATTGTTATAGCTTTAATAGGTGGATTTATGTTGCCGTTTTTATCTGAGTCTTATCAGGTGTTGGACTGATAGATGTTCTGTTAAGGCCCTGTTAAATAAAAGATGCGAGGGAGAAGACAAAAATGTAAATTCGACGAGGTGAAATGAACTAGAGGCAAAGCATCAGAAAATACTACAAAGCTTATAGGACTTCACTGAAAATGCCTAAAAATAGCATTGCAGTGGCCACTGAAACAAAGATATAAGCCTGGATCCTACAAGATGAAGAAAAACTGCCATCTCAACCTATCAATCCTGTGAGAACTCTCCAAAATGGAATAACTACATCTCCATTAAAAATGTTCCTAGCAGAATCTAATTTCCTAAAGCTCAACTGATTTCATCATGATACAAGTGTAAAGACCCAGTAGGAGAAAAGATATTCTGCTTCATGAAGGCGAGAGGGAAGAAATCTTAGATAGTTTGACACAGAACTCCTGCATAAAAAATTCAAACGAAAAGAAACAGATTTTGTTTTCGAAAAGACTTTTAGAACTTCGCGAGCTCCATCTGATAAAAACAGTATAGTTGTAAGAAACTCCAAACAGTGAAAGTCAGTCGAATCCAATGAGAAGTTGAGAACAAGAAGCAGACCATAGCAAATGCATAAACATCGTTAGAAAACCTGAAAGTAATAAACGCATCCTGTTATAGAATCCAATCAAATCAACCTCATGCAGCCCTAGGGGGTATCATTCACAGCTAATGAACAGTTCAGTTTGGTGAGGGACCAAGGAGGAAAACTAGGCTCGGATATGTCATTGCCTTCTATAAATTTTGGTGCCTGCCGTTCCCAGTCAGGCACTTCAACCTGCAATGAGAAACAATGGTCCACTCGACTGTGTGGTTTCATATTCAGCTGATTGCGGCGATCCATTCTTATCTTGGGTCTCCAACGGCCAAGAATCATACTGACGGTGTCCTAGTTTTGACAACATTTCATTTGTGACTCTTGATTAAGGGCCTTTGCTTATCTCTAAATTTATAGATGCTTGATTGAGAAATTGAATTTGTTGGATGAACAGCACCTTGCTACAGGAGATTCAAGGTAATTAAATAGAGCATGAAGGACAGTCGTGGCACAATATAGAATTGTCATCGTGTGATCTAGAAGTCACGAGTTCGAGGCATTGAAACAGCCTCTTGCAAAAATGCAAGGTAATGCTGGTATTGTAGACCCTTCATGGTCGGCTGCTTCTCTGTATCTCACATATGCAGGAGCTTTGTGCACCAGGCTGCCCTTTCTTAGTTGGAGCTATTTATCAATGGCCAAGAATGATACAAGTAACGAGGATTGGTGAATTTGTATTGCTGCAGGAACACATTTTGACAAAAATGAACTCGAGGGGAGCATTCAAGCAGTACTATAAAGTTTGTAGGACCGTTGAAAATGACTGTAAACAGCATTGCAGGGATCATTAAAACAAAGTTACAAGCCTGGTAGCCTACAAGATGAAGAAAATCAGCAATTTCAACCCAGTGAATCCTATTAAAACTACCCGGAAAAGAATAACTCCATCTTTTTCAAAAGAAAGTATCAAGAACTCTTATTTAGGCAGGCCAAGAAGCTCATCTGATTTAGTCACTACAGAAGTGGTAAGACCCAAAATTAGAGAAGATGATTATATTCATACCTCCATCTTTTTTATTTAGTTATCTCCATCTTATCATTCGAGAACCATACGTTTCTTCTAAGTTGTATCCATCATCCAAATTGGTCATGGTACCGTTCATTTGGACAAGTCAGATCAATTACAAAAATTATTTATCATGCGTAAGGTCATGCATAGTTCGCTTGAAAACTTTCATAGATCACCCTGCAACTGTCAGATCATGGAGCGAATCAGGCATCTCTCAACGTTCACATCCAAATATCAATCCTTCTGCTATCCATAACCTAACATGATAATGATTCCCTAATCCATGGTATTGAGGGCCTACTCCGTTAGCTTCCTGGGAGGATAGGTCATAATAGTTAGATAAGGCAACCTGAACATAATGAAATATGGAAAGCCACAAGCTTCCTCCGGTTACAACGACAAACCACCATTAAACACCTCTGTGATTCTCAACCAGCCTTTAGATTTACCTTTCTCTAACCTTGTTTCACTTGTAATCATAAGAAAGATTTGCAGAAACAATGCAAGTCTTCTCTATATGCAATGCTTAATAGTTATCCGAACTATCCAAACCCTCAAATAACCATTATTGCATCTTGCAAATAAGGCATATCTTGTCTAGGCAAATTTTTAGAAATTATACCTTTATTCCCATGTGAAGGGGAGCCTTAGTGCAATGACAGAGTTGTCATCATGTGACCTTGAGTCATGGATTCAAGGCGTAGAAACAGCCTCTAGCAAAAATACAAGATAAGGCTGTTTACTATTAACCTTGTGGTCCACTCCTTCCCCAGAACCCGCATATGCAGGAGCTTGGTGCACCAGGGCTGCCCTTTTTTACCTTTATTTCCATGTCATTCAGCTACTTTATCACCTACTTTGATTTCACACTTCTGTGAAATATATGTTAATTTTTCTTTATTGATGAAAACCTTCATCATACTAAGATCACCTATGTTAAATCATCAAGAATAATAGACTAGATGCAGAAGCATACCTAAATCCATGAGAACAGATGTGATTCTTGAGTCTTGTGGTTCTTGATCTTTCAAATTGATGAGTATGAATTTTCTTGAGAAGGAGTTCTCACCTTTTCTAACATGTCAGAAAAAAATCATACCATAGTTTGGGGACCACAACCTTTTATAACTACATATACTTTTCTTATTTCTAATTTTAGCACATTATAAATTAGAAATTAAGTCTCTACACAAAATAAAGCCCACACTTTGTGCGATGACTTAAGCCCATTTAACTTTAAACTTTATTGGATCACTTTTAATTTAGGTCAAACCTATATGATAGCATATAATATGCAATTACTATCACACACACACGCACACACACACACACACACACACACACACACACACACACACACACACACACACACACACACACACACACACACACACACACACAATCCCCCCCCAACCCCTATACACAATATAACCTTATGAGCTCAAAATCTTTGTTATCATGATAAAAAATATCTCCTAACAATCTCGTCCATTAATTATGTTAATATAGGATTAAGGCGATCTTCATTACATTTATCGTAACTAAATCCATCTATGATCACGTATATCAACATAACTAAATGACATAGATCAAGTATGGATGTGCAGTACAAAAATTACATGCAATGTGATATAAACATGCCTATTTCCAACTGGTCCAACTTTATTCTTTATGAGATCATATTAAAACTAAATACTTTATTTTTGCAGAAAATATCCATAAACACAAGACGTGTCTAAAACAGAAAAGCATATAAATACAAACTCCCACTAATTCAATATATCATCAATTGATACAACACCCATATGAGCAGTATGCTCATGAAAGACCTTAGGTGGTAGCCCCTTAGTAAGCGGATCCACAACCATGGAGTTTGCGCCAATATGCTCTATAGATACTTGACCACTCTGAACTCTTTCCTTAACAACTAGGAACTTGATGTCTATATGCTTTGACTTTGTCGAGCTCTTGTTGTTGTTGGAATATAAGATTGCTGATTTATTGTCACAAAATAACTTAAGTGGTCTTTCAATTCTATCTACAATTCACAGCCCTTTCAGACACAACGCTGCTAAAGGTGTATAAAATTCTACGCTTCATGATCATAAGACTCATGCGATTTGAACGGTCCCACTTCTTAAAGTTCCATTTTTCCTCATTGGAACTTTTGGCCGTAAGAGCAGTGGGTTGTTCAATCCTTAGCACAAGGTCTAGATCCATGTAGCCAAGAACGATCATGGCGTTCTCTTTCCATTCCTTAAAGTTGGTCTCATTTAACATGGGAATAGAATTGATGTTGGTAGATATTACAGAGGTAGATGCATTAACTGAAAATAGAACAAACAACATGTTCACACAAATTCTATATCATACTTAAATGAATTCAAATAATGGTAGGCCCTATCATAAGATACCTAGCACAATATTAACATTTAGTCTTTGGACAGAAATATTAACTTGGGAGTGGTACTCTTTGTGTAGTAATCAAATATTGACAACAAATCCTATCAAACAATAAGCCTTTATTTGGACCAACTTATTGTTCACATGGAGTATCCACTAATTATCACATATTTATTACCACATGTGTGCATGTAATTCGGCCAAATATTAACCTTCCTTTGGGCTGGTTAATATCTGGATGAATTACATACCCACAACTATCTTGATGTTCTAAAATAAATTGACTTACACAAGAGAGGCTACTTTGGTAGCATGTTGTTTCAATCAATTTATTTTAAAACATTAGACATCCAAATGAAAAAGAAAAAAATTGTTTTGTGTGCATTTTTGGAAATTTTAAATTCAAATTTTGGTACAAGTATTTTTTTTTTTTTACTACTGTAATGAAGTAGGGCTTGATCTATTGTTCCAGTAAAGGTTTGGCACACGAGGCAATTTGAGTCATGGTCTCCATTCCAGTTGATATATTCTGCTGTTGGTATCATTTCATATGTACAAGCCATAGCATAAACTTTACTTTCGGGCTACATTCTGATTTTTATCATCCATCATTCAACCCACTATATTTCCTAAGGTTTTGATTTTGAATCCATGGGTTTGTACACACATTTAATGCATCGAGGTAGAGGGGGCCCAATTTGATAATGGCACCCCCCTCTAATGCGTGTGAACCAAGGGCCACATGGGAGAAGCTCTACACGCGGGAGTGGAACTCACCGCGTGGAGCTCTACTCCCACACGTTTGCAACACAGGGAAGAGGGAGCCAAAGCCGGCAACCTTCTCCCCTCTCCATTCACTTTCTCGACAACCCTCTCACCCCCTTCCCCTAGATCTCCCTCCTCTTCCGGTCAAGCCGCACCTACATAGGAACTAGGTCATTCCTGTTTCTCAGGCAAAACGGAGCCGCATCGTCCTCCATCTCGCCGAAAACCTCACCCCATCGGTGACGCCTCACACCGTAGAGGTTGGAGGTTTGAGAGTAGTGTGAACGGTTCTAGCAATAGAACTTTGAGTTGTACTTGGAGAGCAGGTAAGGATCCTAAACCCTTTCATTCCTTAAATTCCTGTTGATATGTTCTCTTAAAATTAACTTTATGCATGTGTAAAATGAATGTATCCTCACATTGGTTGTATGGATGATAGAAATTGTAATTTCTTACTGAAATTGTCATGTTATAGTCTGATTTACTATGCTTGATTGTTATAATGATGCAAACTGTTATAGAATGGTCAAGCCCAAGATAGTAAGCCCTGAGGGCCGCCCGGTAAGCTATGATGACGCCTTCCAAGATGGTAAACCCTGAGGGAAAGGGCTACCTGGCCGCTTGTGACTAAGGTGAAGCCACCCAAGATGGTAAATCCTGAGGAATGGACTGTCAGGTATTGTGTTTCCCAATATGGTAAACCCTAAGTGAAAGGGCTGCTTGGTTCTTTGGAATCATGGTAGAGCTACCCAAGATGGTAAACCCTGAGGGATGAGCTGTCAGGTATTGAGCCTCCCAAGATGGTAATTCTTGAGGGAAAGGGCTACCTGGTCTTTTGGGATCACGGTAGAGTCGCCCAAGATTGTAAACCTTGAGGGAAAGGGCTGCCTGGTTGATTTCGACTAAGGTGGAGCCACCCAAGATGGTAAATCCTGAGGGTCTGGCTGCCTTGATGATGATACATATAGTGGGCCGCCCAAGATGGTAATCTTTGAGGGAGATGACTATTGAATCCTGGTGTAATGCTAGGCATGCTTAATATTATTGAGAAAATCATTAATGAGCATGCAACTTTATTGGATGTAACGTGTAACACCCCGGATTTTTAAGACATTTTTATTTTTATTTTTTATAAGAGCATTTGGGATCTCATGAGAAAAGCTTTATTTAACATTTTACTAAAACCTATCTTAAAACTCCGGGTGTTAGTTTTCCTTTCTCAAAATGGCCTACATGTAATTTAAATATAAATAAAACAATCCGCATATAAATCAACGTCAAATAAATCGGCGCCTTTATTTTAAATCAAATAAATGTCCAAAACACAATAATAATATGGCCAAGGGTCTATCCATCATAACATCCCATATAAATGTCCAACATATGTCCAAACATCTAAATCACATCCAATATAAAGTATGTAGTCCATAATAAAATTCAAATGATAATCCTCTCTAATGACTCACATCACTGTCTAAAACTATAGGGAAAACTAGTCTTCAACAGCTCTCAAGGTTTATCAACAGCTTTTCCTTTCCTGGTGTCGCGCTCGAGATCTAACGCATTGCAAAACAAAGTAATGCCTCAGCAAGCTATTGCTTGTGTAGGTACATAGACAATTAATGTAATAAATGAAAGAAATAATGAACAACACTGATGAAAAGTCTAACATTTATGAAAATAGTGATATCATAATACCATGTTCAAATAAATGACAATTTATTCCATATGTTAAAACATGCAATTCACGGAGTTAAAACATGACATGAATCAATAAAATGGAGCATACAACAAGAATAAGGGCACCCAAAGGTAATGGGTCCTACCATCGTACTAATATCACTGATCAGGAGTACTCATAGTCAACTTCTGAATGTCGTCACACCCAGGCATAACATCCATAACCATGCTCATCATACATGCACACATAACAAGAATATGGGCCATCATGCTACAGTGGCAACCCTCCATGGGTATAAACCACCGCCGCTCTCCATTGACACCATAACGGGAGACTTAGCGTCTGTCCCCATGGAAAGGCTCAGACCGGTAGTGTGAACTATCCATGTTACCAAATCCCTACCGAATGCCATCTATGGGCAGGTGTCTATCATATCACAAAATTATCACATCATAATCTAGGAAGGTGGGTGGCCGGCCCTATCCCTCCTAGCATGACGCCTACCGGGCGAGAGCACCCGTCATTAAATATAAAGCACGGAAATCATATGTATATGCTAAAATTCAAGAGCACTTATAGCTTGCAATCCCCAAGACATGCCCCTCATCCTGGGGTTAGCCTATAAAAGGACCAGCTAATAAGCCTCTATTCTCATTTCTATGTAAATCCATGCATTTTCTATATATATAATAAGAAATAAGTCTCTAATTAAGCATAACTAATTTACATCATGCTTGTAAAAGCATTTGAAATAAGTTTATTCAGTAAAAGATTTCAATTTGGAATAACCATCTTGTACTCAATGTCGCATGAAATCCACGGTAAATAATAATTGCAATTTAAAACACAATCACACATGATGCTATGTTTAAACATGGTTTAAAAATCAAGGCAAAATATTAGTTGTCATCACCTACCTTAGTGTGAGACCACTAGCTTGCTAATAACTCCCTTTAACTGGTATATTCAAGTACACCTGTACATGTCACATCACTATTTAAAAAAATTTCTAAATAAAAAGTGGTCATTTATAAGTTTTTAAGTTAAAACTAGGTCCGCGTCGTCAATACGGTCATAATGCATCTTTCGGATAGTGATTTAGGACTCCTTTAGCTCCCAAAAATCAATTTTAAGTGAAAATACTTCATAAATTAATATTTATTAATTTATAGGGTGTTTGGTGGGTGCACTGGTTTACACCAGCGGCCCTGCTTTACACCGGGTTACACCGGTGCCCAGTGTACATTGGGTTACACCGGCGGCCCCGGTTTACACCGGGTTACACCAGCACCCAGTTTACACTGGGTTACACGGGCAACCCGATTTACACTCGCGACGCGGAAACCGGCACCTGAGAAGACGACCGGCTTCCGGTCATCTCCGGTGACCCTACAGGTGTCCAAATCACTTGGTTTTTGAGCCATTTTGTTCCAAATTTTGTCTAGTTTTCATTTCTATCATCCTTTGCATTGATTTCTCCAAAAACCATGTTTTTTAAACAGTTTTTCCCAAGTTTCTAAAAACATCCATAGGTACTGGTTTTTGGGTTTTCTGAGAAATCCATCGTTGGATCACTACCAAATTTAAAGAGTTTGCTCTTGGGTCTCTTGTGCACTAGTTGGACTGTGTGATTTCCAAATGGATTAGGTTTGATCCGTGAAATCACGCTCCAACAGTAGCGTGCACAAAGTTCCCAAAAAATTCGATTTTTTTTTCCTAATTTTTAAAATGCTTTCCTAATTATTTTTCTACTTAATAAATACAGAAAAATGGATTATTGAGGCTTACCTTGCGCTTGGCCGGGGTTGCTCGTCTTACCAGGGTTCCACTCGCCAGAAAACTCAGACCTTTCTAGGCTAGGTTTCTGAGCTAAAAAAACCCAGAGGAAACGCTCAAAGTGGAGCGTTTTGGCTCCTGAGAATGGTTAGATATAGGGTTTAGAGTCTTGGGGAAGAGTTTCTCTTCCCCACACGTCTCTCCGGCGATTTTGCCGGCACTGGTAGAGACGTGTGGAAGACAGGGGTGTCATTATCAATTTGGACCCCTGTGTAACACGTCTCTGTCAAAAGACCAAAATGCCCTTACAACTTCGACGGCTCATAACTCCCTCGTTTGAGCTCCGTTTTTCGTGTTCTTAGTGGCGTTAGACTCGTATCGACGAGTACTTTCTAATTCTTATATTTTTAGGAAAAATTTCCATCCATAAATTTTTATTTTTATTTATTTAATAATTTCCTATTTTATACTAAAAATTAAGGATATTATATAACGCTTATGGTTTGCATTTAACTTTAGAATGAGGTCTATGACTTAGTCACTCATCTATTGAATGTCATGTGGTTGGACACAAATGGGAAATCCTTATGGGGTGTGCTTGTTTGCATGCGATGACTATTGCGTCATATTTGAATTTGGGAAAAAACTGTAATTATGCTCTAATACCCATAGGCCTTACTTGATAGCACATGCTAACTACGTTGTATATGACTGGTTAAAATGGAAATGAATGCTCATGTTATATTGAATGCGTTTTTAAGCATAGCAACGAGAATGTCTGGATATGCATGGGTTTAGTTCTTTTCCCTTACTGGGCTTCGCAGCTCACCTTATTATTTTGCAAGTACTAGTTAGGTAGAAAAGAGAAAGGTCGTTGAGTGAATTGAAGAAAGTTTGCTTGAAGATGTTAAATCTTGAGTTGTATATATATACATGTATATATGTGCTAATGCTGTAAACGAGTTATATGTTATTTTTTACACTGATCTTTATGCATCATATATGTTTTATTATGATAGATAGTATGGAGACCGAGTCTCCCTTCAGGAAATTATAATTGCTATATTGTCTATCAGGTGAACCGCATAGCATGCGTTAAATGCATGAGTCCAAAAAACAGGGGAGACTCTACCGAAATTTCAGTAGGACTCAGTTGTTAAAGGAGAAAAAATATTTTACTAGTAAACTGTGACTTGCATAGGACAAGAGCACCTAGCTCTCTCAACACTTCCGTTGTGACATAAATTATGAAAAAAAAGAAGAAGCAAGGCCATGTAAGCCTAGCTCGGCCAATCGTTAGGCTTGATTAAGCCTAATCGCGGCCCCAAGGATTGGGGACTTGACATGTATGATGAGCATGGTTATGAATGGTATGCCTGGGTGTGAGGACACTCAAAGGTTGGCTATGATTACTCATAATCAGTGATATTAGTGCGATGTTGTGGGACCCATTACCTTAGGGTGCCCTTATTCTTATTGCATGCTCATTTACATTGATTCATGTCGTGTTTTAACTCTGTGAAATGCATGTTTTAGCATATGGAATAAATTGACATGTATGTTGGCATGACTTATGATACTGCTATCTTCATAAATGATAGACTTTTTATTTTATCAGTATTGTTATTGATTTATTTATTTTATTACATTATTTGTCTATGTACCTACACAATCTATAGCTTGCTGAGGCATTGCTTTGTTTTGCAATGCCTTAGATCTCGAGCGCAATAACATAAAAGGCAAGGCTGTTGAGAAAACGTGAGAGCTGCGAAAGATCCTTTTTTCGCTAGTTTTAGATAGTGATGTGAGTCAATAAACAGGATTATCATTTGAATTTAATTATGGACTGTATACTTTATATTTTGGATTTGATTGAAATGTTTAGACATATGTTGGACATTTATATGGGATGTTATGATGGATAGACCCTGGGCTATATTATTATTGTGTTTTGGATGTTGATTCAAAATAAATGCGCCGATTTATTTGACGTTGATTGATACGTGTATTGTTTTAAATCTATTATCATAAAAATTTATTTATGTTTTAATTTATATGTATGCCATTTTGAGAAAGGAAAACTAACACCCGAAATTTTTAAGATATATTTTAGTAAAATGATAAATAAAACTTTTTTCATAGGATCCAAAATGCTCTTATTAAAAATGCTATTATTATAAAAAAAAAATATGTCTTAAAAATCCGGGGTGTTACATATAGATGTCTAGAGGGCGACAAGAAAAGAGATCACAGCCAAACAATTAAGACAATATAGAGGCCCCAAGAGTGGAATGGAGGAATAAGATTCATGTGGCCGACCCCTAATTGGGATAAGGTCTTGATGATGATGATGATGAGAGGCCCTAAGAGGTGACAAAAAAAGAGATCTTAGGAGAGCACCCTCACCAACAAGAAAGCCTCAATGAAACCAAAACCACAAAAAAGAACTACAAATAATGCACTCGCAAGATCTCAGAGAGTCTCTAACTCTAGAAATCTAGAGAGAATGAATCTTAATCTCTAAAAAGTCCAAACAGAGCACTCTTAAAAACCCTAACAGAGCACCTTCACAAAACTCTCACAGATTTGAATATTGAAGGAATAAAGCTTAGGAAGACATTGCCTCTATATAGGAATTCTTCTCCTATAGTCTTTCTATCGGAAAAAATGTAGACTATTAATCCCTATTTCTTTAAAAAGATGCCTCTGTGCATCTCTTTATAAAATTGTCACCATGAAACTAATAGTTCTTAAAACAAAACAAAAAAAGGATAGCCTGTTGCACGAAGCTTCTGCTTATGCAGGGTTAAGGGAAGGGACGGACTAGAAAGGTCTCTAGTATGCAACTTTACCTTATATTTTTGCAAGAGGCTATTTTCATATCTTAAACCTATCACCTCAAGGTCACAGATGACTACTTTTACCGTTGCACCAAACTCCCCTTCTCTTAAAACAAAAACCAATAAACTAAAAAGACAAATGAACCTGTGACTATCCTTATTTATCAATTTTGGTGAAACCACGATTTCTGAGGGCACTGAAGTTCTTCCCTTGATGGCAATGGCAACGAGCACCGATGTTGGCAACCTCATCCGTCGAACCGTTGGGCCGTCGAGCACCCTGGAAAACTCGAAAACCATAATTGTGTTGGTCCGTCGTAAACGCCTTAATATAACACCCATCGAAGTAGTCGTGTTTGGAAAATTTAGAAGGATTTGCCCAACATAAAGGTTGACGAGAGGGTAGGTCACAATACCAGAGTAACAACATACTAACATATGAACCGCATCAAGCTTTTGTCACTTCAAATGATTAATCGTCTTTGAGATGAGCAAATATTACCTTGACTCCTTCTTTGGGAGTCTTGATGCAATGGTAGAGTTGTCATCGTGTGACCTTGTGGTCATGGGTTCAAGGCATGAAAACAACCTCTTACAAAATGCAAACCTCATATACACAAAACTGGAGCTACCCCCTTTTATTCTCCTTCCTCGTGCCCGTTCTCTAACCATAGTCTCAGTTGTCATCATGGGAACCAAACAAGTCCTCCCTTTAAAATGTACTCACTGGTGATCCGAGCTATCTAAACTCTCCTTCACAGACCTTTCTAGCACCTCTTCCAAAATCTATGGCCCATAATAGCTAGACATGGTAAAATAAAAGAACAAGATCTATACCAGGTTTTCTGAACAGAAGCTTCATGCCCGATTTCATCATATTTTCCCTTGCTTTCAACTCTCTGAATCCATTCCCAACTAACCTCTGGAGAAATGCACCTCCTTCATCGTTTATTATCTACACCATGAACCCATTCATCCACCCATTGATAACGAACCAATAAACAAGCAACGCCATTGAAAGAGACACGTGGTGGCACACTTAGAGAAGACTTTCTGGTGTCCTGGATCATGAAGAAAGCTGCCTCGTTAGCCATTCATCTTCATCCATCATACACTAGTTCTCTCTCGTATTGGGCACTTTGGCCACGGGAAAAGAGAGCATTTACAAAAGAAACCAAGACTGAGAAGGTCTTCAAACTAGCAACAGTCGATGGATAAGCTATCAGTGAGATGTTTGGGAGAAACAAGCAACAGTCCCACTACGTTCTCCATATCATATGAATAGTCAGGATCATTTAGCCAGGTATGTGATTTCTAAAGAACAAACATTTCTCCGCCCAGATGTGTCACATGCATGGAATGATGAAACCCGCTAGGCAAATGGTGATCCCACCTTTTGTCCAATCGACACTAAATTTTCTGTCCGGATGATCCTGGACCTTTGATTAACTCCTTTAGTGTTCCATAGACAAAACAACAAATATGTTTCTTTTCACATTACTTTGATAGGATTTTTCTTCTTCGTGGGTCATATAAGTTCAAGGTTTTTGTTTTCACTGGTCTTCGTCCCCCTTCATTTGCTCGTGTGCTTTCAATTTTTTTTAGAAGTAAACAATTACAAAGAAAATCATTCACATGCTCCTAATCTAATTCTCAGCTAAAGGGAAAGCACAGAAATAAACCCACAACCAAGCAACTTTTAAGAGAGACACTTAGCTGTCTGTGACCAACTGTACTAGCCATTTGTTAGCCATCTATACGATCCTTACATGCAACGTGACTGTCGTTTTGATCAATCAAAGTCCATTAAGGTTTTTACAAACAGATAAATGAACCGTTCCTTCAGAGTTAATCTTAGGCACGTGCGTTAGCATGGAACAAGAACTATGTAGGTATTTGCAATATCTCTTGGTTGGGAAATTAAAATTGGTCTAGGAAAGACACCTAGCCAGAAGCTAAGATGGAGCCGCAAGGTAGAGTTTCCAATTAACAAAATTTGGGTCTCATCCATATTATACAGTGCCGTGTTACTGTGTCCACACTATGAAAATTACCTTTTTTTGTTAAGCAAGCGGACTTTTATGGATAATCGTAAACCAGTGAGGGATTTGAACTCATGATCTACCAGAAGAAAGCCCCTTCCTATGTGACAGCAGTTGAAGGTCATGACTCATTTTTCAACTCATCCTTATTCTTAATAGCAGATGAATGAAATAATGAACAAAAATCACTTCCAAGGCCAAACAGAACACTTCCATTGGTTCGAAATATCTGTCCATTGAGAAAGAGGATGCCTAAGTAATAATCCGAATTATCAGACAAACCCGGATTATAAAAGCCATTGTAGTGCAAATCTAATAACATGAACAGAAAGTTCGATTGAAAGAAATTGCTGTTCTTATACTTAAATTCTTGAGGTAGGAAGAGAGCTTAGAGCTCCTCTCACTCAAAACTGCAATTAGGAGGTAAGAACTTTGATAAAACGGATATTAGCATTAAGCAAGCAATAATCAATCATCAAATTCCATAAAGACAAAACACAAGCTTTTAATACCAGCCTTCATAAACATTGTGGATGAACAAAGGAAAAACAAAATGATCAAGGCTATTAAGTTCAACAACTTGGCAAAGTACAATGCATTTGGCCCCAAAATTCTACGCTTACATGTTTAAATCTTATAAAAATACAAGTGTTACACACATGCATGAGGAATCTCCATCTTCTTGTGTCATTGTTTCGTGCTCCTGTAAGACTTATCGTTTGGCTATACCATCCAAAATACTACCTTTGCAAAATAAAAAAAGGCTAAGAAAGGCACGCACTCCTCCATCCGCAGATATATCCTTTCGGTCGATGATTTACGAGCAGTACTTGAAAAGATTAGTACTTCTTTATCTCGGATAACATCATGCATTTCTTTACAACAGTCTTCCCTTATTCATCTTATGCATAATTAGGTCATGAACAAGTCACATGTCTACCCACGACAATACTTTCGTTATTATCTTTCAGACTAAAATGGTAGACCGTCACCTATACAAAACCTAATCAAACCATTACCTTTAAAATAAGGATATATAGGCAGTATAGGATAGTATGCATGACATAAGTTCGATGAGAGGGTAGATCACAATAGCACACCAACAACATACTAACATATGAATTGCAACAAGCTGTCGTCGCTTCAAATAATAAATCATCTTTGAGACTAAGTAAAGTTTCCCAGATAATCTCCTTCCTTTTCCCCTTTCTCTAACCATGGTTTCACTTGTCATCCTAAGACAAAAGTGGTCTGATCTGTAAATGGCACCAACTGCGAAACCAAACCATCTAAACCATTCATCAACTGTAAATGGTACTAATTGCTGATCCAAACTATCTAAACCATTCATCAAAGCCTCTTGCAGCACCTATTCCAAAATAAGCACAAAAATCTATACCAGGTTCTGTCAAGAGAGGTTGCATACCTGATTCATCATCTTCTTCCTTGCCTTGAACTCTCTGTGTCCATTCCCAACCTCATCAGGGAAAATGAATCTTCATAATTTATGATGTAGACCCTCATCCTACCCACTCACCGACGCTTGAAAATTAACCAATAAATAAGAACCACTACACCCGAACTACGAGGTTCGACCCTTATGTAAGACTTTCTCGGAGTTTGGATCTAGACAAAAGCCTCCTCCTTTGTCATCATCCACTTGCCCCCCATTGAATCATTTAAGTAAATTCTTTTGCAGCATTCCCTGGAATTGTCCAAATACACCCTTACATTCCACCCAAAAATTATACGGTATGCACGAGTCCAGTGTAGATGGTCGTATCAGAGTTGTTCATCTACTACTACATTCTAGATGGTCGTATCAGAGCTGTTCATCCACCATTCATGAGATATTCCACTTCTTACTCGTCTTGGGCACTTAGTTATTTGAATACCAACTGCACATTCATAAAGTGCGAGCACCTTTAGAGGCTAACTTTCCGGTGCCCTAACAACTAAAGAAAAGCCATGAATAATGTGATATAGGGCAGGGATCCTATAAAAATAACAGTCCTTTGATTTGCAGTCTGCAGTCCTCATAAGACACTGCTAAGCAACTTCCCGTAAAGTGTTCCTCATCTTCCTTCGAGGACCAGGCCTTGTAGATGTGATTATTTTTCTACGGATGCTGTGGATGATTTCATTTAGAAAAGAGAGCATTGACAAAAGGTCTTGAAACAAGCTACTTGACCAGTAGATAGTGGAGACTTGTCCGCTAGCTTTTGGAATGGAAGAGCAGGAGCTTTTAAGTCCAATTCCAGAATTACCCAGTGTTTCAGTGCAGGTAAAATGAATTTTACATAGACCAACTTTGTGGGATTTTATATTGTCCACTTGCATTTGCTTGAATTCGTGCAAGGCGTCGTCTATAAGCCCATCACGAACAAGTCCAACGATCACAGTACATTAGAGACGGTATTTTCAAACGCTAGGAAAACGTCTGGTTTTCGGGCAGATACATTTTTGTTGTTTTTTCTTTACTTCTAGGACGTTCATATTGTCTTAAACTCATCTTTAGCAAGGGCCATTAAAAATCATGTTAACAGGATTTTTAACTGTTTTTATTTATTTTTATTTCAACGGTTTTGATTAATAAATATAAGGCGGCAAGCCTCCAATAGAAATAATTTTTGGTGTAGGAATAATTAAAAGAACTTTAAATAATACGAAAGGGTTAGATCTTCCTAAAAATCCAGTCTAAAATCATAAAAGGGCAGCATCTAAAGATCCAACCTAAAATCATAAAAGGGCAGCATCTAAAAATAAGAGGTTGCTTAGAGTTTGAAATACCGCTACTCATTATATTAAGGCATCAAACCAGCACCTATAGGGCACTTTTGATGTATGAAGCTTCTACCTATGCAAGTTTCAGGGAAGGGGTAGACACAAGAGTCTATAATATGCAGTCTCACCTTGCATTTTTACAAGAAAATATTTTCACATCTTAAACTCATGGCCTCAAGGTAACTTTAACATTGTACTAAGATTCCCCTTAAACCTGCGCCCAAGGAGCAAATATGTCAAAAGCATCTTCACACTTTACAGTTTTTAGGAAACCATAAACCACTGCTGTCATATCAAACAACATTCGAGCATCATCCATACACTCAGCTATGGTGTAGAAGTCAAAAGAGCACTCGCCGAAATGAGAGGATCCATGCGTGTAAAGAGAATGAGAATTAACATGACCGGGTACCATTTCTTTCGCCGGAATGATCCAAAAAATACAATCTCAATGCGATTCATTGCATTCTCTGTTAATGCACGCGTTGAGAATGTGACTAGGGACAGGATCAAAGAATGGATTGAGCTTGAACATGTCTCCTGTCAACACGTCTATTTCTCTGCGATTGAAGATGTAGACCGACTTATTAAGGATGGTACCAATGCACCTGAGGAAAGAGTCCCGCTGTTCCAAATCGAACAAGACTAGCGTGGAATATTTTGAACTCTGATTCTTTTGTGCAAGGAGAACCTTGGCAAAAGTTATTGTCATGTGATTCTGAGTTTACGGATTCAGAACGTGGACGTGAAAATTGTTTCTTGCGAAAATTCAAGTAAGGTTGCATAGTATAATTCTTCCGTGGTCTGTTCCTTCCGTAAACCCTACATATGAGGAGCTTCATGCAAGTTCCTAATCTAAACCATCCATCTTATAACCCACATCCTACGAGATATAGGTGATACACCATGACTCTTCAAACTTGAATAATCTTTGTCGTCCTCTTGACTAAGGAGATCAAAGATATTATTGCATCTTCCAGATTTTGAATTCTTTCTCTTGAGAAGTGTTAGGTGAACTGGAGTCCAAAGCAAGAGTAGAATTGGAATGCTAAGGTCAAAGACGGTCGGGTTTGGTAAAGCTTCTCGAATCTACAACTGGTCAAGTGACGGAAACCTCTGATCACAAGAGGACTAAACCCATGGTCATCGTAGCATCTGGTGAACCATCCCTAAGATCACGCTGAGTTATCCGTTGCTGGATTGGATAGATAATCCTAATTACGGAACCATAAAATCGCCTTAACTAGCAGCGTCTTGATGAAAGGCTGTGACCATCTGTTTTTGTGAAAAGAGACAACCGAGGAACACAGATCTTCACTGCTCAAGCGAGGAAGACACATCAACAAGCGATATGCCTTGCAATACTATGGACTCCAATATCAGAGCCTAATTGGATTCTTCTCAAAAATATTTGTTGCCACCATAAAAAGAGCAGTCTCGGTGCATGAAGCTCCTGCGTATGCAGGGTCCGGGGAAGTTGTGGACCACAATGGTCAATGGTACTCATTCTTACTTTGCATTTTGCAAGAGGCTGTTTCTACATCTTGAACCCGTGACCTCAAGGTCACACAACAACAGCTCTACTGTTGAGCCAAGGCTCCCCATCTATTGCGAGGATGAAATTCCCAATTTATAGACCAAATTTATATAAATGTGTCACACACACAGGTGAACTCATCTTTGTTTGTTCCAATTTGCAGCTCAGTGCACCATATAAGGCAATGAAAATCATCTCCGGCATCAGCTAAAATACTCCGTACGACTAACAACAGCCATAGAATTAAGACACACCGTAGAAATTCGACCAATGATGTAAGTATAGCATCTGAACACAAATCTAAGCAACTTCCACTTTGCAGGAAGACTTCCAGTTTGGAGCTTATCAAAATTTCTCTATTGGGAAGCTAATAATCTTCTATTAAAGAAAGCACGATTACAAGGGTATGTACATAACTCATCAAGAAAGAAACAATTGTAACAGTAACCATTAATAAACGCTATTGAGAAATGGATAAAAATTTCCAATAATTCGATTACATTGTGATCAGTCCATCGAAGTTGGCCCAAAAACCTAGGGCTACATATTCAAATCTTAACAGTACAAGTATTTCACTATTCCAAAAGCTAAGTAATCTACCCAACATCTCTTTCGATTTCCATGGTGAGTACTGAACAGAATATAGAGGTTGAGCCATCGCTTAGCAGAACTCAACTTCAAAAGGCAATGTAAGTTCTGAAATTTCACTGGGATTTGCTATATATGAGGTATCTCCATCTTCTTTCCGCTACTCTGATTTAGAAGATAATGTGTGTCACGGGATTGGAAGCCTGTAACTTGCTGCATACGAGGCATCAAATCTCTTCTCTTAAGGTATCTCCTTCTTCGTGTGTAGAGGTATGGGCTTCTTTTTTATTGTGCTGATCATTGGATACCCAACAAGATGATGATTTTCATACCTCCATCATCTTTATGAGGTATCTCCATCTTCTTAACCAGGCACTGTGTGATTCTTCTAAGCTGTGCCCATCATTTGATGCTGAATAAAATGCTGCTATGGTTCTTTCGGCAAAGCAGGCAAATTACAAATCCTACCTATATCATATAAGATCATGCATTTTTCAACCACTACAATCTTTCCTCGATCGCCTTATGACAGTTAGGTTGTGGACCATGACATGCTCCCTATAGCTTCCTCCTCCAATTTGAATCCTTCTGCTACGCACAAACCAAACCGAAGAGGAAACACTCGTCTTACTGAGAGGATAGGTCACAATAGCTAGACTGAGCAACCACAATGGATTAGAATATGAAAACGAACATGCTTTCTCCGCTTGAAACGACAGACCATTATTCGATTAATAAATGCTTGTGTGGTTCTTAACCTTCCCCTTGATGCCATCTTCATAAACATCTGCAAAAGCAATGCAAGTTTTCTCTGAAGATGATACTTACTGGTTATCTCAACTGTCTGAAACCTCAAACAAAGCCATTCTTGAACCTCTCCTAAGTTTTATAACCCATATTAAAATGGTAAATGAAACGAGAACAAGATCTGTGGAGAAGATCCATACCTGATTTCACCAGCTTTTTCCCCTTTAGAAGTACAACTTATCCATCTCTTCTTCCCCTCTCAAGGCATTTCTGATTCCCGTTAAAGCAAGCACCAACAAATACCAAACATGATCATGTGGGTGGACCCAGATACTGAAAGCATACCCAGAAGCATCCTCGTTTGTGGCTACCTGTTCGGCTGGACACGCAAAGAAAGATTCCTTCACAGGTTTCCATGAGAAGCTGTCCGAACAGCCCTATAATTAAGAACTATTTCCATGTTGCCGATCTAGCTGACCCAGAACGTCCGATCTGATTAGATTTTTTGGTGTATCTTGATCCTGGAATGATATGATTTGAACCAGATCTCTTGACAGGCTCACCCGTGCATATTAGTTTGGCCCAGTTGCTTAATGATCAGAACCGTTCATGTTTTTGGTACAAGCTATACCTCGTAGATCTTCCTTTACCGATTATGATTTAATTAATATGATTTTGATTAATGCATCGAATAAAATGATACGGCTAGGATCAGCTGGTGAGCTTTGTAAAGGCTCAATTAAAATTATGTGTTGGCACTGAGATCTTGGGCGTGTGTCCCAAATCAATAAATAGGCTGTCAGCGGAATGGTTAGAAGGAACAAGTAACTCCCATCAAGTTCATCATTTGAATGGTTAGGATCGTTTAGGCCCAAATGTAATCACATGGACATGATCAAATAGTAGGCCCTACCTGTACTTCTGCACTGCCTACTTAAATTTTCCAAGTGAAAATATGGGCATGCATCATATAACTTCCTCAGAAATATAGGCTATCAACTCATCCTTGGATATCCTAATCTGCAGCTGATTGTATCAAGAAGGGAAAATCACCACCAAAATCAGACAAAAGACTCCCATTGGTTCAATGCATGTATTAAATTAAGACAAAACATAATATAAGTTCGATCAAACTAGAGAATTTAACTATGACATCTGCAATACAAATCTAATCTAAACTGCACGCCTGCTTGGAAGTAATCATTATCAGTGTACTTAATTTTGGCTTAAGGAAAGAGATTAGAGCTCTTCGCACTTTAAACCCAAATAAGGAGGCTAAGAATTTCAATAAAAGGTAGAATACTAGACAAGCAGTAAGAGAAAACATCAATCCTTAAAGATAATACTAGGGTACAAATAAAGAAAACAAAAAAAATGAGGAGAATTTGATCTACGTAGTAATAATAATAAGAAGAAGAATAATTCAAGTGAGACTTGGATTTGGATTAATTCAAGTGTAACTTTGCTTACCTCTAACTTGCCTTTTTTTCTAGATCTAAGTCATTCACCATATCAACAATAGCTTAAATAGGTTAAGTACCAAATTCTATGTTTGTTTTAAATTTATTCTATGTTTTTCAAGTTAAAATTTATAGCATTAGTTTATCTTATTTTTCTTAAATTAAAAATTACAAAAAAGACTAGAAAATTTATATAATGGTAGTGTATTTAGGTATTGAACCTATCTAAAAGTATTCCCAACATGGTAAGCGACTTAATTCTATAGAAAAGACAAGTCAAAGGTAAGCAAAGTTGCACTTGGATTAATCCAAGTCCAAGTTGCACCTAAATTTATCCTTCCCCTAATAATAATAATAACAACAACTGCTGCTGCTGCTATCATAATAAGAAGAAGAACTGCTACTACTACTACCTTTAGGTCCCAAAATTCTTGGGCTCCAAGATCAAATGTCATTAATGCAAGTATTTCTTTCATTATAAGAGAGTTCGAGTCATCATTTTCGTAGGTATATGGGGTATCTCCATCTTCTTGTGATTTGCGTGCTATAGCTTTATGATCTAAATCTCATACGAAATTGTATATTATCCCAGCAGATCTAGTACAATCTCTAAGAACAGGAAGAAGTCGCCGTTTGAAAAGTAGCAAGATTCATTCAGCAACCCTAAAAAAATAGCACTTGTGCCAGCCATCAGCCCACGCATATTTTACCAACAAACTTCCCATGACCATGCTCTACGTAAGTAGATCATGAACAAGGTCGTGCACTTCCCAGTTTCATTACTTTCTTCATTCTCTTTTAAATCCAAAAGTTGGAACAGCAGCCATCCATGACCTAATCGAACTGGTGATCTTTGGCTAACTGATGAGGTAGAGGCAACCCATAGGTTAATGAGAGGGTTGGTCACGGTAGCAACATACTAACATATGAATCACGAACACGGCCTTCTTAATTGCCTTCAAATCCACCGCCCATATTAAACATGGTAAAAATGTAAGAATAAGATCTTTATCGGGCTCTGTGAAGAGAAGTTACATACCTGATTTCACCATCTTTTGCCTTGCCTTCAACTCGCTGTATCCATTCTCAACATCAGGAGAAATGCATCCCCATCATCCTTTGATCTACATTCTGTTTCTCATTGATTCACCCTGATTTTAGACTGTCTCAAGCTCCCGGTATCATGCATCTACTAACGGTTATTTAATGTGGATATACCTTATAGCTTGCCAAGCTTCATGCACCTTGAAGATACATGTTATTGAATACAAATATTTCTAGTTTGTAGCTCTCGAACTATACATTTTTTGTTGTGAATATGAAGACGCTGCAAAATTACAGATTCCAAACTCTATGTTACTATATTAGTATAACTTTTGAAGGTCATGAAGCTTGGCAAGATTCATGACCCTATCCCTAGCTAGTGAAAACTTAAGCATATTTGAAGCTTGGCAAGATTCATATGAACACTTGTTTGGCAATTCAAACCATTATTGTATTGGTCTACCTCTTCTATATTTATCTACTTTAAGTTGATCTAGATGTATTCTTATAATGGGTTATACTATGAATGGCCGTTGCCAACACTTGTGAGGTTTGTATGATATAAGGTACATTCATGTTGAATAACCCCTGTAAGGAAAGTTGCACCTTCCCTTAAATTGTCCAGCAGAAAGTCTATGGTCTGTCCAAGTGTATTTTACGCCCAATTAAAAGTACTGGTGGGGCCCATTGGTTGACTATCAAAACCATGCATATCCTGAGTCATATTCTAGACGGTCGATATCCAGGCCGTTCAGTGGAATTGCTCATCAATCATAGGGACTTACGGAGACTGAAGAGCCCTTTCTCGTATAGGACCCTTTCAGTCATTTGAACGCCAAACGTATATACTTAAGTTCATCTGATGTTACTTACTAATGTACAGTAAAAAACAATGCATGCCGTGAGGTATGCCAGCAGTATAAATGAAAGTTTCCATTGATAACTTAATAATCATAATGTTTGCAAAAGAATGGATCACATCACACAAGAGAAAACTTCAGTAATCAAATAAACAGTGAGGAAGCAAATGAAACATTTGGATGGAGGAATGATCTGTAAAAAAGAACTACCCCTGGACAGTAATCTTGATATCTGCGACCAGTAGACCTAAAACATAGATAATTCAGTACTTAATAACAAGGGGCTGTTCAGTTCTTAGGTAAGTTTTTCCATAATTTAGGGCTGTGGACGCTCTTCAAGGAGACACCGCTAAAACTATCTGTGAACCAGCAAACCGCAGATAAAAATTAGATAAAACAGATCAAAAACTGCTAAAACTGCCTCAATATGGGTTCTCTATTCTTTACAGAATTATATGTGTGTTTCAGACCCACAGCAGAGGATAAGAAAACTACCTCAAGATAACTCAGTTCATGGATTGTTATCCTCGTGCCAAACAGCCCCAACAGATTTAATCCCATCAAGTTAGCGTTGATATTCAAAGTCTTTAAAGATCGTTAACAAATCATGTAGTTCCCTGACTGGGGGTGCGAACTGTAACAGCTCAGGTCCAACAGTAACAATATTGTCTTCTTTGGGCCCAGCTTGCACGGTTTTGTTCTTCCACCAGATCTCCCTCTCCAGGCGATGTGGGACTAACTCTCAGTACCTCCCCACCCTCGTCACCTCAACCTATCTTGAGCCTTAGCCTCATACTATCTTAGGACATCCCCATCAAGCCATTTTGGCCCCACCCTCAAGGCATCTTGGCCAACCTCTGTGGGTTCACCTTTCCCCTTTTAGGAACACGCGTCCACCCGTGCGGCTAGCCCACCCCATTACGAGGGAACTGGCTCTGATACCATTTGTAACAGTCTGAGTCCAACAGTAACAATACTGTCCACTTTGGGCGCAGCTCGTATGGTTTTGTTCTTTCCCAGTTACCTATGGAAAACACGTTGTTACTATTAGAGTTCTCCGAACTATTATAACAAGCTCAGATCTCCCTCCCCAGGCGATATGGGGCTAACCTCAGTACCTCCCCACCCTCGTCATCTCAACCTATCTTAGGCCTTAGCCTCAGACTATCTTGGGGTATCCCCCTCAAGCCATCTTGGCCCCACCCTCAAGGCATCTTGGCCAATGCTTGTGAGTTCACGATAGTCTAAGGGACTCAAGATAGGCTGAGGAACCCAAAGACAACAATATTGTATCCGCTGCGCCAAAGTCACATTGATACATGATACAATGCGTTTTTCCTGGGCAACTGGGGAAGAACAAAACCGTGCGGGTTGCGCCCAAAGCGGATACTATTGTTGCATGGGTGGGCCTTCGAGCTGTTACAATAGTATCAGAGCCAGTTCCCTCATGATGGGGTGGGCTAGCTGCACGCGTGGATGGGTGTCCCTAAAGGGGAAAAGGTGAACCCACACGCATTGGCCAAGATGCCTTGAGGGTGGGGCCAAGATGGCTTGAGGGGGATGCCCCAAGATAGTCTGAGGTTAAGGCCCAAGATAGGTTGAGGTGACAAGGGTGGGGAGGTACTGAGAGTTAGTCCCACATTGCCTGGGGAGGGAGATCTGGGCTGGTTGTAAGAGTTAGGAGAACTCTAACGGTAACAACGTGTTTTTCTTGGGCAACTGGGGAAGAAAAAACCGTGTGGGCTATGCCAAAAGCGACAATATTGTTACTGTTGGACCCGGGCTGTTACAAATGGTATCAAAGCTAGTTCCCTCGTGATGGTGGGTGGCTAACTGCACATGGGCGCTCGCATGTCCTTAAAGGGGCAAAGGTGAACCCACAGGCGTTGGCCAAGATGCCTTGAGGGTGGGGCCAAGATGGCTTGAGGGGGATGCCCCAAGATAGGTTGAGGTAGCGAGGGAGGGAGATCTGGGCTGGTTATAAGAGTTCAGAAAACTCTAACAGTAACAATGCATTTTCCATGGGCAACTAGGGAAGACTAAAACCATGCAGGCTGCGCCCAAAGTGGACAATATTGTTACTGTTGGATCCGGGCTATTACACGAACTATCTGCCATACCAATGGTATGCACGATACCCCCAAACCTCAATCCAACTAAATCCTGTTTTCTTCTTAAATCCACTCTCTTATCAAAGTCACTCACCTTCGCTACATCACCCCATTTATCACTCTGTGCATAGAGATTGGCCATAGCAACATGATACGGAGCACTTCTGGTAGCGCCGTTGCACCCTACAAATGTGTTCAGCAGCAATATCTGCAAGCTTTGAATGCCCTCCATTCCTGTTATCACCAAGAAAAGCTTGCCACACATCTTCTTTAGCTTCTACAGGCATACTCTTCATAAACTCGTAAGCTTCTTCCAAACATGTCAACCACACAAGCCATAGTCACGAAGCATAGAGTCAAAACTGTCTCCCTACATGTACCATCCGTGCACGATGACAAGAATGCAAAATCGAAGTGAAGGTGACCCCATTTGGACTGGCACCCACATTTCCCATCTGACGAAAGAGTTGCAGGGCCTCCTTACAATTCCCATGGATCCCATAACAAACAATCTAGTGTTCCATAACCCAACATCTTTCTTCTTAACTTGATCAAACAAATATCGAGCTGACACCAAATTTCCACACTTCGCGTACATGTTTATAAGAGAGCTAATCACAAGAAGGTTCGATTCAAATCCCATCCTAACTAAATAAGCATTATGTCACAGGGTTGTAGTTTCACCTTTGCTAAACCCATACGGCATTTGTGCACAACACCTTTTGCTAGGCACAAGTCAGCCTTCCACTCCTATTCTCACTCGATAGGGCTACACTCACTCACCCATTAAAGCAATGAGAGCAGCTCAAGAGATGAGACTTACTCAAAGAGAACCTCTTATTCCTTAATTGAGTAATCTACAATGAGCTTATCTTAGCTGAGCTAAGCTGATTAAAAATGAGGAGCTAGCGCCTATTTATACTTGCTCTTCTCCATCCACCTCCTCAATGGATAGTTAGGATTAATATATATGTCAACCATCTAATGGTTGAGGACCACTCTAAAACTCTCTCTAGAAGTTTCTACATAAATAAGCAAGTCTGTGACATTCTCCTCCACCTGATAATGTCGACGCTCTCGTTGACACATCTCCATCAGTGTCACAAACTTCAACCTCTTACACGAGCTGCATGTGTGCACCTCACACATTCCATGCTATGTCATGATCCTTCTAAGGTGCCCTGCCTTTTCATCTTTTGACACATTGGCGTCCAGCCACTCTTGTGCTCCATAGGGACCTTCCTTATCATCTTGATGTCATGGGTGACCTTGCCCCGATGTGCACCCTTGCACAAATGTGAGTTGTTGTGCCTCTTGCACCCCTGCGCTACTGTCCTTCGCTGTTGTACCTCTTGCACATCAATGTGACAGCTACTAACCACTGTGCTATTTGCATGTCTCCGCTTGGCCTTGTCCATCCTAGAGTCCTCCCTTTGTGGCACACTCCCTTTTGTGCCAACAATTGTATCAACCTCTTTGTTGATTACTATTTTCTCCTGTGACTCATTAGGCACAAGCAACCTTGTAGCACCTAAGCTTGGTAAGCCTAGCTGTGCTGTATCTGTACTTAATGTGGATTTCTTGGATAGCTCTATATCTTCTGACCCGGCCACTTCCTTATATGACATGGTCATCTAGCCCTGCACAGACTCAAAGTAATCAGACATGCACTCCTCTCTATCTGTGACCTCTGCATCCATAACCTTAGACGCATCAACTGTACTTCATATGTCATCTTTGAGGCTTTTCAGGACATTGATGAATGCACTTGATTTGTTCAAACAATTAGATAGAGCATTTTCAAACTTACTAAACTTAGCTTCTGAAGTACAAAGCCGAGCGTCCAAAGCCAACTTTCACGATGGGTCTCTAGACTTCTCCCACCTCAACTTCTGATGAACCTCTACTGGCATAGTAGATACTCTTGACTTACTTGTCATGATGTTGCCACGAGCTTTCCTCAACACTCGATAAGTAACGCCCACCTGCTCTGATCCCAACTATCATGGGGTCATAGTTTCACCTTTGCTAAACTCGTGCGGTACTGGTGCGAAACATCTTTTGCTAGGCACAAGTTAACCTTCCACTCATACTCTCACTTGTTAGAGCTACATTCACTCACCCACTAAAGCAATAAGAGCAACTCAAGAGATGAGACTTACTCAAAGAGAACCTCTTATTTCTTAATTGAGTAATCTACAATAAGCTTATCTTAGCTGAGTTAAGATAATTAAAAATGACGAGCTAACCCCTATTCATACTCGCTCTCCTCCATCTACCTCCTTAATGGATGGCTAGGATTAATGCATATGTCAACCATCCAATGATCAAGGACCATTCTAAGATTCTCTCTAGAAGTTTCTACATAAATATCTAGATTTTCCTCTTTCTAGATATTTACAAGGACTCTTAAGGAAACCATGCCTTGTTCCATGGATCTTCAATAATAAGCCTAAGTCCTTCAGGCCAAATCCACGAGCTAAACAGACCTTTCTTAGAGCCTGTAGGCTTTAGTCGCGAGCCTTGCAATGCAAGTCCGTGACAATGAGCCTCTAAACCCAATTTCAGAATAGCAAAGCGGGTTAGTGGAGGTAGAATTGTACATAAACTAATTGTGTCAGGTTTTATCCTATCATATTGCATTCGCTTGAATCAACAAGAGGCATTGTCTACACCCACCACAAACACATCTAGCTATTAGAGCATTCCATGTAATTAATTAGTTGAGGGATCCTTGGTGTTGTATGTTGTATGACTTTGAGGTCACAGGTTCAAGATGTGAAAACATTCTCTTGCAAAAATGCAAGGTAAGGTTACATACTATAAATTCTCATGGTTTGGCCCTTCCCTAAACTTTGCATACGTGAGAGTTTCATGCACCTGACTACCCTTTATATAACTACATTAGCTCTCAAACCTGCCTCTTTCATAATTAAAAAACTAGTAGTTAGAAGCCTCCAATGAGTGTGAATTTGTATGTGGAACAAAATGAATGATTCATATCAAAGATGAAGCTACGTTGGATGCCTCCTTTTCAACATCCCGTTGGAAGAACGCGTGAAAAATGTGGGGCTCCTGATGGGGCAGAGGGGCAAACGGAATCATTTGCGTGACGGTTTTCTGTTGGACGTTTTCCAAAATTGTCCAACTCAAAGCGTCTTCAAAGCAGGCTGCATGGTTGAACATGGTGACAAGTCATCCTACGATGCATTTTAGCTTGGAAATTGCTCTGGGACGGTGGAAAAAGATGCAGTTTCGGGCATAGCCTATCAAGTCAACATTTGGATGATCTGATCCATTCATTATGGTTACTCTTTTTTAGATTGGCTATTCACCAAAGTTCATGACCGATGGATGAATTCAGCTATGCTATTTTAAGTTTTAAAATAATGACTATTTGAATTTTGTAAAAAAGCATCCTTTTCAACATCTATTGTTAGTGCGGAGACTAATTAGCTTGATCTTGTTGTATTCCTTTGGAATTATGTTGTGCTACAAATTAAAAATTTTGGATAGAGTTGAAAAAAAAGGTAGACGGTTTTCTATTTTATAATATGAGAAGCTGGCCCTAGAGTTTCGAAGGATAGGAAAATCTTATATATCTTTTGGCGGCCAGTTTTTTAAACTAACAGTACCTTAATTAATTAAGAGAAAACCACATAAATATGTATATTTCTTGTTTTTAATTGCATGATGCTGCCCTTGCTCTTTTAACTTTTCCACAAATGGTAGGCAGGTAAGATATGGTTGAACCTCGCCTAAGGCATTTCTCTTCTTTACTCACCCATGCAATTCATGGCCCTCTTTTCCACGTTTCACCGTCATCGTCATCGTCTCAAATTGAATTATTCAGAAACTTCACGAAAATATTCTAAAATCACAACTGATGGCGACGATCCAACGGTACTAACCGTCTCCTGATGCTCTCATGGGCCCACCATGATTGTCAATAAGTCAAAGTTAACCTCTAATCTTGCCAATCAGTCGTGCAAATATTTCCTCGGATTGGCCCCGGAGTGTAAAGGTGTAAAGGAGAAGGGATCTTAATTCCAACACCTACTTGCCGTGATAGTGATCCAACGGTGCCGAGTAGAAGGACTTTACAAATCATAGCTTAGAGATAAAGAAAATACGATGGGTAATCATATACCAATGGTCAGGATTGTTGGATTGGATCTTCTAGATTTTCTAATTATGGAGTCTTCAGGTTGAATTATGGAATCTTAATGGTAGGACGAACATGCGTAGGGAGATGGCGTCCACGACCGGCATTCTTGCCACGTGGCATTACATTTTGACCACGTCCGACTAATAGACTTAACCGCTGACGTAACACTCCCTAATTGATCCTTGTTCCCATAATACCCTTAGACCGTCCTTCAAGTATCGAAAATGCCACTCTCGGGTCAAGGATGATAACCCCTGTCATTTGGAGAATATTACAAAAGTAGCCCTCACGTGGAAATTATTTTTGTTCCAAATGACTAGAAAATTCAGTTCGCGGACGTGCAGGGAGCACGTTCACAAAAGATATCTTCGTAGACGGGTAAATGGATTTACCCGGAGGCGAGCTAAAGACATCTTCTTAGGCGGGTAAATGGATTTACCCGGGGAGCTAGTTTTACGTGTAAGAATGTAAATAAATGTTTTATTTGGGTCATATACTAGACAAATTAACCTCCATTAAATGATCCTAAACACTGCTATTTTGTGGTAAAATAATAGCATGAAAATTAACAATAATATGGTAGAATCTTGACTAGTGAGTTGGCCAAGATCATCCAATGGTGAAGATCATCCAATGGAGAAGATTCTGGAGGGTCAGACATCATCAACGGGGCAGAAATGAACGGTCTGGATGGCCATCTATCAAGCGTTTAACATGCACTTATGAACTTGTAGACATCATTAGAAGCTCTCCCAGAGAAGTTATTGAGGAGGTAGATGATTGATGATCTGAGCCGTTGTTCTTCTAGAGCTAATTCTTAGATCAGCGATCGGATCGTTGATACAACAAACCCTTTCCCTTCAATGGATAATCCTGACCGTCAGATTGGTAAGAGTTCAAAGCAAGTGTAGAATTGGAATATGGTAAAGGCAGGGTGAGTCGGATTGAGCTTCTCGAATCTAGAACGAGTCAAATGAGAGAACCATGCGGTCTCTTAAAATAGGACTAGGCGAGCGCCGCACGAGACGACGTTGGCCAGAGTGTTGACTCTTACGACGGCTCCGCGTTCCCAAAACTCATTTCCACAATCATACCCTCCCATTTTCGGATTATTACAGGACTACCATTGGACGACCGGGGCACTTTGCTGGTGGAAGAAACTCTAGCAGTACGTGGCCATCGGAAGTGCTGATCTAGTGGGCCATCCCCAGGATCGCCAGGATTTATCCATTGAGAAATCGGATAGATAATCCTAACCATCCAATCAAGTTGGAAAATCATCTCAATGAGCTCAATTTACCTAACAGATCGATGGCCCAATCATCATCACATGAACAAGCTGCATAGATGAATGGTAGGCCCTATTATTGGCACAATGAGGAGCATGCCAATCTCTAGAGAAAGACCAAATGGCAACATTGTAATATTTACAAAAACCATGGCATTTCATGTCAAGTTCCATATAGAAAGGTTCCCCCCTAACGGTTCAAAAGAGTCGTCTGAAACTGATCCAGAAGGAAATGTATTTCTCTGCACCTTCCTCTCTAAGACTCTGAAACAAATCGTGAATTCCTTCCATTTCCTCTCTTCTACCATATAAAAGGAGACTTCCTCCACAAGAGAAGGCTATAGCAAGGTGATTTTCTTATGAGCTATCTACAGAACAGAGGAGAAGTTGATTCTGTTACCTTCCTTTCCTTTCCTCAAGCAATGGAATACAAGAACAAAGGAGATGAGTTAAGTGTTTTGGGTATCCCAATCCACAGCCAAGTGAGGAAGATCAAGCAAGAAGATGAAAAGATCAAGGACTCGTCGCTGCCGCAATCCCAAGTCAGACCGGTTCTCAGGGAGATAACTCGACAGCCATCGAGATCGCCTCTTGGACGAACTGGGGGCCGAGCGATATCCGTTGGTGATTCATAAGAGTTGAACAACTTGTTATGATAAGTAGGATTAGGAGGGTCTTTTCTCCTTCTACTTGGTTTTATATCCTGTAAAGGTTTTTTTTTCTGTTGGTATGGTATTTCTGATGACTGGCTGACTTTAGAGAGTTAGAAACTGTCTGGTCCCTTGTGTACTTCTAATGTTTTTGATGCTGTGATGGGTTGAACCAGCAGATACGACCCCCCTTTGAGTTTTTCATAAGGGAGAGGATATTATAACTAATATGAGCTGTGTAGATTTTTTAGTTTTATGTGGTTGTTAATAGCTAAAAGGGCAAGGGAAAAGTCCAAAAGAACTTGGATAAAAGTTGTGAGAAAACATTTAAAAACTTTGGAACTAAATAAAACCATGTCGCTTAATAGAGAGAAATGGAGGAATAAGATTCATGTGACCGACCCCAAAATTAAGATAAGGTCTTAATGATGATGATGATGTGGTTGTTAATAGCTATTTCTGTTTCTTTCTTTTGGACGAAGATGATTAACACGACGTCTGATTTTATGGTATTATGATACCAGAGAAAGGATCAGTTTTGCTCTGTTCTTGTCTCTTGCAATATTACTCTCTCCCCTTTTGCCCTGATTTTTTTGCTTCCCATCTCGACAAAAAGTTAATTGGTTTTCTGGGTAGGTAGGAAACAGTGAAACAAACAAGATGCTTTTGGATGTTGTCTAGGGATTTTCCCATACTGTTTAGAGTAGAATTTAACCTTTCAAGTTCTTGCTCTGAAATTAAGAGATTGCTACAGAGAAATTTCATCGCTGATGTAATTTAAGTTCGTTTCATGACTTGTCATGTCCATTTCGGCTAATGCCTTGATTTCCTACTTACTGAGAGAATCCATAAGATCATATGGTCGAAGGCTTCTCTGGGGTTCAAATTCACTTGAATATTTTTCATTGAAGACAAAGGATTTCAGGGTTGCAGATTTTTATTGTTTACTTTTCCTTATCCCTCTATAAGTATGACAAACGGAGTTTTCTTAAACAAGTCATGAATCTACCATGCTCACATCAAATATAGAAATCAATTTCACCAATTCATACAAGAGAAGTTAGAAAAAAAAAAAATGATATTAGTACTGCACATAATTCATAAACTTACAAGGGCAATGGATCACAAAATTTACTTGGAACAGTTACGGACTCAAACAAGATGATTCTAAGATCACCTCAAAAGAAACTGCCCCAGAACAACCATATTAGCCTTGGACTGTGGCTTTATCTTTTGCCAGCATCTTATTAACCCATCACTTAAGATCTCGTTCACATCTATGATCATGGATTTCTTCTCAATCCTGAACTGGATGGCCAACTTTCTAATATGGGAAATATCTTCCTTCAACAGCGCCTCATCCTCCATTATCTTCGTCAGGAACTGCCCACGTGCTATCACACAAAATTCAATGACGGTGCGAAAAGATGCAATTTCATTAGATATCCCTAATGGAGCTTCGACTGATGACTTCAGATTGTTTAAATCATGCTTTTGTATAGTTCCTCTATCACTTGCAAGTAGTGCTCTTAAAGAAGCTAAAAAACGGCCATCAATAAATTGGAACCTCCCAAGGTTACCTGTGAAAGAAACATGGTAAACAAATATCACCAATACCATAGCTTCCAAAATTATGTCAAGATGTTTAACCAAACAGTAATCTTCCAAAGATCATTTCGTGCTGAAGGCCTTCAAGCCTCCCCTGTTGCATGCAAGGTCACCATCCTCCACCCCATGAGGGATGTGTTGTGAAGTTTCTATCCCAAGGAGGATGTGACATGTGTAGTAGAGTTAGTTTAATGCTTAATTATGGTTTACTTTGTAAGGTTCTTTGCTTTTACAAACTACCATCCCGCCCCATCACACACACACACCACCAAATGAAAAAAAAGTAAGAATATATTTTCTCATGCCAGTTAGGCATAATATCAAACCTGCATTTACAAACTTCAAGTTTTTGAAGTAACAACATTCACCAAGAGGAAAGTGGTTCGGCAGTAAAATATTTTAAAATGCGGTGTGTGTTTGGTGCCTAGCTTTTATTAGGTTCAAGGACAGCATTTTTTTTTTCTTTATAATAAATATATATATATAAAACAGTGAGTGAAATGTCACCTGTAAGCAAAGTCCTACTATGGTGTCAAACAGGATTTGACCAGTAAGAAAATATAATTTTGAATGTACCAAAAAAATATAAATAATACGAGCCATGTGAATTTAGTTTAGATAGAATCTGCTGCTGAGACGTTACTCCAGCACATGCTAGAAGCATCTAGAAGAACTCCGTCATACTTGAGCTCAACACAGTCATAGGGGTTGGAGGGAACCCAAAACTCATCATCTAGAAGAAAAAGTCATTATTCAAGTGACCATAATTCAGCATCACTGGAGCACCTAGTTCGATTTGCATTTGTGCTACAACCTGCATATGAAACAAAAAAGTTTGGCAGCATTTTGGAATGAGTCAAAGGATATTACTTTTTATATTGACTAGAAACAGAAATTGGTTTCTCTTTCAGATTTGTTATTTATACAAATGACCTGGACTAGTAACATAGAAGACAATTGAGTTTCCATGATTCAATTTTTAACTTTCCAATCCTACAAAAGTGAAAGTATAGCTTTGACTTTTGCTTAAATCAGGCATTGAAGGAAAATGGTCAATGAAGATATAGGTAACCACAATCACACTGAGAAAGACCAGAGCAACCACCCAAATAACAAGGGAAGAAAGGAAAAGATGTAATGACCACAAGAACAACAGCATTAAAAGGACATGGATTAGACCATCCATCATAAGCTTAGTGATGTCACCCCCTCTAAGTTCTTACAGAGTTATATACTAATACCAACCAAATGAAATATTAGCTAAATAGAATTTCAGTCAAACTAATTACTTGCATGGATGGGATGGTTAATTACTCCATGAGAGAAATATGAATCATGAGCAAAACATGAATCAAGTTTAAGATATCAAGGATTAGAAATGAGAACATGAAAGGACAACGACTAGAGAACTAAGGGTTGAACCTTATGAATGCAAAGAGAAAAACCACGTAGGTCCATAAAACTAAAATACCAAATGAAATTAATGACACAATGTAAAGAAAGTAGTAAGCTCGGTATCGTGAAGACAAACATGAGTTTTATGCTTGAGGCAACATAAATCTGTCAGAAAAAGAAATTCTGATGAGAAGCATGAGAGCATGAGCTTGATAGAAAGAAGGGGAACCACCTTATTTTCATCAGCATTTTCACATCACTTGCATCTTGTCCCCCCTACAATTTGAGCATTTGGCCGAAAAGTGTGGTTGCACACATCTATAAGAGGAATCATCATTGGTACATTGGTGCTTGTCCCATCTTCGAGCATCTCACCAAGCAGACGAAATGCACGAGAAGAGACTGCAGCCATGGCCCAGCCAAGCAAAGATGCATTTACACCTTGGCCTGCAAAAGGATGATTATTGGTGATAAATTCTCAATCAAATAGTTGATATCTTTCCCAAAATCAAGATAAAACCTGAATCTTTTATTCACCTGATACAGAAGGCCCTCCATATAATTTTTCTGAAATTCTACCTACTTGTCGGACAATATACGTTTTCTTCATGTTATCATCAGACTGAAAAAACAGTATGTATTGGTGCACCTGAATCTCTTCAAGAGCTCAACCATTCACACAAATGGAATTGTGTCTGATATCTGCTGTTTCTTGGAGAGCAGAGTGGAAAAGGTGGTGCACCCTTGAAGGAAAGAGTAAGCACAAATGCAAATTGAACTACAAACATGCTCCCCAAATAACCACTTGTTGGTCAAAGTTTGGCAGGTTTTGGGTTTAAGCCTTTCTAAAGCTGATCACAGGCGCCGGAGACCATTTTGTAGGACCCTAAGTATGGACAACTATATTTCAGGATTGAGTCATATGAGCATCAAAGCCCAAACGTACGACCCAGTTGAATTCTGCCTTCGAAAATTTTGCAAAGAATAGAACGGCTTGGAAGTATTCTGACAAAATATTACATGAAATATGTGTAGAACCAGAGAAACGAAAAAATGACCAAGGTCTACACCCACTTCATCAACATTACACGCTTCATGGACAATGACAAGTAGCTCTTCAAATTATAGGTCTTCTTATAATTCATCCTAGGTATTTCGTACAAAACCCAGAAATAAATATATGAACCACTTTCAGTGAGATGGAATTAAACATCAATAATGATTTGCATCAAATGTTGTTCTACAAACAAAGAGAATGGAAACAAACCCGAGACAATTTCTACTTGTGGGTGCTCACCTAAACTGGCCTACTATATTATTTCACCAATATGCCAACTTCAAGAAGCAGAAAAACTCAAATCTACCAATGTCTGCAAACGAATGAATAAATCCAACGCCTATGCCTACAATGTGAAACTCCCTGGCTTTCAAACAAACTTGGTACAATTCTAACAATGCAGGGATTCACTTATCTGAAGTTGAAGCGCAAAAACTATGTGTTCCAACAAAGCAAACCATTCATTTATCTGGTTTGAAGAATACCCACTATGAATTCTAACAAATCAAAACATTCATTTACAAGAATTTACCTGCAACTCGGCGACGAAATTGGATTAAAGTGGAAATCGGACCTTCTACATCTGAACCATAGTCAGAAACGGGAAACTCAATGGAACATGATTGGGAAGTGAAATGAGCTTTGACCCTTCTGAGATATCTTCAGAAGCCATCAACGCAAGGCCATAAGCCTCTTCGTCTGCAATCTTCCACCCGTTGTGTACAAAAGCCCCTTCCCACCTCAACCACTGAATCACATCTGGTGGCTGTGGAACCAGTCGGGTGTTATAAAGTGAGGCGGAACGGAAGTGAGCTAGAGAAGCATTTTAGGAGTCGACAAGGACCCTGGTCGCCCTTAACAATCTTCGAAGCTCCGAAGTTCAACCCCATCGCTCACTAACTCAAGCGGGAGCAGCTAAAGACTGGGCTGGTCCTTAGTTCTTGAACATACGAGTTGGTGGCAAATGGCTCTCTTGGGTTACTGCTAAATTCTTTGGGGCTGTTTGCCGGGGCAATGACAATGCATGGACTGAGTTACTTATTTGTTGATAGTTGTATTTTTCTCTGCATTTTTTTTTCACAACTGAAGAACTATGAAGCAAATAACTCACGCACTCTCACTAAATGTCTAATTGCTTGGCCAAAAGAGAGATCGGCAACTCAACAAGCGTATTCTAAAGGAGATGTCGAGCTGTCTGCAAGCAACCAGCTATTTGCAGCTTTAAAACGTGGATAAATTTACTTAAGACATAAAAACCCCAAGTTTTTAGGTTGCATAATTTTATCTGCTGCAAATAGATGGAGGAAACTTCACTATCCAAGAATATCCTAATCCATAGATTGTTATTCCTGTGTCAGACAGAGCCTTTGGGCCGATGTGGTTTTATGATTCTAGTTTGATGTGGCCTACTGGCGGTGTGGAAAGGACAAATGAAGTTCTAGCAATTTGACCCATGACTCTACGGTCCATGGCCAACCAAGTAGAAAATATGATTAATGATTAATGATTAATGATATAGAAAACGTAATGGATAGGGTAATCCGTCATGAGTAGCAGAAGGCCCATTATGAAAACCATTTGGAAGGCCCATCATAGGCAAGAAACAATGCCTTTACTGATTCTACTTTCTGAAGAGTATTGTGAGCTAAAAGAAAATGTGATGACAACATAATTGCGCATCCAAACTGTTGATCTTGAAGGTCACATCTAGACAGATTTTCTCCTTGGAATGACTAGAGGAATAAGATGGTCCAGTGGACAGGATTTTTGGTGTAGAACATGCAAGATCTAGCCTAGACTATGAACAATTCCGATATGTGGGTTTAGCTACTTGAAAAAAAATTCCCGTATTGATTCCATGCATAGACATCATATAAAAGCTTCAGTGTTAGATGATTGAGATAGTGAACATCAGCTTGTCTTTAATGAAGGGATTCCAAGTTCATCTAACAAGATCTCTAGGGAAAAAAATAAATCGCCAGCTTCACAGAAATCAATTCACTAACCATAATGTTCAAGCTCATTTTCCGCTCTTTCTAGCAAACTGCAGAGCTTTTGAACCATATCTTACACCAAAAGCTGGGTCTCATACAGTTCAACCGGTTGGTCACCGTTTCTCGCAATGCATACCTTGTAACTCAGCAACTAACATTTTCCCTTCTATAGCTGCAACCCAACAGAACATGGCAGAAAAGATGAACTGATAATGTTACCTTCTGTTCGTAGTTTGGGGAAGACCCGTTTCTTTTGTTCAGCCTGTGAGAGAGATCAGACAGGAAAACTTCTTGTATCTCTTGCAATACAAGGGAGTGAAAGTATCAGTTTCCACGAGCTAGTTATGCAGGGGACGAAGATCACTTAGTGGTGTTCACTCTGTAAATCCATCAGATTCATCCGAAGAGTCTTCAGAAGTCAAATTTGACAGTGAATCATCATCATCCCCATCTGTAGCTGCATCTTTGCTTCTACTTGTCATCCTACTAAATGCTGCTGTCCACCTGGCTTTGAGAACGAGCACCGACTGGATTGGGAGTTATTGGAGCAGTAGGAACAGGTGAAACTTCTTCATCAGACGAAGAAGAAGAAACTTCACGCCTCACACATCCCCTGGTTGTAGCAGTTCTGGCCGAGCGTCGAGCTGGCATTGGAGGGAAAGTAGTGGTAATAATAATATCCATATTTGGGACAACATCTACGTCTAGCTTTCCTGCAATCATAAGATTTTCTGTGGAACACCCTTTGTCCAGAGGTAATGATCATTCCGCCATTAAGTTACTAATATCCTCTAGCCACATCTACTGGAATTAGAATTGGATAGGAACTAAATACTTTCAGATTCTTAAAGAGCTCTAAGAAATGTTACGTAAGAAGAAGAAAAGACTAATACCAAAGATAAGACTTGCATCATCTCCAGACAATTCTTGTTCAGGATGTTCGTCTATGGCCTTTAAGATGCGTTGCCATCCGCCTCAACTGCTTCACAAGTTCCTATCTGTTGACACGGCTTCAATCAACCGACCCAAGAATCCCCTCATACACTTTATTGCCACCTGTTCTGAAGGCCGAAAATGGAGCAAGACAACTATTCTACACAAAGACATTTGTATGACTTTTCAGCAGCTGTCTTTTTCATGGGACAATTTACCACCTGAAACATGCAGACCAAGAGCTTGCAGCTCAAATGGATTTGAATATTCCAAATATCTTAGGGAAATAAGGGCAAAATAAGTTACAAGGTCAACGTTAAACATACATGATACACTCGTGGGTCCAGATAATAAAAAGAAAAGAAAAGAAAAGAAAAATAAACTAGCAAGTATCATGGAATCAGCAGACTATTTGAGAACATCTCTCTCTCTCTTCTGTTTTATCTTTTGTTTCCTTCTGATAGGCAAAATAAAAGGGAGGGAGTCTTAAGCTTATGAAGCCAGGTCTTGGAATGGTTAGAGCCAGGATTACTGGTAAAAGACATTATATGCATGAAGCAAATATCTTATTCAACAAATATCAGAAGATCCTTGAGATGTGGAAGGAATTACCTCTGCAGCAAGTCGAATAGCAACTCCTTCCCCACCATCAGCACCAAGTGATGACTTGTTTTAACCATCTTGAGTTTCTGGAGTCTTTTCATTGCATTGATTTTCCCGATACTCTTTTTCAAATAGAGGAGTTTGAATCATTTGCAGCATAAAAAGAGATGCTTGGACAGCACGTCTTATCTGAGCAGACACCACCACTGGAGCTCCTCCAGAATTATCAAAAATGCCCAGCCACATAGAACACGTCACAGGAATAAAGGTTTTGGAAATACATTTCTGCATGCAAGTAGAGGACTCATTGTTAGTTTCTAAGGGTCAAAGAGATCCAAGGTTAAACAAGTCTTGCTTCTGCAAACGATACAATTTAGTTACATCTTGTAGTGTACACTACTTGCCTTGTGTTCAGCCAGAGAGACGGATAGTGATCAAAGAATACTGACAGACACTGCTTTAACCTGTAAGATTGTTTAATCATCATCATTCCTGAAAAAGTGCGGACTTTTTAGCTGGGATAAAAATAAAGGACAATAAATGATTAGCCACCTTTGCAACTCCTCATTACTGAAATACAACTTGATGAGCCATCCTAGAAGCAAATGATGTAGAGCGGCAGGTATGCTCAGATAGTTCCCACTCAGAAGCAGTATCTTTGCAAACCCCTCTCCTAGGATAACTTGAACTGACTCATGATCATCAGTTTCTGCATTTTCACCCCTATCATCCCTGTTAAGTCCGAAGACCAAGAGATTAAGCAATCCAATAGCTTCATCTCCATTTACATCCAACAAATTGCCTGGAGTAGTATTCTCTTTAATATTGCATAATTCTGGTGATAGATCCAGTCGGATGGCACTGTCGACCTCCTGGGGACCCTGCCACAATGCAAGATCAACTAGGCCTTGCTGGCCATGACACTAACTGAAGAGGGGCCATTAACAAACAAAAGACGCAAATGCTTCACTAGCTCCTCACTTGGCTTTCTCTCTACCAACCCGAAGAGGCCAAGGCATCTTGCAGCAACCCTCTGCACATCCACATGAATGTGCTTCACCTGCAGTAAAATTTGTAAGAAATGTGTAAGCTAAAACAGTTGACAAAGAAACAGATTCTAAATCAACTCTACTGCTAATAACCAAATGCGACATATTGTAAGGCAAAAAGAACACTTTTACTCACCCCAGGAAACAATAAAGAGTGCAGTAATTCAGAAGCTTCAATAGCATTTCCTCGAAGGCACTGAAGGCTCTCGATATTTTCCAACAGGAGGCCAGTCACTGCAACCACTGCATGAAGTCTGCAGTCCTCTCCCTGCAAGGACGAGCAAGCTCCCCAACGACAGCACTAGCCACTTCATCAAACTCCCCAGAGGCATGAACCTTTCTTGCCAACTCTGAGACTGCTTTTGCCCAATCTCTGTCTCCCCCAAGATTGATGCCATCTCCTATGACAACCATATTCCCATCGTCATCAACTTCATGTTCAAGATGCCTGTGCAGAAGCTCATTTACTAACCCGCTAGCAACTTTCCTGTTTGTAGCATCAGAAAGTCGAGCATAGTGCCTAGTAGTAACAGTTGCCGAGATGCAAAGTGATAAATTAGTCCTGAAACAATTACATTAACATTTTTATGTAAACAATATCAGAATCCACTCACACAAACTAATATGGATGTAAGAGGAGAGAATGCAACAACCATAAAAATGAGAATTGCTACAACGAGTCTGTGATCTGGTGAGTACCTTACTCGCAAACTACCATATATAGAGGCCAAGTGGTTCATCTGCAGCAAGATGTGCTTTGACCAGTTCCACATAATCAGATACTGTTTCAGGAAGAATTCTGTCAAGAAGGTCATTGCTATCAGAATCTTCTGCTGCATGTACTGCTGCTTCAGTGCCTGTTGTAGCTGCAGCATCAGATGCTTTGGCCTGCAATGCAATCACAGAAGATTAAGAAAATGCAAGGAAGATTTTTGTTGGCACGAGTGAATGTAGCTTCATTTGAAGAGTGACAACTATGCTAAGATAACACTTAGCAATTAATTAAGGAAATAAATGCGTTATCTCAACAGCATTGAACATTCAGATGAAGGCAATTTTGACAGGGCCACTTGGATAAGCATTCCAAATAATCAAGTTTAGAGAATCCTGTTGACTACTGGATAAAATGTTAAAAAGGATAATCCATAGCGCAAGAAGTTTTAAGCAACCAAAATGTATCGAAAATAGCCACTCTGTTTGAGGGGTCAAAAAAGCAGAATCAGACTGGTCTAGATTTGAAAAGATGAAAGATGAAAACCAAAACAGGCCACCATGAGTTCGTTGCCATATATATGATCCCATCAATACAGTTGACTGTTTGACATTTTCTTGGAACCATATAGTTCATGGCAGTCTTACAATTATCATATGTATGAGTCATATAGTCTCTTTTTCATTGTTTTCTTCTTTCTTTTCCAGAATGATGTGACTTTGATATCTCAAAGAAGGTTTCTATGCATCTTTTCTTTCTGAACCATACTTAAGAGGTTATCTTGGAGGAGAAAACACCAAACTAGTTTATGATGGCTCGCTAAAGTCCAGAAGCTAACTGACAACAAGCATGTGCCACATGGCATAGTGCCACCACTCCACATGATGCTATTTTAAGAATACTTATTATCATGTCCAGTGAACTTCAGAGAAAATAACATAGAATATTGGAAAACATCAAGTAAGAACAAAACCCATGCAAAATATGACATGCATAAGCCAAAGGATCACTGAGCAAAATTACAAAAGGAACTTCTTCACGGGAGACAATAAGAAAGAACAAGGATATTTAGAGTATTAATTGTGCAACTTAATCTTCCATAAGTGAAGGTACCATATACAGCATTAAAAAAAAAAAAAAAACTCAGATTTGTGTATGAGTTGAAATAAAGTCTAACGATACATGAAAAAGTGGAAGAAAAGTATACTAGTACGTACTTGTGATTCAATTTGCAAGTGCTTGCATACGGCTCTCCAATAAGAGCAACTTCCGCTGCCAAAAACTGAGTGCTTGGGACATGTTGTCCTGACATAGATATCTAACAGAAAACTAAGAAAGCAGAATCTCCTGAAATCACATCAATGTATTGCAGACATATTTTTTAAAAAAATGAAAAGATAAATAAAAAGAGGAGAATCCATCAGCTAACAAGATAAATGTGGCAGCATTCACACACACAGTCTGCATGAAAGCATAGTCCTTGGGTTTTACAGAAGATAGTTGAATGTTTATACGGCTTAAGTTTAGGCATCTAGTTGAACAGTCCTATTTTTGAGGAATCAAGAGCCAATCTTCATCTCAGAATCAGCAAAAGAGAACCGGAAATGTTGTCCATTTTTCTGAATGATGGGTGAAATACTATATTAGCTGGCAATAGTTTACAGAAAGCTCATGGCAAGAAAATAGTATGGAACAGGACAACAGGAAAAGACCCCACCAACAGGAAAAAAGGAAGCAAACCCTACAGAGTTAGCAAAGTAAGAAGCCAGAAGATAAGCCTTAGACCACCGGATCACATTAGGGCATTCACATCAGCAGATTGTTTAACATGACCAAACAAAATCCAATGGCCATGAAAGTTCTCAGCAATATCCAAGATAATATCCAGCAACACGAGTAGAACTACAAACCAACAACACTGAGTGGACAAAAGCAGGAAAATCACCCTCCCATATACGCAGTTGCAACTGACAATGCTCCGAAACCTTCATACCAAATTGAATAGCCATCATTTACAGCATTACTGAAGTCAACAAATAATTCCTATTTCCCAAGACAATCTCAAAACAGTAGCTGAAGGACCAGGTTTCTGAAGGGTTGACACATCAAAATTGAGTTTAAACTCATCCTCTGGAAGCAATGCCACTTAAGCTTCAAACGCAATCCATGATATCATTACATATGAAGTGGGGATGCCTTTGAACAAATTACTGATCACTGTCAATTGTAGCCCACTAACAAATAACACACTGGGCAAGAAGCCCATGAATCAAGTCCAACCTTCAAGTATCTCTCCTCCTTCATCAAAGAAGCCAAATAGTCAAAAGCAACCAGCCCCTTATGATCAATCATCATCATCATCATCATCAAGACCTTATCCCAATTAGGGGTCGGCCACATGAATCTTATTCCTCCATTCCACTCTATTAAATACCATGGCTTCATTTAGTCCCAAAGTTTTTAAATCTTTCCTCACCACTTCTATCCACGTTCTTTTGGGCCTTTCCCTTGCCCTTTTAGAACCTTCAACTTGTATTGCCTCACTCCTTCTAACTAGTGTCGTTGTTGGCCTCCTTTGAACATGTCCAAACCATCTAAGTCTAATCTCCCTCATCTTGTTACCTATTGGTGCTATCCCTAAATTTCTTCTAATATTTTCATTTCTAATTCTATCCTTTCTTGTCTTACCACTCATCCATCTTAACATCCTCATTTCTGCAACACTCAGCCTATGAGTATGATGTTCCTTAACTGCCCAACACTCTGATCCATAGAGCATGGCCGGCCTTATAGCCATCCTATAGAATTTTCCCTTTAGTTTGAGTGGCACCCGCCGATCACATAAAACCCCCGATGCACATCTCCATTTGTTCCAACCCGCTTGGATTCTCTGAGTAACCTCCCTCTCAATCTCTCCACTCTCATGGATCAATGATCCTAAGTATCGGATGTGGTCTCTCATGGGGACCTCTTGGTTATCAATCTTGGCTGGTGCTCCACTCCTACTCTCCTTGCTAAAATTACATTCCATATATTCTGTCTTAGTTCGGCTAATTTTAAATCCTTTCGATTCTAATGCTTCTCTCCATAGCTCTAGCTTTATGTTGACACCCTCCCTTGTCTCATCAAGTAGGACTATAGCGTCTGCAAATAGCATGCACCAGGGAATCTCCTCATGCAGATGTTTTGTTAACTCATCCATAACTAATGTGAAAAGGTATGGACACAATGCCGATCCTTGGTGCAATCCGACAGTGACAGAAAATCACCGGTCACGCCACTAGTGGTCTTAACATTTATTACTTTGCTCCCTTATACATATCTTTAATTATGTTTATATACCCCTGAGAAACTCCTTTAACACCTAACACCCTCCATATTAACTCTCTAGGGACTCTATCATAAGCCTTCTCTAAGTCAATAAAGACCATGTGTAGGTCTTTTCTCCTCTCCCTATATTTCTCTACTAATTGTCTTAGTAAGAAAATAGCTTCCATGGTAGTCCTCCTCGAGCATGAAACCAAACCGATTCTCCGATACACTTGTTTCATGTTGTAGCCTCTTCTCAATGACTCTTTCAAAAAGTTTCATGGTGTGGCTCATAAGTTTGATCCCTCGATAATTAGTGCAGCTCTGAATGACTCCTTTATTCTTATAGATTGGTACAATAGAGCTTTTCCTCCACTCATCAGGCATTTTCTTTGATTTTATAATCTTGTTAAACAACTTGGTCAACCATACTACCCCAATATCTCCCATATGCTTCCAAACCTCTATTGGTATACCATCAGGCCCCATGGCCTTTCCTGATTTCATCTTTCTCAAGGCCTCTTTTACTTCAAGCATTCTAATCCTACGTTCATATCTATAATATCCAGTGTCATTTAGATTTATAGTATTTTCAATTCCTATATTCTCAGGGCCATTGTCATTTAACAATTTTTGGAAGTATATTTCCCACCTTTGTTTAATCTCAGCGTCTTTAACTAATACCCTTTGATCATCACTTCTAATGCACCTAACATGCTCTAAGTCCTTGCTCTTCTGTTCTCTTACCTTTGCAAGTTTAAACACATCTTTCTCACCTTCTCTTGTTCCTAGTCTATTATAGAGCTCATCATATGCTTTAAGTTTAGCCTCACTTACTATTCTCTTAGCAACGTTTTTAGCATTCTTATATTGTTCATAGTTTTCATTATTTCTAATCTTCTGCCATGCTTTAAAATGCATTCGTTTTTCTTTAATAGCTTTTTGCACTGTTTCATTCCACCACCATGTTTCCTTTGCTAATAGCCTTTTACCTTTAGATACTCCTAAGACATCTTTTGCCACTTTCTTAATGGACTCGGCCATATTAGTCCACATGGTATTTACTTCTGTTTCATAATTCCAATTTTCTTCTACCATCAACTTATTTTTGAATGAGGTTATTTTCTCTCCTTTTAAGTTCCACCACTTAGTTTTTGGATGTGTATTAAGTTCAGTTCTTTTACTCCATCTTTTAATATGAATATCCATAACCATTAACCTATGTTGTGAGGTTAAACTCTCACCGAGTATCACCTTACAATCCTTACATATAGATCGTTCATTATTCCTAAGTAGAAAAAAGTCTATTTACCTTTCCTTCTAGTACTATCAATTGTTAGTTAACTTCGAACATATATTGCTCAGTGTTTAGTCTTCTATTTCTTTCTTGGTTGGTCATGATTTATTTGTTCAATTGTACTACTATATGTCAATGCTATTGGTTATTTCAACCAGGAAGCCCTTATGGATGTACATCATCCCTTTGACCTCACACAAATTCCTGTGGAAGTTAGTATTGCTGCGGGAACTCATGCTACTCACAAAAATCTGCTTTTGTGGACGGAAAAGGTCTCTCTCTCTCTCTCTCTCTCTCTCTCTCTCTCTCTCTCTCTCTCTCTCTCTCTCTCTCTCTCTCTCTCTCTCTCTCTCTCTCTCTCTCTCTCTCTCTCTCGTATAAGGGGACAGGGAAGCTTCAGCTAGATTTTCTATGGAATGATTCCTTGGAGAAAGAGTACACCACTTGGCAAGGTGTGACGTTTACCATTATAAAGAAAAATAGTATCAGGAATTAGAAAGTTACAAGAGATAAAGCCTTGCATTGCTTAGATAAGTTTTTATGAAGGTTTACGAATGTGGAAAAGAGTCTTCTAAGAGTTCTTATGGCGCAAAGGATGTCGTTCAGCTGTCAAGTTAAAAATTATTAGTTCTTGAGTGGAAGTGTGGAAGAGTTTGCTTGAATGGGAAGGATTACATGATTTTACAACAAGAATGGGTATTCTCATTCAAGTTATTTTATGGTCAGCAGGTTTTGATACCAACCTGATTGCCAAGTCACGAAGTACTCTGGCCTCCCTCTTCTATTAAGTTGCTGTCTCAATAGGATATATGTGGCTGATGCAAGAACTCTGGACAGCACCTGTTCTTTGGCCAAAATGTTGTATCTGCTTTTCCAACCTTTTGGTTACATTACCTAAGGAATATTCATTTGCTCATTTGATTGATCATAAGGGAAGCCAGAAGGAAAGGTAAAAAAAATGGTCTGTTACCTAATCTCATCAGCAGACATAGAATTGAACTTCTACAGATCTGCGGTCTAAATTGTTAGTAGCTATCCTTGGCCCTTTAAAACACAAAGTTGCAGGTTGAAGGCAATATCATAGATGTAAGTTACCAACTTTTGAGGTTTACATCTGATTCTACAACTATTATAACAGGAAGAGAGAGTACACCATCAAGTGTCCAAATCATGAAAACAACAGTTTTAAGTAATTTAAATTAGAGGCATTTACTTAAAAGCATGAACGAAGTTCTACTAACCTTTATCATCTTCAAACTTGAACAACAAGAACTTTCTGATTCCCTGATCATCTTGCACTAGCACCATTTTTTCTTTTAAAAGAGTCCCCATCACAGCCTTCCCAACAGATTCATATGTTTCCACATCGAGAAACTTGACAGGATCCCCATCACAAGACTTTGTAAGCCACTCATCTTTCATCAGCTTCAAATACTCTTTTGTTACAGACAGGGACCTATCGGCAAGTCCTCTCTGAAGAATAATAGTCTTGAGCTTGATGCTGACAGCCAAATTAAACATAAGAGAAGTACTGAGTATCTCTTTCTAGGTTAGACATTGCAGCCCATTAGACTTAACTGTGCGATTTTGTAATTCTCGCTATTTTTAAATTCTAAAAATACATAATTTTGTAGAATTTTGAGATTTTATAAAAATTGAGAAAACGAAAGATTTTAAAATTTTAAAAATAAAATCACAAGATAAAATTTTAATATTTGAAACGTACATGAGAAATAAAGTCAAGAACGCTAAAATCAGAGATAGGATAAAATTTGATTAATTATTTTAATTTAAATATTTAATAAATTAATTGAAAAAGGTAAAATAGAGATTTTACAAGTGAAGCCTATGAGATCAGGTATTGAAATCTGTAATTTGACAGGCATTTATGGGGGCATTAAATGTGACTCCCCCCCCGGCATAAATGTATCCCTCGAATTCTCCCCTACCATTAATTCAACCCAAGTTCCCAAGCCACAAGCGATGGCCCCGAAGAAGACTCCCCGAAGCCGAGTAGCGGCCGCTAGTGTCTGAAAACCCTTCTCCTCCCCACAACGATGGAAAAGAGCTCCTCCAGCCAGCCCTAGTGAGGTAGGCTGCTCTCCTCCCTCCCCCTTTTTCCAATTACAGGGTTGTTTATCATTTTTCGATGTATTTACACAGAAAATAGCAACAACACCGTTTTCCAGTGAAAAAATTGAAACTTACTATTTCTATGAAAAACAATCCCTATAATGGTCCAGCTTGATGATCTGGACTGTTCATCTTGTTTATCTCGACCCAAGAACAAACCCTTTAAGTTTCATCAGGATCTGACGGTTAAAGAAGCCGTAAACCTTTAAAAACAATAAGAAAGGGGAAAACCCTTAAACTTCACAAAATTGATTAAAAACCTTGGATTTAGGCAAAACTAGTTGATGAAAGTATCATCAAACGAAAACACACAAAAATCCGATCAAAATGGCATAAAAATCACAAGATTTAGAAATTGTATGCATCACCAGCGGCCATTGGAATCCGATTGTCTCTTCCAGTGATGACGACTGCATTTCAAACTCTCGTGATGCTTAGTCGGAGGCGCACGACAAGACGCGCACTGGGCACTACCATGCTTGTGCGGGCGGCACGCATGTCGTTTCTGGCCGCAACAAAACGTGCTTGCATCCCAATGACGAAGACGGACGCAGGATGCATTCCATACGCATGTCACGTGCTCACGCATCCCCATGATGTCAAATTTTTTATTATTTTGATCTAGAAAGAATCTAGACCATCCATTTTGAGCTAAAACACTAAAATCTCAATTGTTGGAGCTACAGAGGTCCAAATCATGATCCGAAGCATCCATTATGTTCGTCTCGACAACGCGGACCTAGATTTGACATGAAAACTTCAATTAGACCACCTTTAAATTGGATCAAGTCACAAAATACTATTCACTAACCTAGATCAGGCCAATCAATGGATGATCGGCCTTAGAAACTGATTGTATGCATTAAATATGAGATGATCTAGGGGATTAAAAGAGTAGATCTCAAGTGATTATTTGGGAAAGTAATCTTGATCGTTGATCTGATTAAGTGCCTTAAGATTGGCTGATTAAAGAGCAATTTGACCATCAAATCGATGTATAAACATGGATATACATGTAAATCACTAAATAAACATGAAAATTAGATGGATCATGATGAAAATGATCAGAATTGACAATCAAATGTTAATTATAAGTAATAAAGAGCGATCTAACGGTTGGATCGTTTCCAAACTTCATAAGATGTTAGAGACTGACCTTTTATTGACTAAGAGACATTATTTGAATAAATCATGACTTTCATTGATGCTAAAAAAAAATGACAGATTATCGTCTAGATGTTTGAAAAACCAACATCTAGTTCAGGATTGACCTAACAGAGGGTTAATCAAACGATCTGGGCCGTTAATGTAAGATTAACTACCAGATCAAGCGAATTATCACTTGGACTTATTATTTTCAAATGTGAAAACACCAAGTGATAGATGACTTATGATGTGACAAGTATGTCAGAGCACACTACGTGACATTGCTTACAGGCTTAACTGGAGTATCACGTTTCTCGAGATAGGTGATTACATTTGGGATTTCTTCTTGATTTCATCAATCATAACTTGTTATCTAAAATTCTTGAGGCATGTGTTTTATGCACTGTAGTGATTTATTGAAATGTGTTCAGTATTTCATGCTTGATATCGTGACATTTGATTATGTGATTATTCATGTTTTGATGTGTGATGGATTATATCTTATCATAAATCTTAATTTGAGACTATTAGGTGAAGTAGGGTAAGCCGAGTCTTGTACCAATTTGATGGTAGGCCCGGGGATGGTTGACAGGCTTCCATCGGGAATGGACTAATGTGGGCTGCAGGTGAGGGACCTAGGGTTAGAGTGTATTGAGTGAAGCGGAGTAAGCTGAGTCTTGTACCTATTTGAGGGTGAGTCGGGAGATGGTTGATAGGCTTCGGTCAGGAATGGACTAATGCAGGTTGCACGTGAGGGACCTAGGGTTGGAATATGTTGGGTAAACTGGGGTAAGCCGGGCCTAAGCCGTGAATGACTATGGGGGCTAATGCAAGCTGCACGGGAGGGACTTAGAGATTGGTATGTGTGATGACCTAGGTTTTTATATGATGCAATTTTGATAAAAAAGGGCGAGATCTCTTGTTTTATAAGTATGAAATGCATGAAAATCTTTTTGTTTTGGAAAACAATCTTTCATAAAAACCCCGAGTGTCAAAACACATTCTCAAATTATCTAACCATAGCAAAGTTTTAAATCAACATTATTCCCAAGAAAGTGTTAGTCACAGCCCCAGCTATTAGAGAGTAACTACAATCAAGTAACATTGAAAGATAAAGTAGGGATTTACTTGCATTTAGTTTGGGTATCTTCTGTCACAAGCATTCCTTGCTCTTAAGTGTTTACTTTGTGTCTGAAAAATGTTGAGGATTGGGTGAGTACATACTATACTCAGTAGGAGCCTATCATTACTAGTTTTATAATGCATGTTATATTTAAAATCATATGCTCTTTCAAGACATGTGCATGTTTGAACACTCATGCTTAATATTGACATAAAAAACCATTGTCAAATTGAAATGTTAACGAATTAAAGAATCGCACAAACCAAGTTGAAAGTATCATATATATCATAACATAACGATATGCATAAGAAGCTTCATTGAATCCAACTCATGGATATCTAGTATGGTATGGTCAACCAACCTCATATCGTGCCATCTGCAATGCACATAAGTCCACGAAACCATAGGGTCTCACTATGCCCACGACCTCACTGCCGTGTAGTCCCCGGGTACCTAGGGACATAGGATCATATACCTCTACGGGGCATATGACACTTATTCGTCGTAAATCATCAATTTATGCAATCGATTGCAAAACGTGCATGCAATGCATAAAATCTGCTCATGCTAGTATTGCATTCAAAGTCATAACCCTGCCAGCCTAGAAGCCTTGTCAGCTCTCTCTGGCCCGCCCTCATCAGCCCGCCCTCATTGGTCAAGGCTACACTTATCATGCAATCTATCATGTAGCACATGTCTTGGCAATATATGCGCAATGTATTTTTCAAAACCTGTCCTCTTTGAGTCCCTCACAACTGCCTGGCCCTCACAACTGCCTACCCAACGTCTTTTGGGCACTCCAGCGTCTTTTGGTAACTCTCAAGAATATGCAGTCTTTCAAAAACTCAATGATTCACAAATCATGCAATATATGCATTTGTTTGCAAAACATATCTATGCATAATGTACATGCAATTATTTGCAAAACATATATATGCATAAAGCATTTATCATATGTATGCTGAATTAAGTCATGCTAAACAAGTCATATACTTAAAACATGTATTCTCAAAACAATCATGGCTCTTTTAAAAAGTCTAGTAGCGATAGAGCACCTACCTGGCTAAGTCGCGCTAACCCCTTTGTCTTCGTACGCTCCTGAACATGGTTTGGAGAATCAAGGTTAGTTTGGCCTATCTTTTATAGGTTTTAAAGTTTTTGGTCTTATTACTTAGGCATTAGGGGTCCATCCCTATGCCTATGGGTGTCCTGAGGTCCTAATTGGGCCTTGGTATCCTCAGTTTTCTAAAGGTTTAGCAATCACGCGCCACCATCCTATTCTAAGGTTCATGCCCACCTTTGATTGGGCCTTGATCAAGGATTTTATAGTTTGGGTGTGTCTGCGTCGTCGACACGGACACAACGCCTTTTGCAACGCCTCAATCGGAGCTCTAGATCTCAAGTTATAAGCGTTTTAGTGTCACATGTACATAAGGGCCTTAAGAGTGAAAAGGCGGAATGCTAGCATGTTGCGCATCAGTGGCATGCGCCCGCCTTTTCTTAAGGAGCAGAAAAATCCCGGTTCGCTAGCGCGCTACTAGTCTGCAGCGTGCACCTCAGCAGGAGCGTCTGTAGATGGGCCGGGTTTTCCCGCCCGTCTTTCTCTTTTGAGGGCGCGTCCCCGAACGCGCCCATTTGGTTTTTTTCAAACGCGGTCGACGCGTTACGTTCCGACTGGAACGTTTCGTTCGTTGGGGGACCGGGGCGTCCTCAGGACACCCTGGTTCGACCAGTGCGGCCCAGGGAACGTCCCTGGGTCCTTGGTGACTCTCCAGGGCTCTATTTTGCATGATTTTTCTTGTAAAAACTTAGGGAAATTGAGCCTAGAACTACTATGAAGACGGGTTTTGAGGGATCTTGGGCATACCTGGCTCGTTGATGGGTTTTTCTCCTTATTTCTCCTCTAGGTTGCTTCTCCAAAACAGGTTTTCTTCAAGCTTTTGGGCTGCCATTAGAGGCGCCCAAGAGCTTTATTTATAGAGATATAAGAGGGTTCTGGAGGGGGCTCTCACCGCCCTTGAATGGCGGTGGAGAAACCTCCAGAATGGTAGTAATTTCTCCTCCAATCACCGCCGTTCTAGAACCCTCTAGGAGGTTGAAGATGAAGGGTGCCCGTATCAAAACGGGCCCCTGTGTTTTGCAGGCTAAATCCGTTTTTTAATAAAAATTATATTTTTGCCTCTGAACTTCAAAGGGCCATAACTTTCTCATTTTAACTCCGTTTTGAGTGATTTTGGTCTTGTTGGATTTCTTTTTCCGAGATGCACCTAATGGTACCATCTTTAGGACCAAATTTCTGGGTTCAGTCAAGGTGAATAGTGAAATGACCAAAATACCCTTATCTTCAAAAACTGAACTTTTCATTGCTAAATTGGGATTTTAATTGTTACAAAATTGGAGTCATTACAGTATGAGTACTCATTACTATCACTATGAGTGTAGTCAAGACACTCATAGGGCTTGATTGTGTACGACATTTTGTAATCATGGCATGCATGATATTGTTTTGTAAACATGGACTTTTGGTATCTTGATGGATGTGTATCCATATGTTTTCATGCCTTGCATTTCATGACACTTAGGTTTGATATCAATTTGTTTACATCTTGATTTTCTTGATTTATTCATTATGGATGTTTGATGTTTCACATGCTTTATATATACCCATCTTATAAGACTTCACCATAATCCTGATACTTAGCGACATGTGATTTTATTATATTTCTATTGAATGTGATCACCTACACAAGCGATAACTTATTGAGGCATTGCTTTGTTTTGCAATGCCTCAGATTTGGAGCGCAATATCGCTAAGGGTATACAGGTGGAGCAGCGTTGATTGAGCGATGACCTCGAGGACCATCTGCCTTTTTATACATTAGAGACCGATTGGCGTATGTCTCTCCAACTTGTAGTTAGATTTGTTGGGCTGTACATGGATGTCGACATTTTGAATAAATTGGACTCACACTACTTGTATAGTGTACCTTTACTTGCCGATGTGTGTATGACATAGTGATCATGGATAGACCTTAAGAGATTTTAGACATATTATTCTTAATATTATCTTTTCACGACTGTATATAATTTGTCAAGGTTTTACTTTGAGCATGCTCAGTGTATCAACAATTTGACTTCTGTTTATTATCGCAATTTTGGATATGGATGACCCTTAAGGATTTCTTTCCAATATTGTGTTATTTATGTTAATTGTAAGTTTTTATTTTCAAGGATCCCGCCTATTTCATAAACTAATTATTTTTATTATTATATGTATTTAAAAAAAGTTTAGAAAACCCATGGCGTCACATATTTATTCATATATAAGATGAATTAGATATAGAAAGACACTGCCCAACATTGGTTTGCTTGAAGATAAAAATAGCCTGCAAATTACACCAAAAGATAAATATATCAAATAGAGGGTGGACCAGATTCAGTAACCAAAACTCTTCGACTTGGAATGATTGTCCATCACATGTGAACTGTAGCCTAGTCTAATAATTTAATCATGCAGGTAAACAAGTAATCACATCTTGTTGCAACCGCATATAACTCATTCCTGCTAGCATTCCAGATCAATAGACATTTACAGTGCCATTTAAAACAAAGAAAATAGGATACTGTCGGAACAATAGAGACATTACCTCAGGCTTTGAAGGTGAAACTTTTTAGCCAGAACGCAGTATGCTGCTTTGCGCACTACTCACTCACATCGAGTGTGGATTCAATAATTGCCGCTGACGTGGGACTTGAAGGTGGCATTGACAGAACTATCGTTTTACGAACCTCCTGCACAGATTATCTGAGTGATCATGAAGCAAGAACAACTTATATTCCAGAATAAAATACATATAAATACTTAGCCAAAGACAAAAATTGAAGAAAGATGTGAAAAAACGACTGTTCTGTTCATAAAGGAAAGACTCCAGAAAAAATTCAATAATGTCGCCGTTCTCTGTGTCGATGGCAAAACGTGCAAGAGCACGAATAGCAAAAGTGCGGACAGTAGGTATCTTATCTCTTACTCTTTGTTTCATGCAATCTATGACCTTGTCCCACAGTTCATTGTTCACTTCTGCATTGTCTGGCAACCGCATTATGATCTACAATCCAGAAATTTCACATAAACATCTTACAATGGAAAAGAAAAAGACATTTCTTATAAATAAATAAATAAAACAGCAAAAGATCAGATCAGCAGAGCTCAATTTACTTCTCTTCCCAATTAACTACTAAAGCTTAGAAATTTCAAATTTCTCCAACTATAATATGTGCGAATAATCTTACAACGGCATGAACTTGAAAAAGTATCAAGAGATGAAGGCAAAAAAATCAGAACATAAACCAACAAATTTTAACCAAAACCAAGAAAAAAAGGTATCGATAAACTTAGTGAAAAACCCAAATTGTGGAAATAATCATACAGAAATAGAAATTTGAAAACTCCAACAGAAAAGTAAAGAAAATGAATACTTAAAGAGAATTCTGAGAACAAAACAACAGATTTCAGACGAAAATAAAGCAAATTCGAGAAATTCTAAACTGCAGGAGGGGATTTAACTCGGAGATTATCTGACACGAACGAAACCTGGCATTTTTGTTAGATGCTTCAGCAGCAAGCAAAAGGAACTGGAAGAACTGCTCCACAAATGCATCACAATCTGCAGCATTTTTCTCGTCACGAAGAACAGAGAAAATGGCGACGAAGCGAATAACTCGTTCGGATGAGGTTGTTCTTCTAGGCAAATCGAAAAGGGGTTTCAGGGCTTGTGAGAATGAGGCAAAGCAATGGAGACGGGAAGTAGATCTGAGACCGGATAGTTCCTTGAGCTTGCGGGAATGGATCGAGTGGGAATTGCGGCAGTCGTCCAAAACCCTAGCAATTTTCTCAGATAGAAGCTTTCCTTCTTCCTTCTCTCTCTCTCTCTCAAATTTGTTTGGAATGGTTTGGGCGGGAAACCCACTACTAGAGTGAATTTGCAGAGGAGATCCAATAGTAAAAATGCCCTATATTGGAGAATAATTTACGAAAAGGACTTGGTAGCCAGACGCGCTCTGGTGACGCATGCCTAAACTGCAAATGGAAGCTCCGTAGTGGAGTGGACCACGGATTGAAATAGGGCCGATTTGTGTTCCCCCATATCTTTTTGACATGGGACCAAAGACTATTTAGATCGTTTGCTACTGATCAACGAGTTTAACGGTATAGATTAGCACATGAATTCTGCAGTGGATCTCCCAAAAGTTGTAGTTCACCTAGATCATGACAAAAACTTCAATTGTGAGAGAGCCTGCCACTGACTACTAAACAGTCTAAACTGCCAAGGCTTCTACTAAAGTGCTACTTATTTAATGGAGCCTTCTAGTACGGTGGTACGAGTCTCTCACTTAACTGATTAGGGTTCATGAAGAATAAAAAAAATGATAGGGTACTGATATATGCTACCTTAGTTTTTCCCACGAGTTCTAAATAAATGATATGAATGGCTATAACTTTAAGTTAAGCTTAAATTTTTTAATATGAAATTTGTTTACAATATTTTCTTTTGCTTAAATGGCTCATATTACAAAATTCTCATTCATTGAATGATACTAACCACTGTTTTCTGGAGTTATAAAATGAACGTAGAATGTTTCACCATCCATTTTATAATTGAAAGCAGCAATTGCTAGGATAATTCAATAAATGAGAACTTTGAACGATGACTAATCTTAGCCAAGGCAAATATTCTAAATGTTATAGATCTTCAAAAATTGTGGTCTACCTACTAATTGTAACAATTATTGACGAAGTTATAGCTCGTTGCCCATTTGTTGAGGGGCTCACAAGGAAAAACAAGAGCCCACATATCAGTACCCAAGAGGTGACCAAAGCAAGAAAGATTGCATGCATCAAAAGTTTACTAAAGTTAGAGACACGCATAAGGTGTGTCTGCATAAGCGCACCCACTTTTGCATGACTGAGTCCTGTATTTGAATGATCCAAACCATTCAGCTGATTACTTTAGCCTTGGATGTCAAAGTTTCAATTAGAGGATTTTGGAATCCAAAAATTTTAATTTTAATGGCAGGAAAGATGTAGTGAGAGACTTTGTATAAACAACCATATAAACTGAACTCCATAAAACCCGGCTCTTTTATTTTTGTGATTCAAAATATTCCAATAGTTGTGTTAAAAAACATCTCTTCTAAGGTAAATGGAAAACTTCTTATGATTCAAAGATTATTGACTTGGGTCTGCACAACTATGCTTTCATCTTCCCAAGTCAAATATAAAGCCTTTAGAGCTTGGATTAAGGAACCGTGGGAAATAAGAGGTGCAGTTCTCCTTCTGAAATTGTTTCAGTTTTTGTCTAATACCATATAAGAGTTACTATAGGCCCTTGTGATCCGTTCCTTCCCTGGACGGGCCAGACCCTGCATAGGCAAGAACTTCGTACACCAGGACTATCCTTTTATCCCGTCTGAATTTGTTTACCAGACCTTTCCCTAGAATTCTGAGAATAGAATATCTTTTTAACGCAGGTAAACTAATAGGTCGACCTATAAATTCGGATTTTAAAGCCAGGGAGGATACTATTTGTAGAGGATCAAACATCGCGATAATGAACTAGGCCAGACAATTTTTTATGGCTTTGTTTTAATGGATATCGTCGATGGCAACCAATCCTTTATGATTTCAACCAGGGAAGGGAGCCTTGAGGTAATAGTAAGAGTTGTCATCCTGTGACCTTGAAGTCATGGATTCAAGATGTAGAAATAGCCTCTTGCAAAATGCAAAATAAGACTGTGTACTATTAATCTTTGTAGTCCTTCCTTTTCACGGACCTCACAGGAGAGAGCTCTGTGCACCAGGGCTGCCTTTTTTTGTTTGCTTATTTTGTGCAGCATGTGATCGTAAATCCTTTCAATATCTGAGGGTTCAAGAAAAAGAAGTTAAAATAGAAGTTCATCAGGAAGACTGTGTGTCTGATTTCTCCTCTCGTTATTATTTCTTTTCCTCAGATGAAATTGGGAGAGGTGATCAGCCTGGTCGACCAACCGAGCCGGTGAAAGACGAGAAAACGAAGAAGAAGAAAAGAGAAGCAATGGAACCTTTGGGAGTCTCAAAGAAGGAAGATAAGCGTCAAGAAGGTGTTGGAGACACCACAAACTCTTAGAGAAAATATAAACATATTGAAATCCAAATATCTTCTTTTAAAGATTTGGAAGTATCATCCACTTCCTCATGCACAACTTTTGCAGAAGAGTAAAAACATGGCTAAGACAGAAAATCTTGTCAGAGTGGAAAAGGGTTTCTTAATCTCCTTTGAGATTTTGGTGGAAGAAGTTAAACGGCTGGAAAAGAGCTTTAAAAGCTCGAGGAACCACACCAAGAAAACTAACAGACATTGGAGGAGAAACAAAATGAGTTTTAGGAGGAGAGATGGTTTCTTATCATCCAGCCCCAGTATTGATACCACCTCAGAAGATTCCAGCTGTAATCAAGTCGAAATGGCGGAGCTCAAACAACTAGAAGAGATGGAAGTGAAGACCTTGGAGACGACTCCACTGAATTACATTAATGAAATGAACATCTCCCCAGCATCCTCATCAAATGAAAGGATGGGAGCAGCCAGGGGAAGTAGGGCACCGTCAGATTACGTTGATGATAATGAATCTCACAGCAATGAAGGAGATCATAAGCGAGTTACTGAGAAATAAAGCTCTTCGACCAAAATCAACCAGGAGAAAGAGTATGCTGGAGAAAATCAAGTGCTCCAGATGACTGAACAACAACAGGAGAAGTCGTCCAGTGCTAATGAGATGACAAAGCTATTAAGAGAAAGCTGGGAAACAGAAGGTTTATAACAAGTGCCAGGGAACTAAAATTGTGCATGAAAGGTGATGAACATAACGAATGGAATAAGGCCCGTACCTATCTTTGGTGTGACTAAGGAAGGTAAGGGAATGTGACTAATAGCTCTTATCCCCTCTTATTCCTCTGGTATGAGTATGTTCTTCACCTTTTAATAGTGTTCCTTGGAAGAATAAAATCTCTCGAAATTGTCAGCCCAGAAAACAAACTTATTTGGATGTCCGTCCCTCACAACTAGTCTGAAGCAAGCAGTTTATGAATAAACATATACCCAAAAACGGAAAGTAAATATGGTCTGAAGAGGCACAGCCCCTCAATTTTCAACCCGACATACAAAGCTAAGGTAGCAGCCCTCGGCAGACACAAATTGAAGGGAAGCTTCCCTTCATGCGCAGAGGAAGACCCGAGATGAAGATGTTTGCAATGAGAGCGAGATGGAAGATCCATGTAAGTGGATTCCACAGGATATGGAAGCTGTCTTCGTTGAAACACTTAAAAGATCCGTGGGGATCCTACCGAATGCCATGAAGCAAAAGTCAAGCACCATTTCGAGGGCAATACAGGTTCAGGAGGATTGCAACATAATGCTGCTGGGGTGGAAGTTAGATTCAAGCCCGTCTAAAGAGAAGCCAACGAGGCTGCCGACTTCTTGGCTACTAAGCCTCAACATTTAGATCCTCGGCTATTTGGAATGGATGTGCTCCACCAGACCTTAATTTGACCTTATTCAATTATAACAGTCAATAAACTATATATTTTTCATATAAAATATAGCTAAGTAAACTTTTTACATATTTATGTATATAATTGTAAATGAACAATTTATAAACTATGTATTTTTCATATAAAACATAACTAAGTAAACCTCCTATAAAGATATTCTCTATAACATAAAATAAAAGGCAGCCTCGGTGCACGAAGCTCCCACCTATACGGGGTCCCTGGAGGGGGCGGACCACAAGGGCCTACCAAAGAATAAAAACTCTATATAGTTACTCTTATTTCCTTTAATGAATCTACTTTTGAAAGAAAAAATATGAAGCAATAAATGTTGGGAGGACTCTCGTTGAGTGATAGGTTCGAGGCTATGCATGGGCGGCTGTATCTCTAACTTTCTGGGGGGAAAAATGATAAACAAGGTAGATCACCTAAATTTAGGTCTCTTCATGCAACACTGGAGTTACTTCCATTAGCACAGCTATTTAGCTTTGTTCAAAGAGAAATGCTAAATTGCTATACAAGCGCATCAATTTGACCACAAAAATGCCCACCTTTAGATTATTCAACTCATTCGGTTGATAGGCTTTAGATGCCTAGTAGTTCAAAGAACATGTAAATTTGATAATTCGTTAGTTAGAACTATAAACAACAGTCTCCATTGAACTCCCTTAACATTTTTAGGAAGCTAGAGTTTTCATTTTCTGAGACATCCAGAGCCCGTCAATCAGATGAATGGGGTCGAATCATCCAGGGTGAGACCCATCATGGGAAATTGATTTCAATGCGATTGCTGTCAAACTTATGCGCCTTTCATGGTGGTCTGTTTACCATTCTTCATATATTGATTCCACCGATGCAAGTCAGAAGCATAAATATCATGAATGTGCGGGTAAGATCTAATCTGAGACTAGAGATTATTGGATGATGTGATCAATATACCTACAAGCTTGAAACTGGAGATTGATAGCCATGATGCCTAGCCGTCTAACCAATCATCTATGAACACCGCCGCAGGGTTGTCAATCACAAGATGCCTCTTCCTTTCACAAGACTTTCATTTTCACCAACTTTCAAGTCAACTGAGTGACGACCAACAACGACTGCGTTAGAATAAACAATCAGAATGTATTTCTTGCTTAACACTTCGGATGCTTAGATCTCCAATGGAAGTACATTGCCTTGGATACAAATGCTTGCCACACCATGTCCAGGCTTATCAAGTGACTGTATTTCTTGCTGCAGTGGAGAACTACAATGCTCCAACTCTGTGGCGTTGTCGCCTACAATATCTTAGTGCAGACCAAATCCTTTGCCTTTTCTCGCTTCACTCATTCGGGTGATCATTTTCAGGTTTTGGAGTATGCTAGACGCTGCTGGGGCGATGAAGATTTGGCAACTTGGCATTTCCATGAATACATATGTTTGCATTTTTGAGTCGCCACTGTGATTAGACTTAAGATGAGCGTGTGAATAATTTTCTTTGTAATTATTTGCATGTGAATAAATAAATAATTAATAAAACCACTTGGGCTTTGCAAGTTTAATAATCCAAACTGCATGCCTGAAGGGACTGATGATATTCTAGCAGAGGCCATCAAACGTCCAAAGAGGAAGTTTATGTATGCCTAGTAGAGACCAACCCCTAATTAGGATAAGGTCTTGATAATGATGCTGATGTTGCCCAGTAAACAAGTCCATATCAATTGATCAATTACTCCTGGACGTACATCTCAAGTGGGACATTTTACCTGCTTAAAGAGATGAGTCCAGAATTTAAGGCAGCAAATGTGTATTAGGGGTTTGGTTTACAACGCTCTCTTAGATGGATAGGACTCAGCTACGTTCAAGACTATTGTGAAATCCTTTGGATCCTTAGTTGGATTTAATTATTCCCTTGTTTCAGTGGAGGATACAAGAGTCGTGAAAATATTTAAGGCCTTGGGTAAACCCCACCAGGGGAAGAAATTTGAGTTCAAGCTACTTGTAAATAAGGAAGAAGATGAACAGTTTCCAGCAATTCAGGGACGTCCATTGCAGGGCCCATCTTCCATTTTGCACATACAAATTCGAATTCATGTTCAGGAAAGAAATCCATTTTCTCACAGGCAACGAAATAGCAAGAGTTTTATGAGTCAAAAGACAATTTAGACCAAGCTGATTTAGCTAGAGAAAGGGCCCGCAAGGTTAAACTGGGTGTTAGATAGAGTATATGAAAGAGTTCATAATTAAGGAATTCTTGACGGTGACTCCATGTCCAAAGGACTCGTAGAAGTAAATGACAGGTTAGGCGATATTGTAAAAAAGACTTCAAAGGTGCAACAATGGCAATAGATGATATATATATTTTCACAGTTAGAGCTCTCTCTTCAGGAAAAGGAATTTTTTTGCGAGAGACTGTTTTCAAGCCTTGAATCTATTGCCTCAAGGTCACATGACGTCAACTTTTACCGTTGGCCTAAGAAGAAGAAGCTAAAAAATTCTTTGAAGTTGTTTGAGTCCAGACGTCTCCTCTTTCCTCACAGGAAACAACAGGGTCCATTGGATTCCTCAACAGAGAACCTGAGGAATGATTTGGTTGAGGGCCATGCTTATAGAGGATGTGGAAGTGTCTGTTCTTTGCCATTCCTTGATCTGGGGTTGACTATTTTCAACGGTTTTTTAATGGATGGTGGGAATGATGTTTTGCTGTTCTCTAAGCAATGGATTGCCTGGTGATCTTTTGTTTCTCTCATTTATGTTTTTTATTTGTCAGTTGTTGGCTTTGTTTTTTTTTTTTTTTTCCTCTTCTGATCATTTTGATCAACCACTTCTATTCGTCCATTTTGATTAAGACGGGATTTTCATCATTAAAAAAATGGTAAGTGTATGTGAGACCTAACAAGGGTACTACATGCAAGAGAGGAAGGTGTATAAGCCCATTTCATGTAAGATAGAACTTTTATGGCAGATCTAAGCCATTTTATCATGTTCAAAATGCCAAAAATAGATAACCCATGATAAATCAATGCATTTGGTTGATTATAATCATTTGTTTTGGGTCTTTGAAAAAAATAATAACAATGGATGGTCGTAATTTTTACCTACATTCTTTCAATGGGCATAAAATTTTGAATGCTTCAATCAGCAACAACAATTTACTTTGCATGGAAAAATGATCATGGACACCTTTCTCTCTTCTTAAGTTGTGTATGCATAGGGGGACTCTACGTATAGTTGTACTTTTGATCACATGAAACAAAAAGTAGCTATAAGCTTTGTACAATGATCTGTGTTCAATTAATGATCAAAAGGACAGTTTTAGGATGCTACGATCAATTATTAATGGAGTTTGGATAAGTGTAGACACTCATGAGCATCTAATAGCATAGAATCTCATATACTGTGAATTTGGATGGAAGCTATTCATTGTGTGTTAGAATGGTTTAGATAGGCTGTGTACACTTTTCATTTCATTTGGATGCTATTAGCTTATAACTCCGCCAATGCTTGTCCTAAGCCCAGATGAAAAAGGAGGGTGGTCTTGCATGAAGTGCCAGCCGGCAAGGAAAAAGTTGAAGATGATTTTGTTATTTCTTTATTACAAATGAATATGCATTTGTATATTAGTTTGTAAGAAAGAAATGAAAATTATCTCTAGCTTTTTAAAATATGGCAAGCCTTACATCAGTTGCATGTCAACAAGGGTGAAGCTGAAGATTATTTTGTTATTTTTTTTCTGCTTACAAATGAATATGTATTTGTATATTAATTTGTAAGGAAGAAATAAAAATCATCTTCAGCTTTAGCTTCTTAAAACTATAGCAACCCTAACATGATATGAATTGAAAACTAACATTCCCTCGAGCTAGGGCGTTCCCCATAAGCGACATGCTGCATTGGATCCCAAGTGCGATGAAAAATAAGCCAGGGTTGCTAGGGCGTTCTCTCAAAAGTGACCTGCTACATCGAATCCTGTGTGTAGTGAAAAATGAGCAAGGACTGCTAGAGCGTCCCCTCGAAAGTGACACGGTACATCAGAACCCAGGTGCAGTGAAAAGTGGACATTGGTTCATGTCATGGAGGTCGAGAAAGGCGATGATAAATAAGAGAGTCAACATCCCTTGTGCTTCCAATTAAAAATCAAAACCATCATTGTTTTCAAAGACTCAAAACTAGTGGTTTACATAACTCAAATGCACTGATTTTTTAAGGTCACACGATGACAACTTTACCGTTGCACCAAGGCTCCCCTTCCGCCAAGGCCTTCTAATGAGAAAAAGGAAAAGAAAAGAGAGAAATAAAAATGTATGGACTTTGCCTAGTCCTGGTTGGCACATGAGATGTTAATGGTGGGTAGTTCATCAAGTTAAGAATGTTTGGGGCCTTTGGGCTACGTGGAAAAGGTCAGGAGTTGCCTCTAGACAAACAAACAAAAGAAAGAGGAGATGATAGACCACAGGGGAGGTGGTTCACCAAAGAAATCAGGGCTCAAACTGGACCCTCACTTAGCCACGGGTGGTTGAAAAGAGGGAAGAAAATCAAGTTCAAATTTCAAATTAGTAGCTGACTTGGCACTTGGGATTACTATAACGTGAATGTCCCACATTTTGAACCAAAAACACGAGCGGCTGAAGATGCGAGCGGGTCCACCTGTTTGATGATCCAGTCCATTTCCATGGATGAGCTATGCAATAAACGGAGTGACAACCTTGGGTACCACCCTGTCTATACTAATTCAAGTAAACCAACGGTTATGATCATGAACAAAGTGGGACCCAGTTGTAATCTAGCTGTTGGTGATCTGCTTTTTGCATAGATTATGGTGTTAGGAATGAAAACAGACAAAAGAGAGTGCCATGAAGATCAGATATCATGTGCCCCATCAATGGCCAAGAAGACAAAATTTGCGCTCTCATCAGTGGGACCGGTGAGGATCCTGTGACAAGAAAAATGAGCAAAGAAGGGACGTATCGGTTCCATCAATCGCGGCAGGATCAGAGAAATCTAGAGAGAGACACCCCAGCCAGACAGTTTGTTTGGAAAAGTGACACAAGCATCCACAATTTTTGATAATGACACTCCTACAACATGATCTAATCGGCCATTGATTGCTCTTTAACAGTCGCTTGAGCAATAGCTGCGTGTGCACTCCGGCATTTCATCGTGTAGTTGCATACTTAAATGGAAGTTTTCTACTCTCTCCACTTGTTCTTCCACAGTTTCAACAGAAGTAAAGACAAAGTCAAGCTTACAAACAAAAATATACAGTAAAAGCTAAACATCTTGTCTGCAACCACTTCATCTTCTGCAGAGACTGCAGAAATCACAAACCAACTTCACAGAATGAGGCCCCTCTACCCCCTGTACTGTTTGTAAACGCCGGAAGATTTAAGGGAACGGCAAAAACAACTCAAACCAATTAAAACCAGAAAGGAAATATAACAGAATACTTTTCCAGAAAGCTCCAAAATAGTGATCAAGAACAACATAAATTCTCTTTTAAAATAGAGAGACAAATAACGAATTACTTTCTGTTCTTGTCAAATTTCCACTGCAAAATACCCAATTCATTGATCCATAGGAAAGGAAAAGAGAGAGAGAGAGAGAGGGCCGGAAAGCAACATATAATCCATCGAAGTAGAAAACAGAGCGCATTAATGGATAATCCATCAGGAACAGGAACTTGCAGAGATCAAACCAAAACCCAATTACTGTATAAGTTGGAAGAAACTAGCCAAAGGTAGAAATTCCTTGACTTTGTTGAACAAAAAAATAAAATCTCTACCTATTTACAGCTAACAATGACCAATCCCTAATCCTCTGGACCCCGACCCACAAACGAACGTAAAAGAACTCAAAAAGGAAACCTAAGAGAGAGAGAAAGCCGATAAACTGTCATTGTCATCTTCAATCTTCATATCTATAGTTAGCAAAAGAATCTCAGCGGTCATAATCGCGAACCAAGTCTGCAAATCGAACCGCCATCAATCTCCGAGTTTCGGAGTTGTCGAAAGAGGCATGGAACGTGTCATCATGATCTTGAATTCTTCGAAATTGATCTGCCCATCTCCATCACAATCCACCCCGCTAATCATCCTCTTACAGTCCGCCAAGGAAATATCATCGCCCAAACTCCTCAAAACCCTCTGCAGTTCCCCCGGAGAAATCGACCCGTTCCCATCAACGTCAAATATCAAGAAGGCGTTCTTCAGATCCTCCAAAATCGCCATGGAATCAACCCCAGTTGTGTTTAACTCAATAAACTCGTTCAAATCGATGAAACCATCTCCATCAGAATCTGCTACACTCACCATTCTCTGTAACTCTTCTTCCGTCGCAGGATTGCCTAAACTTCCCATGATGAAACCGAGTTCAGACCAGGAAATCTTCCCATCACCATTAACGTCGAATTTCCTGAATACTTCTTCGAGTTCTTCGATTTGGGTTCTGGAAGACCCAGAACCAACAGAATCATCAGGAGGCGAACTGGTTGAAGATTCGGACCTGGGTGGCTTGTTTCTTGACTTCTTTCTGAGCAAAGATCGAATGCCCATCTCTTCAAAGAATCAGAAATTCTTGGATTAGAACAATAACAAGAAGAACAAGAATAAGGGAGAGATTGAGGCTGGTTTCTTCTGGTTTAAAGGAGAAAATCTGCAGAAATTGGCAGTTCTGATCTTCCTTTTATGGGGTGAAAATTTTGTAGAGATTGGTTAGAATAAGGAAGCAGAAAGCTGCATGAAAGGCGGCGTGTGAATCTCGTTCGCCGTTTAGAATCGCGGTAAATCCGTTGGAAATTTATACCTGAAGGATGCCTTCGTTTGAGGCATAATTTGGAGGATGTTCCCTAAATTTGGAGAGCAGAGGAAGCTGCAATACAAATTCATCCCGCTAAAGTTGACATGTTTATCAAACCGATTTGGATATCTATATCAATCAGAACCAAAATTGGCGAAGTGATTAGAACTGACACACTCTTGCATACACCCAATCTCGGTGTATAAACTACAAGAACAGGGAAATTGTCCAATTAGGCCGGACGTGGTTGTTAATATAACGAGGCATGCCCTTATTTACCCTGGGTCTAGTTGTAGTTATAATAAGTGATGCCTTACTTGCATGGAGGCATGCCTTGTTTATCATGAATCCAAATTTCAGTTGATTTGAATCTCCATATGATCTCAAAGAAATAATAAGGCGATTGAATCAATGGAGTTATTGTACCATTATTAGTTTAGAATTATTATTTTTTTAACCAGAGGTATTTTGTTGATAGCAATAGGGGCCAATGTGGCATGGGAATCTAATTGGAAATATGGAATAATAAGATGAGGCAAATATTTGAAAATTCAAGAAACCTTTGTGAATTAAAGAAGGTCTAAAAAATTTGTTTTTGACGAGGTAATTTAATGCTTAGTTTAGTAACTTCAATGCATTCATCAAACTTAACACGAAACATTTTTTTCTAGATTAAATTAAGAAGCCAAAAAACTAGGACTTTTTAAATTTAATGTTAAATTTAATAATAAGAATAATAATATTATTATTATGCAAGGTAAGGTTGTATACTATAGACCTTATGGTTTGCCCTTTCCCTAAATCCTGCACATGTGGGAGCTTTGTGCACCATGATACCCATTATAATTATAAACAATAATAATAATAATATCATTATCATCATCATCATCTTTATTATTATTATTATTATTATTATTATTATTATTATTATTATTATTATGCTATAAGATAAAGCTGCATACTATAGACCTTAATGGTCCACCTTTTCCCCAAACCCTATATATGGGGGAGCTTGATTTACCAAGCTACTAATAATAATAGTAATTTATTATTATTATTATTATTTACAAATCAATGCGAGATTTCTGCAATTATACATTTGATAGAGCCCATTTTCGATAATTTTGATGGTATAACCTTTGTACAATTAATTGATCCATATACCATGAACAAATCGACATCAAATTATTAAGCCATTAGGATTGAATGAGTCATACTATGATAATCGTTTCAATCATTCATAGGTTGGGCACGTTGTCTACAAGTAGGGATGGCTCATTTACATCACAATCACTAAACATTGTTTTCATGGTCAATGATATTATCCTTTGCAATTTACAGCCCTATAACTTTTAGAAAAAGTCTACAGCCCAAGGTACAGCTATTTTACTTGTATATGAACAAATTTATCTAAGATTTAGGGCGAATTAAAGAAGGGGAGCCTTGGCACAACAGTAAAAGTTGCCGTCGTATGACCTTGAAGTCAAAGGTTCAATGCGTGAAAATAACCTCTTACAAAATGCAAAGTAAGACTGTGTACTTTAGGCTCTTCTGATTCGTCCTTTCTCTGAACCCCGCATAGGCGATAGCTTCGTGCACGGGGCTACCTTTTCTTATTAAGGGCGAACTGACAAGTGCTAGTGGAAGGAAATACCGTCATTCTTAATGGATAATCGTTTCTCCGATCAGTTTCCCGTACATAGGTTGAGGTTTATACACTGAATTCCCGTATACAATGTACATACGTAAAACTTCATGTATAAATAGGAATCCTACTCTTTGGGTACGTCGATGTCTTAATGACCGAAATACCCTTGCTTTGAAGCGGATGTAGAGGGATGTTATGGTCATTTGGGTCCGATGGAGTTGTGATCGGAGTAACGGTCAGCGCAAAAAGTTGCTTGCTTTAAGACTCCTGGAAAATCCGGGATTTCATCGTTTTCTAATCCTGTTTTAGTGGAAGTGGGAAGCTTCGAAGAAGCTTCGTAGCGCAGCTAAACAATTTAAAATGCAACGACCCGTGAACCATATCTGTTTGACGAAAGTCCTCAAAGGAAAAGTAAGAGCGTGACTGACAACACCGTGACTAAATTAGGTTTTGTGAAAAATGAGGAAAAGTTCGGCGGAGTTTCACCTTTTGGCATGGAAACGGTGGGAAAGGCTAAAAGTGCAGCATTCCATGCTTTGGACAAAAGGGTGCAGCATTTGATGCGTTGGACAAAAGGGTGGTCATGATGTGTAGCGTGGGGAGGAATGCCGGGCCCATTTGACTGAAGTGCGTGAACAATGGTTCGGCCTCTATGGACCGTTGCTGAAACTAGCAGAAAGCCTACTAAGTTTGTCTCCAGGGAAAAGCTCCTCCTGTGTCCCATGTGAGTCCCACTAACATTAAGTTGGCTGACCCACTTTATAGATACTATTGGCTCAAACGAGGAAAGAGGTATCAATGTCAAATTGGCTAAGCAATATAGCAAACACATAACTGTTGTGGCGACCCAGGTTTTTATAACACATTTTATAATACATTTTGTAAAGATAGGGCCCTTAGAGTAAAAAATTTTCGCAAACCAAAGCAGCGGAAATTCTTTTCTTTAGAATTTGTTTTGTAAAACCTAAGTCACCACTTCATACATAACATAAGTAGAATTTTGTATAAGATAAAATTCCATTGAAGGAATATACTTTTATTAAACTTCAGGATCCATCCAGTGGTTCACAGTACACAGCCCATTGTATCCTTACAATACTTGTCCAAATATACAATCCAAATTACAAAGTTCAAAATTTAATACATGTTCTAATACAATGTTTCAAGGGATATACCCTGTTTACTTATTCTTCAATTGTTCTTCAAATCTTGAGCTCCTAAGTCTCCTTCTTCAGACCGAGATATTGTAAACATTCGAACATTTACAATATCTCAAAGAAGCTATCTTGGTAGGGGATAAGAATGTAAGTTATTGACAGTATAATCTCAATATTCAAGTATCCCATAATTCGTTCTATCATAAACACATTCATTAATAAATATTAGTTATAAGGACATCTCATTTCCTTGTCATTTGTGTTCACCTTTATACATACATATTGTATAAGGACAAATCCATTAAAAATGTAAAAATAATCAAGCATCATTTCTATACAAAACTGATCAACTCTTTTCATTATAAGATATTTGTATTTCAGCCAGTTCCTATACAGGGAATTTCCCTTCTTGGGAAAAATATTAGTAATATACAATTACCTGACATTTCATCATGTCATCCCTTAAGGCATTTCACTATGCCAATTTCATATGCATCATAGTGCAAAATAATCAAGGACTACTATGCTTGCGATCGATCCGTACAACGCGCTGGGATAAGCTGTTCAATAATCCACTTATACCATTCTCGGTGGAAATTACAATATCCATGTCCATATGGGAGGACCATGGTCACACAAAGGTGGTGGCCTTCCCATAATTGCCCCACCCGACTTTTAGCCTTTCTTAGGCTTGGTATTCAATATCATCAAGTTTCAGAGAGTGGGTGGCCAAACCCTCTTAACTCTCCTAGCATAGAATCCCCAGGCTTATGCCTGTTTAAAACAAAACCACAAGCCTCCAAGCTTGTATGTAAAATAAAACTTATACATATCAGACTATCTGTTTGTTTATCTAGGACTGGAATATTTTCTACTTTCCTATTCACTTAGGGTTGTTCTCAATTCTCAACTTGACCATTTAATACTTATTTTCCTCATCATTTGGTTGGATCATATTTCAATTTGAGGTATTTACCTTAATATATTGGTATCATACATGTCAATACTTCAAAACATAAGATCATGTATTAGACATGTATCTTCATGTAAAGGTATTCTTAATAATCCACCTACCTCAATAAGGTATTCTTACTCCTTGAAATCTGCCATAGTCTCGATCAACATATATCTGTCAAATCATATATATAATGTCATTTTTCTAATCAAGGGTACATACTACATGGTCTTTTGATCATCCTTATGTAGGATGATCTGAATCTTTCTTCCTTGAATATCCTATATCCATGGGTTTAATATCATCTATACAAATACTATCTATATCATACATAACAATCTAATTTACATAGATGTTTCTTTTTCCTTATTGTTTTTGATCATACAAGATCTCATCTTGTTTGATCATCCTTATCTTACTTACTATTTTTATTAGGGTTAGATAATTTGCTATCTTTTTATGTTCTTATTATTATTCAACCGGTTAGTGTCTTACTTGGTTGAAGATAATTTATTTCTTCCTATCACTAGACAACTCCTCCTTATTTCGGGATGACCAAGATTTACCAGTTAAAGTCTGCTCAAAAAGTGGTTAATACAACCCTCATGTAAGGAGGCGTTTAGACCTTTCTTACGTCAATGGGAGGTGAGGGAAAAGCACTTGGCTCTTGTATACCCCCTATAACCACAATGTTCAGAGTCCACTGGAGTGGTACTAGCTCAACCTTTGACAAGGTTCCTATGAGCTCTTTACCTTAAGTCCCTTCTCTAATTAATTTTAATTAATTTCCATGGATATGCACAATGTCATCCATGGATGTTCATTATTTTCCTATTTTGGGCCAAGGAAATGATAAATCATTCCTTATATTGTCCTACTAACTATAGCCCTTACTACGTGAAAATCATTCATTCATCTTAGTTGTCCATGAATTTCTATATTTCATTAGTTTACATTTTTGGTGATTTATGCTCCTTATATCTTAACAATTACTTAACAATTGAATTAAATTTGACAATAAGTAAATCAACAACTTGAAAGCATAAATCAAATATAAATTTAACAACTATATACTAACATTCTTCCTATGAATATAACTTAAGCTAGTGAAATAAAACTAACATGATCCTAAGTTATGAAACACATCTTTTATCATAATGAAATCATGTTTAAATCCTAATTCACACTAACATGATCCTAAGATAATCAAATCTACTAACAAATTACTCATTTAGGGCATATCATACTACAATTTAAAGATTACACTATCATGCTTTCTAACTTAGAACATAAATCACATTTACACTTCTATATCCAATAAAAGACAATTAAAACTTAAAACATAAATCACATTTAAACTTATATATCCAATAAAAGACAATTAAACTAATTTTATTAAGATTATTATAAACCTTTAAATATGATCCAACCATTAGATCTTAGGTGTTTTCCTTTAGATTAAGGGTTTTAATTACCTTTAGGGCTTTTAATCCATTAAGATCCAAAAATCATATCCACTTGATTTTGTCACATTTCATCCATGATCTAACTGGATTCCATCATCATATCACCCCTTTAATCCATCCAAAGGATCTGATCATACTTGATCTCATTGATCAAGTGGGTCCCTTTGTATATTTTTATTTTTATTTTAGGGTTTTTCTACCATAAAGGGTAGATCTCTTATTTTATCAAAGATCTGTCCAAATTAACCATATATATTACTTTATTATATTATTATATCATCACTAAGATAAATTTTCAAGATCTGATCACCTCAGATCTTGAAGATCTTAGAAATTGGACACTTATTTCCAAAATATAGAAAAATACAGAAAAATACAGAAATAAATTTTAGAAATATTATGAGTTCATTAGAAACTAGACATTACAAGCTTTCCATAGCTTCTTTCTGATCTCAATTTGGAGTTCATATGACTCCACAATCTTAAATTGAAGTTTTCAGCCATTCCTAGGGTCTAGATTTGATCTGGGCCCACCAGAATTAATCTCTCTCAATTGAGGGTCCAAACCTTGTTAGATTTTCTTGAAAATTGTATCCTAGGGGTTTTTGACCCTCCTGGATTGATTGGAAAGCTCAGAATTTCAATCTGAGCACTCTATCACCATAATTTGAAGGGGCTGGTATTTACTTTATTTTTACCATTTTTCATTCAAATTAAATTACAGAAAAATAAAAATTATACTAAAACATAATAAATATGAATGGGAAGTAATTCCACCTACCTGATTGGAGAAAAACAATATAATTGATGCCCAATTTGAGAGAATTACCGGTTGATGATAATATAGCCCGATTATCCACCTTTTTGTGATTTTCTGTTGATGGAACCGTTGGATCTTGAAATTGATTTGGGGATTTTGTATATACTGTAGTATAGGATGTTATGGACGGTGAAATTGATGAGATTCTTCCTGGAACGGAGTGCCTAATTGAATTTAGGTCTCTTGTTCCAATTAGAAAGAGGAGAGATAAATAAGGAAAAGAGAGTTTGGGGAGGGATGAAGGGGAATTTGGGGCTGAAATTCCAGGGAAGGTTTGGAAATTTCGTGGTTAAGGTTGTGAAAATTTTTGGAAATTTTTGGGACATATTTATAGCCAAATTTGAATTTTTTATCATTTCTTTTGATAAGATATTTTATTACTTTAGAATTTTTAATTACTAATGCATTCTCCACTCCCACTACAATCTCCACTACAATCTCCACTACCAGCAATAATGCATTGAGCAATTATTGGTGCTTCTAGAACCTTGGCCCACTTTGTGGGCCCCACTTTTATGTGAAAAGACCTTTTTGCCCTTTTTAACTCTAAAAGTGGAGAATAATAGGCAATATTTATCCGAACTCAGAATCGAGCGTACTTAGTGGCGTTGGAATCGTATTTCTAAGTACTTCATGAATATTGAGGTCTTATTTCTTGGATATGGGATATTGGTAAAATTACCATTTTACCCCCAAATGGAAAAATTAAGGAATTTTCATTTTAACTCAGAATTGAACGTACTTAATGTTGTTACGATCAGTTTTCCAAGTACATCCATAATTTCTATTTTTAATTTATAATATAATCTCTATAAAAAGAGAATTTTCAATAACCTAATATTCCAGCCCAGAATTTCTAAAAATTCAAACTTTATTAATTTTTCTTAATAATTTACAAAAATTCGGGGTCATTACAACTGTAACCATCAATGTAGCAACAATATTTGATACATAAATTGGCCCCACAGAATACCTGGGTATATCAACGATCATATTGGCTATGTCTGAACTGTTATGGAGACGGCCGATATGATCAAATGGGCGACATAATAGCTTCGTGCATTCAAACGTAGGTCACATTTGGTGAAAGATCGCGAGTACTAACCACCTGTAGGCCGAAATAGAGTAAAATTCAAGGCAAACTTTCAAGGAGACATACAGCAGTGCACAGTCCTAATCTGGTCTGTTCCAAACTACTTGTAAGGGAGTGCTGGTGTAATGTTAGAGTTGTCATAGTTGTCATCGTGACACACGGATTCAAAGCGTGAAAACAGCAAGATAAAGCCGCATTCTATAAATCCTTATGATCTGTTCTTTCCTTGAACTTTATATATGCAGAAAGTTTGGGCATTGGGCTGCCCTTTTTTTCTTCCTTTTCTATTTACGGTCCAATGGCTAAGGAGAATAAAAAAGGGCAGCCAAAATGCACAAAGCTCCTACATATGCAAGTTTGGGAAAAGGACATGCCACAGTGGCCAAGGAGACTGTGACATGAAAATATAAGGCCACGTCAACTTGATTAAAAAGTCTGGTTTATTTAGGCCAAACTTGATTAAAAAAATGATCCTAGAACCTCGATCCATGATGTCTTATTTAGGGCCAGATTGGCAAGGCTTATGCAGTATGGATCATCTAATTATGCTGGATTACTCCTACATTTGCATTATACTCCTCTCATCAGGCCATTAATATAACGGCAAATTGGACTTGAACTGATTATGTGGACTTGAATAGCTTGTCTATTTGGATTGAGCCAGGACAACAAGGATCCCCACGTGATCATTGACGAGATCAACAATCCTGTTTCAGCCCAATGTTAGATTAACATCTATGCATCTGGTACCATAAACAAACACAACCCCATTTCTTGCTTTTACACTATAATCTCTGGGAAGGCACCCTTTGGCGCAACAATAGAGTTGTCATCGTATGACCTTGAGGTCTTAGGTTCAAGGCGTGGAAACAGCCTTTCTCTCTCTCAAGTGAAGAAGAAGACACAAAACTTCAAGCAGATGGATCATTCTTTGTATACATTGTATGTTTCAAGGGAATAATTAGACACCATAATTCATATTATCTATGTGCTGCGTTTTGGATCATTCCTTTGTGTCTCTGATAGGCTGGACGCATTGTAATGGTGGTTACCCTACAGCAACAAAGGTTTACAATAGCGACAAAAAACCAATTGGCCAGGGTCAAGCATCTGAACTTTGGAGATCAAACAAATCATCAGTTGGACATATGCCCCAAATTTCTCCTCAACTGAATGTTTAAAGTTATTATTAAAGGGTCAGACAACAAGAGCTAATAGTACGCAGCCTGATCTTGTATTTTGCAAGAGGCTGTTTCTACACCTTCAACCTGTGACCTCAAGGTCACACCACGACAACCTACTATTTTTCGATTATAAATTGTAAAGGGGCAGCATAGAAACGCTTAAAACTAGGAAGAACTGTCTCATTTCTGAGATTAAAGATAATGTTGGATGGACAAAAGGCCGGTCCCCTATAACCTTTTAGCCTCTAACATAAGCATAGGACGGTAAGGTGCACCGACTGCTATAAAAACCCCCACACTCAGTCTCACGGGCTTCCCCTGACCATTGGCTTGAATATTTTGCGTGGATAGTGGGTTCAAATGTGAATTCCATGACTCTGTAGAAAATGGTGACATGAACTCACGGATTTTTGTCCACAAAGTTCACGGATTACTCCTTAATATAGTAGTTTCAAGAGTCCTTCAAAAACCTCAGCCTGCCCATTTTGTTTGGGATGTATTTTACCAAGAGTATATTAATACATTGAGGCGAACGATGGATATCACAAGATTTTAGCATGATCAGGATCGTTCATCTATTATAACCACCACGGATGCGTATCATCGACAAGTTGGGTTTTTTCTCAAAAACAAAAAAGAGTCTTAACCGTTGGTTTGATGGTTTAAGGATTAATAAAGTACAAGACTAAAAGTTCAATGTGCAGAAGTTCTATGACCAGTGATACTGGGCTGAGAGCCTACCACATTAATGGATTTCACCTCCAAGAAGTGAAGAGTTCACACTGAAGGGTGGAAATTGTGGAATCTGCCACAGAATTCAATTCCATCCTGACTAATCTTTTTGGAGTCGCCTCAATGAATTTTGGTATTCCACTGTAAGTTTATGTTTGTTATCTCAGTTTTTTTTTGTAGAGCATCATGAATCCACACTTCTTGGACCAAGGATCTTCCATAGTAGAGTCTTGGTGCATGAAGCTCCTGCATATGACAGGTCTAGGGAAGGGGTGTACTGCAAGGGTCAATAATATGCAAATTTACATTACATTTTGCAAGAGACTATTTTCATGCCTTAAACTTGTGACCTCAAAGTCACACAACAACGACTCTACTGTTGCGCCAAGGCTCTTTGTTCTATAAAAGTGGCAGCCCAGTTTACCTGCATATGCAGCGTTTAGAAAAAGGGTAAACCCCGAGGGTCTATAGTGTGTAGTTTTACTTTGCATTTTTATAAAAGGCTGTTTTCACTTCTCGAACCCAGAACCTCAAGGTTAGATAACAACAAAATCATTAAAAAAAAATGAGAAGAAGAGTCAATCATCCCAGGGGTGTCATATAAAGAATTAGCAATGGCCATATTAGCTGACCTTCTGCGTTTTAGTTGCCCATGTTGTGGATGACATTTGAAGCAAAGAGAGCCCAAAGGAACTAGTAGGTGTGACCCAGACGTGTAATCAACAACGCTATAGTCTAACACATCATGGTTCCCACTAACCACTGCATCTTACCACGACTACAAGACTGTCTTTTCTTTCTTGTTGATCCTTTGCAAGACAAGGAGGTTGTCAACATGCACTTTCCGCCATTTTTAAGGCTAGTTCTTTTGAAATTTTTTAAAAGGCCGTCTTGCTTTACAAGGTTGATCCAAACCGTCTACGTACTGGCCATGTATGGATGGATAAGGTATGAGCAAAATTTGGAACCCATCTAGCTAGCTCCAAATTATATGCTTTTGAGTTGCTGCCTTGGAGTAGATGGTTAGGAAATAGAAAAGCAATTGCCGACATTCATTAATAAGCTCTCTGCAGATCAAAGGCTTCGAGCAATCCGATTCCATTGGACCCAGAAATGACACATTGGAAGAATATTTTTGGCCTTCCAATATCAATAGGTTTATTGTTTGACTCCTGAATCTTCTAAATTGGAAAAAAATAAAATAAAAAATCCTATAAATGATGGAGAATTTAACGGATGAGTAGTCCATTGCACGCCCTTTGGATCCTTCAAAAGGAGGTCCCACTTGTACTTTAATTTGCCACTCATCTTTCCGGGTGAAGAAAAGGAAGAAGACGTGCTTCTACCAGATAGCAGTTCTTTTAGATTCCAGTGATCCAAACCGAAAATTTTTGGGGCCCATCTTACATGGCTCGTGCCCCAATTAAAGATCAAAAGGTTAAACTTACAAGTCTAGGATTCATTGGTGCACGCGACATCTATGCTTGCAATGTGTTGGTTGATCCGTACTTTAAAAGTTCAAGGAAAAAGTTTCGGAAACTGTCCATGCTGAAGGGCGTGCGAAGGTATCCCCGCCCGCTTATTTTCATCTTAGATTATATCTTCTTGTAGATCTAAACCATTTTGAATGTTTCTTCGAGTTGAGAATCATAACCAACTGTTTTTGTTAAAAAATAATAATAATAATAATAAATTTAACCCAAAATTAATGGTTAGGATCAATACAATGGATCAATTTCTCCTTTGTTACGCTTAGATGTTCGAAGAAAATTCCATAAGATGGAAAAAAAAAATGGGCATGGACTTCTTCATGCACCCTTAAGCGTGAACTTAATATCTAATCTATCTATGGGGAGTGGTAATTTCAGTGAGTTGCAACTGTAAAGTGAGGTGTCATTTGTTTTTTACATTTTTCCAACTAATCAAATGTCACATGATCTTTGCACTTGCATGAAACAACTGAAATTAACAATATATATATATATAGTAATTGGTACATGTGTCCTTGCTTTTCCTCGTGATTATTATCACCACCATCATCTAGGCCTTATCCCAATTAGGGGTTGCCCTTACGAATCTTGTTAGAAGGGGAGCCTTGGTGCAACAGTAAAAGTTGTCATCATGTGATCTTGAGATCACGGGTTCAAAGCATGAAAACAACCTCTTGCAAAAAATACTAGATAAGGCTGCCTACTATAAGCCCTTGTGGTCCGCCCCTTCTTTGGACTTAGCATAGGTGGGAGCTTCATGCACTGGGGCTGCCCTTCACGAATCTTGTTCCTCCATTCACCTTTATTAAGTGTCATGACTTCATTTAGTTCAAAAGTTTTTAAATCTTTACTCCCTACTTATATACACGTTCTCTTGTCCTTTTAGAGCCTTCGACTTGGATTAACTCACTACTTCTAACCAGTACCATTTTGATCTCAATCCACTCTCCCTTATCTTGTTACATATTGGTGCTACTCCTAAGTATTTTCTAATGTTTTTACTTCTAATTAAATATTTTCTTCTCTTATTACCCATTCATTTCAACATCCTTCTTTCGCTTCACTCATCCCATGTACATATTGTTCCTTAACTGCCCAAACACTCTAATTCATAGAACATGACTAGCCTTAAAGCTATCTTGTAGATTTTTTCCCTTCAATTTAAGTAACACCCACCAGTCATATAAAACTCCCTAGAAAACCTAAAGAGAATTGAATCCCTAGAAAACCAGCAGTCTATTCACATTGAGATCGTTAGCAAGCTTCTATCTCATAGTTAATACCAGCCATTGGTATAACTAATCGTTATGTGACTTAAATACACACTTAATCCAGCCTTATAAGTCACTAATTACAGCTTCAACTCACGCCAGGCCCAGGTTCCACTATTTTAGGAGGTTCTCCTGTTCTATGAATAATTGATGATTGTCATTGATCAGTCATTTCAGCGACCAGATCCTCCACTTTAGCGATGAATAAGATCCTTACAAGCTACTAGCACGAGAGTTTCTGGTTGCTCAATACCAGAAGAACCACACAAGGTATGTTTGACATATCACGTATAAAGCTTTGATGCAATGCTTTTTAGTCCCCGTTTGTACCACTGTTGATTGACATCTCTTGTTGTATCATACTTCACACGTGGGATTTGTGCTAATGGGAGCCCTTGATTATTTCATAATGGCCAAACCATTTTGCTTTGATACAATTTTCTTAGTTGTTAAAATCCCAAACAAGTCCTCTCAAGTAAGAGATAAGGTAAATCAATGAAGAGGGGACGTCCTCTCCCTCGCCGCCCCCTCCCCACTCTCTCTCTCTCTCTCTCTCTCTCTCTCTCTCTCTCTATATATATATATATATATATCACACACACCCACGCAGGTTTAGTTACTGTGATCCAAATGTACAGCCATAGTACATTTTACATGCCATGACTGGATCTAGCATCAAGGTCGAACAAATGTATGAACATTACAAGCTCCACTGACGCACACAAAAAAGTAACAGTATTAAAATAACCCGGGTGCTTCTAAATTCACAAACAGGCACAAAATATATATAATAAAAAAGAAAGAAAGAAAGAAGAGAGCTCGACTTAGATCTTACTTTTACATTTATAGTTGACGCACCTGGAAACCAAACAATGTGGAGAGGTAGGGGCTCAAGAAGCACAAAATCCAAATAACTCCAATCAGGGTAGATAGATATAAATCCCACAGGAATGCTAATGTCATCTAATATCTGTTACACGGGCCAGAAGTCAACAACTGATCCATCATTTCCGCACCTCATCAAAACAAACACCCCCCCAAAAAAAAGTGTAAACCTGAAAATGATGGAAGACTTGAACGGTGCCCTCTCACCGACAAATGCTGAACTAGTTTCAAATTCTTGGAGCTGTGGAAAAACAAACAAATCATACATCTCAGAGAAAATTAATGGTAAAACAATTCAAGCGCAGCAGCAGAAAGAAAATTGAAAATCTCAGTTTCTAGCCTACCTCCACCAATAGTTGCTTCAGGTAGGCGCTCTATTGAATATCTATGCCGAGTGATATACATAATAGGAACACCAGGTACCTGTACATCAACAACTCACTCCATAAATCTGACTTACAGAGAGTGAAGTTAGATGAAATCTTGAGCGCCAAGAATAGACCCTTACCTTGCGAATCCTTCGCTTCAGATCTCTATCACATGTAGCAACAATGTAGCACTTATGCTGTGACAAAGATCAGTCATTAATATCTTGGAAAAATGAAACGTAGGGTAATTACAAAAAAACTATCCAGAGCCAAGAAGAGATACTGAGAGGCATGTTAACAAATCCAAACAACAATCAATCTTTCTATGCTCTCTAAACGTCAAGAATCCTGTGATATTAATTTAGTGCAGATTATCATGCATTTTGGTGAGGTCCCAAGCCAACCAACCCAACAAAAACAGAAGCATGCAGCAAGAAGAGTTACGCATTATTCAAGTTTCTCTATTTTTATTTTTTCCTTCCCTTTTTTAAGATTGATTAAGAGAGAAGAAAATTTGTCAAAGCAGCTGACTCTAATACAGAGACACCTTGTCTACCTAGATCACCCACTAACACTGGTTCGGGGGATTGAAATCTTAGAAGAACCTCCCATTCTGTGGACCTTTTGAAGAAACAGCAATATAATGTTCTGGTTTTTCTCAAGAAATGCAAAGCTAAGTAATTTTAAGAAATAAAAGCCATGAAAGAACCCAAAAAGCTCACTGTACCTGAGTTACCCTATCAACAATACAGTCATCAGCATAGGTTCCTTTATGAGTGCAGGGCAATCTCTCAAAGCGAGGATCCTTGGCAATCCTGCAACAGAAACAGATGAGACTTTGTGTTGGTGGACGAACAAAAAGAAAATTGCTTGCATTTGCTAGCAACCACAAACAAACGCAAAGAAATGAAGAATTTGGAGTTGAAAGAAACCGATATGCTAATTATATTACTGAAAAGGAGACAAGAAGAAACGAAAATCACTCAATTCATCCCACAAGATGCTACCTCAAAGCCACACGGTACTTCTGGCCCAACTTTTCAAGCTCCGCCATGACGCAGTCAGTGATACAAGGGGTGCCTTGAGAACCAAATGGAAAACAAGCTAGACTAGTTAAAAATAATCCATGACAGAAAGACTAGCAAGTTAAGGACATTGAACAACACCAAACTCAATGTGCAGTGCAGTAACTAAGCATCTTGAAACTTACATTTTGCATATAAGCAGTCCATCATACCCTTCTCCAGATCCAACTGCGTGAAAATGCAGGGGTGATTATTCATGCAAGGTTCCAAATAAAGGGGGGGTTCACTAAACTCCAGGGACAGATCTCCATGGATTCCTAACTATCTAGTCACAGTAATAGACTTGCAGAAATCATACAGGATGTTCTGAGGAGATCCATTGTCAAAATTTGGCAAATAAAATCTTTCCCCTCAGAACAACAAACACCAAATATTGTTTGGGACTTGTTCATACATCCAAGTAAAAGGAGGTTTTGTAGGATATTCTCTATTTAAACACAAAAAAAGAACACAAATGTGCCATCCGAAAAGGGAAAGAAAATATAATCCTATCAATTTTCAGAAGATAAGAACTACACTGTCTTCTCTGCTTTCAATTTTCGAAATAATAGGATGTAAGTAAAGTTATATCCAACTTAGTCATTCTCTGGTAGGAATTTGATTGTTTTCAGCTAGGTTAACACGATACATGATTAACTAAGAAAAAATACCAAGGGGAGCCTTAGCAGCTTTCCAAGATGTGGTTCACGTTGAACATCGCCCAATCCAAAGTAATCCAACGAATCTATTTAGCTACCATCTCACTGGAGCAGCAGACTAACATTAACAAACTACCCGTGTCGAGTTTTGAACAACCAAGTCAAATCGAAGATTATTGAATAAATTGTAGTCTTCAACAAACAAACAGAGATGTTCTAAGCTCGCTTTCATCAAATCAAATGTGTAAAGAAGAGCACACCTTATTTTGAATAGAAAAATTGATGAAATTGGTATCGACAATAACTCGGTAGGGCGGCCCAAGTGCAGTGTTATACTTGAAGAAAAGCGCAGATGGAACGTTCGGCCTGTTCGCATTACCACAAAGCATAAGAAACCCAAAATCCAACAAGACACTTAAAAATCCAGTAAAACCCAGATGCTTACACATTTCTGGGAAGTTTTTCCTTCTGGAGATCTTTCTTGTCAGGGTTTAGAACATCTTCCTTGTATCTGTAAGCAAAAACATCCAGGAATCAGAAATGTCTCAAAACAGAAAACGAAGATGGAGACGACAGGAGAAATCTTACTTCTTGAGCATCTTGGAGCTAACGATCTTCTTCGTTACTGCGAATTTTGGAGCTTTCTTCGCCCTTCCCATTTCTACAAAACCCTAGATAAAGCTGTTTCAATTCTCCAAAACCCTAGAAGGAAACGAAGAAAAGAACGCGAGAAGATGGCAAGCCTCTGCCGCCCTCTCCTATCAAGACAGACCGCCCCTTTGCCTTGAGTGGCAAAATGACATCGTTGTCCCTGAGTAGAACAAAATGACATCGTTGTCCTTGATTAGATATCATGGAGGGCACACCAAGCATTTCGAGCTTGATTGAGGTCGTGGGTTTAAGGAGTAGAAAAGGCCTCTTGCAAAATATAAGATAAGACTGTGTACTTTAGACCCTTGTGGTCTGCCCCTTTACCAGGCCCTGCATAGGCGGGAGCTTCTTGCACCAGGGCTGCCCCTTTTTATTCAAATATGGTTTGTTGATTTATCTATAAACTATTATCTCAAGCACAATTCTATACTGTATATCCATAAGATATAAAGGAATGCTAAATTTGCAGTATGGTGTCAATACTAATTATAAAGAAATCTACACTATTATAACTATACTATATATTTATTACATACTATAATTTATCAATTAAAAAATTCATGTTATGATGTATTATATACTATAAACTAAAGCAATATGGTATTTCACTCGCTCTCTATTATTTCTATACGTGAGATTTTTGTCATTTATCTTTGCTCTCATTTATCTTTTTAAGTTTTTAAATGCTTTTTATCATAAATCTTTGAGATCTTTCACTCTACCTTTTTTACTTATCTTCTTATAACTTCTAGTTACCCTCATATTATAATACTATAAGTAGGCAAGGCTAGGCCATGCCAGGGATAAATGAAATAAGATAATTTATTAAAAATCTATTTTAATCTAATGCTTACTTAATAAGGAATCAAGAAGACCAACAATTTTGATGGCTTAAGTCTAAGCTTATATGTAGCAAGAGTTTTAGATGTTTGTTATCTAAGATGGTATGACTATGAAATAGAAAGGGATAGAGTGATATTAGAGGTTAATTTGTTTGTTTGTGTGTGTGTGTGTAATAGAAAGAGAAAATTTTTTTAGCTCTTGGTAGAATAATTGAGAAGTACTTAACAATTATATCTATTATAAAAATAAAATAAAAGCAAGTTATATGTACAACCTTTTGTTTCCTCCTAAGATTTATTTGTTGACATTAATATAGACTATTAGATGGATGACTTAGATAATTAAGATGAGGTTATCATTTTGAGAAATATTTCTTTTATCTTATTATTTTTTGTTTACATTAAGATAGAGGTTTATTTATTTATATTAATATAGATTGTTAGATAGACAATTTTGACCATTGAGATGAGGCTCATATTTCTTTGTTAACATTAGATTTATTTCTTTATATTAATATGTACTATTTAATGGACGTTTTAATTACTAAGATGAGGTTTCATTACCAATTTTAATATGATAAAATATAAAGAGATTTTAGGAAATGTGACTAGGAAATAGGAAGATATAAAGTTTACAAAGATTTTAGAAAAGGTTAGAGATAAGAGAGGTTTGAAATTTTTATAAAATAAAAATAAGTAAAAGTTCAAATATGATGATATGGCTCAAAAAAGAAAAAAAGATTCTAAGTGATCAGAGAAAATAACTTAGAAAAGAGAGAAAGAGAAGAGCATTTGCTTATACTAATATAGAATATTAGATGGATCGCTTCCATCGTGAAGATGAGGTTCAAACTTCTTTGTTTATATTAATATAGAGAATTATTTATTTACTTCAAGACTAGGTTTGATTGTCAATTTAAAAGTGATACGATATAATAAGTTAGGTTAAAATGAAGGCAAGATTTTAGGATTTGTTTACTTCAACGTGGACTACTAGATGGACAACTTTGATAATTAAGATGAGATTTGATTGCCAATTTAAAATTCATGCAATATAATAAGATAGATTAAAGATAAAGAGATATTTTAGATCAAAAGAAGATAAATAAGATAGGTTAAAGAAAAAGAGATATTTTAGAGACTGAAGTGGAGCTACTTGTGTGAAAATACGCATTATAGCCTAATATTATAATTTGAGCATATGTAAAAGTTAGAAGAAGATAAGTAAGAAAGGTTAGAGAGAGAAAGATTTTAAGAATTTGTGGTAGTGAGAAAAATAAAAAACATTTGAACTTTGAAAAAAAGAAAGATAAAGATAAATGCCAAAATGGCACAAGACAAAATAATAAATGGCTAAGTAAAAATCTATATGGCTTTAGTATATAAGGCTTTTAAGAACTAAAAATATAAAGCTAAAGTTTGCTTTGTTTTACTTAGCAAAAAATACTTCACATCATTTTAAAAAGACCCAAAAAGAAATAGTAAAGGGATAATCCATCAAAATGGATTAATAGAAGTAGGAATGGTTGAAGAGCCATCAAAGAAGTACCTTTCTTTAGTTGCCTTCAACATCTTAAGGCCTTCACATTAGCCATTTTGACCAATAAGAGATTAGGAAGCTTTATTTTTTTATGTTCATAAAACTTGGAAGTCGTGTAAAGACTTAAACATACAAATCATGCTAAAAGAATTTCTAAAAAAAGGGCAGCCCCAATTCACGAAGCTCCCGCCTATGCAGAGTCTGGAGAAGGGGCGGACCATAAGGGCCTAAAGTACACAGCCTGACCTTGCATTTGCAAGAGGCTGTTTCTACGCCTTGAACCTATGACCTCAAGGTCACATGACGACAACTTTTACTGTTGTGCCAAGGCTCCCCTTCTTGCTAAAAGAATTTCTATAGATCTTTAATATAATTCTCAATGAAATACATTAATTAAACATTTGAAACGCATAATAGCATGTCTTGTAAGTGGACTAAGAAAGCTTCCAAAGAGAAGTCACGTGATGGATGCATGTTCATCTATAAGGTGCCAGAGATACAAGTGCACCCATAATTTAAAATGAATCAAACTATTCAACTGGAAGGCTGTACGATTGATGGGCCTTGGACCAAAATTGAAAGAGATTTGACAATTTTCAGGACATGGAATGATCTTTAAACAGAAGAGTAGAAAGCAAAGAACACATACGATATAGCTTTTCCATGTTCTGATTAGAGGAAATTACAAAAGCAACCTTGCACCCTAGTCACCGAAGTAGGACGGTGATACCGCTATTTTAGGAGACATGATCTTCTTTTATTCACTTGTGTTGATAGTGTCCTATAGAGTAAAGGGAGGTCAGCGCTTGTGTTTTGGCTCTGGGGGTGTTCCCTTGAATACGAAAAGCGAGTGAAGACACCGAAACCCTGTGGAGTGAGGGGCGACTGAATCCGAATAGCTGGTAGAAAGTGGCCACTGTGCTAAAGGTTTTGTGCTATAATTCCAGCATTATCATGTTCTCACTCCTCCTTGTCGGCTGATTGATGGGCTATCTACGTAGAGCTATATTCCTCTTTCTATCCCACATATTTGTGTTTTTCCACACGATTTCCACTTACTATTTGTGGTACCCCCACATATTTGTGTGTTTTTCCACTCGATTTCCACTTACTATTTGTGGTACCTCCACATATTTGTGTGTTTTTCCACACGATTTCCACTTGCTATTTGTGGTACCCCCAACAACATTCGAATTCCAATACTCACTTGGATGCTACTTAATGGCAAAGCTGTATAATATCAGCTTTCCAAATTCTCCTGTAAAAACCCATTATAGTAAGATATTTCCTTCTCCTAGTTGGTCCCAAACTTGTCAATTAATGGGCTTTGCATTTAGTCATGCACCTAACTCTTAATGGTTCCCTGATGGAATGGAGGTTGCCGACCTCTTGAACCCATGATCTTTGGAACTCTAAAAGGGTTAGAAAGAATAGAAGAATGTACACAATCTTGATCTGTGCACTGTAGAAGAAAACCAACCATGGATAAATTATTTATGGAAAATGCTACATGGAAACTCTTTAGCCGGGTCTCAAAGTGAGGCAGCTCCCTCTCAAGCCAACACAGGTCCCATTTAACCCAAGTAAGTGGGTAGTGCATTTCATAGGTCAAAAGTAGCTAAGTAGAGTCTGAGGTTAAATACAACAATGTGGTGAGTTGAAAGGAAGCCTCACTTTGAGGCCTGGTTAAAAAGCCACAATTTATTATTTTTCATTATGTTATCTTAGCTATATCCGGCTAAGAGTACACACTCAAAAGAGATGGAGTAGATACACACACCCTTTTTCCATGCATAGTACAATATTTTCTACAAATATAAGCTGTTCATCATGTTTAAAATGACAATAATTGAGTAAAGCTAAAAGAAATCGATGCATTTCGACAATCCTAACCACTTGTTTTAGATTTTTGAAAAACTTGAAAAAAAAAAATGGATGGTTGTGATTTTTTACTTAAAGAAACCTAGGCTAAAACCATCTAATTGACATAAAATTTGATTTTAATCCATTCCTAACGTGATAAGTCAATTAAGTCTAATAAAAACTGTTTTACCATGCATGAAAATTAACACTTGTACTCCTTCCTTTACTCTTGAATGTGTCCATTTATCGGAATTCAAAACATAGACGAAAAACCCTTATAATTTCTTGAAGATTTTATCCATATTATGTGATTGCCAATAGCAGGCACATGATAAAAATGCAACTTTGTCCATGGTTCCTAATCCTCATGCCAAACCCCTTAATAATACAATTTCTAATATTTTTTTCTTTTGGTTCAAAACCATACTTCATAAGAGTAGGAATTTCCACTCAGTCTCTTTCATCACCTCCATCCTGGCTTTAGGATGTGAAAATCCTGCAATGTTTGTGAATTGTTGGTGGGTTGCATGCATCATCCAATGATAAGTCCTTCCCTACAATCAGTGGCACCATATAAAGCCTTATATGAGAGCTTTGGTTAAGCATTCCTAGCCAGAAGATTCATCAAGCAAAAGCCTTCTGTCTTAGTGGCAGAAAGGCGGTTCCCCATAATAAAAGGGATGTGAATTAGCAGATTAGGTGTGGACTTTAGGATTAGGCAGTTTTCTGTGTCAAACCAGGACGGTAGTCAGCAATAGAAATTCTTTCCATGCCATTTGACTAGGAGTCTCCTCTCAATGGGGGAATAGCAGACCACAATTTTGAAGATGGAGCTCACCAGTCATCACCCACTTCCTTTACAAGAGAGAGAGAGAGAACTCTAGGATCCATTTCCACTATATAAAGTATAAAGTAAGTGGAATTCTGAGATCTAGTGATTATATTTTGTGAAGCCCACCTTTGCATAATCGGAATCGTTTATCTAATTGCTCCAACTTTAATTTTCTTACAGATTAAAAATCGTACAGATTCTAGCTCCTACGAAACTGTGTTCTTCTTAAAGTGTATGTTTCGAAGGATAACTTGATAAATATTTTTTATATGCTAAAATCATCCAAATCACACTCCTTTTAATCTAGAAGACATCCAAATCTTGAACAATGAGATGAAACAATCAGTTTAGCATTTCTCATAAAGTAAACTCTTCTCTTATATTTTAGAAGTTTAGCATCCCTCATAAAGTAAACTCTGTATAAAGAGATAAATGAACAAAATGTAGTGATATAATTGCCCCTAATTTTTATAAATTGGCCCCCTACTATTGTGTTAGGTGGCTCTAACTCTTTATGGGCCCAGTTTTGTGAAATCCAAGTTTTGAAAATATTGCCTTGACTTAGATGGACTTTGATCCTCAAAATTGCAGCTATAAAATGGATGGTCAAACTTTTGAATGGTTATTTTATAACTCAAAGAAAATTCTGGTTAAGATTATCAAACAAATAATTATTTTGGATCATAACCCATCTAAGTCTAAAGCAACATCTTGAACGACTTGGATTTTCAGAAAACTGAGTCCACATGTACTTGTAGCAATTTAGGACAGAGGAGACTAATTCACGAAAAATAAGGGCGATTATATTACTTCCCTCAATAAAAGCCCTTAGACTTTTATTTTTATTCCTCGTTATGTGTCTATCCTTAATTTTCTAACACCTCTCTCAACTGGCAAGGCCTACTCTCCCTCCCTCCCTCAGTATTCATACTGTTACTTGAGCGTCCTTGGACGTGCCTTTTCTTTTGTGAGCTTATGGCACAGGCCACCTAAGTACTACCAAGCAGCTTTATGTAAAGCTGTGGGTCCCTACCCTACTTTTCAAAGTTCTGCAACAATGTGTGTGTGTGTGTGTATAGAGAGAGAGAGAGAGAGAGAGAGAGAGAGAGAGAGAGAGAGAGAGAGAGAGTTTGGATCTCCAAGTAAGCTGATAATACCAAGCTAACAAGTAGATAGCATGAACCCAATTTCCCATTTTTGTCCATGCTAAGTTCCCTATCACATCAACCAAACTTCTTTTCAGCCACAGAGAAATCATAGTCTCTCATGAAAGCACAAGCAGTCCACCAGAGGCCGTTGATACTTTGATATCCCTGCTATGATTCTTCGAGGAAAACAGCACCGGCAGAAATAAAAAGTAAAAAAAATAAAACCCATCTATGAGCAACATAGGAACCAGCCCCTTGAGGTGGGATATCATATTATGGTTACTTTTATTAAAGTTATTGAACGTGAAGGAGAACCAAAACGCCAAGCCCACCAAACATTCTCACCTACCATTGCTTCCAACCCAAATGACAAAGACCACTAAACCACTACAACTAGAGAAGCAGCAAAAGGATGAATGGATCCTAACTCATTGTGGATTTCTCCAACTTGATCCCTTGAAGAAAATTAACACGAGGAATCTCCTCACTTATGGCTTCCACAGCATGGTTGTCTCGGCAATCATGGAGGTGACTACATAGGGGTCCATGTTTGATGCAGGCCTCCTGTCCTCGAAGTAACCTGCACAATCCAGAATTGACAGTTCAGACTCCCAATTCTCAGCTAAGCGAACAACTGAATTTAATCAAGGAATTAAACTAAAAAGACAACTACAACCCCAAACGAAAAACCAGTATTAGCGAATGACAATAGGCAAGTATAATAGTCCTCACCTTTGCCCTCCTTCTCTGTGTCTCGGCCTACTCGAACCGAGGCACCACGGTTTGCAACTCCCTGAAAATCATAATGAGTGCATAAGTATATTCTTGCTCAAAGTCTGTTGAAAGGATTTTCCTTGACAAGTAATAAGAGGACTTACCCATGAGAAGGAGCTGATATCAGCTGTTTCATGATGACCAGTGAGACGACGTTCATTGCCCTCACCATACGCAGCAATGTGTTCCTTGTGTCTCAGCCCAAGCTTTTCAATAGCCTTCTTGATGACTTCATAACCACCCTCCTTTCTCATGGATTTAGTGCTGTAATCAATGAAACAAGTATAAGGAATATGAAACAGAAATCCCTTCCAAAGTGTAACCAAAGACGCCTTAGCACCCAATCAGTTGAAAAGGAGATAGCCACAAGACAAACTATTGTTGGGCCTTAAAAAGCAAAAAATTGAAAGGCCAACCTTCAGAGCTCTGAATCAGATTGATCAGGAAAATAAGGTTAGAAGAAATGGCAAACAGAAAGATTTCTCTCTGTAACTACTCTCCAAAACCATTAAATTACCTGTAGTTTGTGTGGGCACCAGCTCCATTCCAGTCTCCCTGGTAATGACAAAGTCATAAACAGATAAGCTAAGGAGCAAAAAGGCAATGATAATGTTCGGTGATGTTACCATTCCAAGGTAAATAAAGAAAATCCACAGATATGCAACAAACAATCTAACCTCAATTGGCTTGGGGTCGAAAGAGAGAACAACACCAGCAATCTCTGTAATCCTCTGTTTATGCAAAAATGTAGAGACCATCAATGAAAGGGAAACCATTAAACATACATTGGCTTATCGTACCATTAGACTCTCCCAATTCATGCCATGCAGGATATTCACATCTTAGCCCATCCAGGCTTTCACAGCCAAGTTTTAGATGGATAGTACATAACCTATTACATGCAACAGAACTTTACCTCAAGATTACCGGAGAACCATTTTTAACTTGGAATGAAACGGCTAAATGGTTAAACAAATTCAAATTCTGAAAGTAATAACAATTCACAATTACCTCCAAAATGTAACGGGCAACCCATAGCTCATCACCGGCAGAGATGCCAACAGCAGGACCAACTTGAAATTCCCACTGCATAAGAAGTGTGGTTCAGATATTGCATGGGATATGTAGAAGCAAACCATCTACGATCGGACATAAGAAATGAAACAACAGATAACAGTATTCACCTGCCCTGGCATGACTTCTCCATTGATCCCACTAATATTGATGCCTGCATAAAGGCAGGCTTTGTAGTGGGCGTCAACAATGTCACGCCCAAATGCTTTGTCAGCACCAATACCACAGTAGTATGGGCCCTGATCCAAATTCACATGAATGGATGATGAGTCAGGCTTACACAAAAAGAAACGCAGTAGCCTTCAGTGTAAAAGATTCCCATTTAGAAGATCAAAAAAGATTAGAAAGAAGAACCGCATACATGATGCAAGAATGCACCCATGTAAAAACCTACTTATCCACCAACCCACACACGAGAGAGAGAGAGAGAGAGAGAGAGAGAGAGAGAGAGAGAGAGAGAGCATGAACAAATGGATCCATAGGTGATTCAGGTGCATAGAGGACTGACCTTCCTCCATCTCCCCAAATTACTTACAAGTTTTTGATAAAATGGGGAAGAAGACAGAATTCATAAATTATAAGTAAATTGATTTTATAATACATCAGAAAAAACAAAAGGGCAAGGCAAGCAAAATCAACTTTCTTCTTCAGTGAGAAGCCAAACTTGGCGAGTTCACTAATTAATTGAAATTATTAATGGCAATAACTGGAAAAATCAAAACAGAATCAAGAAAATTAAACACATGGTTCATCCCATGCTTCCATTGAAAGAGTGGCAACAACGTATATACAGAGTAAAATAATTGATTAGTAGGCAGTATATCAACAGTAACAACCTCTAAAAGTGGCAAGGGTTGATGATCATTAATATCCCCAAAAGCAAGACTATAAGCAAAATAACTAGATAAGCCAAATAGAGAAACTAAGTAAATAAAACCCATCAGAGTAAGCTTCGAACTGGTACAAAGTAATTACCTGAGGACCGGGGTAACCTCCAACTGGCCAGCCCACTGGCCATTTCACTTCTTTCTGCAAGAGGGTATACTCCTGCTCTATCCCATACCTTTTACCAAAATCAAAGAAAAAGGGTTTAAAAACAAACATCCAAGGAAACACAAATCATGAAAGAGAGCAAGAGGAAAAAGAAAATCACCATGGTTCTTCGGCAACAACATCGGGATGACTGAAGATCTTAGCAGCATTATATCTCTTATTGGTTGGAATTGGCTCTCCAGCAGGTGTGTAAGCATCACACATAACCTATCAACCAATAATCATGAGAACAACAAGAACTATAACAATAATACTACAGTATTAGTGGCAAATATCATTAATAACTTCCAAATTTATTAAATAAATAAGAAGAAAAAAGGACTTACAAGAATATTGCGGCCTCTTCTAAATGGGTCCTTGAATACGGCCTGAGGGCTATTAGGAAACATTATCAAAACTTAGTTCTAAGTAAACTCAATACCCATCAGAGTATTTGGAAAGCAGAACCGAGCAAGTTGAAAACTTACTATAAGATCACTTCACTGTCTTTCCCAGGAGCCTGACCAGTACTTGAACCATCATAGTTCCACTTAGGAAGCTTGTGTGGATCGGTAATAAGCTCTGGAAGTGTCTATTCAGATTACAGTCAAGGAAAAAAAAATTCACACCCATCAATCAAATCCATTTAGCGTCAAGATCAATCACAAAACAGAAAAACTCAGCTCAAAAAAGGTGTAAACATGGTGAAAGAAACACACCCTTGCTTTGCTCCTGAGGTCCATACCAGATCCACCAATCCTATCACAAAAACAGATACTAAAACATCAATACACAGCATATCTAAGAACATAGTTCTCACTGTAGAATCAAATGACACTGAATGGGCAATCATTTTAAAAGAAACATTAAATGGGCAACAACAATTACTGACCATATGTATTCTGCAATGACTTTCTTCGTCGAATCGGAGAGATTCAAGTTCAGAAGATCGTTGAGCAGCGACATACCCGAAAACCCAGAAAAACAGATCTTCCCGATTCTACCTCAGAAATCTCTCTGTTTCTCTGTCTGAGAAAACCCGAAGATTGATTGGGGGTTGGGAAGTGCTTTTATAGAGTGGGTGGGTTTAATGAAAGCATAAAGGTGGGGATTAAATAATTGAAATGAAAAAACCGAAAATAATCTGACAGGAAATTGCGTTTTTGATTGGGCGAAGGAAAAGTCGTCGGTGTTTGGTAGAATCGCGAGTGACAGTAACACTGCAACTATTCAATGGCGTGTTAGATTATGGTGGGTCTACTTCATCCTTGATGGCAAGTTAAAAGTAGGACTCTTACCGAGTCCCAAAAGTTATCTAGTGCTGGTCGCCCGACTAAAAGGTCGAAAATTGTTCTGGAGGCTCGATACATAGCCGTGTTAATCGCTCATATTTTGAGGGATTTTTAGATTGGTAGGGGCAGCCCCTTGCACGAAGCTCCTGTCTACTTAAATAAGTGATTTGAAGGTCACATGAAGATAACTTTTATTGTTGCGCAAAGTATTTTAAATTAGCCAAATTTAAAAAATCTTGTCCACTAGATCACCCAAACTTTATATCACACTCTAAGGTAGAAGTGATGTATCTAAGTTAGATTATGTACAAATGTTGAATAATTTAGGTTTTATTTTTCATTTTTTTGTTTTTCTAATGGTAAAGACACACAACCTCGCAACCCCGAGAGTTTCAAACTCATGACATTCACAATTAAGACTCACTTTTGCACCACAATACCAAATTCACGCACCCTGGTTTTATTTTTTTTTTTACCAATAAAGAATTTTAAAACAAATCTTTACCAAAAAAATGAAAAGATTTGCACTTAAATTCGTCTAGTGTAAAAAAAATAAAATGATGCTAGATATTTATTGGCTTCGAGCGCTCTAGGTTGTAGTTATTCTTAGACGAGTCCCCGCAGCGGTCTACGTTTAAAGCATGTTGAAGGAGTTTACACCACCTGTTAGGCCTACTTCTTGAGTTTTTGAGTGATCCAACCTTTATATTGGATTTATAACTCGCCTGAGATGGGTGTATATAAAAAATGTCATTCATTGGAAATTTCTCTTGTAAGTCTCTTTAGCTAAAATATGTATTGTATTTAGAAAAAAAATATATCCATATTTTAAGAGAAACAATCGCGCATACATTGCCTGAGAATTTTAATATCCGAATGGGTTGCAAATCTGATGAACATGTTCTATAATTCTTCACTTGTACCAAAAAAAAAGAAAAGAAAGTAATGCGGTTGATTGCAAACAACTCGGCATTACCTCTAAAATGTATTTGGCTGCGAGTTTGAATTGCTGCTTTTTCCTTTAGGTGGGGATTATATTTTAAAGAGTGGGTGAACGAGACTAAGTGAGTAATTTGCTTTGTTATTCTTTGCTAAAAAAACATATTTATTTTTTTTCCTTTGTTTAGGGATTAGATTTAGAAGTGAATGTTATTTTATTTATAATTCTTTGCTAAAAAAAAGAAGTAATCTTCTTCTTCTTCTTCTTTTCCTTAAGTTTTATTTTCCACTTTTCAACTTTAAGAGAGAAAAATGATAATATATAATTTGATAGTTGAGATTTCTAGGGCATAGCCATCTAACACAATGCCATAGAAGATGAAAAATTTTGACTATCGAAACTAGAACCATTAAAATTGATAAAAACCACATATATTTGTTATACAAAAGCTCCCGCGTATATAGGATTCGAGGAAGGGAGGAACACAGGGGTCAATAGTATGCAGCCTTATCTTGCATTTTGTAAGAGACTATTTTCACACCTCGAATCCGTGACCTCAAGGTCACACAGCAACAATTTTATCATTGCGTCAAAGCTCTTGTTCTATAACTTCAACTACCTGTTCTTGAAAATTTGACATTCTGAATGATTTAAATCTTTTAAAATAATTCAACATTTACCATTTTATACAACCTATGTGAGATGTACAGATAATCAGATTTAATGTGCCTATCCATTTTGCAGGTATTAATTGAAATCGGGCCAACTAGCCCCTGTGCAATGTTAAAATAGGATAAGAAAAATATGGAGATTTTTGAACAAAATAATACAAAAAGAAATGTTTCCATAAAGTAATTTATCAATTTTTAAATAAAAAAATTCTGATAAATTAATAAAAAAATTCCGCGCAAATCTTGTAACTTTTGGAATTGTGGACTCAATTTGAAGTTGGACTTTTGGTTTTGGTCAGAGGACTTGTCTAATTCTGGTCCCACAAATTCTGACCTAGTAATAACGTAAAAGGTTCATAATGTGGGATCCGGGGAAGGATAATTGAATGTGTCAGACAATCGTGGTGGTTTAATTGGTTGGTAGGATGCCGAAGGATGGACATGATTGAGCGGCGTAAAACCATAGTTACCAAAATAAATAAATATTCCGAATTATTTATATTTTTATTGAAACGGTCCAACTTTCTTAGCTTATGATTTTTTGGGAATAAATCCGATTTCTTATACATATTTCAAATTCTGAGTCGATTTACATGAATTCACAAATTAAACTCAAATATCAGTAATAATATATTAAATATTCCAATGTTATTTCTAAATCTATTAAAAAGGCAGCCTCGGCTAGAGATGGGGCTCTTCAGGAAGGGGCAGACTACAAGGATTAATAGTATGTAATCTTATCCTGCATTTTGTAAGTAGTTGTTTCTACGTCTTGAACATGAGACCTCAAAGTGTAATGACCCCAATTTTTGTAATATTAAAAGCCCATGAAAAGTTCAATTTTGAAGATAAGGGCATTTTGGTCATTTCACTAGTCGCCTTAACTAAACCCAGAAACTTGGTCCTGAAAATGGTACCATTAGATGCGTCTCGGAAAAAGGAATCCAACGAGACCAAAATCACCCAAAAGCAGTCAGTATGAAGAAGTTACGGCCGTTTAAAGATAGGGGTATTTCTGTAATTTAAATTAAAAACGAAAAAGACAGAAAACGCAGGGGGCCGTTTTGATAACGGCACCCCGTCTTCTTCTTCCTCACGATTTCTCCGGAAACCCTAGTTTCCGAGAGATTCTGCCACCCTTACAATGGCGGCACGCCGTGTGGCTCTCCGCGCCGGGGGCTATAAAAACCCCATCTTCCCTCTCCAAAAAACCCGTTTTCCGGCGTCTTTTCCGGTCGTTTGAGGCGGGGTTTCGACAAAAAACGGAAACCCATCTCTCTACAATCTCCGGCGACGGGCTAAGTCAGTAGAGCCATCCCCGTCTCCCCATTCCCTCTCCCCTCTTGTTCGAGGTCGACATTGGGGTTTTTTCCCCTTCGTGGGTGGTTCGGACAAACACAATCCCGGCGACACGGGGTTTCGGACGGAAATGGGGTTCCATCACACCGGCAATGGGCGTCCCCCGGTACGGGTAAGCCACTTCTCTTTCCCCTTTTCGTTTTGCTTTCCCCGGGCCAAGATCCATGCCGGATCGGTCTAGCCTTCAGGTTTTTCCACCGGAGAAAGACGGGTTCCTTTCCAAAACCCGTCGACCGGGCGCCGTTCCAGCTGCCCCAAACTAGACCAACCGTTCCCCTTTCCTTCCCGGCCAGTTCACGCCTTAGGATCTGGGTGCTCCGGCAGGAAATCACCGGTCCTTGGGGAGGAAAACCGGACGGAGTGAAAACCCGTCAAGAGAGAGAGAGAGAGAGAGAGAGAGAGAGAGAGAGAGAGAGAGAGAGAGAGAGAGAGAGCGCGCCTCCCAGGGGCGCACGAGCGTCCCAGGGGTGCGGACGTGCTCGTGAGCAGGGCGCGGTCCAAGGGCGCCTAGCTTGACACACACATACTGTACGCAAGCCCCCTGTGGGCTGTCCTTGCGCACGCGTCGCGTGCGAGGTAGTTTTCTTGGCTCGATCATGACTCATGGGATGTCTAGGAGCCAAAGCACGCGTAGCTACGCCTAAGATGCGTCACGCAATGCTGTCCAAAGTGCACACCTTAGCACACCATTCGGACGTGCGTACTTGACCCAACTTTGGTTGCGGTGCAACCGGGGTGCACGGTATACTAGAAACCGTAGAGCGCGCACTCTAGAGCAGGTGGCGCGGGACCACAAGCACTACAATTGGGTCGCCCATTAAGGCGCGACCTTGAAAAATCAATTTCGGAGCCTATATAACTCCGCTTGACAAGCCAAAGGACCGTTGCGTCAGTAATTTTGACACAGAACCCAATTATACAATAAAATGCGGGACATTCTTAGATAAAGATCAACTAAAAATATCGAAGAGTAACCCACAAGTAACAAATCATACGGATCTAACCTTACCATGTGAACACAGAAATAACGTCTAGCTCTTATGTTTGAACATCATTCAGGACTTTACAAGGTATTCTCGGACTCGGCGGAAGGAGGGACCACGAGCTAAGTAACGACAATTGAGGTAGGTGACGACATTTAATGTTTCGTTTGATTTTAAAACCTTGTATTATCATGGCATTATGATTGATGGTGATTTAAATTATCGCGATTATTAATCAATGATTTTATGAGATTTAGAGTTTTGTGTCTTATGATTCTTTGTTTGATTTCAATCATATATTGAATGGACTATGATCGATGGTTTCATGAGATTATCTACTTATACGCAATTAGAAAATTATCTTTCCTTATTGCATCATTGAAATTGATGAGTTTTATGAGAAAAGAAAAGTAGAGGCTTGGTGGTGGTCTTTTTAGAGGCTAACTCAGGATGAGGAGCATGCCTTGGGGATTGCGAGCCGAGTGCTCTTGGTTTTGACATACATGATTTTCCTATTTTGAGTTTTATGGACGGGTGCTCTCACGGTGGTCATCTTTGGAGGGAGAGAGTAGGCCGCACCCACCCTCGAGATTTGTGATGTGATATGATTTTGATATGATGAAGCCCGCCGAAGTAGATGGCGTTCGGTAGGGGTTTGGTAGCATGGATAGTCCACACTCTGGTGCAGGCCTTTCCATGGGGACGGTGTTAAGTCTCCGTTATGGTGTCGACGGGGAAGCGGCAGTGGTTGAGACCCATGGAGGGTTGCCTTCTGCGACATGACGATCCATACTCTTATTTGGTATGCTTGCATGATGAGCATGAAGATGTGATGGTATGCACAGGTGTGGCGACACTCGGAGGTTTGATATGAGTACTCATGATGCAGCTGATACGAGTGTATGGGACACTCGTGGGACATATACCTTAGGGTGCCTTGTTGTTGTGTATGCTCATTTTACTGAGATTATATCATGTTTTAAATCCATGAGATGCATGTTTTATACGTATATGATGTTTTGAGATTTTATTAGCATTGCTTAAAATAATTATATTACGTAAAAATTACTTTACTCACGTATCAATACAATTATTCGATTTTTGTTCGAAGTGATATACATTAAATGTCTACATGTACCTAGAAGCCTTGCTGAGGCATTGCTTTTGTTGCAATGCCTCGGATATTAAGAAAACGAGACACATGAGGAGTTAGAAGAATAGTGATCGAAGTCTCATTTAGAGGTATGTTAATTTCACACGTGAATTTGTGTATGTATATATGTTATTGGACTTGATTATCTAGATTATGGGAATGTGGGCGATAGTGGATGATCCTGGAATAGCAAATCTATTTTAAACACATGTTTACTTGGAAAATAAAATCTTGTTTTGTGTCAATGGCTGACCTCGGGATTTTTCTGAAAATGAAATTCGATTTAAATTATTTTTCACTGTTTTAGGTTTTTGAAAAAAAAATTGGGGCCCCACCTTTCGAAAAGATTTAAATATATTGAGTTGAAAAACCCCGGGTCGTCACACAAAGTCATATGACGATAACTCTACCGTTGCACCAAGGCTTCCTTCCAAGTCTATAACCTTCAAGTCATGCGGCTACAACTTAACCGTTGTGCCGAGGCTTGCCTTTCTCGGATGCCCGAGATTATTAGAAGATAACCTCGCTACTAGGGAAAAGGTTCTTAAACACGCTTAACTTTCATGGAATTTATTTGGATTCACATTTTCTAGGGATCTGAACCGCCCATCTTGGCTGGACCAAGCACAATTATGTAGGCTGTGTGATCGAGAGTAATATTGGTCTATGGTTGAGAATTGATGGCTTAGAAAAGTCGAAACAAAGAAACATGTAAAAATGTCTCAGCTGGTGATAGAGCTAATCCAACGGTGAAGACCTTGAGATGCCCAGAAATTGAACGGTTTGAATCAACCATCGGGCTGGTCCCACATATACAACACTGATCTGTACGCCCGAACTTCATACAACGGCTCGTTGCAAATAGACAAGGGTTCACAATCACGCGTGGGTGGAGAAGGACATATCGTACGGAAAGCAAGTTTTATCCGTCGGCTTGAGCCTCGATTTCACCGACACGTGGCGTCGGAATCGAAAAGTTCAAGATTCAACTGTTACTGAATTTAATTGTGGCGGGGCCCAGTCTGCCTCGATGTCTTCGATCAGGTTCTTAGTAAAGGCCACAAGAGCTGTTATTGCCACCTCTCTTTCGTACTAATCGCACACCTTCTTTTTGGAATTTTATCATACTTTTTTTATTTAAGGGCCTTAAGGTTTAACCCGAAAAACACATTGCACTATTGCTTTTTTTATTATTTAAAAAACAGCAATAAAAAACTAAAGGTGATAAAAATAATTAAAAAAACAATATCACAGAAAATTCTTTTATTCCTAGTTTGACTAGAAAAAGTTGCGTAGGAGAGATGCAGTGTATCAGATGGTTGGACCCACAGCCTGATAAGATAGTATTGGCGCAAGGATAGGCTTGTCATTGTGTGATCTTGAGATCACATATTCAAGGCGGGAATATAATCTCTTATAAAATGTAAGTTAAAATTTTGTATTATAGACCCTTGTAATTCTCCCCATCCTCAAACCCGCATATACACATTGGGCATTTTTTTTATATTGCCAAACAGCAAGAAATGAGATAACTTGTCTTTGGATAATTTTATTCGTGGTTTGTTATCTCTGTACCAAAATTTCGGACAAGTCACTATCCATGGATAATTTTGTACCGATTTAGTGGCTCCCTGCCAAAAATCCTAAAAAAATGCCTAATTCTGACAGATCAAATGACCCTTTATATTGGTGTCCGTTCATCTACATGATCTTTCATAGTCACCAAAGGAGACGTTTACTAAGTGACTTCCTTTTCCTTTCCCTTTCTCTTTCCTCTCTCGTCACCAATCGTCGTCACGAGACCTTCAAGAATATAATACAATGTATTTGATTTCGCAAGGTCAGAGCCTAATTTTATTAAAATTTTACGCTTTAATGTTGTCATTTGCATGTGATTAGAAGTACAATTCCTTAGCTTGGAAAGCAACCACAATTTTATAATTAATTATTTTGTAACAATGTGTTGACTCTTATTATTTTAAATTACACACGCCTGAACCTGTTTCTAGTACAATGAACATGCACAAAACCTATGCTTATGTCCATGTTTTCTAAGGTAGAGTCAATTTGCACAGGGCATTGTAGACGTCACAATGAAATCATTTAGGAAATCTAACCTGATATATATATATATATATTATTTGGAAGGGAGCTTTGGCATAACGGTTGAGTTGTCACTTTCTGAAAACAGTTTTTTATAAAAATGCAAGGTAAAGTTGCATACTCTTAGACCCTTTGTAGGCCAGTTCTTTCTTCGGACTGTGTATATATAAGAGATTTGTACAGTGGACTGTCCTTTTTTAATTTTTTCTTTAACATTATATGTATAATTTTCATCCTATCAACTTTTAAGGCGTATGAAGTATTATATTTGACTTTTGGAGTGACAGAGACTCCATCTTTGAATAATCTATGCCGGAGGTAACCCTTCTTTGAAACACTCTGGTATTGCTCCTGGATAAGAATGCAAATAATGAATTAGAGCACACAGAGCCATGTTGTTATTTTCCTATCAAGAAAAAATACGGTAAACCAACTGATCTTTATATAGGATGATGAAAGAGCCCCAAAAAAATTAAAAATAAAATTGCATGGCAACAACAATGCATCTTTTTTTTTTTTTTTAATGAATTTACATGTTTCGTTAATGGAAATTATTTGATGTAGTGAATAACGAGCTCTAGTTGTTTGCCGTTCAAGAATTCTTGTTCAAGCAGTTCAAACCATTCATACATAGTGTTTTCGATGGCACATGGCAAACTTGCCATCTCATCTGAATCTGCCACTTGGCAACTCATTGCATGATATGGAACGGATGGGCGTTCACATTGGCGAAAATTGCAATGTTATTGGACTAAATTTGATGTTTCCAACAAAGAGTCAGAGTTCAATCCTTGTCCTTGCCTACCTAACATTTGTATGGAAATATACAAGCCCACTTGGAACTTATTGTGGTTCACGTCAACCAGCATCCTAAGCTGTCTTGGTCATCATCCTTGAACCCTAACAGCAAGTCCTGACTGACAGTGGCACTAGCGGCTGTGGACAGCAGCTTCTTCTTGCTTGTGGCGAAGGGTGAAAACCTCGGCCGGCCTTCTGGTCGCAGTCGTTGTTCTAGATGTTAATTGATAGCATTTATCCAACTAGGGACAGTGTCTTTATCCTTAACCCTCCTTGGATCCGCTGAAAATGCAAGTTTTTTGAGATAGTTCCAAGAACTAAATTTTGGTTGAATTCTGTGTGGATTCCTGTAGAATATGAGGGCAACCGATACAGCGCAGCCCCGGTGAACGAAGCTCCCGCCTATGCAGGGTTTAGGGAAGGTGCGGGCCACAATGGTCTAAAGTAGTCAGCCTTACCTTGTATTTTTTTAAGAGACTGATTTCACGCCTTGAACCCGTAACTTCAAGGTCACATGACAACAACTTTTATTGTTGCGCCAAAGCTCCCCTTCAATATGAGGACAACCGATCTTTACAATATATATCTCACATACACGTAAATATATTAAGAGGAGCCTTGGTGTAAAGTCACAGGTTAAAAGTGTAGAAACAGTCTCTTGCAAAATGCAAGGTAAGGCTGCATACTATAAACCCTTATGGTCTGCTCCTTCCATGGACCCTCATAAATGAGAGTTTCGTGAACAGAAACTACCCTTTTAATGCACGTAAATGTACAATGTAGCCATTTTGAGCGTACATACTTACCTAAAGGGCAGACCCAGTGCACGAAGCTCCCACCTACGCAGGGTCTAGGGAAGAGGCGGACCACAAGGGCCTAAAGTACAAAACCTTATCTTGTATTTTGCAAGAGGCTATTTTCACGTCTTGAATTCGTGACCTCAAGGTCACATGATGACAACTTTTACCGTTGCGCCAAGGCTCCCCTTCAATGTATATACTTGCCTCTTAAGTGGTAACAAAGCTGCCATACAACTTGGCTTGCCTTGGTTCTTACAATGTGTATGCACTTCTATGAACCAGGAGGAAACTAGATGCGCTTGTGGATAATGATGCAAGACTTTAGTGGAATTTTTGGAAGATCTAATCCATTCAAATTGTGCAGCTGTTGTTGATTACCTAAAAAAGTTAGCCTACTGCATGAAGTTTTCGTGTGTGTAGAGTCCAAAAAAGGGGTGAACCACAAAATGTCTATAGTATGCATTTTTACTTTATATTTTTTTAAGAGGCTGTTTTCATGCCTCAAACATATAACCTCCAAAGTTTACCTTTGAATTCCCATAACACCAAAGAGCATGTCTATTGGATGGCCCACAACTGTGTTGTGTGGGCTTAGGACATTGATTGACATGATTTTTATCATATTGCACAGACAAGGGATGCATGAGTCCTGGGCACAGCACACAACGGTGTCAGATTTTGGATGATCTTTGGATGATCAGATCCATTCATCAGATTTTTCTACCTATCTAAATCTTATATGAAAAACATGGCGAAGACTAAATAATTTTAAAATTAAAAAAATGTACTTTCAACTCGTCCATTTAGGCCTATTCCTTAAGCGGTGGTTATAATAATCTATATTTTATGACTGAAAATAAGCTTTTGAATTTTCGGATTTATCCAATGAGAACTGCTTTAAGATTAGTAGTGACTATAGGTACCCTGCCCAATCCTGAAGTTAGTTCTATACATGTGACTAGTGAGAAAAAAAAATGTAATAGCTAAATAATGATGAGTAATATCAGTAAACTATAAATTTTGCGTTTGTGGATGAAATCCTCCAAGAAACTAGAATCAGAGTTTTGGGCATAAAGATTCCATTGGCAGCCCTGGTGCATGAAGCTCCCGCATATGCAGGGTCTAGGAAAGGGGCAGACCACAAGGGTCAATAGTACACAGCCTTACGTTGCATTTTGCAAGAGGCTGTTTTCACACTTTGAACCCGTGACATCAAGGTCATTGACAACTCTAACATTATGCCAAGACTCCCCTAAATATAAATTGGTTAGATTGTCAAATTAGCACTTGACGTGTGCTGTACCTGTATGCAGGACTTTCTCGTCTTTGATTATCAAAGTTGAAGTCCATAATCTAGATGAAGTACATTTTTTGAGATTCCAAATTCATCTAATCTACACTTTTTGGATTAAAAGTCATTAACGGTTAGGATCGTAGTCTTTGACTAGTTATTAGTCCTATGATTATGGAAGTACAAGGCTTTTTAAACTTGCAACACCACGAGCACCTCTCATATCTCATAGAGTGATTAACTCCAATCCCCCTTACAATTATGGCCCACTCGTTCATTCAATAATCCAAACTACTGTTCAGTGGGCCATACATCAAATCTGAACGCATCTGAAAATTCTATGCATCAGATTTAGCCCGTTTGCCCAAAACATTTTCCAATTGGATAACAGAGCCCTCTTTTGTCGTAGTGGACATCTCAAGTTTTGGAACCTAAATAGAGAGTAGAGAAATCTTGAGCAGCGAAGGCTAAGATGAACGGAGGATCTAGCTTTTATAGTTGATCCAGACCATCCATCTATGGACCTTATCTTTGATTGAACAAGGTCCTATAGACTAATACATGCAGTTGACAATATACTTTTGACTAGGACAGGCCCAACGCCAATGGGCAAATAGAAGCCCCTCGTAAAAAAATCAGGCCCATGGATGGGGCATTAGTTCATGTTATGCCCAGAAGCATAGCACAATGATCCAGTCCTACCAAAGGCCCAGTGTCCAAAGGGCCTCCAGTAGGTAATCTAATCTTGCATAGGCTACTTTTATGCCTTGAACCTGTGACCTCAAAGTTACACGGGGATAACTCAACAGTTAGGTCAGAGCTCTTCTTGCCGGCATGTGTATGTGTGGCTTGGGTGGGTCGATTGATCTAGTGGGCCACTTTTTAGATGCAATAAAGCCCCCAATCACAGGCTAGAATCACACCAATCAAGCCGAAAAACTCGAACATGAACGTGATTACCCAAACATGAACGTATTCTAATTAGAAAGGATGATTAAAAATCTCACATAAATCCATAATCTGCCACGAAATCGACATAAAAAATAATCCAAGAATAAACGGCTAGATTATTTAGCCTTCCAAAAATAATTCGAGAATGACTGATAAAAGTAAACCGCGATCGTTCAATCAAATGTGGGGCCATTTAAATGGTTTCATAGCAGTCCAAGTTACACGGTAATCTGTCTATATATGGACGTTGATGTATACTCAGTAATAGTTGTGAAGTCGATCTAGATTGCTACAGAAGTGGAGCCGAGTAGATGTGAAATCCGCCTAGTTTCTATATAAGGTGGGCCCAACACTTGTGATCTCGACACATGGTAAAGGACACTTCTAGTGCTCCCGTCTATACAGGGTTTGGAGAAGGGGCGGATCATAAGAGCCTAAAGTACACAGCCTTACCTTGCATTTGCAAAAGGCTATTTCCATGCCTTAAACCTGTGACCTCAAGGTCACATGACGACAACTTTTGCCGACGCCTTAAGCCCATGACCTAAGGTCACACATGATGTGCCCATCGTATGCTTCAAATTGATTAAAAAATTGCCAACCGCCGAATCAATGATTGCAAAATGTTTCCTCTCTAGATCACAATCTTGAAGATTTAGAGCATAATTATATGACAAAATGACAATTCAAATAACACAACATATTATTATTTGGAGATACCATGTTTCCGGCCCAGCTTGATATGCTGAACAAAAATTTCATTTGCACGTAGTGGCCCCCACCCTCCACCACAATATAAAGACCTTCTTCCCATTCGCCCAAGATCCAAGTCAGATGATCATGTGATCTGTGGCTGATAATTGCCAATAATTGATATTGGACTCACTAGATCAGAAACAATGACACCTCACTTGCAGGTGAGATATTGGGTGATGGACTATTTGTGATGGTCTGATCCAGCGTTATGTGGTTGGACGCCCAAAAGCTAAAAAAAAGGAGGCCCCGATGCACAAAGTTTACGCTTATGCATGTTCTAGGGAAGGGGCAAACCACAAGAGTATATAATATACAGTCTTACCTTGCATTTTCGCAAGAAACTATGTTCATGCCTTGAACTTGTGACCTCAAGGTCACACGACGACAACTTTACCTTTGCGTCAAGGCTCACTTCCGAACACCCCAAGAGCCGAGGCTATGAAATAACAAACGGTGCATCAACTTATCCATAAATATACAGATGCTCTGGTGGTCATTCTAGACTTATCAGGCCGACCAGTACCGTTGGTTCAAGTTTATGAAGTGCCTAAACCCTTGAGAGAGGAATAGAATTGTCTATCCAACAAGAAGCTTGCCGGGTCACTTCTGCAGCACAATGGTCCTCCAGTTGCTCAGCAGCCTCGCTCAGCCCAAGGACACTCCATGTGCAGGCCTCTCCGAATCAGTAAGAAACAAAAGATGACTCTTTAATGATAAATGTCTTATATGCTGTTGGAGCTTGATCACCGGCAGAGGGAGACAGACAGACAGACAGATTGACAGATGACTTTGAAGACCTATATCTTAGAGATGGTGGAACTAAAGCACAAGAATACCACATAAATCTTTGAGCTAAAGGAATAAATTACATTTTTAAATACTGAAATTACTAAACTGCAGAGTGCTTTGTCACCCAGTGCAAGCTGATAGGAATCTATAGTTGTTTTCTTTTGGGTTGCTTGCGATTGAAGTTACCTAATTCGAAGGAGTCCGTGTCAATTTGTGCCTGATTGCTCTACCTATAGTTCCTCCAACGGCATTTTCTAAATGAATCTTGTAACAGATCTGCTAGAGAGCAAATACATTTATTTTTCAAGTGATTTGTATCGTCAAGGGTAAAGGGCAGTCCCCGTGCACAAAGCTCCTGCCTATGCGGGGTCCGGGGAAGGGGCGGACCACAAGGGCCTTAAAGTACACAGCCTTATCTTATATTTTGCAAGAGACTGTTTTCACACCTTAAACCCATGACCTTAAGGTCACATAATGACAACTTTTACCTTTGCGCCAAGAGTGCCTCTCTAAATTTCATTCTGATCGAATGATCCAGTCTGCAGCAAAATGAAAAACCAAGGGCTTCAAGAAAAAACACATCTCTAATGCCAAAACAATACAGGTAAAACTACAAGTCCTCCTTTGCTCTATCCCATTAAATTCAGCAGAATTTTGTTACATGGCTAGCATTTACACAATCAAAATCAATAAAACTGTTGAACTTTTTTATTAGTTAGTATTGAGATAGTATAAAGTAAAAAATCCATCTATTAAATCCATGCCAACTCAAGTGAAAGTTATTGACTAGAAGGACATCTGGGTGGCATGATCTTTGGGGTATTATCACGATCCAATAACAATTCAGTCTTCTTCTCTTATGAACACATGAATTTGGATGAGCGTTGAAGGTTGGCCCATCCCACGGATATGTTTCCTTTCATCCTATAGGCTTTGGGGTTTGCATTAATTCCTCTGCGTTGGATTCAGAAAGTCGGGGCCAATGCAGTATGATCGTTACAATAATATAACGAGTGGAAGCTACCCTTAAAACTTTTTTTCGAAGATCTAAGTCATTCATCATATGCAACATGCCAAAATTAAGTAAGCCATTAGAAATCATCCCTGGGATAATTCTAACCATTTGTTCTGAGTCTTTGAAAAAAAACAAGAAAAAAAGCATGGTCTTAATTTTTGAACAAAAAAAATATAACCTAAAGCTTTCAAAGGTTAGACATTTGATTCCTAGCCCATCTAGACCATTCCAAACTTGACTGGTGTGTGTGTGTATATTGTAGGCACTCTAACTGGATAAAGTAGACCCAATTGGAAACATAGAAGGCCATTCATGTAACATATATGAACTTTGTTGGAACTCAACTATCTTGAAAATTATGACAATTGTACAGTCTTAGAAATTTTGAAAAGGGCTCATCTTCTAGGTTAGCCTTTGAAGGGGATCCTTGGCGCAATAGTAAAGTTGTCATGGTGTGACCTTGAGGTTACGGGTTCAAGGCATGGAAATAGCTTTTTGCAAAAATACAAGATAAAACTATGTACTGTAAACCCTTTTAATCCGCTCTTTACCCAAACCCCACATAAACAGAAGCTTCGTACACCAGGGCTGCCCATTGTTCATCTTCTAGATTGGAGAGAGAGAGAGAGAGTGTGTGTGTGTGTGTGTGTGTGTGTGTGTGTGTGTGTGCGTGTGTAAATCTTTCCATCGCCTCTAAACACTGCCAAACCATGCACTCTTTTAGACAAGGGAAGAAAATACTTGTAAAGGGAACTACAATTAGCTGGTTATCGTCTACGTTGTGGTAGGAATCTCTCTACACATCGTGCCTGCAGACTAAATTTTAGTTAAAGATCCTTTAAAAAACACATTGTCAAGTGCGGTGACCAACACCACGCTCGTCCCAAGCACAACATGGGTAGCACCAGCACATGCCACCGATACAATACTTAGCTTCTGCATGGCTCGAACCATGTAATGCATGTCATGTTACAAAAGTGCAAACTGAGCTACTCTCATGTGCCAATGATGAAGTTTTTACTTTAGAAAAGCCTAACTTAGAAGGGGAGCCTGGACGCAATGGTAGAGTTGTCGCCATGTGACTTTGAGGTCACAGGTTCAAGGCATGCAAACACTCTTGCAAAATGCAAGGTTTGCAAATGCAAGGTAAGCCTACATATTATTAACTCTTGTGGTCCATCCTTCTCCAAACCTTGCATACGCAGGAGCTTTATGCACTAGGGCTGCCCTTAAAAGCCTAACTCACTTGACACATGAACCCTTCTAACGCTGGAGCTTCGTGCACAAGGACTGCCCTTAAAAGCCTAACTCACTTAACGCATGAACACTCTTGTCCTAGTGTTTGCGGAACAAAGCACCTTACAAAATTAGAGTTTCGTCGACTCCCACTGCTACCTGTTTAGACCCAAAAAAGTTTATTGGCAAAGCAGAAGGCTACCAGTTCTTTAACCAGCCATTTTTAAGTAAGTGGTTAGTACATTTTATCAATCAAAGACATTCACTGCTGGGGATGGACAAGTCGAAAACTGTAACTTGTGGCAGCCAAATTGAGAAGCTCGGGTTACTGAAAGGAGGACGATGGCAGTAGCAAAACACTAGGAGGCTGCGAATATCAACGTGAAGAAAAGTTAGGAAAAAGGGCGGAAGGAGAATCAAATGTAATGGTGGTCGGTCTCTATTAAACTAGTGAGAGCCCTTTCTTTGACATTGCACATGACGACCACCTACGGTTAAAAATGACGTCTCCAAGAAAACATTACTCCCAGGAATCTTTCCTCGTCTTTTTCTTCTTGTCTTCTTTCCTTCACTCCATGATGCATTGCATTTCGACAGTTTTGATAAGGCCACAGCATCCCAAGTTCAACTTTTCTTTTCTTCTTCTTCTTTTTTAAACAGCAAAAAAGACAAAAAGAGAGAGAGGCAAACTAGCTAAAAGTTATGCCTAAAACCTAAATCTAGTTAAAATCTCCATGATATGGAAAGGCGCTACCTTGAATGTGACAACCCGAGTTTTTAAAATACATTTTCATAAATATTTGTAAAGCTAAGGTCCTGAATTTGAAAATTTTTATAAATACAAACAACGGAAACATATTTTCTCTGAAATTGATTGATCAAAAACCCGAGTGTCACGTCAAATTACTTATCATATATAGATTTTTGTATAAAAGAAAATTTCTATTGAATATCAATAGAAATACTTTTATTAAAATTAGGATCGATCCAGTGATTCACATACATAGCATCAGTAGTCATTACATACCTTGTCCAAATATTACAATCCAAATTACAAAAAAATCAATACAATCTTCCTCATAGTAAATACCCTGAGCCGTAGTTCGGTGATGATTATCCACAAGTCTTGAGCTTTCAATTTTCCTTAACTATATCTGAGATATTGTAAACATTCAAACATTTACAATATCTCAACAAGCTATGCTTGGTAGGTGGACCTTAAGAATATATTCAATATATAAGATACATGTATTTTACACATGATTTTATCCTAATAAATGAGTTTTGATTATAATTGCCTTGGAATTGTTATAAATCAACAAATGATGTTGAAATAAATACAAAGAAATTGATTAATTAATTATGAAATTACTTAAGAGAACAAATGATGTTAAAATGAATACAAAGGGATTGATTAAATAATTATGAAATTACTTAATGGGTAGAATGAAAATATTTGAATTATATAAGTTGGACTCCCAAATCTTATGGAAAGAAGTTATAGGCATATTCTATTATAACCAGATACATAGTCTGTAAGTACGAAATATATTTTTCATACAAGTATGGAGGCTTGTAGTTTTGTTTTAAAACAGGCTTATGCCTAGGGTTGTCAATGCTATGAGAGTTACAAGGGTTTAGCCACCTGCTCTCTGAAATTGATTATAATGATGATACCGTACCCAAAGAGAGGCAAAATGTTGGGTAGGGCAATTGTGGGAAGGCCGCCACTATGACAACCATGGTTCCTCTCATACGAACATGGATCTATATTTTCTACCGTGGTATCAATGGAATATTACACAGTTATCTGGGCACGCTGTATGGATTGAGACTGTGAGCATGATAGTCCTTTAATATTTTGCATTATGATGCAATTGATTATGACATGATAAGATACCTATGTTATAACATGATAAGATGCCTTATGTTATAGTATGATGATATGCCTTATTTTATGGCATGATGAGATGTCCGGTAAAAGTTATTACTGATATTGTATTGGAGGATGATTCCTAATACGATATGATTATATATTAACACATAGCGTTAATATTGAAATCGGTTTGAAAATGAGATATTATTTATGATATTGACTATATTCACGATTTTCAATGATTTTATTTATATGTAAATGGTTATCTAATTGTATAAATTGATTTATATCATGAATATAATGAACTGTTGATTTTGAGATATATTGAATATATTTTTTAAATCGTTTACAAAGCATAGCTTGCTGAGATATTATAAATGTTTGAATGTTTACAATATCTAAGATACAGTTAAGGAAGATTGAAAGCTCAAGACTTGTGGATAATCATCATTGAACTACGGCTTAGGGTATTTACTCTGAAGAAGATTGTATTAATTGTTTTGTAATTTGGATTGTAATATTTGGACAAAGTATATAATGACTACCAGGGCTGTGTATGTGAACTACTGGATTGATCTTGATTTTAATAAAAGTATTTATATTATTATTCAATGAAAATTTTATTTTATACAAAAATCTATATATGATAAGTAATTTGATATGGCACTCGGGTTTTTGACAAATTAATTTAAAAGAAAATAGGTTTCTACTGTTTGTATTTTAAAAAATTTCAAAATCAGGGCTATACTTTGCAAATATTTATGAAAATGTATTTTAAAAACCTAAGTCGTTGCACTGAACCTCTGACCAAGGTCAAGAGAGAGGCACCTTGTTGTTTGCAAACAATTGTGCTAGGCAACTTTTAGCATAACTAAAGGGCTTTTAGTAGACAAAGAATGTCACAAAATAAATTATAATGACAAATTCTCTAAATAATTGAATTTTTTTTAATAAGTCTTATTCAAAGTAAATTTTAAAAAATTAACATAAATTTGCTTAATAAAACTCAATTTACACAAATAATTTGCCATGTTTTCAAATATTATCAATAAATTTAGTTAAAATTTTATATAAAAAACTTAAACTCACATACGATATGATATATGTCTTTTTCCCAACTTTTTTAAAAGTATTTGTTAAATTTTTTGAGCATTTGCCTTACCAATTTACTTCAAATTTAAACTTTGTAACTATGATGTAAAAATATGCTGATTAAAATGGTGTCATTACACTAGGAAGTACCATAGACCCATCATCTTAGATATCCCCGTAAGTGGTTTTATTATAATCAAAGTAAAAGGAGATTGGTAAAACCACCTGCAAGCAGCACTAATTATGAGAGCAAGACCCACTGAGAGTGCAGCCTAAGGCACTATTTGATTCCACAACCGAAGGACAACGCCAGCTCTGGTTGATTGAACCCATTCATCTAACCACTTTGACTTTTTGATATCTTGTAAATAAAAAAGCACCGTCCACAAGCGTTTATATAAAGTTTCTAACCATCCATTTCTTGCTATGTATATCTTTGACTTGCGAGAGTCATCCTATCTGCATAGTTTTTCAGCTACTCTACTTCTAAAGTTGACATAATTAAAGAATATTAATCATGGGTTTAAGGCATAGAGATAGCCTCTCACAAAAAAATGCAGTTAAGGCTATATACTATTGACTCTTGTGGTTCGCCTCTTATTCGGGCACGACACTTTACACGAAAGCTTACCGCGAACAAGGTTAAAGCATCTACAATTATTAGGACTCTTTAACCTATATTAACAGTCATTTTCTCAGCTCACACAAGAAATTATGCAAGTAATCGAAGCCGTTAATCTTGTAAACATAGAGAGGCGACTGATGGATCAAAGGGCTAACATCAACCGAATGACGTGACAAAAACGGCAAGGGGACAGCTTGTGGTGGCATGTTTGGCCAGGGCACTTGTTGTGGCATACGTTAGCCTAGAATGTGACCGTTACGACTAACGTACCCAAGGAAAAATGACATGTGGGCCCAAGGTATGACTCTTGGAGCAGCGAATTTTGCCATTATCTTTATTATTATCGTTTGATTTAAGGCCTCTATGTATTTTACAAATTTTCGTTTGTTGCTAGCCACCAAATTAAGGGAGTGCCGTTATCAAATCCGCCAGAAAGGGTATCAATGGATAATCTTACTCAATTAGAGCCCACTAACTGCCTAGCTCTAGTCACATGGTTCACAGCATTTGGTCATTGATTTGGTGGACCACGTTCCGTCTTTTGCGACCCCCAAAATCTGCGGTGGGATATCAATCATCTTTGCAATGAGTGGATGGTCCAGATTTTCGGTCAAGATAAGGAGAAGATATCCTTCATAGAAGTCCAAACGAAGGCCAGAAGTCAATGAACAAGTCGCTGCATATCAACAACAAAAAAGGATGGGTCCCACTGGAGAGAGCGAGTTACAAAATTCTCCCCAATCTTGAACAAATTATCCAAAACGGATAATGGGATTAGCTAGTTTCATTGTTCATGTTAGATTATTGCCTATTAATAGGCTTGGAAATGCTGATCCAACGTTCAGGAAGTGCCATGGGCCAATGGCAGGATCCAGTTGAAGCACCCCATTTAATGCAGGTCCACGTGTATTTTCTGTAGCAAGTCTTAATAAAGTTGACGTTAATTAAGGTTTTTTTTTTAAATTATTTTTTTCAAGCAAAGAAATACAAACCAAATCCACTCAGCCAATTTCCTAAATCAAATATCCACTAAAGAGGAAAGCAGCAACTTAATTTTAGGAGAGACCTCTTTAATTATCATGTGACCTTGAAATCAGGGGTTCTAGACATAAAAATAACTTTTTACAAAATGCAAGATAAAACTCCGTACTATAAACTCTCGTATTTCACCCTTTTTCCCAATCCTACGTACGCAGAAACTTCATGCACCATACTGCCCTTTTTTGACATAAACCTTCCCAGACATTCAACTCATATCTGGTGCTCTCGGAACATGAATGGTGCCTCTAAACTCAAAAAACCTGGATAATATCTGCATCTAAAAAAGTGAATCTAAATCTTTGTTCATCATATATAAATAATCAGACGCTTTGTGTAAGCACTAGAATTGAGAAATTCAATGAATAAAAAGTAAGAATGATCTAAGAGGGAGTTTTTGAGCCATTGATGAATCAAGGAGGGCCCACTACTGGATTAATTATAGGGCCCATCCAGCCCATTTGCATTTTATTAGAAATAATCAAGAAGATACCCGAGAGAGTAACTTTATGAAGCCGTCAGGGTAGTTTGGTCATTTAGTAACGTCATAAACGGATTTTCTGATTCACTCGGTCTCCTCTCTCTCTGAGAACAGTTTTCAGCCAATCCAACCAGGATTCAAAACCTTCAGACCTCCCTTTCAGCATGAAATAATGACACTATTCCCAAACCCTAGCCCTAAATTCTTCTCTCCCTCTCAGAAACCAGACCTCCGAAGTAGAAAGAGAAGAAGAAAGAGGGAAGCCAAGGCATAAATCTCCTCCTCGTTCATGGACTTCACACCCCTTCAAGTCCTCTCCCACCGGAATTTCTTCGCCGCCGTCCAATCGGGAGATGTCGCTTCCGTCAAGCTCATTGTTGAAGGATCCGCGGAGGAAAATGATGATCGATCTTTGGCTTCTTCTTTGATGTCGTTGCAGAATGACGCGGGCGAAACGGCGTTGTTTATCGCTGCGGATAAAAATCTGGTGGAGGTTTTTGAGTACTTGATCAAGTTCTGCGAGCTCGAAATTTCTTTGGTCAAGTCGAAACGCGGAATCAATGCGCTGCACGCAGCTGCCAAGGGGGGGAATTTAGGTGAGAATTTGCAGGTCTAAGTTCTTACTGTGCTTGGAAGTTCTATTTTCAATTGCTTTCTTTTTTCCCATTTAATATAATTTTAAGTTTAATTTGGTATTGGATGCGTAAAATTCATTTTTTTATCTTAAGGAGAAAACTCCGCTCGTTGTGGTCTTGATTATCGGGTATATCATCCTTGATCTATGGAACTGAGAGAAGTTTCAGCTTGTATTTCTCTTATATGTTTCAGAAATCTGAACTTATGTCTTGGTTTGTCGTTGGTTTGGTAACTCTGGTTTTGCTACTAGAGAAATGACTAGAGGATGTCTAAAATTTGTTTTGGTTCCTATTTGTAGGTCACAATATGTTCAGAAGTATGATTGCTTGAAGGGGGGACGGATTGTGTTTATAGGTTTGAATACCCTGATATTGTTTTGGTAATAGAGAATTGGGGTAGCACTCAATGTCAAGACTAATGCTGATGAACATGGGAACTTTTCTGCTGTTTAGGTAGTGACAGTTGCTTGTATATGCATCGTGTCAGAAAGCTTATCTTCATCAATGTCGTGAACATACTTGATTTAGTGGGTACGCATGGGACAAAGCTAGCTTCTTCAGTATTTATGGGAAGGGAAGCTGCTCATTGAATTTATCGAACAGACACTTATACATATTGATGTCATAAATACTGTTGGACCGTGCTCGAATCAGTGGAGATGTTTCACCTGAATCTTCCCCTAATTTGTCTTCGGCAAATCTGAAATGAGCAGTTTTCCTTTTTCTCCTTTTTACTGGACCAAGTCTTGGTTGATTCTTCAGCTTTCCTCCTATCTGTCTTGCAATGTCTGGAAGCTTCTCCTCACTAGTGTGATTAACTGAAGATGGATGCAAATGTCCAGGATTAATTATCATTTAGCTAATAAGCAAAAGGGCGTAAATAATTTGATAGGTAGATCCTTTCAACACCACTGCTGGACCCTGAACATCATTTGTCAATTCCTGCATTAATTTTTTAAAACATAATACCTGTAGTTTCATAATCTCTGTTCATTCAGCAATGATTAACTAATATATCAGTGTTTTTGAATAATAATAATGAATCATTTTTTATGTGACTGTTCGTGAATAAATCTGTGCAGGGATTGTGAAAGAACTTCTGAGCCGCTGGCCTGTACTCTCCAAGTCATGTGATGACCTATCAAACACCAGTGCCCTATATTCAGCTGCTATCCAAGATCACTCGGATGTAGTTAATGCAATATTAGATGTAGATGTGAGTGCAGTAAGAATTGTCAGGAAAAATGGGAAAACTGCACTGCATGTGGTTGCTAGACGTGATAACTATCAAATGGTAAAAGTGCTTCTAGAAAGAGATCCAGAAATAGTTTCTATCAAAGATAAGAAGGGCCAGACTGCACTTCATATGGCTGTAAAAGGTAGAAATCCTGATGTTGTAGAGGAGTTGTTACTCACCGATATTTCCATACTCAATGAACGAGACAGGAAAGGAAATACAGCTCTGCATATTGCTACAAGAAAATGGCGTTCACAGGTATTAGTTGAGCTTGCATGTTTCTTTTACTAGTTACATGTCTTTGTTCTGTTCGTTTGGATTTGACTAAATTGAAAATTTATCTGTCTCTTCTCTTGTACTGTGATCATCATCTTATGTGTCTTTTTCCAGATTACAAGCTTCTATTCTTATGAATTTTCCTTCAGTGGGATAACTTGACATATTGTGTAGTATTATTTCTTGGGACTCTTTATCATTGGTGCCTACTGGCAATTTCTTTTTGATCAGCTATGGAAATTGCACTTTAGGAGAAGAACTACCCGGTCTTTTTAGACTTTAACCTGATAACAACACCAGGTGCATTTTGAGTCCATGTCCCTGAGGCATGACGTTTTGTGGAGATATTAAAGAAATACTTAAAAGAGTATAAAACACTGCAAAAGAGGAAGGTAATGCGTGTATGTAAGCGTCCTCTATCTTGCATTCTTCTCAATCGTGAACAAGCTATCTCTTAGTACCTCTCCCACATGACAAGAAATTCCCCCTCACCTCACATACACACAAAAAAATGTAATTTTACCTACTTCCAAAGAGAAGTGTGTCGGGGAACCCATGAAATCATGTTGGATGATTTGATCTGGACTCACAGCATAAAGAGGAACCTAAGGACGGTTGAACAGTTTGTTTTGAGTCTGGCGTGGCCACAGAAGTAAGACAACTATTGTCATATAAAACATGCCTCCCACTCTCACAAGATCCAGATTTCCTATAGATCCTCTGATGAAGTTTGACAGAATTGAGAGCCGCAGTCTCCTCAATCCTAACCATATAACATTTTTTCAATTATGGACTTCAATGAACCCCCATCTGAAAGGAAATTTTGAGGTGACACAGAGCCTACACTTTTCTCACTTCATCCCCTCAATTCTTTACATCTCTAATAGTTTGTTCCAATGATTTTTTAATGATGGAATGGGTTATAATAAAAGCTGAGGTAATTTCAGTGGCTTTGGAACCAGAATCACAGGATTATTATTTTTCTGCGGGAAGGCAGCTGTAGTTATTGGCCGACCCCTAATTGGGATAAGGTCTTCATGATGATGATGAGGCAGCTGTAGTTATTGTTATCAAAGCATTGTGGTTTCCTTGGTTATTGGCTTTTGTTGGTTCAATATTTTTATACGATATCTGTTTATAATTCTTGCATTTTTACTTATGCTTTCACATTTATGTTTTCCTTATAGCATTTTGTCGATTCTCTTATAGTTTGAATTACTGTAATCACCTCTACTCCCTTTTTTCTAGCTGAAATTTGGTGTATGGAAACTTGGGTGTGTGAAGTGGGAACAAATCATGATCATTTGTTTTCTAAGTTCTTACTTTTCTTCCTTCAAAGAAAAAAAAAAAAACAAACTTAAAATTATTCAACAGGCCGTTCTAAAATTGACACATGTACTAAAGTAGGGCTATCTTTCTTATTTTCTCAAAAATCAACACATGTACTATAGTGGGCTGTCTTCCTTAGTTTTTGACTCTTTCTTATTTTCTCAAAAACTAAGGACAGCCCCATCATCATCAAACATTTATCACTATATACCCTTTTACCTGGTGCAATAAGAAGGCTTTTAAGTTCATCCCCAGGTGGGCTTGTTTCCCTAGCAACCCGCTTTTATGTTTGTTCATATTGTGTCAGTAATCAAATCCTAAATATTTTTCATTTCATTCAGATGGTGATCCTTCTTCTGTGCTATGAATCTGTTGAAGTCAATGCTCTGAATAAACAGAATGAAACAGCAATGGATTTAGCAGAGAAAATCCCCTATGGTGAATCTGCATTTGAAATTAAGGAAGCTCTAGCAGAGGCTGGAGCCAAGAGTGCCAGGAGCCTCCGTCAAGCTGATGAGGCAATGGAACTGAAAAGAACTGTGAGTGATATAAGGCATGAGGTGCAGTCACAATTCATTCAGAATGAAAAGACTCAAAAACGAGTTACAGGGATTGCCAAAGAATTGCAGAAACTGCACAGAGAAGCTGTTCAGAATACAACCAATTCAGTAACTCTTGTTGCTGTTTTGATTGCTTCTGTTGCTTTCATGGCTATTTTCAATTTACCAGGTCAATATGTCAAGGATGGTAAAGATGCTGGTAAAGCAAATGTAGCTGACAACAATGGGTTTCGTGTGTTTTGTCTCTTGAATGCGTCTGCATTATTTATATCTCTGGCTGTAGTTGTGGTTCAGATTACTCTGGTAGCCTGGGAAACCAATGCACAGAAACAAGTTGTTTCAGTTATGAACAAACTCCTATGGGCTGCCTCCATTAGCATTTGTGGGGCTTTTCTTTCATTAGCATTCGTGGTTGTGGGAAATCAAGCCTCTTGGATGGCGATTACTATAACAGTAGTCGGCGGCTCCATCATGGTTGGAACTGTTGCTATTATGGGCTACTTTGTGTGCCGGCATCACTTCAAGCTTGGTGATGATTCTCAGAGACGTATTAGGAGAGCGAATGGCAGCAAATCTTTCTCTTGGACATATTCAGCAGCATTTTCAGATCCTGAAGCCGTTGACTCAGACCACGAGAATAAGAAGATATATGCTCTCTAGTTATATACTACAAATATAAGCATGTATAAGGCCGGTTGCAGCTGTTGTAAATAGACTGAGTTGGTGGTGTCAGCCACTATCAATATACTGGTTAATTGTTACCATATTGGACCTGTTAATCATCAAGAGCGTGTAGGTTGTAATTGTGGTCCTATGACGTGATAAAAATTGTGAGGTTGAGGTCGATGTTGCTTTATGTATATGCCAATGCAGTGTTCAATAAAAGATGCGGGCTTGAATTGTTGCCTACTACAGACTTTATCCCCTGCTTCCAAGTATGTAGTGCATTGGCAACTGCTGAATCTGAATTTGCTGCTATTCATGCTTTTAATGAAATTCTAGTACACATTTTATTAGTCTCTGTCATTTGCTTTGGAACCCAGACACGGTGTATTACTAAATAGCTCAATTTTTATGATGAGTCAGTGAACCAGGATGGTGTCGGTGCTTTATATTGTCTATTAGGTAAAGCAGACAAATCAGGGAACGGAAGATGGAGGCTACTGATATACATTAATCAGCAGCAGCTGGATGCTTTCTCATGGTCCCTTCCCATAATGCAACTGCACCAGAAACATCCACAAAGCTGCCATTCTTCTCTTAAAGCTTCCTTGGAAAGATAATGGTTGTTTACATTTCTGATATCCTGAGTGTCGTGTAGTCCTTTTCAACTATTCATGGAGCAGAGCCAGGGACGTCTGCAATTTAATTATTTTAAGGTTAAAGCTGTTCATTGTTTGCTTCCAAAATCAAACTACTATGGTTCTGCTTACAAGTTGCAGGCTATGGCATCGGAGATGTACTTTAACAGCTACCTGATTATCTTCTCATTAGTTATTTGTTTAGGATCTCAGATGGGAACCATTCTTTGCTTCTGTCTTTTAAATTTGTGGCAGTCCTCGAGCTATTTTCCCGGATCCATGGGGGCAAGTAAGAATATCTTTGCACGATATTCAATTAGCCACAACTAGCTTTTTGCAACACGGATATTAAGTTCTAAGAACTAATAGAATGTCAGAATTGGTGTGTGATGCAGATGCTCAAATACTACTACAAATCTCAGTCCAGTAACAAGATATCGGCCGCTGAGAACATCTCTGGTAATCCCTGAGCTCGTGAAAGCAGAGCCTTGGTATTTTTATTTTCCCATCTTCAAATCTGATTTATATGACAATCTTGCTTGGCTACCTATAATGTTTCCACCTTTAAGGTGTCAATTTGCATTTCTTTTCATTCGGGGATGTGGATTATTTTCATGCCAATCTTTCTTCTCTTTTCGGTGAAGTTGGGATGAGAGGTTGTAGATGTTCACCAAAGCTTTTCTCGCTCCGGGATTTACATCTGTGGAACCAATGGCTAAGTCATGACTCAACAGGTGCAATCCGGCACACTGAAAATTGTTTATCAGGCTAATCTGCTCTGTGTTGACCAGAATCCAAACTAACGCCGTCTTGTTTCAGCTCTGCTCAACTGGGAGCTATCAAAATTCTCAGTATTACTTACCTGCAGGTCACTACTCTCCAATGAAACAAAAGCAATTGTAAGTTTGGTCGTAAAACAAGCTCTTCCTCACTATCAACACTAGCTTGCCCCACGGTTTTTGGGGCCATGAGATATCTGAAGTTAGACATATTAGATGGACAGGCAGATTAACAAATAGCCTTGGCACAACAGTAGAGTTGTCGTCGTGTGACCTTGAGGTCACAGGCAGCATCTTGCAAAATGCAAGATAAGGCTGCATACTATTAACTGCTGTGGTCCACCCCTTCTCCGTACCCTGCATACTCGGGAGCGGGACTGTCCTTTTTAGGCAGGATCAACGAACGGTGTCTTCCTTCATAGAAAAAGTGGGCCGTCTTGTCGTTCCTGACTCCCGAGTAGCATTCCTCTTTAATTTGTGTTACTAAAGTGAAATTAGAATTTGATGAATTAGTTTTCTCAATTACTGTCTTAACCTGCAACCAAGTGCACTTTTAGAGAGAGACAAAATTATCTACAACCAACTACACTAGACATTCGGACATCTTAAAAACTGACGGCTTAAATATTGTTTCCTTAACATGAATAAAGTATAAGTGAGTGCTTGGATTATTTATCATCAAGACGATGAGAGATTCAAGGAGGCGATAAACCCGCCAACCTTTTTTTAATTAGGAAGCCTTTTTAAAGGAAGGAATTCTAGCTGCAAAGTAACCTCCAGCCTTGACAGTAGAGGTATACAAAGTGCACAGCTAGCATGCTCTATTTTCAATAAATAAGGGACATGCTAGCAACCCACCTCCTATGGGTCCGCCAGGAGAGGCCACATGTGCAGCTAGCTTTCCTCAAACTAATAAACTCCTTAAAAGATCATAGCTAGAAGCACCCTGATATGTCATGAAGAGGGCTCATCTTTGGTTAATCTCATTGTTTCGGCCTTAGATAACTGGTTGTCACGGGGTCGCAATTTCACCTTTGCTAAGCCCATGCGGTACTTGTGCACAACTCCCTTGCTTGGCAAAAGTCAGCCTTTAACTCCTCACTCTCACTTGCTAGCGCTACACTCACTCACCCGCTAATGCAATGAGAGGAACTCAAGAGAACTTAGAAAGGGAACCTCCCAATGTATTAACCTTAACTGAGTTGAACTAACTTGAGCTGATTACAAATGAGGAGTTTACACCTATTTATACTTGCTCTCTCCCATCCACCTCCTCAATGGATAGTTCAGATTATTACAAATATTAACCATCTAATGGTTGATGACTATTCTAGAACTTTCTCTAGAAAACTCTATACAACTCTTTAACCTTTCCTCTTTCTAGATATTTATAAGGAATTCTCTAGAAACTGGGCCTTCTAGATTTGGGCCATGTTCCATTGATCTTCACTAACAGGCCTAAGTTCTTAAGGTTAGGTCCATGTCCTAAGTGAGCCTTCCTTAGAGGCTATAAGCCCTGGTCACGGGCCTTACAATGCAAGTCCATGACATTCTCCCCCACCTGATAACGTCAATGTCCTCGTTGAACCGTCTTAGCTGTTGTCGCACTCTTTGCATTTGGGCCTGTCTCATGTTGCCTTGTCCTCTTTATGAGATGCCCTGCTGTATTCCTCCCTTTGCACATTGGCATCCAGCCACTCTTATGCACCTGATTGGCTGCCCTCCGATGTTGTGCCTCCTACATGTTGGTGTAGCAGCTACCAACTCCTGTGGTCTTTGCATGTTTCTACTTGGTCTTGTCCCTCTTGGAGTTTCCTTGTTGTGGCACACCCTTGTCATCTACGTGTCTCTCCTTGGACTATTCAAACCTTAGCACCTCAATGGCACCTGGACGTTGTAAGTCTAGTTGTGCCAATTCCACACTTGTTGTAGATCCCTCTACTAGCTATAAGGCGGATAGCAACTTCCCTTGCCCCTTTCATTCTTTAACACTAGGATTGCACGAGGGGTCTTCTCATCAAAGAAACTCAACATTCCAAGGTGTGGTATAGGGATTGCTCTAGCCTTTGTGAGGAAATCCATTCCCAGGATAACCTCATAATCATCCAAAGGCTGTGGTTAGTGGTGGAGGGCTTGGACTAAAGGAGTCTACTCCAAAGGTTCAGGGATCTTGACCTTTGGAGTAAACTCCTTTGGTCTAAGCCCTCCACCACTAGCCACAGCCTTCTCCAATAGGGTCAAACGAATCTTGATATTATCTAGCTCCCACTTCATCATGTAAGCTGGCTACTTCTCCCTCCATGGTCTCAAGGCGATCTGACATGGCCTCCACCTTTTCTGTGGTCTTGGAATCCATAACCTTAATCGCTTCGAAGGTGCTTCATGTGTCATCTTGAAGACTATGTAAAGTATCCACATAAGCACTAAATTTGTTCAAGCAATCAGAAAGAGTCTGCTCGAACTTACCAAATCTTTTTTCCAACGTAATGAGGCGAGCATCCAAAGCAAATTATTTTAATGGATCTCCGGACTTCTCCCTCCTTGACTTGTGTTGGGCTTCCACAAGAACATTGCTTACTCCTGACTCACTTGTCATGATGTTATGGTGACGTTTACCGAATCTCCACAAGTAGTTCTAACTTGAAACGTCACTTTGATACCAACACTTGGTACCAACCTGGCTCTGATGCTAACTGTCATGGGGTCATAGTTTCACCTTTGCTAAACTCGTGCGGCACTTGTGCACAACTCCCTTACTTGGCACAAGTCAGCCTTCAACTCCTCACTCTCACTCACCCACTAATGCAATGAGAGGAACTCAAGAGAACTCAGAAAGGAAACCTCCAAATGTATTAACCTTAACTGAGCTGAACTAATATGAGCTGATTACAAATGAGGAGCTTACACTTATTTATACTTGCTCTCTCCCATTCACCTCCTCAATGGATGGTTCAGATTATTACAAATGTCAACCATCTAACGGTTGATGACTATTCTTGAATTTTCTCTAGAAAGCTCTACACAACTCTCTAACCTTCCCTCTTTCTAGATATTTACAAGGAATTCTCTATAAACCAAGCCTTCTAGATTTGGGCCATGTTTCATTATCTTCACTAACGGGCCTAAGTCCTTAAGGTTAGGTCCACATCCTGAGTAAGCCTTCCTTAGAGGCTGCAAACCCTAGTCACGAGCCTTGCAAAGCAAGTCTGTGACACGATGCTTTGAATAGATCGTGGATTGAATAATCCTAGCTTCTAAAAGTGTCTACTTTTATCATAACAAGTAGACAATTAGAAATTTATAGAAAATATGTATAAACGATTGTCTAAATTCGACTACCAAAACATGGTTTTTTAGGATACTAAAATCTTGAATCATTAGGTTTAGAGTGATGATTTTTGTTTATAGCAGAGTATCTTGGTCATACATCGGGATCAAATGAGCCTTGAAATGGAGATCTCTGGGCTGTCCAAACAATCGCCATTCTACCTGGATCAATGGGTCAGATCAGCCAAGACAGGCTTTTCATGTAAAACCACGGCAGCTTACACAAAGCTGTATTTTATTATTCACCCAATAGGTATTCTGGAAATTTCCAAAATGCCTCCCGTCGATTTCCGAAATGCCTTTTTATATATTTTTATTTTCTTCTACGTAAATTTATTTTCTTATGATTTATGAGTTCATCTGATTGCTCGCCCCTAAGTATTTCCATTATATAAAAATGCTACGCAAGAATGCCTAAGAAAAAACAAGAGAAGGAAGGTAAAAACTTAGGATTAATAAAAATGAAATTACAATAGCTAACTTTTAGGAATCAAAATAGAGAGAGAGAGAGAGAGAGAGAGAGAGAGAGAGAGGGTTTGTTTTGATAGAAAAAGATAAGGCAAAGTAAGAGAGTTATACAAACACACCATTTATTTACAGAAATATTTTTTAGAGATTATTACATCTAAACGATTTTAAGTATAATATATGCTTTGGACAACCCTCTGCATCAAAAACATTTAGCAAAATATAGTAAACTTAGTTTTTAAATTTTCTTTACGAATAGGATGGAAATTTTGTTTAAAATATTATACATATTTAAAATAATTAAAAAGAAAAAAAAGAAAAGAAAAGAAAAATGTCAATAAACAGGTCTGTACACCACACGACCAAGTTGCCCCGTGATCAAAGAACTATATAGCATTACTGAGATAAGATTTGTGGTGTTCTTTTTTATTCTTACAAGTTCACTTTTAAAGGCCCAATAAGCCAAGCTTATATAATCTGGTTTATGCAATTCTGAGAATATTTTCATACAATCGCATAAGGACACACTGAACGAAACTCACAGTAGTGCATAACTCTGTCCATCGTGCACCCACCTCGTGATTCTTGTTCAGTGTGTAAAAAGTTGTTTGTCACCACCTCCCTCAAGGACATAAACGAGCTGGATGTCGGATCTGATCCGTACATAAAAAAATTATGACGGATGTATGATTTCAGCCATGCTGTTTTTCATTTTTAACTTATATAAATCGTTGTGGTCCGCCTCTGACCTGCATATGCAGGAGCTTAGTGCACCATGGCTGTCGCTTTAGAGTAAAACTTTTAACTGAAAGATCTAGTACTTTGAAGCCTATGGACATAAATTGTGGTACACAGTGAAAATAGGATCAGACGACTCAAAATATGGACCTATCTGATTGCAACTAATCCGTCGTGGTTTCCATATCCTCTTAGAAGAACTTAATATCTACATTTACATTCACCAGAATATATATATATATATATATAGAGAGAGAGAGAGAGAGAGAGAGAGAGAGAGAGAGAGAGATTTTCTTTGCCAACGATTGAGTGTACCAGAGAGAGCCGAGAGAGAGATTGAATGTGTCCAAGAGGAGAGAGATTTTTCTATACCAATAATTGAATGTGCCCAGAGGAGAGAGATTTTCTTTACCAATAATTGAATGTGCCCAAGAGGAGAGAGAGATTTTTTTTTTTTTTTACCAATGTGCCCAAGAGGAGAGAGAGAGAGTTTCTTTGCCAATAATTGAATGTGCCCAGGTACTAGCTTCTGTACAAGGAGCTTTAGATATGGAAATGTGCCTTTGTATCTGTGAGAGTTTTTGCGAGAAGTGTAAGAGAAGAACTCCTGCACTCCCAAGCAGAGAGCAGCACATAAAATGGCAGCCGCAGACAAGCACTCGCCAAGCCAAGCCTCCCCACACTCGACCTCACTAGAAGGGCGAGTAGCAATCATAACCGGCGGCACCGGCGGCATCGGTAGCGCGGTGGCTGCTCATCTTGCCTCCCTGGGTGCCAATGTGGTCATCACCTACATTGGTGACCCAACTCCAGCACACAAATTAGTCTCCACCATCAATTCTAAGTCCTCTCGTCTCCAAGCCGCAGCATTTGAAACAGATGTCTCAGACGCAAGCCAAGTGAAGGCCCTCTTCGACCATGCTCAGCAAACTTTCGGCCCGGACATCCACATCCTTGTAACCACAGCAGCAGTTATCGACTATGACTACCCAAATTTGGCCGAAACCAGTGAAGAGAAATGGGACTGGATGTTTGATACTAATGCTAAGGGTACATTCTTATGCTGCCGAGAGGCAGCTAAGAGGCTGGTGAAAGGTCGTGGAGGGAGAATAATTACGTTCTCTTCTTCTACTGTAGGGTCTCTAAGGCCCGGATACTGTGCTTATGCAGCATCCAAAGCAGCAGTTGAGACTTTGACTAGGATTCTAGCGAGGGAGCTTAAAGGGACGAAGATCACGGCAAATACTGTCTCACCGGGGCCAACCACTACGCCCATGTTTTATGCGGGGAAGAGTGAAGAAGATGTTGTGAATATAATTGGTGAAAGTCCACTGGAGCGACTAGGAACACCTGACGATGTTGCACCTTTGGTGGGGTTCTTGGCAAGTGATGGAGGTGAATGGGTGAACAGCCAAGTTATTCGCGTTAATGGGGGCTACATTTGATCTTTTTGTCAATGTAACGATAATGCTTGTTAGTGACACTGCACTAGTAATGTGTGAGCTATTATTTACTCTTGAGCCAATTTGTGAGCTATTATTTACTCTTGAGCCAATTGACTGGCATCCGGTTACGTTAGATTCATTGATTGATTTTGGAGTCCTAATATATTCAGAAGTGCACTGGTCAAAAGGAGAGCGAGGCAATGCAAATTGAAGATTTCAAGGGGAAGATCGAAAAGAATGTGAATAGAAGTTGTAAGAAAATATTTAAAAACTTTTAGAATAAATGAAGCCATAATACTTAATAGAGGGGAATAAAGAAACAAGATTCATGTGGCCCACCCCTAATCGGGATTAGGCCTTTGATGATGATAATGATGATGAATATATTCAGAAGCTATTTAGTAGGACGGTGGCTTCTTTATTCTTTTTTTCTTCTTATATCTAAGCTACTCATCTTGTTTGGCTTCCCATGTTTAGCCTAAAAAATAGACTAACGAGATGTTTAGCCTGAAAAATAGACTAAATACATGGAAGAATATATACATTTATATAAATACATGGAGTAAGTGCTATAACTTGCTTCCAATATTCAGCAGATTGATCAAACTAAGCTTTTGTAATTTTAGAATCTCCCTATTGAATGGCTTATTTTTCCTTGTCAAAATAGGTGAGTCAATTCATTCCCTTCGAATTGCAGTTGAGAGTTTTCTCCACTCACTGGTCAGTGCTTTTGATGTCTCATCTTAATGTAAGATATCTACCTAAATGAGATTTCTCGGTAATCTATCTATTTTTTATGTGTAGACCAGAAGAAGTAAATTACATGAGTTTCAAACCCTCATTTCAATCAATGATAAGTTTTATATTTTTTCTATCTTCAAGAGCATAAAACATAAGTATTCCCCTGTTTTCTTAAAACTTAGGAGAGCCATACTATTTATTTATTATACTATAAAATTGGCATCACCTATATTCGATATATTTATAACTCAAAATCTAAAATATTTAGCTTTTTAGATGGCTATTAATGTACTTTAAGGAAAATCCAAAAGTTGCCTTGATAAAGAAAATGTTCTCTGCCTAATTAATGACATTCTTTTTACAAACAATGAAGTGGAGAAGTCGTACATAATGGAACTCCAAAAGGTTAAGTTAAAGAGTCAAGGCTTACAAAAATAAGTGCAAAAATTGTTAAGAAAATATTACATGACAAACTGCTTTACTTGCAACTACATGAATGAGCCTCCCTCCATGGTCGCCAGGATCCCTCTCAGCAGCCGCAGCCCGTAAAAACATGGTTAATCAAGTACAAAATAACGATTGAACAGACCATAGTACACAAATCTAGCATGAAAGAACACCAAATACTATGCAAAATAATTTCCAAATGATTACAATGTATACTGTTCCCTGACTGCTTTATTGAGATTGTTGAAAAAGCTGAAGAACAATACAACCACCTGGATCCCTTCACCCAAATTCCCCTTTCACTCATATGGTTTTCCACAAAAAAACAGAACCACATGAGCAGACCCTGGCGGCGAAGCAAAAAAGAACAGTCCAGTAAACGCTCAAAGCTTATCTCATTAAACCCCAATGTGCACCATCCAAACCTCCCTCTAGATCAAAACGAATCCCACTATGATATACAAATTATACATACACCAGACCTCCTCCACTATATATGTGAATAAGAATCCATGTATCCTCTCGAGATGCTGAGATCAGAGGTGCCCGACCCAAATAAGAGCCATGAACAACGAAACAAGGTCAATGTTGTTGTCCTGACCCTCTCCATGACGATCTTGAAGGAAGGCAGTTGATTTCTGGCAATGTCGAAGGCTGCCGCAGTTCTTCTGGTCTTTGCGCATCCTGTAAATTAAAATGTCAACTTCCCTAGTATCTTGAGATCCATAATAACTTGTGGCATGTATAAATTATATCAGTTGAAAGACCAGAAGTATGGCCAAGAAGTGAAATGATCTTGCAAGAAACTTTCTTGATCAATCAAAATTAGAACTGAGCCTATGGAAATTGTTGAGTGACTAGAAACAATCATCATCATCATCATCAAGACCTTATCTCAATTACGGGTCGGCCACATGAATCTTATTCCTCCATTCCTCTCTATTAAGTACTATGGCTTCATTTAGTCCCAAAGTTTTTAAATCTTTCCTCACCACTTCTATCCACGTTCTTTTGGGCCTTCCCCTTGCCCTAAAAAAACCTTCTACTTGCATTGCCTCACTCCTAACCGGTGCCATTTTCGGTCTCCTTTGGACATGTCCAAACCATCAAAGTCTAATCTGCCTCATCTTCTTACTTATTGGTGCTACCCCTAGATTTCCTCTAATATTTTCATTTCTAATTTTATCTTTTCTAGTCTTACCATTCATCCATCTCAACATCCTCCTTTCTGCGACGCTCATCCTATAAATATGATGTTCCTTAACTGCCAAACATTTTGATCCATAGAACATGGCCAGCCTTATGGCCATCCTATAGAATTTTCCTTTTAGTTTGAGGGGCACCCGTCGATCACACAAAACTCCAGATGCATATCTTCATTTGTTTCAACCTGCTTGGATTCTCTGGGTAACCTCCCTCTCAATCTCTCCACTCTCATGAATCATTGATCCTAAGTACCGAAAGTGGTCTTTTAGAGGAACTTCTTGATTATCAATCTTGACTGGTGTTCCACTCCTACTCTCCTTGCTAAAATGGCATTCCATATATTCTGTCTTAGTTCTGCTAATTTTAAATCCTTTAGATTCTAATGCTTCTCTCCATAACTCTAACTTCGTGTTTACTCCCTCCCTTATCTCATCAATTAAATCATCATCATCATCAAGACCTTATCCCAATTAGGGGTCGGCCACATGAATCTTATTCCTCCATTCCACTCTATTAAATACCATGGCTTCATTTAGTCCCAAAGTTTTTAAATCTTTCCTCACCACTTCTATCCACGTTCTTTTGGGCCTTCCCCTTGCCCTTTTAGAACCTTCAACTTGTATTGCCTCACTCCTTCTAACTGGTGCCGTTGTTGGCCTCCTTTGAACATGTCCAAACCATCTAAGTCTAATCTCCCTCATCTTGTTACCTATTGGTGCTATCCCTAAATTTCTTCTAATATTTTCATTTCTAATTCTATCCTTTCTTGTCTTACCACTCATCCATCTCAACATCCTCATTTCGCAACACTCGGCCTATGAGTATGATGTTCCTTAACCGCCCAACACTCGATCCATAGAGCATGGCCGGCCTTATAGCCATCTTATAGAATTTTCCCTTTAGTTTGAGTGGCACCCGCCGATCACATAAAACCCCCGATGCACATCTCCATTTGTTCCAACCCGCTTGAATTCTCTAGGTAACCTCCCTCTCAATCTCTCCACTCTCATGGATCAATGATCCTAAGTATCAGAAGTGGTCTCTCATGGGGACCTCTTGGTTATCAATCTTGACTGGTGCTCCACTCCTACTCTCCTTGCTAAAATTACATTCCATATATTCTGTCTTAGTTCGGCTAATTTTAAATCCTTTCGATTCTAATGCTTCTCTCCATAGCTCTAGCTTTATGTTGACACCCTCCCTTGTCTCATCAAGTAGGACTATATCGTCTGCAAATAGCATGCACCGTGGAATCTCCTCATGCGGATGTTTTGTTAACTCATCCATAACTAATGTGAAAAGGTATGGACTCAATGCCGATCCTTGGTGCAATCCGACAAAGGATGTGACGGGAAAATCACCGGTCACGCCACTAGTGGTCTTAACATTTGTTACAAACTCCCTCATACATATCTTTAATTATGTCTATATACCCTGAGAAACCCCTTTAACACCTAACACCCTCCATATTAACTCTCTAGGGACTCTATCATAAGCCTTCTCTAAGTCAATAAAGACCATGTGTAGGTCTTTTCTCCTCTCCCTATATTTCTCTACTAATTGTCTTAGTAAGAAAATAGCTTCCATGGTAGACCTCCCAGGCATGAAACCAAACTCATGCGGTCATAGACTTGTTTCATCTCGTAGCCTCTTCTCAATCACTCTTTCAAAAAGTTTCATGGTGTGGCTCATAAGTTTGATCCTCGATAATTAGTGCGACTCTGAATGTCTCCTTTATTCTTATAGATTGGTACAATAGAGCTTTTCCTCCACTCATTAGGCATTTTCTTTGATTTTATAATCTTGTTAAACAACTTGGTCAACCAAACTACCCCAATATCTCCCATATGCTTCCAAACCTCTATTGGTATACCATCAGGGCCCATGGCCTTTCCCGATTTCATCTTTCTCAAGGCCTCTTTTACTTCAAGCATTCTAATCCTACGTTCATATCTATAATATCCAGTGTTATTTAGATTTATAGTATTTTCAATCCCTATATTCTCAGGGCCATTGTCATTTAACAATTTTTGGAAGTATATTTCCCACCTTTGTTTGATCTCAGCGTCTTTGACTAATACCCTTTGATCATCGCTTCTAATGCACCTAACATGCTCTAAGTCCTTACTCTTCTGTTCTCTTACCTTTGCAAGTTTAAACACATCTTTCTCACCTTCTCTTGTTCCTAGTCTATTATAGAGCTCATCATATGCTTTAAGTTTAGCCTCACTTACTATTCTCTTAGCAACGTTTTTAGCATTCTTATATTGTTCATAGTTTTCATTATCTCATCAATTAAATATGGAAGAATATAGTAAAACATAAACTATAAAATGCAGAATCACCAATAATAACTCCATATGCTTTTCAGAATAATTACATATGTAATCAGCAATAACTTCAGACATATGGCCGTAAATAGCAGAGGAAATTAGCAGACCTGTGACAAGGTGGAAGGCGTAGAGTTACGGGTCTGTAACCCTGTCTGTGATTTTGAGTGCAGTCGGTGTTGATGCTGCATGTGCTCAAACTGTTGCAGTCTTAATGCAAAGTTGATGCCATTATGTGCATTTCTTGCGTCCTGATTCCTGTCTCCATCCTGTGTGTTTTGCAGGCCAGTAGTCATTAACATATGTGAGTATGGGTTCCCTGAGAATGTCCGTCTGACTTGCTCACCGCCAAAAGCATATGAAGTTACATTTCTCAAACGAGTTTGCAATATCTTGAAGGCTGCACTTTGCTGCATAGAGCGCGCATTCATGAGCATATGAAGAACAAGAAACAGACCAAACGTTAACAAGATGAATACTTCTATAATATTAGGTGATTCACCATCCTGCATCATTCACATGGCTCGTATAGAGTGACCATAGCATAATATATCAGTCATGCATGCCTCAAAGTCAAAAATCATGCAATCCTAATTGACCAATCAATGGAATGGAAGATGCAGGCTCCTGCACAGTGATCATAGCATATTAGTTGATTCACCACTCCCCACCTTGGAACAAGCCACAGCCTCAAAATCCCATGAATCATGCAATCCTAACTGTCTGATCAATGGAATGGAAGTTACAGCCTAAATTGACATGGCCCATTACAGCAGGATTATCGATAGATCCATAGCTCAGATCCATAGCTCAGATGGATCCTACAGTCCAATCCGTTGGTAAATAGTATATGGAGTTATGCACCTATTTTATGGTCCAAATGGATCCACATCTTAGAAAATGATGCTTAGGATCTAATTTGGCCATGAAACAGGATTCTGGACATGCCAGGAACCCATTGAGGGTCTAATGAATTACAAAAATACCCTCAAGTATTTCATTTATTCATCGTCATCAAGACCTTATCCCAATTAGGAGCCGGCCACATGAATCTTGTTCCTCAATTCCCTCTATTAAGAATCATGTCTTCACTAGTCCAAATGTTTTTAATGCAACCATTTTTTATGAAAGATAAACACATTTTTATTTAAGAAGAGGGAAGGGGGAAGGTGCCAGCCGGATAAAAAAGGAGGAGGGTCTTGCGTCAGGTGCCAGCCGGCAAGGGGGAAGGTGAAGATGATTCTATTATTTCTTTCTTACAAATGAATATGCATTTGTATATTAGTTTGTGAGGAAGAAATGAGAATCATCTCCAGCTTCTTAAAAGATGGCAACCCTTGTATCGTAGCCGCCTCTAAGCAAGGGGGAAGTTGAAGATGATTCTATTATTTCTTTCTTACAAATAAATATACATTTGTATATTAGTTTGTGAGGGAGAAATGAAAATCATCTTCAAATTTTCTGTAAAAATATGGCCACCCTTGCGTCGGGTAGCCAAAATGCAAGGGTGAAGTCAAGATGATTTTAATGATTTTAATGATTGTAATGATTTTCATGATTTTAATGAAAATCATCTTCACTTTAAAACTATGGCAACCCCAACATGACATGAATCGAAATCTGAAATTCGCCTCCAAGCTAGGGCGTTTCCCCATAAGCGACGCTAGATCGGATCCCTGATGCGGTGAAAAATAGGCAAGGGTTGCTAGGGCGTTCTCCCGAAGCGGCCAGCACATCGGATCCCGGTGTAGTGAAAATGGGCAAGGGCTGCTAGAGCGTCCCTCGGAAGCGACGTCGCATCGAACCCGGGTGCAAAGTGAAAAGTGGACATGGGTTCATACCATGGAGGTCGAGAAAGGCGATAGTAAATAGGGAATCTCCAAATCATAAGATTCGCATCGCTACATGGAATATAGGGACATTGACAGGTAAGAGTTTGGAGTTAGTAGACACGATAAAACGTAGGAGAGTCAACATCGCTTGTATCCAAGAAACCAAGTGGAAAGGGGCTAAAGCTAGAGAAATAGATGGGTATAAATTATGGTACGTAGGAAAGGAAAATAATAGAAATGGCGTAGGAATAATAGTGTGGATAAGGAATTAAAGGATAAAGTTGTGGACGTTAAAAGAATCAAGTGATAGAATAATAATAATAAAAATGATTCTAGGAGAGCAGATTATAAATATTATAAGTGCATATGCACCACAAGTAGGGCTACAAGATATAATTAAGAGGAGGTTTGGGAAGATATGGAGGAGTCATGCAAGAAATTCCCAACACCGAGGGAATATTTATAGGAGCAAGTACTTAAATGGCCATGTAGGAAAAGATAAGGAAGGATATGATAGAATACACTGAGGGTATGGTATAGGTGAACGAAACGAGATGGGGGAGAATATCTCGATTTTGCTTTGTCATATAACCTATCCATTGCAAATACACTCTTTAAGAAGAGGGATGAACACTTAATAACCTTTAAAAGTGGACTTCATAAAAGCCAAATAGACTTTTTTCTACTTAGGAATAATGAATCCATCTATATGTAAGGATTGTAAGGTGATACCCGTGAGAGTTTAACCTCACAACATAGGTTAATGGTTATGGATATTCATATCAAAAGATGGAGTAAAAGAACCGAACTTAATACACATCCAAAAACTAAGTGGTGGAACTTAAAAGGAGAGAAAATAACCCTCATTCAAAAATAAGTTGATGGTAGAAGGAAATTGGAATTATGAAATGTATAAATACCATGTGGACTAATATGGCCGAGTCCATTAAGAAAGTGGCAAAAGATGTCTTAGGAGTATCTAAAGGTAAAAGGCTATTAACAAAGGAAACATGGTGGTGGCATGCAACAAGGTAAAAAGCTATTAAAGAAAAACGAATGCATTTTAAAGCATGGCGAAGATTAGAAATAATGAAAACTGTGAACAATATAAGAATGCTAACAACGTTGCTAAGAGAATAGTAAGTGAGGCTAAACTTAAAGCATATGATGAGCTCTATAATAGACTAGGAACAAGAGAAGGTGAGAAAGATGTGTTTAAACTTGCAAAGGTAAGAGAACAAGAGTAAGGACTTAGAGCATGTTAGGTGCATTAGAAGCGATGATCAAAGGGTATTAGTCAAAGACGTCGAGATCAAACAAAGGTGGGAAATCTACTTCCAAAAATTGCTAAATGACAATGGCCCTGAGAATAGAGGAATTGAAAATACTATAAATTTAAATAACACTGGATATTATAGATATGAACGTAGGATTAAAATGCTTGAAGTAAAAGAGGCCTTGAGAAAGATGAAATCGGGGAAAGGCCATGGGGCCCTGATGGTATACCAATAGAGGTTTGGAAGCATATGGGAGATATTGGGGTAGTTTGGTTGACCAAGTTGTATAACAAGATTATAAAATCAAAGAAAATGCCTGATGAGTGGAGGAAAAGCTCTATTGTACCAATCTATAAGAATAAAGGAGACATTCGTAGTGCACTAATTATCGAGGGATCAAACTTATGAGCCACACCATGAAACTTTTTGAAAGAGTCATTGAAAAGAGGCTACGACATGAAACAAGTGTATCGGAGAATCAGTTTGGTTTCATGCCTGGGAGGTCTACCATGGAAGCTATTTTCTTACTAAGACAATTAGTAGAGAAATATAGGGAGAGGAGAAAAGACCTACACATGGTCTTTATTGACTTAGAGAAGGCTTATGATAGAGTCCCTAGAGAGTTAATATGGAGGGTGTTAGGTGTTAAAGGGGTTTCTCTGGGGTATATAGACATAATTACAGATATGTATGAGGGAGCAAGAATAAATGTTAAGACCACTAGTGGCGTGGACTCGGTGATTTTCTGTCACTGTCGGATTGCACCAAGGATCTGCATTAAGTCCATACCTTTTCACATTAGTTATGGATGAGTTAACAAAACATCCTGCATGAGGAGATTCCCTGGTGCATGCTATTTGCGACGATATAGTCCTACTTGATGAGACAAGGGAGGGTGTCAAACATAAAGCTAGAGCTATGGAGAGAAGCAAGAGAATCGAAAGGATTTAAAATTAGCCGAACAAGACACTTAATATATGGAATGTAATTTTAGCAAGGAGAGTAGGAGTGGAGCACCGGTCAAGATTGATAACCAAGAGGTCCCCATGAGAGACCACTTTCCGATACTTAGGATCATTGATCCATGAGAGTGGAGAGATTGAGAGGGAGGTTACCCGAGAGAATCCAAGCGGGTTGGAACAAATGGAGATGTGCATCGGGGTTTTATGTGATCGCGGGTGCCACTCAAACTAAAGGGAAAATTCTATAGGATGGCTATAAGGCCGGCCATGCTCTATGGATCGAGTGTTGGGCTTAAGGAACATCATACTCATAGGCCGAGTGTTGCGTAAATGAGGATGTTGGAGATGGATGAGTGGTAAGACAAGAAAGGATAGAATTAGAAATGAAAATATTAGAAGCAATTTAGGGATAGCACCAATAGGTAACAAGATGAGGGAGATTAGACTTAGATGGTTTGGACATGTTCAAAGGAGGCCAACAACGGCACCAGTTAGAAGGAGTGAGGCAATACAAGTTGAAGGTTCTAAAAGGGCAAGGGGAAGGCCCAAAAGAACGTGGATAGAAGTGGTGAGGAAAGATTTAAAAACTTTGGGACTAAATGAAGCCATGGTATTTAATAGAGTGGGATGGAGGAATAAGATTCATGTGGCCGACCCCTAATTGGGATAAGGTCTTGATGATGATGATGATGATGATGATTTAATCAATTATTAGGAGCTTTCTGTAATTCTACACCCATTGAAGAAAAGACAATCTGGCTGAAGGAGAAGAAGACTAAAAGATATTGTGAGCCTAGCTTACGTTTGTCCAGATTCATTAAATCTCCTCCCACAACCAATTGGGAATGTCATAGTAGGATCAGTTGCAGATACTAATCGGATCTTGTCTGCCTTCTTGACGTTAGATTCAATTTCATGGGATCCAGCATCTAGTAAATAGCAAATCATCAAACACTGATTCAGCCTAAGTTTTTCTGTCAGCTTCTGCATCATCTTCTTCCATGGAGTTTTCTTCACATAACTATTCCCTTGCTTTGAGCAGTTCTATCCATGCAAATAGTTTTTAATCAACCTGACATCCACAAATCTTGACTTTCTTAAGATCTGGAACCTACTTATAGTTGATTGCTTGATCAAACAATTAAAAGTATTCTGGTTATTTTTTTCCTTCAACACTGGGCACGTTGACCTTCAAATCCAAATGACTTGGATCCACATTTTTTGTCACAACTCATGATTCATGGACAGATGAAAGAAGGGTGCAAATCAAGGTCTTCAATATTGCCCACTCTCAGACCTATCAATTAATCAATGCATAAGCTGCAGAACTGCTTTCTTAGATCATCAAGCTTTTGGTCTCTAGTTCGTAGGAGGGTTTTAACAAGTACCTTTGTCTGTGCTCTTCTATCCAGTCTTTCTAACCAAATCTTGGCCAGAACCTAGGCTAAATACAAACTGACACAGTGAAGAGAAGGATTTTCATTTTAGGTGGATAACCCCAAACCACACACACACAGAGCCATAAGCACAACTGGGACCGATGACCTTGCACAAGGGTCCCTTCTTCCCCACTGCCAGGGGCAAGCCCCACTAAATGTAAGGCCTGCAAGTTTCCAGCTCTAGAACTAGCCTCAGCACTTAAAAATAAACAAAAGAAGACAAATCAAGCATCCAAGCAAAGGAGGGCATTTGCTCACCAGAAGTGAAAAAAAAAAGGAAAGCAAACAGAAAGGTCCCAGATCCGGGAACCCTTGGAATCCAAAAAACCAGCAACAGTTGAAATTCTATTCACAAAACAAAAACCCAAAAACTCATTTTTGCAAGTCTCACTTAACCTCTCTATATCTCATGACTGAAATACTTGAGATGACCTCCACCTGAAGTGCACATGTAGTCCGTTCAGTTAAACTTCCCATCCCTGAAAATAAGCTTCTAAAAATTAGATGAGCCTCTGAAAATACCACCAGCAGGCAAACTCATCAACACGCTACCTGAATCACAATTCAATCAATAAATTTCACCAGAAGGATAAAAGGACCAGAGTTGTTTATGCTTCTAGCAAGTATTTTGTTTTTATTTTTAAGTAGTTATATTTGTAGGGTTAAAAAACCAATACCTTTGAACCAATCTTCACATAGAAAAGACCAAATAAAGGGGGAAGAGATGCAAAATTAAGGTGGCAACTTGTGTCATTCTTCGCATGTATGGGCAGGTGTAGGCATGTCTTATGTCTTTTTGCGTGTGTCGTGTATGTACATAACTGCGAGCCGCTGTTAATGAATGAAGCCATTATCAAGTGAGTGAAAAGTAATTCACTTTGTACGTATACTGCATTTCAATAATCAAGACATTGTATCTATGATGGGCATTACTAAACAACAGAGTGATTGTCTTGGTCTTGCACCAAAAAGACATTTTTGGGTATAACCCTAAAATATTGTCTGTATCACAGCTGATCTATGGATTTAGATACTTAATAACAGTGAACTGGCAGGAACTTTCCAACTTTGGAGGTGCAGCAAATACAAGGGGGCACGTGCTATGCCTGATTTGTCATTCTTAAGACAGTTACAAGATCATTGAAAGTAGATGCAGATATGTAATTATACATTATAAGCAACTTTCTGAACATACCTGTGGAAGCAACATTAAAAGGCCATACAGTGACTTCAGTAGCCATGTATATTTCTCAGGCTCAAGAAGCTGCAAAATTTCAAAAAATTCAAATATGATCAGTAGAAAACAAATCAAGATCTGAGTTTCTACAAATGCGTAGAGTGTCAGAATTTGCCCTTTTTTCTTACCAACCTACAGAAATCAAGTTATTTGGAACGTATACTGTTGATGAACAAAAAACAGTTCTGCTGAATCTCAACTGGCCTAGAAGGGACCAAATCCAAGTCATAGAAGTATAAGACCATGCTTAAGAGTGTGTACCTGCAATCTCAGATAAGCAAAGATGGGAGTCTCCAGCAGACGAATCAACTTGTCCAGCTGGATCAAGAACTTGACATTTATGTCTTCCTCAACTAATGACTGAATCACAGAACTTGCATGTGGGTATGCCTGTTATAGAAGACAGCAAACAGTCATATAAACCTGAATAACTGAATACTTGTGTAGGATCTCATATATGACCATGATACACCCACCTGTGCTAATAGGCAAAGACTTATTGTGGCCATTGGTGAATGGCACCAAGAAGAGTAAAGAGAGACAAATAAATCTTTGCCAGCAGCGATCACCAGTGATTTCTTCAGAAGTACTCGCAGTTCAGCTAGTTCAGTTGAAGTGAGTAAAATCAAATTCAGAGCCTGAAATGACAAGCCAAAGGCCAATAAGAACTATGTTATACTTCAATGGATGTGTCACCAATTAATCATCTATGATCATAAGAACGATAAGAACCTGAACCATTACAGATGCAAAATCAAGATCCGCTTCTGCTTCCAAGATTGTGGAAAGTTTGCGGTAAACCCTCTCGGCATCCAGAAGAACACAAAGACGACGAATAATGAGAGCACCACGCCTGAAGAAAACAAAAATAAATTTATCAAAGGATGAAGTTCCAAGTTGCATGGTTAAATTAGTTCTTAGTGAAGAGAAATGTGGTCTGAGTTTCCAATAAAAACCCACTTCTCAAGAAGCAAGGGCTCAGTCCGGAAGTTGTGCACTAGAAAAACAACAAGATGGCGAAAGTTTGATGGATCTCTCGCTATGCATGCATGCACTTCTAGCACCAACAGCACTACCTGTGACAAGTGATAACACTTTGTCAGTACAAATGAAGATCAGAGAACACCAGCATTTAGCCCTTAAAAAAAAAAAGTATTGCACTCCAAAAAACTCAATGTCTTACTAAATCCACAAGCAAGCAGCAGGATTGAAACAAAACCCACTCAAAAGAAGAAAAGGTAAAAAACAAAAAGAAGAAGAATCAGAAGAATAGTAATGGAGCATTCAAGTCTTCTTTTATAATAATTCACGATAATCGCGGAAAATGACATGCAATACCACGAAAGGAAAGGAGAAAGAAAAGGAGCTATTCAAATCTTGCTCGTCTCAACACTGACGCCACAGTAATGCAAGAAGAACAGACCGGAAATCTACAACCTGGTGCAAGAAAGAATATACAGCCATTCTGGTCTTTAGGATTGCACAAATTTACAGCATTACAGGCAGCGATTATAGACACGTGATGCTCCCAAAAGTTTCAATGAACTTCATAAAGGAGCCCAACCTTGAATAGGAAAGTGGAACTTCGATCAAGAATGACAAGCCACTAGGATCACTACGTCATTAACTGCAGAAAATAGGGTGCAGATGTGAGCTAGTCAGATTTAATAATGCAGATTGCCATTGAAATGCCCCAGAATCTAAGCTCAACTAGTAGCAAACATGCACATTGACTTCTTTGCTTCTTACATCTGCCAGCATAGCAGAACCCATTAAGATGCTACAAAGGCATAAATCATCAATTAAAGAAAGCAACAAAAGATAGGGTATTTTATAACAAAATCATAGAGTCAAAGTTTGAAAGAACAATTCGTATAACTGGAGAATCAGTTTTTCCTCGTGAAATAATCCAACCAAGACTGCGGAGATACTGTCCTTTGAACTTTCAGTCAAAGCATGAACAAACACGCTGAGCAGATCCTGTAAATGGAACCTACACCCAAACACATTTTCATTCATGCAGAAGAACAAAGTGATTCTGACTCTATCAGCTGGCCTGAACAAAAGTAAAGCTTGGATCTAGAACTCAAGGTTGATAGCTGATTTTTAACATAGAACCACATGCTACTTGATAGTTGACTTGATCAATAGTTAGGCTCCAACATTTCAAAAGTTGCAGCTTGTAACCATGAACATGCTTGTAACCTATGAACATATAAACATCACCGAACTCTGTTACCTATTAGTTTCTCCAACTGAATCACCAACAGAGATAGTGCCAATCCCAAGTAACTTTAAAGTTTGAGACTCTGTTCATGGACTCCATAATTTACCTTAGTCTACTCATGAACGTAGCAAAGCATATCACTAACCCAGCAAAAAATGCTGAAAAATGACAAAGTCCTGTGAGAATTATCATTTTTGGGAATGTGAATATCATTATCCCACAGCAATTACCCACTGAAGCACCACATTTGTCAAGCCCGGTTCAACATTATAAACTCTAACACATGTTTGACAATTGTTTATTTGGAATGATTATTGGAAAGCCTAATTAGAAACAGTGAAACAGTAAATTATTCAAAGGAAGTGCAATCCAAAACAAGACTGAGGTGGTCTAATGGGAGGAAACCATCAAAAGCAGAGAACAAGAAAGCCAATCTGGCACTAGACAGACAAGTCAATCTAATTCCCTTTTTCTCTAAAATTGCAGTAATTACTCATAAAACAAGAAGTTTCACTGTTGGACTGCTGGTCATTAGATCTCCATTCAAGAATTCACTCTGTTATTTAACTACCAATTGGTTTATTACCTACCATCTATTACCATGATTCATTATGTCAATCAAGTATATTAGAAAAAGGAAGAAACAAATTAGATGTTCAGATTAAGTTCCTGAAGAATAGCAACAAAACGCAATCTATTGAAATTGAAAGCAACTTAAACATCTAAGAACTAGCCTTTTACAGTGTCAGAAATAAAAAAACTAGGCAGTGGTGGACAAACAAATATCACATCAGCACATACATGATATACAAATTTCCATTAAAACACCTGACCAGACACAGAGTTAGGTGAGTCTGTCTTCATGTCCATGTGAAATTTTATGATGGACATTGGCAGAATGGGCATCTAAACTATATCTAGCAGAAGTTGCAAATGACAGACCAGTAATGATGAGAAGTAACAGAAGCATAATTATGGACAATCTAGAAAAACCAAATTTGTAACATGAAGTTAATACAAAATATCACGCATCTGAAGCTTAAGAATCTATCTAGAGGAAAACAAGATGCAGGTCCTCAAGTGATATTATCAGAGAATCAGAAAGCTTAGAAACAGTTATTACCTCATCAGAAGGATCAGATAGAGCTTTGAGAAGTGTCTCAAAGATGTCGTCCAAGAAAGAAATGACCTGTTCCAAACATGAGCATGGACTTTAACACTTTCCATGTGGAAAGGGGGAAAAAAAACAGTATTATGAGATAAAAAATAATCAGTATCAATATGAGGAATTCGCTTAAGAAACCATGACCTTGTACAAATCTCATATTGAGTTTTGATCTCATTCCCTCCACTACCAAATGTTTCAGCAAATTCTCAGTCCATGCCCAGACTGCAAAATACAAGCTACATAGGCAAAGCTAAAATGAAGCAACGTTTGCCAAAAGATCCTATAGAGGATACAGCTCATGCGACTAGGGATTTTTCACTGATACATACTTCAGCTATTTCCCAAATTAATTAGAAACACAGTGAATATGATTTGTCACTGACTCATCCACAGAGTGAAGCCCAGAGAAGCTAGGGTGTCAAAGGCCCAGTTAAGACTCCTTTCTTTCCAATAATCCACTACAACCTACTAAGCTGATACCATATGAGAGGCCATTTTTTCCCATCTGACCCTTCACCGGACCTATAATCTGACATGAATGCTGATAGAACTGCACCATTTATCAAATGACTCATGAGGGCGTTGGAACAACCTGCGAGGCAGAGTTACCTCATGCCAGAAGTTAGTAGTTTGTTGTCACCCATCACCCGCATGACCTGGGTCAGTACAGAGTTGCATCATAGTACCTGTTTTTTCATTGATTAGGCAGAATTCCGTTATTAGGGCTTCCACTCCACTTTTTGAGAACAAGAATGTGTTCCACCCTCAGATCTACCCTTTTGGGAAGATTGGATGCCCTATTTGCCTCCAGGAGATGAATAGATAAACACTTACAGTGCAAAAGGTTGGAATTCAAATTTTAGGAAATGTTTACTTTGTATGTTGTATCAAAAAGAACACGCAATTAACAAAGTGTAGGTTTCATAAATATCAGTCCCAAATTAAATTATAAACTTCTATGTTGAGTTGTACAGATTTCTAACAGCTGATACAACATATAATCCACGGGGCAGCTGCTTTAAAAGGCAGTTCATAAAAATCTGGCACTCCTGAGTCATTAGCACTGAGGAATTGCATGCGCTGTCAAAAGGCTACAATTACTAAAAGTAAACCATCATGCTAGAAAGATACTATAACTGATGTGAACATTTGGTAAACACAAAATAAGCTTGGAAAGAGAAACCATGAAGACTTGAGTGAAACATTGACAGCATTGAGGGAGATGAAATAACATGAAGAATTCTATTCATTTATACACCTCCTGATGCCATCAACTTGGATGAGAAGGGATATTATAAAATAATAGCATATGAAACAGAACTTGGAGGAGAAGGCACCTAAAGTTACACATAGCCGGAAGCAGAAATCTCACAACTAGCAACATCATCCCATTCAGGCCAAGGCAACCTCTCATGAGCTGAACTGAAGCAGATAAATGAACCAGGGAACTGTGAGAGACGGCAACTAATCCTTCTCATGACATACATTGGTCCCTTGCCTCCAACTGCAACTTGGTGCCTCACAGTAAGGTAAAATTGAGGAGATATGTGCTAGTATTTCTTCTCTAAGAGTCTAGAATCATAAGGTAATTGATCTCTTACGCCATAATCATTCATCATCTAATGAATTACTGCCATTTCCATGTTTTGGGATGGCAAAGAAGCATCTAGTGCACCTAACTGCAAGGGGCAAAAATCAAAAGAAGCAAGATCAGCACAGAAACATATAAATAGAAACACCAAAACTTGCTTACATTGTACCATCTATCCATGGCCTGACCATCATCCGTCTAGTTTTTTGGATAGTTTACAAAATGGCTTCATGGATCATGAGAACAGATTGCTTCAGCCAATATAAAAGAGTAATGTGGGGATCTCTTGCTTGCTAAAGTCCCACCTGCTTGTCCACTGGCATTCAGCTGATGTGCCATAATGACCTGTTCACATCCTTGCCTTGCATTAAAAGCAAATTTGCTAAGTCTTTGGTTGCTGCAAACTTTCTTGTTCATCGGCTTTATCACATCATTATTTGGTGCCAGCTGATGTCTTCAGTTGTAATATATAGAACTAGATGTGTGCCCATAAAGGTGTCCATAATAACCATTCTCAAACCTGAATAGAATGAAACACTCGATTGCCATCTGACCCTACTCGGAGTTCCAAGCATAACCCATGAGCTGCACCATTATATTTTGTAGCTGCCGCATTGGGTTCATGGCAATGATGAGGCATATGATAGCTTCCAAAAGTTTATGCACAGAATCCCTACCAAGAAGATCTAGAACGACAGCAATGAAGAAGAGATACAAAGGGGACACTTCTAACAGGGTGGGGCCCCAACAAGAGGGAGAAGCTTGGTTGGATATACCTAGTGTACAAACTTGGCATTTGGTATAAGAGAGAATTTGGACACCTCAACAGACCACATCATTATAGACATGGCTTAAACAGCAATTTTGACCTGAAATACACCTTCCTTTCCAGAATCTCACTCCTGCTTGCAATTCTGAAGCCGCATTTCCACGTCCAATCAGCTAGTCAATTACCATTGCGGAAACCCCACCAAAACAATAACCAACATGACCAAGTTTTCAGCATCCATAGCCTAAAACTCCAAAGTGGGAATACATCATTTAAACCCCTTTGGTTTTTGTTGGTTAAGACTCCACAAGAATCAATTTCCAGCAAAAGTCAAGGTTCTAAAGGTAATCAGAGCAAAATCCATCTGTTTCAGGTATAAATATCCTCCAGATCAAATAATTGATACAAAATATTTACTAAAATAACCTCCAAACCAAGCTACAATTTGTAAAATTAATATAAATGATGAAAGTTTTGCCCACCATCTAGTTGCTTAGCTGGATTTTGAAGGGGTAAGCAAAGGGAGATCATGGCAAATACAAGATATTTCCTAAAATAACTTCCAAACCAAGTTACAATTTGTAAAATTAATACAAATGACAAAAGTTTTGCCCACCAGCTAGTTGCTTATCTGGATTTTAAAGGGGGTAAGCAAAGGGAGATCATGGCAAACTGGCCCAAGGGAAGATTTGATGGAGACCATCATCCCACGTTTTTTTTATGTTATGTTATAGTTTAGTTTTACTTTGGATATTTACCAATTACCACTAAGGATATTAGGTTTCTTAGTGTATTGTAACTTAAGTAGGGACAATTTTGTCCGTTTCCTAGATTAGGTTGGATGTCCCCTACTTAAGATCCTTTTCTCTTTTGTGTAAGCAGTTTTTAATGAATAATGAATGGAAAATTCGTCAGACTTGGTGGACTCCTCGTTCTAGTTTCCTTCCCGTGGGTGCAAAGCCGTGTTCAGAACAAAGGCGAATTACTATTGTTTCATTCTGTTCTGTAAGTCAGTATTTTTCTACCTTGTCTTTTAATAAATAATTTATGAGCAACATGTGGTCACGTGATTTGCATCTGTAATACTCTAGAATTCTTATCCTGTATTAAATTCCTAAACCCTAGATACAAAGCTTAATCAGGACCATTCATTAATTAGAGGGACGACCCAGATTAAAACTTTGATCTTACCTTAATCAGTAGAGATCTGGGACAGTCTGCAGATCCTGAAACTCATTGCAGGCTATTCATGCTGATTAAGACTGATTTTCTGCATATTAAAGTACTCATAGTAGTTTAATTTATGTTTCTCTTATTTAAGTTAATTCAGTTCGAATCTCAGCATATAGATTAGGACATTTTGCATACTGTCCTACATCAAATTTGGTATTAGAGCTAGGTTGCTTAGGATTTGCATTAGTTTTCATTCGTTAACCAACCCCCCATGAAAAAAAAAAAAAATTGCATTAGATTTTTTTCGTGTTTCGCCGTATCACAGAACATGATTTTTCTTTACCTTTTACGGGCTCTGCCTCCTGCAACCCCGGCATGCTAACTGCGTAGCTTGACCCACGAAAACTCTGCAAAGCGCAGTTTAGGTCATCGTGTCTCACTGCATTCTAGAGGTCCTATGTGCTCATTGCATTTATATTTAATGCATTGCATATATGTTTAAGGTGCCCACCATAGAGTCAGCATGTTCAATCACAAGGTGTCAAGGCGTCCTAGTATATGTCCACCCGTAGTGGTCAATCCTACCAGCCGATGGATTCACAACTCAGCAAGATCCTTGAGGAAATTCAAACATAGTTGGCTGAGTTGAATGATCGTATAATCAGCCTGCATGTGAAAATGAAAACGCGATTTGATGGTCAAGGTTCCTGCATAGAGGCCTTAAAGTCGCTACCCGAACCTCCCATGGGTAACACGCATGCTAGACTAGTCATGCAAGAGCAAGGTAACCGCAGAGAATGTGGAAATCACCACAATCACGATTATGAGCCACATATCACTAAAAATTGAGCCCTGAAATATGTCAAGCTTGAGGCCCCTACCTATGATGGTGAACTAAATTCAAAGGACTTCTTGACTAGCTTTCGGACATGAATCATTACTTTGACTAGTATAAAATGTCTTAAGAGCAGCAGGTTCAATTTGTCAAGATTAAATTAATCGTTCAAGCAAGGCTATATAGGACCAATTTAAAGCGTCAGCAAGCTACATGCATCCATCCACCTACTTCCACTTGGGAGAACATGAAGGAAAAGCTGACAAATAAATTTGTTCCCTTGTCCTACCATTCTAGGTTACTAGATCAGTGGCAAAACCTACGTCAGAAAGGTTCATCCATCACTGAATACATTGCTCAGTTCGATGAGTTTATGATGAGGAGCAAATGTAAGGGAGTATCCCTCTATGACCTTGTCTAAGTTTAGGATAGGCCTTCACCCTAAGCTCCATAAAGAACTCATTCCCCATGATATAAAGTCCTTAGATCACGCCTATTGGATAGTGCAAGAATTAGAGCAATATCTCAAACCGCAACCCACTAAGCAATATGAATCCAAGGCTAAATCCACATTTGGGAGTCAATGACCTAAAACATAAGCAACTATTGCGTCAAATGTCAATAAAGGAAAGGCTGTGTCGGGAGAGAGTTCAAGGATAAACAACGACACTAGGTATTATCAATGTCAAGAATTTGGACATGTTGATGCACAATACCCTTCTAGGGCCCCCCCTAAATCCATGTTTATAGAGGACGAGGATGTTGATAATGAGTATGAAGGATGGCTAGAGGAGGTTTATGAGCCCGTTGGAGAGGCCAGCAATGAGGAGGCCCTTGAGGCGAACAGTCAAAGAGTTGGCATAGTGCAAGAGACCTGTGGGCCGCATGAGGGTGATAACCCATGTGTGACAGTAGTTACGTATGCTCTTGTGCACCCAAAGGGTAGTGATGATTGGCGTAGGACGAACATTTTTCATACGTATGTCAAAAGTGACAAAAAGAAATGCAAAATTGTCAACGATAGTGGGAGTTGCATGAATACAATTTTCACCCATGCTATCTCCTACTTAGGACTTTCGCCCCTTCCCCACCCTAGACCTTACAGAGTTAAGTGGGTTGGTGCTTCTTCATCACTCCCAATTACTCAAAGGTGTCAAGTTCCCATTAAATTCTTAACATATAAGAACACCTTGCCGTACGATGTGGTACCTATAGATGCATGTCACATTATTTTAGGCAGGCCACAGCTCTATCATGTAGCCATTACTATTTATGGCCAGTCTAATTCATGATCTTTCATGCATGACGGCAAAAGGATTCAGCTCAATCCTTTACCACCAAATATTGCCTGAGCGAAAAGAAGGCAGCAGTAAAGCAATCATGGATGGCAAAGCGAAAGCTAAAGGCCTCTACATTGTTAGTGCTGTCGCATTTGAGAGGGACATTAAATATGAGCCTTTCTTCTACACTCTAGTGGCGAAAGAGACCCATCGTTACCAGCTCCTGAGTACCCTAGCAAGGTAGCACCCATTCTACATGAGTATCGGGACATTTTTCCTGACAATTTACCAAATGAGCTACCTCACATGAGGGATCTTTAGCATCACATCGATCTGATCCCCGGATCCAGTTTTTCGAACCTTCCCCACTACAAAATGATTCCCACCTAGCACGTTGAGTTGAAGAAACATGTAGATGAATTATTAAGGAAAGGTTTCATTCAGGAAAGCTTGAACCCATGTGCTATACCCATGCTGCTCACACCTAAGAAAGATGATTTATGGAGGCTGTGTATGGGCAGTCAAGCTATCAATAAAATCACGGTCTAGTATCGATTTCCATACCGAGGCTCCGCAATATGCTGAACATGATGGAGGATGCCATGATCTTTTCAAAAGATTGACCTTAAGAGTGGCTATCACTAGGTCCATAGTCCAGGGGATGAGTGGAAGACCGTCTTCAAGACGAAGGATGGTTTATATGAGCCGATGATCATGGCTTTTGGGCTTTCAAATGCCCCAAGTACATTCATGAGGACCATGACACACGTGTCAAGGGTGTTTATCGGCAAGTTCCTGATCATCTACTTCGACAAGATCTTGATCTATAGTCAAACCTAAGAACAGCACCTCGTCTACTTGAGGCAAATCTGTGAGATGTTGAGGATAGAGAAGTTATACGCAAATCTTAAGAAATATTCATTAGCTTTCCAACAGGTTATCTTCTTAGGATTTGTGATTTCTTCTTAGGGCATCTCTACAGACCCAGAGAAGGTGAGGTCTATCGTAAAGTAGAGCAAACCACAAAATATTTATGGGGTTCACAGTTTCTATGGGTTAGCAACCTTCTATCATCGCTTTATCTATGGATTCAGTTCCATTATAGCTCCCATTACTGATTGCACGAAGAAGGGGGAGTTTAAGTGGACGAACGCTGCATCCAAAGTGTTCAAAAAAATCAAAGAGCAAATGATTGAAGCTCCAATGATCTACCTACCGGACTTCTCAAAGGTTTTTGAAGTGGCGTGTGATACATCTAGTTTAGATACAGGAGTCATTATAGGTCAAGAGAATCACCCCGTGGCATTTTTCAATTGGAAATTAAATGACGCACGGCAAAAAAACTGTTTCTACGACAAGGAGTTCTATGCAATCGTTCAGGCATTACAACATTGGAGACATTACTTATTGTCCAACGAATTTGTCTTATTCTCTAAACATGAGGTCCTGTGATATCTCAATTCCCAAAAGAAATTAAACTCGCAGCATGCCAAATAAGTTGAATTTCTTCAGGAATATTCATTTGTGCTTAAGCATAAGGCAAGGGTCGAGAACAAACCTGCAAATGCATTGAGTCGTAAGGTGGCGTTACCACATACCTTACAAGTTGAGGTCACTGAGTTTGAGCGTTTGTGAGAGGATCATCCATCGTGCCCAGATTTCGGAGAGATTTACGCATCACTAACTGAGGGTCAAATATGGAGTGCTATGGACTACCTCTTGTAGGATGGTTATTTGTTTAGAGGCTTTTGTTTGTGTATTCCCCACACTTCCTTGAAAGATATTCTCATTTAGGAGCTTCATGCAAGCAAAGTCACAGGCCATTTCGATCGTGACAAGATAATTGCCCTTGTCTCTGATAGGTTCTATTGGCCTAGTCTCCAGCCAGATGTTGCCAATATCATTGGGTAATATCGTACTTGTCAACTAGCAAAGCAGCACAAACAGAATACAAGATTATACGCCCCTTTACTAGTGCCACACGCCCTCTAACAAGATTTAAGCACAGACTTTGTGCTTGGACTACCCAAAACTATTAGGAAGCACGATTCCATATTTGTCGTTGTGGACCATTTTTCTAAAATGGCCCACTTCATTCCTTGCTCTAAGATTGCTGAAGTGTCTCAAATTGTCAATATTTTTTTTGAATTAGTACTCCGGTTATATGAGTTACCAAAGTCCATAGTGTCTAACAAGGATGTCAAGTTTGTGAGCTACTTTTAGAATACACTATGGCACATGATGGGCACTGGGCTTAAATTATCCTCTGCTTACCACCCACATATGGATGGTCAAATAGAAGTTGTGAATTTAAGCCTAGGAAATTTGTTGAGGTGTGTGGTAAGAGAGCACATTAGCAGTTAAAACACTGTTTTACATAAGCTATCTAAGTCAACCCAATCCTTTGCACAGCATATAAATGATTAGCATTCTAAAATTAAAAGAAGGATTAGTGCATATAATAATTATGTTGATAGGATAACTGGTATGAGTCTCTTTGAGGTCATTCACAGGTACAAGCCTAGGATGCATGTAGATCTCATACCCATGTCTGCATCACATAAGCTATCTAAGTCAACCCAATCCTTTGCACAGCATATAAATGATTAGCATTCTAAAATTAAAAGAAGGATTAGTTTAAGTAACGAGAAATATAAATTTATTACTAACTTGCACAAGCCAGATAAGGAATTTCAGCAAGGTGATCATGTCATAGTCCGCATAAGACCTGAGCGATTTCCATAGGGAGTCACATAGAAATTACAAACTAGCAGTGCCGGTCCCTTTCGAGTACTGAGGAAGGCAAAGGAGAACGCTTATATCTTGGATCTTCCTCCTGATTGGAGAATTAGTTCAATGTTTAATGTAAAAGATCTAGTTCCTTTTCATCACCCACTAGTTCACCCATTGATCCTGATCTTGACCCTATCCTAACCCGAGCACTGATCCCAGCCAGCAAATCCAAAGCCCTTAGTCCTATGCTCCACCCATTCACCATTACCTCTGTAGTCACAGGTTCATCTTGCAAAAGAGAAGGTAAAGGACATACTTGGCGATTAGCTAGTGTCCACTAGACAAAGGGGTTATCAAAAATTCCTTATCAAGTGGAAGGACAGATCTGCATCTGATTATATCTGGATCACAGAGTACGAGCTTCAGCACCTTGATCCAGACCTTTTAAATTACTATCAACAGTATACTACAACAGGAGTCCAGCCTTCACCACAAGACGACGATGATGATCCCCATCCTGGACGTGACTTCAAGACATATCAAAGCCGACAGAGGAGGGCTCCTATTTCATCAAGTCCTTAAGAGCAAAAGACCTCTTACGCATACATATGTACTACAGTAAGGTCCCTAACCTAGGAAGATGTATGTGCAAGAGATGATTGAAGATCAATATATGTAGGTAGTATTTGAAGGCCTCACATTGGGAAGCTACATACATGGAGGATTTTTATTGATGCATCGTGTATGCATATGCATTTGAAGACCTCTCCTTGGGCACACATACACTTGGAAGGTTCAATGTTTCTACTTCAACAAGGTCGAAGTCTTTTTGGCTAGGGAGATTGATGGGGACCATCATCCCACCTTTTTTTTTAATGTTATGTTATAGTTTGGTTTTATTTTAGATATTTGCCGCTAAGGGTATTAGGTTTCTTAATGTGTTATGACTCAAATAGGGGCAATTTTATCTTTCCTTTAGATTAGGGTTGCATGTCCCCTACTTAAGATTCTTTTCTCTTTTTTGTAGGCAGTTTGTTATGAACAATGAATGCAAATTTCGTTGGACTTGGTGGATTCCTCATTCTAGCTTCCTTCCCATGGGCATGTAGCCGCGTTCAGTACAAGGCTGAATTACTATTGTTTCATCCTATTCTACAAGTCAGTATTTTTCTACATTGTCTTTTAACGGATGATTTCTAAGTTGCATGTGGTTACGTGATCTGCGTCGGTAATAATCTGATCCAAAGCTTAATCAGGATTGTTCGTCAATTAGAGGATGATCCAGATTGAAACTTCAATCTTACCTTAATCGGTAGAGATTTAGAGTAGTCTGCAAATCATGTAACTCATTGTAAGCTATTCATGCTGATTAAGAATGATTTTCTGCATGTTAAAGTGCTCGTCATAGTTTAATTTATGTTTCTTATTTAAGTTAATTCAGAACTGATATCAGCATATAGATTAGGTCATTTTGCTTGCTGTCCTATATCAACATCGTAACCTAGAGAAGTGGAATATGAACTCATCTAAGCCCAAATAGTATCCTCATCACACTGAAGTTTTAGTAGCTTCCTAACACTTAAGATGTTCAATTAAACCAACTAAACCTCCCCAAATGTCAAGAACAACAATACGGCAGAATGGCAGTAACAAAAGATACTGGAGATTAATTATGCTAACCCAATAAGTGAGGCTTATATGAATGCAACCATGATAGAGAAAGAAATTCTAAATGCTTACCTCTGTACGATGTCTTGCCAAAAGTGTTCCAATCCAATGCAGTGCCTCAATTTTAGTAGCTTCCCATTCACTAGATAATTGTCTGACACACAAACAGAACTACAAATCAACATATAATCATAATATCTATGTTGCTAATCCACCTGTTGAAAAAGTGTCCCATGCACCAAAGCATAAATTGACATAGCGAACCTCTAATGTACCTAATTCTCCCGTTGCACTTCTAGAAGCACACGAGGTATTCTAAATTATGGGGACATCAGTAACCTTTAAACCTATGTTGTTTCCCAGGTGACAAGAATTACACCTCCTTGCAATAGAGAGGATGGCTCCTACATCAAACCCCTCAGCTGGATCAGCCCTGATTGCCTGAAGCTCTTCATTGGTTTCATGAGCAACCTGCACAAGAAACAAGGACAAAGTGCACAAGAAAATAAGTGGTCTATCCCCCAAATAGTATGCATTCATAGAACTGTTATATGAACAATTTGAATAAGCAACGACAAAACAATTTAGCACCCTCAATTTTTCAGTTCTTTCAGTTGGCATTTTGTGCTCATGTTGGCAGCAGAGCAGTAAGAATGGAGCAACTTACCACTCTTATTTTCTCCTCCTTATCTGATATGCATGGCAAAATGGCGCCCAAAATGTCAGCATAGTAAGGAACAAGTTGGTCTCCACCAAGTTTAACAAATTCATTTATCTGCACCGTATTGTAAATTCTTTAGTTAATCTGATGCAAAGTATCTCCTTGTCAATATACACCCAAAATAACTAGTAGTGGAACCAAGAAAACTACCCACTTATTTCCAAGTGGAAAACGTGTAGAAACAACCATCAGAGAGAATCAAAAGAGAAATGCAACAAAATGAAACAAATAAGTCCATGCCCAGGCTGCAATGAGCTTCATCTCATTACCCAAGTGATAGCTGTCAGCCGTGTAAATTCATCAGGAGAAGCTGCCCTCTGTACCAATATCTCAGCCATGCGACCATAATCTACAGACTTCAGAGTAGCACTGTTGGGTCAGAAGATTAAATGACAAATGAACCACTATGAAGTTTTAGGTTTATTATTTGAAAAATACTAGGCCAAAATTGATGCTGACCTCTATCAGCAATTCAACTCTACATTAAAATAAAAGAAAAAGAAAACAAAATAAAAAAGTCATCCGCCAATGCTAATGTGAGTGGTTTGATTTCACTTTTTGCAAAGATGAGAGAAAAGACGAAGCAACCAATGATGCACCACAAGAGTTTTAGAGAAGAAAAAAAACAAATTTCTGCAGCCAGAGAAACAAAGTCTTACTGGAGAGTTCTTTATCTCTTGGAGAAATTCCGAAAGTGCAGAATCAGCTTGCTGCCGTATTTCATGGCTGGAATCACTCAACATATTGAATAAACCTAAAAGTATGAAGCCCAGTTAGCTAGTCCAGTATAATGAAAATGTGCATAAGCTCGGAGGAGTTGTAATTTACCGTCAAGAAAATCCGGGAGAAATCCAAGCATATCAATATCTGGTACACTATCCAATACAGTGATCCATCCCACCAGAAATTGCCGCACATAAGGATTCAAAACATTCAGGCGCTCCCTTAGCAGAGGTATAAATTCTTCAATACTGAAGATAAGGCACACAAACCGTTCTTAAACTTTAGAATTTGCATACTGAATTGTTAGCCTCTAAACTGAACAAGAGGAGATGGAGCAAGACAGCGCACCTGAATTGATCACTTTCAGTTACAATATCCTGGTATTCAATTCGAGAAACATTAGACTTGTGTGTGTGTGTGTGTGTGTGTGTGTGTGTGTGTGTGTGTGTGTGTGTGTGTGTGTGTGTGTGTGTGTGTGTGTGTGTGTGTGTGTGTGAAAACAGGAAGGATTCAACTCCTAGGTACACAGAAAGACTCGGGTAACAACTTACCTTTACAAGCCGGTCCAAAAGATGAGCAGCACTCTGAACATTGGAAGCTGAATCTGCTGAAAGCTTACAAAGTGCATCGAATATTTGATTAAAGAATACAATGAAATCCCCCCTTACAACCTGCTCAACAGCCAGAAAATGTTAGCCTCAGACCACGCTGGAAAGACACCGTCTGTGAGTATGAAAGATAACTGAAGCCACAAAATAAGATGCCAGTTGACTTGCTCTCACCTTTGCTATGTTATATAGTGCTTCACAAGCAGAGTAGCGAACCCTACTATCTTGATCAGAAAATGAATGCAGGACAGGTGGCACGATTTGCTGAGAGACCAAATCCAAAAGAAGTAAATTATTTAGAATCACGGAAAATAAATGATATGGCATATAATAAGCTATTCCATAATACATAAATTGGAATATCTCTTCCTATCAGTAGAAATGGGAGAGGACTTCAAAGGAAGAAAGTTCAATATGCTATATTGGGGCTACAAAACTGACGTCCTAACGTCTACGAACCACTACTCTTGGGACATGTGAAAATGCCCATCAAATACGTCAGAGAGCATTGAAGAGTCTCATGCTAAGGCACCCAAAGAAATGCAAGAACCCTAGGATGAACATGATAAACCAAAACCAACTAGCAGGTGTTGTATTCTCTCAGGAACCAATGATAAAATTACCTACAGCATCTCAATTGCACACCCAACCAACTCAGGATGTAAGCATCCTGTAAGCTACCTATTTCCTTGTTATTTGTTTTTCAATTGGTAAATTAGCCAGAAGATGATGAACGTCCCTCTACAATTGACTTGCAAAGACTTCAGGATATCTTTGTTAGAGACCAGGCATCAATCTCAGAGAAAAGAATGATGGTTCTGCAGGCCTCGTCCAAGGACAAAATAGTTGACACGTTTGTGCAAAAAGAAACAAGTTCAATGGAGCAACCATGAGTTGGAAATTTCATACTATACTTTTGTGTCAAGAAGCAGTTTAGATGTTAAGTGAAGGTGAGATGGCACCAGCAGAACATTGGAGAATGTGAGGAAATGGATAGCTTTACCAATAAATGACAATAAAAACAGCGATACAACAAGCCAAAGGAAAATAGTAACAGAAATTCCTCATAGACATTTCCGTATATGTTTTATTCAATGGCATTGCTTGAGAAATTTTACTATAGCCAACCAGACTCATACAGAATAGATAATAGTGACCAATATTATAATGGGAATGTTGTGCCTTCCATCAAATCAGAGATTAAGAGTAATGGAAAGATCATACTTTCTGAAGAACATTGGTGTAGCTACATTCCTTACTATATCACCTTTCATGGTGTATAATAACAATAACAAGTTATTCACATTTGGCTTAAAGGACAACATGGAAAGGTGAGTAAACCAAAGCAAGGAACCTTAACAAATAGCTCATATAGAGACGTCAAAAAAGCATCAGCGTTAAAATCACAAGGGAAAAAGGACGTAATAACCAAAAGGGAAAAAGGATCCTCAAATTTTATGGGTAGTATTATGCACATAAAATATGAATGAAAGATGTATACACCCCAGCACACAACAGTCGAGAGTTGCTGCATAGATAGTTTGAGGATCTGTGGATGGAATACTTAAGTGGGCAGAATAATGGCATGTTTCCAGCTTCTAATATGGAAAGACACCAAAATACTGATATACTTTAGCTCTTCACCATCCACAAACCAAGACATGTTAAAAGTTGTAATTAGGAATGCACAACATCATAGACATTGAGAACTGCCAGGTTGGCAGAAAGCTGGCCTCAGCAAGCGTTTGAGTGGATCTTCAGCTATACATTGCTATTTAATATGGTTTCGAAGTTGGGGAAAACCAAGACCAAATAATGATCCATATTTCATTGCTTAGTGGTGTAAAAGAAGCAGAATTCATTTGCGTGCAAGTTATCTGTATGCAGATTTGCATTTAAGCCCCCTTACTTCTAGATGCTGAGCAGCTGCTGTCGTCAAACCAACCGTTGCTGCCGCAAGTCCTATCAATCCACCCTACCAGAGAAAGAAAAACATCTTCTCCTCAACCTCATGCTGAACCACTAAATTCCTCACAGATAACAAATTGAAAAAAGAAAGAACCCAAAAGAAAGCAACTCATCGAACTTTTCACTGTCTACACACCTTCCGGTGATTCACTTGCGGCGAGTAAGTAAACTCCGTAGTCAACAGATTGATTACCGCTGTTATTCTATCATGATCGCCGGCCGCCGCTAGTTGCTTCACAATCCCTTCAACCTACAAGATAACAAAGAACAAAAGAACTCAAATAAAAAACAAGTTTCAGATTCGAAAAACCATTCAAAAACCCTGAATTACGTCGAATGCTCAGAAAAACAAGATAAAAAGAAATTTTGGAGAAATACCTCGAGAGCGGCATTCTTCCGCTTCTCATAGAGCTTGTTGGCGAGATTCCGAAGAACGGATGCCGGAATTATGGACAGAACATCGGCCATACCGTTCGCAAATCGGGGAAAATCAACCGGCGATGATCGGAGGTCGCTTCCGCACTTTTTCCAGTTCTAATCGGAACATCGCAAAGATAACTTTCGGACCGATCGTCGGACTGAGATTTAACGTCACCTAATCGGCATTTCTTAGAGCAAGATCGAAGAACGTCGGAGAGAACCAAAACCCTAACCCTAGACTTCTGGCAATGGGGAAGGCTGAGAGAGTCGTTTGCAACAGAGGAATTGAATTCTCTCTCTCCTTCAAGAATTTGGAGTCTTGTTTTTACGTTTTTCTCTTCTTCTTCTTTTTCTTTTTTTTTTCCTGGCCTGTTTTTGTTTTTTCTTTTATTTTCTTCTCTTCATTGGGCTCTCGCCTCCCCTGCGTTCAAAGGTGGTAGTCTCAGCCACCGGGTTTAACCGCTGGAGGAACCGAAATTGGACAATTTACGGAAATGCCACTCAAATTTTCTTAATGTCTAAAATACTCTTCCCACGAAATTGGGCGGACCGGACACAATTTGGCCTTTTGGATTTTGGATAGGTTTTAAAACTTTGAATCCAGCGTACTCGCAACTGGAGAGTGAATGACGAAATTATCCCTGGCTTATGATTTAATGACGAAGATTACCTTTTATTTTACTAAGTGGGCCCATGCAGTTCATTGTCAATAACCCCAACTCATAATGCATGTCAAATGCACAAAGTTAGACAGCTGAGATGGCCTGCACTGGAGATCCCACCCATAATCCCAGCCCTTGCTTGAGAGGCTTGCATGCACTCTTTAAAACACATTCTATATAAATGTTATACAACCGGTTGTATCATATAATTTCTCGCTATAAAAGTATAATCCTGTTGTCAATTGGCACTTAGACCTTTCACTAAGCAATAGGTCAAATAAAAATAGCTTGGGAAGATGATATTGCTATTCTCCTACAAAAGATGCAAGGCACTATGTAAATATTTATTAAAAAGATTTAAGCTATTTATATACGGAGAAGATAGATTAATAAAATAAATAAATAAAAAGATTGTGATATATTTTCCCCTAAAAATTGATAGATTAACCCCCTCTCTGGTTTTGGCCTCGCAATTTACCTATTGGGTTTAACAATAGAGCAATTGCCAGCAGGTGAACATTAACTCTCTCTCTCTCTCTCTCTGCTATTACTCACCATTAAAAGAACACATTTGATGTTATAAATGTTCTTGATATTTTTGGTGATCCACAGCTTCAAGGGTTAAAGGCTCTATTGAAGCATGAGTTATTGATTATGCTCCTTTACACTTGTTTACAAAAACTTCGCCGACGTAGGTCTCAAGCCCGGATAAAAAAAGAAAGAGGATTTTGCGTATGGTAATAGCTGACAAGTAAAACCTTTTTGAATAAGTTGAAGATGATTTTGTTATTTTCTTTTCTTACTTGCAAATGAATATGCATATCTATATTATTTTGTAAGTAAGAAGAAAAGATAATGAAAATCTTCTTCAAAGTGTACCAACCCTAAAATGACATTAATCAATCACTGACATTCTCTTAAGTTAGAAGGCATCCCCTCTAAGCGGCGTGTTGCATCGGATCCCAGGTGCAGTAAAAAATGGCGAAAGGTTGTTAGGGTATTCTCTCAGAAGCGATGTGCTACATCAAATCCCTAATATAGTGGAAAATGGGTAAGGATTGTTATAATGTCCTTTCGAAGCGCGACACACTTCATTAAAATCAAGGTGCAGTGAAAAGTAGGCATGAGTTCATATCATGGGAGTTGAGAAGTGCATAAGTGTAATGACTCCAATTTTGTAATATTAAAATCCCAAGTTAGCAATGAAAAGTTCAGTTTTTGAATATAAGGGCAGTTTAATCATTTCACTATTCACCTTGACTGAACCCAAAATTTGGGTCCTAAAAATGGTACCATTAGGTGCGTTTCGGAAAAAGGAATCCAACGAGACCAAAATCACCCAAAACGAAGTTAAAATGAGCAAGTTATGGCCCTTTGAAGTTCAGGGGCAAAAATATAATTTTTACAAAAAAAGGATTAAGCTTGCAAAACACAGGGGCCCGTTTTGATACGGGCACCCTTCATCTTCAACCTCCTAGAGGGTTCTAGAACGGCGGTGATTGGAGGAGAAATCACCGCCATTCTAGAGGTTTCTCCACCGCCATTCAAAGGCGGTGAGCCCCCTCCAAAACCCTCTTATAGTTCTATAAATAGAGCTCTTTGGTGCATCTAATAGCAGCCCAAAAGGTTGAAGAAAACCTGTTGTGGAGGAGTGACCTAGAAGGAAAACAAGGAGAAAAACCCAGCAACGAGCCAGGTATGCCTAAGATCCCTTAAAATTCATCTCCACAGTAGTTCTAAGATCAATTTCCTTAGGTTTTTGCATGAAAAATCATGCAAAATGGAGCCCTGGAAAGCCACCAAGGACCCAAGGACGTTCCCTAGGCCGCACTGGTTCGACAGGGTCGAACCAGGGTGTCCTGAGGATGCCCCGGTTCCCCAACGAACAGGACGTTCCAGTCGGAACGTCACACGTCATCCCGTTTGAAAAAAAAACCAATCGGGCGCGTCCTCAGATGCGCCCGCAAAAGAGAGAGATGGGCGGAAAACCCGATGCGTCTGCAGACGTGCCCACTGAGATGCACGCCGCAGACGCGCAGCGCGCTAACAAGCCGGGATTTTTCCGTTCCTTTAGAAAAGGCGGGCACATGCCGCTGACGCGCAGCGCCCTAGCATTTCGCCTTTTCACTCTTAAGACCCTTATGTACGTGTGACACTAAAACGCTTATAACTTGAGATCTATAGCTCCGATTGAGGAGCCGCAAAAGGCATTGTGTCTGTGTCGATGATGCGGACACACCCAAACTATAAAATCTCTGATCAAGGCCTAATAAAAGGTAGGCATGACCTTAGAATAGGATGATGGAGCGTGGCCGCTAAACCTTTGGAAATTTGATAATATCAAGGCCCAATTAGGACCTTAGGACACCCATAGGTATAGGGATGGACCCTTAATACCCAAGTAACAAGACCAACCACTCTAAAACCCATAAAAGATAGGCCAAACTAATCTTGATTCCCCAAACCGCGTTCAGGAGCGTACGAGGATAGAGGGGTTAGCGCAACCTAGCCATGTAAGTGTTCTATCACTACTAGATTCTTTTAAAAGAACTATTATTATTTTGTGAATACATGTTTTAAGTATATGACTTGCATTTGATAAATGCTTTATGCATAGCCATGTTTTAATTGCATATACATTATGCATAGATATGTTTTGCAAACTATTGCATACATTGCATGATTTATGAACATTAAGTTCTTGCAAAATTGCATGTCCTTGAGGGTTGTCAAAAGACGTTGGAGTGCCGAGGGCCAGGCAGTTGTGAGTGACCCAAAGAGGACAGGTTTTAAAAAATACATTACGCATATATTGCCAAGACATGTGTTACATGCATAGATTGTATGATAAGTGTAGCCTTGACCGATGAGGGCGGGTTGATGAGGGCGGGCCGACAAGGGCGGGCCAGAGAGAGCTGACAAGGCTTCTAGGCTGGCAGGCTTCTAAGCTTCTAGGCAGGGTTATGACTTTGAATGCAATACTAGCATGAGCAGATTTTATGCATTTCATGCATGTTTTGCAACCGATTTCATAAATTGCATGATTTACGTCGAAGAAGTGTCATATGCCCCGTGGAGGTATATGATCCTGTGTCCCTAGATACCCGGGGACCACACGGCGGTGAGGTCGTGAGTATAGTAGGACCCTATGGTTTCATGGATTTATGTGCATTACATATGGCATGATATAAGGTTGGTCGATCATACCATACTAGATATCCATGAGTTGGATTCAATGAAGCATCTGATGCATATCATAATGTTATGATATATATGTATATGATACTTTCGATTTTTGGATTATGTGATCTTTTAAGTCGTTAGTATTTCAGTTTGACAATGAATTTTGATATCAATATTGAACTTGAGTATTCAGACATGCACATGTTTTAAAGGAGCATATGATTTTGAAACATCTCATGCATTATAAAACTAGTAGTGATGGGCTCCTACTGAGTATAGCATATACTCACCCAATCCTCAACATTTTTTAGACACAAAGTAAATACTTAAGGGCAAGGAACGCTTGTGCTATGAGACACCCAGACTAAGTGCAAGTAAGTAAACCCCTACCTTATATTTCAATGTTACTTGATTGTAGTTACTCTCTAATAAATTTGAAATTTGTGACTAACACTTTCTTGAGAACAATATTGATTTAAACTTTGCCATGGCTAGATAATTTGAGAATTTGTTTTGACACTTGGGGTTTTTATGAAAGATTGTTTTCCAAACCAAAAAGATTTTCATGAATTTCATACTTATAAAACAAGAGATCTCGCCTTTTTTATCAAAATTGCATCATACAAAAACCCGGGTCGTCACAATAGGTAAATAGACTATCTTAAGAGCATCAAATTCGTATCGCCACGTGCATGGAATATATGGACATTCACTAGTAAGAGTCTAGAGTTAGTAGGTACGATCAAACATAAAAGAGTCAACATTTCTTGTATTCAATAAACCAAGTAGAAATGGGCTAAAATTACACAAATTGATGGGTATAAGCTCTAGTATGTTGGAAAGGACAATAGCAGAAATGACATAAGAATAGTGGTAGATAAAGAATTAAAGGATAAAATTGTAAATATTGAAAAAACCAGTGATAGAATTATAATAATAAAACTTGTTCTATGAGAGTAGATTATAAATGTTAAAAGTGCACACACATCACAAGTAAAGATTAAAAGATATAATCAATAAATAGTTTTGGAAAGACATAGAGAGAGTCATGCAATAAATTCCCAATACATAGGGGATATTATAGAAGTAGACTTAAATGACCATGCAAGAAAAAAAAAGTAAGGATATGGTGGGGTACGTGCGGGTGTGGTATTGAAAAACAAAATGAGATGGGAAAAGTTATTATTGATTTTGCTTTGACACATAACCTAGCCTTTACAAACACATTATTTAAAAAGAGGGATGAACACTTAATAACCTTTAAAAGTGAACTCTATGAAAGTCAAATAGACATTTTTTACTTAGGAATATCTAAAGATCAATGTGTGAGGATTATAAGGTGATACCTTACAAGAGTTTAACTTCACAACATAAGTTAATGGTTATACACACACACACACACACACATAAAAAGATGGAAAAATGGAAATGAAGTTAATAGGTATCAAATAACTAAGTGGTGGAACTTAAAATGGGAGAAAATAACCTCACTGGCAAATAAGTTGATGGTAGAAGAAAACTATAACAATAAAATATAAAAAAATACCATGTGGATTAATATGGTTGAGTCCACTAAGAAAATCACAAAAGAAGTACTAAGAGTATCTAAAGGTAAAAGGCAATTATTAAAGGAAATAGTGCAAAAACTTGTTAAAAAAGGGTGTGTTTTAAACCATGGCAAAAGACTATAAATAATGAAAATTATGAATAGTATAAGAATTCTAAAAATGTTGCTAAGAGAATAGGAAGTGAGTCTAAACTCAAGGTATATAATGATCTTTATGATAGACTAGGATAAAGAGAATGTGAGAAAGATGTGTTTAAACTTGCAAAAATAAGACAACAAAGGGTAAGAACTTAATTGTTTTTGTTATTTCAAATAGTTCTTTTAAAGTCATCAATGGGAGCCCAAATGTTTTGACATATTGCTTGTCAATTGTATGGCCTAGCATGTAGATGATTTCTTCTTTTCTTTTTACAAGTGAGTAGATCACTCTCACACGCTCACTCACGCAATCTCCTAAATGTAGTCCCTGCCCAGATGGAAAGCTGGGAACTTGAACCTATAACTAAGCATATATCTAGGGTGATGTGGAGTTGTTTGTGACCAAGTGCATTGGACATTTGTTGGCTAACATACAGATGATTTGAATAACTAAAAAGTAGCCATATTTGTTCTTTAACTCATTAACATTTTTGAAGTGAAAAATTTGCAAATGCCTCATGTAAAAACTCTGCAAAAACACTTTTATGAATCCTAAATGTACAGGACATGATCGAGAATGTTAATTTGATAAACTTACAAAACCTATCCTATTTTTATTGTTACCACCATGATCATATGATCAAGATCCTTAATTGATGATCAAGATATTAAAATATTTTTCACTGTCTTCTTTCTTAATAAAGATAGTTTGTCCATTCAAGATCTTAGCAATAATAAGTGGTCAAGGAATGTCTTACAAGACCAATAAAGGTTCTTTGTTCACATCAAAACTAATTGCACAATGCTTTGAGCCAAACATTGTAGTACAACTGACAATTGAAAGAAAAAGTATAAAGGGGCTCATTTTTGTTGTTTTCCCAACCCATCCATCAATAATATATAAAGTATGACCCTCATAAGAATGGTCAATGGATTTATTAAGTGGGAGTTTGCTTTATATATATATATATATATATATATATATATATATATATATATATATATATATATATATACAGAGAGAGAGAGAGAGAGAGAGAGAGAGAGAGAGAGAGAGAGAATATCATATATTCATGTCTTTTTTACACTCTCTCTATATATTTATGTCAAAAGAAAAGGTTGATTTTTATCAACAAAATGTCACCACCGTTAAATTAAAAGTGGCATTTATATATTGTTCTAGCAAAATTTTACCAACGAAATTTTATGGCGGTAAAAGTAAAAACCATTTTAAATATATATGTTACATGCATACTTTATGACTAGCTGTTCCAATAAGTAAAGCAAGTAAATTGAAAGAGTCTAGGATATGTTGGAAATATATAAAACTTGCACACAAGTCAATGTGATGAATATTATCTTACAGGCACATGTCAAAATGCGTTTCTCGAAGCTCAATAATTGCAAATGATATGGCAACTCTATCTCTATGATCAACCAAGCTAGACTCAATTTGTAACTCAACTAATTTGCACTATTAGAAATAGCTCGTACTTTTGCCTCTTGAATTTGAATGTCTTATGAATCACAAATGTATTGCAAAGTCTGATAATTATGAAATATAGGCCAACACTCAAGAGTGATTATGGATATGAGCTACAAAATGTACACAAGCAAATATCCAATATCTTTTCATAAGCCAACAAGATGTTAAACTTGGGCAATAAAATGCTCACCTAATAAACCTCTAAAGCCTAACACCTAGAAAAAGACATATATATATATATATTGCAAAATGCATGCCTAATAAATATCCTATAACCTTCAAATAAGCTAAAGAAGCATCAAATTTGGGATGTAAAATGTACACCTAATAATCAAAAGCCTCACACCTAAAAAAGAGATAAAAAACTGTCAAATTTAGGCTACAAAATGTGCACCCAATAAGCCTCTAAAGCTTAATACCTAGAAGACAATAGAGTAAAGCACAAAAACATCTGAAAGCTCTAGTAGAAGAGAGGAGTTGTGTAAGCAATGGGCCAGGAGATTATCCCTTTATACAGAGGTTCCTCTCATCTAGTTCCTCTTCAATAAGCAGTGCGGGACTATTAATTCATTGTCCCTTATGTACCGTATATCTCTTATGAAAAAGGTTGACGTGAGATCAATGATCCTTTAACTTAAAAACAAAACAAACAAAATAATAGTATCAAATACTTGAAGAATCAAAGTGATAGGACCGTCACAAATGTAACTCCACCTTTCACCGGCCAGTGCCACAGCCCTAGGATGGTGGCTGTTAAGTATGTATCATTCTCTACAAATGGTTTGCACGTGTACTTGCTCTCATAAGATGCACTGAATGAACATAGGTGGGATGTAGCACATACAAACAACTTTTGCCCCGAGATATTAATTTTCCATCTTCTTTAACCTTCAACGGTCTACTTTTAGAGACTTTTGTGACATGGTTAGGATTGTCCTGTTAAATTAATTGTAATTGTGGTGATTGATACAGATGATATTATGGCCCACATTCACGGTGGACCATGCAATAAAACTTCTCCAGTAGATGACATCGACCGGAATATATTTGTTGCCGTAAAAGATGGACAGCTAAAAAAGTTCAAGTCTTTTTCTGTGGAAGAAAACGTTCGAGATTACTCACAGCTGAAAACTACTATATTTTGAGCCAACAGCCGTCCGGCGTAGCTGGTTGCCTGCCTCCTCGTCTGAGTGACACGGTCTTATTAGGAAGATTTCCAATAAAAAAAAAGTCCCAGGTATGCACAGTTCGGAGAAAGGACTATGCAGCCTTATCTTATATTTTATAAGAAGTTGTTTTCACACTCTGAACCTGTGAGCTCAAGGTTAACAACTCTACCATTACGCCTAGGTTTCTCTTCAAAAAATTAAAATACATGAAAAAATTAAAATACTAAGTTAGTAGATAGTTCTCGTCTAATATGGGTTTCAACTAAAGTTTCCACTGGTATGAGTGCAACTGCAACTGATCCTTGTGATACGCCAAACACCACCAATCCACTTGCACTAGGTTCTATGGGACCATCCCGTGGGGAGCAAAATCCATGACTCCAACCAGCTCGCAAAACATTTGCGCATAGTCTTGCTGAAAGATACCATAAAGCATGGTTGCTAATTTTTGTTTTTGGGTCCCTTGGTCTTAGAAGAAAAGTTTGGCCATTATCAAAGACTTCACCTTTGATAGAATGTTTCCCACGCCACATCCCGCAACAATCATTTTAAGTTTCCCCTAACCCAATGCACAAAGCTCCTGTGTGTGAGTTTGGAAAAAGGATCTAGCACGTAGTTTTACCTTATATTTTTATGGAAAATTATTTTTACTTCTTAAACCCATGGCCTTACGTTAGAACACCATAACTATGTGGGGGCAAAGACTCCGTTCATTTTAAGTCTCATATATATTTTTAAATAGTAATAAATCAGATCATAAAGAAGTTAGAGTTGATTTTGCCAGTCCTTGATCACATGGATGTGATTTTCACCAACGTGGATCCTCGTGTTAACAAACTAACCGTACATCTGCAGAGACTATGTAAGATACAGCGCCAGGATGGCACTCGAGTATAAGCCGAAAGAATTCCAAAGGCTGAGATCGTCCAGTGGATGAATTTCATAGCACAACTTGGGCAACGTCCAATTTGATGCAACCCGTCTGGCTGTGCCACATGAAATTCTCGTGGCCCACGGCCAACAAAACAGCCCGGTCTTAATTTGTTAAGGACTTGCTTCTCCTCCAAGGCATGCCCCTCTTATAAATGGCCGCCGAGAAAAGCGTCTCTGTTCACTTTTTTTTTTCATTTCTCGAGGCCTCGAGAAAGAGTTTCTTCCTCACACCATCTGCAAGAGAGGAAGAGGAAACAGACACTTTCACCAGGTACTCTTTGTTCTTCATTCTCCATTACTCTGTATCCTCTATTGTATTGGATTGAAAGAAGAAAGGGGATCGGGAATTTGGGTTTTGATTTGGTGGGATTGCTTTTGATCCTAAAGGATCTAAAGTAGCTTTTCGTTTTTGGGTTTTCCGATTTTCAGTCGGAATAGGGTTTCATTTCTCCGATCATGAGGTCGACCGCCGAGAGCTTTCACCGACATGAGCGGAGAGATGGGTCTAGGGTTTCTGGTCGAAATGGTCGGCAAGAGTGGGTTCCAAGGGGATCTGTTGTTGTAAGTACACCCTCTACTGCCAGTACAATTCCCAACGGAAACAGAGCTGAATCGAATGCGAGACGGAATCATGCTCCCGTGCCCGATAATCGGCAAAGGCCGAATTTTGGTCGGAGTAATTATGTTGCTCGACCTTCGGCACAAAAGAGAGAAAGTGAGGATCTTGAATCGAAGGGGTCGAATGTGCCACAACTTGTGCAAGAAATCCAAGAGAAACTGGCTAAGGGCACTGTTGACTGCATGATATGTTACGATATGGTGAGGAGAACGGCTCCGATATGGTCCTGCTCGAGTTGTTACTCGATCTTTCATCTGAATTGTATCAAGAAATGGGCAGGGGCTCCGACATCAATTGATTTGTCGGCGGAGAAAGATCAAGGGTTGAATTGGCGGTGCCCTGGTTGCCAATCCGTGCAGCTTGTGGCATCAAAAGATATTCGATATACTTGCTTCTGTGGAAGGCGGCCAGACCCACCTACAGATTTTTATCTGACTCCTCATTCATGTGGAGAACCGTGTGGGAGACCATTGGAGAAGGAGTTGCGGGGAAGAACTGATGGGGATGAAAATCGGTGCAACCATGTCTGTGTTTTGCAATGTCATCCTGGTCCTTGTCCTCCCTGTAAGGCATTAGCTCCACCACGTTTGTGTCCTTGTGGGAAGAAAACAATCACGAGGAGGTGCTCTGATCGTAAGTCGGTTGTTACTTGTGGCCAACCTTGTGGTAAGGTTTTGGAGTGTGGCCGTCATCGGTGTGAGCGGATTTGCCATTTGGGGGATTGTGATCCTTGTGGGGTCCTCGTCAATGCGATGTGCTTCTGCAAGAAGAAGACCGAGGTTGTGCTATGTGGAGAGATGTCTGTGAAGGGAGAGGTGGAAGAGAGTGACGGGCTCTTCTCTTGTAATTCTGTTTGCGGGAAGACACTTTCCTGTAGGCATCACTATTGTAGCAAGAGTTGCCATCCTGGCCCATGTGGGGAATGCCAACTTCTGCCATCTAAGATTAAAACTTGTTATTGTGGAAAGACCCCACTACAGGGGCTAAGACAGAGCTGCTTAGATCTGGTTCCGACCTGCTCACAGGTCTGTGGAAAGGCCCTACGTTGTATGATTCACAGCTGTAAAGAGATATGCCATGTAGGGGATTGTGCCCCGTGTTTGGTTCTTGTCAGTCAGAAGTGCCGTTGTGGTTCTTCGTCTCGAACTGTAGAGTGCTACAGAACTCTGGATGACAAAGATCATTTCATGTGTGAGAAGCCATGTGGTAGAAAGAAGAACTGTGGGAGACATCGATGCAACGAGAGATGCTGCCCTCTCTCCAGTTCCACCAATAGGTTCTCAGATGATTGGGATCCTCATTTGTGCTCAATTGTATGTGCGAAGAAATTGAGATGTGGGCAGCATTCTTGCCAGTCGCTCTGTCACAGTGGCCACTGCCCACCGTGCCTTGAAACCATTTTTACTGATCTGTCATGTGCTTGCGGGAAGACGGTTATCCCTCCTCCGCTCCCTTGCGGGACACCACCTCCTTCCTGTCAGAGCCCATGCTCAGTTCCTCAGGCTTGTGGTCATTTGGGTACTCACAGCTGTCATTTTGGAGACTGCCCGCCTTGTTCAGTTCCGGTGGCAAAGGAATGCATTGGTGGGCACGTGGTTTTGAGGAATATACCCTGTGGGTCGAGAGATATCAGATGTAATCAGCTTTGTGGGAAAACTAGACAGTGTGGTATGCATGCCTGTGCAAGAACGTGTCATCCACCACCATGCGATTCTTCTTGTGGGTCTGGTTCTAGTTCTGGTTTGAAGACTTCCTGTGGGCAGATTTGCGGGGCTCCAAGGAGAGATTGTCGGCACACATGCACAGCTACTTGTCACCCATCAGCGCCCTGCCCTGATCGAAGATGTGATTTTCCTGTGACAATAACTTGTTCATGTGGTCGAATGGCGGCAAGTGTCCCTTGTGATGCTGGAGGTAGCACCAGTGGGTTCAATGTTGATCCACTTTTTGAAGCCTCCATTATTCAGAAGTTGCCAGCGCCACTTCAACCCGTGGAAGCAAATGGTAAAAGGATGCCTTTTGGACAGAGGAAGCTCCTTTGTGACGAGGAGTGTGCCAAGATCGAGCGGAAACGGGTCCTTGCGGAGGCATTTGATATCACTCCTCCAAATTTGGATGCCCTCCATTTTGGCGACAACTCGATTGTCTCTGATTTGCTCGCTGACTTGTTTAGACGTGAACCAAAGTGGGTGCTGGCTGTAGAGGAGAGGTTTAAGTTTCTTGTATTGGGAAAGAGCAAAGGCGGAGCAGCAAATGGTATGAGAGTCCATGTTTTCAGTGCCATGCCGAAGGAGAAAAGAGATGCTATAAGGCAGATTGCTGAAAGATGGAAACTCTCTATTCAAGCAGCTGGATGGGAACCGAGGCGGTTCTTGGTAGTACATGTTACACTGAAGTCCAAAGTTCCTGCTCGTTTCCTGGGCTCCAAAGGTGCTGGGCCTGTTAGTGTGTGTCAAACTCCAGTCTTTGATCCTTTGGTAGATATGGACCCAAGGCTGGTTGTTGCCTTTCTGGATTTGCCGAGGGATGCGGATATAAGCGCTCTGGTCCTGAGGTTTGGGGGGGAGTGTGAACTGGTCTGGTTGAATGACAAGAATGCATTGGCTATTTTTGGAGATCCTGCCCGAGCAGCAACCGCTCTAAGACGTTTGGATCACGGTTCAACATATCATGGTGCTGTTGCGGTTTCTCTTAATGTTGGTGGTTCTGGGTCATCCTTATCTGGGTCATCGGCTGGTAATGCCTGGGGAGCTAAGGATGGTGGATCAGTTGTGAAGAGCAACCCCTGGAAGAAGGCTGTTGTTCAAGATTCGGGTTGGACTCAAGCTTGGGGTGGAGACTGCCCTAATAATAGTGGTGGGCCCCATGCACAAATGCCTGCATGGAAAGGAAAGGAAGCTGCTCCGGACCGCTGGAAGAAGGCTGTTGTTCAAGATTCGGGTTGGACTGAAGTTTGGGGTGGAGACTGCCCTAATAATAGTGGTGGGCCCCATGCACAAATGCCTGCATGGAAAGGAAAGGAAGCTGCTCCGGTATCTGCTGCTTCAAAGAACCGATGGAATATTCTTGATCCAGAATCAGTTGAGAACTCGAAGGTTGCTAATGTGGTTGAAGTTCAGGATTTGGATCATCCTACTGAAGGTTCTTCATTAGTACGAGAACCAAGAGTCCAAAGTTCAACTTCTGTAGGATTGGCAGGTGCAGCAGCAGCACAACCTGAAGAAGTGGATGACTGGGAGAAAGCATACGAGTGAAAACAAGTTTTCTGGGATTGAGTTTTGTGAAATTTTTGGTTTTCTATTGGATGAGCAATGAGAAACAAGCTTGCCCGAATTCAGTAGAAAATAAACAGTATTTAAATATGGTCATGTTTGTGACGTGGGTGTATTTTTTGTACGCTACCCATGGTCGAGGGCCATGCATTTTTTGTCAATGTCTATGGGTTTCTGTGTTGAGAACATGTAAATAGAGAGTGGCTACTTTGTCATGCAGAAACATTCAAGAAGAAATTTAACTTGCATCCCCTTGGCTTGCTTCAAAGGGGCAGCCCCAGCTCCCCACTATGCAGGTTCGGAAAGGGGCGGACCACAAGGGCCTATAGTAGGCTGCCTTATCTTATATTTTAGAAGAGGCTGATTCCAAGTCTTGAACCCGTGACCTTAAGGTCACATGATGACAACTTTTACCATTGCTCTCTCCTTTACTTGCTTGCTATCTTTAATATTTGCCCCAGCACTTTTGTTTGTCAATAATCGTATCTGCTTCATCGGTTGTTAATAGACGAGGTAACTATCAGTGGATGAAGTTTGTCCGTCGCTTGAAAGTTGAAACACCGTTTGTCTGATAATTTAGTTAGAAGTCTCATAAGTCAGAAGTCATAATCATATCTGTTGGCCAATCTGTTGCCTTAGAGACAAGCTTATACTGTGTTCCCGTGCGTAGGTAATCAGGTCAATCAAAGGCCAGCAACAGTAAACCATCAATTATGCTCACAGAGCTTATTGAACATACAAAGTGACACGAGACGTTACAGGTAAATAACTTTGTGTTCCAACCTGTCATGAATAATTGGCTTAAGAACCGAACTAGAAGAAAAGAAGTGATGAAAGACGGTACCCAAATCAGATTTTCCTGTTGTGTTCTTTCCTACTCTTTTCTTTTATGAATAATTAGCTTTGTTTACATGCGTTGCTTTGCATGTATACAAAGCTATAAAATACTCGAGTTGCAGAAACCGGCATCCCTCCTTTGGTAGGTACTCAAATCATTCATTCCTACTTGTTTCTTTTCTCATGTTTTCCTGATCAATTTCATGGCAGTCCTTGTTTAGGGGCCTTTTCATCTTTCAATTTATACTGTTCTGCGATCTTTGGTCCTTGTGTGCTTTCTCTGTGTTTACTGATTTATTATTATTATTATTATTATTATTATTATTATAAATGTTCCTCTTCCTCCCAACATAACAGATTAAGCACAAGGAAACCTGGCTCTGTTTTTACCATATTCGTAATTTGGAGGACTGACTTCTCTACTTAATTGTTCGTTGCCTGTGAAATGTTTTGCGGCATTCAGAGATGGGGTTTTGTTCTCTTTTTCCTCTAAAAGATTTTCGGAGATGCATTCTGATCTACAAAGATTGATTCTTCTCCTTAGACCGGGATAACCATGGAATTTACTGAGAATAGTGTCAAAGGAATTAAGTTTCCCTTTTTTCCATTGTCTTTCAAGTAAGACCTTGGGATGTGGAGAACTTAAAACTCCTTGAGAGATCTAAAACATGCATGTGTGGTGTTGTCCCAATTTTTGAAATGCCAAGCACATGATAACGTCTCATGGTTATCAGCAGTGCGTTCATCTTTTCTTTTCTTATCTGTATGTGGTTTTGTGTTTTCCATGGGAGGGAATTATTGGGAGCAGTCCAGTCCAATAAAAAAATTTCCCTGTTAAGAGTGGCATGAATTAAACTGATAGAAATGGGTGTAAGCATTGGCTAGACTACCTATACTTGGAGACACCATTATTTACATGGAAGAGCTTGTAGAATGAATCAAGAAGGCTTAAAAAATGAAGCTGTTGTGCTAAAACTAACTGTAATCCATGAGAGAATCACAACCAAGGTACTCTTTCTGCTTTACTTGACACCTACCTTGAACTTACAGGAGTCTGACTTCTGATTCGAAATTTCTGCACATATCTTATAGCTTGATGTGAAAATAAGGAAACAGTTACCTGGTAAGGGATCTTGTAATCTTGTAGTACTGCAAATACGTATAAGTTGTATCGACGATTTCGGAAATACAAGATCTGGCTCAAAGGCAATGTTTGGACTATTGCTGTAGCTGACCTTCTTCTCTTCATCAGCTGCAATGATCTTGGGTTTCGTGTGCAAGGAGTCTTCTCCCTCTTGCTCGATCAGGGTTGGAGATTTTGCATGGGTGTGTGTCTCTAACTCTCATCACCATCATCGTCAAGACCTTATCTTGAATAGAGGTTGGGCACATGAATCTTATTCCTCCATTCTCATCTATTAAGTGTTGTGGCTTCATTTAGTTCCTAAGTCTGCAATGATCTTGGGTTTCGTGTGCAAGGAGTCTTCTCCCTCTTGCTCGATCAGGGTTGGAGATTTTGCATGGGTGTGTGTCTCTAACTCTCATCACCATCATCGTCAGGACCTTATCTTGAATAGAGGTTGGGCACATGAATCTTATTCCTCCATTCTCATCTATTAAGTGTTGTGGCTTCATTTAGTTCCTAAGTCTGCAATGATCTTGGGTTTCGTGTGCAAGGAGTCTTCTCCCTCTTGCTCGATCAGGGTTGGAGATTTTGCATGGGTGTGTGTCTCTAACTCTCATCATCATCATCATCGTGAAGACCTTATCTTGAATAGAGGTTGGGCACATGAATCTTATTCCTCCATTCTCATCTATTAAGTGTTGTGGCTTCATTTAGTTCCTAAGTCTGCAATGATCTTGGGTTTCGTGTGCAAGGAGTCTTCTCCCTCTTGCTCGATCAGGGTTGGAGATTTTGCATGGGTGTGTGTCTCTAACTCTCATCATCATCATCGTGAAGACCTTATCTTGAATAGAGGTTGGGCACATGAATCTTATTCCTCCATTCTCATCTATTAAGTGTTGTGGCTTCATTTAGTTCCAAAGTTTTAAATCTTTTTTCACTACTATCCAGGCCTTTCCCTTGCCCTTTTAGAACCTTTGACTTTGATAGCTTTACTCCTAACTAGTGTCATTTTCAATCTGAGATTGACATGTCCAAACTATCTAAATTTAATCTCCCTCGTCCTGTTATCTATTGGTGCTATTATTAAGTTTTCTCTAATGTTTTCATTTATAATTCTATCATTTCTTATCTTGCCACTCATCCATCTCAATATTCATATTTTGGCAATGCTCATCCTATGTGCTTATTGTTCCATAACTGCCAAACAATGATCCATAGAACATGGCCGGTCTTACAACCTTTTTATATTACTTTCCTTTCAATTTGTGTGTCTTTAGCTCTCTCTCTCTCTCTTTCCAAAGAAAAGTCTTGAGTTTCATGCTTGTTCTCTTCTTGAATTGCTCAGGAGCTGTAGCAGGAAGCAACAATAAGATCAGATGAGAGATGGATCCAGTATTGTTCAAAGTACAGGTTTTGGATGAGACATGTACAAATGAGAGAGCATGCATACAATTCATCTCTGAAACTTTCCAGGGTTGAATTGTGTCTTTCCATGAATTCAGTCTGTGAAGATCCTTGTCTTGGAACAATTAGGTGGATCCCAACGTTCTAACATATCTCAAATACTCTTTCATGGGATGACATCGTTGTAGTATACTAAAGATAGGCACTTTGCTCACTATGGTTCTGCCTTGGTATGAACCATTCATCTAAGAGGCCTTATGTGGATCTATTGTAGCGAAAGGTGGACAAAATACTGAACAAAGGAATTTGATGCCATAAATTTTTTTTCACTCTCAATGGTAGAGTTGTCGTCATGTGATTTAGAGGTTATGGGTTTAATGCGTGAAAAGTGTACAAAAATATAAGGTAAAATTGTGTACTATAAATTTTTTGTGATTCACCCTTTTTCTAGACCCTGCATGTACGAGAGCTTTTTAAGGTTTTCTTTACCCGCAGAACTTGAGAGTCCTTAAAGCAAAACTGCATCAACTCAACGAGTTTCACGCTGAGTCGAGAAATTTGCTACTACGGTCGACTCTAGGTACTACTGGTTTTCAAGATTAAGATGCAGATATCAAATCAAACAAGCCGTGGGCCCTATTGCATGATAGATCACTGATGGGATAATCTCAGCCTTGAATCCTTGATCGATGAAGCCTCGTTGAGGATCCTTCCATAAAAAATAGGCCATTGAATCTTACTGGACTTCGTCCTGGGGATGTAATATTTGTTTGATGAAAATGGTCTTTAGCTCTAGTTGAAGGCTTCTTGGAACAACGGCCAAATCGTCTGGGAGTGGGCTCATGGGTAATCTGACGGTCATGATCTTATGCACTATGATTATTGGGGCCCATCAAAGCGGCAGTCAGAAACGAGTATGACAGCCATCGTCTTTTACCGTCGTTAACATATTTCGACTTAAGCTGACTTGTGCTGGCTGTAGGGAACTCCGGGGAGGCCACGTCGCCCCTAATAACCGTCGATTCACCGTCGGTATCGTAATCTCAGTATACAGTAGCTAATTCCACGACGCTCGCCCTTTCTCTCTCTAGGGTTTTGCCATGTTTCTCAGGCAAGCTGCCGGCTTTCTAAGGCGATTTCGGTTTCCTTCTCCGACAGTCGCTTCCTGCAGACAATCTGCCACTCCCTCGTCTGTCGGCCTCTCTGGTAAGCTTTCGTTCCCTCTTCTGTGTCGATTTCCCTTTCTTTTTTGAACGGGAATTCCCATATGAGTGAAAAAATTGTTCCTTTCTTCTCTTTGTATTGCTTGCGGAAACAGAATATGGTTTTTTCTGTCAATGTGCCTTTGTTTTGGGTTGTAATTTCATCTGGAACAATGAAAGAGGAAGAATCTTGTAGTTTTTGTTTCGCGAATCGTTAATTCTCGTTACTGAGCAACCTTAATGCTGCTTAACGGTACTTCCAGTTTTTCCTTGTAAGCTAGAAGGCTAGAAAGTAGTTTCCCGAAAAATAAATGGTATATTCTCTCTTAACTATATATTACAATGTTTGCTTTAACTGTCTGTTGTGTGGAAACGTGTTGCATAACTTCGTGTTTGAAGAAATATCTTAATTTTTTTCTTTGGAACGATCTTAGTGCTTGTTTCATTCTGTATTATCAATTGCTTTTGTAGGTAATTTGAAGTTTCTCTGGGAACGTGGGGGATCATCTGTGTTGAGGGAGCATCATGGGGACCTTGCTTTGTGGATTACAATATCTGGACAAGCTGGTAGAATTATTTCTTCCATGGTGATCATCTTGTGGTAGCTTTCCTATTAGCTCAAATGGGTCCTAGCAAGCTTCTGTTAAAAGCGAAACTCACTCAGGACTAAATTTCTCTCTTCATCTGCCGAAAAGTAATTGTGTTGGTGCAGTATGCATATAAAAGAGTTCATTTAACTTCAATATTTGCTAATTTGTTGGCTTAGTAATTAATTTCACAGTGGAGGAGGTATTTTCCCCACAATATTCTATAAGATCAATTGATGAATATCCTGAATATTGAGAAGAAATGCTAAGGAAATGGACCTTGCTTGGTCTTTGAGGGTTCTTGTCTCCTTTATGCTTGTGTATGAAGTTGGCAGGGACACACTCGTGACCAAGTTAATGCATCTAGAGACATTGTAGAGCAAACACCCAGCATTGTCTACTTCCCTCTATATGGTTAATGCTTCTTTATTTGGTTTTGCAGCACTTATTCTTGGGATAAGTGTCAGTCCTGCCATGGCAGAAAATGTTTCTGGTGATGAATTGAGCACCCAATATGATAATGGAGAGGCTTCCTTGACTGGTTTACGCCGAATTGAAGATGGTTCTGTGATATCAAATGAACATACGGTCAAGTGGAGGATTTTCACAGATAACGGGAGGGATCTATTTATGAAAGCACGTAACCTTTATGCTTGTTTTCTTTTTGTTTCATTTCTGTTTCTGGATGTATTTATATTTGAAGAACAGATTGGTGTACGATGACGTGTAGTTCTATTAGATAATCCTTTTTATCTTGTCCTTTTCTGTTGATTGCTTCTCAGTTATACTCTTCTTATTTCTGCTTCCAGGGGAAGCTAGATGAAGCTGAAAGTTACTTTTTGTCAGCACTACAAGAAGCTAAAAGAGGATTTGGGGAGAGGGATGCACATGTTGCATCCTCATGCAACAATCTGGTAATTTGAAACTTAAGTTATTTTTATTGTTTCTATGACCTTATCTATGTTAGTTTGGTGCTTACCATGATCTAGTACTCCAGGACCTTCCCTTTGTAGTAGAGAAACTAAACCCCCATGGCAGTGACAACCAGGATCAATATGTGTCTTCTCGAATGGGATTTTGGGAGCCCATCTCTTGAGCATTATGCCAGAATGGCCAACTACATGTGACCGAATCTATGGGAGAAGCCTTACTGTCTCAAATTACTTATTTCACTAATCACAGTGTCCATCCCTAATCATCCCTTTATGTCATCAGAAGCGAAGATTTTACTGCACAGCCATTCTGCCTGTGTTTCTCTGGCAAGCCTACCTGCTTTTGATGATTATTACTCATTCCAATTCATTTTTACCTATCCTCACAATTGCAGGCAGAGCTCTACAGAGTAAGAAAGGCCTTTGACAAAGCAGAGCCATTGTATTTAGAGGCTATTGATATTTTGAAGGAGTCATTTGGTCCTGAGGATATACGGTATGACATGAGATGATCTTTATTGATACATCTGGATTATAACCATTAATCTCATATTTTTGTTGGAAACCTTTGAGGTCTAATAGATGATTACCTCTGATTGCCAAATTATGTTCAAGTGTAAGCTAATTCTTCTAGTTGACAAGCAAAATGAAGTTTTATGTCATTTGGATGTGCATGTATCTATATGTACATGTACTCCCACACCATTTACATTTATGTGTTTGTATGCGTGTGAATGAGCATGTGTGCATGCATTTATAGTTATACATTTATAGCATTTCTACTCTTCATATTATCTTTTTGTTTTTGTTTGACTGTGTATATCTTTGCCTTGTCATCTGTGCTTTTGCTGATGCTCCATGTAAAAGAGTTCATGTTACGCTGAGCTGGTGACATTAATTACAAAGTATTTGACATGGTGAGCCATTCATGTATTTTAAACCACTGATGGTGTCTAATGCAGTGTAGGTGCTGCTCTTCATAACCTCGGTCAGTTTTATCTTGTGCAACGGAATCTTGAGCAAGCTCGGATATGCTATGAGGTAGTTTCTGTTTCCATTTGTTGAGATGGCGTAGCACCTCTAACATTTATTGACCCACACTATGTTAAGCAAAACTAGCTACTATGGAACGTTTTCATTCACTACTCTGCTATACTCAGGTGTACAAGAGTACTGAACTGTATATGTTCTGATTATGTCCTTTTATAGTTTGAATCTCAATTGAGGAATACATGGGTTAAAGAGATTCCTGGACATGGATTACAATGGATGAAATAGGAGGATTAGAAGAGGCAAATACTAAATTTAGTAATTAAAATCTAATCAACAGGACTTACAAAGTGTTTTTCAATGTTGCAAGATTATATCTGGTGTTCTTTGATTGTTGAAACCCTGATCAACAATTTGTAAACAAGTTACTGAGATGGTGTATTCAGGATCTGATCTCACTGATCCCTATGTTGTTTAGGGAAAAAATCACTCACATCTGACTGCCTGGCACTGGAAAAAAAGCACTTGCCTACTTTCCTATCTTAAATCCTTGTCTGGTCGTCTACAATTTTCTTTTTTGATCATTAGTTCTCTTCATTGTATTGTTCTACTGGGAGTAATGTTTTTTCTTTTCACGTGCCACTTTGTTGTTTCCGCCTGCTCTTTTAGCTTTTTATCCTTCTGAATGCTGGAAACCCACTGGGAAATTGCAGAATGCATTTAGAGAAGATCTACTGTTTATCTCAATCCAGGTTGGGTGCAAAGACTGCAGATTTCTGGCTAAAATGGCAAACAGTATTCTTGTTGTCAAAAACATCCAACCAAATGTTGACAGGCAACTACTCAAAGATTTTTTAACATTCTTGCACTTCTTAGATTTTGTAAACAAAAAGCCCTTCCACCTCGAGCCTCGGCACCCTTGTTGAACTAAGAAGTTAAGTAATTTTTCTTCAGCCTCTTGTTTTTCCTACTCAACATTGAAGTCCATGACATGGTTTGTTTTTGTTCTTGCTTCTCATGATTAGCAGCCTTTTGTCTTTCATACATATATGTATTCCTTATTTATTAAAGAATTGACCAATCAAAATTTAATGAAAACTGATTTGTTTAAGATTCACACATTCTTGGTGCCAAACGGATTTGAACCTCTAACCTTTGGTTGGGGAACAAGCGCCACATTTGATTTCTGTATTTCATTTTTCTCACGGATGCTTGTGCCTCCCAATAGTCAGTAGTCCATTTCATTTTTCTTTAATAGATTGATTTGTGATGGTATTTTGATTTACTTCTATGGCTTTTGACTTCCTTCCACTGACACTTTTTTATTGCCGTTTCATGCTTTCTCTGGCAGCGGGCTCTTAAGGTGCGAATCCTCTATTACATTTGCTATTGTTCTCAATTTATCTCTCTTATCATGTTGTCTTTAATGTTGTCTAACCACACCTTCTCATGTCGTTCAATTTCAACTTATGATTTTGTAGATAGAGGGCCGCATTCTAGGCCATGGTCATCCTGACTATGCCAATACTATGTATCATCTTGGGACGGTAATGGCTTAAAACTATCTGTGAATTTCTTTATTGGTTTCCCTTATTTTCTTGTGATTTATGGGTTGTACCTGGTGCATGTTGCACTAGTTGCGTCTAGAAGACAAATATCCCAGTGGCGAAGATGTGACAAATGAACTGTTTTGTCTTTGACATGGCTCTCTCAAAGCCAATGATGGACAGGAGGCATTCGTCTTGGATTTCCAAAATGGATGAGGATTCTATGGCTATTATTTAGTATTTTAAGTGATAAAATAACATTGTGGCATATGATGAATAGACAAATTTGCACGTATCCTTCATATCTCTTTTCCGTTGGCTCTCCTCACTGACTAATTCATTGTTTCTGTATCTTTTCTATGTGCATGTATCCAATATTCTAATCCAGACAATTAGTTTACTGATTGTCTTTACTTGTCATTTTTCATTTCAGATTCTCATCAGCAGAATTAGGAGGAATACTTGAGCACTTCTTTATTAGATTAATTTGTATCCTTGTAGCTACCTGTTATTTCTTTAAACATGTGTTTGCTTCCTACTCCAAAGTGACCTTTGATGTTTCAATAAAAGTTTTCGTACTTAGGTGCTCAATCTTCAAGGAAAAGAGAAGGATGCTGTGGCTCTTATTCAGGATTCTATCAGGATATTAGAGGTTCTCACATGCATTGTGAATTCATGTAGTTATAGTACATCTGGAATAGATACTACCTTCCTGGATTTTAGTTTGCTAAATGTTCAGTCCTGTTGGAATCTATTAGGAAGGTGGCCTTGGGGAAACACCAAAATGCATACGAAGAATGAGGTATCTTGCTCAGGTAATAAATCTTTTCAGTTTTCTGGTTTCACTACTTTCTGTTCTTTGTTTTTGATGGTTTGAGTATTGGACTCTAAAATCTCTTAGTATCAATTTGCATTCTTGCTAGTCATTACTGATTTAATTAACATTATTTCATTAAAATAGTTTCCACCGAATATTACTTTTCACAATGTTACTATTGTGTGCAAAAATGGGTTCTACAATAGCTTGACATAATTCATGATGTTGAACTGAGAGACCCATAAGTGATGTGGGTGCAGAAGAAGCATCCTGTAAGCATGAGAATTCAGCAAATATAATCAAATAGTTGTTATCAAGTTTACAGTATTCCTAAGCATGCATGATACACGGGGATCATCTCTCTCATATCTCATTTTATTTCAGTTGCTCTACCCAATTATAGAAAAATAATAACCAAGTAAAATCAAATGAAAAAAGAAGAGGTTTTTGCGTCTAATAGCTGATAGAATCAAGAGGAATGAAAAGACTCACGTAAAATCTGTCTCATTCAAGTTCTATGTGCCATCATATGCTGTTACTAATGACGAAGACTACCATAATTATTCCATCTGGTACCTAGATGCCCTTTCAGTGAAAAGAATACAATCTAAAGACACTGTAAACATGAAAATATAGAATGGTGAAAGATATGCATAAGATTAAGGACAGTCTCTGGGAAATAATAGTGAGTGACACTTATCCAGAACAGGAATTTGACCTGTGGTGTACGCTTAGGGCTCTATGCTTATCTGGTCTACCTGTTCTGCATTGATAGTTCAATGTCATCTAGAATCTTGACTAGAGATCTCAAACTTTTGAGTTCATCTAGCTCTTATCAAATCCCATTTTGCAAAAGTTGGTTTTATTTGTCAATGTACTTGTGAAGTAACAATTTTGTGAATAATCTATATACACTGTAGAGATATTACTTTCAAAATGATTGCACATCTCCCTGATGAATTCACTGGAGGAATTGGGACCTAATCTGCAAACCTGAGAGTGATGGGGTTCTTGAATCCTAGGATTCTATACTGTCAAGTTGTCAACTCAAACTCGTCTCCAAAGTTTGACAACAGTGGCATCTTTATTCTGGTGCATTATTTGCTGATTTGCTCTTAAATTTCACTGTTTTTACTTATTCTCTAATTGCCAAATTTCTGTCAAAAAGGATCTTGAGATCTTCACTTGACACACTTCTGTTACTAGTTAAAATTCAAAACTGCACACTGAGGCAATAAAAGTCTTGTGACTTCTGATTGATAGGCTATTCTTATTGTTATAATCTTGTTGTACCTGCCTCATGTAGACAATGTTAGGTAATTGTCAGCTACCTTATGTGGTGTTTTTTTTTTTAGTTCAAACTGTTTGGTGCAAACTTTAACAGACTTCTCTCTGTAAGTTGGAGCCCGATGCTTTACTTAAGCATTTTCCACCTGTGTTTTTAGTTTCAAGCTATATTGAAATGTTATCAAAATTGAAAACAATTGATTTCTTTAAATATCTCTTCTCTAACATATGCCTTTTGGTTGTTGTAGATCTTACTAAATTCCAATCGACTTCAGGAGGCTGAGAATCTGCAAAGAAAGATTCTGCATATTCAGGAGCTTTCAAAGGTTTACAGCTTCTGTAGTAGGAATTATTGGGACTGGGATTTTATAGTTGTATTTTACTTGATATGTTCTGTCCAAAGTAAATTTCTCCATGTATTAGCTTTTATAATGCCATTGCTTGTACAAATGTGTTCACTAATGTCTATTGCAGTTGTCCTTTTGTTATTTATTGTTTTGAGCAATGCTAAATAGATGCTGCATATGAGAGCATTTTGGTACCCCTTTTTCTATAGTCCACCTTTGCATGATCTAGTTCATTCATGCGATGGCTCCAGCTTTAGGCATTTAAAAAATGAAACAGCATGTTAATTGGATGATCTTGATTGCCAAAGTTTCTAATCCATCCAATTCTAAATACAACTTTTTAGATGCTAGAATACTCCAATCCACATGCCTTTTGATCTATTAGACATCGAGAGCTTGATAAATCTACATGAATGAGTCCAATAATGCAAAGGTGCACTCCAGAAAAAGTGGTACAGAAACATTCTCATGAGCGTCTACTTAGCATTCCTCTCACTGTTTAAGGCAACAAAAATTATTCAGAAGAATAGTACAATAAAACATTACAATAAGGGGCAGAGGTTGCCCATAACAGAACTTCATTGTAGTCCCCATGCTTGGGCTACTTCTTTTATTGAATATTCATAGGGAACTTTCAATTCTATAATCACTTTAATCACATAATGCATCATATGTGATATGTTTTAGTGCAAGATGAGTATCTCTTCAGAGTAACTATGCTCTGTTTTATCCTGGCTTATTATCTGAACCATTGTATTATTATATTGTCATCTATGATATTCTCTGGAGGGGGTTTATCATGATTGCATTGTAATTGGATATTTTATCTCTGGAAATTCCTGCCACACATAGACTTAATTGACATCGTATGGGTACAAAACCAAGTAATCTATGTAATTGGCACATTCTACTTCCACCTAATGAGTGGTTAACTTAGTTAAAATTGGCATTCATGTTCTTGTCGATGTTAATACCTGCAGAGATATGATGTTTGGATGTTACATGGTATTATTTGGCAAGTTTTTGTCTTGGTTTGGAAGTTCTTAAGTTTTTGTCTACCTTGTGAACCTACATCATTCTTGTGCCATTCAGTGTGTATTGAATGGATGTTGATGAGTTTGTGAACATCAGGAGGCACCCATATGTGGAGAGAGGCTTTTTTTTTTGAAATGGTGGACTCATGCACTCAACTCTCACAACCCTTTGAGGAGCCTCGAACTTTTGAACTTCATGACTGGGGGCTCATTCTTGCGCCAGTGCACACTCACACACCCGAGAGCAATTTTCTTGATAGTATTGTTGTTCAGCATGGCCTTATTTTTCACTCACATGTTTTATTTTCCTGTACATACCAAACCAATATTTATTGTTGTCACCTAGGGATGGGATTCACTGGACACTCTAATTGCAGCTGAAGGCCTGGCTTTGACTCTCCAATCTGTAGGCAATTTAAGGGAAGCACAGGAGCTTCTGGAGCGGTAATTCAGTTGTTTGATTGAATGCCTTCTATTCTTTTCTCCAACATGCATCTTATCTGTGATCATTGTTTCTGATGTGAAGCATGACTTTTTCTACATCTTTTTTTCTACATCTTTGTAGGTGTCTTGATGTCAGGAAGACCATATTTCATGAAAATCATGTTCAGGTTTACATTTTCACTTGCCTTTACAACCTCGCGACTCTTCAAAATGTTATGCTTGAAAAGTCCAAAGATTTTGCAGAATATCTAGCATAATTAGCATGTATCTTTCTTTCTGATGATCGTAATTGGGAAACAAAGTTCTGTTATTTCTTGCTATTGGTAGGCAAGATAGAATTATTTAAGCATAGACAAAAACAGCCACAAAGTTGTGTCTGTTTGTTCTTAGTAATTTTTCTATGCCTTGGCACTGGCATTAGATAAGATAAAATTGCTATCCATGGATAACTTTGTTGTATCATCCCCAAAGCCTGTATGGCCTATGGGGTTGTGCTCTATCTAGTCAGTATTAACTTATCCATCTAGGTAATATATAGACTGTTTTTGGTTGTCTCGCCTACTAAAAAGCTAATGGGCATTGGGTTTGAATGATTCTTATTAGACACTGTACAAGGATGACTTATGTGTAAGAGACCAATGCTTTAGTTCTGTTTTTCTGGTAGTTTTCTTGTGTTCTGGGACAAGTCATCTTCTGCAATTGTTTAGTAAGGTTTTTCAATTTTTTCCCTGAATGGTGGGCTGATTCAGACCCCCAGCCTCGGAAAGTGACCAACTTGGCTAAGTGGCTGAACCCACTTATTAAATAAGTTGCTAACAGATATGGTACCAATCACATAATACTTTCTTTCTTTTGTTGTAGATAGCCTCTAATATGCTTCATTTGGCAAGAGTGTTGGTGCTTAATTCTAATCAACTGAGGAAATTTAACATCTCTGAAGCAAGTGCTGAACTTGATAAGGCTACCCTTCTTTTAGACAATTCCACAAGGTTAAATGTTTCCCTTTTTATTTCCATCCTATAGCCTTAAGGCATTTTATTGATGTGAACATCTTAGGCTGATTGCTTTCAAATTTCTAATATTGTAAAGATATGAAACAATGCAAAGAAATCGTACCATTTTTTTTTTCTTGGCAGGATTGCAAGGTTAGCTTTGGATAATCCAAAAGAAAATAGAAGCAAAGTTCTTAGTAATGGAGATGCTAGAGGCACCAAAAAGGATGATCGTGCAGCAGTGCATATACTGGTTAGTTTATGTTTGTCAATAAGTAACTGAATTCCTAAAAGAGTTATGCGTTTTGCTTTTAGATGCCATTTCAAAATTCTGTTGACAAAATCATAGTCTGTGAATCCATTCCTGTATAATCTTTTCACCAGGCTCATGCTTTATAAGCTCAATTATAAAGAGACTATCACCAGAATGTAAATATGGCAATGTGGATGCAAATCTTTCCCATGGTTTTGTAGTTATTTCCTTCCCATGCTGACCTTAGTATATAGATCTACATTATTCCTGTGGTATCCATATAATTTTGTTTCCCTTTCTACTTTAAGTCCTGTGCTTTGCTCTAAAGGACTGCTCCAGTCTGCAGGAGCACGTCTATGTACATGGCATTGTAGCATAAAGCAATCTGTATGTGTCATTTCTACATGAAAATCCATTCTTGTAACTATGGATACATTCTCTATGCCCCTTTAGTAGGTTTGACAACTAAAGTCTTACAGGCATAGCATCTTTACATTTTAGTCAGTTATCTACTCTCCCTGCTACTGTTGCATATTTTGATGTATTGTTCATCAAGCTTCTCACTTTGAGGAATATTTTGTTGCTTCAATCATTCACTTTCCCAGGCACTTTCCTAGGTAGATCTTTTCATCTAAGTCCTCCCTTAATACCCTTGTTTCTGTTGGTCTCTCAGTGGCATTTTTTGTTTCCTTGCTGGGTTATCTCTGAGTGGTAAGATATCTCAGGCTGATGGCAATTATGGGTGGTAGTGAAGTTGTTGTTAATCTTGCCATGGTTCTATGCCTTGATTATTGCAATATGCATTGTGATATGTGCTGATGAAACACTGTAGAGGGGTTAACCAATTTTGGAGGTAGATAAATTTGAATGAGCACCATCTGGCAATAGTAAGATCCAAAAAGTTAGTAATTCTGATAGAAAGCCTGCAGAGCACTAGAATTTTTTCTTTTTTTTTTTTTGGTTACAAGCAAAGAATTACAAAGCAGATCACTCACACACTGCTAAATCTAATCCCTGGCCAAAGGGGAAAGCGTCAACTCAAACATGCGACCAAGCATATTCTAGGGGAGAAGCTGAGTTGTCTATGATCTACTTTGTTAGACATTTTTTGGTAGTGTATTTATCTAAATATCTAACAATATTGGAGGCTAAGGTCTTATGAACTGACCTTTACTAGGTAAAGAAAGAAACTGAGAGTTTTTCATGTATTCCATGGGATTTGAGTGATTATTGATTTGACACATGCATTCAAATTCAATACAATATACTGGAGATCAGGAGGCGGAGCCAAATATTAAAGTAAGAAAATCCTGGTGTTTATCTTTGACAAGGTTTCTAGAAGGATACTTGTGAGATCAAGACATGCAACAACTGAAATTATGATTATAATTCTTGGAAATATTAGCATTGCTTTATGTGGAATTTCAGACGTTTGCTGTAGAAGTGTTGTGTATCACAGTATCACTATGAGGTGGGGTGGAATCAAGTTGCTTGATGCTTCCTTTTTTTTTTCTTTCCCCCATGAAAGGTGAATCAAAGTGCTTATCACGGGTTAGCGAGGGGATTATTTTGTACCAAGTTCTTTAATTGATGAATGAATACTATGAACTCTTACTACTGTGTTCTTTGCTTCACACTCCATTAAATTGTAAGTATGTTGGGGTGAAATTAAAATTTAATATTAGACCCTTCCAAAACCTGCTATAGTAGATCTTAAAATTAAAGCCATTGCCTGTATATTCTTCATAATACTTCTGGCTTCGGATGAGTGTTCCTATGGTTGTTCACTAAAGTATGTACATAGCAATTCTGATTCATGATCCACTATTTAAGATGGCAATTGTTGTTTTTGAAGTTTGATGCGTAAAAGTTGTCTCACAGTTGCAATCACTAGAAGCTCGTGCACTTGCGGAAATCACAAAACATGAACTACTGGAATCAGAGGTCAGCTCTTTTCTTCATTATCTATAATCTCAAAGTATTCATTTAACAACAATTCAGAAATATTCGAGGTGTGTACTAATTCTCCATTATCAGATGTTTTCTTTTCACTTGAACTTTAAGACTGCATGGATGGGTATGATCTTTTAAGATTGCTCTTTCGATACTTCTTAATATTGCATTTGGTTCAGAGAGATTTTCCATCTCGCTGACTAAATTAACTTGGCTTACTTCTTGTAGATATGTTACAGTTAAGAACCTTGCTCTCATAAGTATTTCAAAAAGTTTCTAGGAGTTCAACTTTCTGATACTTCCACTTCTTTTGGAAATCCCGATAATAAGTTACTGATTTCCCATCTTCAGATTTAGCTTTGTGTTGTTTAACTAGATAATTGTGGCTTCTCATATGTATCCATTGACTTAGTTTGCAGAGTGGGGCCTTCCACAACCTTGCGTCCTTTTGGCTGTGGCTACTTTTAGCATAATTCCTTCGGAACAGTTGATGTAGAGAATGTTTCAAATAAGAAAGTTGAGATGTGTTGGGCAGAGGGTATTTCATTTGTGTTTGTGTGTATATCTGTTGTGAATGATGTATATAAATGTCTTATGTTTTGGTGGTTTGGTGTGACAGACTTGCACATGTCCATGTAATATTCCAACCTACTGGTTTACATTTTGTTCCTCATTCAAAATGCCTCTAAAGAAACATCTTTGTTGGGAATTCCCTGGGAAATGGAAGTGAGAAATTCTTTTCTGATGTTCGAGGGGAATTTCCAACATTTTATTTGAGAAATTACAGTGTCTACATGTGTAAAATCAAGACTTACATGCATAGAAGAGCTTTTATGTGAGGGCCAGCTTTTGGTGATCCAGGCCAGTCATTGCTGGACCACTTTCACTTAACAGCCCCAAAAATCTCTTCCTCCAGACCATGCTAGTCCTCCAATACTGTAGCATTTATCAGCATTTTTGGGCCTTATGAGCTGTCGATTTTTCTCCCAGAGAAGTACTTGTCAGGATTATCAAGTTGCAGGAATATTTGATTAATGGCCTAATAGTTGGGATCATACCACATGGGCACACATGTAGTCTTAAGTGAGTGTGTTAATCCCTGGATTTGTGTAGACTCTAATCTGAAAGTCATCAAAAAAGAACTAAAGGTAAGGGATAAGCACCTTAAGAAGCAGTTGTGGTGACCTGGTGAAGAGAAAGAGGGCCTATTGGTTGGGATCATACAAACAAATGGGGATGCATGTAGTCTTAACTGAGTGCATCAGTCCCTGGATTTGTGTGGACACTATATGAAAGCTTGAAAAATAACTACAGGTAAGGATAAGCACCTCTAGGAAGCAGTTGTGGTCACCTAGTGAAGAGAGAGGATGGCATATGATAGTCAGAAATAATGTGTAACAAATTAATCTCTTCAGTTGTAGAAAGCTCAGATCTGTGTCCACCAGTTTCTTCAGCTAGAGTCATTTGCATCCAACATGAAGGTCGACTGTGTCCATATTATGCTGTGGAGAGTTTTTAGTTGATGGTATTTTCATGCATGCATTCCCAAGCTTTTACGGGTTAGTTGTCATAGATAAGACCGTGTTACTTCAACCTGTTTGGAATTTGCAGCAAAACCACTCAAAGAAGTCTTGGCTGCTCAGAGTTGGGGTGAGGCAAGTACCAATGACCCTAAGAAGACACTGAAAAATACGCCGAACAGTTGGAACTGAAGACAGTAATGAGGCAGTCAAGATAGGCTTCTACATCAGGTTTTGTGTTCTGAGGAGAAACTTTTGACGCAATGCAGTTGTCCGGTGAAAAAGTCAATCACCAGACTGCTGAATGTAGGAACTAGCTGATGTTTAGAAATCACTGCCCTTATTAGAGAGTTGACACTTTAACTACAACCAGAAATAGCTAGGGAAGGGTTACAGAATCTTTTGCAACTGCTCTATGATTTAGAATGAATCTTTTGCAACTGCCCTATGATTTAGAATGTCCTTTGTGTAATGTGACTGGTTATTAGTTAACTATCTTTTCTGCTGGGGTCAAGATGAACCAGACTGTACCCACCCTTCCAATAAATTTTTTTATTGTTTTTTTTCAAAAATAAGATAAACAACTGCATTTCATATGAGATATAGAATTCTTATTGGTGTGGTGGAATATAGAAAAGTAAAATCGCCACAGGATCAACTAAAGAATCTGAAGGTACATGATTATTTGGTAATTTTAACATAGCATTCTATGAAATAACTAACTTTGGTTTGAACAGATCTTTTCCAGTATAGTGACTAATTCCTATTAACACAGTGCTCATCATTGTGCTTCCTCTAGCTTGATACCTAATAAACTACCATAAAAGTCACTGCAATGGCTAATGTAGATGCTTGGTTGAAAATCAGGATCCTAGTCCAATGGAGGCTGAGCGTGCTCTGCATCAGTGTATTTCAATCTTCAAAGAGGTATGGATTAAGATGTCTGAGAAGTAATTTAATCTCCATATCCATTTTGTTTCTTACCCTTACTGTCCTTTTTGTTCATGCCAAAAGTCGTATGATCACCAGAATCTTGTCAGCTGAGACCAAACAACCTATTTGGAAGTGTCTTTAGAGTTGTAGAGCATTTTGCTCCTTTCTTATTTATGCTTTATCTGCATTTCTTGCTTTATATTTTTTGTATACTCATTAGTATATGAAGACACTTTGTTGGTTCTTATTTGTGTCAAAAGAATTCTATTAACATACTTCCTCACTCTTAAGATTGTTAAATACTGGCCGTGTCTCCCCCAGTAACCCAAAAAGGCCAGTTGGATTTTAGACCTCAAGGTACATGTCTTGTTGGAAGTCTTCTGCCTCCTGAAGAAAACTACTGTTCTGCTAGAGGCATTAAAGATGAACCTAGGGGAACAAATATGAAAAATGAAGTTTATAAATCATTTGAATAATCAACTAGTAATCCCATAAGCATGGAAAATGGAGGAAACCCCTTGATGCATCTGGTGGCACTGTGACAAATTAATGTCATGCATACATAACGAGATGTAACCATCTGAAACTTTTGAACCTTTCCTATATGGCTCCTTTTCTATTCTCTTTGGTTCTTAGACAGACTCCATCCGGTATTCTATGTTTTAACCAGGGTCTACTATTTTGTATGAATTTTGAACTTTCATCAGTTAGGAATATAATTTATTTGGCTATTGTATGAATTTGGAGCTTTTATTAGTTCAGAATATAATTTGTTTGGCTGTATTTGAGTGGTTATTTTCTGGGAGGCTTCCTCTCAATTTTTGCTACTAGAGCAATATTATTCAGTGTGAAGAAATTGGAGCATGAGAAAGAAAATGGTCAATAAATTTGATTGTTGTACCTAATGGTTCCTTTGCTGCACAGCCTGGTATTCCCCACTCAGTGTTAAATTCGCCAGATGTAAAAGCAGAGTATTTATCATGCTTGAAACATCTCTTGAGCCTTTTAAGTGGAAGCACAGTCGGGAAAACACAGCAATCAAGAGCAACATTGCAAGAACTGAAAGACGAAATCAGAGTTCTGGAGTCCGAACTCTCATCCAATAGGAAGCAGAGAAACTAAGTATGCAACGCTGGTTTACAACAACTGTTCTCCAGGAAATTATACATACTTCTCTGTGTTTCTTTAGCATATCAAAGGGGATCTCTTTACTCACCTCTTGATTTGCCAGAGAAGGAAAAGTTTTGGAGATTCTTACCATTTAGAATAATAAATCAGAGGTTGCCGAATACTGAAACGTGACCTCATTTTGTTTCTTTTGTATCCCCAAGTGTGCTAATATTGTGGATTCAAGCCAGAAATGTATGCTGGGGACTGTTAGTACGTGATTGATCTCTTTACCTCAGGTGCTCTTTTCGCTGTGTGTTAATAAATTCTATCATTTGACCAATGCCTTCTAAGGAGCAAGGAGTCTCTCACCTGGGTGACCAAGGATCGAGGCGGTATGCGTTTGTGTATGCGTCTGTTACTATTCAAGAAACAGAATAAACAAAAGGAGCTGATACACTCACACCCATGCGGTACTAATGCCTTACCTCTTTTGGGTTTTATGGTAAAAGTGTCTTTGGGTTTATATTTACAAGTAATCAAATCGTTCATCTTAACTCTTAAGCATCTTGCCATATCTTAAAAATCATATATTTTAAACGATTTGATCATTGATTCTTTTGGCTGTTTTTAATAATATATATATATATATATATATCCATTTTTTAGAATTAAAAAAAAAATCAATAGAATCATCCAATGTATGTGATTTTGGATCATACTTCTACTGCAAAACAGATAAGGTGAATGGTTGAGATGATCGAGAAAGTGGGCCCCTTAGATAAAAGAATGGTAAAACTCCAAAAGGTGTAACATTAGTTCCAAAGGATCCTGGGAATATCAGCTCCCTAAACAAATTCTATCATTTGAAAGAACAAGGACAGCTAGTCGGTACCTAGTAGTATTTTACATAGAACAGTATCTCTGACTCTATCCTGTGGCGTTTTGGCAAAATTGTAAGTGCTGTAGCTTGCAACCGGGCACTTCCTCTTCATTCTTGAAGTTATTTGAGTCTGTTTGCGACATGCTTTCTTGGGTCGTTCTGTTCTCTCGGTTTATGCCAACATATCTAGTTTCCTCACTACTGGATTTACTATATTTACAATAAAATTTCTTGTGATTTAACAAATCCACTACAAATTTCTGAAGCAACGTGTAAGATCCAGACTGGAAAGGCTTATGTAAACCGAACTTGCCAGGTATTGCTCTCAGCCAATGGGTGTCAATAAATGTTTGTATATTTAGAATGTGCGCTGCTGATCTATCCACTCTCTGATCAAGCCGATAAGTTTTCATCGTATCTCAATCTGAACATGACATGTAAAATAGCTTAAAAAGACTGATTTTCAGTGCTACAAGTAGCCAATCAATGTACTGTAAGGAAGCTGCTGTATTGAAACATGGCATAATGAACGGAAGTCTGTGTACTAATAAAGCGAGACAGCAGAAGAGTTACTAAAAGACACCAGACAAAAATGGAACGACTGAACCTAAGGTACTCCACAGCCTGTATGCCTGCTTTTCCTGTAAATTGGTATAATAGAGATCTTCCTCAATTCAGCTGGCATTTTCTTCTATTTTATAATTTTATCAGACAATTTTGTCAATCAAAGTACTCCAATATCTTACATATACTTCTAAACCTATATTGGTATACCATCAGGGCCTAGTGCTTTTCTTGATTTTATCTTTTTCAAGGCATCTTTCAATTCAAGTATTCTAATCCTGTAATCATATCTATAATGTCCGATCTTATTTAAGTTTACAAGACTTTTAATTCCTATATTCTCAGGGTAATTGTCATTTAGCAATTTTTGAATGTAACTTTTTCATCTTTGTTTGATTTGTCATCTTTGACTAATACCCTTTGGTCATCAATTTTAATGCACTTAATGTGATATAAGTCCTTGCTCTTCCTTTTGCTAGTTTAAACATATCTTTCTCACATTCTCTTGATCCTAATGTATTATAAAGATCATCTTATGTCTGAGTTTATCTTCACTTACTATTCTCTTAGAACTTTTTTAGCATTCTTATATTGCTCAAAGTTTTCATTATTTTTAGTCTTTTATCATGCTTTAAAATACATTCGTTCTTTTTGTACTTTTTTACTTTACGAACAAGTTCCTCTTATTAAAGTATGCGTTTGTTATAACTAGGTTATATGCGAAAACAAAATCAAGTATATCTTTTCCCATCTTATTTTTTTCTTTAATACTATACTCTCTATGTACTCTATCATATCCTTTTTTTTTTCTTTTCCTCTATAACCGTAAAAATTTGCTCATATAAATATTCCCTTTGTATTGGGTATGTCTTGCATGACTTATTCTATATCTTTCCACAACTGTCTTTTGATTCTATCTTCTAACCCTACTTGTGGTGTATATGCACTTATAATATTTACAATTTTCTCTACTAAAATAAGTTTTATTAGTATAATTTTATCACTAGTTCTTTTAACATCTACTATTTTATCCTTTAATTCTTTATCTACCACTATGCAATTTTTATTATTTTCTTTTCCTATGTACTAGAGTTTATACCCATCTATTTCTCTTATTTTAGCCTCTTTCCACCGGGTTTTTTGAGATATAAGTGATGTTGACTCTTTTGCGTTTTATTGTATCAACTCTAGACTCTTACATGATGTGCCTATATTCCATGTATATTAATATGAATCTTATTCTCCTGGCCTAGCTTATTTACCCTCCCACTTCCTAAATGGTTAATAACCCCATATTCCTTTGGCTTTGATGCAGTGCGTCACTTTTGAGGGAATACTCTAGTAGCCTTTGCTTATTTTTCACGACACCCTTGATCCCATGCAGCGTGTCACTTTTGGAAAAATACTGCAGCAGCCTTTGTCTATTTTTCACTACATTCAAGATCCGATGCAGTGTGTAGTTTATGAGGAAATACTTAGCCCTAAGAAATGTTAAAAATTGATTCATGCATGGAATTTGCCATGAGTTTTACTTGCCAGCTAGTACCGACGCCAAATCCTCCTCCTTTATTCGGGCTTGGGACTAGCAACGGCGGAGTTACTTTTGCATAAGGGTACTACCTAATAATTTCTCAACAAATGTGAGCCAATTCCTGCATATCATGGCTCAAATGTTGTGGCAATCCGATGATCTTGGTCGTCGACTTAGTTGCCTGCTGCTAATACAATGTCTTTTCATTGTATTGAGACCATTGGTATAAGAGGAATGATGGACTGTGGTGTGTCCCACTTTTGCATGATGGGCCCCACAAGATCTCAGATCTGTCCATTAGGTTTTCCACTATCTACGTTTTGAATATTTATTTAGATTCTAAGCTCATATTATCCTTGCACTTTTTAGAGCAATAGTGGTGGCAGAAATCAGATGGCTGATTTGATCAATGTTTTGTGAGGTCCATCATGCAAAGGTGGGAATGCGACAAGTCAAACCTGCAACTAAGCATAGTGCAGTTAAGTCATTTGATTTCTGAGTAGCCCAAAATCACCCTTCTCTTAAGTTATTAGTTTAGAGGATAATAAGTGTTTAAGCAGCATAATAACATCTCCAATTATCTAAGATAATGACATTCTTTGAAGGATTTTGATAAAAGGGCAGCCCCTATGCACGAAGCTCCTGCCTATGTGGGATTTGTGGAAGGGGCGGACCACAAGGGCCTGAGGTACATAGTCTTACTTTGTGTTTTGCAAGAGGCTGTTTCTATGCCCTGAACTCGTGACCTCAAGGTCACATGACGATAACTTTTACCTTTGTACCAAGGATCACCTTCTTTTGAAGGACTTTGATGAACTCCAATTATAAACCATATCAGCTGGCTAATCAGACCAAACTTCTTATGCCACTAAGCCAGATTTGAACCTTCAAAATGATCCTCCTAGAAATTTCTTAGCATTTTTTGTTTTATAATTAATTTTCGTTTAATAAACACCCCAGAATCAGCATATCTTGGCAAGCAGACCGGGTTCGCGGTGGTCCGGTTCAGCTCAGCCCCAAGCTTACAAATGCAAACTAGCTTCCTGAACTGGTCCGTGCGACATGCGTTTCCCGCGCTTCTTCAGCTCCATTCCAAATCAACTCTCCAGTTCGAAGATCTCATGGAAACCGGTAATTTCTTCTCAATTTCACTTTCTAGATTATTTTCACTAAATTTCAGACCAAATTGAACAATATGAACAAATTCAAAATCTGTTCGATTGGTTTTGATTGCAGACCGGGAAGGTTCAGCAAACCCTAGCTGCGGAGATTTCAAAATCGGGGACGGCACTCCATTCCGGTTCTTCGTCGACAGCGAAACTGTTTCCAGCCATGGCCGGCGAGGGTAGATTCTTCATCGTCGGCAATTGCAGGACGAAGATCCCCGCAACGGTTGATTTCGCGAAAGAATCGGCTCTATGTACAACGCTGTGTAGGGATGGAGCTAGGGTTCGGACTGTGGAGCACTTGCTTTCGGCTCTCGAGGCCACCGGCGTCGATAATTGTGGAATCGAGATTGCCGGAGGCGATGAGGTTGGGACTTCTGCAATTTAACTTTCTAAATTTCTCTCAGAAAGCACTTTAACAAGTGTTACAAGGAGGGCAAAAGCATAAAGTATAGAAACTGTGAGAAAGGATTTTGAATGCCCATAATTGATTAATACTCAGGTTCCTTTGTTAGATGGGTCGGCGTGCGAATGGGTGGACGTGATTGAACAAGCTGGCATGTGTGATGCCAAAGATTCCGATGGTAACAAAGTGGAAAAAATGGCTCCTTTTCTCCATGGACCGTTGCATGTCCAGAGGAGTGATTCTTTTCTGGCTGCTTTTCCCTCTTCAAAAGTTCAAATCACGTATGGGATAAACTTTCCACAGGTACGCCAATGTACTTCACTTTCTTTGTTTTCTACTTAAGCAGTTTCAGTAGCACATATGGCATACATTATTATGAATTTTAAACTAATGTGCTTTAGTACTCTGCAAGTGTTAAGGACACATTGAATCTCTTTGGTCTAAAATGTTGTACAATGTTGTTTTTGTCAGAGAATAAATCGTTCATTGTGTTGGGATAGGTTATGTTGAAAATTTTCAGTTTGTAGCATATCAATAATTGTTTATCTTTCTTGCAATCTTATCTTACCAAAGATGGGCTTACCACATATCAATAATTGTTTATCTTTCTTGTAATCTTATATTACCTAAGATGGGCTCACAACAGCAACACAGATTTCATATTATTTTCCAACATCTCTTCTACCTTTGTTCTGATAGTACCAAAGCATGATTCGCGCCTTTGGGCCCATGCTGAGTTTCTTGCACAAGAATCTGTTGAATCTCTGGTTAGAGGTCTAGTTCTCACCATGTTTATAAGACAAACATGTGTTTCGTTTGATCTCCAGTTCATTCTAAATTTTATTACTTGCTTAAATGGAGAATGGAATCAAGCTTTGACTGTGGAAGTCATCTGGTCAGCCTCAAGGTCAGAAAGAAAGTAAAAGATGACTACTCTAGGTGTAGCTTGTAATGCATAGCATGATCAAAAGTTCAGGTAAGTTGAACACAACAATCAGTGCACATTAAGGATTTATATATTACCATAAGACAAGTTTGGTAGGAAGGGGAATTTTTTTTTTTTGACCAAAGTTCTTCTGTGCAAAACATGTTCCACAGGCTGGTGATGGATGTCTTTTTGTAGAGCTGAGGAAATGAAAATGATCTATATTGGCACAGCAAAGTTCAGTCATCATATTTCCATCATGCTTCAATGCTCTACGTGAATTATCCAATTGATTGGTTCATTTGCTTCTACTGCTAGTTCATATTCAATGTCTTGCTGTTTTGTCTTGCACTACAACTGTGCTGTAAGAGTTTTTATAGTTTTATGTTTGTTATTTTGAAAAAGAATCGGATTCATGCAACTATTCTTGATCTTATGCGGCACATTGGTGGAATAGGTGGACATAGGAAGGGAGTAGTATGTGGGTCACTGTTTCTTAGTCATTTAAGAAATGATTACATTTTTTTTTTCCTTTGCAGGTTCCTGCTATCAGCTGTCAGTGGTTCTGTTGTTTCCCAATGGACGTGTCAGTCTATGTGAAGGAAATTGCTCCCTCAAGAACATTTTGTATTTATGAGGAGGTTCATTTCAAAATCTGTCCTTTGATTGGCTATTTTATTTCTATTTGTTTTAGTAGTTGTGTAATTTTTTGTTAGTGTTATGTCAGAGCTCCTTTACGTGCTGCGTAGTTGTATTGGATAACATACAGTTGTCTTTCTAAATGCTGTAGTATGAGTTACCAACCAGCTTTTCCTGATCCATACTTTTGTTCTCCTGATGCATACTTTTTGTTCTCTTATGATTGAATCACCATGTAGGAAAGCGTTGATACATCTCCATGCATGTTAAAGATAACATTTACCTATCAACTACTGCTGAGTCATTACCTTGATCGGTTAATGCTACCTTGCCAATATTTCTTTAACTAGCAGACTGTAGTAGCCTATTGTTGGCTCTGAAACCAGTTTGCTCTTTGAAGAGCATCTGAAGCCATTCTTATTCATGAGCACCCTGCTTAGGGAAGAGAGGGGCATAGAGGAATATAAACAACCAAAAGAGGGGCATAGAGTCCCTATTTCCTTATTTCTCATGTCTTATCAATGTTTTCTTCTATTCTTAGAGTGATAACTTTTTCTTTGTTTTCCTGATTTACTTGCATATACTTAGGATCAGGAATAATATCTCATGTTTTCTCCATTACTTTCTGTATTTGGTTTCTTCAACACGGTCAATTCCTCATCAGATGTAGCTACTGTTTCCAATGTCGAAGAAATCACTAGATTGTGTGTTAATGGATTGCTGTTTTTAAGTACATAGTTTCCAATTCCTGAGTTCTAGTAAATTGGTAGTTTGTGGATGCAGGTTGAGAAATTACGCCAGGCTGGACTCATTCAAGGGGGATCAATGGAAAATGCCATAGTTTGCAGGTTATCTTTAAATTCTCAATTCAAAAGCCTCTCTTGGTTCTACAGGTTTTCATTCTAGAGAGTAGACTTATTTTGTTTCTTCCGATTCTGTGTTGGAAATCTCTGATACTTATCCTTTATGTTCTATGGGCTTGTATATATCTATTGTCAGACCATTTGGAGTAAGAAGCTATCTGAGCCTAAGGGTGAAGATATCATGGTGGGTGTTTCTCTTTAGGATAGTTTCTAGTATATAAGTGAAAATCAGGAGAAAGTCCTAAGCTTCTATATATTTTCCACAAGAATGCACAATCATCAATCATCCAATACTATCTAAGTCCTAGTGGCCTACTAAAGAGCAGAAGCGGCTCCTCTTTGGATATAATATTGTTTTCAAGGAGTTGATTCAGTTTATGCTGGTTGGCCTGGTAGTTTTGGGTAATAATAATGTGGATTAAAGGTTGCCTGTGAAAAAATGGAAAAAGAAAAGAAAAAATATGGATTCAAGGAGGTTTTGTCTCAATACCTCATCATCATTATCAAGACCTTATTCCGATTAGGGGTTAGCCACATGAATCTTGTTCCTCCATTCCCCTCTATCAAGTATCATGGCTTCATTTAGTCTTAAAGTTTTAAAAAAATTTCTCACCACTTCTAGCAACGGTTTTTTGGGCCTTCCCCTTACCCTTTTAGAACCTTCGACTTGCATTACTTCACTATTAACCGGTACCTTTTTTGATCCCCATTGGACATGTCCAAATTATCTAAGTCTAATCTCCCATATCTTGTTACCTACTGGTGCTATTCTTTAAATTTTCTCCAACATTTTCATTCATAGTTCTATCATTTATTGTCTTGCCACTCATCCATCTTAACATCCTTATTTGGGTTACATTCATCCTATGTACATGATGATCTTTAACTGCCCAACACTCCGATCTATAGAGCACCGCTAGCCTTGCAGCCATCTTATAAAATTTTTCTTTCAATTTGAGTGACACCCATTGATCACATAGAGCTCCATGGGCGCATCTCCATTTGTTTTAGTCAGTTTGAATTCTTTGGGTAGCCTCCCTTTCAATCTCTTTACTCTCATGAATTATTGATCCTAAGTATCGAAAGTGGTCTTTTAGGGGGACTTCTTGGTTATCACTTTACTGGTACTCCATACCTGCTCCAATCTTTGCTAAAATTGGATGTCATATGCTCTATCTTAGTTTAGTTTATTTTAAATCCTTTAGATTCTAATGCTTCTATTCATAACTCTAGCTTTGTATTTACGTCGGTTCTCTTGTCTCATCAATTAAAACTATATCATTTGCATATAACATACACATGGAATCTCCTCTTGGAAATGTTTTGTTAAGCCATCAATAACTAATGCAAAAAGGTATGGGCTCAATGCCGATCCTTGTTTAATCCTATAGCGATAGAAAAATCATTAGTCTCTTCATTAGTGGTCTTAACATTGGTTATCGTTCCATTATACATATATTTAATTATGTCTATATAACCCCACAAAATCCCTTCTTGCCCAACACCCATCATATCAACTCTCTAGAGATCCTATCGTAAGCTTTTTCCAAGTCAATAAAGACTATGTGGAGGTCCTTCTTTTTCTATATTTCTTTATCAATTGTCTAAATAGGAAGATAGTTTCCGTGGTAGACCTTTCATGCATGAAATTAAATTGGTTCTCTGATACACTTATTCAATCATTCTTTCAAAAGGTTTCATAGTGTGGCTCATAATTTTGATCTGCCAATAATTAGTGCAGCTTTGATGTCTCCTTTATTCTTATAAATTGGTACAATTGAGCTTTTCTTCCATTTATCATTTTCTTTGATTCTATAATCTTGTTAAATAACTTAGTCAACTGAATTATTACAGTATCTCCCACATGCTTCCAAACTTCTATCTCAATGCCTAACAACAATGATTAGTAAAAGAAGGATAACCAACTCTTTTTGATATCCTGGTATGAAAACAGGTACTTCCTCATGTTTCATGGTTATCTCTATGAACATATATTCTTATTCTTAAGCGTATCTATAGCTGATAAATGTAATATTGGTGTATTAGCACAGGCCCCTAAGCATTGAGAGGATCCTGCACTGTGATTCAGTGTGATTGTCCTGTACCAATGGAGCTGCAATATGTTTCTTCAACATTTGTCTAGTCGCACGGTTCTTCTCTTTCTGTTCACAAAAGAAAAGTAAAATAGCCATAAGCTGGGAAGAATTTAAACATTGCTTAATTCTTTAAGCTGCGAAGAATTTTAACCATTGCTTAATACTTCAGCTATCATGGAATTGGCCAATTTAAACCTTACACCTGATGATACTATATTGGGATGCATGGATTTAGATTTGTTTAGAATAGCGGTTTCTGACTTGTTTCTTATTGTCCTTTCTCTTTTAACATCTTTCCACTGTCTGCAGTGCCAGTACTGGTTGGTTAAATCCACCACTGCGTTTTGTTGATGAAGCTTGCCGCCACAAGGTCTTAGATCTCATTGGGGATCTCTCTCTTTTTGCTCAGGGTGGTAATCAAGGGCTTCCTGTTGCACATATAATTGCCTATAAGGTTTGCGTCCACCCAAATTTTCTTTTCTGTTTACCAGTGAGAACTTAACAGAACATGGAGAAGAAATAAACTCAGTTTTTGCTAATTGGTCTGCAATACAGGGTGGACATTCATTGCACACGGAACTTGTAAGATGTCTGTCGGGTTCCCCATAAACGATATGGTTTGTTATGCTGCTGACTAAAGCATCCACACTCTTCTAACAGCAATTGTCAAGATATGGCAATATCTATCACTTCCTTATTGGACTAAAAACTATTTGGAGCACCAACATGAGCTATCAGTGCTTCACTCTCTGTCGGTGCATCCGCACTCTTCTAACCAAAAAATGAATTATATTTATATTTTAGTACCCCATCAAATTGTTTTGACTTCATTAAATTATATTTATATCATCAGCTCTTCTTGATTTCATTGAATTATTTTGCCTTCAAGATGTGGATTCTCTCCCTCTTCTTAGACAACAGTAACCTTCATGAAGGGAGTCTTAAGTTCCCTAGTTATTTTTCCGTTTTCCGTTTTCTATTGGGTAAGAAAGTGTGTTCTGGTCCAACTCCAATAAAGAATGTCTTCTGTGCTTAAAAGTCATAACCTTCCTGTCGAGCTCACTTTGCGATTTCAGAAAACATAATTTCACTTGTAGCATGCTTTAACCAGTTGGAATTTTCAATCTAAGAACATGATCACAAAGAGTTGTTATGTTTTTAGCAAGCCTTGCGTAGGAGCCAGGTTTTAAGAAATAAGACATGGGAGGAAACGAAGTCGTATGCAAATATTAACTTCATATAAGAATAAGCAGTCAGCTTATTGGCATTTTCTTCTCTCTTTCGGATTCATTACCTGCTAATGAAATGAATTTCACCAATGCAGTAAGAAAGAAAGTAAGCGGTTTGGGAGCTTAGTGTAGCCGGTGAATCAAATGGCCTCACGTTCAGGGCAGTATCATTTTATGACCCCCAAAACAGAGCGGGATGGATACCCAGAGCAAAAGCTCCTTCAGTCTACCCGAGCATGGTACTGTAAGAGGTATTCTTGTGATTGGTTCTGCAGGTCATATTCCAGATTATGGTCATCCCTGGTATAATGAATGGAACAGAGATGGTCATGAACCTGTGAAACCAGACTGAAGAGCAAAAGACCTCTGCAGAATTCTACGTGTGATCGCAAATCCCGAATCCCTTGAATCTTTGGGACTAGAAGCTGTTAGCAGTGACTCATAGGTTTCTTAGGCGGTGAAAAGCAAAAGCATGCAATGAGACCATTTATAAGTGGTGGTATTATATTAAATTGATCTGTGACTGAGTTTACCTTGTTGTTGAACCCTAATTCCTTCATGAGGCCTAGTTCAGACGGGTTCTTTGTTTCTAACCATATACCAAGTTCTTGAGATAAGTCCATCTGCCAGCTTACTCTATTATAGTGTTTCTTTATAATCTTTTTGCTTGCTACCAATACACCCTTTCTTCTGCAATATTCTTTATTTTTCTTAAGTGCATTATTTGGGTTTCCTTTTGTTGTTTTGAATTTTTTTATTCCATTTATTTTGTATGAGCGAAAATAGATTCTTCAAAAATGAAAAGAAAAAAAAAAAAAACAAGTCATCCAACTAATGCCCCAGCAAACGAGAGATTAGATGACTGAACTTCCAAGCCCAATATATTTGCTTTTACCACGTCTAAACCACGTATGTCGAGGTATGCTATAGTGGGCTCGTCCTTAGTGGGAGTTCACACAATGGAACCAAGGTTTAGTTGATCTCGACGATGAACCTTATTTCTGTACCGTCTACGTAGGAGGGAACAAAAAACTACACCGAAATGATGATTCTAGTGTCCCCAAACGGCAATGCTAGTCGTCAAAGATGTCTCTTCCTTCTGCAAAACAAATTACTCCAAATCGGGGTAATAGACACAATGTAAAGTACAACAACTAAAATCTTTCAACTAGGAAAATTTTGGGGTCAGGTCACAAGTAAAAATGCGTAACAAATGGATGGTTTTGATCATTGACCATGTAAGCTTTGCCAATTTTCAGCTTCTCTAAATTCTCCTGGAAAAGATGCCCATCCACATTATTTTCAGCACAACTAGAATGTGAACCGTACATAAGCAACCTTTCCCAGATCTTCATTTCCATGGTAATTGTAGTTTGATAACGATGATCATTTAGACTATCCAAGAAAACTTAGAAACGACTTCGATAATACTTGCAACTAATTTGTTTGGCGCGTAGAATACCTTGTGCCTGCCTATTTGACGATTTGAACCATGTAATTCTCTAACAACAGCTATCCTCTTTCCTTGAATTGAGACAGCAGACCTTTGTAAATGAGACATAGTTATATACAAGATTCTAGCTGATCGAAAACTTATGTCTTTGGTCTGGAAATGTTCCTCATATACTCATCATTTATTCTACTTATAGAAGGAAGCTCTCAGGCATTAGCATCAATTAAGAAAACAAGAAACAAAAGATACAAACAACTTGACACTCTATGACGTGGGCAATTTTCTACAAATTCCCACTCCTACAAAATGTTCGCGAGTTGTTCAGAGACCCTATTCTCACTCTACATTTTGATCATGGAACGTAAGGAATCATTGCAGACAGCAACTCTAAGGAATGAAACTCACCTCAAGATCCACCGCATTTCTTCAGTGATGCTGTCTTATATACAGAGGCGGAACTAAGGGCGGATATTTTAGGAGTTATTCCTTATCTTATACCTGTTCATTTCCTTTGAGGATGTTATACTTGCAGAGGGGGCATGTAGCATTGATTCGGAGCCATTTGCTGATGCATGCAGCATGGAAATGATGGTTGCACGGAAGAGCATGGAGTTCTACACCGTCCTCATATGCAGTGAGACAGATACAGCATTCCTGACATAAGAGGAGTTAGGGTTCAGGGTTAGGGTAAGCATGATTTGACAAACAAGAAACAAAAGAAAATGGAATAAATGACCAGCTAGAAGAAATGTGAATACTATGGACAACCACAGATGACATCAATGGAGGTGACTTCAGCCACGAAATACATACTTGACCTAAGAGTGGTTCCAATGCTGATCAACTGAATTGTAGTCGTCTAATGTGAGAACCCTAGCTAGAAATGGTGAACAAATCACAGTCCACCCATGACTGCTTAAAGATTTTGGCAGGAGTATCAGCAGAGTTTTCTCCAGTCTCCAGCAAGCGAAAGGAGCGTATCAGCGGCATTATGTCAATCACAAAAGTGGTTTTTATATTTTACCTTTTGGGACAGTACCTGGAACTCATTAAAGACGGACATTCGGCAGACTGCTGCACCAGAAGTGAGGATGTATATTCAACCTCTCTTGCTAATTCAGCAATTCCATCATTAAGATGACAAATGACTGGTAGAAGCCCTTAATGATGCTGATTTTTTTCTTTTTTGTTTAAAATAGACATGAGAAGCGTACTGATCACATTTGACAAATTAACACTCCACCAGGAGTCATTAGCCAATGTCCACATGAGGTGTGATGACCTGTACGATGCTTCCTCTGCATCTTTTGATCTTATGCAGCCCAAAAATTATTCCAAGTTCCACTTCTTAAAATTTCAACCCGATAGAACCCAGGTTCTCCATTCAACTTTGATTAAAGTTCAGTAACATAGCAGTCATTTCTTACCTTAATCTGCCAGATATTGCAACTAGTTTGTTAACAAAAGTGGAAGAGTTGACTAGGTTGACTGGCCTAGTAGTATTCAAAAGACTTGGGTCAGCTACCCATAAAGCAAGTCTCAGAAATCGACCCAAAAGTGGCACGGGGCTAAAAGGACACAACTTAGATCACTTGATCTATTACACCAAGACTTTTGAAACCAAGTATTGTACTGATCTTCAACTTCCAAAGAATAAGCTCTCAACCCACCCTAAGCAGCAATGAATCAAGAAGAAAAGGAAATTGATAAAAAATTGGTTCTACCAATGATCTATTTGCCCCTAGAAAATGATTCACCCATTCTTTAGGAACAAGATATCTACCCATCACCAGCCCTTCTTCTATTCTTCCAAGTGACGTGGAAGAATGATGAGGTTCAAAAACTTAATCATGTTTGTCTTCTATTTCTCCCACATACCTTTTGCAGACAATGAGAATAACGTGATAAGTCCATATCTCATCCATAACACCATGGCAGGCCACTCTTCCCTCACGCCACCGGCACGTCCTCCCAAAGCTCTCTACACTACCTAGGGTCATTCGCTCTGTAAATGATCGATAAAATACATTGAAAATCATCCTCAATGAGATTTGAATTAAAAATTGGAGATACAATCTAATTTCTTTTCATCAGCTCTACACCGCACATGGCAACAATGCCACCTGCTATACATCTTGCTGGGCACATTCACATATGTTCAACCCTCTTCGAGAAGCTTCTTTGGTGCCATCGGTAATTTGGAGCCTTGAATTAGACACTAGCCACTTTACAGATCCAGCTCACCAAAGTTTACATCTTTGTCTCATTCAATTTGCAAACGATTGATAAAAACCACTGAAAATCATACTCAATGAAATTAGAAATGAAAATTTCATATGCAGTCTCCTCCTTTTCAGATCATTTCCACACCAAATTACTATAAACCACCTGCCATAAATCTTGTTGGCTGGGTGTCCAAGCCTCTTCTGGAACTTCCTTTGATGCAGCCAACAATTTAGAGTCTCGACTTAGCATGATATTAGTTCCTCGTCCAGATCAAGTCCTTGATAGCTTTTGTCTTTCATATTAACCTAGCATTCTAGGCTTCCACCAATTAGATATCTCCATCCTGCGAGACAACCCATTCTTTCTCACCCATAGAAGATATGTCATCCGTTTTCCAGTGATGTTTAGACTACTAATAATTTGTATGATCCCACTCTCACCTCTGGTCATGACCTCTCAGTCAATTTTTATTAAACTCCCTATTTTTCGTCCAAGACAGAAGCTGCATCGCCACATTTTACCTGATGTAGTTTATGATAGCCTGGAAGCTCTGAACACAATTAGGAACATAAGAAGCACTAGATGGATCGAGGTTATGGATGCAGTGTCCTTTTTAACGGTTGAAGAAAGTCACCCTCCTTGGTGCTCCCTGTCTCATTTCAACAGATTGATCATCTAATTGCTTTCTCGGAATCAACTAGAAACTCACAAATCCAGGGAAGCAAATTCCTGGCTAACAGTGAACAAGAATATATTCCATTTCTATCATCGCTCTGCATTGTAAAATCAAATCCTCCATAATTACATTTATACTCTAATAATTAGGTAACCAATATTTGATTCTATACAATAGTTCTGCTCATATTCAATATATTTTAAGATCCGTCCATAACATAAAGTATGTATGTAACGAATGCTCATGTTACTGATGCAAGCATCTAAGAAGTACTGGTGCAAGTTTATAATGGTTGTTGTTTATTAGTTATTACCCAGTGAAGGACATTTCACAGTTCTTGGATCCTTACAGATTTGTTCACAAAGGTGAAAACTACCGAAAAGACAGAGATTCAATGTTATGCTATGACCTCCAACTATGGACATAAATTTGCAATTTCATAGTAAGGTAAGCAGCTCACCACATCCTCTGGTAAAAGAACACGTTCATTTGCTGGGTCTCCATTGCTTGCAGCTATAGGAATCATTGCTCCCGCACCCTCAGTAGTCTTGTCATCACTGCAAGAGCTTTGCCTAAATCTATATCTAGGAAGAATGTTGATATCTGCATCTGATGCACCTTCCTGTTCATTAATTTCAGGAGCCATGAAAATGATTAGCCATTTCAGAATTTTCAACTGCTAGTAAGATCTTTTTACTTTATGAATAGCTATAATTTCAAGCCTGCAAATAATACCTGGCCTGCAACAGCATAGAGAATTGCGATAATGCAAGGCAAGCAGCAGCAGAGAGCAATCCCTATCATACATGCCAAAGCAACACAAAAGATTGCAAAGAACACATCGAATGCCAGAAATACTACAGCCAACCTGCATAAACTCATCAAAGAAAAGGATATGCAGAAAAATATTAGCCAAAAAACATCAGTGAACATTGACAATGGAACAAAATCATAAGCAAATTGTTCATCAGTCTGGAACTCCAGCAACCGATGATACGGGAACCAGCATGAAAAACAGTAGCTTTGTCATTCTTGAAATTCCTTGACATCAATGGATATTTGGTCTACAAACAGGAGTGAACTAGAAAAAGATATTGTCATGTACGTGAACTAAGAAAATAATTTGGTCATTTTGGAGAAAACGAAGATCATTCCAACATATCCATACCAAAGGAAAGTGGGACAAATAAGGACATTCCCACCTATGTCTTTAGTTCAAGAAATCAACAATTTCATGATTATTTTTCTGAAACAATGGGATTGATCTTCTTGTTGAAGAAATTTTATCCATTTAAAGAATGCAGGAATTATATTCAGCAGAGCAAAACTGAGAATCTAGCTTTCTCAAAATAAAAAACTTGTCCTTTTAAGCAGAGCAAGTCTTCCTTTCCTTATACAACAGATGAAGCAATTGTGTGCTTCAGATAGGATACATATAGATTACCATTTCAAAGGAGGACATTCAGCTTGCTAGGTTGAGCTGAGAAACTTGAGCCATAAAACTGTCCTTGGTTGCTTAGACAACTCAAAAAGGGCAGCCCCGGTGCACGAAGCTCCCGCCTATGCGGGGTCCGGGGAAGGGGCGGGCCACAATGGCCTAAAGTAGGCAGCCTTACCTTGCATTTTTGCAAGAGGCTGATTCCACGCCTTGAACCCGTGACCTCAAGGTCACATGACGACAACTTTTACCGTTGCGCCAAGGCTCCCCTTCTTGCTTAGACAACTCAGTAGACGAAAATTCTCTTGACTAGAGTGAGACAGATAAATGACCTTGGGAGTCTTAAAACATTGAAATAAGGGGAAGTAGGGTCCGGTTTGTGAATAGCCCCTAAACTCTCATTTTGGTCTGCAAGTAGGTCCTGAACTTCATTTCTATTGCAAGTCAGCCTGAAACTCAAAGAATCGGTCTGTAAATAGCCCCTTTGGACAGAATCTGTTAAAACAACTGTTAAGTAGAGGGCATTTTGGAGATTTTGGTTTTCCTTTCACAAAACAGAAAACTTGATGAGTTTGAAGAAAAACCCCCCAATTTCAAACATTCAGGCTGTGTAAGCTGGTAGAGATTTGGAGGTTTGGATTCGAAAGGCACTTGGTGATACCCCTGATACCAGCAATGATGTAAGAATGTTGGTGAAGCTAGAGGAAGTTGAAAGACTTGGGAAAGAAGGTTGTTCAGCTCATTCCTATGTGCGGTGGCTGAATGGCACGTAGAAGTTGAACCTAATGAAGTCGAGCAGCATGTAAAAGTTGAACCTGAGGAAGTTGACCTGCATGAGCAGTCATGCACTGTTTTTTCATTATATGTTTTAGAATTTTCCTTTAGTAGAAAGCGGAAAGCATAGAAAGGAGAAGTTGACACAATTCGGTAATTCAATAGCCTCATGTTGCGGGCTTTTGTGGAAATTATTTTACCTGGAGAACAAGGGAAAGTTTTGCAAATAGTGTTCATTTCATTTACCAAGATTTCAGTACAGCATTAATAAAAGGAGCAGATGAGATTCATTGTGATAAATCATCTGGGCATCACATGAACTGGGGAGATTCATTAACTCCCCTGGACATGGGCTTCATACTTCATGCCGAAATCAGAAACTTGAAGTTTGCAAAATGATTGGAAATAGACAAATATTTGTATGGATGGAAAGCTTTTGTCTAAAAATAGGGGAAAAAAATAAAGAAGCGGTGATAAAAATGGGTGTTATCAAAATCTCCAGAGTACCCCTCAACAGCTGTTTAACAGATTCCATCCAAATGGGCTATTTATAGACCAAGTTCATTGAGTTGAGGGGCGACTTGCAAGCAAAACAAAGTTCAGGGTCTACTTACAGACTAAAATGAGAGTTTTGGGGCTATTCTAGAACTGGAGCCAGAGAAATATGGTAAAAATTTAGGGTCACCTGTTAACAGAAGAATTCTCACTAAATTCCCTTTGAGGACTAAGTTTGCTCTCACATACACAAATAACTATATTCTGAAAGACATAGTTGATAGCCTGACCAGTAGAGTTGAGGAGCATTCTGCACAAGGGTTTCGCCACCAGAGACCACCCAATAGAAGCCAACTATCCACCAGAGAAAGGATGCCATCGTATTGACAGATTCACATCGTTTGGCAACACTGTGTATGCAATAATCATTTAGTTACATCAGAAAGGTGGCCAACAAAAGCAAATCTGAATTGAAAAAGTACAGACCATTTACAGAGTTCATTCAGTAAATATGCATACAGCTGAACAAGTAGAATTTCTCCAAAGAACTCATTCATTTTAAAAAGTACACTTAACAGAAGTGAAGCATAAACATCACTCATAAAAATTCTCACATGTCTAGATGCCTTGTTGGAACAAGAATAGAGCTTAGTAGTTCTTAAAAAATTAACATGCATTATGGATGCTGTGATGGCACTTCGAAGTAATTGAGAGTTCAAATAGCACTTTAGAGGAGCAGCAGATGAGTCCCAAGCTGTCATCTCATTATTTACTTGTATTTTCAAATAAGAACTATTGGCTCATGTATATCATGTTATTGATAACATTTTACTAAATCAAGAGAAAAATAATAAGTCAAAGATGTATCATCAAGATAAGTGTAAACAAGATCTTAATGTGGTATAATTCGTATCATCAGCCTAAAATATCCAAGCAGATGCTTTTTCTTTTGATGCTGTGTTTATACCAAAGAGAGATGGAATCCATGAATCTCATAACTAGTCATTATAAGATTGTTGTCTGATTTCTGTCGCTGGTCACAATGAGCAGCACTAACCCCAACTTGAAGGCTGCAACAGAGGTCAATAGAGTGATTTTCAACAGTTAGGCCCTTTAAGGGCCATGGACTCCGCATGGATTCAGGCAAGGATCCTTTCCATGTCTCCAAATGTCCTAAAATATCATGCATAGGTTTGTGGTCTAAAAAATAACTATGCAACACAGCTTCCTTCAAGTCATCAAATGGAAAGAAAGAAGCAGCACAGGATTGAACTGGAAGATTGCAATGGGCAGGAACATATACAACATACCAACCATGCAATGTTCCTAGGAAATTTTCCTAAACAACTCCAACACTTCAAATATACATAGAATCTCATGTCACGTGAATGTTAATACGACGAATCAACCCACACAGGCACCCCTCATCGAATTCCTACTAATCTTGACTACAACAGCAAACTATCAAAACCTGTACCGTCTTTCCAACTAATCCTTATCATAAGTTGCCCATTGACATAAACAATCCCCAGACTGTCTCATCACTTTGGTACTACAGAGTCTACTTCTTGTATTCATTACACTAGGTTTAAGCTACTCTAGTTCCTTCACATATTCATCATTTCTTTTCTAATTTTCTCTTTTTCCAGCGAAACTGTCATCGTGGCCTATACAGCTAAAAATAAGTGTCATGGAACATAATGCTAGTACATCTCCATATCATCAGAAGTCACACAACATCCTCCGCATGTTCCCAAGTAACTGAATCACAGTCCCACTAAATTCATTGAAATTTGCAAATTATCCACTAAAACCCTGATAGCAGACATTTACAACCAAAACCGAATAATGAAATCAGAAAAATCAGTATATGAAAACAACAAATCAACTCACCTCGAACCTGACCGATTCCGAAGTCCTCCAAGATCCCCATCCTCATCATACTCACTATCGTTCGCCTCCGAATCCGATGCCGAAACCCTTCCGCTACCACCTTCCCCTCTCCTCCTTAAATTCCTCCTTCGATACTCAAACCATACCAAGACAACATGAACAAGGCATTGAAGTGCGTATCCAATAATCCAAACCCTAACTGGAGTATTCGGCCGCTCTTTCAGAGTAGAAACAAGCATTATCACAGAAACAATAGCAAAAGCCAGATTCCATAGAATATCTAGGGCAACAACGGGCTTGGAATATCCCCAATCAGTTCGGCGTTCTTCCAACTGTAACGCAGCGGTTTCTCGGACCAGCATCGACGGGCCACGGTGGCCCGAAGCCCGACTAGCTCGACCTAAGAGGTAAGCGAGTGTGGTAGGATTGGGACGGGGCGGGTCGGAGGCGGTTCGGGGGGCGTGGAGTAACGGGGTGGAATTACTGCCGTTGGATGATGATGTTTCGTCCATCTGAATTTTGATTGGAGGGTTGGGATTTTAGTTTGGAAGCGCGGAGAGATGGGAGGAGGAAGAAGAAGAAGAAGAAGAAGAATTGAGCATTTTGTTGGGGCTTTTGTGGCTTTATCACTCTATCTTCTTCTATTCATTATTTTTCTCCGGTTTTTTGCAGCGTTGAAAGGTCGATGCGGATTCCCCAACGGTTTTCTGCTTTAACTCTCGACTGATCGGTGGCATTTGTGGATTTGATAGGGGTATTTTGGTCTTTGAATATGGAAGTCGGTTTTCATGTGCCGGTCGGCCGAGTAAGAGTTCCAACTTCAATGTGGTGGATCATAAATGGGGCCCGCTTCAGTTATCTGGACCATCTGTCTTTCGATCTCTCTTCTTAGATGGGCCTGATGGAAATTTTCACTCGTCCATTTTACCAAAGATAAGTGGAAGAAGATGAGCGGTTTGGATTACAAATTGGGCCCTGCATAGACTATTTTAAGGATACGGAGCTCCCTGCATTGATCTACACCCTAACCCCATAAGATCACCTAACACGTGGGGCCAACTTGTACTTTTAAACACTTAGATTTCGCCCCACCGACCACCCTACAAGACTCCCTCTTTTATGAGCCTTTATAGATTCGGCCGATTACTGTTGGATTTGGGAGCAACTTTATCTGTAGATCGTGGGTCCATGTTTTTATTCAAAGTTCGCTACACCAATAAAAATGGCTAGGATGGCAGGTGAGTAACGCTTTCGGAGATAAGCCACCTGTAAGTGGGTCCGCTGGATGAAGTTCGAAGGCAAAGTTTGGTCCCACTCCTACGTGATTGCTGGCTTGTTTATGACTTCACTACAAAATACATTATTATGGTTAATTTACCAATTTCAAGCAAGATGGATAGGTTATGCACGGTGTCAAATCATATGCCAACTATTGTATGAATCTAAGCCGTTGATCAGTCGATGGATAGGTAAGGTGACTTATCTAACCGTCTATCTATTGGCCTTTACAAGAGGAATCTGTCCACTATATTACCCTTGTTAAACTTGAGCTAGGTTAGGATGACCCAAATTTGGCATGAGAAGAAGGAGATGATTGGAAATATCATTTAAACCAAGTTGAGATGGATTGGAGAAGATGACACAATGTTAAAATAATAAATAAATATATATAAGCAGAGGGCTGAATTTTAGAATGAGAAGAAATGGCTCTCTTTTATATTAAAATGTTTCCCTCATTCAACAGTGACGCTTGAAATAAACTGATATACAAACCATTAACAATGAGCTGAGATAAGATGATTTGTATCTCGACTCATCTCAAGCACCACTAACAAGAGATGAGGAGATACCACTTAATCTCCACAAGATGGAGGAGATACCACTTCATCTTGGCAAGATCAAGCACCACTAACATTGATATGGCCCATCTCATTTCAAGTTAGATCAGTCTGTATCAAGTAACACTTACACCCTCTTACAATCTATCATGTTCACATGTTTGGGCTTCTAAGCAATTGTAAATGATGATTTTTTTGCTATTATCGTAGTCACAGAGTTCAGAAAAAAGCAGTATATTTTGGAATATATAGAAAAAAGAGACAGCAAAAGGTGAAAAAATTTTAAAAGGAAAATTTCAGAAAATTTTGGAAAGAAACGGTAAAAAGTCAGAAAAAGTCATAGCTTTGCAAGTTATAATAATAAAAAATAAGTTACAACCCACTTATCAACTTCTTAAATATAAAGACAAATTAAACATAATTTCCTGACTTTCAGATATAATTACAAAATTAGAAGTCAGAAAAGCTGGCGAGGGAATTATTATTATTTTTTTAGAAAATTTGAAAAGAGTAAAATAAGTTTAGAAAAAAACAGAGAAATTCTAAAAGTATAAAAAGGAAATAAAAAACTGAAAGCCGATGACTCGAGTCATAGAGATCACGGTTTCAAGCTTAAGATTAATGTGTTGTAGAAAAATTGTACAAATCGTCAAAAATATAAATCCAAAAAAGACATCGTAAAAGTTAAAAAAAAAAAAAAAATTCAAAAAGACATAATTTAAACAAATTGAAAAAGACGTGTCGTATTTAAAAAGACAGGTCTTTTTAAGTACGATATAGCTCAACAAAAATACAAATATTTTTAACCAAAAAAGAGAAAAATGATTTTTTTTTGTTAATCTGGCCATTATTACGAGGTTAAATCTAGTTATCTCATTCGCCACATTAAGGGCTGGATCATCGTATTGTAACTTTGACCACATTGATTTTTCACTTGACAGAAACCATAATTGAGTCGTTGAATCAGTTAATGTTAATCTGCTATTCCCTAATGACATATATAGGAAATGGCTGAAATTTTTTCAAACATAGTTAGAACTTTTAATATCTGCGTAGAAAATTGTTAGACATATAAATATTACTGGCCCACTTCATATAGCAGTTCAAGCTTTTAGGTTAAATGATAATTCAACATAGCAGCTGAAGCTTATTGATTGAGAGACCATAAGTTGGAATCTAGGATCCCTTAGTAATTTCCAAAACAAGGCCTATATGTCCAAGGCTTGTAGGCTCTAAAGAAAGCTTACTTAGAGCGTAGACATGGCCTAAGGGACTTAGGCTCGGTTTTGAAGATTCATGGAACAAGGCTTGATTCTAGAATGCTTGGTTTTTGGAAGTCTCCATATAAATGTATAGAAAGAAGGAAGCTTAGATATGTGAAAAGTTTTCTAGAGAAAGTTTTAGAGTAGACTTCAACCGTTAGATGGTTAACACTTGTACTAATCTAGACCATCTATTAAGGACGTGGATGAAGGATAGTAAGTATAAATAGGTGTAAGCTCCTTATTTGTAATCAGATTACTCAAGTGAAGAATATAAGTTCTATTTGAGTAAGTCTCATCTCAGTTTTGTGAAACTTAATATAGTTGAAGTGTTTCCTTTATGAGTTCCTCTCATTGCATTAGTGGGTGAGTAAGAGTAGCCCTAGCAAGTGAAAGTGAGGGGTTGAAGGCTGACTTGTGCTAAGTAAAAGGAGTTGGGCACAAGTGCTGCAGGAATTTAGCAAAGATGAAAGTACGACCTCGTGACATTGTGCTTGAGCCTAAGAAACTTCCAGCAAATTGGTATGTTGTAGGCCTTTTATCTTTCATTATATTGTTATTTAGACACTTTTAAGTATTTTCATCAATACAAGCAAACTTTTGGTACAATATCATGTCACACTAAAGTCACAAATTTGAGGTGTGAAAATAGTCTCTTGCAGAACCACCGTCAAAATAACGGGTGCCCACGTCGCAATCAGGTAATTGGTCTTTTTCAAGTTCAACGTCCCTTTCGCTGCCTGTCAATGAAGTTTCCAAGCAGCTAGGCCACGGTACCTCTTGTGATTGTCTTTACCTACCCCTTTTAATGATATTATTCTTCATTTATATTATTTAGTCTCATTCCCCTTCACGCCCCTGCCAGTGCCAATTACTATGGGTAAGAGAATCCAGCAATGAGCTGGGAAAGAATAATGAGCAGTAGAGCCGATAAAGTAGTATGATACCACTGGCTTATAAGTAACAGTGGACCTTTGGAAGATCGCAGCCGTTCATGTTTTAGGCACTCTCTATGCACCGCATAGCTCATTATCGAATGATCATACTTTTGGAGTATGGACTATGGGCAGGGCCTAAAAGATAAAAGGTTCCGATCACCTATAACCTCGGTTCACTTGTACTTTTTTTTATTACTGCAAAGAGTTAGGAAGCAAACTATCTAGAAACTATACCCTAATTTTTATAAATTTATTTTAAATCTCCTCAATAAGAAAAAAATGCCATCTCAAATCTCCAGCCAAGCGTAATAAGGAGAGACACCATGTTCTCTACGACTAACTGTGCTAGATGGGTTTCGGCTAGCCCACTAGTACCAACTCAATCAAGAAATAATAGCAAATGAACCGAGGACTTCCACAAGTGGCGATCCAATGTGACTTAACATACCATAGAAATAAGAAGAAAGATTGGACTGGAGGGATGGAAGATTAACTAACAATGAAGCAGATGTTCTTGCTCTTAAAAGGTAATATAATTCATTAGTAATACAAGTAAACTCTGATAAGTTTTTTATGCACAATCCCTTAATTCTAATTTTATGTATTAGTTACGGCAATAGTGTAACTAATACGCAGTGCACAACCCGGGCCCCCTATAGAAGTAAATGTTGATTGCCGATAACACTGCTGACGGACTCAAAGTTGCTTGTGGGCGTGTGAAAATACGGCAATGGCTTACAAGTTGCTTATGGGTGTGTGAAAATGTGGCAATGGTTTTTAATCAGTTTATGTAATATCTGTAAATTTTCACAAAATTATGTAATATTATTCGAGAATTTTATGAAAATTAGGAGATTGAGTTTTTAGAGAATTGATAATTTTTAAAACCAAATTGAGAGTTGAAACATAGATGATTGGATAGTGTTCGAAAATGAAATTCAACAACGTCAAGAACACCTAAAATGAAGTTCGGATAAAAAAGTTATGAGCGTTTAAAGTTAAGGGGCATTTTAAAGTAGGACTGTTTAACTATTTTTTTACAGGAAAGATCCAAAATGTAGGGGACCATTTTGATAATGGCACCCCCTTTCGTCATACCGTATGTACGGCATGCTACAGGTGGCGTAGCCCTGCTACAACTGCCACATTTCGATGCGTTTTATATCCTCAAACCCCCCACCCCCCTCCCCAGTTCCATTGCATTTCATTGGCAAAACATCCCTCTTTCATCTTATCCTTCGGCAAGGGTTTTTCTTATATAGTTTTCCCACCGGCGAGGCAGGTAAGCCCTTTTTCCTCTCTCTTTTCTTTTCTCCTTGGTTTCCCCCTTTTTCTTTGCCGGCTAGACTGGTTTTTTCAGTCAATGAAGTTTAATAGGGGAAAATCGTGCCACAACAGAAAACCCATCTTAAGGACAGCTCGGATGGATGATCTGGGCCGTTCATTGAATTCCTAGACCCTCAATAACCTAACAATGGTGAAAACAATAAAATTTTAGGACTATTTGAACCATAGATCACAAGGGAAAGGAATGGACAGTCTGGGCGGTTCGTTCTCGATGGACGCTGTGCCGAGGACAGACTTGGCGAAAGTGCACTAGAATGTGTGCACTAGGATTGACTACACCCCATTCACGACAATGATGCCGTTTTGTACTATTTGATCCAGATTTTTTTATCTGAATTGCTTAATTTGATCTGAAATAGAAAATCTTCAATTCTTGAGGCAATATAAGCTTGATTTTTTATCCGAGACATTTGTTGGATTTATCTCAATGATGCAGACCTAATTTTGAGGTGAAAACTTAGATTTGACTATATTTTTATACGATTAAAACCTAAGAATCATAAGATGAGCTAGATTGACCAGATCAGAGGGTGATCAGGCCTTGGGAATTGATCAATTATCTGATCTAATAAGTGAATTGAGGAATTTAACAGTCAGATTACATAAATTGACCTAGATTATGTGAAAACCCGAGTTTAAAAAAAATATTTTCATAAATATTTACTGTAACACCCCGGATTTTTAAGACAATTTTTTTTTTTTGTGGCAATTTAAATAAGAGCATTTGGGATCCCATGAGAAAAGATTTATTTAACATTTTACTAAACCTATCTTAAAACTCCGGGTGTTAATTTTTCCTTTCTCAAAATGGCGTACATGTAATTTAAACACAAATAAATGATCCGCGTATAAATCAACGTCAAATAAATAGGCGCCTTTATTTTAAATCAAATAAACGTCCAAAAGACAGTAATAATATGGCCCAGGGTCTATCCATCATAACATCCCATATAAATGTCCAATATATGTCCAAAGATCTAAATCACATCCAAATATAAAGTATGCAGTCCATAATAAAATTCAAATAATAATCCACTCTAATGACTCACATTACTTTCTAAAACTATAGGAAACTAGTCTTCGACAGCTCTCAAGGTTTATCAACCGCTTTTCCTTTCTGGTGTCGCGCTCGAGATCTAAGGCATTGCAAAACAAAGCAATGCCTCAAAGAAGCTATCGCTTGTGTAGGTACATAGACAATTAATGTAATAAATGCAAGAAATAATGAACAACATTGATGAAAAGTCTAACATTTATGGAAATAGTGATATCATAATGCCATGTTCAAATAAATGCCAATTTATTCCAAATGCTAAAACATGAAGTTCACTGAGTTAAAACATGACATGAATCAATAACATGGAGCATACAACAAGAATAAGGGCACCCTAAGGTAATGGGTCCCACCACATCGCACGAACATCCCTGATCAGGAGTACACATAGTCAACCTCTGAGTGTCGTCACACCTAGGCATACCATCTATAACCATGCTCATCATACATGCACACATAACAAGAATATGGGCCATCATGTTGCCGGTGGCAACCCTCCATGGGTATCAACCACCGCCGCTCCCCGTCGACACCGTAACGGGAGACTTAACGTCTGTCCCCATGGAAAGGCTTAGACCGGTAGTGTGGACTATCCATGTTACCAAACCCCTACCGAATGCCATCTATGGGCAGGTGTCTATCATATCACAAACTCATCACATCATAATCTCGGAAGGTGGGTGGCCGGCCCTATCCCTCCTAGCATGACGCCCACCGGGCGAGAGCACCCGTCATCAAATATAAAACACGGAAATCATATGTATATGCTAAAACTCAAGAGCACTTATAGCTTGAAATCCCCAAGACATGCCCCTCATCCTGGGGTTAGCCTATAAAAGGACCAAATTTACTAAGCCTCTATACTCATTTCCATGTACATCCATGCATTTTCTATATATATAATAAGAAATAAATCTCTAATTAAGCATAACTAATTAACATCATGCTTGTAAAAGCATTTTAAATAAGTTTATTCAGTAAAAGAATTCAATTTGGAATAATCATCCTGTACGCAATGTCGCATGAAATCCATGGTAAATAAAAATCGCAATTTAAAACACAATCACACATGATGCTATGTTTAAACATGGTTTAAAATCAAGTCAAAACATTAGTTGTCGTCACCTACCTCAGTGTGAGATCACTAGCTTGCCAATAACTCCCTTTAATTGGTATATTCAAGTGTACCTGTACATGTCACATCACTATTTTAAAATTTTTCTAAATAAAAAGTGGTCATTTCTAAGTTTTTAAGTTAAAACTAGGTCCGCGTCGTCAATACGGTCACAATGCCTCTTTCGGATCGTGTTTTGGACCTCTCTAGCTCCCAAAAATCAAGTTTTAGTGAAAACTACCCTCAAATGGGGCCTGCCGGACCACCATAAGGTGGTTTAAACCGGCGGCGCCTCTTTTCCGCCGGTTTACACCGGCGTACTCTGGCGCACGGCGTCGCAGACGCCGCACGGGACGCGCGCGTGCGTCACGGTCGCCAGGACGCGCCGCGTCCCGGTCCCACCGCACCTGCCAACTGCAGGGCGTCCGCGCGCGCGCCGCCGCGCACGCGTGCGACGCCGACGTCATCCGACGTCGTCCCTGGTGCGTCCCGCTGTGCGTCATGGCGTCCTGGCGCCGACGCCGTTGACGACGCCGGAGAAGACGACCGGATTCCGGTCGCCTCCGGCGGAGCTACAGAGCTCCGTTTTGCGTGATTTTTGCACCATTTTCTTCAGAATTCTCTCTAGAATCCATTTATGCCCTCCTTTTGCACTAATTTTCCCAAAAACCATGGTTTTTAAATGATTTTTCCCAAGTTCCTAAAAACCTCCCTAGGTACTGGTTTTTGAGTTTTCTGGGCAATTCCACCGTTGGATCACTCCCAAATTTAAAGGGTATGCTCTTGGGTCTCTTGTGCACTAGTTGGACGGTGCGATTTTCAAACGGACAAGGTTTGATCCGTGAAATCACACTCCAACGATGGCGTGCACAAAGTTCCTAAAAATCTGATTTTTTTCCAAAATTTTTAAACGTTTTCCTAATTAATTTCCTAATTAATAAATACAGAAAAACATAGGTTTTGAGGCTTACCTTGCACCTGGCCGGAGTTGCTCGTGTTGCCGGGGCTCCACTCGCCGAAAAATTCAAGTTTTTACAGATTTAGGGTTTTGCGTATCATTCATGGAAAACGCTCAAAGTGGAGCGTTTTGGCTCCTAGAGGAGCATAGATATGGGGTTTTAGAGTCTTGGGGAAGAGAAACTCTTCCCCACACGTCTCTTCCCACGTCTCTTCGGCGATTTCGCCGGACTGGTAGAGACGTGTGTAGACAGGGGTGCCGTTATCAATTTGGACCCCTGTGTAACACGTTTCTGTCAAAAGACCATTTTGCCCTTACAACTTTGACGGCTCATAACTCCCTCGTTTGAGCTCCGTTTCTCGCGTTCTTGGTGGCGTTGGATTCGTATCGACGAGCACTTTCTAATTATTATGTTTTCAGGAAATAATTTCATCCATAAATTTTTATTTTAATTTATTTAATAATTTTCTATTTTTATCTTTAAAATTAAGGATATTACATTTACAAAGGTAAAGCCCTGATTTTGAAAAAAAAAAAATTAATTCAAATAACGAAAATATATTTTCTTTGAAATTGATTTGTCAAAAACTCGAGTGTCACCTCAAATTACTTATCATACATAGATTTTTGTATAAAATAAATTTTTCATTGAATAACAATAGAAATACTTTTATTAAAATCAGGATCAATCTAGTGGTTTACATACACAACCTTAGAGTCATTACATACATTGTCCAAATATTATAATCTAAATTACAAAACAATCAATACAATCTTCCTCAAAGTAAATATCCTGAGCAGTGGTTCAGTGATAATTATCCTCAAGTCTTGAGCTTTTTAAAATATGGCCACCCTTGCGTCAGGTAGCCAGCCGGCAAGGGTGAAGCTAAAGATGATTTTAATGATTTTAATGAAAATCATCTTCAGCTTTTAAAAACTATGGCAACCCCAACATGACATGAATCGAAATCTGAAATTCGCTCAAGCTAGGGCGTTCCCCATAAGCAATGCATTGCATCGGATCCCGGATGTGGTGAAGAATAGGCAAGGGTTGCTAGGGCGTTCTCCCAGAAGTGACGCGCTACATCGGATCTCGGGTGTAGTGTAAAATGGGCAAGGGCTACTAGAGCATCCCCTCGGAAGCGACGCACTGCATCAGAACCCAGGTGCAGTGAAAAGTGGACATGGGTTCATACCATGGAGGTCGAGAAAGTCGATAGTAAATAGGGTATCTCCAAAACATAAGATTCGCATCGCTACATGGAATATCAGGACACTAACAAGTAAGAGTTTGGAGTTAGTAGACACGATAAAACGTAGGAGAGTCAACATCGCTTGTATCCAAGAAACCAAGTGGAAAGGGGCTAAAGCTAGAGAAATAGATGGGTATAAATTATGGTACGTAGGAAAGAAAAATAATAGAAAGGACATAGGAATAATAGTGGATAAGGAATTAAAGGATAAAGTTGTGAATGTTAAAAGAATCAGTTATAGTATTATAATAATAAAAATGATTCTAGGAGAGCAGATTATAAATATTATAAGTGCATATGCACCACAAGTAGGGCTACAAGATATAATTAAGAGACAATTTTGGGAAGATATAGGGGGAGTCATGCAAGAAATTCCCAATACTGAGGAGATATTTATGAGAGCAGACTTAAAGATAAGGAAGGATATGATAGAATACACGGAGGGTATGATATAGGTGAACGAAACGAGATGGGGGAGAATATCCTCGATTTTGCTTTGTCATATAACCTATCCATTACAAATACACTCTTTAAGAAGAGGGATGAATACTTAATAACCTTTAAAAGTGGACTTCATAAAAGCCAAATAGACTTTTTTCTACTTAGGAATAATGAATGATCTATATGTAAGGATTGTAAGGTGATACCCGGTGAGAGTTTAACCTCACAATATAGGTTAATGGTTATGGATATTCATATCAAAAGATGGAGTAAAAGAACTGAACTTAATACACATCCAAAAACTAAGTGGTGGAACTTGAAAGGAGAGAAAATAACCTCATTCAAAAATAAGTTGATGTTAGAAGGAAATTGGATTTATGAAATAAAAGTAAATACCATGTGGACTAATATGGCTGAGTCCATTAAGAAAGTGTCAAAAGATGTCTTAGGAGTATCTAAAGGTAAAAGGCTATTAGCAAAGGAAACATGGTGGTGGAATGAAACAGTGCAAAAAGCTATTAAAGAAAAACGAATGCATTTTAAAGCATGATAGAAGATTAGAAATAATGAAAACTATAAACAATATAAGAATGCTAAAAACGTTGCTAAGAGAATAATAAGTGAGGCTAAACTTAAAGCATATGATGATCTCTATAATAGACTAGGAACAAAAGAAGGTGAGAAAGATGTGTTTAAACTTGCAAAAGTAAGAGAACAGAAGAGTAAGGACTTAGAGCATGTTAGGTGCATTAGAAGCAATGATCAAAGGGTATTAGTCAAAGATGTTTAGATTAAACAAAGGTGGGAAATATAATTCTAAAAATTGTTAAATGACAATAACCCTGAGAATATAGGGATTGAAAATACTATAAATTTAAATAACACTGGATATTACATATATGAATGTAGGATTAGAATGCTTGAAGTAAAAGAGGCCTTGAGAAAGATGAAATCAAGAAAGGCCATGGGGCCTGATGGTATACCAATAAAGGTTTGGAAGCATATGGGAGATATTGGGGTAGTTTGGTTGACCAAGTTGTTTAACAAGATTATAAAATCAAAGAAAATGCCTGATGAGTTGAGGAAAAACTCTATTGTACCAATTTATAAGAATAAAAGAGACATTTAGAGCTGCACTAATTATCGAGGGATCAAACTTATGAGCCACATCATGAAACTTTTTGAAAGAGTGATTGAGAAGAGGCTACGACATGAAACAAGTGTATCGGAGAATCAGTTTGGTTTCATGCTTGGGAGGTCTACCATGGAAGCTATTTTCTTACTAAGACAATTAGTAGAGAAATATAGGGAGAGGAGAAAAGACCTACACATGGTCTTTATTGACTTAGAGAAAGCTTATGATAGAGTCCCTAGAGAGTTAATATGGAGGGTGTTGGGTGTTAAAGGGGTTTCTCAGGGGTATATAGACATAATTAAATATATGTATGAGGGAGCAGTAACAAATGTTAAGACCACTAGTGGCGTGACTAGTGATTTTCCTGTTACTGTCGGATTGCACCAAGGATCTGCATTGAGTCCATACCTTTTCACATTAGTTATGGATGAGTTAACAAAACATCTGCATGAGGAGATTCCCTGGTGCATGCTATTTGCAGACGATATAGTCCTACTTGATGAGACAAGGGAGGGTGTCAACATAAAGCTAAAGTTATGGAGAGAAGCATTAGAATTGAAAGGATTTAAAATTAGCCGAACTAAGACAGAATATATGGAATGTAATTTTAGCAAGGAGAGTAGGAGTGGAGCACCAATCAAGATTGATAACCAAGAGGTCCCCATAAGAGACCACTTTCGATACTTAGGATCATTGATCTATGAGAGTGGAGAGATTGAGAGGGAGGTTACCCAGAGAATCCAAGCGGGTTGGAACAAATGGAGATGTGCATCGGGTGTTTTATGTGATCGGCGGGTGCCACTCAAACTAAAGGAAAAATTCTATAGGATGGCTATAAGGCCGGCCATGCTCTATGGATCAGAGTGTTGGGCAGTTAAGGAACATCATACTCATAGGCTAAGTGTTGCAGAAATGAGGATGTTGAGATGAATGAGTGGTAAGACAAGAAAGGATAGAATTAGAAATAAAAATATTAGAAGAAATTTAGGGATAACACCAATAGATAACAAGATAAGGGAGATTGGACTTAGATGGTTTGGACATGTTCAAAGGAGGCCAACAACGGCACCAGTTAGAAGGAGTGAGACAATACAAGTTGAAGGTTCTAAAAGGGCAAGGGGAAGGCCCAAAAGAACGTGGATAAAAGTGGTGAGAAAAGATTTAAAAACTTTGGGATTAAATGAAGCCATGGAGTTTAATAGAGTGGAATGGAGGAATAAGATTCATGTGGCCAACCCCTAATTGGGATAAGGTCTTGATGATGATGATGATGATGAACTGTATTTGAGATATTATAAACATTCAAACATTTACAATATCTTAGTAAGCTATGTTGGGCAGGAGACTTAAGAAATATAATCAATGTATCTTAAAATCAATAGTTCTTTATATCCATTATATAAATTAATTTAGACATTCGATAACCATTTTATTCTTTACTCATCATATGAATTATATGTATATATATTACATATAAATAAAATTATTTAAAATCATAAACATAGTCAATATAAGCAATAACTCATTTCAATATTAACACTAGGTGTTAATATTTAATCATACTATATTGGGAATCATCCTTCAATATAACATTGATAATAACTTTTACCGGGCATCTCATTATGTCATAACACAAGGCATCTCATTATGCTATAACATAAGGCATCTCATTATGCTTATTTTAATTGCATCATAATGCAAAATATATCTCTAGGACTACCAATGCTTGCAATCTGAATTTGTACAGTGCACTCAGATAATTGCTCAATACTCCATTGATACCATGATGAAAAATACAGATCCATGTTCGTATTGGGGGAACCATGGCTGTCACAGTGGCAGCCTTCCTATAATTGTCCCATCCGACATTTTGCCTCTCTTTAGGCAAGATATCATTATAATCAATTCCAGAGAGTGGGTGGACAAACCTTCATAACTCTCCTAATATTGACATCCTCAAGCATAAGCCTGTCTTAAAATAAAATCACAAGTCTCCATGCTTATATGGAAAATAATATTTCATACTGATAGAGTATATTTGGTTATAATAGGACATGCCTATAACTTCTTTTCTTAAGATTTGGGGGTCCAACTTATGTAGTTCAAATCTTCTCATTTTATCTTTAAGTAATTTTATAATTACTTAATCAATCACTTTGTATTTATTTCAACATCATTTGTTGATTCATAAACAATTCTAAGGTAATTATAATTAATCTATAGTTATAAGGATAAGATCACGTGTAAAATACATGTATCTTCTACATTGAATATATTCTTAAGGTCCACTTACCTTTACTTTCAACAATTTATCTTCTCATTGATCTTGATCATCACATCCTTTATGTATTTGTCAAATCATATTTATACAATCATTCCTCAACTCATTTATACTTTCTAGTTGTTCTTTTGATCATCCTCACATAGGATAATTTGGATCTTTTTCCTTGGATCATATTCATCAAGGGTCAAATCTATTGATTTATATTTAAATCTAACATCTATATAAGATTAGATATTTTACTATCTTTTTATGATCTTATTTTTATTATTCAATCAGTTAATGTTTTACTAGTTGAAGATAATTTATGCACTCCTAATTCTAGACAGCTATACTTATTTTCAATTGACTAAGGCTTATCAGCTAAAAGCTGCTTACAGAGTAGTTAATTCAATCCTCATGTAAGGAGGGATTTAGACCTCTACAAATGTAGCCAGAATGTGAGGGAAAGGTAGAGAATCCCCTTAACCACCATGCTCAACATTCATTAGAGTGAGCTTAGGTTAACTTTTTATAAGGTTCCTATGAGCTCATATACCCTAAGTATTCTTGCTATTTAATTTTAATTAATATCCATGAATACTTAAAATGTCATTTGTGGGATTTATTATTCTCCTAATTTGGGTAAAAGATTTTATAATCCTTATATTATCCTACTAACTATAACCCTTACTATCATTAAGTTCATATCCATAATTTATTGTAAATGTCCATCTATATTTCATTAATTATATTTTTCATGTAATTTACATAATAGGAAAGCATAAAGAAGTAAATTTAACAATTAAATCTATTAAGCAATAAAATATATTCACAATATTACTAATAATTCAAATACACAATTTAACATGTTATGCTTGTTTTTCATGATCCAACTATCATCTTGATTCTTATTTATTTTTCATCTTATTCAGGGTTCAGATTTTTAGTATTTCATTTTTATTCAGATCTAAAACATTTTCTTAATATGATCTCATCACTAGATCATTAGTACATCCCATCACATGATCTAATCTTTCTTGATCCAACCGATCAAGAAGATCCTTAGTCATCTTTTCAAATCAAGAGTATAGATCTTAATCTATCCCAACTTAGCCTCATTAGGCCTATCAATCCACATGACCATAACTTTAAATCATTATTCACATTCATCTATACAATCCAATCTTCCTTGATCTAACTGATCAAGGAGATCATCATGCATTTTTTGGAAGTTTATTACTTTAAAGGTCAAGATCTTAAGATCTATCCAAATCGGTTATATCAAACTTATAAATTTGTATTATTGAAACATTAGATCATAAAAAATAAAAAATAAAAGATTTGTATGGTCTGATCGTGCTTGATCATTTAGATCAAGTAGTTACATGATCATTTTTATGATTTTTCTTCAATTAAGGCCAAATTTCCTAATTCATTACAAATCAATCACGTCCAACTCATGATCCCATGTTTCATTATCATTATATCACCAATGGATCAGAAATCTAAGGTTTGATCAATCCAGATTTGACTGATCTTGAGAATTAGTACCACTTTTTGTGATTTACAGAAATTTACAATGAATAAAATCTAAATTTTATATTTTCATTAGATTCTCATTTTCACAAGATCAAGCATACACAAATTTTACGTATTTTACATGGTTCGGCCAATATACCTACGTTCACGGAAGGAGAATAAATTTACTAAAAAAGAGGGGGTATTATAGGGTATTTACAAAATGAAAAATGTAGGGAATGGTGTCATATATCGATCTTCAGCTCCTCCCTATTTATAGGGTTTTCAGAGCTTTATTTTCAACAAATACCCATTCAAAGTCTTCAGGCGGTGCCGTAATAGTTCACAGCGAGGTTAACAGTGACAGTGGTCGCCACAATGGAATTCAATGGCGGCCTTTTTTGAAATCGGTGGCGGCACTCATAACAATTGATGTTGATGGCCGCCCGAGTTGAAAGGCAGCAGCCATCAAATAGGACTGGACTAACATATTTATCCCTCCAAGCCTATTAATTGAAGGAGGTTTCTTTACACATGGACTTCTAGTAGAAGCACATTTCGGCAAATTTTCTACAAATCTCGAACTGGAGAATACACTAAACATTGCTACTTGTTTAGCTCCCCTAAATTTCAATCACAATTGTGATCCAGTCTCTGCACTTTTTAATAGCTTTGCTCCCCCTGCTCAATACTCCATAAAGTACAAATCACTCATTGAGTAAATCGCAAGCATGTAGAAGCCTGGCTGGCTGCCTAGAAGCCTGCCAGTGCCTCTTGTACCTGCCCTCATCGGTAACCCTCGTACTTCACCGACATCAGTGGCGACGCCCACATAGCTGACGTCGACGGCTGCCAGAGTTGAAAGGCAGCAGCTGTCAAATGGGACCGGACTAACATTCACGATCAAAAGTTTGTGGAGGAGCGGTCTAATTCGTTGCACAATGACCTGGGAGATCAGCTTGTACAAGACTGCACAGGATAATGGGTCTATTAATACCGACTGAGATTGGGTTGTTCTCTTACAGTATAAGAACTGTAGGAGTGAGCGATGTTCAGTGCCTTAGAGAAATACCCATTTGTGAACCCCTACTGGACCATTCTATGGAGAGAATCACCAGCTTTGTTCCATGATTTTTGGAAGAATAAGGCGTTAAAGCCATCAGCTCCCGGGCCTTATTACCATCCGTGGAGAAGAGGGCTGCTCTAACCTCCCTCCCAGCGACCTATCTATCCAAGATTTGTTGATCCTCTTGGGAGAACTTTTTAATGTATTCGATTGTTTGGTTACTCTCAGATTCCTCATTTGCTGTGAAGAGGTCAACATAAAAGTCCCTGGAGACTTTTAAAATTGTTTTTGTTCACAGACAATGTTTCCTTGAGGATCTTGGATGGAGTAAATCCTATTCTGTCTACGTCTATGGGAGGCTATGGCTTGGAAGTATTGGGCGTTAGCATCACCCTCTTGAAGCCACTGAATCCTACTCCTTTGCTTCCAAAGCATTTCTTGCCAGTACAGGTCAATATGGAGTTAAACCAAAATATTCTTTTCCTGAGAAGACATGACTGGGTAGTTGGTTTGGACGTGCAAGAGTTTCCCATTAAGTTCCTAAATTTTCACATTAACATTGCCGAAGGTTGTTTGGTTCTAGGTACTAAGGAGTTTTCTAAGCAGCTTAAGTTTTTGGTGCACCTGAAAAGAGGTAGAACCTATAGTGATCCAGCATTCCTCAACAGTGTTTTCATGTTCAGCCCACATTGCCTCGAATGGAAACATCCTTTTGGGTCGGATAAGAGGACTTGGACGTGTACGTCAAGATAAACTCAAATTAAGATTGTCTTATTATCGATTCGGTATCTAAGAACACTCTTCTAGAGGGGCACGGTCCGAAGCCAGTATATAAAGATGTTTAACTTCGGTCTGTCTAAAGTTTATAAAACCACGATCAACGCGTTCCATCATGAGTTCACCCCTCCATGTGAATTGTGGGCCAACAAATACAGGGTCAGTAAGTTCAAGTTCGTCCGCAACTTCAACAAGGTCTAAATTGTAAGGAAAATCTCCACCCACTTTCTCTTGGGTAGCCAATATAGAGTTGAAATCACACACTTTTTCTCCGTCCACTTATGTCTGGACTTGCATAATCAAACGTAATTTAGGCTATGGAGATAATAGGTTGTATGAAACACATAGATAGCTTGTGTCGTGGTTTGAAGACTAAGAACGTTGAATTGTTCATCTTTGAACTCCTCCCTTTATTTGACACTCTGCCGTGTACATTCTACAATTCTCATAAATCCCAGAACCATTTTAATTTAGCAGAGAAGTCTCAAAATGAAGAGAGAATGAACGTAAAACCCCGTGGTTGGGCACGTTGAGTGGTCCTACACGTAGGACCCACACATGCACCCAATCAATAGTGGGTCTTACTTCATTGATGCCAAAAACATCTTATCAACACCAGATGAACATCAGGTGGATCTGGTGCCACGTGAACATCAGATGCAAACGCATACGCGCATCGTGACCAGTGATCTAAGCCAACATGCTTATATTAGCTAAGATATCACATCAACACTCATACACACCATTGACTCCCTCTATTTCTAAGACAAAGACATAGGAAATGGGCCCACAGAACTGTTTGCAAAACCTAAGTCCATTGCCCACAAGCCCATATAAGGACAACAAAAGCCGACCCCGCCCAGACAAGCCAAATAATCGTGTCTTCCTAAAACTCTAATACCTAACCAGCTCAGGCTCTAGTGGGCTTTGGTGGTTCTCTCTATTTATTGTCCAAATTTATTTCTGCCCCCTACCAGGCCTCAAAGTGAAGCTAAAACTAGGTGCCTTACTCGCCGGCGGACTAGCAACTGCTCATCAATCACTGCTTCAAATTCCAAACTCGCCCAAAACACTTCAATTCTCCATTTGTCTCTTCTTCTTCTTCTTCTGTATTCCACTTTCCTTCAATGCCTTCCATGGAGAGAAGGCGAACGCGTGCGAGTTTTGATGAACTGGCAATCGCAAAAGCGGCAGCATGGGCTTGGTACCAACATGGATCGGGTTGTGAAGGAAAATCAATAAGAGAGTTCGATCTCACAAGGATACATCGGGTTCCAAGACCTTCTCGGTACAAACTCGAAGCGATGCGAGAAGCTGATCGTCTAAGAGGGGCTTCGGACTCTCAAAAATCCGATACGCCTAGGCCGAACCAAACCGACATGTCTCTTCTTGATTCTTATGAGATTCAGAGTATTTCAAGGCAATTGGATTACATCTTGGAGTCTACTAGCGCTTTGAGTTATGGCGAGGCTCGCGATCGGCGGAAGAAAAAGGTAACGCCGACGAATAACCAGACGATTGGAAAGAAGATGGTTGGAAAAATGAATGGATTTTGGATTAGAAATGCTATAGGAATATGTGGAGCAATAGGGGATGTGGTGGAAACGAGAGTGCACGGTGGAGTGGGTCGGAGAAAGAATGCTTCTGCCGTTAGGCTTGAAACCTGCCGGCCACGGCCGTGAGCCCATGCTGAGTAGCAAAGAGGGTATTTGGTTTCAGCTTTCAGCTGTTGTAATGAATTTTTCCGATAAGGCAGTAATGAATTTTTCCGATATGGAAATAATCAATGTAATAAGATGAGAATAACCTAACTTGTGATCAAAATATGGGAAGTATGTCCTTGTTTTATCCATTTTCTCTATCTGTTTGCTGTTTGTGGTTGGTGGGAGTTGGGGGTCTAAGACTCAACTAATCGTGGAGTTTCATGTTAATTATTGGTCTTTTTTATTTACTTCATTATCTTATTTACTCGTCTCAATAGAGAATGTAATGTGTACATGATGTGGCCTGATTAAGCAATTCAAAGGCTCATGCTTTTATAAACTCATCAGGTTTCAATGCGATAATTGTGCTGATTAGATGGAATCAATGAAAGAACTCGGCTTTGTCTTCTCATAAGGTGGTAGATCCTTACAAGGTCTCAAGATAGACTCGATCATGTGTCACTGGCCCACCAACTTAGTAGATGGTAGTTTCACATGTGACAACAGTTTCAAATGCGATTTGGGGGTTGCTAGAATCATTTTTAGTTGTCACAAAAAACAAGTTAATTAGGCCCACAATGTAGAAGGTGCATAGTTTCCCATGTGATAGTGGTTCAAACAAGGAGTAGGTGGTCATGAAAATTGTTTGCACTTACCACTCAAACACAAGTTGATTTTGGGAAGGAGAGAATTTTGAAGTATATGGTTTTCAAACCCAAAGGTACCAGATAGCTCCAAATTTTGTTTGATCCATTCATCTTCATGACAACATTTTGGTTCGGATAATTTAGTGGGTCGATGAGAACAAAAGAACCCATTTTTTTCGTTCAAATGGGCTACTTACAGACCAGAGTTCTAAGTCTCGGGGTGAGTTACTGACGAAATACACTTGAGGGTCCACTTACAGACCAAAAGTGGAGCTTGGGGACGAATAAGGAGCCGAAGCCCGTCATTGACAGATATCATGTTGAATGACCCAAAAGGGACTTCTTCCCATGCTATTAAAGATCTAATTTTGTACACGTTACAAGGGCTTTAGCTTGATCTTATAGAAGGCAATGGATAACAACTTTGATAAGTTCAGCCACAGAAAACTGACAATCAATAAATGTGATGAGGTTAATGGGAGTGCAAGGAACTGGAGGTAGAAGGTTCCTAGGAGACACTTTGTAATTGTTTGTTGGAAACCTTAAATGAAGGATGGTCATTGCTGACTTCTACACCTGAAGGGACCTTTCATCAACCACTCCACCAGTCATCCATTTAGAAAAACTTAAAAAAGGGCAAAAACAATTCAGACAAAATCAAGTGGTAGTTCCTTTAGCCACATCATATTATCCAACATTCAGATTTGTTGTAGGAGATCCTGACTTATTCCTTGTAGAGTTCCATTCTTGTCATAAACCTAGAACATCCAGACCGCTTGGGCGAATGAGGAGAAGAGGTGACCCAGATTCACCGAGGGTTTCAGGTTGCTCGCTATCCATTTGGGGCCTGAGTTAGTGATTTGGACTTGATCAAGGCTCCCATGCTCCCTTTGCGCACTTCCGATCACGGTTAGAGAGTTTGGATCATATGACTGGTAGAAGTTTTAGGTCTAGACTGATTATTAGTATGGTTTAATGGATGAGTTGAAATCAACTAGGGCGATCAATTATCATGCTTGACACACTAATAATTGAAAGAAACATGCTAGATTTAAACACATTGCATCATGGACTCTAGACTAATGTTTCAATAGGTGATAAAAACACCATCATTTAAATGGTCAAATTTCTTTTCTGAAATGTCAAAACTATCCCATGAAAAAGATCCATGGAAGAGAGTGACAATGCATCATTGTATTGTTTTAGAACTTAGAAGGTTATGCCAGTATTACAGCCGAGAGACTTAATCCCTATGCTTTGTGGGGCCAATTCCTACTTCCATCTCCAAATTGCCCCTCACCAGTTAGGACATTTTGCAAATCCCTAGAAAGGAAGAAAGAATGTATCTAAATTATATTTTGTTTGTCTTTCTATTATTTTCTTGTTTTATTATTTTCCTTTTCCAATATTCTGAAAGCCAAAGTGGTTACATTGAATGGACTGCTCTGTATGGGAAGGACGAGCAGGTGGCTGGTTGAAGTGACATTGAGAAGAAAAGGGAAGTGAAGGACCCCAGGGTCTGTCTCATTGTTGAGATAATGAATAAAGGGTCTGTCTCACTGATTCTTCTTGTACTGGTAGAGAATATAATCCGGATGTAATCAATATTTCATTTCATGGTGCATCCGGGCTTCCGCTAACCACAGCTTCGTCACAAAAGAGACCAAGAAAAACTTGATTCACACTACGCATCAAACTGCAACCTCGTCCACACTCTTTATTAGTCTAAAACTTGGGCGCCAATTCATCTCATTTGCAACTAACTTGGCCCACCCAATATAAAATTAATTACGGTTGGCTCTCTCTCTCTCTCTCTCTCTCACGAGCATTGTACCTATTTATCACTTGTTCATAGCTGATATGGCGTGATGTTCGTGTGCTTGCCATGTGCCTTGTGGGCCATACGAGTCATAAAGGAAGGATTGTAGTACGTACATCTTTGAAGACAGTAAGCATGATGAATTGCTCAAACGGTGGGACTAAGTGTACAACTTGGCCCTCGTCGTACCCAATTAACCATTTGCCTAGTAGAATCAATAAAGGAACAAAGTCGGAGGAATGACCTCCTTGCAAGTTTATGCCTCTCTTTGGTCTGTTCCTCTGTTTGCTGGCCGTCAAGTTTAAGTCTCCTTTTGTTTCTTCCGCCGCTTCTTTTCATTTGTCAAGGTTGATTAAAAAAACCAAATCTTGCCATAGTTCTGGTGGAAATTTTTGGTGCGAGGTCTGTCTATTTATATTCCCATTAAAATTGTTTAGACTCTTTGGCCTATGTTTCTTAAATTAGTCTCGGGTAAGATATATGATCCATAGAAGAGGAAGGTGTACATGCCTACTGTTCCATGCGAGGTAGAATGTTTTTGATGAATCTTAACCATTCATTATTGTTAGAATGTCAAAAATAAGTAACTCATGAGAAATCAATGTATTTGGCTGACCGTATCTACTTGTTTCGGTTCTTTGAAAAATTAATAAAAATGAATGGTATTAATTTTTACCTAAGAAAGCGCAGGCTACAACTATTTAATGGGCATGAAATTTAAGTTCTAGCCTATTTGTATGATTCCTAATATTATGAACAGTTTAGATCTATGAAATACTTGCCTTGCATAAAAAATGGATGTGTATACCTTCCTGTGTTCTTGGGTGTACATGCAAGACTCTTCTATGAGTTAACAATTTCTTAGAAGTCAAGGAAAATCGTTCCAGAATCAAGTGAACTGACTTCTTTAGCTTAAAATATCAACCCAACAACTCTATAAAAAAAACTAAATAGATGATCGAACGCACGGGTCGATTCAACCAAAGTTGAGGCCCTTCCTGCAAAAGTGGGCTCTACACTGCAACTTTGGATGCGTTTCGACTCTTTATAAGAGCATTCCTCCGGGGGTTAAAAGTTTCAAAGAAATTGCAGCGAAAGATGATTGTTGGAATCTTGGAACCGGACTTGGACTGCATTATTAAGAGATCAAGCTGCTAGGGAAACGCAAAAACTGAAACGTTTGTAAAGGCAATCCAGATAGGCGCCTTATTTGGTTGATCGTGCCCATTCACCATGTTGGGCCTGTCCTATTCAGCTTACTTTAATTAGGGTGACAAAACTGGAATCGGAGGCTTACTTTACTCAAAAGGTGCATTATGAACCCAAAAGCACAACATGAATTCACTCTCTACAATGCACAATTGTTACTCTTTCATTTGACACAGACATTCTAAGACTCTTAGCTTCCAAATGGCATGTTAAAGCACTTGACGTATACATCAACCAAACGAAACAGAACTACTGATGGAATGCGCAAGTCAAATTCCTTTAAATGAATGTACGATGCTCTGGAGGCGCCCCTTGTCTCCCATACACAAGTTGGCCTCACTTGGTGCAACACTGCACTATATAAATCGATTGGAGGGAACAGGCTTGCATTCGAAAGGCTAGCTTGATTAAAGCTAAAAAAGAAGAATGTGGACCGAGGCAAGAGAAGAACTGATAGTTTTAGCTCTCGTTTGGGGCCATTATTGTCGCCTTCACTGACTAACCAGTTCTCAAATGGGTAATTGATTTAGGTACAGCAGATATCATCCACTGGCACGGTGAGCCCATGACACTTCCACAATTGGGTTCTTCTCTACCGATGCCTTGTGGTAACTACGAGAACCTTCAGCGATTGCTGCGTTACTTGGTGCATATGAGGCTCCTCAAAATGGAGACAGATATGTATTTGCTCACTTCAGCTGCGAAGTTCATCATTGTAGATGAAGTGACGAGCTTAGTCCCATTTGCTAGGCTGACACAACAAGGAGATGCGGAAAAATGGAATGCACTGGGCTGTTTGTTGGAAGGAAAATCATCTACATCATCGACCTTCGAGGCGTTGAACGGTGAAGACATGTGGAGTTATGCTGCTAACCATGCCGAAGATAACAAGCTCTTCCATGAGGCGATGGCGTCTGATGCGCGATTAGTGACACCGCTCTAGCAGCTGGTTGGAGGGATATTTTTCTGAGGATTCGGTCTTTGGTAGATGTTGGTGGAGGCACTGGCACAGCATCTAAGGCAATTGCATTAAGTCTAGTGCTCTTGATCTTCCTCAGACTATCCCGGAGTGCCCGGATGTGGAATGTGTCGCTGGAGATATGTTTTCTTCCATACCACATGCTGATGCTGTTATGATGATGATAATCAACATTCGCATTTACTTCCTTTCACCTTGACTTAAACTCATCCAATAGTCTTCAAAGAGAAATTTATATGGTAGCTACGCCTATGTTATATGCGCAAATGAAATTATATGTAGGGTCCAACTGGTTGATCATCCAATCCACTCATCATCAGGGCGCTTTTTGGATCCATGGAATGATGTTAATTCTCCGGTCATATTAATCGGCACTTTTGGAACTTGTTATTCTGATATCTTCAATAATATAATGATTTCTTGATACGATTTATTCTTCTTCTTCTTCTTCTTCTGTTAGAAACTTTTACATGATTGGGACGACAGCGACTGCTTGAAGATTTTGAAAGATGCAAGGAAGCAATACCGGAAGGGGGAGGGGAAGTGATTATAGTCGATATAGAGGAAGATCATGGGATAACTCGAACGAGATACGCCTTCGATGTGATTATGATGATATCGACGGGAGGTAGAGAATGTACTAAGGAGGAATAAAGAAGACTAATCTCCAATGCTGGATTCAGTGTGAAAGGACATTCATTAATGCCTTGCAGTCCGTGATTGTACCATCTCCTTAGTACTAAAGCTTACTTTACTTTGAATGTCTTTCACTATCTCCTTTAAAGTACGCCTTCCAATTCGGGTCGGTGGTTCGTGTTTGCGTGTTGTCGAGATTAACCTATTATAATACATGACTTGATACAAACATAACCCATTTAATAATCGTGATAAGAACTCATGACTCGAACATGACACGATTATTAAATGAGTTGACACTATAAACTTATGTAACATGATTAAATAAATATAAAATAACTAATATAGGACGATTTTTGAAGAACCGTCTCATGCTACTATAGTAATATAGGACAGTTTCTAATGAACCGTCCTATATTTTCTACTGATTGGTTAACAGTTTGCAGGTTAGATGGGCCAACACGACAAATTAATAGGTCATGTATCAAACAGGTCAACATTAATTGACCCAAACATGACATGATTTTTGGCGTGACCCGAAAATAACATGAACACACTAAAACTCAACCCTAACTCACTAAAACATGACACGATTATTAAATGAGTCAACACGACAAACTTGTGTAATATGATTAAATAAATATAAAATAACTAATATAGGACAATTTTTAAAGAACCGTTCCATGTTACTATAGTAATATAGGACGGTTTCTGATGAACTGTCCTATATTTTCAACTAATTGGTTAACAGTTTGCAGGTTAAATTAGTCAACACGACGAATTAATAGGTCGCATATCAAGCAGGTCAACATGATGGGTCAACATTAATTGACCCAAACAAGACATGATTTTTGGCGTGACCCGAAAATAACACGAACATAATAAAACTCAACCCTAACCCACTAAATTCGTATCGGGTTCAAGTCATGTTATTGTGTCGTATCATATTTTGCCACCCCTACATTTAAGGGAGATGCCTCTCCTGAATGTTGTTGCTCTTTGTTTTCTACTCAATAAAACTAGTTTATCTTACTCTTACCAAAAAGACTAAGAAAATGACTATGCGACTAGTTGAGTCCAGATCTAGCCTGACAGTCAATTTTACCGGTTGACATAGGGTAATTTATGTGCCATTTGGACTATTGAACTTGAAGACCATCAACGGAAGACACATATGATTTTGGTCCCCCGGCGAACGAAGATCACGTATGCAAAATAAAGTAACTGAAAATGAATGGTTTCTCTTTTACGAGCAGACGAGACTAACTTTGATTGATTAAGGACCAAAGATTCCAAGATAAGATCAACGGAAAGGACACAAACTTGTAATTGCCTATTAGATTTAGCGGATTCCTTCCTAACTCACGAGCACATATCAGCTCACATAAACTGGCTGTTGCCTACTGACGTGAAAAGCACGGACCATCATGGACTTACTGGTGCAACCCAAATTCTAGGAAATTTGATTGGTCAAATGTACAGAACAAACAGGTAGTTTTTTTTGTCACATCAGCTTCGACGAATAATGATCTATTACGGTCAAAATTAGCATGTGACTGTAGGGCATTAGAGGTCTAGCCTAGTTTTGACTAACTATTTTATTTGAGCCAACAAATGTCTAGCAAAATTCATCGAGACAACTAAGTATCTCTCTTGGAATATGTTTGGTCTTAAGTTAGACTAGCTACTTTCCCTTTAGCGGGGAATTAGATTTAGGTGAATATGTGAATTATTTAGTTTTTTAATTCCTTGATTGTATTTATACTAAAAAAAACCACGCCATTTGATGGCTTTTGTTTTACTATTTCTTGAGGTTCTTTTGCAACAAACGACAAAGAATAGTTAATAAATTCTTATCCACAAAATTTCCTTTTTTTCCCCCTTTTTTTAAATATTGGATGCACCTCTATGAACAGCTTTGAACCCACGACCTACAACAGGAAGGGCTTCTGCCACTGTTGGAGAAGGCTTCAGCTCCTTATCCAAAATAATTAACAACTAAAGATATTTGAGAAACTTACTACTAAAAACAAAGATATTTGGGAAAAATATCCACAAAACATTGTTTTTTTCTAGGGCAGATGTATTCATATGCTACACTAATATAAAGAATAAAAGAATTAATTCAGATATTAATTCTTCCCAATTCATAATGCTACACCAATGAAATATATATAAAGCTTTGTGGCACCTTGGCGTAACGGTAAAAGTTGTCATCATGTGACTTTGAGGTCACATATTCATGACGTTGAATTAGCCTCTTGCAAAATACAAGATAAGGCTGCCTACTATAAGCCCCTGTGGTCCACCCCTTCTCCAAATCACGTATAGACAGAGACTTTGTGCACTAAAACTGCCCTTTAGAAAGAGAGACAGAGAGAGACAGTAGACGCTCTTGTTTTTGCCACATTAAAGTTTCCTTTAGCGTCCGAGCAACGTTGCCAATTTTGAAAACTTGGTGGAACAGCGACATAACCAACACAAAAAGGGATGGCGGTCCAACAACAAGAGGGGCGCACAATCAATAGCAAAGGAATGGTATTTTATTGTAGGGATAGGAAGCAGCCACATTTAGCACTTCTAGAGACTGCCACATGTTATTCAAAGAAGCCTCACCACTTAGCCCCAGTCAATGGTTGTCCCTTAGTTGACCCTTAAGAGAGTTACAACATTAGCAAAACCCATGTTACATCACTACAATGGACAAGCCACATCGTCACTCTTTTTTTACTATAAATAGAGGAGAAGATAAAGGCGAAAGAAGAATCCTAAAAAATTTAGGAAAAGCAAAATGAGAATGACTAGAAAAAAACTTTAAAATAGTTGTTTTCTAAGAAAAATTGTAGGAACTTTATCATTTTACCCCTAAGTTTTCTTCCTACTCTCGTCTTCCCCAAGAATTTCCAAACACTCTCGGAGGCTGTAAGCCATGCAAAAAAGCTCAAAACCTCAAAAGTGGTCCAGTTACTGTTATTTTTCCACTTGTTGTGTACATTTCTATGTTGGTGGTACTCTCATACCACCAACTATGAAAGCCAAAACCTTTTGTGTAATGTCTTCATAAAAATATAAGCATGGCTTGATCTAACCAAAGCATATTGCGTTCAAAAGTTTCTTCCATTACATTCAACGACGTTTGGTTCATACAAGTTGAATACCACGTGAAAGAGAAGAGGCAAGCTGCTGGCCTTATGGGCATTTGGTTCAACAACCCTTATATGCAACTACTTTCAATGATGACTGATGGTAATGACCCATCATGGTTTATGTATGTTTTCTCTTTGATTTCTTTTCTGTTTTTATTTATTTATTATGTTTATAAAAAAAGTTGCTGTCGTGTGATCTTGAGGCCACGGGTTCAAGGTGTGGAATTAGCCTCTTGCAAAAATGCAAGGTAAGACTGTCTACTTTAGGCCATTGTGGCCCGCCCCTTTCCTAGACCCTGCATAGAAGGGAGCTTCGTGCACTGGGGCTGCCCTTTTGTTGATAAAAAAAACTGTAAGAAGCATCCTACTTCTCACATAGGATAAGTTATCTCATTACTCCCGACTATAATAACTTGGATAAGTAATCCCTCTTAAAATTTCTTTTGTAGCCATATATATATGCCTTGTGTCACGGGTTGAGATTTTCAGACACCCGTGTGGCACTTAGTCTTGTAATGCACTCAAGACTAAGTTCAGCCTTCAACCCTCAAAACTCTCACTTGCTAGAGCCTTCACTCGCTCACCCACTCAAGCAATGAGAGAAACTGAAGAGAACTCAGAAAGGAAACCTCCCAATGTATTAACCTTAGCTGAACTCTGAGCTTCATTACAAGTGAGGAGCTTACACCTATTTATACTTGTTCTCATACATCCACCTCCTCAATAGATGGTCTGGATTATTACAAATGTCTACAATCCAACGGCTAAGGGCTATTCTAGAACTCTATCTAGAAAACTTTACACAACTCCACACAAGTTCACACAAATCCCTAACCTTCTCTCTTTCAAGATATTTACATGGAGTCTTCCAGAACCCAAGCCTTCTAAAATCAGGCCTTCCTCCATGGATCTTCACCAATGGGTTTAAGTCTCTTGAACCTTGTCCACAAGCTAAATAAGTCTTCCATGGAGTTTGTAAGCTTTAGTCATGGACCTTGCAGTGCAAGCCCGTGACACTTGGGAATAAGTAAAGACTACTCTATGGACCAAATGGGTGCAATACTTATGGTTTCTTTTCACTTGGTAACCAAGGCAAAACCCTAATCTTTGGAGGTAAAGTGAACCACCAAATGCTTTATTTAATTTTCTATCTAATATCCTTTATTTAGGGCAATGGATAACGGCCTAAGAGCTGTGGCTCTCTCAAACCACTAAGCATTTCTTGTCTTATTTAAATTCTTGTACTAGGATCATTTGCAATCATACTTGTTATGATGATTAGTGGGCCCCATCACTAACATACCCCCACATGTTTACTAGAGACATTGAACCCCTTGCATCACATATATCACATTTAAATTCTGCAGTTTTATCTTTCTTTAGGAAGACCTAGTTAATGACCCAAAGGATCACCAAGTCACATAGTGTTTATTTTCTTGAGTCCATTCAACCTAGAGCACCTGATTAAGGACTTGCCCTCTCAAAACACTAATTGGATAAAGATCATCCTCAAGGAGTAGAATTGAAATTTCATTATTACAATATTTATAAAATTTATAGCATAATTATATATTATTTGAGAATTTTGTTTAATTAGAAATTAAAATTTCAAAAAATTGATAATTATAGAGGTCAAATTTAGAGTTAAAACATCAACCATTGGATGGTACTGAAAAAATAAAATCTAATTACACCAAGAATGCTTAAACCAAGTATTTGAAATTGAAGGGTATTTTAGTAATTTTCTAAATAGTACCCATTTATTTAATTTTGGAATAGAGAAGTGTGCAAAACGTAGGAGGCTTTGTAATATCGGAACCCCCTATATTACCTCAGGCGGCGGGTGGCGATGGGCAATTTCTCTGGCAAACTCTCTCTCTCTCTTACAGCCGTTGTCGGTTAGCCAGGGTAGCCAACACTGAATGGCATGCCGCACCGAGCTCCAACCCCAACGCAGTCTCTAAGGTGTCGCACTGTCCGAGACTATTGCTGGTGACTTATTTTCCTTCCCCTTCGACCGTTCAAAGTAAGCCTCCCCACCTCTTTACTAAGCCGATGATCGCCAAAACACACGCTTGAGGCGCAGCTATGCTCATACGGGCATAGCGTGCAATGTTTTGCCAGCAGAGTGGGATGCCAGGATGTCGTTTTGTCCTGTTTTGATCTGGACTATTGATTTTGACCTGAGACACAAAATCCTCAATTTTGGAGGCTATATAAGCCTAAATTTGGATCTGAGACATCTTTAGATTCATCTGAATGATACATATCTAATTATGCCATGAAAATTTAGATCTTATTATATCTTAACTTGATTAAAACCTAGAAATCATTAGATGACCAAGATTGAGCGTATTAGAGGATGGCCAGGGCTTGAAAATTGATCAGTTAGATGATCTAGTAAATGAATTGAGAAATTTAACAGCCATATCATACAATTAGATTTAGATTGTGATCTTAACTGTTAAATGAGATAAAAACTATAGATCTAACAAATCAAGTGATGATCTAGTCATCAGGTCAGCAAATTGACTACTAATACACACATGAATCTTATAAAATACTATAAACATGATGGATTGAGGCTTATAAAATCGAGATTGGAAATTAAGACTCTTAAGTGGATGGTTAGAATGATTCAACGATTGGATCATCCTAGAAACTATGGATTATGGAGGATTGGACCTTAGAGTCATCAAAACCATCAATTTGATCGATCATGATCAAATCTAACCATCTAATCAATAAATTGACTATAGAAATAGGAAAAATAGTAATTAGAAGACACTGATCACTGCGAATTGAGGAAACATTGAATAATTTGGACTGTTGATGTACAACCTCTGACCAAAATCAAAGATTAGACAAAGATTAAGGGAATTATATTTAATTAGGATGAATAAATACCAAATTGCCAATATCAAGGAGGATTTGGAGTTATATGAGCAAAAATGATGATAGTTGAGTAGGAAATGATGGTGTATAGTACATGTGAATTGAGAGGTACTTCAGATTGTGTTGATTTTAGAGGTGGCACACTTTAAAGAGACAATCCTCTCTAAGATAGGTGACAATATTTAATATTAACGTTTTTATAAAACTATGGTTGATCATTGTGATGATCTCATTTTTATTGATGATTTTGATACATATTTATCTTACACTATGACCTTGATAGAAATATTATCCTGCATGTATATATTTTATTATACAAGACCACTATGATTTACATGCTCCAAGGACACATGATTTATCTGATATTGATATACTTTTATGATCCATTTTGTTGTGAATATTTTTTTGTGGATTGTTGAGGAGGCTTGGTGGTAAGAGTCTGACCCTGTGTTATGGGCAGTGCTCTGGGATAGCGAGCCATAGGTGCTCTTGTATTTTATGCATAAGATATTACTTTTTATCACCTATATTAATATATTGAGCTATTGATCTATTTTTTTGTGTTTTGTAAATTTATGATGAGTGTTTCTACCTGGTAGATGCTATGCTACGAGGAATTTAGGACTGACAACCCATCATTTGACATTGTAAGATGATTAGACACATGCCTCATAGATGAGCAAACTTCGTAAGGAGTGGTATTATGGGTAGTGTATACTACGAGTTCGATCCCCTCCATGTGTGAAGGATACTTAGTCTCCCATTTTGGTGTCGACAAGAAGTAGCAATTGGTAGACCTAAGAGTTGGTGATCTATATGACTGTTCTACGCTTTTATGTAGCATTATGAGCATATTTGGATTGATATATTCATACGTACTTATGGCGTGATGACATGTGAAGGATTGGTATGAGTGCTTATACCTGATGTAAGAGTGTATAGTACACTCATGGGACTCCTGTTGTTTGGGTGTTCTTTGTTGATGACATTCCCATGCATTTTGATGTTCTAGAGTTTCATATATTTTGCACTTTTGGATACATGAGCTTTGATTTATATTATACTATTGCATGTCATAGTGAGTTTATTTTATATGCTCTTCATGACTTATTTCGAAGCCATTCATGCGGATATGCAACCACGAGTTTTAGCTATTTCGCTATCATTCTACTATTTGATCCATGTGACTTTGTTATGAGATTTTGTCATTTAGATGTCACACTATCTGCATATGTTTTTGTTAAATATTAAAAGCCTACATGCTTATACAAGCAATAGTTTGTTGAGACATTACTGTGGTTTGCAATACCTTAGATATAGAGTGGGATAATAGTAAGGACAAACAAGTGGAGAACCAATAAAGACGGCAGGGGACCACCAGAACATTTTGAGACGGCCACACTGATGTATATAATTTACTAGATCTTGTGCTTATATATATGCTGTAAATAATTAGATGTTATTTCATATATATTAGACTTGTAGATTTAGTCTTATGGATGGATGTTGAGTCATGATGGATAGACCTGGGTCTTGATGATTTTTAGTATTCTCGGTATTTATTACTTTTGTTTCAAATAGAGTTTTCATGCAGTCAGATGTGCCCTGCTCAGTATTATGTGTGCATTCAGAATTTTTGCCTTTGCTTTATCAGTAATTTGACGCTTAAGAATTTGGAAATGAATTGTTGCTTAAAAGTTTATTATTTTAAGTAACCATAAAATTGAAATTTTAAATAAAGGATGCTGCCTATTTTATATACATTACATATGTGTTTTGTGCTTGAAAAACCGGGGCGTCAAAATTCTTATCACACTAAACCCCATCTTCATTGTGTCTTCATCGTGTGGAAGATGAGAAGAAACTAACAGGATCATCTATAAGTCTTCTTGTGCTCCTTACTTTTCTTCACAAAAACCATTCCAAATATCTATGCCAGCGAGTGACATACAGCGAGGCTTCCAATTATGGTGACAAAACTCAAAATGTAGCCATTAATGCTGATCTTCCCTGACTGGGTCAACATGGCTTAATATGGGTGAGTACTACTCGGCTAACATGGTCTGAAACAGGATGCATTTTGGTGAATGCTTTTTGCCAAAAGCCTCTTTCTAGAACTTGGAAAAATTGCAAGTTCAATCTTAAGAGGCAAAATGAGAAAAATCTGAATCTACACTGACTCAGACGAGTCCTTCACCAAGTCGATGAGTTTGACACCCTGCTCATGACTCTGTGTCAAATTGCTATGGCCATTATGCATAGTGTTAAGACTATAAAGTAAAATGCAATATGAGAAGCCTGGCAGTAGGTTTTCTCAAATTGTGGAGACCCTCAGATTTTTGTTGGTCTAACTTCTTAATTATTTTTTATTTTTGGCACAAGTTAAGAATTACAAGCAAATCACTTATGCACTCTCACTTACTCACACTCCTAATCTAAACCCTGGCTAAATAGGAAAGCCCCTACTTGGACCTGTGACCAGGCGTGTTCTTGAGAGATGTCAGGTTATCTGCAATCGCCTTTGCTCCACACATGTTTTCTAGGTTAGAATAACTTGTATCAACCATTGCTTTCTTCCTCTCTAACCCATCCTTTATAGGTCAAAACGGAGGCTTAACACTGTCGAGTGGCTCTGAGCTTTGGCACACCACTCACCCCTGTCATGTCCCACAAGATAAAGGGTTTGGATCATCTAAACAATGGGGTCCGCTTAGTATAATGGTCTCATCATGCAGGGCCACATGTTGGACCCTCTTTTCATTATTGAGCGATCTAATATGTTAATCTGATTTGCAGCCTCTCAAAATAGGCCGGTAAAAAAAATATTTACCCAATGAAAAACTCTCAAGTCCGCCTGCTGAAATATATACGGTATTAAAATAAAAACAGTAGCAACCACAAGAGGAAAAACTTACCAGGGATGCATCTGTTGCATAAAATTTATGAAAAATCTAGCAGAGATGCTATATGTTGCATGAAATTGTTGGTACTCGCCCTTCTTCTGCAAATCCGCTTAAAAGGCTGGATCACTCAAAAGTAGAGGGTTGGGGCCAACAGGCGATGTGTATAGCGTACGCCTTCCATGCTTTATGATTTGAACTCCTACCGGGACTCCAGCTTCTGAACACAACATACAACCAGAAACGGGGGAAAAAAAATGCTCATTCTAAAGCAGCTGAAGATCAATCCTACTCTGCCTACTTCCCATTTAGCGTCCGTCTTCTCCACGTGGTTCTCCCCACAATCTCTCCCCCAAGAGCACGATCGAATCCTCACAACCATCTCAAATGCTATAAAATCCACACCAGAAAAAAATCTAGATTCCTCCCTCAAAAAACTCCTCCCATCTCTCACAGCTTCCCACATAATCTCTCTGATCACTAAAAACCCATTCTCTCTAGACCCACAATCTATCTTCTCCTTCTTCAAATGGGTCTCTTCCCAACAAGGATTTCGCCACACAATTCAATCATATTGCACCATGGCCCACTTTCTATGCACTCACCAAATGCTCTCAGAAGCACAATCTCTCATCCAATTTGTCATTTCTCGAAAGGGAAAAGACTCTGCAGCATCTCTGTTTGCTGTAATTCTTGAAACTAAAGGTGCCCATCAACCCAATTTGGCATTTAATGCTTTGATGAATGCGTATACAGATTTTGGTTCTGTTTCTGATGCAATTCAGTGCTTTAGACTGGTTAGAAAACATGGTTTCGGGATCCCATTTCATTCTTGTAGTTACCTTCTTGAGCGTTTGATGAAGTCTAATTCTCCTGCTGCCGCCTGGGCTTTCTATTCTGAGATATTGGATTGTGGGTTCCCACCTAATGTTTATACTTTTAATATTTTGATGAATTCTTTCTGTAAAGATGGGAAAATTAAAGAAGCCAGATTGATATTTGATGAAATTCGTAGGAGAGGAGTGGAGCCCACTGTTGTTAGTTTTAACACTTTGATTAATGGTTATCGAAAAGTGGGGAATTTGGAGGAGGGTTTTAAACTGAAGAGGATTATGATGGAAGCAAGAATTTATCCTGATGTGTTTACATATAGTGTTTTGATTAATGGCTTATGTAAAGAGAAGCGGTTGCAAGAAGCTAATGATATGTTTGAGGAAATGCGATCGAGAGGGTTGCTTCCTAATGATGTGACTTTCACTACTTTGATTGATGGGCACTGCAGGGAAGGAAGAATTGGTGTTGCGTTGCAGATGTATCAGGAAATGTTAACGGAAGGCGTGAAACCAGACGTTATTACTTATAATACACTCATTAATGGTCTTTGCAAGGCGGGTGATTTGAGGAAGGCAAGAAGGATAGTAGATGAAATGAGAAGCAGGGGGTTGAAGCCTGATAAGATAACATATACAACAATAATCGATGGTTGTTGCAAGGAAGGAGATATTGGTGCAGCAATGGAGGTTAGGAAGGAAATGGCTGGTCAAGGAATTGAGCTTGATAATGTGGCTTATACAGCAGTTATTTCAGGATTGAGCAGAGAAGGGCGAGTTGCTGATGCAGAAAGGACATTAAGAGAAATGATTAGAGCTGGAATGACACCTGATGATGCAACTTATACTATGGTTATTGATGGATATTGCAAGAAAGGGGATGTTAAGATGGGTTTTGATTTGTTGAAGGAGATGCAGAGTAGTGGACGTGTACCAAGTGTTGTGACATATAATGTGCTTATGCACGGTTTGTGCAAACTAGGACAAATGAAAAATGCAAATACTCTGTTGAATGCTATGCTGAATGTAGGAGTGGTTCCTGATGATGTTACCTATAATATCCTTCTGGAAGGGCATTGCAAGCATGAAAACCTGGAGGATTTTGAGAAATTGCGCAGTGAGAAGGGATTGGTTTTCGATTATGCTGCCTACACTTCTCTAATGAGTAATTTTGGTAAGAAAGCTAAGAATCAACAAAATCAATGACTGACAGTGATTCTAAGTTGTTTTTCTACCTGGCATCATCATGTACAAACGAGTGTCAGCATGCGATTTGGTCAGGATGTTATTTGGTCCACTTCATTATCATCAGAAACATAGACTATCAATTTGATCATCCAACATGTGGTCACAAGAATGAAACCGTGGAAGACTGATTAACTACATAATGAGGAAGAATTATTTTATGACTTTGCTGCTTACACATAGCCGATCAGTGATTTGTTGGAAAGCTCAGAATCACCAAAGTCAATGACCAGCTTTGGTTCTCGATTATACTTTTGGTGTCATTATGGCGAGATGAATGTGACTTTCAATGGTTGGCTGATGCTGATTGACTTGTTAACAAACTTCATTTATCAACAGAAAGTGAGGTCATGGTTGTTGCTTGATCAGTGAATATTTTACCCATCTTCACTTATTTGAGGCTAAAACTTTGTGTGAATCATGGCACTTTTTGTATCTTCTAATATTAATTACTCTTTCTAATTGTACAGCCTTTTTGCGGTCAAGTGGTTCACTTGGTCGCTGCAAATCACATTGCCTCCTACAGAATGTGAGCTCCTTCCATATCATCAAATTGTGCTTCTGAAGGCTTATTGGCATTCTCAGTATTAAAGTTCCGTTCGTTGAACTAGTGCTTTCTTTGCTGTTATGCTTGTACGAGCACTTGTTTTAGGTAGCATTGTAGGTGCTTTTTCAGTAATTGTGCATTCCAGGGTAACATCACATCTTAATCTGGAGCTTCTGCTAGTTTTGATGGCTAGAAAGAAAATTGATTTGCGTGATAAAATGGAAGAAAACTTCATATCCTTGCAGGAACTTGTTCCCCTGACATTACATGTTCTAGTGCAACTTAAGATCTTCATTTATGTTGATACACAACAATTGAGATAAATCACAAACGCAATGCTATCTGCAACCTCCACTTAGTCTGGATGATTAGAAAAAAAACGCATGCACCTAATAAATTATGAATAACATATCAACAAGATCACGTCATTTGTAAATCATACCTTAGAATGTGGGCGTGATATCGAGGATAGGATTAGATGAGGGCCTGTCGTAATTGCACTGCTCATTCACAGACTATCCACATTGCATGCTTCCTCCTGAATATGCATCCAAATTATAGCAATTGAATTTATCCTGAAGAGCATCCATGTCAATCAATATGGTATTTCTGTCTATTCTCTCATTCAGTTAATTTATGGGTTCATTGATTTGCCATGAAATACACTCACGCTTGCTTGTGGAAAGATAACCTCCACTCAGAAGACTCTCTGCCGATCTGCATCTTTAGAAGTTTGAGTCTGTAATTACTGCTTCATCTTTCCAACGGCTTTGGAATGAGATCTCTCAAGGTCATGAACATGCATACTAAGGAACATCATTCATTAAGCCATTGTCCCACTTCTTCATATGCCTAGGTACTCTTCCATATCAACCACAGTTCATAATGTGGATTTGAGTTCCTTAGTTCTTGCTCACACTTCAGATTTGTCCATTTCAATTCTCAACCTGCAAGGCCCTCATGCACTTTGACTATAAATTGCGTAATGCTGGAGTTAGTTCTGACATTTACTATTTTCTACACCATATGCTTGATGATTAGCTTTTTTTTCTTTTTTTCTGTGAAGGTAAGAATATCATTTGTCTGCTGTTTTTGCGATAGCATAAGTACCTTCACGAAGGTTCGAAAGCAGCAAGAGCAAGGCAAAACAAGATAGCCGATGCAAGTGCTTCTATTTTATTCCAAACTCTGCTCTGCAGCAACAAGAGCAAAATCAGCCGAGAACGGCAGCTCATATTTTTACTCTCAATGCAACCCGCTATAATATTTGTTAGAAGTAAATGTACTCACATTTGTATTCAATTAATTATCCTAATTTCCTTAAGTTCTTTTTGGTTAATCATTATTTTTGTTTTCCTCATTGAGTTTGCAGTACCATGCTCGATGTCCTTAGCGTAAAAGTTTCAACAAATAACAATTAGGCCATTTTCTACCACCATGACTGCACCAGTAGATAAACATATTTTGGTTGTGTCCAAAGAGTATTGGTTTCATCTTCTCTAAAATGACACTTTAGCGCTTGATCCCAGATTTTTGCTCGACCTTTCAGAATGCATTAATTTGGATGTGAAAGATGCAGAAAACAGTCGTTGTAGCTATTTGAAGACATCCGATAGACAGAAGAAAAAAAACTGAACAAACAAAGAAACTAAGCAATGACAGCGTAACAGCGACCAATGAAAATTAGCCACACTAGCAAGGCGGAGCAACCGATGGAAACTCCCAAATTCTTATACTAGAATTGGCCTTTGCCACACATTGCCTTTTCAATGTTCCATTCTCAGGCAGGAAAAGGTCTCCAGAGAACCATTACCAAACATACTCCGAGCAAAACTATTTTTGATTAAAGAGAAGGAACGACTGTGACTCATAAAGCAGTGAATGATATTTGTTATTCAGTTTCCAGATTACTATAATTAACAGTGGTTCATTTGTTCTATCAGCAAATATAACAAACTGATTAACCATAAATCAAAATTAGACAAGCATTGCGACTACCGTCTTAAAACACACTGAAAACTGGCCAGAAACATACGTTACTCTAATGCTGCAAAATTTCCTCTTTCCTAGTTTACATTTTACAAGCCTTGCAACTAAGGAATGCATTGAGTATCCCTGCCCATATATAAATGAAGCACAACAATCTGCTTCATACAAGCATTGACAGTATTCCGTCACATAAATATGGATGTAGAGAACCCTGTTTGAACTGGTAAGGTGGATGAGCCATGAATTGCTCTACGATCGCCTTCTCAAGTTGGAGCGGGAGGGCCTTTGCAATTTTAGCAATCTGACGTGAAGCGATTCAACCTGAGAACATATGAGCAGGTATTTGAAATAGAGTTCAAGAACTCCATAAATCCATATCTTTCATGACTAAAAGGACGTCCTGTGCCAGCTTTTGATCAGCTGATGACCAGCTGCAACAGAAAAAAATTGCTGCTCTGCCTTCGATGGCTTCCTTCATCCTATATAGACAATTATCGTTCAGACAAATTTTCACATGGAATGAGTTCAACTGTAGACGATCAGAGAATTCTTCAATGTTCTTGCCATGAAGCTCAGTTGTCAGTTTTAGGAATAGTTGATGCAGCCAAGAGCGCTGATCAGAAGAGCCCAATAAATTCTTCAGTGCTGGGGTATTTGAATATTTGACCAATGGACACTCAGAAGAATGGGATTGCAGAAGTGAGGAACTGCCAACAGATTGAGATACTCTGCTGGTCGAATCATGTAATTGGTTGTCTTCCTTGCTGCTTATATATAAAGGGCAGCAGTACCCAAACTCAACTATGTGCTCTTCCACGCCCAATGTTTGCAGAAGTTCATCCTGGTGCAAAATCTTAGCCCTTTTAGTTTTCTCCATAACAAGGATGCCCTCGGTTATACTATCATCCCTCATCTGCAGGAAGGACAGGGCTCCGCCAAATTTGGAACTTACATCTGAGTTAACTTTCACACTAGTTGCACATTTGGCTGTTGCACTCAAATTCTTTCTGACAAATGACTTGGTGACATCTACCTTCACAGATTGTGCTGAAGAAATATGAACAGTCTCGTTGTTTGCTGGATCATAACATTGAATCCCCAATTCAGATTGAATTCTGCCTTTCAGTAATGCCATCTTTGGCTTCTCACCATGCACAAGTATCACATGCTGTGGCAATAAAAATTTGACAAGATCCATGATCCCTTTGGCATCTGTATGAGGGCTGAAAGAAAGCTGATGAATCTGAAAAATGCATACACAGGTTAGAAGATATGATTTAAAGAAGAAGGCTGACTCGTTGAAGTAGAAGGCATGTTATTCCAAATTAAAGGAATCCAAGAAAAAACTCCTGTTAGCAACAAGTCATTTCCTCAAATAAGAGGCGCATATCTTTATTAATTATATTCAAACAGCAAGCAGACTCATTTTCTACACATGTTGGAGATGAGTTCTTTAGCTTCCTACAACAAAAACTGTGAAAATGCCAGACATAATAGATTTTGAAGCATGGTTCGTGTTTGTTATAACCATATCTCAAAATTTCAGGAAAGTGTGCAAAAAAAGGACCTTTACTTCACAAACTGAAGACCCAAATACTAAAACTTCCTTTTCACAACATATATAGAATTCCTAGAGAACTCCACTTGTGTGGTTATATGATCTCGCAGCCAGTCTCAAGCCCAGATAAAGGTGGAGGGTTGGATCAGGTTGCCAGCCAAAGTAAAATCTTTTGGCAAATCCTTAACATGAATCTAAAGACTAAGACACTTCCTCAAGCTAGGGCGTTCTCCATAAGCAACGTGTTGCATCAGAGCCTGGATGCAATGGGAAATGGGCAAGGGCTGCTGGGCATTCTACTGTAAGTAACTCAGTGCATTGAATCCCAGATGCAGTAAAAAATGGGCAAGGGATGTTAAGGCATTCCCCCATAAGTGATGCTGCATTGGATCCTAGATGTAGTGGAAAATAGGAAGGGGTTCCAGCATCATTCTAGATGTGCACAAGTGAAGATAATAGCTCAAGAAAATAAGATTTGTATCGCCACATGGAATATAGGCACATTAACAAGTAAGAATATGGAGTTAGCAAATACAATGAAACGTAGAAGAGTTAACATAGTTTGTGTCCAAGAAACTAAGTGAAAAGGGGCTAAAACTAGAGAAATTGATGGGTATAATATTTGGTATGTAGAAAAGGACAATAACAGAAATGGTGTTTAGATACTGGTGAATAAAGAATTAAGGGATAAAGTGGTAGACGTTAGAAGAATTAGTGATAGAATTCTATTAATAAACTTGTTCTAAGATAGAAGATCATAAATGTGACAAGTGCATACACCACACAGGTAGGGTTAGATGATAGAATCAAGGGACAATTTTGGGAAGATGTGGAGGCAGTAATGCCAAAAATTCCCACCATAGAGGGGATATTTATAGGAGCAGACTTAAAAGGTCATGTAGGAAAAGAAAATGAAAGATGTGATAGGGTACATGGGGGGTAAGGTAATAGAGAAAGAAATGAGATGGGGGAAGTTATGCTCAAATTTGCTTTGAAATATAACCTAGCTCTCGCAAACACATGCTTTAAGAAGTGGGACGAACACTTACTAGCCTCTAAAAGTGGATTATATAAAAGCTAAAGAGACTATTTTCAACTGAGGTATACAAAAAGATTAACGTGTATGGATTGTAAGATGATACTCGGTGAGAGTTTAACCACACAATATAGGTTGATGGTTATGGATATTTACATTAAGACATGGAAGAAAAGAAATAAACTTAATAGGTGTCTAAAAACTAAGTGGTAGAATTTTAAAGTAGAGAAGATAATATCATTTACAAACAAGTTGATGGTAGATGAAAAGTGGAATAATTAAATAGAAGTAAGCACCACGTCAATTGATATGACCGAGTCCATTAAGAAAGTGGAAAAAGATATTCTAGGAGTATCTAAAGGTAAAAGGCAACTAGTAAAGGAAACTTGGTGGTAGAGTGACAAAATGCAAAAAGTTACTAAAAAGAAACGAGTGTGTTTTAGAGCATGGCAGAGGACTAGAAATAATAAGAACTTTGAGCAATAAAAGATTACTAAAAAGGTTGATAAGAAAGTAGTTGGTGAGGCTAAACTCAAGGCGTATGATGATCTTTATGATAGTTCACAGTCAAGAAAAGGTAAGAAAGATGTGTTTAAACTTAAAAAATAAGAAAACAGAAGAGTAAGGACTTAGACCATGTTAAATGCATTAAAAGTGATAACCTAGGATACTAGTCAAAGATGATGAGATCAATCAAAGGTGGGAAAGTTTAAAAAATTGCTAAATGACAAATTAGCTGAGAATATAGAGATTGAGAGAAACATAAACCCAAATAACATTGGACTATATAAGTACGACGTTAGGATCAGGATACCTAAAGTGAAAAAGGCCTTGAAAAAGATGAAATTAAGAAAGGCCCTGGGGTGCGATGGTATACTAATAGAGGTTCATATTGGAGTAGTTTGGCTGACAAAGTTGCTTAACAAGATTGTAGCATCAAAGAAAATGCTAGATGAATGGAGGAAAAGCTTACCGTACCAATTTATAAAAATAAAAAAGACACATAGAGTTGCACTAATTACCGTAGAATTAAACTTATAAACCATATCATGAAAATATGGGAAAGAGTTATTGAGAAGAGGCTACAACATGAGACAAGTGTATCAAAAAACAATTTTGGTTCCATGCCTGAGAGGTCTACCATGGAAGCTATTTTCTTACTTAGACAATTGATAAAGAAATATAGGGAGAAGGAAGAACTTCCACATGCTCTTTATTGACTTAGAAAAAGTTTATGATAGGGTCCCTAAAGAGTTTATATGGTGGGTGTTGGGAAAAAAAAGGGTTTCACGGGAGTATACAGACATAAGTAAGGATATGCATGAGGGAGCGATGACAAAAGTTAGAACCACTAGCAGAGAAATTGATGATTTCCCTATTGCTATAGGATTGCACCAACAATCAGCATTGAGCCCTTACCTCTTCACTTTAGTTATGAATGAGTTAACAAAACATTCGCACGAGGAGATTCCATGGTGCATGTTATTTGCAAATGACATAGTTTTGATTGATAATACATGGGAGGGCGTAAACACAAAGCTAGAGTTGTGGAGAGATGCTATAGAGTTTAAAGGATTTAAAATTAACCGAACTAAGACAAAATATATGGAATGCTATTTTAGCAAGGAAAGGAGGATGAGTGAAGCACCAGTAAGGATTGGGGACCAAGAACTTTCCCAAAAAGACCACTTTTGATGCTTGGGATCGATAATTCATGAAAGCTAAGAGATTGAAAGAGATGTTACCCAGAGAATCCAATTGGTTTGGAACAAATGAATATGTGCCCTTTAAGTTTTGTGCAATTTGCAGGTGCCACTCAAATTGAAAGAAAATTTTTATAGGATGACTATAAGGCATGCCCATGCTTTATGGATCAGAGTGTTAGGCAGTTAAAGAACAACATGTATATGGGATGAGCATAGCCAAAATGATGGTGTTGAAATGTATGAATGGCAAGACAAAAAAGGATAAGAGTTAGAAATGAAAACATTAGAAGAAACTTAGGAGTAGCACCAATGTGGTAACAAGATCAAGGAGGGTAGACTTGGATGATTTGGACACATCCAACACAGACCAGTAACAACACCGGTTAGAAAGAGTGAGTCGATCAAAGTTGCAAGCTCTAAAAGGGCATTGGAAAGGCCCAAAAGGACGTAGCTAGGAGTGGTGAGAAAAGATGTAAAAACTTTTGGACTAAATGATGCCATGACCCTTAATAGAGGGGAATAGAGGAACAAGATTCATGTAACCAACCCCTAATTGAGATAAGCCTTTGATGATAATGATCTAGAATTCTTAGAAAAGAACCACAAAAACTCCAGAGTAAAGTCTTCTAGTATCCTATTGATAATATGTAAAACTACGGAAACTGATACATGCAACAGACAGTAAGGACAACAAATAAAGACCTATGTGAAATCAACAAAAAGCTGAATGATAGAACCACACAGAAAAATAGAGTAGTTGCAGGTGCATGACACCTCAGACACCTGAAGATAAAGTGCCTTCTAGATCTTTCTAATTTATCAATGCTGACCAAATAGACTCTGATAGCATTATGTAGGCCAGAAACTTAAATGACAAAGGGGAAACCAGGTATTGCTTGAGCGGTTCATACTGAGTATCACAAAAGGATATCCTTTGGTCACAGTCTAGTGATAAACTACCACGAAATACTTGGATGGTAGTGGGAGATATAGGGAGAAGAGAGACAGGAATAGGGACTCAGGCTGAGATCACTTGTCATAGAATAACAGAAAAGATTTATAGATCAAGGTTTCTTACTAGTGCAATTACAACTCTCTATTACTCAGTAACTTATACATGTTATGTAAAACAAAGCATGACAAATGAGTTCAACTACAATTTAAAAATAAATAATGCATCCTGCTTCTATGTACAATTTTACTGCCAGAATAGTTACGGCAAAGTATTATAAGACAAAAAATTATGAAAGTTTAGTGCAAACATTCCATCTACTATAACAACTGTATTCTCGGATAGGTATCCATGTTAACAACAGGATAACTAGCATAACAACATCATAAGAAGTAATTACACGAATTTTTTTGCAGAACGTTTTGGTTTTCAAAGAATTTAGGGCTTTCTCACCAATTTCTTCAGGAATAAAGTAAAAAGAGAACACAGAAGACTTTTGTCCAAGTGAATGATAAAAGAAAAAGTGAAAGGTAAGAACCTGGCAGCGCACATCAATGCTAGTGTCTTTATCCAAATCAATTCTGGTGGATTTACCCGACATCAACTTATGTCCTATGGTTCCAGCAACACAGTAGCTGGCAAAGACAACAATGAAGAATATAAGAACTAATGTTAATAATCATCATTTCCTAGTTAACTTTTTTTTTCTCCTTTGGGTAAATAAGGTCTGTAACCAGGTGGCATGAACATAATGGAAGAAGCTAAAATCCATATTTGTAAGAGTTAGAAGACATACACAATTCCTACATCTACTCTGGTAAAAGCTATTTTCAGTTCATACAGACAATAAGTTTTAAAAGTGCTGAAACAATGCATGAGCCGAGATCTCCAGTAAAACAAATAAAAAGTCAGTTCAGTTCATGATAATTTAGTTAAGTATATAGGACTGCCTCTGTTTCTACGGTTAAGAGCATGTAAAAATTAATCCCAGCTCTTTTGATATTCCATCATGCTTCTGTTGTGAGTAGTACTGGAGAATAAATCTAACAATTTTTTATGGTGGTGATGAAATTTCAATGAGTGGGCCTGTGAAACAAAAGACCAGACTTCAAGTTCATCTACAGATGTTCAAGGCATTTTCAGTTTGCCTGACAAATAAAAATAAAAATAAAAGAAAAATAAGAAAAAGGAAGCCTATTTCCTCAATTTCTATATCAACCAGACCTGATCAGCAGAAATTAATTCTAACCTGTACAAATGTTGCTCAGTGATAAGTGGAATCTTCATGAATGCAGAAAAACCATAACATCTAAAACTAATTTAAAATGTAAAATTACCCTGGAAGAGTTATAAGATTCATTTCAGATGGAGCCCACTGCTTAAACACCTCAAGCGAAAAACCACCACTGATCATTCCAGGTGTGGCAAAGAGAATACATGGCCCAGGAGCATTTATTAGAGAACGATCAAAACTTTGAACTGCAATGTTACAATAAAAGTAAGCAAAGAACAGAAAGGGAAGCTTGGAAATGAAGCAATATAAGCAATGAATTTCTGCAGTTCTCTTGGATTCTATACTAAATAAAGGATGTAAGACTTGGTTCCTCAGAACTACAACAATAGCAAAAAATCAAATTTAAACACCTCAAGGTAAAAGGTCAGAAGAATCTAGTAATATGAACCAGGGAAATATGAATGATATATAAATGTTCTTACCCTGAAAACCAAACAGACTCAATCAGTCATAAACCTCATGCAAGTCAATAAAAATTATTTAATTTTTCGATGTTTTGGTAAAAAAGAAAGATTCTCCAATTCCTCGTCAGCTGATGGAAGATTCATATCCCATTTATATTCAGTCCCAAATGGTTTTCCTGCTATCCCTTCATAAACAAATAGTCTGGGATCATAATTTCAGAACACAACTCTTTTCAACTACTATCCTGGCAGAAGAAGGTCCACAGTGAACCCTAAAACTTAAATGAAAGTTGGATGGTGTAGTACACAGAAAATTAACTTATGGAGAATGATCCTGTACTAGTTCTTGGGAAAATCTCTTCATAGGCTTAATTATTTCAGACCAATCACAGACTAGAAGTTCCAGTTAATGAAAACAAATACTGAACCAGCCATATGAGTTGATACAGTGGTGGTGAAACAAGCAGCTTCCTAAGTTGAAAGACTTCAAAAAAGTGATTCATAAGTTCCAAATAACCACTTGGAACTTGAATAGGACCACTTGACCACTAGAAAAGTAGAGGTGGTGAACAGGTTTATAAAGCTTTTACCATGAGTGCCGTTCAGAAGTGATCCTAATAGAGGAGACATCAAAGGCTACTGCAGCGTGATTTCTACACTGACCGAAATTTCAACTCTGGAAATTTGGTCACACATCTTGCAGCAGTTTTAAGTTACTTGCACACGGTAATTTTATACAAAATGATCCCAATACCTTATACACTTACAATTCCACACAGTTTAAGGACTTTTGAAGTACTTTTATGATTTAACTGAAAGCCCTTCTCCGGTACCTTTGTCTCACTTCAAGTGTAACCTGAACTAAAAGTTATCAATGCTTTATAACAGCATTTGTTCAAGTCCCGTCTCCATCTCATGTTGTTGGTGACAACAAACAGTTTCATGTATAGTAAATGAAAAAGAGATCTTCACATTCATCTTTTTTGTTATCTGGCACGTGTAAATACTACCCCCAAAAATTGCTGATGAATCTCTCCGACGGAATCACCTCTTTGCCAATGCAACTGACAATTACTGAGTTATAGCAAAAAGAAGACATTTGGAGCTGTTTGCCGAGGAGATCACAAACTGGAGATTGAGTAGTCAATGTAGAGTCATATTATTTTATCCTGAAAATAGATAAAGTTATTTAGCAACAAAAAGACCATGCCTTTAGGTTCTCTGTTTAGGGCTGCAAATAATAGGGGAAAATACTATCATTGATGAATAACTCAATCCATGCTTGCACCCTCTACAAAACAACCCCTTTCAGATCCTGAGTTATGTTCCTATCATTACCTTGCAGTTGGGGTGCAAGATAAAAAGAATTTTGACATAATCAACAGCCTGGGCATGCATCAGCTACCGGTGCTCTAGTTAGGGCAAATAATAATCTTCAAACTGCATGTTAAAATAGTAAATTGAGAGAATCGCACACTTGAAGTACGTCCCTCACAAAGAAAGTACATAACAGGTTACCATTATAACCCAAGATTACATACATACACATGCAGCAGGCAGGCAGGACAAGGACCACATGCACGCATGCAGATCCATTGGTAGTACAAGCACATCTATATTTGTCTCTCTATGTATAAGCAATCTAGTACAGGAACATATTTCTTGTTGGGATATCAAATTCCTAACACTTAGTATTCTAATCTAAATCCTATCAAAAACCTCAGAGGAATAGGGAAGTGCAAGAATTAGTCTAGACTAGTTAGAACAACTCCAAGTAGCTGGTTTTGCACAATAGTATTTCTTTTTTTTTAGTTTGTAATATGATAATTCCATGTAGATAATCCCTTTGATATCTGTGCACAGCTATCTCCTAGGTATTTGAAGTTTTTCTCCCCCACATCATGGGCTTAATCCAACCTTTTTGGAATAGTTCTTCCAAATTCTAGAGTGACAAAGGTGGAGATTCATTTTATTTACTCAATAATTCATATCTTTTCTAAAGTTAAACAACAGTTTGTTTCCATAGTGTGAGAAATTTGGTTCTGTTCAAAGCTAGAGTTATGAATAGAAGCATTAGAAACTAAAGGACTTAAAATCAGCAGAACTAAGACAAAATATATGAAATGCAATTTTAGCAAGGAGAGTAGGAGTGGAACACCAGTCAAGACTGATAACCAAGAAGTCCCTTTAAAAGACCACTTTCGGTACTTAGGATCAATGATTCATGAGAGTGGAAAGATTGAGGGAGAGATTACCCAAAGAATCCAAGCAGGCTGGAACAAATGGAGATGTGCATCTGGAGTTTTGCATGATGGGCGGGTAAAGCTCAAACTAAAAGGAAAATTCTATAAGATGGCCACAAGGCTGGCCATGCTCTATGTATCAGAATGTTGGGCAGTTAAGGAACATCATGCTCATAGGATGAGCATTGCAAAAATGAGGATGCTGAGATGGATGAGTGGTAAGACAAAAAAGGATAAAATTAGGAATGAAAATATTAGAGGAAATCTAGGGGTAGCACCAATAGTTAACAAGATGAGGGAGATTAGACTTAGATGGTTTGGACATGTCCAAAGGAGACCAAAAATGGCACTAGTTAGAAGGAGTGAGGCAATGCAAGTAGAAGGTTCTAAAAGGGCAAGGGGAAGGCCCAAAAGAACGTGGATAGAAGTGATGAGGAAAGATTTAAAAACTTTGAGACTAAATGAAGCCATGGTACTTAATAGAGAGGAATGGAGGAATAAGATTCATGTGGCTGACCCCTAATTGGGATAAGGTCTTGATGATGATGATGATTCCACCTGCTATTGAATGGACTGAAGCACTTTCACACCCAATCACCTCCAATCTGTAACCCACTTACTTTTAAACCCAAATTTATGAAGGTAGCTCCAATATGCATCTTTTCTCCCTTGCTATAACATGACCAATTGCTTTAAACCCAATCATATTTTTATATTTTGGTCCCATTTCCAGGCATCCAATAGCAAGGGATGGTATGCTATAGTTATTCATGCAAACACTTGACCATGGATAGCTAATCTGATTCCTTAGAATACGGTCAGACTTGCAGGATTACACAGCACTTAAGAATTAGCCCTAACATACACATTACATACTTACCATGTTTGAACTCAAACATATTGCGCACTGCATATGTGTCTTTGATCTTTTGACTAGTCCATCCAATGAGCATCTTGTAATACATATTTGCTTGAATTGTCAACCCTGAAAAATGTTATGAATGTGATATATAACAAGATCAAAATAATATTGACCGTCACAAATATCAGCATGCACAAAACAGTAGTAAATTCGAAAAGCCTCTGACTGTTTAAGTTAATAAAAGACTTGCATGTTTGGCCAGGGTGACTTGGTCGGATGGCATTTATCCAAGTACCAGGCTCTAAACAGTAAGATACACATCTAGACATAATATTTGGACAAAAAGGATTGAACTTCTAGTCTACAAGGTTCAATGTGTTTCTTCAACTTTTTTGACAGGGAGAAAGAAGAATATGAACTTCTACATGGATCTGTAAGTTTCAATAGGACGGAAGCAGTAAAATTAAGATTCCCTGGCAGGATAATTTGAAAATATCATTTGCTAGCCTCTTTGGAATGAAGCACCTGCACATACTTGCAATCCTTTAGGGAAAGATATGGAACTAAAGTCCAAAGGGAGACAACTTCATCTGGAAAAAGGCTTCCCAATCAAATGAAATTTGTGGAAGAAATGTAAATATCATACATTTACGGTGATTAGGACTTGATACAGAAACAACAAAGTAAAGAAATTGATTTACTCTTAAAAAGAAAGAGTAAGAGAGAAACATACCGGCAGAGAAGTAAATAGGTACCTTCAGATTCATGCGTTCCCAATAATCATCCAATAAAATACAGAGCTCCTACTTGTACAAGGGAGAAGATCATCAAAGAAAAAAGTATAATCATTTCTGTGGTAAATAAACAGACAACTATTGTCAATGAAAAAGTACCATAAGTAAAGCATATTGGAACCATTATACAGTCTAAGATACTCAATGAAATGTGTTTAACGTGTAGCATTTCAAAAATAGTTAAAGAACAAACAAAGTACAAGAAAAAGGAACAGACTAAGAAACAAGTTATAAGAAAAATCAAATTTAAAATACAAAATAAGATATATGATGTGCATGAACTAAGAAGACGTAAAAACATTTCCTCATTTCTATCTTACTGATAAAAATGGTTTTATTAGTTGCTGGAACTTCACTCCTGTGGCTCTGAAACCATCAGTTTAGATATGTAATAACAGAAATCCCTAGAATATGGGCCTTGCTAAAGATCATTTTTCTGTAGTCAATAGCACCATACATCACGCTACTAAATAATGTCACTCAAACCAAAACCAATAAGAAAGGTTCACCATGCAAACAACAGCTACAACCAACAACTCTTAAGAACATAATGAGTAAGGAGATCAGAAGACTATAAAGTTAAGCACCTGTGCTCTTCCCAAAGCAAATGTAGGAATTAGCACCTTTCCTCCTCCAGCAACACATTTATGGACCTGACAACCAGTGGATATAAGCAACCTCGCTACTGTTGTCAAAGAGTTGATGTGACATAAGTAAATATATCAAAGAAAAATGGTGTGCAGACAAAGATCACTGGAACATATTTACAAAAAGAAACTTTATTAACATATCTTTCAGATGCATCATCAATTAATTTTAACGGAAGAGGATAAAGATCTAGATCCATGACAAATCTAATGGGGGTGCGTCAAAATCATCTGTTTGTGTTCTAAACTTGTGATTTGAACCTGCTATTTCTGTATCAAGATATTTCTGACCTAATAGAAACTAATCCAGTAGAGCTTATAATACATCTCTAGATATCATAACCCTTTTTCCTGATGGTATATTTTCAAACATTTTCAGGCTACTAACTTCTTTTTCTTAGTTGATTTATGACCAAGGAACGGAAAAGGAGCATATTTTCCCCAAAATTCATATCATTCGTGGTGTTTCTGAATCTTCTCCTCAAGGCTTGTGCCAACGGACGAGAAAATTGAACCCCTTCCCTCATAAAACCACCTTTTAGAACACTGATATATACATGATCTAGAAGGGGACCCTTGGCACAAATGGCAGTGTGACCTGGAGATCACGAGTTTGAGGCATGGAAACAGCCTCTCGCAAAAATGCAAGGTAAGTCTGGGTACTATAGACCCTTTGTGGTTCACCCCATCCCCAGACCCTGCATACATGGTAGCTTCGTGCAGCGAGCTGCCCTTTTTATATATGTAGGTAGATTATCTTTGGCAAAGGCAATACATACGTACATATGTGCATGAATGTGCACGTACATACATATATATACATACATACATACATATATATATATATATATATATATAGAGAGAGAGAGAGAGAGAGAGAGAGAGAGAGAGAGAGAGAGAGAGAGAGAGAGAGAGAGAGAGAGAAGAACTTATTCCATGTCCAATTAATTCCAATGTAGTAGTTAGTACACTTTGTGCTGTTAAGAGCTGTGACAAAATAAAACCAGCACTTACTTTCAACCGTTTCCATTTCAGAAAAAGAAACCCAACTAATGCTTTTTAAGTAGTACATCAGCTGCAAAACCAGATTAGTACGCCCTACTGCTTGATGGACAAAGTCAGCAACAATTAAGGGCAAACACTGAACTGCCAAACAGTTAGCATTACTTAATGTACTCCCCTATTTCTGCTAGAAATGTAAAGTTCTTGCTTTAGCATCCTTGGGCATAGAAACCAGACAAAACATGCAAACAACAATCAGTAGATTCTCGACCAATTGAATATTTTCCTGCCAGCATACAGGACTAGTGGGAAAATTTCAGGGAACTAAACAAATAAAGAGACAATGTAGTGGCTTAAGAGTCTCAAGACTACACATCAAGCAGGTTATACATTAAGCAAATCAGCTAAATGCCACCAATCCTAAGACAAAATTTTATCTATCTTTTCTTTTTTGTTTCTTGCATATGAAATATTTTAACCATTTTGATAATGCTGAGCACATCAATCTCTTAACCAAGGAACTCTCAATTCATCATCATCATCAAAGCCTTATCCCGATTAGGGGTCAGCTACACAAATCTTGTTCCTCTATTTCCCTCTATCAAGTGTCATAGCCTCATTTAGTCCCAAAGTTTTTAAATCTTTTCTCATCACTTATATCCACGTCCTATTGGCCTTTCCTCTTGCCCTTTTAGAGCCTTCAACTTGGATCAAATCACTCCTTTCAACTCTCAATTAATTACATGAAATTCTAAAAACCCCACATGCGAGCAGCTTCAGTTCTCCAGCTGCATAAGGCTGTTGGTTCTTCTCTGCAGAAGTCTGAATGAGCATACAACATGGTGGATAAGCACTGTCTGGCAACAAAACCTCTAAAGGTTTTGTTATAAATTATTACTTTTGAATCCAAATTCCAAACAAAAGAAAATAGCAGTAAGATTGATAGAGATAATAACAGTCCAATGATGATAAGAGAAGGATTTAACCACAAGATATAATGCAAACTGGATATTATTTTCACCAACTGAAATCAATGCTTACAGCTTTTAGAAACTCTCTTTCACGTGCATATTTTGAATCCCGTATGGTGGTTGCATACGTAGATCTGCTACATCAGCACATCATTAGAAAAGGTTCTAAATCCTACCCAACAGATATCTCACTAAAAAATTTGTAACTCTTAAAAATTGTGGAGCAAACAGCTTGAACAATCAAACTAGTGGAGTAATATTGAAAACTGCATTATGTATATTTCTTTCCCATATTGTGCTTTGACCTATCAGAACAGTAAAGAAGGGTACAGAAATTAGTGTTATTAGAACCCAAGAGAAAGTAGGAAACCAGAATTTTAAGCAAATCATGTGAGACCTGGATACATGACATCACCATGAGTCATGCAGTAGAAGAGGAAAGAAGATGAAAGGAATGATGTGCTTTGACCTCTCAAAACAGTAAAGAAGGGTATAGAAATTAGTGGTATTAGAACCCAAGAAAAAGTAGGAAACCAGCATTTTAAGCAAATCATGTGAAACCTGAATACATGACATCACCATGAGTCATGTGGCAGAAGAGAAAAGAAGATGAAAGGAATGACATAAGAATTTTGGTATTACATGGAGTCAAACCATGAGTCTTTCTCTGCTATTTTCATAAATTTTATCTCTGCTATCTTCTTAAATGTTAATCACCTCACATATTTCTGCCACAATCACGATTTTGTATATGAGCAATAACATGAATGGTCTGGATTTTGTGGCCACCTGTTGTTTCAGGCCATGATGCTAACTAGTTACTAATCTGGTGTAACGCAGGCAGTTTGGCTTTTTATTTTCAATCAAATGTTCAGGCGGTCCCCATATATGAGCTTGGCATTAGCATGACCACACTGTAGCCATTTTCTTGAGACAAAAATTTCCCAGTGGTAGGGATTGCAGATGGCTTTCATCACAAAGTTACAAGAAAAGATAAGAAAGAGGTAACCCCCTATTGCCTTTCCAATTTGGACGCATTCGCTTAGAGATTTCTGAAACTTCCTAAACCATCAAAATCCAGTGAGAGAATCTTTTACACTGCCCTGCTGAAGGAAATCTTGAAGACTCCAGAAAGTTATGTATATGGGTTTTACATCATATTATTTGAGTCCTTGTTATAGCTTTTCACAAGTCCAATATTAATATATTTACATATTCCTATTCCAAAGTTTCAACATATGTTCTAATTCCCAAGTAACTATAAATAGTTCTTCATTAAAGCCAAGTCATAATTTACTCAAGCTCCAACATTCATTAAGGCCAATTAAACATAGGTTCTATAAAACACGGTTCACATGTTCGATAAATGAATTTGGTCTCGGTAGGGGTCTCCGAAACCAAATTCATTTATAGAACATGTGAACCATGTTTTATCAACTGCTTCAGAATATCAAATATGCATCATGATAAAAGTTCTAACTTCCTGAATTTGTTATCAAGTACAAAAAATTCTTTTATAAAATGTATATCCTGATGTGGAAGCATCTAAGTGATAGTATGATTCATTTCTTACAATATCTTTTAGCTTCACCAGTTCGGGAAGTACTTCCAGAAGGCCAGAGAAGAAGTACACTTCCAGTTCTAAGAAACTAGAATGCAAACTAACTAATTTTGCAAACAGAAGACTTAAATTAGAATAACATTCTGGGAAGGCTAGTATAAGGATCAGCACTCTAACTAAGCACAGAGCTAAGTCACAAATTTCAATGGAACATACAATATTGTGATGTAATCAATGTCCAAATGGTCCCTAATCCCAGCTGGAATAGAAAATAAAAATAAAAATGTTTTCCGCTCACTCTGTTATTAGGAGATCCAACTGTAACCGATCAATTTGGGCTGCTCCAAGATGCCTATCAGGTGTCATATTATAGTCTCCTGTGTACACCATCGTACTTTCTCCCACCTTTGCATAAAACATCGCTGCCCCAAGGACCTTAAAAGATATAATTCCACAAGATGAATAAAGAACTCACAGCTCATCCAAGTCAGAATAATTTTGACCTAGGACTCCCTTACTATGAATTTATTGGTGCTCAAGCATTCTCCAACAGTATGACTGCTGGAAAAGCACATAATAAGCAGAAGTTACGGTGTCATACATGTCCAGCATAGTAAGCACGGATTTGGAGATCCTTATCTACCTGAACCGTTTGCTTCAAATCTACTGCTGTAACTGTGGTGCATAAAAAAGAGTAGAAATCAAACTTACACGAATGGGATAACAAGCTAAAAAGTACAAAATAATAGTCCCAAATCAGACAACAGAGAAATCTGAGGAAGGAGAAGGAAAAAAAATATCAGACTAGAAAAAGTCTGTCAAAGAAGAGCAGCCCTGTAGCTCCTACGTGTGCAGGGTCTGCAGAAGGGGCGGGCCACAAAGTGTCTATAGTACACAGCCTTACCTTGCATTTCTGCAAGAGGCTGTTTCCACGCCTCAAACCCATGACCTCTAGGTCACACAACAACAACTCTAATGCTGCACCAAAGGCTTCCCTTCTATAAAATGTCTATCAGAAAAGTTTAATTTCTAAACTTATAGCTTTGTTTTCAAGCTTCACGTTCAAAGAATCTCAAATAATTTCCCTAAAAGACAAAAAGAGTAAAGATAAAGTTGCATATAAATTAAAGGGATGATTTTTCAAGATATATGCCAGAAAAATCATGCACAAACAAGGAAGTTAAAGAACATTTCACATGCAAAGTACAGGAGGAAGCCAGTTGAGACCAACTGTTGAAAATATAAACAATGAGATGAATGAAGATATAAAAGCTCATATCCTCTGACTCCCAATGAAGTGTGAAATCATTTCTAATCTGTAAAAATCAGGCATTAGAGTTACACTGAGGATGAGTAAGTAATACATATAATGTTTCTGTCCAATTCATGTGAAAAGTAATGTCTAGTGGAAGTGGTTGGTGCTGAAATATGCATATTTATCAAGCTTGTAAAATGAAGTTGAGAGCCTACACTGAAGATGTTTCTTCAAGCTTAGGAAGATATCAGCAAACAATTTTGCCTCACAATCATACATCTCCAGACAGTATTCTGACAAAAGGAATCAAAATATGCATGTAATGATTTAAAAGGCAACCTAAACAGTTATTAACACCCAAACAGGCATCTATATGCATGTAGTAACAATAGTAGGTACCTGCAACTCTTTATATCAACACTGAACAGCCACAAAAAGAAGCAACAACAAGATATCACTGAAACTAGCTCATAAGGAAGACACTAATACCTTTCTTCATACATTCTACAATATTCTCGGAACTAAACTGTTCTTCCTCTCCTCTGCGATCTACCATCACTTTCCTGTAATCCTCTAGCATTAAAGGAGCCAGAGCCTTTGTAGGGTACTACATTACAAAGAAAATGAACAATAAAAGAAAAGAAAATTAGGTAAGATGTACTTATTTTTGTTTTCATTTTTATTTTCACCAAGTAAGACATTTTCACTTGCAAGTGCTGAAAATTTGCTAGGAGTTGTTTCCAAACAATTCTTGGGGCAAAATCAAAATGTCGATAACATGAAGAAACTGGTGAACATTAATAGTACACAACAGAAAGCACAAGGGTGGAAATTTCCATGTGGTACAAAATAACTTGTAGTTGAGATGATAACCAGAAAGGATTCTTTTTCTCAAATGGTAATGGTAAATGAAAATAAACCAAAATTATAATTATAATCTAATAAAACCTCCACTTCAATAAGATATTATAAAAGTACATGTCGACAGCCCCAAGATTCCAATTGCATTACATTGAACAAATACATGATGAGCAAATTAATAACATGAATTGAGTTGTTCATTATCCACAATATTACAAAATGGGACTAGGCTTTGAAATATATCACAAGGGGGTCAAAGAAGCACAGAAGTAACAGAAAATGGCATTCTTCTCAATGAGGTTCCAAAAGGAATGCCCTATTCACTAGAAGATAATTACAACTTAAGATCACAAATACAGGACAAGGCTTGAACTTACAGTCATATAGATGGGCCCATTGTATCCACAGACCTCTGTGAAGTATGGAAGGGCTCCAACATGATCCAAGTGGCTGAAATATTAGATTTTATAAGAGAGAGAAATTTAACAACCAACGGAGACAATAGATTAAGAAAGAAATGAAGAAGAAGAATAAGAAATGACTTACAAGTGAGTAATTATGACGCAGGTCAAAGAAGCATCAAAATCTCCAGATTTCGAAATGCGTGAGAAATCTGGATATCGACGGTGATCGAGGTGGCCCATATGCATCCCGCAGTCGAACATTATCTTCTTCCCACCAATCGTCACCACAACACAACTCTTTCCCACTTCTTGCCCCGCGCCTACATCGAACCGGAATTTGGATGAAAATTTCGAGTAAAAATAAAGGGAAATTCCGAACTAGAGAGAATAGAGAAAGACTAGAGACACAGAGAGAAGGAAATTTCTGGAAATTCTACCTAGGACGAGGCACTCGATCGCCATTAGTGTTTCTTGAAACCCTAGAAAGCCATTCGCAGCTGCTGCTTCGCGCGCTGTAAGTTTGAATCGAGAGGGTTTTTACCGAGGAGTCTGCAGCAGACAGTGTCCGCGCGGGTGAGTGAGTACAGGCTTACACTCTAATGATTATTCCCATCATCCCATGCTTTGTTAGGACTTGACGGGTTATTGCTAAGTACTCTCATATAATGTACATACTTTTTAAAGAGTCCTCAGATGCTATTAGCCAATGCTTCTTTGATTTAAAAATCAGAACTATTAATTTTTTAAAGACTTAAAACAAGTCGTTCAAATCGCTCAAATACACTGACTTCATGTAAGTTACTTAGTTTTTATACTCCTAACACAATGAACAGCTTGGATCTTCCAAAATCAAACTCTAGGGTTGAGTCTACGCTAGCATATGCCCGTGAGCATCTACTCCTACTGAGACTCTAGGAGGCATAAGAAGGGAAAATGATTGGATAACTCTAGTGTCCAAAAAAATTGCAGTTTTAATTACAGAAAATAAATGGTTTAAGACTTTGTATAAACAACTGCCCACATTCAAAACCAAATGCATAATCATTTGGATGCTGTGATAGACCACTAGTTGAGATTATGGAACTACAATTATCTACCTTCGCAACCAATATATATATATATATATATCTGAAAAATGAGATGAACAAGTTTGATAAATCAAAGATCGGGTGCACTGACAATTTACAATTGTGGTCACTTACGTAGACCCTTTGATGCAAAGTGGGTCAACGACAGCTTACCATTTGGTTGTCAAATTTCAATCATAGTGTAAATTAAACTCTTCCCAGTGTGGGGAGAAGTCTATAAATCTCCTTAAGACATCTAAAATCACCTCTCCCCCTCCCTTAATAAGTTCCAGAATGTTTTCTTTGTGAATATCTAAGTTGCAAGATACTCCTAGAGAACATCCTTGCATGACAATCCAAGCAAGGCAATTACCTTATATATGTCCTTGATTAAGTATCATTGATATTGTAGGCATAGTCACAAAATCACGAATTTTTAAAAATTTCAATTCAAATCAAATTTCAAGAAATTATAGTAAATTTACTTGGTAAAACTCAAATCTTATAAATAATTTGTCAAATTCTCAAATAGTATTTACAAACCTAGTTAAAATTTCATATAAAAAGCTTAAACTCAAATATGAAAAATGTTTTTGTCCTATTTTTAAAAAAAATTCATAAATGTTTACTGGATTTTACAAACATTTGGCTTGCCGATTTATTCTCCAATCCAAACTTTTTGATTGTGAAATAATGAGTATACTACAAGGGCGGGGTTGTCGACGTCCATTCGCTAATAAAAAATAATTTGACTTAGTTATTTTCACAAATTTTGTTGGTGGTGCAGGCTCCCCACTAGGTGATATGAACCTAGATCTCTTATTACAAGACTAAGAGTTTGAGGGGACTTGTACTCCTTAGTACTACAAATGGTGACTCCCTTTTCTGAGTAAATTAATCAAAGACTAAGGTTGTCTACCCAAAAGGATACCTAGATCATTCGCTTTGAAACTCCACCACTTTTCATATCTATTAACATGATATCATCAAACACTTGACCCCAAACTAAATATTTTCACTTTTATAGCATGTCCTTGTAAAAGAAATTACAGGATCTCCTCATTGGAGATTTCTATTCTTAATTTTCCTTCACCCCTTAGGTTTCTAGTGAAACTATGCTCCTCTCTCCAACAAGCAATTCTTGTCTTCTTTTTTCACTTGTTGCAAAAGCTAGGTTCATTAAACTTTTCAAATTTTGACCACATGGAAGACTTTTTTTTATGGTGAATTTTTTTCTGGGACCACTTCTTTTCCTCCCTTACTGTGAGATCCTTAGCCTGTGGCACAGTAAGAGAAGTATGCAGTGGCACCTTACACCCATACTAACCTTAAGCACCTAAGAGAGATTGGGCTCAAAAGCAAGGCAAAGTGGCACAAAAACATTGTAACAAGTGGCACAAAAACATTGTAGTAAGTGGCACCAAAACATTATGGCAAGTGACACAAAAAGTAGCAACAAGTAACACAAAATCCTTATGGCATGTGGCACAAAGGTAGTTATGGACAGTTCCAACACATGGCACCTAAAGGAGATGGCTCTAAGGTAGTTATGGGTGGTTCCTAACACATAGAACAATGGGAGATGACTCCTAAACCAGTTATGGATGGTTTCACCATGTAGTAATAAGGGAAGATGGCTTCATATAGTTGTAAGCAAGTTGTCAAGCTATGATTGGTGAGAAGACCTAAGGTGGTTGCGTTGTAACTATTAAGCAGTTTTTGTTGTAGCTTATTTAAAGACATGCCTATTTGCATAAAAGGGGTGTGTGAGACACCCCATATTGTGTGTATAACCTAAGGCTTGAATCCTTGTATTCTAAAAGTGAATAAAAAGGTTAGGATGTTGCCTGTAATCTATATATGAAACTTGGGTTCGGTTGCACAAAGTGTTTGTGTCCCTCTTTCTTGTGATATAGAAAGTTAGAAGGCTAACTAAGTGAGCCAATTAGTGCTACACAAGAGGCAAAAATTATGTGAGAAACTTGCCCCTATGAAAAGTTGGCATTAGAGCCATGATGTAGGTGAATGGGCGGTGGTTTTGCAATGGAACAACTCAAAGAAAGAGTTGCTTGCCTTGAAGATTTTGTTGAAAACCCTCTAAAGGATTCTAGTGTTACTCTTTCAGTCCAGATGGAACATTTGATGGAGAGCTTAAAGATCCTAAAGAAATCTTTTGAGGATTATGCTGCTGCCAATGAGACAAAGCATGAGCAAACTCAAGGTTATTTCCTTGCCTTGGCTAATGCTTTCAAAGGGAGATTCTAGACCATGGAAGATGATGTGGACCTACTACTAAGAGAGTGGAGCTAAACAATCCATCCAAAAATAGTAAGTTTGCATCAAAATGTAAGGTAAAAGTTCCTAACCGAAGCCATTTAATGAAACATGCGATGCCAAAGAGTTGGAAAATTTCTTGTTGGACATGGAGCAGTACTTCAAAGCTACTCATGTGCTCAAATAAAAAATGGTGACTATCACAACAATGTTCCTTTTTTATGAAATCAAGCTATAGTGGAGAACTTGTTTAGAGGATGATGATGATGCTAGACGTCCTAAAATTGACTCATGGGATGCTCTAAAGAAAGAACTCAAAGAGCAATTTCTACTCACCAATACTGCATGGGTGGCACAAGACAACTTGAAATGTCTTCACTAAGAAGGTAGCATTAGTGAATATGTCAAAGAATTCAACTGCTTGATATCAAAGATATGTTTGAGGTAGATAAGTTATTTTAACTTTATGTCTAAACTACAACCTTGGGCACGAACCGAACTCCACAAGCAAGGAGTTTATAATCTTCTTAATACAATGGTGGCAGTAGGTGGCTTGATTGATTACAAATTCAGCAACTCTTCTTCCTCTTTTACTAAAAGTTTCAAGTTTGATAAGTCTATGCTAAAAGAAAAAGGCAAGACTAAGTCTTAAAAAGATAAGAAATGGGATAAGAGAAAGAAAGAGGATAGTGGCAAATTTAGCCCTAGTACAGTGGCACAATCAAGAAAGGGAAGCAATAAATAATCTAGTTTCTTCAATCGTGATGAACCTAATCGTGCAGATGAGTGTCCAAAAAGAGAAAATTTGAATGCAATTGTAGCATAGAAAAAAGGAGAACCTTCAGATTTGGGTGGGTCTATGAGAGTTAACCCATTACATCATGTAAATGTTTTATAATATGAGGAAACCCTCATAGGGAATTGATGTATGTTCAAACCAAAGTGAATAGAGTTGATGTGTTGGCCATGATTGATAATGATGCAATACATAACTTTGTTGCTAATAGAAAGGTGTCTCACCTCAACATAAAGGTGTAAAGAACTTAAGTTGAATAAAACCTATGAATTCGGAGGCCCAAACTATCTCAAGGATGGCTAATGATGTTGATGTCCAAATTGGTGACTGGAAAAGAAAGACAACCCTTATGTATGTCCATATAAATGACTTTAACATTATATTGGGTATTGAGTTTTTTTTTAGGCTAAAGTAGCATTGATCCACGCCTTGATGGATTGTTGTTCAATGATGAACATCAACCATACTTTGTTCCTACGGTGATGAATAACAAAGAAAAAGCAAATGGGAAATTTAAGGTAGGAATGCTCTTAGTCCTTCAAGTCAAGTCAGGCTTGAGAAAGGGACAAGAAACGTTTTTTACTACTTTGGTGGATATTCAGGAAGGCAAAACTATGAAGGTGCCTTATAAGATTGCAGAAGTTCTATAACATTATGATGCCTTTGAAACTTCCTAAGGTTCTTCGAACTCGACATGTTGTTGTGCACAAAATTGAGTTGCTGCCTAGCTCTAGCCCCCTGCACAAGTTCCCTATAGAATGTCCCTATCATAATTGGCTAAATTGAGGGAGCAGTTGGGTGAACTGCTTGATGTTGGATATATTCAACCTTCTAAAGCTCCATACGGTGCCTTGGTTTTATTCCAAAAGAAGTACGACAGTGGCCTTAAATAAGTTAATGATCAAAAACAAATATCCAATTCTTTTAGTGGTTGATTTGTTTGATCATTTGTGCAAGGCAAGATACTTCACCAAGTTAGACATATGGCCTGGATATTGGCAAGTTAGAATTGCATAAGGCAATGAAGAAAAGGCTACTTGTGTGATAGGTATGGGTCTTACGAGTTTCTTATAATGTTGTTTGGGCTAACTAATGCCTTGGCTACCTTTACAATTTAATAAACAATGTATTTTATGAGTATGTCGATCATTTTATTGTCGTTAACTTGGATGATACTGTAATATATGGCCCTAGCCTAGAGGAACATGTAGAGCATTTGACCAAAGTATTGGCTTAGTTGAGATAGTACCAACTGTACATTAAAAAAGAGAAAATGTGAGTTTGCCCTAGCAGAAATAATGTTCCTAAGGCATTGGATCAGTGAAGGCAAGAGAAGGATGGATGAACAAAAAGTTCAAACTATTCTCGAGTGGCTGATTCCTACCAAGGTAACAGAGTTAAGATCCTTCCTTAGGTTGGCTAATTATTATAGAAAATTCATCGAAGGTTACTCCAAGAAGGTGGCACCATTGACATATCTATTAAAAGAAGATAAAAAATGGGATGGATAGATGCAAGTAACCAAGCTTTTGAAAAGCTAAAGAAGGCAGTAGCATCTGAACCAATGTTGTGGCTACCAAATATTGAGTTATCCTTTGAGGTATATTATTGTAATAACCTGAGGGTCCCACATACAACGATATTGTCCGCTTTGGCTGCCCAAACAGCTGCATGGTTTTGTTCTTCCCCTGTGGAAAAAGGCCTTATTGCATTGGAAGTCTTTTCAACTCTTGTCAACAGCCCAGTAACTTTCCCCTTAGCAATGTGGGACTAACTCTTAGCGCTACTAGCCGTCCACTTAACAGTGCCCTACCTACCTTAGGGAACATGCATCCCCGCGTGTTGGCGGCCACATGTAACCTGGGAACAATTTGCCAGTTAGCCTGTACTGGGTCAGGGGTTGGCTCTGATGCCATTGTAACAGTCCGAGGGTCTCACAACAACGATATTGTTCGCTTTAAGATGCCCATACACCCCTCATGGTTTTATTCCTCCCTAGTTTTCCAAGGAAAAGGCCTCGTTGCTAGGAGAATCCACCAAACTCTTATAAACTGCCTAGTTTCCTCTCCGTAGGTGATGTGGAACTAACTCTCAGCACTGAGAGTTAGTCCCACATCGCTGTTAATAAGAGTTGGGAAGACTTTTCATGCAACGAGGCATTTTCCTTAGAAAATTAGGGAGGAACAAAACTGTGAGGGGTGTATGGGTGCCCCAAAGCGAACAATGTCGTTGTTGTGAGACCCTCAAACTGTTACAATGGTATCAGAGCCAACCCCTGACTCGGTGCAGGCTAGCCAGCACGTTGTTCCCAAGTTACGTGTGGCCGCTAACACGGGGGTATGTGTGTTCCCAAAGGTGGGTAAGGCACAGTTAAGCGGGTGGCTGATAGCACCGAGAGTTGGTCCTACATCGCTAAGGGGAAAGTTACTGGACTATTGATAAGAGTTGGGAAGACTTCCCATGTAACAAGGACTTTTCCTTAGGAAACTAGGGAGGAACAAAACCGTGAGGGGTGTATGGGTGCCCCAAAGCGAACAATATCGTTATTGTGAGATGCCTGATTGTGACAATTGTGATGCCTCAGATCGTGCTATTAGAGGGGTATTGGTCCAGCAAGAACGTACAATAGCATTTGAAAGCTAAAACTTGAATAATGTGGGGCTGTGTTATTCAACAGATGAGAAGGAGATGACTGTTGTTGTTCATTGCTTACATACTTGGAAGCATTATCTACTTGGGAGTAGATTTATTATTGTAATAGATAGCGTTGCTAACATTTATTTTTAGACTAAAAAGAAGCTGTCCTCTAAGCAAATTAGATGGCAAGATTTTTTGGCTGAATTGGACTATTAGTTGTAGCATAAGCCAGGAAGGCACAACAATATTGCTAATGCATTGAGTCGTATGCAAATAGTGGAGATTGTGGTGGCCTTTATAAACTTGACTTTGATTTCCTTTCATGTGTTAAGGAAGTTTGTAAAAATAATGTCCTCTATGTAAAACAAGTTAGAGAAGGCTCTACAAGGAGATATTGGCTAAGGATGATATTATCTATGCCAAGGGAGGGAGGACCTATGTTCCTAAGGCTGAGTTGCTTAAAGAATTACTCAAAGGGACTCATGATGCAGAATGAGCTAGTCATCCAAGAGTTGAAAGAACTCTTGCTTTTTTACTTACGAAGTTGGTATTGACAAAAAATGAAAGATGATGTAGAAGCCTATGTTAAGTCTTGATTGGAGTGCCAACAAGACAAGAGTGAGAGAAAGAAAGAAGCAGGATTATTATAGCCCTTACTAATTCCAAAACAACCATGGAGGAGCTTATCTATGGACTTCATTGGAGGACTACCTAAAGTTAACGACTATCAATTTATTTTTGTTGTTGTTGATAGGTTCTCCAAATATGCAATCTTCATCCCTGCAACATTGACATGCTCTGTAGAGAATGTGATTAAATATTGGGGTCTACAAGAAGACATAATTAATGATCGTGATGCTAAGTTCACTGGCAAGTTCTGGACGTAACTCTTCAACAAGAAGAGATCCAAACTAAAGTTCTCTATGGCAAACTAACCCCATACTAATGGTCAAATAGAGCAAATCAATGCTTTGGTAGAAGAGTATTTAAGGCATTATGTCATAGCAAGTCAGAAAAGTTGGCTAGACTTGGTGGACTTAGCATAGTTCTCCTACAACATACATAAAAGCTCTTCTATGAGGAAGAGTCTATTTGAGTTGGCCACAGGCCAACAGTCTCTCACTCTACATGAAATTGTTAAGCAATGCATAGGTGATAAGTGTCCTGTGACATATAGATTTGCTTTATCAAAATAAGAAATGCTGGATGAGGCAAGGGATAGTTTTGAAAAAGCTATCCGCCACATGAAAAAATATGTGGACTAAGGTAGAAGGCCTTTGAAGTTTCAAGTAAGGGATAAAGTATTGCTAAGACTAATTTTCCAAATTTGGAAGAAAATCAATAGTAAGATTGTGCATTGAGGGTTGGTTCCAAAATATAATGGACTGTTTGAGGTGATACAAAAAGTTAGTAGCGCTGCTTATTGACTATGGCTACCAAATAGAATGAAAGTTCACCCTGCTTTTCATATTTGTTTCCTCAAACTATTCTTCAAGGATCAAGATGTGAGAAGGACTTAATCCAAACGAGCCCTGCCTACAATAAAAAAATAGTTTGGGCATGAAGTGGATTGTATACTTGACCATATAATGCAAGGACAAAGTAGGAAAAATAGACGGACCAACTACTTGGTAAAATGAAAAGACATCACAGAAAGTGAAGTAAGCTGGAAAAAGAATACTATGTTATGGCTGTTTAAAAAGCAAGTGAAGGAATATCTTCAATCTATCCTAACGAGGGCGTCAGCTTCTTCTAGTGGGGGTGGTTTGTCAACTTCTCAGCCCATGGCATAGTAAGGGAAGTATATGGTGGTACTTTAAACCCATACTAACCTTACGCACTCAAGAGAGACTTAGGCTCAAAAGCAAGGCAAAGTGGCATAAGAACGTTGTGGCAAGTGGCACCAAAACATAGTGACGAGTGACACAAAATTCTAGTGGCACCAAGATAGTTATGGATTGTTCCAACACATGGCACTTAAAGGAGATGGATCCAAAGTAGTTAAACCAGTTATAGACAGTTTTACCATGTAGCAGTAAGGAAAGATGGCTCTAAGTAATTATAAGCAAGTTGACAAGCTATGATTGGTGACAAGACTTAGGATGGTTGTGTTATAACCATTAAGCAATTTTTATTGTAGCCTATTCAAAGGCATGGCTAGGTACACAAAAGGGGGTGTGAGACGCCCCATATTGTGCGTGTAACCTAAGGCTTGAATTCTTGTATTCTAGAAGTGAATAAAAAGGTTAGGCTGTTGCTTGTAAGCTATGTGTAAACCTTGATTTTTATTGCATAACGTATTTGCATACCTCTTTGTTGTGATAGAGAAAGTTGGAAAGCTGACTAAGTGAGCTACTTAGTACTACACAGAAGGCAAAATTTCGTGTGAGAAAGTTGCCCCTGTAACACCTACCATTTCTACCTTCCACTGTAGTTTTGTCTTCCTTTTCGTAGATCTTTGAACATCTTCTACATTGATATTTAAAACTAAGTTTACATATTTGCATCCCCTCCATCCCCTGCATTCCTGATCTGTAATTTTTCCTTTGTTTTTGTATCAATCAGATTCTTCTTCACTTGTTTCCACTTTTCCTATTCTTTATGATTTTCTTTTGAAATTGATTTCGCTTTATCCTTCCCAGAATCAGGCGTTTTAGATAATGCTTCCCCTTGCTTCTTCGTGTGAATCCTTTTTGTTATTTCTATACAGCCAGGTGATGAGTATTCTAGGAAAGGGATATGGCTTGTATAAGAAAGGAGATGGAGAACATCGATTTTTAAGTTGGCGATAATTTAGATACATGAAAGAGAAGCTTTGGCGCAATAATAGAATTGACATTATGTAACCTTGAGGCCACGGATTTAAGACACAGAAACAACTTCTTGAAAATTTGTAAGATAAAACTGACTTCTATAATATGGTGGATGAGTCGTAACGTAATCACAAGGAGCACTCTAGGAAAGAGACGTTCCGCGTGTCAGTTTCCTGTCACGACTAAGTGGCCTCCTTTATTCGCATGAGAATGATGTGTAGGTCCAGTTGAAGGCACCCAGATGGAGTGTCGATGAATGCAATCTGGGGATATCCTTGTGCTTGGTGACAAAAGTTGTTGATCGGCCGACCTTTTACGTCCTATCAGATTAATAATGGACTGATCACCATAGCGTACAATTGGGGCCACGCTTCTCTTGTAAAGTGCAAAAGAAATACGGGTCATAACCGGATCTTCTTTCTCATACGCTGCTCCAACTCTCACAAGTGGTGTTTGCCAAATTTTTTAACATAAAGACTGTTGAAAATATAATAAATTCCATTAACAATAAAGCTATTTTTCATTGAATGAAAAAAAGAAGAGTACCCACAAAACCGATTGGGGGATTCAATCCGATCCAACCAGCACGGATGCCGATATGGATTGGGTTTATTTGATCCGCGTAGGTCGCGGATCAAAGACCCCAACCACTATCCATTCTGGGTGCTAGTAATTTATTTGCTAATAAATTACGGACAAAATTCATGTAAATCATTCATAAACCCAAATTTCAACAACCACCCAACAAAATTATCAGCACAAAAGATGTTTCAGGCTAGGAAATAAACAAAAATTCTTAAGTCATTTTATATAAAGCCACCAAATTAGAGGTAGAACAAATATTACATTTAATCATTTGGAGAGGAGAACAAATACTAAAATTCACAAGCTATTTCATCCAAAACCACCCAAAGAAAAACAAATATTAAAACCAATCACATTAAGGAAAACAGACAGTAATCAAGTTTCAGCTACAAGTCTTAACAAAATTGTGGCAAAATAATAAGTCATCACCAGCAGTGAAGAGAGAGAGAGAGAGACAGACAGACAGACAGACGTTGTGCTATCATTCTGTTGGGTTCAGAGACAAGAGTTAGCCATGTGCAGGTTTCAGAGATGGAGAGATGCTAGGTTTCTCAGCTGAGGCCAAAGGGAAGCTTAGTTTTGGTAAGAGAAAATCAGAGTCTAGTCATTTAGGTTTGTATTTGGATCCGTTCAGCGGACATGAAAAAAATCACAAGGTGCATCAAGTAGACACATTTCAGATGCTGGAACTTCTAGCCTTCCCATACTTTGATCATCTTGAGAAAAGCAGGTCATTCATCAAGTTGGACACAAAAAAACTAGGTAAAATCTGAAAAATCAATGCATTTGAGTGATTCTAACCAATTGTTTTTGGTCTTTGAAAAAGTTAATAAAAATCAATAGTCATGATTTTAAACTCGAAACATATGTTAAACGCATCCAATGGCGAAGAAATTTGTATTAGATTTACAAATAACTATCACTATGCATGAAAAATATGGAGTCCGATTCTCCATTAGCCCTTGAGCACCGACCCTGCAGGCACTCATATATGTATATACTATATAGATTAGTTATGCATATATACACGTATGGTGACGAGGATAAGCTGATGATGGAAATTGACAGGAAAACGTGTACCCACTTACTTTCTTCCCTTCTCAAAGCTTTTCCCTCTCAGTTGACAATTTGGAATGAGAGGAACAGGTCTAAGAAAGTAGTCCAAGAAAGATAAGGTTCATAATTAGGCACGCATTAAGGGCAGCCTCAGTGCACGAAGTTCCTTTCTATGCGGCGTCTAGGGAAGGGGCGGACCACAAGAGTCTACAGTAGGTAACCTTACCTTTCATTTTGCAAGAGGCTAATTCCACGCCTTGAACCCGTGACCTCAAAGTCGTATGATGACAACTTTTACCGTTACGCCAAGGCAAATATTAGAATAGGAATATTTAACTTCAGCATACTTTTTTGTGGACTATACTGGAGATCTTTTATGCATCTTGGGAGTTCAAATTATGAGGTTCATGGGTTGTATTGCTAGTACAGTTAGTTCACAAGTATGATCTAGATTCCGGTTCATATTCTTCACTTATCATTGATACTTCATTCCCTAAATCTCAATTGCTGGATGGTCGTAGCCATTGTTAGTAAAAACGGCCAGCCCCGGTGCACGAAGCTCCTGCATATGCAGGGTTTAGGGAAGGGGCGAACCACAAGGGTTAATAGTATGCAGCCTTACCTTGCATTTTGCAAGAGGTGGTTTCCACACCTTAAACCTGTGATGTCGAGGTCATATGACGACAACTCTACTGTTGTGCCAAGGCTCCCCTTAGTCCTAGCCATTGTTAGTCTGAATTTTAAATTTACACCCAGAACGAATAAAGGCCAGGATCATCCTTTGAGATGACTTTTGGGGCATGCCTATCTACAACTAGGGCCAAAAGGTGATGGTTAGGATCATATAACCAAGGCTGCACCTGTGTTTCTCAGCAGGCAGTATTATATACCCCAATAAACTCTTCAGGTCATTACAACAGGAAACAGTAGAAGTATAGGGTGCTGCATAGAGGAAATTGACTAGTCAGCACAACACAGAGTGGGTGGACAAGGACAGGATAATGTTAATTGCTGGAATCTTACTTTCCTGATAGTGGAAAACTCAGCCTATCCATAAGAGACAGATATCTCATAACCCACCTTCCTCATGGTCCTTGCAATCTATCCATTCCAGTCCAACTCAATCACATGAATGAAGAATATGCGGGGCAGACTGTCTGCTTTTATCGACTCAGAGGCCATTCAAGTGGTTGAACTTACCCCATGAGCTCACATGTCTAGTGTAAACAAACAGAAGTGTACCCGAAAATCGAAGTCACAGACCAGATGGAATCGATCTTTATATGGAAATCAAACTTTCAGACCAAATATGATGGAACTTTAGTATTTGAAGGTGAAATAATGTCTTCTGAAAGGTGAGAGTTAGCCTCCTGCTACTTCAGCAGTTGATTTGAGAATTTATGTTCTCATGCTCCAATTAGCATGAAGTTCAGGCCCTCCATGGTTTGCTAAAGATAAGCGCATCCAATACTCTGAATTGGGAAAATGTCTATTCAACACTCCTCGGAGGAAGAGGACGGTTCTCCGGAGAATGATATGCATCTGAAAAGAACAGGTAACTCCCAATGAGACTAGTTTGTTAATCTCTCTTCAATAGAATGATTAACTTGTTTATTGATTATACCATGCTGGGCCTGACGTAAAGCTTAATCAGGAACCATATGGACATGCATCGCACATATAATTACCGTGGTTATCGGATCCGGAGTCTTGTCTCTTGGATGGAGTACCGCGCAGCTGGGATGGATTGGAGGGCCTCTGTCCATGCTTTGCTTTGCAGGCGTCACCTTTTTTTCTGCTTCTCTCCTAGCAGATTGTTACAGATCTCCTGATCCAGTAACTGGAACAAGAAACAGAACTTACATGGGTGCTGCTAGACAGACTCTAGGTAGTAACAGTAGTCTGCTTAATTTTAACATTTCAGTGTCAAGTCCTCTACATACCAACCATATAGATGCGGTTGAATGATTTCCTTGATAGATTAACAGGATGTTCTTGTATTCTTTGAAAACGTATCTCATTTTATGTTCAGCATGTATGATTTAGTTTATGGTAGTTCTGGTAAGAAGCAAACATGGATCTGTGTTGCTTCAATATCTAGGCATGTATGTGGCTGATATTGCTTCAATAATTGCAAATATACATTTACTTCTTAGTAAATTTAACACTTTTTCAAATGAAACATTTTCATGATATCCATGATTACAGAAAACTCCACTACTATTAGCAGTATTACACTTTAATATCTCTCAAAATATCAAAAGCTCTCTAATTTATGTTTCTTTATCGTTGCTTCCGACTTAATGTGGCTCCTTTTCTTGTTCTTTTTCTCCTAAATCCAGAGCTTTCCAGAGATCCAATTGTTTTCAAATAGAAGGGCACCATGCTCCATGTTCATATTCAAGTAGCTATTGTATAATTTGTAAGCTTGATAATGCCAAAATTTAATGAATTTTCAGGCAAAAAGAGCTTCTGTGTGTGTGGTCTCATTCAGCAAGTAAACATGTATCTGGTAGGGATTGCCTACACACTTACTGCTTCCATAAGCATGAGGTATGTTTGATGTGTCACTCGTCTAAAGTTATGATAAAAATAATCTAGGTGAGAGCTGATTCTCCAACAAAAGAAACTACAATCCTTGTTCAGATCACAAGATTAAAGACGTTGAGAAGTTCAAATAACACTGTTCAAGTGAAACATCTGCCTTATATCCATGGTTATAGAAAGAGACATGTGATTGTTATGTTAAAAGCTGAGCTGTTTTCTCACTGCTTTCAACTTGATATGGTTCCTTTCATTATCTCTTTTCCTTAAATGCAGAGCCATACGGAGATCCAATTGTTTTCACAAAGAAGGGCACCATGCTTCATGTTCTTATGGGAATAGCTTCTATATGTTACTCTTTGGGGGTATCCAGATTGTCTTCTCTCAAATACCCAATTTTCAAGAGATGGAGTGGGTCTCCGTTGTTGCAGCAACCATGTCCTTCTCCTACTCTTTCATTGGATTTTCCCTTGGCCTGGCCAAAGTGATAGGTATTCTCTTTCTCTGGCTTTCGCTTGTCTGGTTTAATTGGCAGAAGCCATGTGAAATGTGCATGGGAGTAAATAAAGGGCATCCCCGGTGCATGAAGCTCCTGCATATGCGGGATTCAGGGAAGGGGCGGACCAAAAGGGTTAATAGTATGCAGCCTTACCTTGCATTTTGCAAGAGGCTGTTTCTACTCCTTGAACACTTGACCTCAAGCTCACATGACGACAACTCTACCATTGCATCAATAGTATGCAGCCTTGCCGTGCATACGAGTAAATATGAAAGGTAAATGCAAATAATCTAGTATGAGACAAAAAGTTAAATACGCAGAGAAACATAGTCGTGTAGTTCCTCATTTTGGCCATCAGATCTCAACCAAACCTGGTTTATTATGATACTCATAAAGGTTTGATAAATTACCCCTTTGTTTACTAAAACCGTTCCCATTTCAGTATATGTAGCTAAACATGAAATAGTTCAACAACCATGAAACTGCCAGAGGGTTATGCACGATTAAAAGCAGCTTATTATCATCATTAGTATGAAAATAATTAATTGATGCATTAGTTAATAAAAAGGGCCATATTTTCCCTTAGATTTCAGAAAGATGGAAATGTCTACAAGAGCAGTAAACATGACCAATGAAAAAAGTGCGAGCTGATGCTAGGACATGGTTTGACTTGTCCAGATGCATGCTTCGTATTCAATTTCTAGTTCCTTGGTGTTGCAGCAAATGGAAGGATAAAAGGGAGTATTTATGGAGTTCGTCAGGCTACAGCAGCAGAAAAAGTGTGGAGGGTCTCTCAGGCACTCGGAGACATAGCTTTTGCCTATCCTTTCTCTGCAGTTCTTCTTGAGATACAGGTAAGAAGATTAAATACTTTTGATCATCCAAAAGGAATTCTGAGGAGAGTGATTTATTAATTCAACCGTTTAGCTTTATTATTTATATTTTATGGATAATAATCTCAAAATGGATCACAATGCTTATGAGAATGAAGGACACTCTGAAGTCGCCACCACCAGAAAACAAGACCATGAAGAAAGCATCGCGAATTGCCATTTCTATTACCACAGTGTTCTACCTCTGCTGTGGATGCTTTGGCTATGCCGCCTTCGGTGATGACGCTCCAGGAAATCTATTGACAGGGTTTGGATTTTATGAGCCATATTGGCTCGTCGACTTTGCCAATGCTTGTGTCGTTCTTCATTTGGTGGGAGCATATCAGGTAAGTAACGAACATCTCTCATCTTTGTTTTACTCCTTGCCAACTTTAGCAGAGACAATGGTGGTACATTGCTATCGCTGCTACGGCTGTAGAACATATTGCTTATATGTGATCTGGAGATCAGCTCTTTATCTTCATGTTTTTCTTAGATTAGATTGTGAGGACTCAGAACAGCTCATTTACCTTTTCGTAGGTATACAGTCAGCAAGTGTTTGCATTTATAGAGAACTGGTTACTAAGGAAGCTTCCCAACTGTGAGTTTGTTAGTAAATTTTATATAATTCAAATTCCATTCTTACCAACATATAAGATGAACCTTTTTAGACTGTGCTTTAGAACAGCCTATGTTGCATCAACTACCGGAATTGCAATGCTGTTCCCTTACTTCAATCAGGTGTTGGGAGTAAAGGGTGCCTTGATCTTTTGGCCTTTGGTTGTTTATTTTCCTGTGAGGATGTATTTGGTGCAGAGGAAAATAACTGCTTGGACATGGACATGGGTTGCTCTTCACATTTTCATCCTGGCTTGCCTCATTGTGACTATGGTCGCCTTATTTGGTTCAGTTAAAGGACTTATCAGTGCGAAGTTAAAATAAAGAGTTGCTGAAAATGTGAGAAAAGAAGTGTAGTTCTCGTACAACCCATGCAATCTTTGGTTTTTATGAAGTTTAAGAGGATATTTGTGAGAAAGCCAAAAGGGTGCCTTTGGTCATTTTATGATTGTCAAGCCCAGTGAAATCCATAGCAGAACCTTGACGTTGAACTGATTGTCAAGTCCAGTGTAAATATAATGACATATAACACACCGGAGAGCCGTTGCAGAGTACAGGAATATGGACAAAATTTGGAAGGAACCAAAACCACTTCATAAGTAGAGATCAACAATAAGTGAAAGACCATAGACTCTCTCTATTCATTATTCTGAAAAGCAATGATGAGGTTACCTCTACTTGGTTTTGTTTGGGTTTGAATCTTCACTGCCTTGTAGTGCTCTCATTTATGCCAATGCTCCAAATAGAAGTACCTTACTGTTCTTTACCAGTTATTGGAAACAATCTGAAGTCGGTGGAAGTGCTTACTGAGTGCAGTTTTATAGTCTGTTGTATTTAATTAAATTACTGAGAAGTGTTTTCCACTTATGTGATCATCTTAGATTGGTGTTTGGTTAAGTCAAGTTCATTGGTTCTATAGATTATATTAAGTATTCGGTTAACTGATCCGATTATCTGCTTGATAAAAAAGAAGAGCTAAGTTGCAATTTTAACTAGTTAGTCTCTGATTAAATTCCAGTCATATATATGCATAGTCCCAAAGGAATCATGTGGCGACCCGGGTTTTATAAAAAGGATTTTTGAAATAAAACTTTCAAAAATTAAAACTTCTCCTGTAGGATTTTTTTTGTTTTGAAATATATATTATGTATTTATTTTTCTCAATTCCACCTTCAACCCGGTATCACATTAAAACCTTCACATATAATAGCAGAAAATAGGATTCCTCTAGTCACAGCCCAAACAATAAGTAATTTAGGTTCAAATCAATGTTTTGATTAAATATGACAATGTCGCCTGTATTATTACATTCATCCTCAAGTGTTCATTATTTAAAAATGAAGATAACAATAAAATGTCTAACTAACTACTCATCCATACTTCTTTTCTTATTCTCCTTATTTAATTTGGTTTAGTCGATTACTTAGTCCTTTCGCTCTTCACCTGAAATGTTTTGTAGGGATGAGTACAAAGACTTAATATAAACAAACTTAAACTAGCTTTTTGAAAACTACGTCAAAAGTATTGACATAAATTAAGTAGTGCAACAATCACATACTTGATCATAAGTATGATATAAACATTATGAGACAATTATACTTTTGTAGAAATTTAGCGTTTCTAATAATTTTCAATATATCCTTCAAATCTCATACATACAAGCCTATTAGAACTTTTATTAAAGAATGACTTATCACAATCTGTTATATCACTGAGTCGTAGTGTCCTACCACAAACCTTGGGCAATGGTCAATATCCTTAAGGATGACCAACATATTAATCCATGTCCAATAACTGTAGGTATACTATGCACGTAGAGGACTCACATCCAACTATGTTTGGCCGTGGATACCACACAAGCTACAACAGTCCTCATGGGGGCACTGGATCACAGGAGAGCAATCTCCCCATGATACAATACTCTCTACAATAGGCTTCTTAAGGTAAGTATCAACTTTTAGAAGTCAGTGGCCAACTGATCTTCCCAGCATAGCAACCAGAGGGGTCTTAGAATTTGCCCCTAGTTAGGCTCAACTCTTATGAGTTGCCTAATTTTAGGCTAGTCACAACTCTCCAGAGTTGCCTAATTTTCATTTATTATATTGCTCAATACTTCATAATTTCAAATATTAAACTCATCACTTTTCAATTATCTCTGTTGCAAACCACACTTACTATAAATTTAGAGGCTATGCACACTTATAAACATCAATTCATGAATCAAAACTTCCAAAACCACATGATGTTAACCAAATCTAAACTCTGTGGCTATACTTGCAGTGAGCCCTATGAACTGTGTGTGTGCACTATGCCCAGTGCAGTGTGCCATGGCTAGCCTGGCATGATGCACCATGGCCAAGTGTTGGGTGCAAATTGCCCAAGTGTCAGGCCCATGCTACCCATGAGCTAGTGCCACAACAGCTGCCCATGAAATAGGTGGATAATGCATCATCTACGCACCAGTTGGCTTATGTATGAAGAGTCTGCTAAGTTTTATTTACACCTCCCATGTCACAATGTCATGCATGTTGTCCTAGCAAAGCTGCATGCAAACATTTCCTGCACTAGGTGTTAATCCCATCACTTAAGTGCTATCTTGCATGTGCCATGCTAGGCTCCATACAAGGTATCAACGCCTCAAATCAAGATAAGATTATGGTGTGAATATTGTCAATTATCACATGCTAGTCCAAGCAAAGTGTACCATATAATTCACGATGATTTGAATCTCAAAATATCTATTAACTTATTAAAGGCCAATATACATAATCCAAGATACTAAAACATTCACCAAGACCCAAGTTAAGTTTCATACATGTATATGAATTAAAGGTCATGCATGGCATATAAAATACTAAATGATATGTGTGTGTGTGTGTGTGTCTATATATATATATATATATATATATATATATATATATATATATATATATATGTATATACGTATATATATAAGAGTATTGTATCACGCAACCTAAGATGCTTTCCATGCAAATATCTCATGCAGTGGTATTGTATGCATTAACTGAATGCATGCTATAGTTCATGTTGTTTAAGCAAGATTTATCATACAAATTCATGTGCATGATTTCCTGAGACATGGCATCTTAAATGCAATGAGAATTAAAGTCACATGTGACAAATCCAATCTAATACTTTTCATAACAAAATTGATTGCATACTATCCTAAGATAAATACCAGAACTTAAGCCAGATTATGCATCTAATATTGAAAATCTAATGTGCACATATGATGTATTTGATCATTTATCATAATGTTGTGACCTTTGTTGATTATCTGTATGGAGTTTTTTGGGTAGTGGCCTTGCGTTAGACATCACGCATACCATCCAAGTGCTAGGCATCATGCAAGCTGCGCAAATGCTGGGTACCAAACATGACGCCCAAGTGATAGATATGTCGATCTGTCATAACCTTTTGCTTGCAATCATGCTTGTAAGTTAAGAAACTAAAACATCATGCAATCCACAGATGAGAAGTGGAACAATAGCGATCCTTAATCGACCTTGGGAATAAACGGGTGCATACATGCGATTATAGAGATTCAAAGCCATACCAGAATTTGAGTGCGCATATATACAACATGGAATTGATGATGAGGTTGAAGACAAAACCGAAAACATGGGTGCGCATTTATCTAGCAGGATCGATGATGATATTAGAAAATGGGTGCGCATGCTTCAATTGAACAATATGAGATTTAACTTTATATGCTTCTAGGTCATGCATTTAAAATGCTTTCATCGATCCAAAACACATGGAATAAGATGGAAATCCAACTATCTTAGATAAGTTCTCATTCTTCTACAATTTTCTTATCCAAAACACAAGATGGGTAGTGATTCTGCTCTCTCTCTCTCTCTCTCTCTCTCTCTCTCATTCTTTTCCCTTCTTTCTCTTTTCTCTTGTGTTTTCATGCATCTCTCCTTCTCCCCTTTTTATTCCAATTTCATTTGACTTTCTTCTTTCCTATTATATTTCCTATCTATCCTATTTCATATTCTAATTTGTTAGGTATCTTGATCTTTTCCTAATTTTCTAGATTCACTCATATCTCCTTCTCATTTTATCCCATCTCTAGGACACTTCCTGGCTTTGGGTAGGGAATTTCTCCAAAAAAGTTATCTTTAGAGACTTGAACTCTAGTTCTAGAGTTGTGCCTATTAGGCATTAAGGAAATTAGCTTTTTGTTGTAAATTCTATGCAAAGAATATATATTATGAAAATGCAAGTTATTACAAATCAACCAACAAAAAGCCACGTGACAATCACTGTTACTGAAAACACGAAAGGCAGAAGTCATGTGCTCATATGATCTGGACCCAATAGACTTGGAAAGCCATGAAACACTATTGCCAGTTGCTAGATTTTCATATTTTGTTTCTTAGCTGATATGGCAGCATATGATTTGTCTATTTTTTTGGATTTTTCAAGCAGTGATATCGAATTCAGTGCAAAAGCTTTTCAATGCGAATTGATGACAAGAATGGAAAAAATGGAAAAGAAAGCCAAACATCTAGTGGATTAAGTCATGGAACTATATACAGAATTGCCTAGATGATATACACACAAGATCTACTAACCAGTTCTTCTAGAGACAGTACATGTCTATGAATTTCTAAACTGCCAACAGGGAGAATTAAGGGGAAATTTATGTTTCACACTAGTGGTTTGTAAAGAAGGGGAACCTTGGTGCAACGATAGAGTCGTCGTTATGTGATCTTGAGGTCACGGGTTTAAGGAGTGGAAACAACCTCTTACAAAATGCAAGATAAGGCTGTATACTATTGACCCTTGTGATATGCCCATTTCTTGGAACCCGCATATGCAAGAGCTTCATGCAGCAGGACTACCCCTTTACTAGTGGTTTGTAAACAAATAGAAGCAAATGAGAATGTCTAGACAAGTGATCAGGAATGGTAATTGGAAAAGATATACAGTCCAATCAAAACATTATGAACCCCCTCAGATGATCGAGTAACATGGGATAAAACATCCCAAAATTCCACTACGACCATCTGCAGATTTAGTATATCATCTTTTCAATCCTCATCGTCGTCGTGTCTTCATCATCATCTTTGAAAGAAACAGATCTAATTCAATTTTTCATATGGAAAAAGGAGAATGATAGTCAGCGTCAAAAGGAGTTTCATGGTAGACGCCTGCCTAGTACTTGTTTTCTCTAGATCTAAGCAATTCATCTCGTCTGCACCCTTTTTTAGGCTATATGTGAAAAATCATGCCTGTCGGATCATTGTAAGCACTACCTTTTTTCAGTTTTAAGAATCAATGGTTGTGATTTTCAATCTAATGACAACAGAGGCTAAACTAATCGATCCATTGATGCAGTTTTCGTGATAAGTAACCTAAGGGAGTGGGAACAAGATGAACGGCTTATATTTTCAGCTGATCATGCCTATCTCATGAAAAACGGAGCCGTCTCCCGTGGAGACTCATCCCCTGTTGACTGCCTCTGAATATCATTTCTCACGAAGATTTTTGACATGAGTTGAATGCGAGTTGTGGCAGATAACTGATAATTCAACGAGGTTAGTAGGATGCAAGTATTAACAAACAAAAGAAATAATATGGCTGCGATGACTTTATGTAAAGGGGCTGCCATGGTACATGAAGCTCCCGCATATACAGGGTCCAGGGAAGGGGCAGACTACAAGAGTAAATAGTATGCAGCCTTACCTTGCATTTTGCAATAGGCTATTTTTACGCCTTGAACCCGTGACTTCAAGGTCACACAACAACAACTCTACTATTGTGCCAAGGTTCCCCTTCTTGTGATGACTTTTGATAGTATATTTGGTGATCAAAGCTATTTTGTCTGCCATATCATATTTGGTGTTAGTAATTCTTGAGATGAAATAAGTTGACATGAGATGAGATGATATACTATCAAGCTCGAGATGACTAAACCTGACTTTAGATGACCAAATTTGACATGAGATAACTGAATATTCAACTTAGCTGTGAGCTAAGATTAGATGATTTTCATCTCAATTCATCTCAAGCACTACTAACAGTGAGACGGTCCATAAACTTTAGATAAGCTTTGTTGACCACATCAGAATTTGTGATGACTTTGATAGTACTATGGACATTTCGTAATTCACCTCTTCCTCGAACTCTACATAGGCAGGAACTTCATGCACCGAGCTGCTCTTTTTCGAATGTTCTCTGACCACGGCGGATGAGTCCAGGCTCCCATTGATTAATTGAAAGTATTATGACTTAAAAGTAACAAAATGATAAAAATACTAAAAGAAAGGGGCAGTAATATGTTCCCCCCTCGCTTGTTTTTCCTCATGATGAGCCTATGGGTCATCCTTTCATTTAATAGCCAAACTTAAATAATCTAAAGCGAGAGTGGTTGAATTTGGAGATTGATAGATAGTTAAATAGATTCACTTGGCTGATTCATCTTCAGTTCTAAATGTCTAATCATACATGGAAGGCAAAGTACTTTCATTTTCACAATAACCTACTAGGCGGAGTTGTGCTTGACCATGCGTTACAGCCTAGGCACAAAATAGACGTTTGTTATAGTAAAACTACTAATGACAAATACGTTAGGTTTGACTGGTAGAAGATTCTCAAATCACCGTTCTTACAACATTGTCGGCAACATTCACTTAACTACTAGATGCCCCTTCGCCCCTTGAGTGATGATTTTGCTATTAAAGAAAATTCACAAGGTGAACCAATTGTCTTGCTAAGAAGCATAGCATTGGCACAACAGGAGAGTTATCGTCGTGGGACCTTAAGGTTATTGGTTCAAGGCGTGAAAATAACATCTTGCAAAATGCAAGGTAAAACTGCATACTATTGACCCTTATAGTCCACCCCTTCGTCGAGCCCTGCATTCATAGGAGCTTCATGCACCGGAACTATTCTTTTTTACCCAATTGTCTTACTAATATCACATGCTAAAACTCCCCATGTCCCTTTTTCTCCCGTAAAAGTGATTATAACTGGACATACCGCGTTATACTGGAGAGGATCAAACCACAGGAACGAATCTACTATCACCTTCTTTCGTCAGATCTTCCAACATTTTAACAATTATCGCCTTCATTGTGCGCCAACATAGTTTCTTGAGTGCTTTGCTAATAGTAAGTCTTCTTGAATAAACACAGACGTACCAAATTCCACTCCACTTCGCTCTTTCCTTAGCCATCGGACTCTGCTGGGAGGCCCTCAATATGCCAGCAACAGACTTTTCTTCCAATATATCCTCGTTGGGATTTCGTGTGTACTGATTCCAATCACTCAACAATCTTACTTCCTCTTTTCTACTGCCCAAGGAAGATATTCTTCTACAAAGCTAAATCAGATATATCATGCCAGAACATAAGAATTGGGCGTTCCTTCACTTCAATACTGGCCGTCGTCTACACCATCAAGGCCTTGGAGCGCCCCTAGTTCATGTTGGGATGTACAGCTTTGATACCATTGTTGTGGATGCGTAGCTCTGATACCATTGTTAGGAATGCGCAGCTCTAATACCACTGTTGCTGAAGCTACCGTTGACTGAGAGAAAACACAAACACATACTAAAGCGATAACATAGAGATTTTACGTAGTTCAGCCTAGATTTGGCCTACATCCATGATAAAAGAGAAATCACTCACTAGATTGAATAGGAATATAATGGAGGAGGAGGAGGACCATAACTAGATCCTCACTCGACACTACTCTCTCACACACTCTTTTCTCTCTTCAGATCAGTTTCTTACACCCTTGTTTAGCAGCGATCGGATCTCCCCTATTTATAGGGTGCAGATGATCTAATTGTCAAGATCTGCAGCGTAACAGATTTTGACAAATTCATAGATTCGGTTGCCTAATTTGACTGTTCATTTGGTGTCAAATTTTGACTGTGATGAATTCCAATTTTACTGCACCGATTCTTGATTTTCATTTGTTGTGTTTTGACTTTGCAAATATCTCCACGTGGATATGGACCCATCAGTTCAATACCTATCGATTGTAAGAGAGCAGTGAATTTTAGACAGAAATGCTGAGGATGCATTATATCGGTGACCAGCTGATTGACTGAGGTCTCCCCTAGTTAAAAGTACCATTTACGATTCACCTGCCATTTTCCTCTACAAAATCAGGTACACTAATAAGTTGGCTTAGTTACTTTGGCAGATTATAGATCAATCAATTGCTCCCCTTGGCGGCCGATGTTTGCCAACCCATTTTAAAGAAAGACTCACTGCCTGTTACACCCTTAAAGGGACAAATGGACCATCAGGTGGACCCCACGAATTACGTTCACCTATCGCCTCCGGCCCTCCACTAATGAGATTTTGACGACTCATCATTATCATCATCAAGAACTTATCTCAATTAGGGTCGGCCACGTAAATCTTGTTCCTTGATTTCATAGAATTTCACAACTATAATATTACGAGCAAATTGTTAGATTCTCAAAAAAGCATTAAAGAAAGAACAAAGAAAAGGATTTACCTATAGGAGAATCTTATCTAGAATCATTAACTAGAAACTCAACTGCTTGTTAATGCCAATTGCCTTAAGAATTCGAATTTCAATCGCGCCACTTGCATCTAGTGACGTGATTAGCCTCTATAATTGCATTGAGTTATGTTCGCAATAAGACGAAAGTCACCTTCTGCCTATCAAATCCTCTTCGCTTCAAATGGTAGGGTAGTTTCTCGACCCATGGCTCAAAGCTGGGGCTTTATTAAGTATCATGATTTTATGTAGTCCTAAAGTTTTTAAATCTTTGCTCACCACTCCGTTGATGCAGGTCCCAAGCCCTGATTAAAAAGGCAAAGAGTCTTGCAACAAGCACCAGTCAGTAAAGAAAAAGTTGAAGATGATTTTGATTTTGTTATCTTTTTCTACTTACAAATGAATATGCATTTGTGTATTAGTTTGCAAGATAAGAAGAGAAGAAATCGTCTCCAGCTTCTTTAAAGTACGGTAATCTTAACATGACATGAATTGTTGACAACTAGTCATCACTAATCAATCGTGAGCAAGATAAGTAAGCCCTTGAAACTAGTCAACTAAATCACATCTTCTCAAGTAATCTCCCTAATACTTACACGCAAATTAATATTTATTAAGAAAAAATTCAGAGTAATTTTGTCGCCACAAAACGATTACTGGTATAAAAAAGAGATTACTAGGAACATCCTAGGGAGTATTAAGGTTTGGAGGCTTTTACATGTTTATTTGCCAACCATAATTGACGCATTCGTGAGCAGCTAAAAGTACAAGTCAGCCCAAGTTTTTGGTGAACCAATTGGTGGCACATCATCATCAACATCAAGACCTTATCTTGATTAAGGGTCGGTTACATGTATCTTCTTCCTCCTTTCGATTAGAATATTACCATCACAGTGGACGGCTTGATAAGGTTAAAAGCAAAGCCTATATTAGATGATTTCAAACTTGGGAAAGAGTAAATCCTACATTTGTGTGTCCAAATTTTCCAAATGAAAATATGTGAGATGTAAGCCACCTGCAACATGGTTATGAGCACGGATCAAGCACAAGGATACCAGACGAAGACTTATCATCTGCAACAGTGATTAAATTGTTTGAATAACAAAAAAATCTGACCCTACTTTTACTTCTAACAATGACTCGTCAAACTGCAATAATCCTTCCACTCCATCAAAGGCAATTAATTAATTTATCTACAAAGTGGAGTGCTCTGTGAAGTGCCACCTCATTTGTATTTATGGCGAGGCACCGCACTTGATATAAAAGGCCCCCACTACGGTTGATCTAGACTTGATATAAAGGTCCCACTTATAGTTGATCTAATCTGTTGACGAGGTTCCTGCCACATCAAACAGTAGTAACCCATGCAAGGTTTTTATGTAGCATTCGTCTAACTAACCAAAACAACATTTTTCGGATCCTAGATTTGTCGGATTTTGGTGATTTTTGGGCTTCTGTAGATATTCATCCACATGGGAGAAACCAGATGAACTGTAACGATCAAGCACAGGAGCCATTTGTATGGCAGCCATACGGTGTGATATATACCGTAGAAGTCTATAATAGCTATGTATTAGCATGCCACGTAGAGCACGCATTGTGGCAAGTAGGCTCTTCACCTGATTTCTGTGTCTTGGGATGTCTGGTAATCCAAACATGGGCGGATGGGATGATTATAGTATCCGTAAAGTTGAACTTTTGATCACAGGAGAACGGACGGATAGAAATCATGATGATTGAAGAACTTTCAACCATGACGATACTGACAAGGTCAGATCATCCAAACATGGGTCACTTCACCCATATCAACTACGCAATAACTCTTGATGCATCCCATCTGAACCATGCACATTTATGGTAGACCCTGCTGGCATACCCGTATAGATACTCTGAAGCCTAAAAATTGCAACTGCTACATTTCTTGGGTTGATCTCTTACCACAGCGGTGCCATTCCTAAGGCGAACCTTAATTTCCAAGACCGGCCTCTCTTCTATTTTCTCTCGACGATCCGTCTTTCCTTCTCCAATTTCTCTCTCCTTCTTTCCTTCTCCTTTTCTTCTTACACTTGTCTTTGCCTCGCTCGGTTATTACTGTTACGAATATGAAAAAGAAAAAAAAAAGAAAATGCACAGATTTAGGTGGGTTCCTTTGAATTAAGATATATTTACGAGTTCATGTCAGTTTCACTATCTTCATGACTAGAAAATTACTGCCGAAGGTATAGAAGATTTCTCCACCCATGCAGAATTATAGGGTTGTGCAAATGCATATATATTAGCAAAAGAAGCAGCTACACCCTAATATTAGAAAATAGAAAAAATTATCTACCTTTTTTTTACCTTTTTTTTAGACCTAGGCCCCATCCCGTACCCTGCACCCTAGCAAGCTGACCGCTCAGCTTGATCAGCCAGGGCTTTGCCCCTAGACTACCGATTCGTAGCATAATATAATATAGGCACAACTGGATCAAGCCAATCAAACCCCACACTCACTACAATCTTCCATGCCCTTTTCATCCTCTCTTAACTTTAGCAGAATTCAACCCTTTACTTCCTCCCCTTGTAGAATGATACTGCTCCATCGCCCGATTACTTGCAATCCAATTCCGAACAGTAGTCAAGATGACGACGAGTTGGTGGAGATGAGCGCGGGCGATGGTCCAGATTTTCAACACTGGCTTGTTGAGATGTGGCCACGCGAGAGGAATCTAAGGAGAGATGAAATAATCAATGGTTGTGTCCAGACTCTTGCTATGTTGCTTGGAAGTGAAGAAGATGCAGAGAAGTCGATATATTCAGTATTCACTACGTACTCTTACGCTTTTGGAGGCAAGCTTCGGGGCAAACACAAACTCGTGTCAGAGATCAGAACCTCGCCGGGAGTTCGGCATGTTTTTACTGATTCTTACTAGGATAGGAAAAATAAGGATTATGGAGGGTAACCTTTTACAGATGGAGAAGATGTCCCATATGATCCTAAATACTGTGTGTGGGTCCAAAAGAAGAAGGCCTATCAAGGTTACTTAAATTGTGCATACCCTCACAACTTATGTGATACGTGGAAGAGAATACCAAAGAAGTCAAGGGAGATTGTTGAAAAGACAAACCTTGGCCATTTTGCCAAAATGCCCACGGTTAGACCTGACGGTGTTCTGAACAAGTTCCGCGCACTTCGAAATCGACGAGATGAGTATTACTCACCTAGACTTGTCTATGCTCACAGGGATCCCTATGAGTGGTGGTTTCAGATGCATAGCGTTTGGGATGCAGAAAACTGATTCAACAAGAATTGAGAAGTTGTTGGGACCTTTCAGCATTACTGTGACCCTTTGACGTGGTATATAATAAAGACAGTTTATTAGAATTGATCTTCGAAGAGTTGAAAGCAAGGTATGACTATACGTTGCAGCCCGAAGAAGAACAATTCGAACCTACGGAGGAGCAACCAACAAAGGGCAGAACGAGGCAGCAAATAACAGGAGGAGGTGAAGAACAAACTGAGGTGGAAGTGAACCCGCGGAAATTACAATGTGCTCGGGAATGCCATTTACTCCTGTTTGGTATTCGTTATTCCCTGACTCTTCAAAATTTTATTTGATTAATGACGCTCGATTATGTGCAAGATTTGGACAATATTGACAAGTAAGATTGGGAGAAGGGACTATCAATGTACACTAGCGATGCTCGTGGAATACACTACGTTGTCAAGATGTGGGCTTTTGAACACAGGCTTAGCACCACAACTAAATGATGCAAACCCCACTTTGCCTAGCTCTATACACACAATATCAACTAACCAGTTGTTCTAGAGACAGCACATGTCTATGAATTTCTAAACTGCCAACGGGGAGAATTAAGGGGAAATTTATGTTTCACACTAGTGCTTTGTAAAGAAGGGGAACCTTGGTGCAACGGTAGAGTTGTCGTCGTGTGATCTTGAAGTCATGGATTTAAGGAGTGGAAACAGCCTCTTGCAAAATGCAAGGTAAGGCTGCATACTATTGACCCTTATGGTCTACCCCTTTCCTGAACCCCACATATGCAAGAGCTTTGTGCACCGGGGCTGCCCCTTTACTAATGGTTTGTAACCAAAATAGAAGCAAATGAGACTGTCTAGACAAGTGATCAGGAATAGTAATTGGAAAAGATATACAATCCAATCAAAACATTATGAACCCCCTCAGATGATCGAGTAACATGAGATAAAACATCCCCAAATTCCACTACGACCATCTGCAGATTTAGTATATCATCTTCTCAATCCTCATCATCGCCGTCCTCGTCGTCGTCATCATCTTCGAAAGAAACAGATCTAATTCAATTTTGCATATGAAAAAAGGAGAATGATAGTCAGAGTCAAAAGGAGTTTCATGGCAGACGCCTGCCTAGTACTTGTTTTCTCTAGATCTAAGCAATTCATCTTGTCTTCACCCCTTTTTAGGCTATATGTGAAAAATCATGCCTGTCGGATCATTGTAAGCACTACCTTTTTTCAGTTTTAAGAAGCAATGGTTGTGATTTTCAATCTAATGACAACAGAGGCTAAACTAATCGATCCATTGATGCGATTTTCGTGATAAGTAACCTAACGGACTGGGAACAAGATGAACGGCTTATATTTTCAGCTGATCATGCCTATCTCATGAAAAACGGAACCGTCTCCCATGGAGACTCATCCCCTGTTGAATGCCTCTGAATATCATGTCTCACGGAGATTTTTGACACGAGTTGAATGCGAGTTGTGTCATATAATTGATAATTCAACGAGGTCAGGATGCTATTATTAACAAACAAAAGAAATAATATGGTTGTGATGACTTTATACAAAGGGGCTGTTATGGTCAACGAAGCTCCCGCATATGCAGAGTTTGGGGATGGGGCAGACCACAAAGGTAAATAGTATGCAGCTTTACTTTGCATTTTGCAATAGGCTGTTTCTACGCCTTGAACCCATGACTTCAAGGTCACACAACAACTCTACTGATGTGCCAAGGCTCCCTATTTGTGATGACTTTGATAGCATATTTGGTGATCAAAGCTATTGTCTGCTAGATCATATCTGGGGTTCGTAGTTCTTGAGATAAAATGAGATGATATGCTATTATCAAGCTCGAGATAACTAAACCTGACGTAAGATGACCAAATTAGGCAATGAGATAACTGAATATTCAACTTAGCTATGAGCTAAGATTAGATCATTTTCATCTCAAGTCATCTCAATCACTACTGACAGTGAGACGGTCCATAAACTTTAGATAGGCTTTGTTGACCACATTAGAATTCACATCAGAATTTGTGATGACTTTGATAGTACTATGGACATTTTGTAATTCACCTCTTCCTCGAACTCTACGTAGGTGGGAACTTCGTGCACCTCAGCTGCTCTTTTTCGAGTGTTCTCTGACCACGGCGGACGAGTACGGGCTCCCATTGATTAATTGAAAGTATTATGACTTAAAGTAACAAAATGATAAAAAACACTAAAAGAAGTGGGCAGTAGTACGTTCGCCACTCGCTTGTTTTTCCTCATGATGAGCCTATGTGTCCACTTTTCATTTAATAGCCAAACTTAAATAGTCTAAAGCCAGAGTGGTTGAATTTGGAGATTGATAGATAGTTAAATAGATTCACTTGGCTGATTCATCTTCATTTCTAAATGTCTAATCATACATGGAAGACAAAATACTTTCATTTTCACAATAACCTACTCTGCGGAGTTGTAGTTGACCATGGGTTAAGCCTAGGCACAGAATAGACGTTTGTCATAGTAAAACTACTAATGACAAATACGTTAGGTTTGACTAGTAGAAGATTCTCAAATCACCATTTTTACAACATTGTCGGCAACATTCACTTAACTACTAAATGCCCCTTTCCCCCTTAGTGATGATTTTGCTATTAAAGAAAATTCACAAGGTGACCCAATTGTCTTACAAAAAAATGAGGCATGGCGGATTAATAGAGGTGCTGTTGTGTAATCTTGAGATCACAGGTTCAAGACGTGAAAATAGCCTCTTGTAAAATGCAAGATAAGACTATGTGCTATTGACCTTTGTAGGTCACCCCATTCCCGAATCTCATGTATACAGGAGCTTCGTGCAACGAAACTGTTCTTTTTTACCCAATTGTCTTGCTAATGTCACATGCTGAGACTCCCCGTATATCCCTTTTTCTCCCGTAAAAGTGACCATAACTGGACACACCGCATTTTACTGGAGAGGATCGAACCACAGGACGAATCTACTGGACTATCACTTCTTTGTTCAGATCTTCCAACATTTTAACAATTATCGCCTTCATCGTGCGGCAACGTAGTTTCTTGAGTGCTTTGCTAATTAATAGTAAGTCTTCTTGAATACACACACACGTACCAAATTCCACTCCTCCTCCCACTTTCCTTGGCCATCGGACTCTATTGGCAGGCCCTCAATATGCCAGCCCCAGACTTTTCTTTCAATATATCCTCGTTGGGATTTCGTGTGTGCTGATTCCAATCACCCAACAATCTTAGTTCCTCTTTTCTACTGCTCAAGGAAGATATTCTTCTAGTAAGCTAAATCAGATATATCATGCCAGAACACAAGAACTGGGCGTACCTTCACTTCAATACTGGCCATCGTCTACGCCATCAAGGTCCACAATGCACCTAATTCAGTGCCTATCGATTGTAAGAAAGCTGTGAATTTTAGATAGAAATGCCGAGGATGCATTACACATTGACTGAGGTCTCCCCTAATTAAAAGTACCATTTAGGATTCACCTGCCATTTTCCTCTACAAAAGCAGGTACACTAGTAAGTAGGCTCAGTTACTTTCGCAGATTATAGATCAATCCATTGCTCCCTTCGAGGCCGATGTTCGCCAACCCATTTTAAAGAAAGACTCTCACTGCCTGTTGCACCCTTAAAGGGACAAACGGACCATCACGTGGACCCACGAATTACGTTCATCCATTGCCTCCAGCCTTCCACTAATGAGATGTTGACTACTCATCATTATCATCATCAAGACTTTATCTCAATTAGCAGCCCGCGCACATGAATCTTGTTCCTCCATTCCCCTCTATTAATTACCATGGCTTTATTTAGTCCCAAAGTTCAATGCCAATCCTAAGACCAGATGAAAAAGGAAAGGTGCTAGGCAGCAAAGAAGAAGTTTAAGATGATTTTGATTTTATTATCTTTTTCCTACTTGCAAATGAATATGCATGTGTATATTAGTTTGTGAGGTAAGAAGAGAAGATAATGAAAATCATCTCAAGCTTCTTTAAAGCATGACAACCTTAACATGACATGAATCATTGACGACTAGTCATCACCAATCAATCGTGAGCAAGATAAGCCCTTGAGACCATTCGACTAAATCACATATTCTCAAGAAAATTCCCTCATACTTACACGCATATTAATATTTATTAAGAAAAAATTCAGAGTAATCTTGTCGCCACAAAATGATTAGTGGCATAAAAAAGAGATTACTAGGAACTTCCTCTGGGGAATATTAAGGTTTGGAGTTATGACGTGTTTATTGGCCAACTATAATAGATGGGTTCATGAGCAGCTAAAAGTACAAGTGGGCTCAAATTTTTGGTGAACCAATTGGCATAACATCATCATCAACATCAAAACCTTATCTTAGTTAGAGGTTAGCTATGAATTTTATTCCTCCATCGCCCTCTATTAAGAGAATTAATGAGACCATCTTACAAATTAGAGTAGAATATTATCAAGCAAAGTCTATTAGATTATTTCAAACTTGGGAAAGAGTAAATCCTACATTTGTGCGTCCAAATTTTCCAAATGAAAATATGTGAGATCTAAGCCATTGCAACATGGTTATGAGCACGGATCAAGCATAAGGATACCAGACAAAGACTTATCCTCTGCAACAGTGATTAAATTGTTTGAATAACAAAAAATCTGACCCTACTTTTACTTCTAACGATGACTCATCAAACAGCTATAATACATCCACTGCATCAAAGGCAATTAATTAATTTATCTACAAAGTGGAGTGCTCTGTGAAGTGACCTCATCTGTATTTATGGCGAGGCACCGCACTTGATATAAAAGGCCCCCCCTACCGTTGATCTAGGCGTGATATGAAGGTCCCACTTACAGTTGATCTAATCTGTTGACGTGGTTCCTACCGCATCAAACAGTAGTAACCCATGCAAGGTTTTCATATGGCATTTGTCTAACTAACCAAAACAACATTTTTCGGATCCTAGAATTATCGGATTTTCGTAATTTTTGGGCTTCTGTAGATATCCATCCACATGGGAGAAACCAGATGAACTGTAACGATCAAGCACAGGAGCCATTTGTATGGCAGCTATATGGTGTGATATATACGGCAGAAGAAGTCTATAATAACTATGTATAAGAATGCCAAGTAGAGCACGAGATTATGGCAAGTAGCCTGTACTGGCTCTTCACCTGATTTCTGTGTCTTCGGGTGTCTGGCAATCCAAACATGGGCGGATGGGATGATTATAGTATCCGTAAAGTTGAACTTTTGATCACAGGAGAATGGACGGATCACTTCACCCATATAAACTATGCAACAAGTCTTGATGCATTCCATCTGAACCATATAAATTTATTATAGACACTTATGGCATACCGGTATTGATACTCCGCAGCATAAAAATTGCAACTGTTATAGTTCATGGGGTGGATCTCTTACAAGACAGTGACCTCGAAGTTACGGGTTTAAGGTGTGAAAACAGCCTCTTGTAAAAATACAAGATAAAACTATGTACTATAGACCTTTTACTCTGCCCTTTCTCCTAACTCTACGTAGACAAGAACTTGATACACCTGAGCAGCTGCCCTTGTCTCTTGCCACAGCGGTGCCATTCTGAAGGCGAACCTTAATTTCCAAAACCAGCTTCTCTTCTATTTTCTATCGATGGCTTTTCGTTCTCCAATTTCTCAGTCTCCTTCTCGCTCTGTCTTCATCTTCTTCTTCTTACATTTGTCTTTGCCTCACTAGGTCATTTTTTTTATGAATGCGAAAAAAAGAAAGAAAGAAAAATGCAGAGATTTAGGTGATTTCCTCATAATTAAGGAATATTGAGTGGCAGCCTTTGTCACATGAGAGTTAGATAATATAAATTCAAGCCACGCGGCAGTGTCGATGCACGAAATGGGACCACACTTACCTAAACGGCAAAAGAAATACAGGTATTAATGGATCTTGTTCACACAATTTTCCATTTCTTACCAAATGGTGCTAGCCAATGGCGTCTACTATAAAAAAGGTTGGAATTATCAATTGCACTAACAATTATACAGAAAATATGTTCCATTGAACTAATAAAAAATACAGAGTACATCAAATTAAGCCCATTGAGACTCCCTTGAATCGGAATTGCTAAACACCCGTTGGCCATATATAAGTGTTGTATTTGGTGTCTTTTATTTCAGCCATTAGATAAGTCCTTCAATCTGATAGCTCAGGATGACTTATTGGCTTTCCTGTAGCTTTATGGTACTTCTTCAAGACATCAGAAGTGCCTTTTTTCTTTTTTCTTTTTTCCATCAGCCAAAAAATACAAAGCAAATCACTCACTCTTAAAATTTAATCTCAGACCAGAATCGAAAGTGGTGACTTAAACTTGTGACCAGGGGTATTCTAATTTTCAGTGAATGCCAGTCGTGAACGACCAACGCGCTGGAGATATGTTGGCCAGGACTCCAAGAATTCGCTCTAATAATTGGTTCTCAAGTATAGAAAGCTTTCATTTTCACCACGACTTACGGCCCATGCACGAGCGGAATGTTTGACAAAGTAGACTTACAAATGACAATTACATTTTGTTCGACTGGTAGAAGAATCTTAAGTCTTTCCTACACTTTATTGTCGTCCATGTTCACTTACCATGTTGTCGGCAATTGGCATTTTCTTCTCGCTTGGTATTTTTATTGGAATTTCCAATTGTCCCTTTCAAGTGATCTTTTATATATATGAAAAAAATAGAGAAATTTCAAAATAAAAATACTAGGCCAAGGGCTCTATATGATCTCACTGATTCATCTGATTTTTCTGCCTTTGAAGTGACTAGGGAAGTCCAGAAAGATGGCAAATTTGATAATTCTAGCAATCTCAGAACTTAGTACTCTTGATCATAAGAAGTTGAAAGTTGGCTGGTTGGCAATTTGAATAAAAAACTTTGGAGAAACTCCCAAAAACACGGTTTTCAGAATTCTAGAGTCATCCGGTCATCGTGATTTTTAGTTTGCACATTATCCGTTACCTGCTGTTGTGCAAAGCAGAAGCAGCCTAAGGCTAAACCTACTAAGAGGATGTAGTATGTCCATAATAAATTTACGTACTTGTCAACACTGAAAAGAACAGCTCTGTAAAGAAATGGCCAATGAAAGCAGCCCAAGGCTAAACCTATTAGAGGATGTAGTATGTCCATAATGAATTAACTTACTTGTCAACAGTGAAAAGAACAGCTCTGTAAAGAAATGGCCAATGACTTACGGAATGACCCAAGTCATCCCTGGAAAGGGGCAAATCATTTTCCTATGCAGAACCTGGTACCCTACTAATTAAGTAGTCTTTGTTTCACTCACTTTGGATCAGTTTATACTGAATGATACGAGTCCTGGAAGTCGGTGTTATGTGTGATTGTGCTTGACAGGTAAAAACTGATACTGCTGCTATGAGTACAAGTTTACTTCTTTTTTCTTATTTTCTGGGGAGGTATTTTGCTAGAAAGCTAAATAGGTAAAACAGGAGAGGAAGTCAAGTATTGCTACAAAAATGAACATCATCGCGTAGGCTATTAATGCTTAACCAACACCTAATCTGTTATTTGTTGTAGTGGGTCACTGGTATCAAGTTTTACCTTATATTTTGCAAGACCTTGTTTCCACGCTTTAAACCTGTGACTTTAAGGTCACTCAGCGACAACTTTACTATTGTGTTAGGGCTTCCCTTCTATGTATATCCATGATGCACACACACACACACACACACACACACACACACAAAAAGGGTTATAAATGGTTAAAAAGCAACTATTTACATATTTATCATCAAAGTCATCAAAAATGATTTTTATTTTATTTTTAGAACTCAAGGCACACACATAGCCATGCACAATAACAAACTTGGTCATCGAAGTAAGAGACTCCTGTCACTCCTTACGCCACTACACTGGAAGATTTTGGTGCAATATGAAAGATTATAATTATCAAGTAGGGGTGGCAAAATATGACACGATACAATAACATGATTTTAACCGGACATGAATTCAACGAGTTAGGGTCGAGCCTTATTGTGTTCGTATTATTTTTGGGTTGACTCGAAAATAACACGCCAAAAATCATGTCGTGTTCAGGTCAATCAATGTTGACCCATCCTATTAACCTTTTTGATAAGCAACCTATTAATTCATCGTATTGACTCATCTGACCTACAGTCTATTAAAGTAATATATTATGAGTTTTCAAAAACCGTCCCATATTAGTAATAGAGGATGATTTTTGAAAATTCATCCTATATTTTTATGATTTTAAAAAATCCATCAATATAAGATGAGTTTTGATGGATTTTAAAAAACCATCATGCAAGATGATTTTTGAAAATCGGTCATTTATTTTTATTGTTTTTGAAAAACCTTTAATATTGAACGAATTTTTAAAAACTATCCTATACTGTATAGGACGGTTTTTGAAAACCAATTTTATATTATTATGACTTTCTAAAAACCTTTAATATATGACGGGTTTTTAAAAACTGTAATATACTCTTATAGAAATATAGGATGAGTTTTAAAAACCTGTCTTATATTTTTTATAATTTTTGAAAATCATTAATATAGGATGAGTTTTTAAAAATTATCCTATATTTTTATAGTTTTTGAAAAATCAACCACCTCATTTAATTGTATTATCCGAGTCGTGTCTTGTTGACTCGTTTAATAATTATGTCGTATTCAAGTCACGAATTCTTAATATGATTATCAAGTAGGTTATATTCGTGTTGACCCATATACTATAGTGTGCTTGTCTCAACACAACATAACACAATTACGACTCACCAACCTGAATTGCTAGGCCTATTATTAAGTAGTACCAAACCAGTTGAATGGGTGTGATCATCAAATGGTTCTCCCAACTTAGAAGCGACAGGGGTCAACTTCCTCTTGTAAAGCCTGTGACAGTAGCCTTAAAACAGTAGGCTTGGGTGTTTTTACGGATTTTATATGAAGTTTTTCATTACCCGGAAAAGTTAAGGAAAAAGCTTCCACAGTTGAACATTTCCTGCTTCCACTTACGAATCGCTGACGACTAGTCAAGAGTCATTCCTAATCAGTCACGGGGAAACTACGCAGGCTTTGGAGTCGTTGGCCTGCCAACTCCCACCAATGAGAAAGAGAGATACTTGGAACTTGGGAACACTATAATGTCACATCACATCTTCCAAATATTCTTCCTAATATTTCCACGTGTATGCGACTAACTACTAAGATAGAAGCAATAGCAATGATTTTGCCACCTAAAAAGCCAGACTAATCTTATCTCCAGGAGATGATTACTAGTATATAAGGATTACTAGGAGCATCCCATTCTGGAATATTAGGTTTGGCTTGGAGGTTTTGTATGTTGATTGGCCAACTACAATCCACGCGTTTACATGGGCGGCTAATAGGACAGGACAGTTTGGTGTTTGATGGGTCGTACTCTGAGAAAGTAGACTGGATGATTGTCCTCTATTCGATAATGCGTAAAGTGGACGGCTTATTGAAGCTCAAATAATCAACTCACTCGGAGAAAATTATAATTAGCCAGCAATACACTTTCGCCAATTATTCTCCAAAATTCAAGGATTAAAATAGACCAATCCAGGGGTGCACTTAAAATGACAATAAAAAAAAATGGAGAAGTTTTATATGTGACTCATCCCTAGCACGCCTAAATCCGTAGATTATTTGGATCATTTGAAAGATGGGAAGTAGTAGGCTCTGCTTGTGCATTTGCATGTCCTTGTTTTCCCTAGTAAAAAAATATGTGCCTCGGTGACAATATCGACACCATCTAATCGAAGATCTTGCAATATCATCTATCAACATTCAAGAAATTGCCAGCGGACACCAACAGTTTAGATGACCTACATTGTCCATGCAATGAACAATTTGAATCATCGAAAGGCTAGAACCCACTAGCACTTTTGACTTGACAATGCTATATGGCAGGATGCAGCCTTAGGCGTACTCCTGTTTTATATCATGGGCTCCAGTATCTCTATTTGTATTTTGACCGTGGATATAAGCTTATAATAAATGCTCTCTCTCTTTCTCTCTCTCTCTCTCTCTCTCTCTCTCTCTCTCTCTCTCTCTCTCTCTCTCTTTCTCTCTCTCTCTCTGTTGAGAATTAAATGACAGTCTAGATCAACCAAAAGGGGATGGGTTCAGGACAGCTCAATCCACCGACTTCCAAGAAAAACAGTCTAGAGTTGGAATCCATTGAGGAAAAGTGGGTTCTCCCTTGGTAATTACTTCCGCTAATCACTTCCCAACAAGATTGAAACATAGCTAAAGGACCAAACTACTGCTGCGATGGGCTAGTCTAGCTTTACCAGTTTACGATGGACCACAGTTACACCTGTTAGCATCATTCCTAGAAAGTCCGAAAACTTCTTGCCAAAATTCTTCCCCATGCAATGCATGAAAACGCCCTTTCCGAGAGCTTTGGCTTTCAAGAAAAAGGAATGCTAGCTCTACCGATGGGCGCCATAAAATGGAAAGTTCCGAGCCCTAGTTTTGACCCATAGGCCTCACACTTAATTGATCCTGACCATTGATTTGCTTTGCCAACCTTTGGAAGTTCGTGGTTTTTGAGACCTGAATTTGGACAATCGCTCATCCGCAAGTTTGTAACCATCTGCCTTCAGTGAGCAATGGTTTTTAGATGCTATAATCATCAACCAAACCGTTTTTGAACTATTTGATATACAAGTCAGACATATTAGAACCCAATTTTGATTTATAGGCTTTTAAATTTATTGATCGAGCTCATTAATTAGGTTTTCGCCCTTGAATATCTTGTATCCCGGAAATTATGCCAAATTGAATCACTTTAGTATCAAAAAACTGTATTGAGTGTTGAATTTTGATCACAAAAAATTTGTAACTATTTTACCTGCCATGTGATAAAATTTTTTTTATAGATTCTAAAATCATTCAATCCAAGCCAAAATTCTTGGATAGCTCAGATGAATAAGTTGAATAAACAAAATGTGGAGGGTTTTTACGTAAAAATAATGCGCCAGAAGGTAACTTGGCTTGTGTTCGTGGCCTATTATAGCACTGTTTTGGCTTTTAAAGAAGGGTGAAGGAGGGAGATTCTTTACTTAGCTGGTTGTTCGAGGCCTACTGTAGCACTGTTTTGGCTTTTAAGAAGGGTAAAGGAGTGAGATTCTTTACTCCGCTGTGGGATCTGGAATGTGTGAGCTGTATCCGACTTAGGAAGCCTGAAGGCACCTCGACAGAAGAAAAATCTCTATTGAAGTGCCGCTCCCGCCCCTCCATGCAGTTGCCTTATCATTTCACACGCTCGCAGCCGCCCGCGCTTGAAATTTGGTATCGACCCACTTTGGACGACTCCGCCTTTTAGCCGTCACACTTGTCTCGAGCCCTCTTTCACGCACGCTCTTTAACTCTGAAACCGACGTTTTCACGAGAACAGGTGAGATTTGCTTTGCCCCCTCGCTTTGGGACCCAAAACACTAAAAAATCTCGAAGTAATATAGGATTGACCTGATGCTTTATAATCTATTCTGGAAGCTAAAGTTAGAGCGCCTGCTTTTGGACATCGAGGCAAGAGTAGCAGCTGGATTTAAAGGACCTGACCTTGGTCTTGTTGCATTAAGATAAAATATCTCCATTTACAGCATGCACATTGAGTGCATTATACGAGATGAAATTATATGGTGTCTCCTTGGGTGGTATATGACATGTGGGGTCCAAATAGTTGACGATCCACACGTCCATTTTCTACTGACATTTCGATTGGATGCACGATATCTGATTTATCCAATGATCTTTATCCTCTTGCTAATAATGCTTTAATTTTTAATCATTTACGTGTTGAAGCCTTCTAGTGGAAACGAATAAGGAGTCTCTCACTTGAGTGACTAAGGTTTAAAATTATGCATGAGATGATAAGTTGCGATTTGAAATCACTAAATGAAGCGCATCTAAACGTTGATTTTGTAAGGTTTGCTCTAGGTGGGATGGACAAGTGAAAGTTCATCTTCAGTGGATGATTCTAAGTTATTGGTGAGTGAAGGATTTGTAAATGGAAACAGACCTTGGACGGGGCTGCCTTTTGGTTTGTACTGTTTATTTGCCTTTTCGTTTGGGGCAGTGCCTTTTTAAAGGTATTGTTTTTGAGTCTGGGGTTGGCGGGGTGCCTGAGTGTTTGGTGATCCACTTGATCACTGACCAGTATTTGGACACCCTTTGTTAAAGAAATGGCACAACTCAAAACAAAAATTTCTTGGAGGACAGCCTGATCATCCATCATGCCAGTAAATATCTTTAGGTGACTTCCCTGCGTTAACTTGCAAGTGGCTCAAACTTAACCTGCATCGTCCACTTTTTAACGGTCCCACTACAACATGTTTACTGTAGGAGACTGAAAATAGATAACATCTGAACCTAGGAGATCTTCCATACAAAATATAATTAATCCGTGGCTAGTGTACGATGCAAAATCACAACATCCATGTGTCCAAACATGAAGATTGCATCATAGTAAGATATCTTATCCGTCCATAAACCTCTCCAGCCATCTTATGAGGAAATTAAAAATAAACAACCCACATAAAACAACATTATATGAAATTAAATAATTAATTAGTTACACAAGAACATTACATAAACTCCAAACAGAGTTTGTGTACCAAAACCTAGAGATACTCATACAGAGTAATCACTCTTGTTAGTCAATTTACGAGGGGAAAAAAAAGAAAAGGGAAAGCAGCATATTTTGTACTATAAGGACAAAAATACCGCAAAAAATAAAGAGAATGTCGGATATTTTCATCATTTTAAGGGGCATTTTCGTCCACAAAAACTTCCCATCCATCTTTATACTACCTTACCGCAATCTGCTTTTGCAAATCCAACCCTTGATTTCAGAACATCAAATTCAACCCACATATCCTGCTGATGAAAATTGCCAATTATGTTACTCTCAGTACCCAGCAACTGCGAGCTACCGAAACTCAGGCACCACACTCCTTCCCCAACACCTACCATAGCCCGCTCTCCCTCCATTACTATCTCAGCTCCTTTCTCCATCTCCAAAGCAACCTGACCTAGCAACCGTCCGATTTCCGCCACGTCACCGCTAAAACAAGTATCCAATGCACCAGCGTAAACCTTCCCTACCTTCTTAATCTTCCCCGCCCCACCAATAACTACCCTTCTCTCCACCTCTTCCTTCACCTTACCGTACGCTTCCTCTACCAAGAAGGTAAACTCCGTACCGGAATCGATCATAGTCTGGCCCGCACCGCCGGAATCCGGCCGGAAACATGACCCGGAAATGTTCAATCTTTTCCCGCCGATCTTAATCCCTTCCATCCCGACCGTAAAAGCCGAACGGTCCAAATACGGCAGGGGATCTCCACCACCAAATCGCAACAGATCAACGTACCGAAACCCACGTGAGTATGGGTTCTCACCGAGATAGAAAGCTCCCGCCGGTGGTTTCTGCGTTAGATCCCGGCGAGGTGGGACGCAGTAGGAAAACTTGTTGATTTTGGCTTGAGAAGGAAAAGAGAGCCTGCCAAGGTTCATTCCCAAAATGCCCTCGGCTGAGTTTGAGGGTTTTGAGCAGCCAAGTATCAGAGGGGGAGTGATTCTTGACCTAGAAAGAGAGATTTTTTCTCGGACAAGATTGCCCTCCGCTAGAGTACCATCGGCGTAGAAGTAAGAATACTGGCAGAGGCTCTTCTGGTCGCAGGAAGTGGGGAGAGTAAAATCGGGAACTCGGGGTTTGCAGAGAGGGGTGTTGCAGGGGAGGAGAGAGAAAGAGGAGGAGAGAGAAGGGTCAAAAGTGGACGGCGGTTTTTGTAGGGTTTTGTTCTGGCACTGGAACCATGAGAGTTGGCTCCCTGTGTCGAGAACCATTTGTTGGGTTTGTGGTGGAGTTCCTATTGGGAGAGAAACCACAAGAGCCATTGTGTATTTGAAGGTGGATTTGGAAAAGGAAGGGATTTTGGGGTTTGAACTGGGGATTCGTTTCGAAGTTGCAGAGAGGGAGGGGAGGAGATTGGAAGAAGGTTTAGAGAGAGGAACAGCAGTGAGAGGGAAGGAGACATAATTTGCTTCGGTTGTTGCTGATTCTGGGTTTTCAAGAATCACTCTTCTGGATGCTGAAAGGGAGAGAGAAGAAAGAGAAAGGAAGAGCAGGAGCAAAACAGAATTGCAGAGCGCCATGAGAGAGCTAGGGAGACAGAGCTGCAGAAGGTTTCTGAGAGTTGGTGGGATTTTATATGCGTTTGAACGGGAGATTTGTCGGACAAAAACGGAAATCTATTAAAACGCAGCGCGTTCTTTTGAAATAGTAAGCGCGTTTTAGTTGAAAGCGTAACGCTTGAAAGTAAAGTACATGATGTATATGCGGGACCCATCTGGTTGGTCATCTAAATTGTTCATCTACTAGTTCAAGCCTTATTAGATACGGGTCATTTTTTCCCATAAATTTTTTTCATTCCACTCCAATGAAAAATGAAATTAAATTCTTAAATAATCTGATGGTTAATATCATCCAATTTAGAATATTTTGGGGCTAACGTGTGGCAGCAGATGAACGGCTGATCACCAACCAGTGGGCCCAAATGTACTCTGGTCTGCCTTGTTCTGTTGGCGCAGACAATTCATAATTTCTTTTGCTAGAAGGCTTTTGTTTTTTCTCAGTTGGTAGCTTTTGAAAAAGAAATGGAGGAAAGCCTGACCACAACTAAGTTCCATTGACTGAGCTTTTTCAATTTTTGGTGGTCACGGTTGAGCTTCTCATAATTTCCCCAAGTTTTAACCAACTTCTAAGGCGTGTAAGTATGTATAGATCTACACTCAATCCTGGTGTATTTCCAGTTCTGCCCTTCTTGAGAAGAAATTGGGAAGCATCTCACTTGAGAGCAGGCACTTGCTCGCTCAAGAATGACAAACATCTTTGGCAGCCCACGTGTGTAGTGTTGGCATTATTGAATTCGTTAATCTGCCATGACAAGGACAAGACCATGCCATTAATGCTGATTTTCTTTTGATTGGATTATAGTGTGCCAATGAAATATCTGTTTGGCATGATACCAAAGTCATGTAGATTTGCTGTTGATGGTCTACAAGTTTATCGAAATGAATTTACATAAAATTTTCCAGTTCTTTCTAGATCCAAAATGTGCCTTGCTTAGTAGCTGACAGATCAGAATCTTACTGGAGTCGTCCCCATCAGTTGATTCTAAAGCCGGAGGGAATGGTCATAGAAACACTAAATGCAGGCCAAAATGATCACAGAGGGCAGATTTGAGGTCACGTTATCATATCAGGAAGAGATCTTTTGCCATCTGCGGGCCTACTGTTCACATGGCACATTGTGTCATGACAAGGACCATTGATCTTATAGGCTATCCCAAGCCGATATGAGAACATTGCATGAGATAGAAAGTTGTGTTTGACTTCACTCTATCCAGGCTTAAAGTATCAAAGACCTACAGATTTTGGTGAAAGAAATGAGCAAAAGCCTTCTTCATTGGGGATCACAGTTAGGATATCAACGACAGACAGCATCAACGTCTCCACCGAGACAACAACCCATCACATGTAATGTAGCTAGCAGACGATAGTAAGAGTGACACAAAATGGAAATTTTGGAAAGGATCAAACAGTCACACTGATCAGATGAAGATGGATGTGTTTGGAACTCGCCGGACGGTCAGACTCAAATGTGTTGCTTATGCTCAAAGTTTTCCACTGTGTTCTTGTTGATGCAATTTACTTTCATTGAAGAGTATGTAACTCGGACCATTCATCGGTGAGCCCCAGGATGGATGGGCCATGAGACCAAAGAAACACACTGGGAGATCGTGTACATTAACCATGCAAGTAGCGACTATTTTTTTTCCCCATTGGAATAAAACTGCGGTAAAACAGAAAGAAGAACAAAAAGAGGTCATCTTTCCAGTTGTATTCCGTAAAGGTCAAGTGTATTGGATTTGAGAAACCAGCAACTTAGAAGGAAAGTAAAATGCGTCTTCACCAAATGCTTTCCTTCTTTTTATTTGGTAAGCAACCAGATAGTCATTACTACCTAAAATGTCGTAGAATTATAAATGCAATCAATGTGTGTGTGTTTGTGCGTGACAGTGTGCATGAGAGAGAGAAATATGGACCCAAATGTTTGTGATTCCAACTATTCAAAATTTAGGCACCATCTTAGGGAGGATTTGCCTCATAGTGTTCTTGAACGGCTGAGAAAATCTGAAAATAATAACAACTATGGACCAATTCAAAAGGTTATATTTGCTTGACATGGGAGATTTGGTGGAGCATGACCTCTGCAATTTGAGTTCCAGTTCATGAAAGTTTTTGGTTACCAATAGTTCATGCTAATATGCACATCCTTTTAGCCCTATTCGGTGTGTTTTCTGTATAAGGAACAGAAGGAGGTTCTCTTAAATGGCTAGCCAAACTATCGCTGTGGGGGGTGTGAATATGAGAGAGAGAGAGAGAGAGAGAGAGAGAGAGAGAGAGAGAGGTCTTGTCTCTCTTAAATGGCTAACCAAACAAGCAAAACTTCATGTAAACGTACAAATGAGTAATGAGTGCTATGAAAGAAATGAAGGAAGAAAGACAAGGATTCTGAGTTCCACTCTGAAAAGGCTTTTCTTTATAACCCCTTGTCACGGGCCACACACCAAAAGATCAGATCACGGACGACACCATGGTGCTCCCCAAACCCACGAAAATGTTACGAAAATGAGATCCCTGACTCGATGTTTCGACGCTTGCGGTCCGCAATCAAAGCCCATGTATTATCATCACATTATTCATTGGTCCTTTGACATGTGTCTCGCTCAAAAATGGACATCAAAAGCACCACTTGTTGCAATTCTGCTGATGTCGAGTTTAGTTAGTTTAAACAGTAGTTGCAAAATTCTTCTTGAAATGGTCTCAACTAGTTGGTATCCTGAACTAAACATAAATTAGAATGCCTATAGCAATTTGTAAAGGTGAAGAAATTTGTGAATTTATCAAATTAAACATTTATTTCTTCAATGCCGCAAATGAAGCACAGTTATAGAAATAGCATGGATTTCATGATTATAAAATTTTATATTTACAAATAATACTTGTAAATCAAATAAATAAATCTTTAGGTTTTTGTTTCTCTTTTTAAAAAAAAAGTTAGACGCCTATCTGCTCATGTCTAGCCTGGAACCCTGGTCACCTAGGTGAGAGATTTCACCTTAAGCCAATTATGCTTTTTTCAGGTTTTCCTTCTTCTTTTTTTATAAATGTTAGACACACAAACACCCATATCTAGCCTCGAACACTAGTCACCTAGGCAAGAGACTCCTTCTTCCGCCAATTATATATCTTATTTTTAGTTTTTTTTTTTTTTCCTTAAAGTTGGACACACAGTGCACACCCATGTCTAACTTTGAACCTTGATCACCCATGTGAGAGAGCCCTCTTTACCCTGAGGAGGCTTTGGTGCAATCTTATCCTGATTGTGCTTTGAAACTTTTGAAGATTTGCCTTGGTGATTTGTTACGGAATCTGACTTGGTAATTCTGGTTTAGACATAGGATGATTATTCTCGTCAATACGTCAAGCACCGCCACGTAGCTAAATGTTGGTTTGGGTCACGTTCAATGTCAGGCATGCTTAATGTCGGCATTAAGAGAGATAATTGAATCACTAATCTTTGTTAATAGGCTGAGACATAGCACAAACAAAACTGCTTACGTCCAGTTATCCATATTCTTTTCTTTGCTGAAGGTGTCAAGACAAATCTTCTCTTTGCTTTCTTCTTTGGCGTGTAGACAGATCGATGCTGAACTCAATTAACTTATTACAGGGCCTTTAAAAATAAAAGCATTAGATCGTCATGCACAGCAGGATGATAGGAATCAGAACGTCATGGTCTAATGGTGATCGAAGCCAGGGGTCCCCCCATCTGATTGGAGTTTTCCGACAGACTATGGAAGGTTGGTGCTAGTAATAACAAGTGGCGGGGTCTTTTTTCTTTTACTATGTATCATGATTGTAGAAGGAGAGACTAGGCTCAGTTGTTAGAGTTGTTGCTGTGTGACTTAGAAGTCACGAGTTTTGAGGCATTGAAATAACCTCATGCAAAAAATGGAAGGTAAGACTACACAAACTATAGACCCTTTGTGGTCCATCTCTTCTCTGAATCCTATATACGTGGGAGCTTTATGCGCCAGGCTGCCAATATTATTCATAAAATTTACAATTATTAAGGAAAATCAGAAAAGGCCGATGTACATCGATGCGATGTGGTATAGCATAGAAATTAACAGGGTCAATATTGGCAAAAATATCTCTAAACAAGGTTATAGCCCCGTGCCAAATGTGTCAAAAAAAAGAAGAGCAAAGCAAACATAGCATGTCTTTTTTTTAATGGAGGATTAACAAATATCATAAAGACACAGTTTTACTTCCACCCACAGAAAGAAAGAAAGAAAGAAGAGAATTTTGCAAGAGTTTCTTAATATTTGTTTTTCATCTTGAAATGAGAAGAACATATTCATAGTCATATAATGAGGGGGAGGAAAAAGATGCTGTATTCATGTTCATCCAGTGTACATGAGGTAGCTTGGACCCTCACGATGGATTCTATGATGGTAGCAGGAAGTGCATTACCCAGCTAAGCATTCTCTTTGGAGACACTAGCATTGTTCATGAGTTAGAATGTAGACCAAATTGTGGCAATATATATTGACCATCTTAACCTGTAGTCCCTTTTTTTAACCTGTAGTCACTGCAACTTTGTGTACGATCGGCATCTTCCAATTAAATTGACTTGTCTTGGGTGGGCTGCAGAATGGAAGCTGCATGAACTTACGTTCCTAACTGTACAACCACCAAGCTGACCTGTAGATATTTAGCAACAGATACCACCGAAGGTCCTCAAAATCGATTTCACAATGGTCCATCATGAAGAGACGCCGTTGTTGACTGTTGAGCTTACTCTATTTAACCCCATACTTACCTCTCAATATGTGATTTGCCAGATATTAATGAAATTGCTTAATACAACGGAATATTTGTGGTGATCTAAGCGTTGATTTGGCTTGCCCCCCACCTAGACAGGCTAGATAGTCCATCCCCACATAAAGCTAGCACATTGCCAGAAATGCCTGTGGCTGTACGTTTCAGGGTCTAAAAATGGCCTTGGAAAGCTACGTTAACTGTAGAGTTCAGTGATTGACGACTCGGAGAGATCAGACATCAGTATTGGAATCCTTGACTTCAAGGTCACACATCAGTAACTCTACTATTATGCTAAAGTGAAATCAGATAATGGAGAGTTTAATCCTAACTCAGGATAAATGGTGGCAGCAACGCTTGACACATATAAGTTAGACAGGAAATGGTGTTTCTAGTGATGGACAGAAGAGTTTTTATAATATCTTAGGAGTTAATAAAATTATTTTAGTAAAATTCAACTGTGCTAATTTCGGAACGATCGTGCCAAAAACTCAAATTCCTTTTGAATTTTCTTTCACGCAAAGTAGAACTGGTAACATCCACCGAGACTAGTAGCCCAGATCACTGTCACTCGAAAGGCACCAAGCTGGTGGAACATGTTCGAAAGTCCGCGAATGTCGCTGCCAGTTCTAAACTGGCGATAAGCTTGGGGTTCGTCCATCAACATCCGCCATCAATCAGAGCTGTTTCTTTCTCTCAACTGCCGCGTCCAGTTTGCATTGCCATCACTATTCCATGCATCTTCTGCCCACGCTCTTGGACCATATTGTTCTTCATCATCCTTTCCTTGTACATGGACTGATTTGAAGTAATTAAAGATCATATACAATGATTCAGTAGCATGGGACCCCAATGTAATATTATCAAGTATACCCACTGTTTAAAAGTGGTCACACCTGTCAAGGATTCAGGCCGTCCATATCATAGGAGCATCTCCGGCTAATCGTTGGCTCAAATTTAGTGCCAAGCAAACATTGATTTCCACTTAATATATAGCCCATTAGCAGCCGGGTTCAAGGACCAAAGTCCCGTTTTCATTTTAAACCTCGGTAAAATAATCGACACTTCAAATTAATACAACGCATTCAGTCCTAAGCTGGGGGTCACTATAAATTAATACCCTCGGTGAACTCATAAGAAAATACTTTTTCAAAAGTTTCTACAGGTCCAGGGATTGCTTAACTTGAGCGACAAACCAATGATTGAGCTTAAATTTGGGGTGATATTTTTGTGGATAGGTGGTCTTATAATTCTCCAAACCATACAGAGTCTCTTAAACTTTTGGCAAGTTGAACCTTGTTAAGATAGAACAAACATAGGCATCCGTATCATATTAGTGTCTCCAGGGTCTCATTGAAATGATAGTTGGCTAACTTTATAGAAATTCTTCATTCTGGACGTTATTAATTTACCGAGATCTCATAGTAGTTGGATTTCAACATCTTCACAATCACCATAAATTAGCATGATAGAATTATTTATTTGTTTGTTTATAGTAAAGAGTTATGAAGCAAACTACTTAGAAGCATATCCTAATTTCTATATCTAATTGAAATACCCCCAAAATGGAAAAGTGCTACCTCACAAGGCCTGATAAGGGGAGGCAGCATCAGCATAATAGACTGGATCATTGGTGATCTAGGGCACATCCTATCAGATGGACGGTTGAAAACGAGGTCGACCCACAATGAAATTAAACTAGACGTGTGGGCCATTGCGTCAATTAAACTACATCAATCTAAAGCATTAAAACTTTCATTTTCCCCTCAAATATTTCCGGACAAAGCACATATATTTCTCATAGCTGCCCCAAACGGAACATTTGATGGTGCTTGACCTTATCGATAATCCAAGACTTTATTTCTTTTTTGTTTCCTTATTGTCTCTGTACTTGCCCCCCACCTAAGAATATCAGATGACTGCTTACCTTGGACCATGACAAATTTACAAGATTATGAAATTGTTTGCCCGCAACACATTATGTCTAAACACATCCCACATTCTTATGTGCATGGCTCACATGCCTTGTGCTCGTGTTTAATAACATGGGTTGCTTGCCGTGGCATGGACAGACAAAGATCCACCATAACCCACTTGATTGGCATGTGTTCACGAACCCTGCTGGAAGCAAACAAACTGGAGTATGACATTGGGCCAAATGCACTATCCTTTGTTATTTGGATAAATTATTGGAAGTTTTTAGTGGGGCCACAAATAACTACAGAGACATCCAAAATGTGGGGTCAATCATTGGGCTTTCGGCAAAGGTTCCATGCAAGGTTTTATCTGTTTGCTTAGTTGAGAGACTGTGTATGGTGGGTAGTAATGTGGGCCCCGGCATCTAATGATTCAGTTCTTGATCATTATCCCCGGAGTTCTTATTTTGATTCAGGATACATTGGATCCCTGGGTATTGCTGCAATAATAGGCCTTGGGATATTGTGGAAGTATTAGATTGGGCTACATCGAGGCGGTTTAGAAAGGCCAATACCATGCGCACAAGCAGAAGTAATGATTGAAACTTCCTATCAAACTTAGTGTTTTTGGACTAATCAGCTAACAAGTTATTATGTGGTTAGTGGCATAGTAAAAGCACAAACAGGTCCCGAACTGTTTTGTGTAATCCTAATGGATGTGCTGAGCCTGATTTTAAGATAGGCCATGCCTCAAATTCTGCATGGGCTTATCCTGACTAGCTTAAAATTTGCAGAAATGAGCGGCATGCAAGAATCAGCGAAATCATATTGTTTGGTCTCTTTGAAGCATGACATTGGGGCACGTCGAATCTAAGAAGATGATTAGTTATGATTGATGAAAATCTATCATCATAAATGCGAACGTACATAATTTTTCAAGGAATATGACAGGTTGGAAATACAATTGAATATCAGACTCTTAAATGATCAGAAGTGTTGATTTATCATCCCCGGAGCTTTTCACCCACCTTATATGCTTCTAAGGCTTCAGTTAATGGATAGTTTGTTGAGGAATGTAAACGCTTGCTTTTTCATTTTCCTAAGCTATCTGTTTGAAAGCTATAACTCCTAGGCCCTTGTGGTCTGCCCATCCCCCGAACCCCGCATATGCAGGAGTTTCGTGCCGAACTGCACTTTTATCTGTTTGAAAGCTATGAAGGTCTACAATTCCTGAATGGAGTTGAATTTCGGTACATGAATCATCTTTAAATCCAGGAATCATGTAAATACTACAGTTCCCGGATAATAAACAGAGGCAGACAGGAAGTCATCCACAGGCATGTTTGATTCTGAAAACTGACAGTTCTGGTCCTTGTTCTGACAGAGAAATTACAGCTAACCCTGTAGCAATTAGGCAAACTAAATTTCTACAAGGATGCTCTCCAAAGAAGGCAGGACAATCATATTTGCTTTGCATGGCCAGTTCGCCTGACCACAATCTGAGCTACGATTTTATCCGTTCCAGAAGAGGTGAATAATCTTCAGGTCCTGAGTCAATCGTATGCATGAGAGTAACCCAATGACCATTATCTTCAGGAAAGGAATAGGGAGAGAACATTACGTCTTGGAAGCTAGTTAACTCTGATACTGTAGTTCTTTTCTATGTTGGGGATCAACTTCTCTCTGTCCTTGTATTTATGTTTTTCTTAATATTATTCTTCTTTTGTTTCTCAAAAATATAGCGAAGAATACATTATGAAATTTAGACCTGTACTAGTAAAAGCTAACAACGCTCAAAGGAAAGGATATTAACAAAGGAAAATGATAGAAGGGTGATACTGAACTGCAACAACACCTAATTTAAAGTGTTGACTCCTTTCAAAAGCGTATCTCATCCTTTGTTGATATGTCAGCCTGCATCTTCTGTGCTGCGTCCTCCTATCAGATCTCTATTCCAAACCTTTGCCATTCAGACAGAGGATTGATTTTCTCCAACCAAGTTTTCTTACCCGAAGATATCGCACAAAAGAGCAGCCTGGTGCATGAAGCTCCCATGTATGCAGGGTTAGGGAAGGGGTGGACCACAAAGGGTCTATAGTACACCACCCTACGTTGTATTACAAGAGGCTGTTTCCATGCCTTGAACTTGTGACCTCTAGGTCACACGATGACAACTTTACTGTTGTGCTAAGGCTCCCCTTCACTCTTAAGGTATCACATAAAAACTTTAAATTGTGAAAGTTTACATACATATTGTCACCATTACAATCATCAGACAAATGGTGCCAGAGGGGAGAAGTTATCATACACGACAAATACATTAAGTTTATGTAGATATTCTAAACATCCTCAGTTCAAAGACACCACGTACGAGAAGATTAGAAATGAAAACTTGGACAATTACAATGTGTAAAATATAGATGTAACATCTAGGCTAATCTACCGTCACTTATATGCAGAACAAACAAGTTACAATAATATATAACTTGCTCACCAATAATTCACCATCTTAAATGTTGAGATCACAGGGCTGATCAGCATAAGCTCGCATCAATTGATGCAACTGCATAGCAAATGGAAAACATATCAGATGAGCACAAGAAAAATGAAGTAACATGTCTAGAGTTGTTTTGGTCCTGCTGACTGACAAATCTAGTCTTTCGATACTGACCGAGGGATTTCTGCTTCATTTTTCAATGGCAAGGAAAAGAAGTAATAAGTTTTAGGTGTCAGTTTCTTTTAAACTCGAGATCACCAAAGTACAAGCCCATAGAAGAGATCCTGTTGAAGGTCACTCTGATCAAGAGATTATCGGGGCCACCTCTAGCAATTACCTAAACTAAATTTCTAGAGGAATATTATCCAAAGAGGGCAGATAATCACATTTAGTTTGCATGAAACAATAAACATGATTGCATGGATGATACATCAATCTCACTCTTCCGTGGTGGATCTTTCTGAATGCTGGAAATTATCAGATTGGTTTCTGATTTCAGTCCTCAGAGTTTCAAGCTCCCCAAGGAACCAAGTATTGAGCCAATAAAGTCGTTAAGTATGGAGTTCAGTTGCTCTTCATTACAGGTGAATCAAGTGCATATATGGTCAGAGACCTTTAGACATGAGTTCACTTTCCTCGAGATGTATAAAGGTGGGTAGAAAATGAATATTGACACCCTTCAACCCATTCAGAGAAGCAGCAATGAGATAAGAAGTACCTTTCCTGATTGTGAAGCTAGTCATACAAGCAGACACTGAAAGGTGGGTTTAGGAAGCTAGTTTCTCAGAGAGCCTGTTTGGTTAGCAGGAAAGAGAAAGAAACTGGTTGCCATAGAAAAAAGAATCCTCTGGGAAAGTGTTTTATGCCTTCAAATAGTATTCAACCAAAGACCCAAAAAATTTACGGCATGTAAGATTTTTAGGTCTTTTGCATGATTTCATTTGAAGGTGTAGAACAAGTTCCATGGCAAAATCATTTTTCCATAGAAATCAATTTCCATCACTTTCCTGCCAACCAAACAAGCACTAATTGTCTAGCTCTTTCTTGGCTTCTCTGAGTGGAGCATTAAAAGAACCGTCTTTATTATTGAATCATGTTTTTTCTCAATTTCTTTTTCTCTGAAGGGGTAAAGTTCTTTGAATGCTGAGTGGATTTGAACCCACAACTTCTTGTCCTGAATATTATCCTGTCATGTCCTTTAAAATAGGAAGTACTGAACTATACATAGAAATTTTGCTCTCTTACTAGGAAAAGCTAACTGCGCTTAAAAAAAGAAAAAGAAAAAAAAAAATAAGTATAGAGCAAAGGAAACCGATGGAGGACCCAACCTGGAAATACTCACATAGCAGTCTGTATTTTCTCGTCTTTATGTTGGGGTTTGGTATCCCAGTCAGGAAAATGTTCAACTCTTTTTAAAGGTGTCCCATCCCTGTTGACACATCAGCCTGCTGCTTGGGGGCATTGTACTTGTGGCAACTATATTGTCTCTATTCCAGTTGCTTGCTCCTAAAGAAGAGGGGGGGGCAACCCGGTGCTTGCTCCTAAAGAGAGGATTCATTTTTTTTAATCAGCTTTTGTGTCTTTAGATAATCACACATTAACCTAAAATCCTTGAAGTTCATAAATGTGTTTGTAACCCTTGTAAAGAATCAGATGAACAATGCCAATATGGATTTCTATACAACAAATACATTATTATGTGGATATTCTCAGGTAAAGACATCGCTTATGAGGATATTAAGAATAAAGGACTCAACAATCACAAGCAAAATATAGATAGTTTGCCCTCTTAAATGTTGATGCATCATGGCTACTCTACCACTTATGAGGAACTCAAAATTTACAAACATCCAATCCCAAAAAAGTTTGCAATCTTAAATGTTTAATGTATCTTGGCAATAATCAACATATATGCCAGATTGACTTTATGCACCTGCCGTAGATTATGAAATCTATTACAAGGTACAAAAGTAACATATCCAATGCTGAACTACAAAAGATTTACAATAAAATGAAGCAACCAAACTTTATGAGATTTTTTTTTAATTTTTTTATTTCTTTCAAGTTTTACCTCTATTTGGCTCCATTATAACATGTTACGAATAAAACAAGATTGCACCTTGAGTTCTGTCAAACTGGCTGGCTTTTATGACCTGTATAGGGTGCATACCTGCTACAGATCTATGGCTGAATCAGTATCACAAGAAGCAACACATTTGTGAGAAACAGGCTCATGCATCAAGTATTCAAGGCAAAAATTTGACCTCACCATGTTTATGTCATTGTCTTGAAGGATGTCATTTGCTGAAAGGATGACTGCTTGTCTGCACGTAGCAGTAGATACCTCGACAAGCTTGGGTGAATCTATGAAGTAGTAAAGCTGGATGTCATAAATTTCTATGTCCAGGTTCCATCTAAAACGTTTCATAGCTATGAAAGCATGTCTAGAGTCACAACTCATTATGCCTGGCATATTCTTCTTTCTTGAAATCACTCCCATCAAGACATCATTAACCGCAGTTAGCAGTGACACCTCTCTGCACTATATAATTAAGGATCACTCCATCTCCATTGCGGGCCCTCATTGACCAAGACTGACATAAGATATTTGAACCTCTGGTGCAAAACCAGGTTATGATGCATTTCTTACTTGAAGTTATAATTAGAAGCGCGGTAGCCTGAAGACAGTCTGAAATTATCCTTCATCCACCCTGAGTTTGCATGGCTTCTCAAGGAAGTAGCCCTATTCTTTTCATATCATCTTGCAAAGCTGAAATTGCATCAATATTATTTTGCTTGAGATAACCTCTTATCAAGACATCATAAACAGCATAATCAGGTCTGATGCCCTTCTGAACCATATCATTGAATACCTCTTTGGCTTCAACCATAAGTCCTTTACTGGCTAAACCCCAAATAAGAGAGCTAAATGTTAGCAGATCAGGCATGATACCTTCCTGAAGCATTTTTTTCTTAAGCTTAAATGCCTCTACCAAATTACCCTGCCTGCAGTGCCCAGCAATCCAAGATGTGTGTGCAAACTTGTCTGGGACAAAACTTGCATCTACCATTTCCTTATAAATCATTTCCACTTCCTGCAAACGACCTTCCCGGCAGAGCCCATCAATGAGTGCAGTATAAGTTATGTTACTTGCTTTTGCTTTGTCAAAATATTTTTTTGCCTCATCCAAGAATCCCTGTTTGCAAAGTCCATCCACGAGAGTTGAAATAGTTACAACGTCAGTCTTGACCCCTCTTGATAGCATATCTTTGTACAAATCTAAAGCCAATTTAACATTACCCACTTTGAAATGTGCATCTATAAGAGTAGTATAGATAAATTTATCCGGAAGCAAACCTCTTTCCTCCATCTCTCTCGTAGACTCTAGTGCTTTGTCTGAATAACCTTTACTACATAGCCCCCAAATGACTGCTCCATAAGCCATAACATCAAGCCTAATCCCTTGATCAAGCATTCTACTCAGGTACTTCATTGCCAAATCTGCATTCTCATTCTTGAAGTGCCCATCTATCAATGCGGTGTAAACATGTTTATTTGGCCGAATCCCACTCCTTAACATTATCTCAAATAGTTCATCAGCTTTTTCCATCAACCCTTTCTTGCAAAGACCATCAATAAGGGCACTATAAGTAACAACATTCGGTAAAACCGATGACTTCAACATTTCACCATATAATTCAAAAGCAACTTTCAAATTACCCTCTTTGGCACACCCATCTATTAAACAAGTAAAAGTAACTAAATTGGGTGAAATCCCCACACTAATCATATCTTTAACAATCAAGTAGCCCATATCCAATTTACCCATTTTACAAAACATATCCACAAAAATGCTGTAAGTAATGACATTCGGCAAGTAACATTTCCACATTAGACCCAGATAGCTAAAAGCTTCCTTTAGCATTTGATACTTACAAAACCCATTGATCAAAGTGTTATACGTAATGACATCTGGTTTGCATATTGCGCTTCGAATTCGAGTCATAACACTAGAAGCTCCTTTTACATTGCCAACCTGACAGTAGCCATCAATCAAACAGTTGTAACTAATGATATCAGGATTGCAACGAATCCGCGGCATCAGCCTGAGGAAAGTTTCTGCTGAATTTAAATTACTCAAATTGCAGAAAACTCGGATTATCGAATTGCTAGATGAAAGCGGCGGGAAGAAACCTCGGTCGATTAAATCGAACAGGATTTTCAAAGATAAATCCCCACAGTTTGAGCCGATGAGTGAGTGAAGAAATTGGTTGCAACTCCAATGTTTGGGGAATTCCGAGTTTCTCCGCAATCGAGCAAAGAACTCCAGCGCTTCTTTTGACATTCGCAAGGACCGTTAATCTCGGCATTTTTCGGGTTTAATGAAGACGGAATTCGAAGAAAACCATTGATAAGCGGAACAGGAAAGATCAAACAGGATGGGATAAGAAAATCTTTTGCCCTAAAACAGCATGTACAAGGCGTGGAGAAGATTACCTCCTGAATTAGTGGATTTTGGCGGTACGAGAGGGAAAACTTTAAGGGCTAGGGTTTAACCGGATGCTTCTTTATTGTCAAAAGGAGATACGGTGTCCGCACGTATTTCAACTCTCGTCATTTGTAGGCGCGGTAAGTATAGAATTTTACACTTTAAAGTCTGTTAAGCATAGAATTTTATACTTTAAAATCATTACCTAACTTAGAGGACGTCTGTGAGGCTGACCATGCTCTATCGATCATTGTGTTAGGCAGTTAAAGAATAACATGTACACAGAATAAGTGTCATCAAAATGCAGATGTTGAGATGGATAAGTAGCAAGACAAGAAAAGATAAAATTAGAAATTAAAACATTATAAGAAGTTTAAGAGTAACACTAATAAATAACAAGATGAGAAAGAACATGAATAGAATTGATAAAAAAAAAATTAAAAACTTTAAGACTCAATGAAGCTATGACACTTAATAGAGGGGAACGGAGGAACGAGATTCATATGACCGCCCCGTAATTAGAATAAGGTCTTGATAATGATATTGACGAGATGGCTTATAAGACCCTTTTTCATCTAATCCAACGAGACCTGCTATGAGTATACGCACGTGAATAATAAACATTTGTTGGTAAATCTAAGTCATTCATCATGTTTAAAATATAAAAATAGGTAACCCCATGTAACACTCTCACATGGCTCAAACCAAACGGTGAAATGCGGAGAGGCCAGCGAAGCTACGAGACAGACTCGACTTAGTTGAGAAATAGCTCAAGGATGTAATTACTCTTCTCATTTGCTTTAGGCCATTGTGGCCCACCCCTTCCCTGAACCCCGCATAGGCAGGAGCTTTGTGCAATGAGGCTGCCCTTTTTTATTTACGGCGTTCTGCAAACATTTCTGCAGACAGTCTGGCAAGAGAAGGGTCCATCTTGATGACCTTAAGAGTCAGACGGTATTCCGAAGCCCCTCTTCAGAGCTAACTCTTCACCGTTATAGCGGCTTTGGAGTAGTTCCTTACCATCAGTGTCGCCGTAGCTAGAAGACAGGTAACCTATGCAATATGCATGTGTCTGTGTTCTTTAGTTGTAAGTTGTGTGTTTTGTGATTATTTTGGATCATGGGGTTTTCCTATTCTATGCAGTTACATGGGTTTACCTATACGTGATCCGACTCGTTCATCTTGTTGCTCTACATTTAGATATCTTATAAATAAGAAAGCATTTTATTTGAATGATTTTAGGTGTTAAAAGACTGTGTATCATTTATAAAAAATTTATATTGTCTGTCTCTAGGTACAATATTTCAGATGTTTTGTAGATGCTGGAGTTGTCCAAATCACATGATCTTTTTTTTATCTATAAGATATTTAAATATCCAGCAAGAGATAAACAAGTCAAATCATTCAAAGATAGGCCTCATAGAATGTAGTTGCTAGAAACTGCGATAAATAAGTGACGGGTTGGAATCATCCAATCCATATGTTTTTTTATCTATTAAATATCCAAATATGGAGCACTAATATGAACGGGTGGGATCATGTGAAGTTGGGCTATATAAAAAGTGGTCCATGGACTCGGATGAAACATCCAATTAGCACTCACATCCTAAAATATTCATATACTGCTGTAAAGACCCGAAATTGTCGCAATCTATGGACAAGCATAACTTGGGAGCCCGCAATGGAAAATTTGTGTTGATCTTATTCCGTTGAACTTGTAGACGATATCATGATTATCATCAGGTGATCAAGATGATTTTTTGGACAGAATTCGTATGCTAAATGGATATCAGATTCGTAGGGTTAGTCCAAGATGAAAAATAAAAGAGGAGAACGATAGGGACACTCATCCCAAACAACGTGAACAAATATTTTGGAGTCATTTCACAAATTTTCGAATGTCAAAAATGCACGAAATACACCTATATGTGTGTCCCTGCAATTTGAAACGAGTGTCCCTATCAATTCTCAAATAAAATCGTCGGTTCATATTTGTTGGATTGGTGGAACCGTAAAGAAGGCTTTGTCAATGAAGGATTTAGGATCATATGATCTCAAGACAAATTCATTAGTAGTAGGATCAACTGGTGACAGATGCCAATGTGGCACAAGTTGGGCTGGAGGCGTTGCTATGAATGAGCACGAAATGCTCTTCTTATACATCAAACTAGGCTTGAGGAAGCCAACATGATCCAGGCCAATTCCCCTGTTTCAAAGCTTTTCCTATTTTTTCTGGAAGTTGAACAGACACACCCATACACAGCCTCAAATCCTGGTCACCCAGGTGACAGACGGCTCATTATATAACTGCACTAGAAGGCTTTGCAGCAGGCCGATCAGGATTTTCAGATGTAGCAGAACAGATTTTCAGATAGTGAGCAACATGCATGTAGCAGAACAGATTTGCAGATATTGAGCAACAAGCATGTAGCGCAACGGTTAGGTACGCTCCTCCACAATCAAATGGTTGTGCGAGTCAGCTCACCCACCAACTTTCAGCAGAAATGATTCAGGTGTCGGCTTGGAACTTTGTTGGTAATACTTCAAACGTGAGTGAAGACATCATATAACTCTTTTTTTAGTAAGACTTGAAGCTGCATAAGGTTGTCAGCCTATCTTTTCTTCATACACAAGTACGGTAATCAAGCTGGTTCTTATAGCAAAGACCTCAGGAAGTGAACCCTATGTTCATCCCTCAATTCAAATCGCTGGTTCTTTATTCAACTTTGGCAGGGTCTGTACCTCTTTCTGTTACAGGCAAATTTATTGAAGGACACTGAAGGCGGCCATCCGATGATAAAATAATACAGTGAAGAAAAAGGAAAGTTACAATTCATTCAGAACTGAAACTCTAAAACAGCAGCCTGACCTCCCTCTAGCCAATTAATCTGCCACAGAATAGGCAGAGTGGCGACTATGGGATGCTGTGAAGCAACTAGAAAAATACTTGAGTGGAAACTCCATTTGATCAGCCAATAACTTGTGAATCATCTTCAATCCATCGTGGTATATTCAAATACCTTTCACCAGTAAAATAACTGTCTTAGCAGCAGAGACCTCTACTTCAATTGCTACTTTCCTTCCACCTTGCCCAGAAAACTTGATCAAAACTTCACCATGATTATCTCTAATTAGGCCTCTAATTCCTGCAATACCCAGCTGATTAGAAATATGAATACCGTACCCATCCAAGTTTTATCCTACCATTACCTGGAGGAGACCAAATCAAAGATTCTTAGGATTTTTCTGAACCAGAATTGACAAAGCTTGCCATAAACATTTATCTCCTGAAATGAATATCCTTTAAATAATTTGGTCAGCCGCAGCTTACTGAGGAATGATCCACTTAATCTTTGAAGCAATAGAAGTTGATGTTTTGGAAAACCTCTACAAGTTCTTCAATTCCTTCCAAAGTAACCACACAGCTGCCAGCAAACACAAGGACCACAGGCATTTTCCCTTAGCAGACTTCGATCTAAGTTTCCATGAAGAGGAGCTGTAATACAGTGGAAGGCATCATCCATTCTATTGAACCAATTTAATATTTGATTCCAAACTGAAGTAATAAAACTCACAGTGAATAAGAAGATGAAGAATGTCCTCAGTTCTCTTCATAAAGAGAGGACATCTAACTTGACGACTCCCAACCTTTTCCCATAAGAACATCTTGAGTTAGTGATCTTTCCCAAGCTGCCAACCAGCCAAAAGATTGCAGCACATTAAGAGGTGGATGCCCTTTTTGATGATACTAAAACAGTCACAACACGTGCACAGGTGCACTGTGTTACAAGCAAAGAGCAAAAAAGGTGGCTGTGGGGTGTGACCTCGCTGTAATGATAGGAGAATGCTACTGAACTGCAATAACACCCAACAGTGTGTTTTCTGATCTTCATGTGTTTTTAAAAAAGACTGACACTTAAAGTGCATCATCCCCTGTGTCACATGTCTGCCCACATCCAAGTTCCTGCCATTCACAGACTGGTGTTTCCTTTCTCTAAAAAACTTAAAATTGTGGAAGTTCACATACATATTTTTTACCCATGCAAATCATCAGACATAGATTACCACAAATAGCTAATGAATATTTCTAAGTATGGTACACAACAAATATGTTAACATTAAGGGAATGATAGGGGCGAACACAACTTTAGGTGTCATTTGACACTTTTTCAAATGTCAAAAATGTGTCATGTGACACCTATATGCGTGTCCATGCCATTTCAAATGAGTGTCCCCATTATTTCCCTGATATTACAGGAATATTCTAAATATTCATAAAAATGTGTCAAATGACACCTATACGTGTGTCCACGGCATATCAAATGAGTGTCCCCCTTAATTCCCTGATATTACAAGAATATACTAAATATTCTTAGTTCAAAGACCACCTACAAGGAGATCATAAACAAGGGACTTGCACAATCATAAGGTGTAAAATAAGGATACAAGATACCACATCTAGGCTACTCTACCATAAAGTAATAAATACAACAAAAAAGTTACAATTACATCTATTCAGTCACAAATAATTCACCTTCTTAAGTGTTGATGTGTCATGGCAAGGATCAGCATAAGCTCACATCAGTTGCAGCACCTGCATAGCACAATTAAAACATACCCAAAAAATTACAAAAGGAGTGAAGTAACACGTATGAGAATCAAAATTTTCAAGGATTACCTCTATTTCGCTCCATGACAGCCCTCTATTTGATCATTCCAACATGTATATTCATGACAAGCTGTTACATGATCTCTGTATAGAATACATAGATCAGTCCATGACGGTCCAATCTCTTCATGCAACAGCTTGTCAACCTCTATATGTAATAGTTATGGTCCAACTTGGACCCGAACTCAAACTCTATATTTAATGGTTTTGAAGGGCCTTGTCTGCTGACAGGAAGAAGAGTTTAATTGGTTACATCAATATTAGATACCTCGGGTAGTAAGCTGAGGTGAACAGTCTGAATTATAAAAGGAGGAGAACATAAATTTGTATTTCCAGGTTCCATTTCAAAGGTCAATAATCTTGAAAGATGCTTCCTCTTGAGTGTCAACTTCTTGCTTGGGATAACTCTGGTAAAGACGCCATATACTACGTAATCAGGAATCATGCCTCTCTGACCATATAATTGAGGACATCTTTTGCCTTGACCATGAGTTTTTTATTGGCTAAGCCCCAAATAAGATATTTGAACTTCTGAAGAAGAACCAGGATATTATAGATTTTCAATTGAAGGTTCTAATTAGAAGGATAGCCTGAAAACAGTCTGGAATCTGACTCATCCTCCCTTGGCAACTGTGCTTCCTAAAGGAAGCATCCCACTGTTTTTCATATCATTTTCCAAAGCTGAAATGGCATCAATGTTGTTTTGCTTGAGATAACCTCTGACCAAGACATCATAAACGACACAATCAGTTTCGATGCCTTTCTGTACCATATCATTGAAGACCACTTTTACTTCAGCCATGAGTCCTTTATTGGCCAAACCCCAAATAAGAGAGCTATATGTAAGCAGATCAGGCAGGCTACCTTCCTGAATCATTTTCTCCTTCAGCTTAAATGACTCCACCAAATTTCCCTGTCTGCAGAGTCCAGCAATCCAAGATGTGTACATAAACTTGTCTGGGACAAAACCTGCATCCACCATTTCCTTCAGAACCATCTCAGCTGCATCTAAATTCCCTTCCTTGCAGAGGCCATCAATGAGTATAGTATAAGTAATTTCATTTGCTTTTCGTTCGTCAAAATATCCTTTTGCCTCATTCAGAAGCCCATGCTTGGAAAGTCCAGCTATCAATGTTGAAATAGTTACAACATCGGACTCAAAGCCTCTTGATAGCATATCTTTGTGCAAGCACAAAGCCTTTTTGACATCTCCAACTTTGAAATGTGTGTCTATAAGAGTAGTATAGATAGTCTTATCCATTGGCAAACCTCTCTCCTCCATCTCCTTCTTAACCTTGAGAGCATTGCCCAACTCACCTTTACTACATAGTCCCCAGATGAGGGCTGCATAGGCTGCAACATCAAGTGTAATGCCCTGTTCAAGCATTCTTTCCAGATACTTCATTGCCGAATCAGCATTCCCTTTCTTGAAGTGCCCATTTACCATTACAGTGTAAACATGTTTATCGGGCTTAACCTTATTCACCAACATCCTCTCGAATAGGTCGCCTGCTTTCTCCATTAACCCTTTCTTGCAAAGACCATCAAGAAAAGCATTATAAGCAATGACATCCAGTGAAATGGATGACTTGGACATTCTATATCATACAATTCGAGTGCAACATCCATGTTACTGTGACACCCCGAGTTTTACGAACCTTTTTTTTCTCATAAATATAAAATTTTTAATATGTTTTAAGAAAATAAATGGGATCCCTAAAAATGATAAATTGAAAATTTATAATATAAAAAATTTAGCGCAGCTTTAAAAGAATTGACTGAAAGTGAAAACCTCGAGGGTCAACCACATTCAAAAACTGTAATCATAAATAAAATTAAACCCATGATACTCTAAGCATGCACAATTCAAAGTCATAATAAATAAACGTGCTAATTAAAAACGATAATAAATCAAGTCAAATGTCACCAGGTTCCATACATGATTACCACAATATTTACATTTAAGATTTAACATTCTCCATGCCATAATATGGGACCAATCTATCCAAATATATAAACCTCTAAGTAAATTCTCAAAAGTCTAATACCAGTCCAAGAGACATACTCTAATCTATGTCTGAATATGAAAATAAAATGAATGATCTTTAAGTCTTCTTCCAAATCACTGCTACTCTGCCTACTTTCCTTTTTTGTTATCACGTTCCAAATCTGAGGCATTGTAAAACAAAGCAATGCCTCAGCAAACTATGCTTGTGTAGGTGATTACACTCAAATAAAGTATAACAAAATTTACAATATGGAGAGAAGCATTAGAATCTGAAGGATTTAAAATTAGCCGAAGTAAGATAGAATATATGGAATGTAATTTTAACAAGGAGAGTAGGAGTGGAACACCAGTCAAGATTGATAACTAAGAAGTCCCCGTGAAAGACCTCTTTCGGTACTTAGGATCATTGATGCATGAGAGTGTAGAGATTGAGAGGGAGGTTACTTAGAGAATCCAAGTGGGTTGGAACAAATGAAGATGTGCATCTGGAGTTTTGTGTGATCGATGGGTGCCACTCAAACTAAAAGGAAAATTCTATAGGATGGTTATAAGGCCGGCCATGCTCTATGGGTCAGAGTGTTGGCCAGTTAAGGAACATGATACTCATAGGATGAGCATCGCAGAAATGAGGATGTTGAGATGGATGAGTGGTAAGACAAGAAAGGACAGAATTAGAAATGAAAATATTAAAGAAAATTTAGGGGTAGCACCAATAGGTAATAAGATGAGGGAGATTAGACTTAGATGGTTTGAACATGTCCAAAGGAGACCAACAACGACACCAGTTAGAAGGAGTGAGGCAATACAAGTAGAAGGTTCTAAAAGGGCAAGGGGAAGGCCCAAAAGAACATAGATAGAAGTGGTGAGGAAAGGTTTAAAAACTTTGGGACTAAATGAAGCCATGGTATTTAATAGAGTGGAATGGAGGAATAAGATTCATGTGGCCAACCCCTAATTGGGATAAGGTCTTGATGATGATGAGATATCATTTCAAGGATGTAATAATGGGCAAAATATATTTTCTTCTTGTAAGAATCAAGATAAAAAAATATGGAGCTTGAAATTAGACGCAGAGAATCAACAGGATCAGGGGCTAATACATATGTTGAGACTGAGACCCTTGCAAAATTTGAGTTGATGGATGGAGCTCCAGTCACAGGTAAATCCAGCAGCTTAGTATCTTATGCATCTGTTTATCCAAGAATCATCTGATTGCTCGGCACTTGTGTATCTGTTCATAGCATCCAGTGGTGTCAGGGACAAGTTTCACTGCAAAGTTTCAATATTTGAAGTGAAAAAGTAAAACGACCCATTCTGAATGAACAAAAGAAGCTTCACATGCTTTCCGTACTCTGTCATGGCACGATGGTATCATTGATGACTCACATTCTCTTGCACTTATCTTTCGATAATGACATATTCACTAACCTCCTGTTTGCTGAACCACCTAAAGAAAATGGGAAGATAACACCTTTGACATAGGTGATCATATACTTCTTGAAGGAGAGAGGGACCCAGTGCTCATTGTTGCTGTACAATATGTTGCACTTCCTCTTCTCCATCTTCATGCATGCATGCCATTGGTTTTTGTATATTCTCAAGCATTGTTCACAATCCACTAATGTTGTCATGTTTTGAAGGACTTTCTTTTTCTTTCGATGTCACTACCATCTGCCCCGTTGGGTCAGGTATCCACCAAAGTCCTCATCTTTAGGTTTGTCTCACCTGTAAGATGTTTTAAAATGATCAACCTTGGGAGTAAAACAAAAGTCTTTGATGCTTTGAGGCAAAGGGATCGTACATTCATGTAATCGCAAAAAATACATGATTCTGTTTCAAAGTCCTCAATTACTGTTTTGATTACCTGGAGAAAAGAGCAATTTTGGAACATGGATCCGTGAATTATGGAAGTTTTAACTTAATGCCCTCTACTGGGTCATATTTAAATTGGTAATGGTGCTTGATATTCTAATAATTTAAGTTCAAAAGAGTAAAAAATGGGGCAGCCCTGGTGCACGAAGCTCCCGTCTATGCGGGGTTCGGGGAAGGGGCGGACCACAAGGGCCTATAGTAGGCAGCCTTACCTTGCATTTTGCAATAGGCTGATTCCACTCCTTGAACCCTTTCCCTCAAGGTCTTATGACGACAACTTTTACCGTTGTGCCAAGGCTCTCCTTCTTAAGTTCAAAAGAGTGCAACTGAAAATATTGAAAGATTTGATTAGACACCTTATCTGATAGTAGGAGCTTCTAATTTAACTGGAGGCGCATATATTAATTTCCTTCCTGTGCTTCTTTAAACTATGGCAGCAATTGAGTTTTTCACCTCAAACTTGCTACAGCTAACAGGGGGAATGACTCTTTTTCATCAGGTTTTGGCTGAAAATATGATTACTCCATGATTTGATGCATCGTGCAGTACCATCTCTCATACTTCTGTAATTCCTGTCTCATTCACTTACCTTTTGTTTCTGTACTTTTGATACAGGGGAATCAATCCCAATTAGGTTGTTCTTGAGCCCATATGAACTGACACCAACATATCATAACATTAACAACAAGTTCAGTATGAAGTATTACTTGAATCTCGTTCTTGTGGATGAAGAGGATAGACGGTACTTTTAAGCCGCAAGAGATCACCATGTACCGCCTTTTAGAAGCTTCGTGATGGGCAGTCTGCAGAGGAGCTCAGGATTCCAACAGAAAGGATGACGTGCTCTGCTCCATGCTCCATTTGATGCAACCCTAGCTCTCTTTTTCGAGGGACCATTATCTGTGCTCCGTAAGATGGCTGTCATAGCTTGCTTGCCTCTGGCGTGTATATGCCGGGCTTGTGGAGGATCTTATGTATTACTGTTTATATGTGAATGTTTTAACCATTTTTTGTCGTACCCTACAAAGCATTAATTTTGAATAGAGATGCTATTGCTGTGCCACGATAACCATCCTTGTTGGAGTTTTCCATTTTGCATTGCTGCCGCAAATTATGAGCATACTGGAGTTCCTACAGATTGAATTTGAGACTAGGTTCACATCATCCAACCGCCCCCCCCCCCCCCCTAAAAAAAATGGTTGGGCGTGCACTAGATTTGAATGACTAGGTCGATGCTGCTGTAAATTGCCTGATTAAGATTAAGTGAATTGTGGTGTGATCTTGTAGTATATTTTCGAGCTTTTTATCAGTCTCTGCGTTTCCTTATAAAACACAAATTTGTCAATTATTTCTTCAAATTATCATTGATAATTAAGAAATTATTAAAAATTTTGAAAACATCATAAATTTTATAAGGGTCTTTAACTATTCCACCTAACTTTTTTTAGTGATATTTAAATAACTTTAAAAATCATGTTTTGGCTTAGGAAAACGTTAGCACTGTGGGAGCATATTCATTAAAATCCCTCATGGGGACATCTTTATAACTCAGTTTAGAATATAGTTTTAAAATTAACCATTTCTACGATATGGAAACGCTGCGGATAATGCGTTGGGAGAAAGTGTTTAGAGGCGTCTTAATGCTTCGACAGAGGAACTTGTTAGTGTTAACAGTCCATTTCCGTGCATTAACAAGACATGGTAGGGAGCCATCAATTACCTCACTGTGCTTCTCTCTTGTAAAACTGCCACTAATGAAAAGAAAAGGAAGGAACTGGTGAAATCAGTAGAATGGATTGCGTATGAGTACAAAAGGCTCTTCCAATCTAGAAAGATAAGAGGATGTCCTACCCATGTTCCTAACTTCACTGAGCTGTACCTTTCCACGCACTCTTCTAATTCTCTGGTTGTTTTCTTCTGTATTTTATCAGATTTCGCTTCTCTCTAGTGGAAGACTACTAAAGTGAATTTAGGGATCTTTTGACAATTATATACTAAGACCAATCTTAACTAAGGATTAATATATAATACTTAGGTAATTTTTATGTTTAGGTAATCATTAAAGAAATATTATAAGCAATGCAAAGAAATATTATAAGCAATGCAAAGAAAGGGAATATTGGTGAAGCCGGAGAATTACTATCTCCATGCCTATGCTAGGAGTGCGGTGGATGATGCCTACGCTAGGAGCCTTACCATGCATTTTACAAGAGGCTCTTTCCAAGCTTTACCTTGCATATAAATTAATGCTACTGGCAGAAAAATACAGCCAAATCCAAGATATAAAATCCATAAAGTTTAAAACCGCATTGACTTAGCTGAATTCGTAGTCATGCGATGCATTTTGATACCATAATTTAGATGTATGAATCATTAACTAAATACGTAACGTGTCTTCTGGGCTTCGTCTTCCACACTAGGGGTGGCAATTTGGGTTGGCGGGCCGTGTTTGTGGCAACACAAACATGACCCGATTAGAGTCATGAGTCGATACGAACACGACACGATTAATAGTCGTGTCAAAAACCTATGACTTGTACACGACCCGGTTCTTAAAAAAATGACACGACACGACCTGTATAACACGATTATTGACTGAGTTGTGTTGGACACAAGACACGAAATGACACAACATGACACGATACGACATAATACAACTCTATTTTCCTATTACGACTTGGTAAATGTTACGTTTTATAGGACGGTTTTGAAATAACCGTCCTATATGCTATGTTTTATAGGACGGTTGTGAAATAACCATCCTATAAAGTGTAAACATAACATATAGGACGATTATGAGATGAACTGTCCTATATTGCACTTAGTAACCGTCCTATATTACATTTGATAGAAGTCCTCAAATGAATCATCCTTCTAAATAAAGACGAAAAAAACAAAAGAGCCAACATAGATGATTAAGTAAACTGCTACATGGACGACTACTTAGACTCCTGTAGATCCAAATCCTCCCATGCCTCTCGTCGTACATCAAGATCTTCAACTTCCAAAACCTCAGGCGTCATTATCCTCTCAATGATCAACTAAGCAATCTGATCTCCTTGCTTCACATCAAAATCAACATCAGAATGGTTGAACAAAATCATGCCCACTGAACCTCTATAATCGGTGTCAATCATGCCTACACCCACATCGATCGAATGCTTCAAAGCTAGACTAGATCTCGGCATTGCAAATAACAAGCTTGTCCATGAGTATATCATCAAACACATCAAATGGTTTTCTATTTCAAACACATACCTATGCGAGCATAGGTTCCTTCGGGTATTCCTATGCTTAAATCGGTAAGAACAAGGGCTTTTCCTCTGGCGGGAACGGTTGTTGATGTAGAATTGGAAAATAAACAAATGATGGAAGATTGAGATGGGCATTGCTCAAAATCACTAATACCTAGATGGATTAAAGCATACATTACCTTGAAAGATCATATCCTGTTGAGAGACGAGAACCTTTTGAAGGCAAATTGGCATTCTCAGAGAGCCTTTTTACCCTCAAAAGAAAGAGAAGGTTTGGAGAACCTGCGGATATGCCATTTTGGTTGGTTTTCTGAAGTTTTGGGAGGGGTTCGTTGGTTTCAAGGCTTGTGATTTGATCTTGTTTTCCCATTTTTGATTGAAAGCACTAAGAATTCAGGGAAAGAAGGGGACGAGTGGAAAATGAAGGCAAGAAGAGAGCCTTTAATAGAGGGAAAATGCGTTGAAGAGGTTGCCAAAATTTGGGCACCATTTCTTCCCGCGATATTTAAAACGTTTTTCATTTGAAAGGAAAGGGGGAGAAAGTGAATCCACTACAAGGATGAGTAGGCATTTTGAAGTGAATCCACTTCAGCAGAAAGTAACATGTAATATTACAGGACTAAATGTAATATAAGACAATTCCAGATGAACCATCCTATATTTTAATATAAGATGGTTTTTGAAGAACCGTCTTATAGACCTGGCTGGTGGTTGTTTGCTATAAGCCTATAACTATAAGTTATAACCTAAGACTTAACTACACATATACACTGTCTCTAATTTTCTTATCAACCATTTTAAGATTAGCTACGCATTGTCAGTTACAAACTTACAAGTTATACTTAGTAGAAAATTAATTAACCAAGTTTTGTAACTTGTACAAGTACAAGTGAAGTGAGAGACTAAGTAACTGTTATATATTGTATAAAATTATAAATGCTAATGATTTTCTTATATTAATTTCACATGTCATCACCAAACACCAATTGATCTAATGTATCTCTTTTTCATCAAATTCATGAATATCATGTATCCAACTCATATAACTCAATATTTGTTTCTCATTTCTAACTCCCAATTGATGATAATATATTGAGAATAACATATTCATCCATGATCCATTGATTCATCATTCATGTAGAGTAAAATTTAGTAACTCTCTTAGTAATATTATTCAACATTTGTGTTAATTCAACACATAACTCCTATTCTCTATTCTCTATTCTTATTCTCACCTCACCTAAATACCTAATGAGTAAATTACATAACTAATAACTATTCCCTTCGGACCCTTCCTATAATCATTAGCCACTAATGAGATAATTACATAACTCTTTCTATACTCATTTTCAAGCTACTGAGTTAATTACATAACTGTTTCTATTCTCATTCACCCATTCTTACCTAATGAGTTAATTACATGACTCTTTCTTTATTTATCCTGATTCCTCAACAACTTTTGGATTGAGTATGAGTTACTTACATAACTTTGCTTTTTCAGCTGATCCTCAACTGAGATTAGATGAGTTAAATACATAACACTTACTTTACTCATCCTCAACCTCAATAAAACAACTATTGAATTGAGTATGAGTATGAGTTACTTACATAACTTTGTTTAATTTTTAAGCTGAAACTCAATTGAGATGAGTTAATTATATATATGCTCTATCTTTTTATGTGTTTAGAGCATGGTATAAATGGGTTGAGAGGGAAGGCATTCACCACCCACCAAAACTCAACTAGAAGAAGGCCAATGTATGGTTTACTAATTATTGATCTTTAGACTCTTTGATATAATTTTAAACCTGAACTTATTGGAAATTATATTTTGAACCTTTTCTATTGTCTTTGGTGGCATTGTTCTGCAATGCTCTAAACAAAAATTAGACTGGGACTGTGGATATTATGTTCTTAGATACATGAGAACCCTCATTCGCAATGGAGTTACAGTTTCACAATTGAGAAAGGTAACACTTAGATAGTTAGACTTACTGACCAATGTTATTACACTTTTGATTTGTATATTTCCTGACTGAATCCAAGATTAGATGTTTGAGCTCTGAACTAAGTTATTATATGTTTCTTGCAGGCGGATTTGGGACCCAAGAGTTACTCCCAGTTGGATCTAGATGATATTAGAATGGAATGGACAAATCATATTATGAATTTTAATTTGTAGTTCAGTGATGTAAATTAATGTATATTATCATTCATGTATATACATTTTACTCAAATATGAAACAAAGATCAGTTCATTTCAATGGATGTGTTTTGTTTTTCTTTTGATTGAAGTACATTGTTTCAATGCATGTGCTATCTTTGTTTCAATACTGATCTGCCAACTCTATGCAAAGGAGTACGATGGCTATTTTTAGCTATAAAATAGACGATAAAAATTTTGACAATTTATTTTACCAATGAAGAAATCAATGGCTAGAATTATTGAATGGAAGATAATTTTGGAGCACAAAACGTCTAATTCAAGGAAATCTGATCTTTAGGAATCTGGACCCATTTAGAGTTAGCATTTATAGCATTACTTAGGGACTACTGAGTAAAAATGGGCTAGTATATTACTTTCCCCATTATTATTAATATTTAATGATTGTATAATATTATTATTTTTTAAACTAAAAATATTTTAATTTTAATTTTCGAAAAGGTGGGAAGTGGGAACTCAACTAAGGCTAATTTATCCTTTTCTGTTTGGTCTTTTTTCTTGGAATATTTAACGGCTTCTTGGATTTGGGGGAGGTGGTGCTTGAGGAGGTTGGTTGCTCCAAAAGCAATTGCCTCGAAAACCTTCCTATTTTCAGGCCTTAAAATAACCCAAATACACTCATTAATACGCCGCTTTACACGCATTAATACCCACAATCAACCTGTAACAATTCTGCCCCTTTTACTTAATCCCAATCTCTCTCTTTGCCTATCTTTCACTTCCAAGAGATGGTTGGATTGAGATGCCACCATAGTTCATGTTTAGTGTCTTTATGAATATAGGACAGTTCCAGCAGAACCATCTTATATTACTTGTGAATATAGGACAGTTCCAGAAGAACCGTCCTATATTGTTGTGAAAAACCTCATCCCAAACGATTTCTTTCACATGGACGGCCATTCGAGAGGCAATCACTATTGTCGACGACCTCAGAAAAAAATTTCAAATGTTACCAAACAAGTGGGTCATGTGCCACAAAAGCGAAGAGAATGTTGATCATCTCATGGTGCATTGCGATTTCGCATACAAATTGTGGTTCTAAGTGACGAGTTTACTCGATACGAATTGGGTCCTTCATCTCTTCGTAGTCTTCACAACATGTGGAACATTTAAGTACGGCTACTCAAAGGGGCAAACTCATATGTGATTCACGTTTCATTGCAGCGACCTGGTCATATGCCACAAATGCAACAGCAGAGTTTTCAAGGATCAGGTTTAGATTTCCACTTGTGAAAAACTTGAATATAGGACGGGTCTAGAATAACCGTCCTATTTTACCTGTTGAAGAATATAGGACGATTCCAGATGAACCGTCCTATATTGCATCTGGTATATGACGGTTACAGATGAACACGAACCGTCCTATTTTCAACCGTAGGTTAGATGGATCAAGCATCAAGGTGATGAAGATGAATAAATAGGTCGCGTGTCAAACAGGTCAACACGACAGGTCACACTGATTGACCCGAACACGACACGATTTTTGCCGTTGACACGAACACGATAAGACTCGACCCAAACCCGCTAAATTCGTGTCAGGTTCAAGTTGTGTTATTGTGTCGTGTCATATTTTGCCACCCCTATTCTACACCCCAGCGTGGGTCAACACAATAATATTGGCGAAGTCAGTTGAGGGGCCACCCTTTTAGAACGTTGAAAAAGCTTTGGGAAGAAAAATGGCATCCCTACGCCACTTTAGAACTTATTGATAGATTAAATAAATAAATGTTTTGGATCTATGCGAAATATGAAGAGAGCAAACAAAGAAGTTGTAGTTGCGTGGCCAACAACTCCGCATAGATTCGACTACCACTCTTCCCTTTGTCCGGGATATGGTTACAAAGTCCTCACCTTTTAATCTCTCAATATTTTCCTGAATAATTCAGAATACATATCTTCAATTGTGTACAGATTTATTAAATTAAAATGAATTCATAAAATTAAATTCAAATTTGAAGAATAATTTGTCGGGTCATCAAATATTATGTGTAGATCTAAACAAAATTAAATTCACATCTTGTATAATCTTTTCTTCAAAATTTACAAATTTTTACCTTGCGGACTTACTCCCAAGCCCAAGCTTTGGAGATCAGATTTAAGAGTGCTTAGGTCATTTGCTTTATAATTTTTGCGTTTACTAGGAAAAATAATAATAAAGGATTTTGACCAGCAACCTATGGGAAATGATGAGAAAAATGACATTCGAACACTATGTTTGGACTCTCTGTGGGAATTAACGTTTTGGATATATACAAAGAGAGCAATGAAAGAGCCATCAAAGCTAGGATCCAAACCATGAAAGAGCCAAGTGACGTACTCGTGGATCACGATTATGCTACACCCCGATCCCCTTTGCATTTCTCTTGCCTATAAATGCAAGCATCTTCATACGATATTCATCCCAAACTATCTTATACCTATGTTCTTTCTTCCTTTTCTCCGATCTCCATGGAAGTTTCCCATATTATGAATCGTCGGCTTCTATGCTCACAATTTCTCTCCTATCTTACTCTATTCTTCCTCACCAATTTCCTCCTCTTTCTCTTCTTTTTGCTACCCGCAGAATCAGCCACTACAGGAAATGAGACGGATCGGTTAGCTTTGCTTGCCTTCAAGGCTCAGATAACCGACGACCCAACCGGTGCCTTGATCTCATGGAACGATACTGTCAACTTCTGCGAATGGAAGGGAGTCACCTGCAGCCGTCAGTATCAAAGGATCACTGCCTTGAAGCTTGCAGATCAAGGCTTGGTAGGTTCCACATCTCCCTCCATAGTCAACCTCTCTTTTCTGCAAGAACTTGACCTTGGAAACAACAAATTCTACGGTCAAGTTCCCGGAGGCATCCATCTTCTTCCTCGGTTGCAGTATCTTAATCTCAGCTATAATTCATATGAAGGAGAGATTCCCGACAACCTTACGACCCAACTCCAGTACATTGATTTATGCTGCAATGAGTTTGTTGGGATTATTCCTCCTGGTTTCCACTTACTCTCAGGGCTCATTTGGTTAAATCTTCGAAATAACAATCTCACTGGAGGCATCCCACCTTGGCTGGGTAACATTTCATCTCTCACTTATCTTCGCCTGACTTATAATCCTTTGGAAGGAAGCATCCCCCACGACTTAGGCCGACTGGTAAGGCTAGAAGCTCTCGGACTAGGTGCTAATGGACTGTCAGGTACGGTTCCTCGCCCGCTTTATAATCTCTCATCAATTAAGATTTTCTCTGTGGCAGTTAACCAATTGTATGGCAGCCTTCCACCCGATCTGGGCTTAACTCTCCCAAAGTTGGAAATATTTTATGTGGATCTCAATCGCTTCACAGGACCCATACCAGTTTCGTTGTCCAATGCTTCCCGACTACAAAGACTTGATTTTGGTAACAACAACTTCACTGGATCTGTGCCTATGGACTTGGGGATTCTTCAGAGTCTCAATTATCTTAGACTTGGAGGGAATCAGCTAGGAAGTAAGAGCAAAGCCAATGACTTGACTTTTATCAATTCTTTGGTCAACTGCTCCAGACTAATAGAAATAGAAGCAGCTCGTAATAACTTCAAGGGCGTACTGCCTTACCCCATAGCTAATCTCTCAACCGGACTAACTTACCTTACTTTTGAGAGGAACCAAATATTTGGAACAATCCCTCATGGAATTGAAAATCTCATAGGCCTGACTTCGTTAAATATGGGCAGAAATCTTATGACGGGTACTATTCCGGTGGGAATTGGGAAGCTGAACAAACTAAAACAACTCAATTTGGAGAAAAATAGATTTTCGGGACAAATTCCATCTTCCCTTGGCAATCTCACCCAGCTGATAAGTCTCGGTTTAAGTGGCAATACTCTGCGAGGAAACATTCCTTCAACTTTTAAATATTTTGGGAATGTGCAAGAATTATATCTTCAGTCAAATAATCTTACGGGTATAATACCCACTGAAATTCTCAGCCTTTCCTCTCTATCCATAGCCCTCGACTTGTCTCATAATTCTTTCGTGGGATCCCTCCCTTCAGAAGTTGGAAACCTCAAAAATCTTGGAAAATTAGATGTTTCTTACAACAAGTTGTCAGGTGAAATCTCTGGCTCCTTGGGCAATTGTATCAGTTTGGAGTATCTTAATATGAGTCATAACTTCTTTCAAGGAAAAATTCCCCCATCATTGAGCAATCTGGAAGGTATCCGAGAGCTGGATCTTTCATACAATAAGTTGTCTGGGCCAATTCCAAAATATTTGGAGAAGTTTGGTGGTCTTGAGTATCTAAGTCTTTCTTTCAATGATCTTGAGGGTGAAGTACCAAAAGAAGGGATCTTTAGAAATGTGAATTCAATTATTCTCCGAGGAAACAACAAGCTTTGTGGTGGTATCTCAAAATTACGTCTACGTTCATGCGCGAAGCAAGCCTAGAAGAAACATGGGAGTTCTCGTTCTCGAATAGTAATAGCTACAACAATTAGTGTGGTTTTATGTCTAGTTATAACCTCACTTATTATTGTTGGGCTTCATTGGAGAAGAAAGTCAAGAAAGAAACCTCTTTCTACATCATTTGCAGATGATCAACTGTTAAAGGTTTCTTATGCAGAGCTCCATACAGCAACGAATGGGTTCTCCTTGAAAAACTTAATTGGTACTGGGAGTTATGGTTCCGTCTACAAAGGAACCCTAGAAACCAATAGAAAAGTTGTTGCTGTGAAAGTGCTCAATCTTCAACAACATGGAGCTTCTGAAAGCTTTAATGCTGAATGTGAAGCTCTAAGGAATACTCGGCATCGTAATCTCGTTAAGATCTTTACTTCTTGCTCAAGTATTGATTTCTATGGCAATAATTTTAAAGCTCTCGTCTTTGAGTATATGCCCAATGGGAGTCTTGAGAACTGGTTATATCAAAACAAATGCGGGCAACATCTATTGGGAAAATTGCCATTTACCAAAAGACTAGATGTCGCGATCGATGTCGCTTCTGCATTAGATTATCTTCATCACCTTGGCCAAGTACCGATTGTTCATCGTGATCTGAAATCAAGCAACATTCTTTTTGATGATGACATGAATGCACGTGTTGGTGATTTTGGCCTAGCAAAGTTACTTTTTGAAGATGATGATAACTGCTCAGAAAATGAAACTAGCTTTGCAAGGATAAAGGGATCCATTGGATATGTTGCTCCAGGTAAATATGAGAATATCTATTCTTTTACATAGATTGATGAAATAAGCTTAAGTTCACTTAATATCATGGACTCTTTCTCATGTAATAAAAGTATCAGTTTTTTACTCTGCTTGTATGGTTTTGCTAACCATATGACTCATGAGTCATGTATATTGTAGAATACGGGATGGGATGCAGGGCATCTACATATGGTGATGTGTATAGCTATGGGATCCTTGTGCTGGAGATTTTCACTGGAAAAAGACCTACAGATAACGTGTTCAAAGATGGCATGAACATTTACCAATTTACAAAGATGGCTTTGCCCGATCGAGTAATGGAGATTGTAGATCCACAAATAGTGTTGGATGTTGATGCTACCTATGGCAACAACAACAATGAAGACAACACCAGTAAGAGAAATAAAATACAGGATTGCTTGATCTTGGTGTTTAGGATTGCCATTTCATGTTGCACTGAATCACCAAGAGAGCGATTAAAGATGACAGATGTTCTCATGAAAATGATTACAATTAGAGACTTGTATCTTGAGACTAGGGCCCATCAGCAAAAGCAAAATAAGGAGCTGCTCTTAGATGAAGGTATCTCTTACCTTAGTCATTACTGAGGTATTATCGCTAGCAAGAATTGGCCCAAAGTTTGATTGAAGCCTAAAAAAGATTGGGTATTGAGATGGATGGTGGAGTTGATAGTATGTTGCTCACAGGAGTAGCCAACTATGACTCATGTACTTCAGTGACTGGTCATATGTATGTACATATGGAGTCTTCTCTTGGTGGATAAGTTTAGAAAATCCTGATTATCACTGAAGGAGACTCATACTTAGTAATTAGGTGGGAGCTTTGTACACCGTGGCTGCCCATTTTGTTGTATTTTTGTATATTTGCTTCTCTTAACCATTTGTTAGCTCAAGTTTTGGTTATCACTAGCGGCTAGATACGCCCATTGGGCCTCTTTCTAGTTCTGTGATTTCCTTGCTTATACTCCTTTTGGGTACGAGAAGCTTTTGTATATTTTGATATCATCTCAATTGCTATTAATAAAGTTCTCTTTATGGTTGTTTTAAAAGAAAAATGTATGTACAAATAAAAAATTAAGCATGTTTGAGTGGCAAGGGACCATAAAAATGTTGGATTATGTTTCAACCTAAAAGATTAAGCCAATAGGAAGTGGGTCAACAATATGTATAATTTAGCACACCCCCAACCTCCTAATAGTCCATTCCTCTTTCCATCAGGAGCCATATTATCCTCTACATTTACAGCGTTGTGCTTCTTTATGTTGTTAGATACTAATAAAAGGAAAGGGAGGAACCCTTAAAATCAGCAGAATGCGTGGTATAAGAAAATGCAACCTTTTCTTGTCAACCTGGAAGATGGAAAAAAATAAAAATAAAAATTATAACTGTTTATTCTCTAAACTTCAAGGAGCTCTTTCTCCCTTCTCATGCTCTCACTCTTGGAACTCCTTTGGTTTTTCCTTCTCTTTCATGTAAAGATACTGCTAAAGCAATGGAAGGGAAAGAAAGGGAGGACCCCATGAAATCAGCAAAATGGCGTGGTGCTACAGAAGAATACAACTCTTTCTGTTAGAAAGATTCAGAAGATTTTTCTCACCTACCCGTTCTTCTAACTTCAAGGAGCTCTCTCCCTTTCCATGCACTCTTCTAACTTTCTTGAATCTACGTTCGCCTCAAAAGCTTTATTTTTCAGTAAGAGGTGTCATCTACTTCTTATGAAAGGGGTATTTTTGGGGTTGAAGGAACTTCTCTAGTTAAAGATGAAAACAATGTGATAGCAAGCCAAGATTGGTGGAGTACAAAATGAGAAACTTATCTTCTTACATATCCGAAGTCTTAGCCATTGGAAGAGATGGATGGGTTGGATAAAGGTGCTAACAATGTAATGGCAAGCTTAGATTGGTAGAGTATATGAGAAACTTGTCTTGTCATACATTCAAGTTTTTGCCATTAGATGAGATGAGATAGATAGATTAAGGGGAGCCTTGGCGCAACGGTAGAGTTGTCATTGTATGACCTTGAGATCATTGGGTTCAAGGTGTAGAAATAGCCTCTTGTAAAATGAAAAATAAGGCTACGTACTATTGACCCTTGTAGTTTGCTCCTTCCCCACCCTGCATAAGCTGGAGCTTCCTGCACCAGAACTGCCTTTTTAGAAGAACCACAAAATCAATGGAAGGATAGGAAAATACAACTTTCTTCTTTCCAATCAAGAAAGAAAGATAAGGAAGAACTTTTCCCTACCTAGCCATTCTCTCCTTCTCCCTTCCATGAATCTTATGTTTTCCATTCACCCAAGGCTTCAACTTTTCAATAAGAGGGCCATTTACTTCTTATGGACGGGGTATTTATAGGCTTGAAGTTGGAGACAATGCGATGGTAAGCCAAGATGGAATAATGTCATGGTTGGATGGTTAAGATGGATTTCGTCATCAGAATTTTTGTCATTTCACATGCTCAATTTTCAGCCCTTAGATGAGATGATCGGATAGTTAACATGGATTTCTTTCTCATGGGAGAGGAACTGATGACTGAGATGAGGTGGATGGATGGTTTTTTTTCCGATGGTGCAAATGAGGGGATTGTTGAGTTTTAACAAAGGCCGTGGAAGTAAAGGAGCGGGACTTCTTTGTGGGCTTTTGTGGTCATTTGATTTGATGAAAACAGGTGGATTCTAGGCACCGCCTTGGCCTGACTGTCCGCGATAAATCATATCAACGGCTCGGACCAATCAAGATGGCGCCACAGTCGACTTTGCGTGCCCGTCTCGGATTTCAGTAGTGAATCCGACATGTTCTTTTCTGCAGATCGAAGAGCAAGGATTTGGCCGATGTGCTTTTGAGGTAAGCTGTTCAAAGATATCCTTCCAGAATTGCCTTTCCTCTTATTTTCAGCAATTCCTTCTTCGTTGTAGCATATCTGGCCGTATTTTCCTATATGGATTTCTGCATTCGATTTACTTGATTAATAATGGGTAATTAGGCTTGCGTTCGATTGCCTAAGAGTTGCTTGTAGGAATGCTTAGATGAGTTCTTATTGAACTTGCTTTGCAAATTTTTGTCATGGATAGTTTTGTGTCAGATGGTTTGTCATGGTTAAAAGATATCGGCAATTTATTACCATGGCCTTGAAAAAATGGTACTTGCTTTTTGTGCACATTTTTGGGTGCTATATGTGCTGAGAAGGTCGTTGGATCTGATCCTGGTAGTTGTTAATGGAGATATGATTCAGTACTACAGCCGTTCCAGGAACTTGGGAGACTCAAATTCTTTGCTAGCTGGAATCCTGGGATGTCAAAGGAAGCAGGCTGTTGTTGGTGTGAGTGAATTGGCACCTTGTGCCGTTTAAAAATTTTCCGAATAGATGCCAACTGGCCCGAGTCGACTACTTTTGCCTACGGCTGTTCTTTGGTTTGCGGCTAAGTTTTGTTCTACCAATTCCGCTTGCATTATTTATGAATAATAGGCAGAGGTTAATGGAGCATTTTCCTTCAGAATATAATTTTACTAAGATGTTGGGTCGATTTGTCCAAAGTATATCTCTCAATAAATGATTGAGCAATAGACCTGATGTGTTTTCCTCCTACCTCCCCTCCCATGAAACCGGCAGACTGATTTGCCTACCTTTTTTTGTCATAAGGTGTATGTTTAAGGAAAGTTGGGAACTTATTCAATTACTTGAAAGGAGACAAAGGATTAGTTGCAGACAGAGGTGATAAAGCCAAGATGGGAAGGGGGGAACAAGAGAGTCTTAAATCCTCCCATTGATGGAGGTGGAGAGGAAAATGGAAGATTGATAGGCCTATTTTATTTAAGGTATGTTTAAGGCAAGATTGAAACTTATTGTGTTAAAGGAGATAAAGGATTGCAAATAGTAAGACAGTGAGAGAGAGAAAAAAAGAAAGAAAAACTACCTGAAAGGGAGGACGGAAAGCTCAAATTTTATGTTTTCCCTCTGTATAGTCCAACTTTTTAGTTGAACCTGATAGATGTGCGTCACTGGTGTTAATCTTTCTATTGGAACAATGGTAGTAATGGTGGGAAATGTAAACACAAACTGTACTTATCAGTTTCTTTATATCAAATTAAGATGAGTTGACAATGACTTTCATAGAATGAACTTTTTAGTTGTCACCTCGGTGATACATTCTGATGTATGACAAAAACTCAAGAAACTCACAAGCAGATGAATCTTAGACCTTCAATTCCAAAGTGCTATAGGCTTCTAAACTAATAGTCGATCCATGGAACTCTACTGATACTCTGTACTTTTTTACACCTCTGTTTTGATTCACAACAAAACTCTATGGACCTGCCAATACTCATGATAACTGTCCGCACAAACTCAAGCTTATGAACCAGCAGAAAGATATAAGAAATGGCATGATAAGAGCTTCTAACCTGGAACCAGGTTAAATCTGCCACTGACGATTAGCAGATAAACTGACAATAGAGTTGCTTGCTTGTGAAAGATATCTGCTGGTATCAATTACACGTGGCATTTTTCTTTCATGGAAGATACATGTTACTTACATAATTTATCGTCACATACACTCTACAGCTAGCTTGGACCATTTGTCCATCTGACATATGATGATAAACAGACACTGAAGACCTCAACAAAGTGTAGTTTTGCAAGCCCTTCTGTAGAACAAATCTTGAGTAGAATGGCATCTGAGACTGTAATTCACTCCGGTGGGTGTCACTGTGGGAAAATAAGGTGGCAAGTAGAGGCGTCACCAAGTGTTGTCTCTTGGAAATGCAACTGTTCTGACTGCTTCATGAGAGCCAACATCCACTTCATTGTTCCCTCTAATAGCTTCAAGTTGATCGGAGAGTCTCAACAGTTCCTAACCACTTACACCTTCGGCACCCACACGGCAAAGCACACATTCTGCAAGGTCTGCGATATAACTTCATTCTACTATCCACGATCTAACCCTGACGGTGTCACCCTGACGGTGTTGCTGTGACAGTCATGTGTGTTGACCCAGGCACTCTGAAGCATGTTGAGATCAGGCATTTCGACGGGGGGAACTGGGAGAACTCCTATGAACAATCCTCAATAGCCTCATTTTCCAAAACAGATGCCCAAGAATGACAATGCAAACCACACCCATCCAAATTTACCGTCTACTGTGAAAGTTTGGAGGAAGAAACATTACAGAACTTGTATTTTGAGAGGTAAACGTAATCTGCCAGTTTTCTTTTCGAATAAAACCTTTTGTATCGAATGACCAAGAATGGCATGGACCAACCAATCCATACATGTAGACTGGACTTTTAAGCTCTTACAACCATCAATAGTCTATCGCAATGCCCTTGGTCCCATAGTCGTCGGATAATCCTAGACTTTAAAGAGAGAGAGAGAGAGAGAGGGTTTATGGGTTTTCTCCAAGCCATTGATTGTTTTCAATGACTCAATTGTGCAAATAGCGATCGCGGTTTGGCATATCTGCGGACCTACTAAGTCTCTATGAGTGATGGCACAAAAAATCTAGGTCGCCAACACCGAACCGAAACCAGTTTTTGGGCAATTATGTCCCGATTGAAATGTCATCTTTTGCCCTCAAAGCTGCCGAGATGAGAGTTTGCCAACCTATTTAGTAACTAATCAGCCAAATGAGAACCTTTGATCCTTCTGCTACAAAGAAGGGTGTGATAACAAATGCTCAATTTTTCATGCTCTTGCTATGGTTAAATGATCTTCTTTGGATAATTCGTCCAACCAAGGATAGCTATAATGTCTTGAAGTTTGTTTAACTCTTTGTGCAGTTTTATAATGTTCTTTGCGAATGATCTTAGGTTGGAGTATAGTTGACGTTGAATTTAAAGGATCTACTACTGGAAAGATACCTTTGGCAACTAATCTTCTTGATAGTACAGTGGGTTCCGATTTCTGGCTCGATAAATCATTGATATGCATCAATTTGTATGATCCGAACTACTGAGTTTCAGCATATATGCCCATGGCCCAGAAGTATTATCTGTCAGGCAATCTAACCATCCAGATGTGCTTTTATCCATTTAAGTAGTCTTTAGACGGTAGAGATGGTCGCTGCATTTCTCCAAGAAAGCGACTTATGTATAATGGAATCATGGTTTGGACCCTGTTTCCGTGACTAGAATGGTAGTTTTGCATAAAAAAGGAAAACAATATGATGGTAGTTAAGCCAAGGCAAATAAGTACTAGTCTTCTGTGCACGGTTTAAATAAACCTCAATTGTCTAACCTAGAGTCAAAGTGAAAAAACCGCCAAAAGTCCCTTTTAATTAAGCTTGCAAACTAAAATTCTTCAAACCGAAGGTAGAGTTCTCACCAAACTCGACGGCGTTCTCTATTGCAGAGCTTTTATCTGACTACAGACGGTTTTGGCAGGCTCTTTTGGATGCTGGATGTAACTGGACTTTACATCAATAAATCCTTGTCTACCATAATAATAATAATAATAATAATAATAATAATAATAATAATAATAATAAACTAAACTTATTTGCAGGCAACATAACGCTGCTTCTCATCACGTTTGGTGAAAGGTTCAAGGTGGCTTTTTTTCTTATGTTTTTTTTTCTTTTAAATGGTACAGGCGTGCATGACAAGTTTGAAGAGTCTCAAACTCATGACTTTCACTATTGAAACTCACTCAAGTTAGGGAAATTTGGACTATATTTTTGAATTAGAATAATATGTTTTGGTAGTTTGCTTCATAACTCTTTGCTGTAAAAATTAATAATACTAAAATCTTTTTTCTTTTGAGAAAAAAAATAAAGTTAAGAAAAGATTATGAAAAATGTCTATGGAAATTTTTTAATTTTTAAAGGTGACAAACACAAGGAAATCCAATTCACCAAATACACACAAGAGATAGCAAAAATGTAAAAAAGGAAAGCCTATCGAGAAAGTAGAGTAGCAATTCCAAAATATACCTAGAAGAGTTATGAAGCAAACTACACACCTAGGACATAGTACTCTCATTCCTAAATATACTTGAAATCTACCTAGCAAGAAAAAAGTACCATCTTGAACCTCCAACCAGGCGTAACAAGGAACTCCTATTCGTAATAGCTCATTTCTCTTGTCTTTAGGGAGTGGTCTCATCCTTTTACATTTACCACATTGCTCCTCAAGAAATCTTATTAGGAGTGACTTTGGTACCCCTCAAGTTAGGGCCCACATTTGTTCATCTGAGCCATACATATTGTTTTCCATCCCATAATTAGGCTACTTATGAAAACGCATGACAATTTAATGCTTTTAGCTACTAATTTCTTCAATTGAAATTTTCAATGGTTATGATTTGAAAATGCAAAACAACATAGATAAAAGCTAGGGTCTAGCAAGGAAAAAGAGGAACCCTAAAAAGCCAATCTCTGCAACATAGGAAATTACAACATTCTTCTTCCTGTTTAGAAGGACAAGTACGTTCCTACGTGCCATTTGCCTTAATTCAAATCTATCCTTTCTCCATTTCCATGCACTCCTCTTCTAACTCTCTAGGTTTTCCCTCTATATTTATCACACTGCGCTTCTCTTTTGTAATATACCACTAAAGCAATGAAAGAAGGAGGAACAACCCTATGAAATCGGTAGAATGGCTACCACAGAAAAAATACGTCTCTCTTGTATGTTTCTAGAAAGATGAGAAGATTTTTCCTGCCCAGGAATTCTCCCATCTTCAAAGAGCTCTCTCTGTTTGCATGCACTCCTCTTCTAACTCTCTAGGTATTTTGTTCTACATTTATCATAGTTTACTTCTCTCTCTTGTAAGATACTACTAAAGCAATGCAAGTAGAGGGGGGAATCCCTTAAAACCAGTGGAATGGGTGGTATAGAAAAATACAACTTTCTTCTTTCAATATACGAATATGAACATTTTTCCTGAGCCATTCTCTCAACTTCTAAGGGCTCTACACTTCTCAGATCTCTATGTTTTTTCATTCAACCCTAGCTTTATGTTTTGAGTAAGAGGTGTCATTTATATCTTATGGAGGGAGATATTTATAGGCTTTAAAGGAACTATTACAAAGTTGGAAACTAGGTGATGGCAAGCTAAGATTGGTGGAGTACATGACAATCTTCTCACATATTCAAAGTTTTAGCCATTGGATGGGATAGATGGATGGGTTAAAGATGGAAACAACGGATGGCAAGCTGAGACTGGTGAATTATATAAGAATCTTGTCTTTTGACGTACTCAAGTATCAGCCCTTAGATGAGATGGGTGCATGATTAGGATGGGTTTCATTCTGGCGGTGAGCGATGAGAGGAAGTCATAATTTAATGAGGTGGAGGTACCTCTTGATTCTAACACATTGTTAAACCAAGGACACATGTAATAAATCAGGGGAATCTGAAGTTTGACCAAGGACTTGGATTAAGGATTGGAACTTTTTCAGGAGCTTCACGGTCATTTGCGGGGAAAATATGGGTATTCTCAAGAATGACCGGAGGCCATCTGTGCATTGGTGAATGTAGGGATTATTAGTAGCCTCTGGTACATTGATTAAGCAAATTTGATTGTCGTTTAGCCAAGGTAATCAGCTGAGTTATATGCCCAAGTCAAAAGAAAGAACCAACCAAAAATGCCCTTAAATGAAGATTGTAAGCAAAAACTGTCTTTTACTTGGGGATGACAACAGAATATACGAGGGAAATGATATTCAATCCCTTGATTGGTTTACTGATAGTTTGAGGACTATGAGTTACTGAAGAAGTGAACCTTTGAAATGAGATTTTGAGTTGTGCTCAAACCTAGCTAATCAGTAACGCTCAAACAGTAGCGCTATATCACTCAGGGCACCGTTAACACAAAACCAATGAGGCTTCTGTCTACGCAAAATGCCAAAGAGGCTCTTACAAATAGGCACAGGTCGATTGTGCCTTCTACAAGCGTAGTTCTGTTGGAGGCGCGTGGAACCCATGATCTAAGCACCGGGGAGGGCCGTCTAGCGCCGTTACAGTAAAAGGCCTTAGCTCATTAGACTGGCCTTTATCTTATGGTGAGAGGATGGAGGAAACCATGACTTTCATTAGAATGTCAAACAACCTTTTCTTTGTCTGCTTTCAGATGTCTTCCCATGAAATAACCAGCAAAAATTTATAAATTTTCATCATGATCGTCATCAAGACCTTACCCCAATTAGGGGTGGCCACATGAATCTTTTTCCTCCATTCCCCTCTATTAAGTACTATGGCTTTCATTTAATCCCAAAGTTTTTAAATCTTTTCTCACCACCTCTATCTATGTTCTTTTGGGCCTTCTCCTTTCTGTTTTAGAGCCTTCTACTTGCATTGCCTCACTCCTAACTGGTGAATTTTTCAGTCTTTGTTGGACTTGTTCAAACCATCTAAGTCTAATCTCCTCATCTTGTTACCTATTGGTGTTACCCCTAAGTTTCTTCTAATATTTTCATTTTTAATTCTATCCATTCTTCTCTTGCCACTCATTCATCTCAACATGATGTTCCTTAATTGCCCAACAGTCTAATCCATAGAACATGGCTTGCCTAGTAGCCATCTTATGGAATTTTTCTTTTAGTTTGAGTGGCACTCACCAATCACATAAAACTCCAGTTGCACGTCTCCATTGGTTCCAACTTGCTTGGGTTCTCTAGGAAACTTTCCTCTCAATCTCTCCACTCTTTTGAATCATCGATCCTAAGTACTGAAAGTGGTTTTTTATGGGAACTTGGTTATCAATCTTTATTGGTCCTCCACTCTTGCTCCTTTGCTTCCTAAAATTGCATTCCATATACTTGTCTTAGCTCAAGTATTTTAAAATCCTTTAGGTTCTAATGTTTCTCTCTATAACTCTAGCTTTGTGTTTACGTCCTCCCTTGTTTCGTCAATAAAAACTATATCATCTGCAAATAGCATGCAACGTGGAATCTCCTTGTGTAGATGTTTTATTAACTCACCCATAACTAACATGAAAAGGTATGGGCTCAATGTCGATTCTCGGTGCAATCCTACAATGATAGAAAAATCACCTATCTCTCCACTAGTGGTCTTAACATTTGTTATCATTCCTTGATACATATCTTTAATCATGTCTATATATCCTTACGAAACTCCTTTCTCACTCAACACCCTTCATATTAACTGTCTAGAGACCCTATCATAAGCTTTCTCTAAGTCAACAAAGACCATTAGGAGGTCCTTCCTCTTCTCCTTATATTTCTTTATCAATTATCTTAATAAGAAAAATAGCTTTTATGGTAGACCTCTCAAGCATAAAACCAAACTAGTTATTTAATACACTTGTCTTATACCGTAGCCTCTCAATTGCTCTTTTAAAAAGTTTCATAGTGTGACTCATAAGTTTGATCTCCCGATAATTAGAGAAGCTTTGTGTGTTTCCTTTGTTCTTATAAATTGGTACAATATAACTCTTCCTTTATTCATCCAACATTTTTTTTTAATTTTATAATATTGTTAAACAACTCAATCAGCCAAACTACTCCAGTATCTCTCATATGTTTTCAAACCTTTATCAGTATACTATAGATCTGCAAGGCCTTTCCTAATTTTATCCTTTTCAAGGCCTCTTTCACTTCAGGTATTCTAATCTCATAGTCGTATCTATAATGCCCAATGTTATTTAAGTTTACAGTACTTTCAATCCCTATATTCCCAAGCTATTTGTTGTTTAACCATTTTTTAAAGTAACTCTTCCACCATTGTTTGATCTTATCATCTTTAACTAGCACTCTTTGATCATCACTTTTAATTCACTTAATATGGTCTAAGTACTTACTCTTCTGTTATCTTATTTCTACAAGTTTAAACACGTCTTTCTCACCTGCTCCTGATTCTAGTCTATTATAAAGATCATCATATGCCTTAAGTTTAGCTTCACTTATTATTCTCTTTTCAACCTTTTTAGCATTCTTGTACAGTTCATAATTTTCATAATTTCTAGTTTCCTGCATATTTTAAAACACATTCTTTTTTTTTAATAACTTTTTGCACTGTTTCACTCAACCACTAAGTTTCTTTTACTAATTACTTTTACTTTTAGATAATCTTAGGACATCTTTTGTCACTTTTTTAATAGACTCGGCCATATTAATCAACATGGTGTTTACTTCTGTTTCATTGTTCCAATTTTCTTCTACCATCAACTTATTTGTAAGTGAGGTTATTTTCTGCCCTTTTAAGTTTTAGCACTTAGTTTTTGGATACCTTAAGTTCATCTCCTTTCTTCCATCTTTTAATGTAAATATCTATAACCACTAACCTATATTGTAAGGTTAAACTCTCACTGGGCATCACCTTACAATCCTTATACATTGATCTTTCAGAATTCCTAAGAAAAAAAAAAACTACTTGACTTTTTTGGAGTCCACTTTTAAAGGTTATTAAGTGTTCATTCCTCTTCTTAAAGAATGTATTTGCAAAAGCCAGGTTATATGCCAAAGCAAAATTGAGGATAGCTTCTCCTATCTAATTTTGTTCTCCTATACCATATCCTCCATATAACCTATCATATCCTTCATTTTCTTTTTTTACATGGTCATTTAAGTCTGCTCTTATAAATATCCTCTATATATTGGAAATTTCTTACATGACTTCCTCTATATCTTTCTAAAATTATTTCTTGATTATATCTTCTAACCTTACCTATTGTGCATATGCACTTATAACGTTTATGATCTGCTCTCCTAAAACAACTTTTATTATTATAATTCTATCATTTGTTCTTTTAATGTCTACAACTTTATCCTTTAATTCTTTATCCACCACGATTTTTATGCCATTTCTGTTACTACCCTTTCTTATGTACTAGAGCTTATACCAATCGATTTCTCTTGTTTTAGCCCATTTTCACTTAGTTTCTTGGATACAAGTAATGTTGACTCCCTTACATTTCATTATATCTACTAACTCTAGACTCTTACTTGTCAATGCCCTTACATTTCATGTGGTGATACAAATCTTATGCTCTTGAAATAGCCTATTTAACCATGCACTTCTTAACCTCCATAACATGAACCTATGTCTACTTTCCACTGCACTTGGATTATGATGCAACATGTCGCTTCTGAGAGGATGCTCTAGCAACCATTGACTATTTTTTACTATACCTAGAATCCGATGTAGCGTGTCGCTTCTGGGAAAATGTTATAGCAACCCTTGTCCATTTTTTGTTGCACCAAGGATCTCATGCGGTACATCGCTTATGGGAGACATCGTAGCTTGAGGGAATGTTAGTGATCAATTCATGTCATATTAAAGTTGTCATATTTTGAAGAAGCTGAAGATGATTTTCATTATCTTCCCTTTTTACTTACAAACTAATATACATATACATATGCATATTCATTTGTATTTTTATGAGGCTTTTGTCAATGACTCAACCATCCTTCAATTGTTTCTCTCACGATGATAACAGGAACGACTTGACTTAATCGGTGAACTGGCCACTGGGTGCAGCACGAATGCTACCAAGTGTTCCTAATGATCACGTTTTGACTTAGTTCAGAAGTATTTTATCCACAAATCCTCGTTCACAATTCTAACCTTGTCTTTCACGTTCTATGTTGGCAAGAGCATCAGTTGGCAAATGCAATGCGTTCGTTGGGAAAGAACTATTGTTATCGCCTTTATCACCTGAATTATTGTCATTGTTGTTGTTGCCACTAATAACAGCTCTTCCTGGTGGTTAGATCTTGTCAAGCACTGGTCAAATGGTTCTCTAATGCGAACCCAACTAACAGCATTTTGTGATCATTATATGACCCAATGAACTATTTAAGCCATTGCAAGGAGGGATTGCTCTTTCAGTCCACCACAAGAACAGTTCATCCACCACAGAGTGTGCCTTCCTAACAGACCTTTTCTTGACATAGACATTCTGAGATTGATTTAAGACATGCCACAGAGAGATGCAATCTTGATTAGAGAGAACCAAGATGATTTTTGGAGCTTCTTCTTATCATTGCAGCTCTTTGTTTGCTTTCCTGTCTGACAGCCACCAATATGTCCTGGTATTCTCAGAAAGGGACTAGCAGGAGTGAAAATGATGAAATAGATGGTGGAAACATCATTTCCTTAGCAAGAATGATTGTGAAAAAGTTTGGTGGTTAAGACCACCAATCAAACATAGCATAGTTTTGACTATAGAGGAGCTAATTCTGTCCCTTTTGTTTCTCACTTTCTTGTTGATAATGACTCTGTATCTTCTTTGATTTTTTGCTGTTTATGAAAAAAAAGAAAAAGAAAAAAGACAATCAGAAGAGTAGAAAATGTATGTAATTAAGAGGAAGGAAGAATCATTACCTTAGCGAGAATGATGGTGAGCTGTTCAGTTTTTGAGAGCATTGATCTAATCTCCCATTTGAATGGTTTATCCTATTTGACATATCAAAGGGTTGAAAATTGGCGATCAAAGAAATGGTATAGGCTTAACAAAATCATGAAATGGATGTCTCTTTCGGCATCTTTAATCACGATGGAAAATCATCCATTGAACTCAAATTAGCAACTAAGCGGATGGCTTCGGAGAGATTGTTCGATATTTCATCAATTAGCAAACTTCATGATATAAGAAAATTTTGTCCAATAAGTATTTTCTTGAAATGTTAAGGAGAATAAAAATTAGATATGGCTGAGGATTATAAGATTACCATTAACTAATGATTGTAAAATAGGCATCTGTTGGACCATCAAGCTAATCTTTTCAAATATTTAACTCAAATCCCACAAAAGAATGATTGTTAAAAGATACCGGAGACGATGTACGTTCTCTTGGCCAGAAATGCATCGCTTAGGAGCTTCGAATCAGCATACAAAAGGTAGTCTTGGTGCACGAAGCTTTCTCGTATGCAGACTTTGGAAAGGGGCCGAACCATAATAGTCAGTAGCATGCAGTTTTACCTTACATCTTATAAGAGGCTGTTTTCACACCTTGAACCTGTGACACAAAGACAACTCTAACGTTGCACCTAAGCTCCGCGAATCAGCATGACATCATGAAATAATCATTTCTCTTTAAAGAATGTGGGTCCTGAAGTTGGGATGCAAGAATCTGCTTTAATAGGTGTGACCTGGGTGAAATGTTCCTACAGGATGTGGTGGGTCCTTCATTGACCTGAATCATTCACTGATAGACCTTGCTTTCGATGCCCAAAATCAGGCTGATTGTCCAATTCAAACACCGAATCGTATGCACTTTTCACCAATGAATTGGAAGGGTCAGGAACCATGCATGTAGACAATGGCTCACATTCAATGACAATTGACAAGAGACGTCATCGAATAGTAGAAATGTACAATTATAAGCATGATTCTAGGAGATCGAAAGCCATGGATGGTCCGGATTAATGAAAGGTAGAATCCACCACGTATACAAAGCACGCGTAATTGGGTCCTACAGTCCAGAAATCATATCGATGGGACAATCAAACAGGTCCTACGTTTACAAGAGGCGTCATAATGCTTCCACAGAGGAACTTGGTAGTGTTAACAGTTCATTTCCGTGCATTAGCAAGACATGGTAGGGAGCCATCAATTACCTCACTGTGCTTCTCTCTTGTAAAACTGCCACTAATGAAAAGAAAAGGAAGAACGTGGTGAAATCAGTAGAATGGATTGCGTATGAGTACAAAAGGCTCTTCCAATCTAGAAAGATAAAGAGGATGTCCTACCCATGTCCCTAACTTCACTGAGCTGTACCTTTCCACACACTCTTCTAATTCTCTGGTTGTTTTCTTCTGCATTTTATCAGATTTCGCTTCTCTCTATTGCAAGACTACTAAAGCAATGTATGAACGGAAGGTGAATTTAGGGATCTTTTGACAATTTTATACTAAGACCAGTCTTTATTGTCCAGTAAGAGATAACTAAGGATTAATATATAATACTTAGGTAACTTTCATGTTTAGGTAATCAATAAAGAAATATTATAAGCAATGCAAAGAAAGGGAATATTGGTGAAGCCGGAGAATTACTATCGCCGTGCCTACGCTAGGAGTGCGGTGGATGATGCCTACCCTAGGAGCCTTACCTTGCTAGGAGTGCGGTGGATGATGCCTACCCTGGGAGCCTTACCTTGCATTTCATGAGAGGCTGTTTCCAGGCTTCACCTTGCATATAAATTAATGCTACTGGCAGAAAAATACAGCCAAATCCAAGATATAAAATCCAGAAAGTTTAAAACCGCATTGACTTAGCCGAATTCGTAGTCATGCGATGCATTTTGATACCATAATTTAGATTTATGAATTATTAAACTAGTTCTTAACTAAATACGGAACGGGTCTTCTGGGCTTTGTCTTCCACACCCCAGCGTGGGTCAACACAGCGATATTGGTGAAGTCAAGTTGAGGGGTCGCCCTTTTAGAACATTGAAAAAGCTTTGGGAAGAAAAATGACATCCCTACGCCACTTTAGAACTTATTGATAGATTAAATAAATAAATACTCCACTGTAGAACTTACTGATAGATTAAATAAATAAATGTTTTGGGTCTATGCGAATTATGAAGAGAGCAAACGAAGTTGTAGTTGGGTGGCCAACAACTCCTCGTAGATTCGACTGCCACTCTTCCCTTTGTCCGGGATATGGTTACAAAGTCCTCACCTTTTAATCTTTCAATATTTTCCTGAATAATTCAGAATATATATCTTCAATTGTGTACAGATTTATTAAATTAAAATGAATTCATAAAATTAAATTCAAATTTGAAGAATAATTTGTCGGGTCATCAAATATTATGTGTAGATCTAAACAAAATTAAATTCACATCTTGTATAATCTTTTTCTCAAAATTTAAAATTTTTTTACCTTGCAGACTTACTCCCAAGGCCAAGCTTTGGAGATCAGATTTAAGACTGCTTAGGTCATTTGCTTTATAATTTTTGCGTTTACTAGGAAAAATAATAATAAAGGATTTTGACCAGCAAGCTATGGGAAATGATAAGAAAAATGACATTCGAACACTATGTTTGGACTCTCAGTGGTAATTAACGTTTTGGATATATACCAAGAGAGCAATGAAAGAGCCAACAAAGCTAGGATCCAAACCATGAAAGAGCCAAGTGACGTCCTCGTGGACCACGATTATGCTACACCCCGATCCCCTTTGCATTTCTCTTGCCTATAAATGCTGCAAGCATCTTCATACGATATTCTTCCCAGACTATCTTACCTACGTTCTTTCTTCCTTCTCTCCGATCTCCATGGAAGTTTCCCATATTATGAATCGTCGGCTTCTATGCTCACAGTTTCCCTCCTATCTTACTCTATTCTTCCTCACCAATTTCCTCCTCTTTCTCTTCTTCTTGCTACCCGCAGAGTCAGCCACTACAGGAAATGAGACGGATCGGCTAGCTTTGCTTGCCTTCAAGGCTCAGATAACCGACGACCCAACTGGTGCCTTGATCTCATGGAACGATACTGTCAACTTCTGTGAATGGAAGGGAGTCACCTGCAGCCGTCGTCATCAAAGGGTCACTGTCTTGAACCTTGCAGATCAAGGCTTGGTAGGTTCCACATCTCCCTCCATAGTCAACCTCTCTTTTCTGCAAGAACTTGACCTTGGAAACAACAAATTCTACGGTCAAGTTCCCGGAGGCATCCATCTTCTTCCTCGGTTGCAGTATCTTAATCTCAGCTATAATTCATATGAAGGAGAGATTCCCGACAACCTTACGACCCAACTCCAGTACATTGATTTATGCTGCAATGAGTTTGTTGGGATTATTCCTCCTGGTTTCCACTTACTCTCAGGGCTCATTTGGTTAAATCTTCGAAATAACAATCTCACTGGAGGCATCCCACCTTGGCTGGGTAACATTTCATCTCTCACTTATCTTCGCCTGACTTATAATCCTTTGGAAGGAAGCATCCCCCACGACTTAGGACGAATGGTAAGGTTAGAAGCTCTCGGACTAAGTTTTAATGGACTGTCAGGTACGGTTCCTCGCCCGCTTTATAATCTCTCATCAATTAATATTTTCTCTGTGGCAGTTAACCAATTGTATGGGAGCCTTACACCCGATCTGGGCTTAACTCTCCCAAAGTTGGAAATATTTTATGTGGATCTCAATCGCTTCACAGGACCCATACCAGTTTCGTTGTCCAATGCTTCCCGACTTCAAAGACTTGATTTTGGTAACAACAACTTCACTGGATCCGTGCCAATGGACTTGGGGATTCTTCAGAGTCTCAATTATCTTAGACTTGGAGGGAATCAGCTAGGAAGTAAGAGCAAAGCCAATGACTTGACTTTTATCAATTCTTTGGTCAACTGCTCCAGACTAATAGAAATAGAAGCAGCTCGTAATAACTTCAAGGGCCCATAGCTAATCTCTCAACCGGACTAACTTACCTTACTTTTGAGAGAAACCAAATATTTGGAACAATCCCTCTCGGAATTGAGAATCTCATAGGTCTAGCTTCGTTAAATATGGGCAGAAATCTTATGACGGGTACTATTCCGGTGGGAATTGGGAAGCTGAACAAACTAAAACAACTCAATTTGGAGAAAAATAGATTTTCGGGACAAATTCCATCTTCCCTTGGCAATCTCACCCAGCTGATAAGTCTCGGTTTAAGTGGCAATACTCTGCAAGGAAACATTCCTTCAACTTTTAAATATTTTGGGAATGTGCAAGAATTATATCTTCAGTCAAATAATCTTACGGGTATAATACCCACTGAAATTCTCAGCCTTTCCTCTCTATCCATAGCCCTCGACTTGTCTCATAATTCTTTCGTGGGATCCCTCCCTTCAGAAGTTGGAAACCTCAAAAATCTTGGAAAATTAGATGTTTCTTACAACAAGCTGTCAGGTGAAATCTCAGGCTCCTTGGGCAGTTGTATCAGTTTGGAGTATCTTAATATGAGTCATAACTTCTTTCTAGGAACAATTCCTCCATCATTGATCAATTTGGAAGGTATCCGAGAGATGGATCTTTCATACAATAAGTTGTCTGGGCCAATTCCAAAATATTGGGAGAAGTTTGGTGGTCTTGAGTATCTAAGTCTTTCTTTCAATGATCTTGAGGGTGAAGTACCAGAAGAAGGGATCTTTAGAAATGTGAATTCAATTATTCTCCAAGGAAACAACAAACTTTGTGGTGGTATCTCAAAATTACATCTACATTCATGAGCCAAGCAAGCCTATAAGAAACATGGGAGTTCTCGTTCTCTAATCATAATAGCTATAACAATTAGTGTGGTTTTATGCCTAATTATAACCTCACTTATTATTGTTGGGCTTCATTGGAGAAGAAAGTCAAGAAAGAAACCTCTTTCTACATCGTTTGTAGATGATCAACTGTTAAAGGTTTCTTATGCAGAGCTCCATAGAGCAACTAATGGGTTCTCCTCTAAAAACTTAATTGGTACTGGGAGTTATGGTTTTGTCTACAAAGGAACCCTAGAAAGCGATAGAAAAGTTGTTGCTGTGAAAGTGCTCAATCTTCAACAACATGGAGCTTCTGAAAGCTTTACTGCTGAATGTGAAGCTCTAAGGAATACTCGGCATCGTAATCTTGTTAAGATCTTCACTTCTTGCTCAAGTACTGATTTCTATGGCAATAATTTTAAAGCTCTCATTTTTGAGTATATGCCCAATGGGAGTCTTGAGAACTGGTTATATCAAAACAATTGCGGGCAACATCTATTGGGAAAATTACCATTTACCAAAAGACTAGATGTCATTATCGATGTCGCTTCTGCATTAGATTATCTTCATCACCTTGGCCAGGTACCGATTGTACATCGTGATCTAAAATCAAGCAACATTCTTTTTGATGATGACATGAATGCACGTGTTGGTGATTTTGGCCTAGCAAAGTTACTTTTTGAAGTTGATGATAACTGCTCGGAAAATGAAACTAGCTCTGCAAGGATAAAGGGATCCATTGGATATGTTGCTCCAGGTAAATATGAGAATATCTATTCTTTTACATAGATTGATGAAATAAGCATCATCATCATCATCATCATCAAGACCTTATCCCAATTTGGGGTCGGCCACATGAATCTTATTCCTCCATTCCACTCTATTAAATACCATGGCTTCATTTAGTCCCAAAGTTTTTAAATCTTTCCTCACCACTTCTATCCACGAAATAAGCATAAGTTCACTTAATATCATGGACTCTTTCTCATGTAATAAAAGTATCAGTTTTTTACTCTGCTTGTATGGTTTTGCTAACCATATGACTCATGAGTCATGTATATCGCAAAATACGGGATGGGATGCAAGGCATCTACATATGGTGATGTGTATAGCTATGGGATCCTTGTGCTGGAGATTTTCACAGGAAAAAGACCTACAGATAGCGTGTTCAAAGATGGCATGAACATTTACCAATTTACAAAGATGGCTTTGCCCGATCGAGTAATGGAGATTGCAGATCCACAAATAGTCTTGGAAGTTGATGCTACCTATGGCAACAACAACAATGAAGACAGCACCAGTAAGAGAAATAAAATACAGAATTGCTTGATCTTGGTGTTAAGGATTGCCATTTCATGTTGCACTGAATCACCAAGAGAGCGATTAAAGATGAAAGATGTTCTCCTGAAAATGATTACAATTAGAGAATTGTATCTTGAGACTAGGGCCCATCAGCAAAAGCAAAATGAGGTACTGCTCTTAGACGAAGGTATCTCTAACCTTAGTCATTACTGAGGTATTATCGCTGCCAAGAACTGGCCCAAAGTTTGATTGAGGCCTAAAAAGGATTGGGTATTGAGATGGATGGTGAGTTGATAGTATGTTTCTCAATGGAGTAGCCAACTATGACTCATGTACTTCAGTGACTGGTCATATGTACGTACATATGGTGTCTTCTCTTGGTAGATAAGTTTAGAAAATCCTGATTATCACTGAAGGAGACTCATACTTGGTAGTTAGGTAGCTTAGTTATCCAAGCTCTATTATGTGGATTGAGAAGTTAATCACTGACAAAGTTCATTCGTTGCTGAATTCATAGTTGTTTTTTTGTAGTGATATTGTTGTATTTCTGTGAAGGGGAGCCATGGTGCAACGGTAAAAGTTGTCGTCATGTGACCTTGAGGTCATGAGTTCAAGGTGTGGAAACAACATCTTGCAAAAATACAAGATAAGGTTGCATACTATAAGCCTTTGTGGTCTGCCCCTTCCCCAAACCCCACATAGGTGGGAGCTTTGTGCACTGGGGCTGCCCATTTTGTTGTATTTCTGTATACTTGCTTCTCTTAACCATTTGTTAGCTGAAGTTTTGGTTATCACTAGCGACTGGATACGCCCATTGGGCCTCTTTCTAGTCTGTGATTTCCTTGCTTACACTCCTTTTGGGTACGAGGAGCTTTTGTATATTTTGATATCATCTCAATTGCTATTAATAAAGTTCTCTTTCTGGTTGTTTTAAAAGAAAAATGCATGTACAAATAAAAAAATAAACATGTTTGAGTGGCAAGGGACCATGATAATGTTGGATTACTATTCAACCTAAAAAATTAAGCCAATAGGAAGTGGGTCAACAATATGTATAATTTAGCACACCCCCAACCTCCTAATAGTCCATTCCTCTTTCCATCAGGAGCCATATTATCCTCTGCATTTACAGCATTGTGCTTCTTTATGTTGTTAGATACTAATAAAGCAATGAAAGGAAAGGGAGGAACCCTTAAAATCGGTAGAATGCGTGGTATAAGAAAATGCAACTTTTTCTTGTCAACCTAGAAGATGAACCATTACTCATGATAACTGTCTGCACAAACTCAAGCTTATGAACAGCAGAAAGATATAAGAAATGGCATGATAAGAGCTTCTAACCTGGAACCAGGTTAAATCTGCTACTGAAGTTTAGCAGATAAACTGACAATAGAGTTGCTTGCTTGTGAAAGGTATCTGCTGGTATCAATTACTCATGGCATTTTTCTTACATGGAAGATACATGTTACTTACATAATTTATCATCACATACACTCAACAGCTAGCTTGGACCATTTGTCCATCTGACATATGATGATAAACAGACACTGAAGACCCCAACAAAGTGTAGTTTTGCAAGCCCTTCTGGAGAACAAATCTTGAGTAGAATGGCATCTGAGACTGTAACTCACTCCGGTGGGTGTCACTGTGGGAAAATAAGGTGGCAAGTAGAGGCGTCACCAAGTGTTGTCTCTTGGAAATGCAACTGTTCTGACTGCTTCATGAGAGCCAACATCCACTTCATTGTTCCCTCTAGTAGCTTCAAGCTGATCGGAGAGTCTCAACAGTTCCTAACCACTTACACCTTCGGCACCCACACGGCAAAGCACACATTCTGCAAGGTCTGCGGTATAACTTCATTCTACTATCCACGATCTAACCCTGACGGTGTTGCTGTGACAGTCATGTGTGTTGACCCAGGCACTCTGAAGCATGTTGAGATCAGGCATTTCGACGGGGGAAACTGGGAGAACTCCTATGAACAATCCTCAATAGCCTCATTTTCCAAAACAGATGCTCAAGAATGATAATGCAAACCACACCAATCCAAATTTACTGTCTACTGTGAAAGTTTGGAGGAAGAAACATTACAGAACTTGTATTTTGAGAGGTAAACGTAATCTGCCAGTTTTCTTTTCGAATAAAACTTTTTGTATCGAATGACCAAGAATGGCATGGACCAACCAATCCATACATGTAGACTGGACTTTGAAGCTCTTACAACCATCAATAGTCTATCGCAATGCCCTGGTCCCATAGTCGTCGGATAATACAGAAGGTTTATGGGTCTTCTCCAAGCCATTGATTGTTTTTAATGACTCAATTGTGCAAATAGCGATCGCGGTTTAGCATATCTGTGGACCTACGAAGTCTCTATGAGTGATGACACAAAAAGTCTAGGTCGCCAACACCGAACCGAAACTAGTTTTTAGGCAATTATGTCCCGATTGAAATGTCATCTTTTGCCGTCATAACTGCCGAGATGAGAGTTTGCCAACCTATTTAGTAACTAATCGGCCAAATGAGAACCTGTGAATACTTCTGTTACAAAGAAGGGTGTGATAAAATGCTCAATTTTTCATGCCCTTGCTATGGTTAAATGATCTTCTTTGGATAATTCGTCCAATCCAAGGATAGTTATAATATCCTTAAGTTTTTTGTAACGTTGTGAAGTTTGTTTTTAACTCTTTGTGCAGTTTCATAATGTTCCTCGCCAATGATCTTAGGTTGGAGCGTAGTTGATGTTGAATCTAAAAGATCTACTGCTTGATAGATACCTTTGGCAACTAATCTTCTTGATAGTACAGTGGGTTCCGATTTCTGGCTTGATAAATCATTGATATGCATCAATTTGTATGATCCGAACTACTGAGTTTCAGCATATATGCCCATGGCCCAGAAGTATTATCTGTCAGGCAATCTAACCATCCAGATGTGCTTTTATCCATTTAAGTAATATTTTGACAGTAGAGATGGTCGCTGCATTTCTCCAAGAAAGCGACTTATGTATAATGGAATCATGGTTTGGACCCTGTTTCCGTGACTAGAATGGTAGTTTTGCATCAAAAAGGAAAAGATTGATGGTAGTTAAGCCAAGGCAAATAAGTACTAGTCTTCTGTGCACGGTTTAAATAAACCTCAATTGTCTAACCTAGAGTCAAAGTGAAAAACCGCTAAAAGTCCCTTTTAATTAAGCTTGCAAACTAAAATTCTTCAAACCGAAGGTAGAGTTCTCACCAAACTCGACGGCGTTCTCTGTTGCAGAGCTTTTATCTGACTACAGACGGTTTTGGTGTGTATGCAAGTGTTGCTGTAACTGAGCTCAGGCTCTTTTGAGTGCTGGATGTAACTTGACTTTACAGCAATAAATCCTTCTCTACCATTGAAATAATAATAATAATAATAATAAACCAAACTTATTCTCAAACAACATAACGCCGCTTCTCATCACGCTTGGTGAAAGGTTCAAGGTGGCTTTTTTCCTAATGTTCTTTTTTTTCTTTTAAATGGTACATACATGCATGCACACACAAGTTTGAAGAGTTTCAACCTAGTGACTTTCACTATTGAAACTCACTCAAGTTAGGAAAATTTGGACTATATTTTTGAATTAGAATAATATGTTTTGGTAGTTTGCTTCATAACTCTTTGTTGTAAAAATTAATAATACTAAAATCTTTTTTCTTTTGAGAAAAAAAATAAAGTTAAGAAAAGATTATGAAAAATGTCTATGGAAATTTTTTTATTTTTAAAGGTGACAAACACAAGGAAATCCAATTCACCAAATACACACAAGAGATAGCAAAAATGAAAAAAAGGAAAGCCTATCGAGAAAGTAGAGTAGCAATTCCAAAGTATACCTAGAAGAGTTATGAAGCAAACTACACACCTAAGACATAGTACTCTCATTCCTAAATATACTTGAAATCTACCTAGCAAGAAAAAAGTACCATCTTGAACCTCCAACCAGGCGTAACAAGGAACTCCTATTCGTAATAGCTCATTTCTCTTGTCTTTAGGGAGTGGTCTCATCCTTTTACATTTACCACATTGCTCCTCAAGAAATCTTATTCGGAGTGACTTTGGGACTCCTCAGGTTAGGGCCCACATTTGTTCATCTGAGCCATACATATTGTTTTCCATCCCATAATTAAGCTACTTATGAAAACTCATGACAATTTAATGCTTTTAGCTGTTAATTTCTTCAATTGAAAATTTCAATGGTTATGATTTGAAAGTGCAAAACAACATAGATAAAAGCTAGGGTCTGGCAAGGAAAAAGAGGAACCCTAAAAATCAATCTCTCAACATAGGATATTACAACCTTCTTCTTCCTGTTTAGAAGGACAAGAACGTTCCTACCTGCCATTTGCCTTAATTCAAATCTATCCTTTCTCCATTTCCGTGCACTCTTCTAACTCTCTAGTTTTTGCCTCTATATTTATCACACTGCGCTTCTCTTTTGTTATATACCACTAAAGGAATGAAAGAAAGAGGAACAACCCTATAAAATCAGTTGAATGGCTACCACAGAAAAAATACGTGTCTCTCGTATGTTTCTAGAAAGATGAGAAGATTTTTCCTGCCTAGGAATTCTCCCATCTTCAAAGAGCTCTCTCTGTTTGCATGCACTCCTCTTCTAACTCTCTAGGTATTTTGTTCTACATTTATCATAGTTTACTTCTCTCTCTTGTGAGATGCTACTAAAGCAATGCAAGTAGAGGGGGGAATCCCTTAAAATCAGTGGAATGGGTGGTATAGAAAAATACAACTTTCTTCTTTCAATATACGAATATGAACATTTTTACTGAGCCATTCTCTCAACTTCCTAAGGGCTCGACACTTCTTAGATCTCTATGTTTTTCATTCAACCCTAGCTTTATGTTTTGAGTAAGAGGTGTCATTTATATCTCATGGAGGGAGATATTTATAGGCTTTAAAGGAACTTACAAAGTTGGAAACTAGGTAATGGCAAGCTAAGATTGGTGGAGTATATGACAATCTTCTCACATATTCAAAGTTTTAGCCATTGGATGGGATAGATGGATGGGTTAAAGAAGGAAACAACGGATGGCAAGCAGAGACGTGGATTATATAAGAATCTTGTCTTTTGACGTACTCAAGTATCAGTCCTTACATGAGATGGATGCATGATTAGGATGGATTTCATTCTGGCGGTGAGAGATGAGAGGAAGTCATAATTGAATGAGGTGGTGGTACCTCTTGATTCTAACATATTGTTAAACCAAGGACACATGTAATAAATCAGGGGAATCTTAAGTTTGACCAAGGACTTGGATGTAAGGATTGGAACTTTTTCAGGAGCTTCACGGTCATTTGAGGGGAAAATATGGGTATTCTCAAGAATGACTGGAGGCCATCAGTGCATTGGTGAATGTAGGGATTATTAGTGGCCTCTGGTACATTGATTAAGCAAATTTGATAGTAGTTTAGCCAAGGTAATCAGCTGAGTTATATGCCCAAGTCAAAAGAAAGAACCAACCAAAAATCCCCTTAAATGAATCTTGTAAGCAAAAACTGTCTTTTACTTGGGGATGACAACCGAATATACGTGGGAAATGATATTCAATCCCTTGATTGGTTTACTGATAGCTTGAGGACTACGAGTTACTGAAGAAGTGAAACTTTGAAATGAGATTTTGAGTTGGGCTCAAACCTAGCTAATTAGTAACGCTTAAACAGTAATGCTATGTCACTCAGGGCACCGTTAACACAAAACCAACGAGGCTTCTGTCTACTCAAAATGCCAAAGAGGTTCTTCCAAATATGCACAGGTCGATTGTGCCTTCTACAAGCGTAGTTCTGTTGAAGGCGCGTGGAACCCATGATCTAAGCACCGGAGAGGCCCGTCTAGCGCCATTACAGTAAAAGGCCTTAGCTCATTGGACTGGCCTTTATCTTATGGTGAGAGGATGGAGGAAACCATGACTTTCATTAGAATGTCAAACAACCTTTCTTTGTCTGCTTTCAGATGTCTTCCCATGAAAAAGCCAGCAAAAATTTATAAAATTTTCATCATTGCTGTCGTTAAGACCTTACCCCAATTAGGGGTGGCCACATGAATCTTTTTCCTCCGTTCCCCTCTATTAAGTACCATGGCTTTCATTTAATTCCAAAGTTTTTAAATATTTTCCCACCACCTCTATCTATGTTCTTTTAGGCCTTCTCCTTTCCATTTTAGAGCCTTCTACTTGCATTGCCTCACTCCTAACCGGTGACCTTTGCAATCTTTGTTGGACATGTTCAAACCATCTAAGTCTAATCTCCTCATCTTATTACCTATTGGTGCTACTCCGAAGTTTCTTCTAATGTTTTCATTTCTAATTCTATCTATTCTTGTCTTGCTACTCATTCATCTTAACATGATGTTCCTTAATTTCCCAACAATTTAATCAATAGAACATGGCTTGCCTTATAGCCATCTTATGGAATTTTTCTTTTAGTTTGAGTAGCACTCACCAATCACACAAAACTCTAGTTGCACATCTCTATTGGTTCCAACTTGCTTGGGTTCTCTAGGTAACTTCCCTCTCAATCTCTTCACTCTTTTGAATCATTGATCCTAAGTACTGAAAGTGGTTTTTTACAAGAACTTCTTGGTTATTAATCTTTATTGGTGCTCCACTCCTGCTCCTCTGCTTCTTAAAATTGCATTCCATATGCTTTGTCTTAGCTTAACTATTTTAAAATCCTTTAGGTTCTAATGTTTCTCTCTATAACTCTAGCTTTGTATTTATGTCCTCCCTTGTTTCATCAATGAAAGCTTTTATTAACTCACCCATAACTAATATGAAAAGATATGGGCTCAATGCCGATTCTCGATGCAATCCTACAATGATAGAAAAATCACCGATCTCTCCACTAATGGTCTTAACATTTGTTACCGTTCCCTGATACATATACTTAATTATGTCTATATATCTTTGCGAAACCCCTTTCTCTCCCAACACCCTTTATATTAACTCTCTAGAGACCCTATCATAAGCTTTATCTAAGTCAACAAAGACCATGAGGAGGTCCTTCCTCCTCTCCTTATATTTATATATCTATTATCTTAATAAGAAAATAGCTTCTATGGTAGACTTCTCAAGCATAAAACCAAACTAGTTCTTTAATACACTTGTCTTATACCATAGCCTCTCATCAATCTTTCATAGTGTGGCTCATAAGTTTGATCTCCTGATAATTAAAGTAGCTTTATATATTTGCTTTATTCTTATAAATTGGTACAATATAACTCTTCCTCTATTCATCCAACATTTTTATAAAAAAAATTAATTTGTTAAACAACTCAGTCAACCAAACTACTCCAATATTTCTAATATATATTCTTGTGAAGCCTTGGCCAATGAGGGCGGGCCAAGAGGGCTGGTAGGCTTCTAGGCCCATATTGTTAGGGGAAAAATTACTGGGCTGTTGATAAGAGTGCTGATGACTTCCCTTGCAACGAGGTCTTTTCCCCATGGGGGGAAGAACAAAACCGTGGGTGGGCTAGGTGATATGGGCCCCAGTCCACTAACATGGACAATATCATTGCAAGGTGTGGGCCATCGGGCTGTTACAAGTGGTATCAAAGCCAAACCCCAACTCGGTGTGGGTGGCTAGCTGCACTCTGTCCCTCGCGTGTCCCCTAAGGGGGAGAGGTTGTGAAGCCTTGGCCGATGAGGGCGGGCCAAGAGGGCTTCTAGGTTGGCAGGCTTTTAGGCAAGGTAATGGACTGAGAGTTAGTCCCACATTGCTAGGGGAAAAGTTACTAGGCTGTTGATAAGAGTGCTGATGACTTTCCTTGCAACGAGGCCTTTTTCCCCCATGGGGGGAAGAACAAAACTGTGGGTGGGCTGGGTGATATGGGTCCCAGTCTGCTGACATGGACAATATCATTGCAAGGTGTGAGCCCTCGGGCTGTAATTCTTTACATGGAATTGACAACAAAAAGCTAAATGCCCTAATGGCTATAGAATGAATAGACAAAACTCTAGAATTAAAGTTTAAGTCTCCAAATAGTTAATTAGAATCAGAGATGAGATAAAATAAGAATGAGATAGGAATGAATCTAGAGAATTAGGAAAAGATAAAAATATCTAACAAATTAGAATATGAAATAGGATAGGTAGGAGATATGATAGGAAAGAAAAAATTCAAATGAAAATTGGAATAAAAAGGGGAGAAGGAGAGATGCGTGAAAACACAATAGAGAGAGAGAGAGAGAGAGAGAGAGAGAGAGAGAGAGAGAGAGAGAGAGAGAGAGAGAGAGAGAGAGAGAAGAAGTAGAGGAGAATTAGGCTACGCCAAAGATCACTACCTATCTTGCGTTTTGGATAAGAAGACTGTAGAAGAACAATTTCGTCTACGAGGTAGGGGATTGTGGTTTAGGAACTAGTCTAAGCTAGTTGGATTTCTAACTATTGCAGAGTTTTATTTCATGTATTTTGAATTCATAAAGGTATTTTCATGCATATTCTAGAAGCAAATGATACGTGATTATATTGCTTATGTTTTTCAAACCACATGCATAACAATGAACGTATGTGATTTTAGTTTGCATTCTATCCATTATAGTGTGCGCCATTAACAATCACATGATTAAAGGCTTGATCTTAATATGTACACTTTAATATGTAGTTTGATAGGGTGTGAGGCTGTGACGACCCTGGTTTTTCAATACTTTTTTTTTTTTAATAAAACTTTTCAAAAGGTGGGGCCCCAATTTTATAAAAACCAAAACAACGAAAAATAATTTCAATCGAATTTCCTTTTTTGAAAAATCTCGAGGTCAACCATTAATGCAAAACAAGATATATTTTTCTTCTAAGTAAACATGTTTAAAATAGATTTACTATTACAAGACTCATCAACCATATTCCCATAATAATATAATCAAGTCCAATAACATACATATACCTACATATCCCATGTGAAACCAGAACGTACCTCTCAATGAGACTTCTTGATCACTATTCTTCTAACTCCTCATATGTCCTGCCTTTCTTTAATATCTGAGGCATTATAACAATAATGCAATGCCTCAGCAAGCAATGCTTGGTAGGTATATAGACATTTAATGTATATCAATGAAACAAAAGCGAATAATCATATTGATACAATGAGCAAAGCAATTTTCTATAAGAATATAATTATTTTAAGCAATGCTAATAAAATCTCAAAACATCATATACAATAAAACATGCATCTCATGGATTTAAAACATGATATGATCTCATGTAAATGAGCATACAATAATAACAGGGTACACCCAAGGTACGTGGGTCCCACGAGTGTCCCATACACTCGCATCATAGATCATGAGTACTCATATCAAACCTCTGAGTGTCGTCACACCCAAGCATACCATCACATCTCCATGCTCATCATGCATGTACACAGAATAAGAGTATGGATCGTCATACCACAGTGGCAACCCTCCAGGGTCTCAACCACTGCCGCTCCCCATCGACACCATAACGGGAGACTTAACGTCCGTCCCCATGAAAAGGCCTAGACTGGTAGTGTGGACTATCCATGTTACCAACCCCTACCAAAAGCTATCTATGGGCAAGTGTCTATTATATCACATCACAAATCTCAGAAGGTAGGTGGCTGGCCCTCTCCCTCATAGCATGACATCCACTAGGTGAGAGTACCCGTCATAAAACTCAAAACACAAAAATCACCTATGTCGAAAACCAAAAGCACTCGTGGCTCGTAATCCCCAAGGCACGCCTCTCATCCTAGGGTTAGCCTCTAAAAGGCCCAGCCACCAAGCCTCCACTTTCCTTTCTCATGAAAACCTATCAGTTTCAGTGATGCAATAAAGAAGATCATTTCTATTTATGCATAATTAGGTAATATCAATCTCATGAAACCATCGGTCATAAATACATTCAATACATGATTGAAATCAAAGAGCGATCATAGCAAAAAACTCTAAATCTCACAACATCATCAACTAATAATAAGTGCAATTTAAATCACAATTACTCATGATGCTATGATAATACAAGGTTTTAAAATGAACATAAAACATTAAATGTCGTCACCTATCTCAATGTGAGATCACCCAACTCAAGCATATAATCTTCTTAGCTTATACGTTCAGATGTACTTGTCAGTACAACAATACTATTTCGTGTTATTTATTATATTATAATGGAATCTATGATGATCCAACCATTGTATCGTCCTCTAAGATATCTCTAATTATGATTTGTTTCTTAATTTGGTATCATCTCATGTCCATCTGTTCGTTTTTTTGTGCATCTAACATTTATACATTAATTTGACGGTCAGATCATCCTCAAATCAATAATTTCTCAAGATTTAGTTCAGACTAATAATCTAAATCAATTTCTAGAATAGTCACGCTAATATGCCCTTAGAACCCCTATTTATTATCATATTTTATCTCATTGTTCAAGTCTTGAGGCCTGATCACCCTTTAATCAGTCGGTTCTAAGTTACTAATTAATATTTTATAATTTAACTAATCTAAAAGTAGTCAAATATAGGTTTTCAAGCTAAATCTAGGTCTGTGTCATTAATATGGTCGCAACTGATGTTTTCGCTCGTGATTTGGACTTCTGTAGCTCCCAAAATCAAGTTTTTTGTGAAAAGACTTCATAAATTAATATATTAATTTATGGGGGTCAGTACGCGTGCACCAACTTACACAGGCGGTGCAATTTGCACCAGCTTACACCAGCGGATTGTGTGCCCAAGACACCCAGTGCGTTCTGGACATCCAGGACAACGCACAAGAGCGTCTTGCGCGCGTGTGCAATACGCACGCGTGCGACAGGGCACCTGCATGCGCGCATCCCCATCTGTGTTCCCGGTGGGCGTCTTGGGCTCATTGTCCATCAGGGACGATGAACCCAAGCCGTCCATCTTGTTTTGGCTTGATCAGAGCCTCATAAGCTCCAATTTTTTATATGTTTTCACCGTTCCTAGGGTTTTTGGGTCCAAAGATTATAATGAATGGCTTAGATTTCTCATATGAGGTGTCTTTAACATGGGTCTAACCATGCTCTACGATTTTGAATCCATAGGCCATCCAACGGCCATTTTGATCTGATCTAGCCCAGAACTGTGAGGGGAAAGTTAGAAAAAAAGATAAATAACAAGTTAAAATATGTAACTTACCTGATTAGAGCCGGAGATGGGAGAACAGAGCCTTCTAGTGCATGCAACTTCAACTCATTTTCGTGGCGTGCACAAGGGAAAAGGAGGGTTCTCCTCTGGTTGTTTGGTGTGGAAATGGAACTGGGAACTTGTATTTTATAGTCTAAGTGCCGATTTTTTCGAATGGAAGGTAGATCAGTGCCTTCCTCCATTAGAACTCTAATGGAGTGCCGTTATCAAAACGAATCCTTTTAATTAACGTCCCTGACAATTTACTAATTTACCCTTACACTTAAAATGGTTATATCTTACTCATCCGAACTCCGTTTTCGATGTTCTTTATACTGTTCAATTCATATCGACGTGTACATTCTAGTTTTAGTGATTTCAGAACCAAATTTTATGCATAAAATTTTTAATTAATTTATCTTATTTTATTACTAATTTAGGATTAAAAATTGGGGTTATTACATTTATAGATCTAATAGAAATTAAATTTGCTTCCTAATTATTTTTCACAAAATAATTTTTTTAAATGTTTTCTAAATTTTACAATCTCTTTCTACCAACTTATTTCTAAATCTGAATTTGATAAGTATGGTCCACAAATTAGATTTGAGAATGTACGACTTGTTTGCTTTGAGTTCACGGGTTCAAGGTATGGAAATAGCCACTTGCAAAATGTAAGATAAGGCTACATACTATTGGCCCTTGTGGTCCTTTCCTTCCCCAAACCCCATATATGCAGGAGCTTCGTACAGCGGGGCTGCCTCTCTTTTTTTCTAACTAAGAGAGAGAGTGAGAATTGACTACCAAAGTAATGACTTATATGACTATAGGCCCCATCAAAGCTAAGATCCAAACCATGAAAGAGCCAAGTGACGCCCGGTGGACCACGATTATGCCACACCCCGATCCCCTATGCATTTCTCTTGCCTATAAATGCATGCATCTTCATACGATATTCTTCCCAAACTATCTTACCTACGTTCTTTCTTCCTTCTCTCCAATCTCCATGGAAGTTTCCCATATTATGAATCATCGGCTTCTATGCTCACAATTTCTCTCCTATCTTACTCTATTCTTCCTCACCAACTTTCTCCTCTCTCTTCTTGGTTATCACTAGCAGCTAGATACGCCCATTGGGCCTCTTTCTAGTTCTGTGATTTCCTTGCTTATAATCCTTTTGGGTAAGAGAAGCTTTTGTATATTTTGATATGATCTCAATTGCTATTAATAAAGTTCCCTTTCTAGTTGTTTTAAAAGAAAAATGTATGTACAAATAAAAAATTAAGCATGTTTGAGTCGCAAGGGACCATAAAAATGTTGGATTACGATTCGACCTAAAAGATTAAGCCAATAGGAAGTGGGTCAACAATATGTATAATTGAGCACACCCCCAACCTCCTAATTGTAATGACTCAAAATTTGAAGATATTTTGTAAAAATGTTTTTTTTTTTAATTAATGGATGTTTTGTTATATTAAGAGAGTGGTAGATGTTTAATTTTAATTAAAATATGAAACAAAGGAATTTGTGAGAAAAATTAGCACCATTAAATTCTACACTCGAAATGGAATCCAATGCCTCAAAGAACGTTGAGAACGGAGGTCATATGACCAAGTTATGAGCCTTTGAAGATTGAGCGTATTTTTGTAAATTGCATTTAAGTGAGAATAGCTCGAAAACATAGGGGGTCGTTTTGACAACGACATCCCTCATTCTTCCCCATTGACCACTCCACCGCCATTGACTCTTGTTGTCGCACTACACTGCTCTTGCAATGCGACTGCAAAAAAAATGGCGGCACCGCCTTCTCCACTCTATAAAAACCCTCCATCCCCTCTTCCTAGATCAAGTTTCCTCCACTCCAATCACTTCCAAAAACGGATCCGGCAACTAGGGTTTGCTGATCCATTAGAGGCCTCTGATCGGGCAACAATGATAGCTTCTCAGGTACGATGCTCTTCCCAACTCCACTTCTCTCCTCTTACTCTTTCTTTTCCCCCAAATCGTAGTAGGGTCTAGTTAGTTTTTCGGCCGAAAATCACCAAATTTTCAGAACAAAGCCAGATGGGTTGAAAACCCATCGAAGACAATGTATTCCAGGGGCGCGCGGGCATGACGTGCGCCCGTGACAAGACGATGTGTCTCGGGGGCGCAAAGGTGTGACGCGCACCCGCGCTGAAGATGCGTCAGCATGACGTAGTCTAAGACGCATGCTATAGCACGTTGCTCGGCATGCGCATGCGTGTGAACACGGTCGTGGTTCGATAGGGACGCTCATGCGTCCTGGGAACCGTGACACATGGGCCCTAATGAACAAATTTGGTTTACCCATTAAGGTGCGACACAAAAACTGCAATTAAGGAAGCTATATAACTCCGATCGACAATCCGAAAGAACCGTTGAGTTAGGACCTAATTATACAATAACATTTAGGATCAAGAGATTATTTAGGGCAACTATAACCTAAAAACCATAGAGATTTTCTAACGAGATCAACTATGATCAAACCTCATGAATGATCTAATAGAGGACTTAGGACATTCTTAGTCTAAGATCGAACCAAGAATTACGTAAATCAACTTCCAGAAAACCCAATTCATATAGATATAGCCATTAACCGATGAATCTAGAAATCATGCTTGGATTTTATGTTTGAATGATATACAAGACTCCATAAAGGTATCTTAGGACGCGAACTGAAGGGGGAGATATGCTAAGTAACGATGCTCGAGGTAGGTAGTCTTCTACTACTAAGTGTTCAAATGCATTTTCAAAATCTAAATGATTTATTCTTGATAACCGTGTTTAGTATGCTTTTTGAGATATCATATTCGCATAATGAGTATGCCAATTTTTACTTATGCTCTTGAATGCAATAAATTGCATGAAACTGATTTTAGGAATGCATTGCTCGCATATTACAATGATTGCTATTTGGGTTACATAAGTCTATCTTTTTCGAGTTGATAAGGCTAGGGACACTATGCTAAGTAGGTAGATTGCCGAATGAGGCAACCTACGGTAGGAACAAATCTTGAGTTCCAAGCGGGTAGATTGCCGAATGAGGCAACCTGCAGTGGGAACAAAACCTTGAGGTACAAGTGGGCAGATCCCCGAATAAGGCTGCTTATGGTGGGAACAAAACCCTGAGTTGACCCTATGATTCCGGTTTTTATCGATATGCATATAACATTTAGATGGTGGCATACCAGTACCCGTGACCAGTCAATTGAGTGAATTACTGAAAGACCCATATGCATGACATTCATGGCAATATCCTTATCTGTTTTGACTGATTAGTATTTTAAGAATTTCATAGCTACGGTTATCATTGATTAGTGCGCTTGATGTGGTTGCCAACATATATGCATGCATAAGTTGATTTACTATGCGTGCATTTTATATTCTTCATCTTGCTAATTTTTAAGTTTACGCAGTTTACATATATATATATATATATATATATATATTCCTGATTAACCAAGAGTGGAAGTGCATGTCTTTATAAATGTATTCAATATAAACCTTCTTGAATGTCATGTTTTCAAACTAGTGGTAGCAAGTTACCTACTGAGTTTGGTGAATACTCAACACGATCCATCATTTTTTTTTTCCAGATCAAACAAAGTACAATTAGAAGGAGCAATAAATAGCGTTAGGGTTACACTCAAGTAAGCACAAGTAAGGCTGAATTAGGACTTAACTAGTAACCCTTTTGTATTTGATGTACTCTTGGTTATATGTGCTTATTTATAACTTAGGGCTATGATTAACAAATTTTGGGAGTAGAAATTATTCATCTTTATGCTTTGGCTAAAAAGTTCCATGGCCTTATACATTATTTACTTATTTAAAATTTGTTAATGACGCTCAAGGTTTTATACAAAAGTTTTGATTAAAAGAATTTTTTTTCCTCTGCATTCTTTTGCACAGTGTTTTAAAATAGAGAACGATCTCGCTGTTATTATAAAACTGCATCATAAAAACCCAGGTTGTCACACTAATAGTCCATTCCTCTTTCCATCAGGAGCCATACTATCCTCTACATTTACAACATTGTGCTTCTTTATGTTAGATACTAATAAAGCAATGAAAGGAAAGGGAGGAACCCTTAAAATCAATACAATGCGTGGTATAAGAAAAATGCAACTTTTTCTTGTCAACTTAGAAGATGAAAAAAATAATTAATTAATTATAACTGTTCATTCTCCAAACTTCAAGGAGCTCTTTCTCCCTTCTCGTGCTCTCACTCTTGGAACTCCTTTGGTTTTTCCTTCTCTTCCATGTAAAGATACACTACAGCAATGGAAGGGAAGGAAAGGGAGGACCCCATGAAATCAGCAGAATGGCGTGGTGGTATAGAAGAGTGCAACTTTTTCTTTTATAAAGATTCAGAAGATTTTTCTCACCTACCCGTTCTTCTAACTTCAAGGCGCTCTCTCCCTTTACATGCACTCTTCTAACTTTCTTGAATCTACATTCGCCTCGAAGGCTTTATTTTTCAGTAAGACGTGTCATCTACTTCTTATGAAAGGGGTATTTTTGGGGTTGAAGGAACTTCTCTAGTTAAAGATGAAAACAATGTGATGGCAAGCCAGGATTGGTGGAGTACAAAATGAGAAACATATCTTCTTACATATCCGAAGTCTTAGCAATTGTAAGGGATGGGTGGGTTGGATAAAGTTGCTAACAATGTAATGGCAAGCTTAGATTGGTAGAGTATTTGAGAAACTTGTCTTGTCGTACATTCATGTTTCCGCCCATAGATGAGATAGATGGATGAAGGGGAGCCTTGGCACAATAATAGAGTTGTCGTCGTATGACCTTGAAATCACGGGTTATATAATGGCTATATACTATTGACCCTTGTAGTCTGCTCTTTCCCCAGACCCTGCACCAAAGCTGCCTTTTTAGAAGAACCACTAAAACAATGGAGGGATAGGAAAATACAACTTTTTTCTTTCCAATCAAGAAAGAAAGATAAAGAAGAACTTTTCCCTACCTAGCCATTCTCTCCTTCTCCCTTCCATGAATCTTGTGTGTTCCATTCACCCAAGGCTTCAACTTTTCAATAAGAGGGTCATTTACTTCTTCTGGACGGGGTATTTATAGGCTTGAAGTTGGAGACAATGCGATGGTAAGCCAAGATGGAATAATGTCATGGTTGGATGGTTAAGATGGATTTCGTCATGAGAATTTTGTCGGTTCACATGCTCAAGTTTCAGCCCTTAGATGAGATGATCGGATAGTTACCATGGATTTCGTTCTCATGGGAGAGGAACTGACGACTGAGATGAGGTGGATGGAGGTTTTTTTTCCGATGGTACAAATGAGGGGATTGTTGAGTTTTAACAAGGCCGTGGAAGTAAGCAGCGGGACTTCTTTGTGGGCTTTTGTGGTCATTTGATTTGATGAAAACAGGTGAATTCTTGGCACCGCCTTGGATTGACTGTCCGCGATAAATCATATCAACGGCTCGGATCAATCAAGATGGCGCCACAGTGGACTTTGCGTGCCCGTCTCGGATTTCAGTAGTGAATCCGACATTTTTTTTCCGCAGATCGAAGAGCAAGGATTTGGCCGATGTGCTTTTGAGGTAAGCTGTTCAAAAATATCCTTCCAGAATTGCCTCTCCTCTTATTTTCAGCAATTCCTTCTTCGTTGTAGCATATCTCGCCGTGTTTTACTATATGGATTTCTGCATTCGATTTACTTGCTTAATAACGGTTAATTAGGCTTGTGTTCGCTTGTCCAAGAGTTGCTTGTAGGAATGCTTACATGAGTTCTTATTGAACTTGCTTTGCAAATTTTTGTCATGGATAGTTTTGTGTCAGATGGTTAAAAGATATCGGCAATTTATTACCATGGTCGTGAAAAAATGGGACTTGCTTTTTGTGCACATTTTTGGGTGCTATATGTGCTGAGAAGGTCGTTGGATCTGATCGGCAATTTATTACCATGGTCGTGAAAAAATGGGACTTGCTTTTTGTGCACATTTCGAGGGACCATTATCTGTGCTCCGTAAGATGGCTATCATAGCTTGCTTGCCTCTGGCGTGTATATGCCGGGCTTGTGGAGGATCTTGTGTATTACTGTTTATGTGTGAATGTTTTAACCATTTTTTGTCGTACCCTACAAAGCATTAATTTTGAATAGAGATGCTATTGCTGTGCCACGATAACCATCCTTGTTGGAGTTTTCCATTTTGCATTGCTGCCACAAATTATGAGCATATTGGAGTTCCTACAGATTGAATTTGAGACCACATAATATAGACTTAGTTCTTTACAGAAAATAACAAGAGAAAAACTTAATCTTTATGCTAGGTTCACATCATGCCCCCCCCCCAACCCAAAAATGGTTTGGGCATGCACTAGATTTGAATGACTAGGTAGACGTTGCTGTAAATTGCCTGATTAAGATTAAGTGAATTGTGGTGTGATCTTGTAGTATATTTTCGAGCTTTTTATCAGTCTCTGCTTTTCCTTATAAAACTCAAATTTGTCAATTATTTCTTCAAATTATCATTGATAATTAAGAAATTATTAAAATTTTTGAATTTTTAAAAACATCATAAATTTTATAAGGGTCTTTAACTACTCCACCTTACTTTTTTTAGTGATATTTAACTAGCTTTAAAAACACTCATCGGGACATCTTTATAACTCAGTTTAGAATGCAGTTTTAAAATTAACCATTTCTACGATATGGAAACGCTGCGGATAATGCGTTTGTAGAAAGTGTTTAGAGGCGTCTTAATGCTTCGACAGAGGAACTTGTTAGTGTTAACAGTCCACTTCCGTGTATTAGCAAGACATGGTAGGGAGCCATCAATTACCTCACTGTGCTTCTCTATTGTAAAACTGCCACTAATGAAAGGAAAAGGAAAAACTTGGTGAAATCATTAGAATGGATTGCGTATGAGTACAAAAGGTTCTTCCAATCTAGAAAGATAAGAGGATGTCCTACCCATGTCCCTAACTTCACTGAGCTCTACCTTTCCACTCACTCTTCTAATTCTCTGGCTGTTTTCTTCTGCATTTTATCAGATTTCGCTTCTCTCTATTGCAAGACTACTAAAGCAATGTATGAACGGAAGGTGAATTTAGGGATCTTTTGACAATTGTACACTAAGACCAGTCTTTAATGTCCAGTAAGAGATAACTAAGGATTAATATATAATACTTAGGTAACTTTTATGTTTAGGTAATCAATAAAGAAATATTATAAGCAATGCAAAGAAAGGGAATATCATTTAATTCTTCATCCACCACTATTTTTATGTCATTTCTATTACTACCCTTTCTTATATATTAGAGTTTATACCAATCGATTTCTCTTGTTTTAGCCCATTTTCACTTGGTTTCTTGTATACAAGTAATGTTGACTCGCTTGCATTTCATTATATCTACTAACTCTAGACTTTTATTTGTCAATGCCCTTATATTTCATGTGGTGATACAAATCTTATGCTCTTGAGATAGCCTATTTAACCACGCATGTCTTAACCTCCATAACATGATCCTATGTCTACTTTCCACTGCACCTAGATTATGATGCAATGTGTCACTTCTGAAAGGATGCTCTAGTAGCCCTTGCATATTTTTCACTATACCCGGAATTTGATATAGCGTGTCGCTTCTGGGGGAATGCTATAGCAACTCTTGTCCATTTTTCATTGCACCAAGGATCTAATGCAGTGCATTGCCTACGGGCGACACCGTAGCTTGAGGGAATGTAAGTGATCAATTCATGTCATATTTTGGAGAAGCTGAATATGATTTTCATTATCTTCCCTTTTTACTTACAAACCAATATACATATGCATATTCACTTGTATATAAGAAGAGAAAAAATAGTCAAATCATCTTCAACTTCTTCCAAAAGTTTTTACTTATCGGCTGGCTCCTAATGCAAAATCCTCCTTTTTTATCTGGGCTTGGGACTAGCATCGGCGGAGTTAAAGTTTATAAAATTTTAATTGCAATAGAGAGAGAGAGAGAGAGAGAGAGAGAGAGAGAGAGAGAGAGAGAGAGAGAGAGAGAGAGAGAGAGAGAGAGAGAGAGAACACTACATTGTTTTACCTACTAATCAAGCAATTTGAACCGTAGACAATTGTAGGTTGCTCTGCTTACAACATGGGTCCTCATGTCAACTTTGTTTATCAAAATAAAATGTGATTTGAAACTTATACGTAACACCGACACTCCTAAATTTGACAATAGCACCTTTGTTCTAATTTGTATTATTAACCTGTAAACTTTCTTGCAATTCTTAAGAGGCTGTCAGCATATAATTAAAAAATGTTTAACAGAGCGAGCAACTTCCATCACCGACATAGCGAAATCTTTGTATCTTTTAAGAGGCTATTCCTTCAATTGTTTCTGTCATGATGAAAGCGAAGTCTTTGTATCTTTTATGAGGCTTTTGTCAATGACTCAACCAAGCTTCAATTGTTTATCTCATGATGATGGCGAAGTCTTTGTATCTTTTCTGAGGCTTTTGTCAATGACTCAACCATCCTTCAATTGTTTCTCTCATGATGATAACAGGAACGACTTGTCTTAATCGGTGAACTGGCCACTGGGTGCATGCATGAATGCTACCAAGTGTTCCCAATGATCACGTTTTGACTTAGTTCAGAAGTATTTTATCCACAAATCCTCGTTCACAACTCTAACCTTGTCTTTCACGTTCTATGTTGGCAAGAGCATCAGTTGGCAATTGCAATGCGTTCGTTGGGAAAGAACTATTGTTATCGCCTTTATCACCCGAATTATTCTCATTGTTGTTGTTGCCCCTAATAACAGCTCTTCCTGGTGGTTAGATCTTTTCAAGCACTGGTCAAATGGTTCTCTAATGCGAGCCCAACTAACAGCATTTTGTGATCATTATATGACCCAATGAACTATTTAAGCCATTGCAAGGAGGGATTGCTCTTTCAGTCCACCACAAGAACAGTTCATCCACCACAGAGTGTGCCTTCCTAGCAGACCTTGAGATTGATTTAAGACATGCCACAGAGAGATGCAATCTTGATTAGGGAGAACCAATATGATATTTGGAGCTTCTTCTTATCATTGCAGCTCTTTGTTTGCTTTCCTGTCTGACAGCCACCAATTTGTCCTGGTAATCTCAGAAAGGGACTAGCAGAAGGGGGTGGAAATGATAAAATAGATGGTGGAAACATCATTGCCTTAGCAAGAATGATAGTGAAAACGTTTGGTGGTTAAGACCACCAATCAAACATAGCATAGTTTTGACTATAGAGGAGCTAATTCTGTCCCTTTTGTTTCTCACTTTCTTGTTGATAATGACTCTATATCTTCTTTGATTTTTTGCTGTTTATCAAAAGAAAAAAAGACAAGCAGAAGAGTAGAAAATGGTATGCAATTAAGAGGAAGGAAGAATCATTACCTTAGCGAGAATGATGGTGAGTGTGTGCAGTAATTGAGAGCATTGATCTAATCTCCCATTTGAATGGTTTATCCTATTTGACATATCAAAGGGTTGAAAATTGGCGATCAAAGAAATGGTATAGGCTTAACAAAATCATGAAATGGATGTCTCTTTCGGCATCTTTAATCACGATGAAAAATCATCCATTGAACTCAAATTAGCAACTAAACGGATGGCTTCGGCGAAAGGTTCTTCCAATCTAGAAAAGATAAGAGATGTCCTACCCGTGTCCCTAACTTCACTGAGCTCTACCTTTTCACGAACTCTTCTGATTCTCTGGTTGTTTTCTTCTGCATTTTACCAGATTTCTCTTCTCTCTATTGCAAGACTACTAAAGCAATGTATGAACGGAAGGTGAATTTAGGGATCTTTTGACAATTGTACACTAAGACCAGTCTTTAATGTCCAGTAAGAGATAACTAAGGATTAATATATAATACTTAGGTAACTTTTATGTTTAGGTAATCAATAAAGAAATATTATAAGCAATGAAAACATGATAAAGAAATATTATAAGCAATGCAAAGAAAGGGAATATTGGTGAGGCCAGGGGATTACTATCGCCGTGCCTAGGCTAGGAGTGCAGTGGACGATGCCAACCCTAGTCCCTTACCTTGCATTTTACAAGAGGCTATTTCCAGGCTTTACCTTGCATATAAATTAATGCTACTGGCAGAAAAATACAGCCAACTCCAAGATATAAAATCCAGAAAGTTTAAAACCGCATTGACTTGCCGAATTCGTAGTCATGTGATGCATTTTGATACCATAATTTAGATGTATGAATTACTAAACTAGCTCTTAACTAAATACGTAACGTGTCTTCTACGCTTCGTCTTCCACACCCCAGCGCGGGTCAACACAGCAATATTGGTGAACTCAAGTTGAGGGGTCGCCCTTTTAGAACATTGAAAAAGCTTTGGGAAGAAAAATGACATCCCTACGCCACTTTAGAGCTTATTGATAGATTAAATAAATAAATGTTTTGGATCTATGTGAATTATGAAGAGAGCAAACAAAGAAGTTGCAATTACGTGGCCAACAACTCCTCGTAGATTCGACTACTACTCTTCCCTTTGTCTGGGATATGGTTACAAAGTCCTCACCTTTTAATCTCTCAATATTTTCCTGAATAATTCACAATACATATCTTCAATTGGGTGCAGATTTATTAAATTAAAATGAATTCATAAAATTAATTTAAATTTGAAGAATAATTTGTCGAGTCATCAAATATTATGTGTAGATCTAAACAAAATTAAATTCACATCTAGTATAATCTTTTCCTCAAATTTTAAAATTTTTTACCTTGCATACTTACTCCCAAGCCCAAGCTTTGGAGATCAGATTTAAGACTGCTTAGGTCATTTGCTTTATAATTTTTGCGTTTACTAGCAACAATAATAAAAAAGGATTTTGACCAGCAAGCTATGGGAAATGATAAGAAAAATGACATTCGAACACTATGTTTGGACTCTCTGTGGGAATTAACGTTGTGGATATATACCAAGAGAGCAATGAAAGAGCCAACAAAGCTAGGATCCAAACCATGAAAGAGCCAAGTGACTTCCTCGTGGACCACGATTATGCTACACCCCGATCCCCTTTGCATTTCTCTTGCCTATAAATGCAAGCATCTTCATACGATATTCTTCCCAAACTATCTTACCGACGTTCTTTCTTCCTTCTCTCCGATCTCCATGGAAGTTTCCCATATTATGAATCGTCGGCTTCTATGCTCACAGTTTCTCTCCTATCTTACTCTATTCTTCCGCGCCAATTTCCTCCTCTTTCTCTTCTTCATGCTACCTGCAGAATCAGCCACTACAGGAAATGAGACGGAGCGGCTAGCTTTGCTTGCCTTCAAGGCTCAGATAACCGACGACCCAACTGGTGCCTTGATCTCATGGAACGATACTGTCAACTTCTGTGAATGGAAGGGAGTCACCTGCAGCCGTCGGCATCAAAGGGTCACTGCCTTGAACCTTGCAGATCAAGGCTTGGTAGGTTCCACATCTCCCTCCATAGTCAACCTCTCTTTTCTGCAAGAACTTGACCTTGGAAACAACAAATTCTACGGTCAAGTTCCCGGAGGCATCCATCTTCTTCCTCGGTTGCAGTATCTTAATCTCAGCTATAATTCATATGAAGGAGAGATTCCCGACAACCTTACGACCCAACTCCAGTACATTGATTTATGCTACAATGAGTTTGTTGGGATTTTTCCTCCTGGTTTCCACTTACTCTCAAGGCTCATTTGGTTAAATCTTCGAAATAACAATCTCACTGGAGGCATCCCACCTTGGCTGGGTAACATTTCATCTCTCACTTATCTTCGACTGAGTTATAATCCTTTGAAAGGAAGCATCCCCCACGACTTAGGACGACTGGTAAGGCTTGAAGCTCTCGGACTAAGTTTTAATGGACTGTCAGGTACGGTTCCTCGCCGGCTTTATAATCTCTCATCAATTAAGATTTTCTCTGTGGCAGTTAACCAATTGTATGGGAGCATTCCACCCGATCTGGGCTTAACTCTCCCAAAGTTGGAAATATTTTATGTGGATCTCAATCGCTTCACAGGACCCATACCAGTTTCGTTGTCCAATGCTTCCCGACTTCAAAGACTTGATTTTGGTAACAACAACTTCACTGGATCTGTGCCTATGGACTTGGGGATTCTTCAGAGTCTCAATTATCTTAGGCTTGGAGGGAATCAGCTAGGAAGTAAGAGCAAAGCCAATGACTTGACTTTTATCAATTCTTTGGTCAACTGCTCCAGACTAATAGAAATAGAAGCAGCTCGTAATAACTTCAAGGGCGTACTGCCTTACGCCATAGCTAATCTCTCAACCGGACTAACTTACCTTACTTTTGAGAGGAACCAAATATTTGGAACAATCCCTCACGGAATTGAAAATCTCATAGGCCTAACTTCGTTAAATATGGACAGAAATCTTATGACAGGTACTATTCCGGTGGGAATTGAGAAGCTGAACAAACTAGAAAAACTCAATTTGGAGAAAAATAGATTTTCAGGACAAATTCCATCTTCCCTTGGCAATCTCACCCAACTGATAAGTCTCAGTTTAAGTGGCAATAGTCTGCGAGGAAACATTCCTTCAACTTTTAAATATTTTCGGAATGTGCAAGAATTATATCTTCAGTCAAATAATCTTACGGGTATAATACCCACTGAAATTCTCAGCCTTTCCTCTCTGTCCATAGCCCTCGACTTGTCTCATAATTCTTTCCTGGGATCCCTCCCTTCAGAAATTGGAAACCTCAAAAATCTTGGAAAATTAGATGTTTCTTACAACAAGTTGTCAGGTGAAATCTCTGGCTCCTTGGGCAGTTGTATCAGTTTGGAGTATCTTAATATGAGTCATAACTTCTTTCAAGGAAAAATTCCTCCATCATTGAGCAATTTGGAAGGTATCCGAGAACTAGATCTTTCATACAATAAGTTGTCTGGGCCAATTCCAAAATATTTGGAGAAGTTTGGTGGTCTTGAGTATCTAAGTCTTTCTTTCAATGATCTTAAGGGTGAAGTACCAAAAGAAGGGATCTTTAGAAATGTGAATTCAATTATTCTCCAAGGAAACAACAAACTGTGTGGTGGTATCTCAAAATTACATCTACGTTCATGCGCGAAGCAAGCCTATAAGAAACATGGGAGTTCTCGTTCTCGAATAGTAATAGCTACAACAATTAGTGTGGTGTTATGTCTAATTATAACCTCACTTATTATTGTTGGGCTTCATTGGAGAAGAAAGTCAAGAAAGAAACCTCTTTCTACATCGTTTGCAGATAATCAACTATTAAAGGTTTCTTATGCAGAGCTCCATAGAGCAACTAATGGGTTCTCCTCGAAAAACTTAATTGGTACTAGGAGTTATGGTTCTGTCTACAAAGGAACCCTAGAAATCAATAGAAAAGTTGTTGCTGTAAAAGTGCTCAATCTTCAACAACATGGAGCTTCTGAAAGCTTTACTGCTGAATGTGAAGCTCTAAGGAATACTCGGCATCGTAATCTTGTTAAGATCTTCACTTCTTGCTCAAGTACTGATTTTTATGGCAATAATTTTAAAGCTCTCGCCTTTGAGTATATGCCCAATGGGAGTCTTGAGAACTGGTTATATCAAAACAAATGCGAGCAACATCTATTGGGAAAATTGCCATTTACCAAAAGACTAGATGTCGCTATCGATGTCGCTTCTGCATTAGATTATCTTCATCACCTTGGCCAAGTACCGATTGTACATCGTGATCTGAAATCAAGCAACATTCTTTTTTATGATGACATGAATGCACGTGTTGGAGATTTTGGCCTAGCAAAGTTACTTTTTGAAGCTGATGTACTCAGAAAATGAAACTAGCTCTGCAAGGATAAAGGGATCCATTGGATATGTCGCTCCAGGTAAATATGACAATATATATCTTTTACATAGCTTGATGAAATAAGCTTAAGTTCACTTAATATCATGGACTCTTTCTCATGTAATAAAAGTATCAATTTTTTACTCTGCTTGTATGGTTTTGCTAACTATATGACTCATGAGCCATGTATATTGCAGAATACGGGATGGGATGCAAGGCTTCTACATATGGTGATGTGTATAGCTATGGGATCCTTATGCTGCAGATTTTCACCGGAAAAAGACCTACAGATAACGTGTTCAAAGATGGCATGAACATTTACCAATTTACAAAGATGGCTTTGCCTGATCGAGTAATGGAGATTGCAGATCCACAAATAGTGTTGGAAGTTGATGCTACCTGTGACAACAACAACAATGAAGACAACACCAGTAAGAGAAATAAAATACAAGATTGCTTGATCTTGGTGTTTAGGATTGCCATTTCATGTTGCACTGAATCACCAAGAGAGAGATTAAAGATGACAGATGTTCTCATGAAAATGATTACAATCAGAGACTTGTATCTTGAGACTAGGGCCCATCAGCAAAAGCAAAATAAGGAACTGCTCTTAGATGAAGGTATCTCTTACCTTAGTCATTACTGAGGTATTATCTTTAGCAAGATTTGGTCCAAAGTTTGATTGAAGCCTAAAAAAGATTGGGTATTGAGATGGATGGTGGAGTTGATGGTATGTTGCTCACAGGAGTAGCCATCTATGACTCATGTACTTCAGTGATTGGTCATATGTATGTACATATGGAGTCTTCTCTTAGTGGATAAGTTTAGAAAATCCTGATTATCATTGAAGGAGACTTATACTTGGTAGTTAGGTAGCTTAGTTATCCAAGTTCTATTATGTGGATTGAGAATGTCAATCATTGACAAAGTTCATTTGTTGCTGAATTCATAGTTGTTTTTTGGTTGTGATATTGTTGTATTTCTGTAAAGGGGAGCCTCGGTGCAATGATAAAAGTTGTCGTCATGTGACCTATGTTGTTTCCACGCCATGTTCAAGGTGTGGAAACAACATCTTGCAAAAATACAAGATAAGGTTGCACACTATAAGCCATTGTGGTCTGACCCTTCCCCAGACCCCGCATAGGTGGAAACTTTGTGCACCGGGGCTGCCCATTTTGTTGTATTTCTGTATACTTGCTTCTCTTAACCATTTGTTAGCTCAAGTTTGGGTTATCACTAGCGGCTAGATACGCCCATTGGGCCTCTTTCTAGTTCTGTGATTTCCTTGCTTATACTCCTTTTGGGTATGAGAAGCTTTTGTATATTTTGATATCATCTCAATTGATATTAATAAAGTTCTCTTTATGGTTGTTTTAAAAGAAAATTGTATGTACAAATCAAAATTTAAGCATGTCTGAGTCGCAAGGGACCATAAAAATGTTGGATTATGTTTCAACCTAAAAGATTAAGCCAATAGGAAGTGGGTCAACAATATGTATAATTTATCACACCCCCAACCTCCTAATAGTCCATTCCTCTTTCCATCAGGAGCCATATTATCCTCTACATTTACAGCATTGTGCTTCTTGATGTTGTTAGATACTAATTGTAACACCCCGGATTTTTAAGAATTTATATATATAATAATAATAATAATAATGGCATTTTAAATAAGACCATTTGGGATCCCATGAGAAAAGATTTATTCAACATTTTACTAAACCTATCTTAAAAACTCCGGGTGTTAGTTTTCTTTTCTCAAAATGGCGTACATGTAATTTAAACATAAATAAATAATCCGCGTATAAATCAACGTCAAATAAATAGGCGCCTTTATTTTAATTCAAATAAACGTCCAAAACACAATAATAATATGGCCCAGGGTCTATCCATCATAGCATCCCATATAAATGTCCAACATATGTCCAAAGATCTAAATCACATCCAAATATAAAGTATGCAATCCATAATAAAATTCAAATGATAATCCACTCTAATGACTCACATTACTGTCTAAAACTATAGGAAAAACTAGTCTTCAGCAGCTCTCAAGGTTTATCAACCGCTTTTCCTTTCCTGGTGTCGCGCTCGAGATCTAAGGCATTGCAAAACAAAGTAATGCCTCAGCAAGCTATCGCTTGTGTAGGTACATAGACAATTAATGTAATATATGAAAGAAATAATGAACAATACTGATGAAAAATCTAACATTTATGAAAATAGTGATATCATAATGCCATGTTCAATAAATGCCAATTTATTCCATATGCTAAAACATAAAATTCAAGGAGTTAAAACATGACATGAATCAATAAAAATGGAGCATACAACCAAAATAAGGGCACCCTAAGGTCATGGGTCCCACCACATCGCACTAACATCCCTGATCAGGAATACACGTAGTCAACCTCTGAGTGTTGTCACACCCAGGCATATCATCCATAACCATGCTCATCATACATGCACACATAATAAAAATATGGGTCATCATGCTGCAATGGCAACCCTCCATGGGTATAACCCACCGCCGCTCTCCGTCAACACCATAACGGGAGACTTAGCGTCTGTCCCCATGGAAAGGCTCAGACCAGTAGTGTGGACTATCCATGTTACCAAACCCCTACTGAATGTCATCTATGGGCAGGTGTCTATCATATCACAAACTCATTACATCAAAATCTAGGAAGGTGGGTGGCCGGCCCTATCCCTCCTAGCATGACGCCCATCGGGCGAGAGCACCCGTCATCAAAAATAAAACACGAAAATCATATGTATATGCTAAAACTCAAGAGCACTTATAGCTTGCAATCCCCAAGACATGCTCCTCATCCTGGGGTTAGCCTATAAAAGGACCAGCTAATAAGCCTCTATTCTCATTTCCATATAAATCCATGCATTTTCTATGTATATAATAAGAATTAAGTCTCTAATTAAGCATAACTAATTAACATCATGCTTGTAAAAGCATTTTAAATAAGTTTATTCAGTAAAAGATTTCAATTTGGAATAACCATCTTGTACGCAATGTCGCATGAAATCCACGGTAAATAATAATTGCATTTTAAAACACAATCACACATGATGCTATGTTTAAACATGATTTAAAAATCAAGGCAAAACATTAGTTGTCGTCACCTACCTCAGTGTGAGACCACTAGCTTACTAATAACTCCCTTTAACTGGTATATTCACGTGCACCTGTACATGTCACATCACTATTTTAAAATTTTTTTAAATAAAAAGTGGTCATTTCTAAGTTTTTAAGTTAAAACTAGGTCTGCGTCATCAATACGGTCACAACGCCTCTTTCGGATCGTGATTTGAACCTCTCTAGCTCCCAAAAATCAAGTTTTTGTGAAAACTACCCTTAAATGGGGCCTGCCGGACCACCATAAGGTGGTTTATACCGGCGGCGCCCCTTTTCCGCCGGTTTATACCAGCGTACACCGGCGCACGACGACGCAGACGCCACACGGGACGCGCGTCGTGCGTCACGGTCGCCAGGACGCGCCGCGTCCCAGCCCCGCCACGACCGCCAATTGGCTTCTCCCCCGCACGCGCGCCACACGCGCCCACGAGGTCGTGTGACGTCGTCCCTCGGGCGTCACCGAGTGCGTCCTGGCATTAGTACCAGGGCGCCGACGCCGTTGATGACGCCGGAGAAGACAACCGGATTCCGGTCGCCTCCGGCAGAGCTACAGAGCTCCGTTTTTCGTGATTTTTGCGCCATTTTCTTCATAATTCTCTCTAGAATCCATTTATGCCCTTCTTTTGCACTAATTTTGCCAAAAACCATGGTTTTTAAATGATTTTTCCCAAGTTCCTAAAATCCTCCACAGGTACTGGTTTTTGGGTTTCCTGGAGAAATCCACCGTTGGATCATTCCCAAATTTAAAGGGTATGCTCTTTGGTCTCTTGTGCACTAGTTAGACGGTGCGATTTTCAAACGGACTAGGTTTGATCTGTGAAATCACGCTCCAACAGTAACGTGCACAAAGGTTCCTAAAAATCTGATTTTTTCTAATTTTTTAAATGTTTTCCTAATTGTTTTTCTATTTAATAAATACGAAAAACATAGGTTTGAGGCTTACCTTGCACCTGGCCGAAGTTGCTCGTGTTGTCGGGGCCCCACTCGCCAGAAAATCCAAGTTTTGTAGGGCTAGGGTTTTGCTTAAAACTCAGAGAAAACACTCAAAGTGGAGCGTTTTGGCTCCTAGAGGAGCATAGATATAGGGTTTTAGAGTCTTGGGAAAAAGAAACTCTTCCCCACACGTCTCTTTCCACGTCTCTCCGGCGATTTTTCTGGCACTGGTAGAGACGTGTGGAAGACGGGAGTGCCAGTATCAATTTGGACCCCTGTCTAACACGTCTCTATCAAATGACCAATTTGCCCTTCCAACTTTAACAGCTCATAACTCCCTCGTTTGAGCTCCGTTTTTCGCGTTCTTGGTGGCGTTGGATTCATATCGATGAGCACTTTCTAATTCTTATATTTTCAGGAAAAAATTTCATCCATAAATTTTTTATTTTAATTTATTTAATAATTTCCTGTTTTATCCTAAAAATTAAGGATATTACACTAATAAAGCAATGAAAGGAAAGGGAGGAACCCTTAAAATCAGTAGAATGCGTGGTATAAGAAAATGCAACTTTTTCTTGTCAACCTAGAAGATGGAAAAAAATAAAAATAAAAATTATAACCGTTTATTCTCCAAACTTCAAGGAGCTCTTTCTCCCTTCTCATGCTCTCACTCTTGGAACTCCTTTGGTTTTTCCTTCTCTTTCATGTAAAGATACTGCTAAAGCAATGGAAGGCAAAGAAAGGGAGGACCCCATGAAATCAGCAAAATGGCGTGGTGCTACAGAAGAATACAACTCTCTGTTAGAAAGATTCAGAAGATTTTTCTCACCTACCCGTTCTTCTAACTTCAAGGAGCTCTCTCACTTTCCATGCACTCTTCTAACTTTCTTGAATCTACGTTCGCCTCAAAAGCTTTATTTTTCAGTAAGAGGTGTCATCTACTTCCTATGAAAGGGGTATTTTTGGATTTGAAGGAACTTCCCTAGTTAAAGATGAAAACAATGTGATAGCAAGCCAAGATTGGTGGAGTACAAAATGAGAAACTTATCTTCTTACATATCCGAAGTCTTAGCCATTGGAAGAGATGGATGGGTTGGATAAAGGTCCTAACAATGTAATGGCAAGCTTAGATTCGTAGAGTATACGAGGAACTTGCCTTGTCATACATTTAAGTTTTTGCCTATAGATGAGATAGATAGATTAAGGGGAGCTTTGGCGCAATAGTAGAGTTGTCGTCGTATGACCTTGAAATTATTGGGTTTAAGGTATAGAAACAGCCTCTTGCAAAATGAAAAATAAGGCTACGTACTATTGACCCTTGTAGTCTGCTCCTTCTCCAGACCCTGCATAAGCTAGAGCTTCGTCCACCAAAGCTGCCTTTTAGAAGAACCACAAAATCAATGGAAGGATAGGAAAATACAACTTTCTTCTTTCCAATCAAGAAAGAAAGATAAGGAAGAACTTTTCCCTACCTAGCCATTCTCTCCTTCTCCCTTCCATGAATCTTATGTTTTCCATTCACCCAAGGCTTCAACTTTTCAATAAGAGGGTCATTTACTTCTTATGGACGGGGTATTTATAGGCTTGAAGTTGGAGACAATGCGATGGTAAGCCAAGATGGAATAATGTCATGGTTGGATGGTTAAGATGGATTTCGTCATGGGAATTTTGTCATTTCACATGCTCAAGTTTCAGCCCTTAGATGAGGTGATCGGATAGTTACCATGGATTTCGTTCTCATGGGAGAGGAACTGACGACTGAGATGAGGTGGATGGAGGTTTTTTTTTCCGATGGTACAAATGAGGGGATTGTTGAATTTTAACAAGGCCGTGGAAGTAAGGAGCGGGACTTCTTTGTGGGCTTTTGTGGTCATTTGATTTGATGAAAACAGGTGGATTCTTGGCATCGCCTTGTACTGACTGTCCGCGATAAATCATATCAACGGCTCGGATCAATCAAGATGGCGCCACAGTGGACTTTGCGTGCCCGTCTCTGATTTCAGTAGTGAATCCGACATTTTTTTTCCGCAGATCGAAGAGCAAGGATTTGGCCGATGTGCTTTTGAGGTAAGCTGTTCAAAAATATCCTTCCAGAATTGCCTGTCCTCTTATTTTCAGCAATTCCTTCTTCGTTGTAGCATATCTCGCCGTATTTTCCTATATGGATTTCTGCATTCGATTTACTTGCTTCATAACGGTTAATTAGGCTTGTGTTCGCTTGCCCAAGCGTTGCTTGTAGGAATGCTTAGATGAGTTCTTATTGAACTTGCTTTGCAAATTTTTGTCATGGATAGTTTTGTGCCAGATGGTTTGTCATGGTTAAAAGATATCGGCAATTTATTACCATGGTCGTGAAAAAATGGGACTTGCTTTTTGTGCACATTTTTGGGTGCTATATGTGCTGAGAAGGTCGTTGGATCTGATCCTATTAGTTGCTAATGGAGATATGATTCAGTACTACAGCCGTTCCAGGAGCTTGGGAGACTCAAATTCTTTGCTAGCTGGAATCCTGGGGTGTCAAAGAAAGCAGGCTGTTGTTGGTGTGAGTGAATTGGCACCTTGTGCCGTTTAAAATTTTTCCGAATAGATGCCAACTGGCCCGAGTCGACTACTTTTGCCTACGGCTGTTCTTTGGTTTGCATCTAAGTTTTGTTCTACCAATTCCGCTTGTATTATTTATGAATAATAGGCAGAGGTTAATGGAGGATTTTCCTTCATAATATAATTTTACTAAGTTTTTGGGTCGATTTGTCCAAATTATGTCTCTCAATAAATGATTGAGCAATAGACCTGATGTGTTTTCCTCCTACCTCCCCTCGCATGAAACCGGCAGACTGATTTGCCTACCTTTTTTTGTCATAAGGTGTATGTTTAAGGGAAAGTTGGGAACTTATTCAATTACTTGAAAGGAGACAAAGGATTAGTTGCAGACAGAGTTAATAAAGCCAAGATGGGAAGAGGGGAACAAGAGAATCGTAAATCCTCCCATTGATGGAGGTGGAGAGGAAAATGGAAGACTGATAGGCCTATTTTATTTAAGGTATGTTTAAGGCAAGGTTGAAACTTATTGTGTTAAAGGAGACAAAGGATTACAAATAGTAAGACAGTGAGAGAGGAAAAAAAAAAACTACCTGAAAGGGAGGACGGAAAGCTCAAATTTTATGTTTTCCCTCTGTATAGTCCAACTTTTTTGTTGAACCTGATAGATGTGCGTCACTGGTGTTAATCTTTCTATTGGAACAATGGTAGTAATGGTGGGAAATGTTAAATACAAACTGTACTTATCAGTTTCTTTATATCAAATTAAGATGAGTTGACAATGACTTTCATAGAATGAACGTTTTAGTTGTCACCTTGGTGATACATTCTGATGTATGACAAAAACTCAAGAAACTCACATGCAGATGAATCTTAGACCTTCAATTCCAAGGTGCTATAGGCTTCTAAACTAATAGTCGATCCATGGAACTCTACTGATACTCTGTACTTATTTACACCTCTGTTTTGTTTCACAACAAATTTAAAACTCTATGGACCTGCCGTTACTCATGATAACTGTCTGCACAAACTCAAGCTTATGAACCAGCAGAAAGATATAAGAAATGGCATGATAAAAGCTTCTAACCTGGAACCAGGTTAAATCTGCCACTGAAGATTAGCAGATAAACTGACAATAGAGTTGCTTGCTTGTGAAAGATATCTGCTGGTATCAATTACTCATGGCATTTTTCTTTCATGGAAGATGCATGTTACTTACATAATTTATCGCCACATACACTCTACAGCTAGCTTGGACCATTTGTACATCTGACATGTGATGATAAACAGACACTGAAGACCCCAACAAAGTGTAGTTTTGCAAGCCCTTCTGGAGAACAAATCTTGAGTAGAATGGCATCTGAGACTGTAACTCACTCCGGTGGGTGTCACTGTGGGAAAATAAGGTGGCAAGTAGAAGCGTTACCAAGTGTTGTCTCTTGGAAATGCAACTGTTCCGACTGCTTCATGAGAGCCAACATCCACTTCATTGTTCCCTCTAGTAGCTTCAAGTTGATCGGAGAGTCTCAACAGTTCCTAAGCACTTACACCTTCGGCACCCACACGGCAAAGCACACATTCTGCAAGGTCTGCGGGATAACTTCATTCTACTATCCACGATCTAACCCTGACGGTGTTTCTGTGACAGTCATGTGTGTTGACCCAGGCACTCTGAAGCATGTTGAGATCAAGCATTTCGACGGGGGGAACTGGGAGAACTCCTATGAACAATCCTCAATAGCCTCATTTTCCAAAACAGATGCTCAAGAATGATAATGCAAACCTCACCCGTCCAAATTTACCGTCTACTGTGAAGGTTTGGAGGAAGAAACATTACAGAACTTGTATTTTGAGAGGTAACGTAATCTGCCAGTTTTCTTTTCGAATAAAACTTTTTGTATCGATTGACCAAGTATGGCATGGACCAACCAATCCATAGATGTAGACTGGACTTTGAAGCTCTTACAACCATCAATAGTCTATCGCAATGCCCTTGGTCCCATAGTCGTCGGATAATCCTAGACTTTAAATTGAGAGAGAGAGAGAGAGAGAGAGAGAGAGAGAGAGAGAGAGAGAGAGAGAGAGAGAAGGTTTACGGGTTTTCTCCAAGCCATTGATTGTTTTTAATGACTCAATTGTGCAAATAGCGATCGCGGTTTAGCGTATATGTGGACCTACGAAGTCTCTATGAGTGATGACACAAAAAATCTAAGTCCCCAACACCGAACCGAAACCAGATTTAGGCAGTTATGTACCGATTGAAATGTCATCTTTTGCCCCCAAAACTGCCGGGATGAGAGTTTGCCAACCTATTTAGTAACTAATCGGCCAAATGAGAACCTGTAAATACTTCTTCTACAAAGAAGGGTGTGAAAACAAATGCTCAATTTTTCATGCTCTTGCTATGGTTAAAAGATCTTCTTCGGATAATTCGTCCAACCTAAGGATAGTTATAATGTCCTAAAGTTTTTTGTAACATTGTAAATTTGTTTAACTCATTGTGCAGTTTCATAATGTTTCTCGCCAATGATCTTAGGTTGGAGCGTAGTTGACATTGAATCTAAAGGATCGACTGTTGGATAGATACCTGTGGCAACTAATCTTCTTGATAGTACAGTAGGGTTCCGATTTCTGGCTCGATAAATCATTGATATACATCAATTTGTATGATATATGGCCATGGCCCAGAAGTATTATCTGTCAGGCAATCTAACCATCCAGATGTGCTTTTATCCATTTAAGTAATCTTTTGACGGTAGAGATGGTCGCTGCATTTCTTCAAGAAAGCGACTTATGTATAATGGAATCATGGTTTGGACCCTGTTTCCAAGACTAGAATAGCAGTTTTGCATCAAAAAGGAAAAGACTATGATGACAAGCTGGGACTGGTGGATTATATAAGAATCTTGTCTGACGTACTCAAGTATCAGCCGTTAGATGAGAGGGATGCATGATTAGGATGGGTTTCATTCTGGCGGTGAGAGATGAGAGGAAGTCATAATTTAATGAAGTGGAGGTACCTCTTGTTTCTAACACATTGTTAAACCAAGGACGCATGTAATAAATCAGGGGAATCTTAAGTTTGACCAAGGACTTGGATGTAAGGATTGGAACTTTTTCAGGAGCTTCACGGTCATTTGAGGGGCAAATATGGGTATTCTCAAGAATGACCGGAGGCCATCTGTGCATTGGGGAATGTAGGGATTATTACTGGCCTCTGGTACATTGATTAAGCAAATTTGATTGTAGTTTAGCCAAGGTAATCAGCTGAGTTATTTGCCCAAGTCAAAAGAAAGAACCAACCAAAAATCCCCTTAAATGAAGCTTGCAAGCAAAAACTGTCTTTTACTTGGGGATGACAACCGAATATATGTGGGAAATGATATCCAATCCCTTGATTGGTTTACTGATAGCTTGAGGACTATGAGTTACTGAAGAAGTGAAAGTTTGAAATGAGATTTTGAGTTGTGCTCAAACCTAGCTAATTAGTAACGCTTAAACAGTAGCGCTATATCACTCAGGGCACCGTTAACACAAAACCAACGAGGCTTCTGTCTACTCAAAATGCCAACGAGGTTCTTCCAAATAGGCACAGGCCGATTGCGCCTTCTACAAGCGTAGTTCTGTTGAAGGCGCCTGGAACCCATGATCTACGCACCGGAGAGGCCTGTCTAGCGCCATTACAGTAAAAGGCCTTAGCTCGTTAGACTGGCCTTTATCTTATGGTGAGAGGATGGAGGAAACCATGACTTTCATTAGAATGTCAAACAACCTTTTCTTTGTCTGCTTTCAGATGTCTTCCCATGAAAAAACCAGCAAAAATTTATAAAATTTTCATCATTGCTGTCGTTAAGACCTTACCCCAATTAGGGGTGGCCACATGAATCTTTTTCCTCCATTCCCCTCTATTAAGTACCATGACTTCCATTTAATTCCAAAGTTTTGAAATCTTTTCCCACCACCTCTATCCATGTTCTTTTGGGCCTTCTCCTTTCCGTTTTAGAGCCTTCTACTTGCATTGCCTCACTCCTAACCCAACCTTTACAATCTTTGTTGAACATGTTCAAACCATCTAAGTCTAATATCCTCATCTTGTTACCTATTGGTGCTACCCCTAAGTTTCTTCTAATGTTTTCATTTCTAATTCTATCCATTCTTATCTTGACACTCATTCATCTCAACATGATGTTCCTTAATTGTCCAACAGTCTAATCCATAGAACATGGCTTTCCTTATAGCCATCTTATGGAATTTTTCTTTTAGTTTGAGTGGCACTCACCAATAACACAAAACTTCAGTTGCACATCTCCATTGGTTCCAACCTGCTTGGGTTCTCTAGGTAACTTCCTTCTCAATCTCTTCACTCTTTTGAATCATCGATCCTAAGTACTGAAAGTGGTTTTTTACGGGAACTTCTTGGTTATCAATCTTTATTGGTGCTCCACTCCTGCTCCTCCGCTTCCTAAAATTGCATTCCATATACTTGTCTTAGCTCAACTATTTTAAAATCATTTAGGTTCTAATGTTTCTCTCTATAACTCTAGCTTTGTATTTACGTGCTCCCTTGTTTCGTCAATAAAAACTATATCATCTACAAATAGCACACAACGTGGAATCTCCTCATGTACATGTTTTGTTAACTCATCCATAGCTAAAAGGAAAAGGTATGGGCTCAATGCCAATTCTCGGTGCAATCCTACAATGATAGAAAAATCACTTATCTCTCTACTAGTGGTCTTAACATTTGTTATCATTCCCTGATACATATCTTTAATTATGTCTATATATCCTTGCGAAACCCCTTTCTTACTCAACACCCTTCATATTAACTGTCTAGAAACTCTATAATAAGCTTTCTCTAAGTCAACAAAGACCATAAGGAGGTCCTTCCTCCTCTCCTTATATTTCTTTATCAATTATCTTAATAAGAAAATAGCTTTCATGGTAAACCTCTCAAGCATAAAACCAAACTAGTTATTTAATACACTTGTCTTATACCGTAGGCTCTCAATCGCTCTTTTAAAAAGTTTCATAGTGTGGCTCATAAGTTTGATCTCTCGATAATTAGAGAAGCTCTGTATGTTTCCTTTATTCTTATAAATTGGTACAATATAACTCTTCCTCTATTCATCCAACATTTTTTTTAATTTTATAATATTGTTAAACAACTCAGTCAGCCAAACTACTTCAGTATCTCTTATATGTTTCCAACCCTCTATCAGTATGCTATTGATCCCCAAGGCCTTTCTTGATTTCATCTTTTTCAAGGCCTCTTTCACTTCAGGTATTCTAATACCACAATCGTATCTATAATGCCCAATTTTATTTAAGTTTACAGTACTTTCAATCCCTATATTTCCAAGCTATTTGTCATTTAACCATTTTTTAAAGTAACTTTTCCACCATTGTTTGATCTTATCATCTTTGGCTAGCACCCTTTGATCATCACTTCTAATTCACTTAATATGGTCTAAGTCCTTACTCTTCTATTATCTTATTTTTGCAAGTTTAAACATGTCTTTCTCACCTACTCTTGATTCTAGTATATTATAAAGATCATCATATGCCTTAAGTTTAGCCTCACTTATTATTCTCTTTTCAACCTTTTTAGCATTCTTGTAAAGTTCATAATTTTCATTATTTCTAGTATCCTGCATGTTTTAAAACACATTCATTTTTTTAATAACTTTTTGCATTGTTTCACTCCACCACTAAGTTTCTTTTACTAATTACTTTTACTTTTAGATAATCTTAGGACATCTTTTGTCACTTTCTTAATAAACTCGGCCATATTAATCCACATGGTGTTTTCTTCTGTTTCATTGTTCCAGTTTTCTTCTACCATCAACTTATTTGTGAGTGAGGTTATTTTTTGCCCTTTTAAGTTTTAGCACTTAGTTTTTAGATACCTTAAGTTCATCTCCTTTCTTCCAACTTTTAATGTAAATATCTATAACCACTAACCTATACTGTAAGGTTAAACTCTTACTGGGCATCACCTTACAATCCTTATACATTGATCTTTCAGAATTCTTAAGAAAAAAAAAAAACTACTTGACTTTTTTTAAGTCCACTTTTAAAGGTTATTAAGTATTCATTCCTCTTCTTAAAGAATGTATTTGCAAAGGCCAGGTTATATGCCAAAGCAAAATTGAGGATAGCTTTTCCCGTCTAATTTCGTTCTTCTATACCATATCCTCCATGTACCCTATCATATCCTTCCTTTTCTTTTCCTACATGGTCATTTAAGTCTGCTCTTATAAATATCCTCTTTGTGTTGGAAATTTCTTCCATGACTTCCTCTATATCTTTCTAAAATTATTTCTTGATTATATCTTCTAACTTTACCTGTTGTGCATATGCACTTATAACGTTTATGATCTACTCTCCTACAACAACTTTTATTATTATAATTCTATAATTAGTTCTTTTAATGTCTACAACTTTATCCTTTAATTCTTTATCCACCACTATTTTTATGTCATTTCTGTTACTACCCTTTCTTATGTACTAGAGCTTATACCAATCGATTTTTCTTGTTTAACCCATTTTCACTTGGTTTGTTGGATACAAGTAATGTTGACTTTCTTACATTTCATTATATCTACTAACTCTAGACCCTTACTTGTCAATGCCCTTATATTCCATGTGGTGATACAAATCTTATACTCTTGAGATAGCCTATTTAACCACGTACTTCTTAACCTCCATAACATGACCCTATGTCTACTTTTCACTGCACTTGGATTATGATGCAATGTGTCACTTCTGAGAGGATGCTCTAGCAACCCTTGCCTATTTTTTTACTATACCTAGAATCCGATGTAGCATGTTGCTTCTGGGAAAATGTTATAGCAACCCTTGTCCATTTTTCATTGCACCAAGGATTTAATGCGGTGCATCGCTTATGGGAGACACTGTAGCTTGAGAGAATGTCAGTGATCAATTCATGTCATATTAAAGTTGTCATATTTTGAAGAAGATGAAGATGATTTTCATTATCTTCCCTTTTTACTTACAAACCAATATATATATATATATATGTGTGTGTGTGTATCTTTTACGAGGCTATTGTCAATGACTCAACCATCCTTCAATTGTTTCTCTCATGATGATAGCGAAGTCTTTGTATCTTTTCTGAGTCTTTTGTCAATTACTCAACCATCCTTCAATTGTTACTCTCATGATGATAACAGGAACGACTTGTCTTAATCGGTGAACTGGCCACTGGGTGCATGCACGAATGCTGCCAAGTGTTCCTAATGATCACGTTTTGACTTAGTTCAGAAGTATTTTATCCCCAAATCCTCGTTCACAATTCTAACCTTGTCTTTCACGTTCTATGTTGGCAATTGCAATGCGTTCGTTGGGAGAGAACTATTGTTATCTCCTTTATCACCCGAATTATTGTCATTGTTGTTGTTGCCCCTAATAGCAGCTCTTCCTGGTGGTTGGATCTTGTCAAGCACTGGTCAAATGGTTCTCTAATGCGAACCCAACTTAGCAGCATTTTGTGATCATTATATGACCCAATGAACTATTTAAGCCATTGCAAGGAGGGATTGCTCTTTCAGTCCAATACAAGAACAGTTCATCCACCACAGAGTGTGCCTTCCTAACAGACCTTTTCTTGACATAGACATTGTGAGATTGATTTAAGACATGCCACAGAGAGATGCAACTTGATTAGGGAGAACCAAGATGATATTTGGAGCTTCTTCTTATCATTGCAGCTCTTTGTTTGCTTTCCTGTCTGACAGCCACCAATTTGTCCTGGTATTCTCAGAAAGGGACTAGCAGAAGGGGTGAAAATGATAAAATAGATGGTGGAAACATCATTGCCTTAGCAAGAATGATTGTGAAAACGTTTGGTGGTTAAGACCACCAATCAAACATAGCATAGTTTTGACTATAGCGGAGCTAATTCTGTCCCTTTTGTTTCTCACTTTCTTGTTGATAATGACTCTATATCTTCTTTGATTTTTTACTGTTTATGTAAAAAAAAGACAAGCAGAAGAGTAGAAAATGGTATGCAATTAAGAGGAAGGAAGAATCATTACCTTAGCGAGAATGATGGTGAGCGTGTTCAGTAATTGAGAGCATCGATCTAATCTCCCATTTGAATGGTTTATCCTATTTGACATATCAAAGGGTTGAAAATTTGGCGATCAAAGAAATGGTATAGGCTTAACAAAATCATGAAATGGATGTCTCTTTCGGCATCTTTAATCGGGATGGAAAATCATCCATTGAACTCAAATTAGCAACTAAACGGATGGCTTCGGAGAGATTGTTCGATATTTCATCAATTAGCAAACTTCATGATATAAGAAAATTTTGTCCAATAAGTATTTTCTTGAAAGGTCAAGGAGAATAAAAATTAGACATGGCCGAGGATTATAAGATTACCATTAACTAATGATTATAAAATAGGCCTCTCTTGGACCATCAAGCTAATGTTTTCACATATCCAACTCAAATCCCACAGAAGAATGATTGTTAAAAGATACCGGAGATGATGGAGTTACCTTGGCTGGAAATGCTTCGCTTAGGAGCTTCAAATCAGCATGCAAAGGGTAGCCTTGTGCACCAAGCTCTCTCATATATAGAGTCTGGGACAGGGCGAAACCACATGAGTCAATAGTATGCAGTCTTATATTACATTTTGTAAGAGACTGTTTTTACTCCTTGAACTCTGAAACCTCAAGATAACACAAAGACCTAAGCTCCGCTTCGAACTTCGAATCAGCATGACATCGTGAAATCATCATTTCTCTATAAAGATTGTGGGTCCTGACGTTGGGATGCAAGAATCTGCTTTAATAGGTGTGACCTCAGTGAAATGTTCCTGCAGGATGTGGTGGGTCCTTCATTGACCCGAATCATTCACTGATAGACCTTGCTTTCGATGCCCAAAATCAGGCTGATTGTCCAATTCAAACACCGAATCGTACGCACTTTTCACAACTGAATTGGAAGGGTCAGGAACCATGCATGTAGACAATGGCTCACATTCAATGACAATTGACAAGAGACGTCATCGAATAGTAGAAATGTACAATTATAAGCATGATTCTAGGAGATTGAAAGCCATGGATGGTCCGGATTAATGAAAGGTAGAATCCACCACGTATACAAAGCACGCGTAATTGGGTCCTACTGTCCAGAAATCATATCGATGGGACAATCAAACACCCACCATCTTTTCCGATGTTTGAATATAAACAGCCAAAACCACATGCAGGGCTGCATAGTTATTATTTTATGACCAAAGGATGCGATCTATTTGTTGAACAGGGTTTCTACTAAAAAGGTAGCCCAGTGCAAGAAGCTTTACTTATGCAGGATTCGGAGAAGGAACGCATTAAGGGCCTAAAGTACACAGTTTTTACTTTGCATTTGCAAGGCTGTTTTCACGCCTTGAACTCGTGACCTCAAGGTCACATGACGACAACTGTCACTGTTGAGCCAAGGCTCTCCTTCAACAGGGTTCCTACTATTTTGAGAAAAAAGAATGCCTAATCTGATAAGGGTGTTACTGATCCTTGAGGTGAGATGAGAAATTCCAATCTCATCTCACTGTTAGTGGTTTGCAATTCACTTTGATCTCAAGCCATCTCATCTCAATCCTACTGTAAAAGCGAGATGTTTCTTCTCATCCCAAAATTTAATACCACCCCGGCATTTTGCTTGAGATAGAAATGAGTCATATCACGTTATCTCAATCTAGCTTAAGTGACATTTTTTATCACCTCATTTTATCTCATGTCAAGCACCATTAACGCCATCGTAAGTATATATTAGAATCCTGAGGCTTGGACAATCAAAGGCATGCCTACGATAAGGTTGATCGCGTCTCGATGAACTATTAATTTTCTTTCCCATTTTTTCTATTTTTTCCTGTAGGTAAGCTGGCAATCTTCTATTATGTAATGGGTGGATGGAAGCAGTTGTAAGCTCGAACGAGTGCCACATTGCACAGAAGATAATGTTTCTCTAATACTATAAAACTCTACTCATGTGGAGCTAGTTTAGAAGGGGAGCTTTGGTAGAATTATCGTCGCATGACCTTGAGGTCACGGATTCAAGACGTAAAAATGCCTCTTGCAAAATGCAAAGTAAGGCTGTGCACCAACCTTCCAATAAGAGACAACGACGATTTAGCATACCATGAGCTTTTCTTCTTTGTGTGAACATCCATTTCCACTAAAAGTAACTTCCCTTCTTTGGGTCCTTTCGTTACATTTCCCTCTCTATTTCTTGGACAGCATGATTCTCTTTAGTACTTATCTTTGGGTAATCTGTGTGTGAGAGAAAGAGAGGAATTAAGGGTCCCACAAATCCAAACGATCTTGGCCTTGGGTGTCATGTCATCGTCTTTAGCCGTTGGATTCTTGCACTTTAGATGGAACAAGAAACAAAGGAGAGACGCGGGAGAGGTTTGTAGGTATGGATGAGAACAAAATGAAATCATGTGTGAAGGTTCCACGAATTATGTGTTTTTAATGTGGGAAAGTTTGTTAGGGAGCAAACCCTACTAGGGAGGGAGCACGGTTTCAATGATCTAAAGTCCAGTGGGTCCATGCAAATGAGGCACTTGCCCACCGACGAGATCTTCCATATTGGCAGCTTTCCACATTCGTTTTACTACTGAATTAATTTGGATCTTTGGCTTTAGCAAGTTTTGTTCTAAATGTTTTTCCTTTGTCTTGAAATACTGATGTGAGATTTTTAATAATAATTGAACTTTTTCTATAACATAAAAAGTTCACTTCACATATGCTAGTCGAGTTGGTTAAGGTCTAGCACTAATGTTCCAGCTAATCGACTCGTCGAGTGCTTCAATTTGTCACCAAGTTGGCTCACAAGTTTTAGAATTATAAGTTTCGATAATTACAAAATAGAGCCCACGAGATTATATACGTGAAATTGAACTGGTGGTTTGTAGACCGTAGACACCATCCAGGCATCAATCCTTCGATCAATACACATGCCAACAAAGTTCAAGAATTAAGCTTTTTATGAGACACTCGTCTGATCAAAGGGTTAAAGATCATCAAACGCAAGATCAGATCAACACGGCAAGCCAAGTGGCATCCATGGGACCAGGAAGTAGGAAAGAAAATAGCAGCCAATCTGTACAGCTTTTTCTTATAAAGGAAGAGGATGCTGGTGAGAAAGAGCATATTGAGGAGAAGCTTAGCTTGAAAAGAAAGTCAAGCAGAAGCACAACTACGCGTGAATGCATGTGCACATGTTTGTTGGCAATCAGTTACATTCTTCGCTTTTCTTGGCATCTCTCACTTTATTCCTAGATTCCTGCATAATTCTATTTTTAAGGCGTGAAAATAACCTCTTGCAAAATGCAAGATAACTGTGTACTATTAACCTTTATAATCTGTTCCTTTCTCTGACCTAACCTTGCATAAGCGAGAGCTTCGTGCATCAAAACTACACTTCATATAGCCCCTACTGTGCAATGGCACGTGACAGTGGCCGAACCAATAATTGTATGAGATATCTGGTAGAGACCCACTTTACCTAGGATAATATCGTTGATTAATAGATGAAATTAGATATAGTAGAGGACCCACCTTACCTAGGAGTAGTTGGATGGCTCACCGCCGGTGGATAGTGTTAGTTAATTACATAATCTAAATGATCCAACATAAGCTAGGTCTCATCTAGTCACTCATATATAGTCCTCCACGAGATTTGATTGATTAATACACTTTCTCACGACTTAGTTCTAACCCAGCTGGCTGATGTAGCATGAATTTTGAAAATTAAAATAAGAAGAAGAAGGACAGAGCAATACATATTCAGATTTCATCTAATAAAAAAGTCAAAAGGGGAGCCCTGGCACCACAATAAAAGTTGTCGTCATATGACCTTGAGGTCACAGGTTCAAGGCGTAAAAACAGTCTTTTACAAATGCAAGGTAAGATTAAGTACTTTGGGCCTTTGTGGTCCGCCTCTTCCCTAAACCTTGTATAGGCTGGAGCTTCTAGCACTGGGACTGCCTTTTTTATCTGATAAAATAATCCGATCATGTTCTACGTCCTCATGTTATTTCTTCTTCAATTGCATATTGGCATTATTCCCGCAATAATATCCTTGGGGAATTAATATTAGTAGATGAAGCCATGAGAAGTTTGATATTCGCCGGCCCACATGATGCCAACATAATTGGATTCCTCGTATTAGGGCCTCCACATCTGTCGACCGTACATTGCGACAGTTGGAGATTTTTCTGAGGTTTTTAACCATTCAGATTGGTTGTCTTTTCTTAACCATGGCCTGGACAGCAATTAATAAGATAATTAAGATTATCATGTTCTTGGGATTATTTGGCAATATTAATCAATTATAGGGCATCCAAGACAAAGGGTTGTCAACTAAAACATAGATAAGATCAAAGACGTCAAGGTTCTAATGCTTTTGTTGTTGGATTATCGACCCACTTAAATGCTTAAGTTGATAGGAAGTGGGCTAATAAGAGTTACATCTCATGTGAAAGATTATTTTTTAAGCACATGAACGTGGATTTGATACATAGGTAGTCTTAAGATTTGAACTCAAGCTTATCACATAGGATTACCAATCGACCTCAAGCCTAAGCTAATAGGAAATGAGCCAACAATAGTTAAATCTCTAATATTTGTCAATGACAGGGAATAGATCACACTATCCACGAAAATTTTGTCTTAGTTGTAATCCCTTACGCTAGACTCTTGGGCTTATTAGTATGGAAACGAAAAATAATCAGCTTATTTGGAAAATATAAGGCCTTAATTTAAAGAAAAACTTAATCTCCATGCATCTACGTATCGTTCACAAATCAAAGGCTTAAAATTGCTCAATGATAGAGGAATTTGGTGTATAATTCATCCATAACAAAGCATAGATCAATGGTCTACGTGGATTCGAGTTCTTTTCTAGCCGGTCCTAATATGTGCCCCCATCAGATGATCCCGCAGGAAATGTCAACATTTCGCAAGAAGCCACAAATCAAGCCAGAGAGAGAGGCAGAAGCTGCGGGCACCGAGGCTGCCCTTTTAACTGACTTGGATGCAAAGGTTTCCTCCTTCCATTTTCCGAACGAGCAAATACCAAGATACGAACTTCCCCCTCTTTATACCTCCACAAGGATTTGGGACTAAGACATCCTCTGTTGGGTGCTAAATCGTTCATCTGCTACGCCCTATCTTAATAGACTAAGAGACCGAAAACAAACGGTTAATTAGATCATCCAAATGTATTGATTTTTTACTGGTCACATGCATTAGATATTCTGAACGTGATGAAGGACTTAGATCTACTGGTAGACTTCGTTAGTTTCGTGTTTTGGTGGGTAAAATAGTTGTAATCGTAGCTTTTGCTTGTTGCTGCAAATGGCTTAGCAGGTCTCTGCCTCTCAATGCAAGGCACTTACTATCCATGCCTGGTAGGGTGGTGAAGACTAACAAAACTAAAGCGCCAAAGCAAAGTTACTAAAACTAAAAGGGCCCCTCTTTCGCATGAAGAACCTTGGGATGACCCAATTGCTCCATCTTCGCACAACTAAGGAAAAAACTCAGGGTTGGACAATTATAGTATCTTAAAAATCCTAGATGATGAATCATCCCATCAGCACGCTTTTTGAATTACTAGACTTCCAAAGTTGTGACAACGCCATGAATGGACAGAGATTGGGCACTTAAATGCAAAAGAAGGGCACCTTGGTTTAGCGGTCTTCATTTTTTTTTTAGGTATTTTTTCTCTTTTGAAAGAGATAAATCTTTCTCAATCGAAGGGGGTGAAAAAAAAGGGAAGAAGAAAAGAATAAATCTTCTCCAATCCCAGTATTGTTGGATTGGGATGTAAAATGGCTGGGCAACAGCAAAAATTTGAGAAAAATAGTAAATTTTGACTAATGCTTGAGCTTTACGGGGCATTCTCTATCTAAGATAAAGTCACAGGAAGATAGTTTTGGACAAGCAGACAACAAGGACCCAGATGAACCTTTTGGAACATGCATCATATTTCCCTGTGCTTTACACACACGGCCACCATAAAAATGCTCATGCTAGCATATAGATCTTTATTCGATATCCAGTTTATGTAAATCCAATGATTTGTACGTGCAGTTACACTAAATGCTAGGCTAACTTTGGTGCCAGTTTGCAAATCCTTTTTTTTTTCTGGCTGTCCAAACCATTCATTTGCTGGCAAGGGGAGCCTTTGGCACAACAGTAAAGTTGTTGCTGTGTGACCTCAACACAACAGTAAAGTTGTTGCTGTGTGACTTTGAGGTCACAGGTTCAAGGTATAGGAACAGCCTCTTGTAACCATGCACTAGAGCTGCCCTATTATAAATGAGTAATGCTAGAGGAGTGCTAAATTGACCACGGAAAGACGCTTTACTCACCTTGGTAGCAGGTGGAGTCACTTCACAAGTCGACTTATGCATAACAAAATCTATAACTACGGCTACGATTTGAACGCGAGAACCTCCCAAACCACCGTATGGATGCTAACCAAACCACCAATAGCCACTGTTTGCACACAAGTAAAAAAATTTAAACCATATCCACAAAACAAAAAAGTATATTAAAGATCTCAAATTTTACGAATTTTCCAACACATCGTTTAGAGTTAACTTAGCTAGCCTTACTTTTAAGCGAAGTCGAGTTTTTGAGTTTTTAAATTATGCTTGTACTATAAAAAAGGGGCAGCTCAGTGCACAAAGTTCCTGCATATGCACAGTCCTGAAAAAGATATATTCAAAGGGTCTATAATATGCAGTCTTATCTTGTATTTTTACAAAAAACTATTTTTACACGCTTCGAACCTATGACTTCAAAGTCATACGACGACAACTCCAACATTATGCCAAGGCTTCCCTTCTATTTTTAACTATGCTTATACTCTAGACCATGACATTTAGACGAGTCTGTATCTTTCAATTGTCTTTGCTCAAATTTGGTAAAAAATTTCGTTAAAGAAGAGCTTTAATATCGCTTCAGATGATTTCCATGGAAGAGCAAATCAGTAAGGATTTGGCGAGAGCTATAGAGGAAGAAGAGGGGAAGTGAAGGTAATGATGAGGGTCATCATCATCGTGTGAAAGCACAGGCCCTACTTACCGTTTCCAAGAAGACCAGTGCCACCTGTCCCTCAGTCACTCTCGGAGCTTGCATAAGCGAATAGTTTGCTTTTCTCCAAGCTCATATTATTGCAGGAAGCCGTTAGAAATCAAATGACGAGAAGATCCTTACTGTGAACCTTCTCGTAACAGGGGATTTGTCGTGACTATTGGTAGCCAGAGCTTGGCGTAATGATAGAATTGTCATCATGTGTCTTTAGGATCACAGGTTTGAGGCGTAAAAATACTCTCTTACAAAATATATGATAAAATTACACCTTTATAGTTCCCCTTCCTCAAACCTTGTATAAGCTGGAGTTTTATGCATCGAGGCTGCCCTCTTACGAGCCACTCCTTTTCAATAGAAGATAGTTCGGTGATAAAAAGATTTGCCATCTTTTTGTAAGTTGGTGGCCAAGGGGCCACGACCCCTGCAACCTTTGATTCGGGAACAAGCAAACCTATCACTAGACTAACTGATATGGCCAAAAGTGCTTTTAGCCTAGGCGTTGGCAAAGAAACCGAAAGAAAGGCACCTGCCTGCGGGACACTAGTCGAGAGGATGACGATCGGCGGCGTTCGTCCCAAAACCTTTAGTAGAGTTTACGGAAACCTCAGCTCTTGTTGGGCAGTTAATACGACTTGGCTTACAAATGACCAGTTAAGTTGGTTCCAAACAACTCTGTATCACCTTCAGAATAAGTTTGGTTACAGGTTTGGGTTGTTCTTACTCTTTTGGTTAGATATTGGGTTTAATAGTGTAGTAGTGATTTGGGTTTAGATAGTCTATAGTACATAGTTTTACCTTACATTTTTGCAAGATACTGTTTTCATGCTCCAAGTCTATGATCTTGAGGTCATATAGCAACAAATCTACTATCGACTCTTTTTGTAGTCTCCTCTTTCCCTGAACCCCATATATATAGCAACTTCATATACCAAGCTGTCTTTTTTGGTGTGTGAGTGATTTGCTTGTAAAAAAATGGGTAACTATTATGAGTCAATCTATATTATGAAGCTACATGGAACATAAATAGAGACAAATAGGTTGTTTGAACTAAGGCCTTCTACTACAATAGAACTAGAAGGGCCTCTCCTGTACCTACTGGGTAGGTAGCAGGTTGTCCATAAACAATCTAGCTTGCCTACCAAATTAGCAATAGTTTTCTAACTCATGGAAAAAAAATAAAATAAAATATATTATTAGGAGGTCCCAATATGTACTGGTCTAGATCAATCACTTTTTAGATAACATTACACATGCTAATTAACAAAAGTTGTGATTAGATTAGGTGACTTTAATTGTCTGGTTTACTGATTCTCGAGTCTTTCCGACAATCTTTCGTGACCTAAAAGTTGCAGCCTATGCCTTTTATCAAATAGTTAGATGCTCTGATCAACGAGATATTAAGCCAGGAAACATCAACAGTCATAATGTGGATGATCCAGACTGATCCAAGTTAGGAGCCTTAGGATCCACCACATTAATGTTCAGGAGGGGTATTGTCATTAAAATATACGTGGGAGTCCACGTACAAGTGCATTTGCAGCTAACTAAGAGTAGATACGCGCTCTCTGGATGATTGATCATCATCTTCATCAAGACCTTATCTAGATTAGGGGTTGGCTGGTCATCCATTCATCATATGATCTAATATTCTGAGCAGTTAGATAAAACATACGCCAAATGATAGTCTTTCCCATTTTTTTCTTCATTAGCTCTTACTAACTGGTCCAGACGGATAAAATTTCAGGTTTCTAAATATTTTAATCATCTACAATATTGTGTTTTCACATATATGGCTATGCTCCAAAATTTTTATCCATTTGATGCTTCAGCCAATGATGCTTTTAGTTGTAGAATGGAGATAAAATATTTTATTGCTCTGTTTGACAATTCAAGAAAACAGTGACCAGTATTATTTATACAATCTACGTCATCCAAAGCATGGCTCATTTAACTCGAGGGCAACATTCTCCACGTGGATGGATCAAAAATCTGAGCCCAAATAGAGTTATAGCCGTCAGAAACATTACGTAAGGGGCTACTAATGAAAAACAAGACTGAAAAATGAAGGCAATATATCATTTCTCAAAACATACTTAATGTTATAAATGAAGGTGTTCTCTAATTTCTTAAGATATAAAGATTATTTTCCACCACATAATCATCTAGTAGAGAAGATTTTGGGGCATACCCTTTATATAATATGAGTCATTTGATTGCCTAAGCCATGCCAATAGGTTCCCTTGGCTAAAGGCGGCCTCGGCCCCGTGCACGAAGCTCTTGTATGTGCAGGGTTTGAAAAAAGGAATAACAACAAGGGTTAATAGTATATAAACTTTATATTTTGCAAGAGATTACTTGCCCGCTTTGAACCGGAGACTTCAAGGTCAAGTAAAGACAATTCTACCCTTACGCCAAAGACTCAGACATTGATCTGCTTGTTGTACGTCACCCGCGGCATATGAAAGCTCGCTTGATATTACAACATGGGCCCACGTATACTGCACTACGGAGATAATTGGATTGTGACACCGTGTTGCCGCGTTTGACAGGGGGGTACTTTTGGCAAATAAAATTTTTTATTTTCAGCATTTGCCGTCGTTTTTGCAAAGAAAGGCACAGGTGACGCAAGCGTGTCTGCTTCTCGGAGAAAACGACGAAATTCATCTTCCATTTCAAACTTTGAACGGGGCCGGATCGCATATGACCACACTGTCCTCCGGAGACTGGGAACGACACCCGAGGGCATATTTGGAAAATCGGCTTATAGATGTCTGCCACTTCGTTTCTGTTGGCAGTCGGCGAGTCGATGCTTGACTCGGTCAAAAGAAATTAAATGGAGAAAATGCTAATAAATTTAGGAGCACATACGTGAAATGTTTAGTGCGTCACATATTTTTAAGATGTAATATAAGTTAATTGCTGTTATATTTATGATTTACTTGAATGCTATAATTTAAACTTTTTTTATTGAGATTAAACATTTTATTTGTTGAATCCTGGAAGGAGTACGTGTTCAAAAGCAAAGGAAGAAGAACATTCCATCCTTTTTTCATATTTTTTTATAGATCCAAGAAGCTGATCATGTTTTGCTTACAATGGCTTGGTAAATCCCAAGAAATCAATGCATTCGGAAGTGAAAATGCTTTTAGGATAAAATTATTCAATAAGAATGCAATTTGATATCTAGCTAATATAAGTCATTTAGAATGTAATAAATGGCTTAGATCTACAAAAATTAAAAAGAAAATGGTTTTCGTAGACCCTTTCTTTTCAATAGAAAAATAAACATACGTTGTTACTATTTTTCCCTTCTTCTTTTTTTTTCAAATGGTGGATTCACACACTCACTCAAAACCCCCTATTGCTATGTTAACCTCTCAATCAAATAAGTTCAACGTGTTGCCCCCTAAGAGCTTCAAATTCATGTATAATTCTTTTTCTCCCACTCATAATTTTGGTTACGGTCCAAAGAATCTCATCTTCATGGTGCATAATAATGTTCGAATTCACTTATTTATCCTAGCAAGTTGATTTTAATAAATCTAAGTCAAATAGTAGTTAGCAACATATCCTAAAAATATGGTGATATCTAGATTCTAGAGAGCCATTGAGAGAAAAGCATATAGGAGCATCTTCTTCCTCTTTTAGAGATAGAGAGAGAGAGAGATGTAAATTTAGATTGAACAGGGAAAACAAGAGAGATCGAAAGAGGTTCAAATTTTGATTGAACAGAGAAAAGGAGGTAGATTGAAAGAGGTTCAAATTTTGATCGAGGAGGAAAGGGAGGGAGATCAAGAAACAAACTAGGTTTTTATTATCTACCACTAACATACTTACATATTTTATATTTCAACCAACTATCTCCTTTCCTAGCAATTTTGTAGTAGAAACCATTAAACTGGAGCTCCGATCTATCAATTGCACTAGAAGCATCTAAAAAAATAAAATAAAAAATGCATATATTGAGAAGACTTCACTAATCAAGAGATCATGATCTATTTTGTGATTAAGTCTGTGTAAAATTAGAAGCCCATAAGTGTCTAAAGAAGTAACTATTGCCTCTAAAGCCTTTTTTTGGAAGACCTAAGCTGTCTATCATGTCCACGTACAAAAATGTGTTGATCATGAATGTAGATATAAGCTATTCATCATGATCTAAGTAGCTATGCTTGGTAAAATGCAAAATAAATTCATAGGTTAAAGGTACTAAATTATTGATATTGGGAGATTAAAAATAATCACTTTAAAAAGGAGCAAATGCTTATTGTAAAAGAAAAAAAGGTCAGCCCCAATGCATGAAGCTCCCGCATATCTGAGGTCTAGGGAAGAGGCAAACCACAAGGGTTAATAGTATATTTTATATCAATAGTATATTATTGTAAGATAATCAAGACATTTCATTTGTTGTGCTAATTCAAAAAAGACAATACATTTGGTGCATATCTTACATCATAAATCGTGCACAAAATTATATCATAATCTGTTGCTACAAACCATTATTACATAAGTCTTCGAATAATTGATTTTTTTTTTTTAAAGTCATTACTTTTTTATGGTGTATTTTTCTTCAACAATTCAATAGTTCTTATGCTTTTAGATCTCAATCCAATTTCAAGAATTAATATCAATACCAATTAAAAGCTTAAATATCAAGAATAATTCTTTTTGAAGGCCAAAATATCATGAGTAATTTGTCAAATTCTCAGTAACATGTGTAGATGTTGAGTGTTTTCCGGAAGTGCACAGTTGTTGTAGTCTAGCTAGTGCAAGTCCGGGTCGATTTCTACGGGGACTCGACTTAAATGTGGAGTTTACACAAATTTCAATTAATAAAAATACAAATAACAAAAATAAACTAACAATAACAGAAAATTTTAGATTTATTTAACTACTGAAGTGAATACAATTATTTATTCAAAAGAAAACAGAAAATAAAACTAAAAGCCGTCCTAGATAAGCTTGTCCTTGGATTGCACTGTCCCTGGATTGCACTGTCCCTGAATAATTAGAATGAAGATAAGGTAAAACCAGAATAGCACAGGGACACAGTTGGAATTAAATCAGGAACTCAGTTGGAATTAAACTGGAGACACAAATGGTATTTCTGAAAAAGGACAGAGTTGGTATCAAAACAGGGACTCAGTTGGGATTACTGAGATCTTCCAGGGGCAAAAACATAATTTCTGGGGTTCTGATTTTTAAATGAAAACAGAAAAACGTGCTGGGAGAAAAACGAGGGGAACAGTACTCGAAGTTCCTCGTCATGTACAGTAACTCGATGAACAGTAAATTGAATCAGAAATGGGGAGAAGAAAAGAAGAAGGAAAGGGAGAGAAGGAGGAAGAAGAGGGAAGAGAGAAGTGGGAAAGCGGGAGAAGATGGGTTTGGGTTTTCTCTCCTGAATCAAACGATGAGCAGGGAAGAGGAGAAACTGTGTTTAGGCATAGCCGGTGAAGCAAAGGAGATCAGAAAAGTGGAAAAGGGATTTGTGCGATGTGAGCACGGAGAACAAGAGAGATGGGGTATGCAACAATAAAAGAGGGATGGGTGTGAGAGATAGAGATCAAGGGAGGAGGAAAACGTGAACAGAGGGAGAAGAGAAACAGTACGAGAGAGAGAGAGAGAGAGAGAGAGAGAGAGAGAGAGAGAGAGAGAGAGAGAGAGAGAGAGAGAGAGAGAAGGGGGTTGATGCGGTTGCAGAGGAGGTTCTGGGCAAGTGAGATGACGCCTGGCCTGTGGTGTGTCACTCACCTATGGCAGGCCAGTGGGAAGAATGGTAGGGGGTAGACTGGGTTGAAGAGAAAAGTAGGAAAGAGAGGTGTAGTCGGTGAAACACGGGGAGAGAGAGAGACGTTAGAGAGAAGTTGAGAGGAGAGGAGAATAGAGGAAGGGAGGTGATGCGGGAGAGAGAGAGAGCACGAGAGAGGTGGAGAGTGGGGAACGGACGATCCTTCCGTCTCTGTCCGTGAAGGGGCAAAAGCCCAGGGAGAAGAGGAGAGCACCAGAGAGAAAGTCTGTCAGGGCTGAGTTGCTTGCTCCTCCCCTTGAAGGAAGCAAAGCCAACCTGAATATATTATTTTTTTGTAAAACGTGCAGCTTGCCCATGCCTTGCCCATCATATCTTGCAGCATGCCCATGTGATGTTGCCTACCATGCAATGATGCCATATGCATCATTGGTCAGCTTTACCCAAATTTGTGGCATGGGACCCATTAAGCAAATCTAAACCGTCTAATGTATTCTGGCTTACCTGCAAAAACAAAGTATAAAATTAGAATTATTTTATGTGGATAATTAGCTATAATAATCATCTGATATTTAACTTTTCAAATTAACGGTTGGATGATTGATTATTGCTAAAATTGATTTAAAATCATAAAATTACCTTATTAAATGATCTAATAAAATAGTAATCTAAGGTTATTTTTGGCAAAATTAAGGACTCAACAGTAGATCTAGTTATAAGTCCAACTTTGAGATTAAAGGTCACATTGAAAAAAGGTTTTAAACTTTTCACAAATGTTTTGAAAATTTACCTTGCCAACTTATTCCTATACCTAAACTTTGTAACTGGGATATGAAGTATAAAACACATATTTTGGGGTGCAAGCAAAAAAAAATATTTTCTTGGTTTTAGCAAATCACTCACATGGAATTCTAAATCTTATCTCCATCCAAAGAAAAAAGTGGAGACTCAAACCTATGACAAGCTTATTCTAGGGCAGATGTGGAGTTGTTTACAATCAACTTCACTAAGCATGGTTTCACATAAGTATCGATGAGATATAAATAGAAACTCTTCTTCTTCTTCTTTTCTTTTCTTTTTTCAGTTGACAACCTCTTAAGAGAGAAGGGGAGCCTTGGTACAATAGTAAAAGTTGTCGTCATATGACCTTGAGGTTATAGGTTCAAGGCGTGAAAATAGCATCTTGCAAAATATGCAAGATAAGGCTGCCTACTAAAGGCCCTTGTGGTCCCAATGAATATTTGTGTTGGATTGGCACTACATAGATAAAAAACAAAGTTTGGATGGAGGAATAAATAAGGAAAAGAATCTCGATTTTCTTCTTATTCAATAGGGGGGTGTACAATAAAAAAGATTGACTCCTTGTTTGTTGGTGGAGTCCCAATGAAAACCATCCGATTGGTTCGAATTCCAAAATTTCATAGATCCGATTAGTTCATCTATTCACTCAATCTTTTCTTTTTTTCCATCCGCCTCATATCAATAGAAAAGATATTATTATTATTATTATTTTCATTATCGTTACATGATATGGAATCTATCAGAGCAATACTGAATGGATATGAATAGAGCAAGAAAAGCAAAGTGGCTGAGAAAGAATTACACAAAGCTAGATACTTGCCCCCCCTTCCCTTTTTTTTATTTCATTAATTTCATTTTGTTTGATTAACTTGAAGTTCTTTAAATACCTCTGCTCTCTTGGAAATATCATAAACAGGTCCTGTAGGTTGAGCACCTTTTTGAAGGAAATCTAGAATAGTGGGAACATTTGATTCTTTATCGGATCGTAAAAACCCACTTTATGGAGATCTCTTCCCTCTCTTCAGGATCGGACATCAATTGCAACGATTTGATAGATGGCTCATTGGGATAGATGTAGATGAACAATGCCCCCCCTAGAACCGTATAGGAGGTTTTTTCCTCGTACAACTCGAGAAAGAATGATTGGGACTTGAATTTATGCTCTATGCATATCATACAGTGACAAATGTATCCATAAAATAATCAATTAGACTCTAATTTGAGTCGTTTTCCTTTTTTTCTTCCTTCTTGAAGGACAAAAAAGAAAAGAAAAAGAAAATTCATTCGTACTCATAACTCAAGTTGGGTAATTCTCAAAGAGCTTGAAGGGAAATCCTTCGACATTTATTGAGCCGTCTCTAACCTTTTTTGTTTGTCTCATCTAGAATCTCTTTTTTTCCTCATTCTAATCTAGTTCTAGTTGTCGAGACAATTGAAAACAGTCTTTACTTGTTCCAATATCCTTTATCTTTGCTTTGAATCATTGGGTTTAGACATTACTTCGGTGATCCTTAATTTTTCAAAACGGTAGCAACATACCCTTTGTCATTTCTTTATATTGAAGAATCATACGAACGATTGATTCCTCTGCAATACACTTTTGATCAAAATAGTTTTATAAATTTCAACGAATTTCACTTTTTTATTTTTATTTAAAACTTGTTCGAATTTGAACCTTTTGATTTCTATATCGAAGATATGCTTACGAAGTTGTTCCAACTTATTGATTGACACTAACCCTAGATCCGCCCCCTTGATAAATGAATCAATACTTTATACTCGAGCTCTATGATGTACTATTTACTTACAACCTTCCCCCTAAAAGGTTGGGGTTCTAGTAGAACAGAACAAACTATGTCAAGCCAAGAGCATCTTCATTGATATAGAAAATGGTGGATGTGAAAGACATGTATTGTTCAAAACGGATCGTTCTTTCTATTTATTACCTATATCTATTCTATGGCTGATACTTCCTTCATGATAGAAAAATACGGATACTGTGCATTGCATATAGTAAACTAGGGAAAAAGGAAAAATGCCCTTTCAAAGGATTTTTTTATTATCTCTATTCCATATTTGAAAGAATAATTCATACTTATTGGTATTTTCATATCTTCATTCGGATCTATGGGATATATTACCCACCATAGAACTCGAATCGGTTGTCGTTGATAAAAATAAAAAAGGTTCCAGTTCGTATCTCAGTTTATTTATATATCGTCATCTTACATTTACGAAATCGAAAAACTAAAGAATCCCTACCCTTACCTAATGTAAGAGAGAAAAAAATGTAAGATTTTTCTAGTAATTGATCAAACTTGAGAATAGAGTACCCATTATGTAGTTAATCTTTTAAACGATACATTACTTGAGAATGGCCATAAATCATCATAATAATAGAATGATTGAAAATCTCATAGACTTTTTCTTTATCTCAATAAATATCTTACTTAATAAGTAGTAACTTTTAACCAGCAACTTGATTATTTGGACAATTCTAACTCCTTGATTTGAATTTTCTCAATATCTGAGAAAGAATCAAAATAATTATGTTATGAATTCAAAATCATATTTGAATTTTTATGTCTTGAATTTTTTTTTCTTTGATTATTGTTCCTTTCGAAAGAGATAAGAACTGGTGAATTGGAAAAAAAAATATTTTATAAGAAAAAAAGCTCTTTACTTTGGGTTTCCTATAATTGGAGACATAGAGCTCTATCCATTTATTCATTCGACCCAACAGTGAATTGATTTAGTCCCCTGCCAAGAATCAAAGCAAGATTTTGTACCGACCCAGTAAGGAAGAAGTATTATCAACAAAGTTTTCCACTGATACGACATGCTGTTTTTTCCATTCGTTCCTTTTTAGAATCAGTCGCGGTCTTATCCCGTTTTTACGGTTTAGGCTGCTCCCATTTTGCTTGCCACTACAATGAGAATTGCTTTTGCTTTCTTTTCCTCTAGCTACTAAGATGTTTCAGTTCGCTAGGTTGTCTCTTGCCTGCCCATGGATTCAACAGCAGTTCGAAAGGTTGACCTATTCAGGAATCTCTAGATTTTTTTGCTTATTTTCAACTCCCTGAAGTATTTCGTTGCTTACTACGCCCTTCCTCGTCTCTGGGTGCCTAGGTATCCACCGTAAGCCTTTCCTCATTTAAACCTCGCCATTAACGTTAAGGCTATGCCATCCTAAGGTGCTACTAAATGAAAGGATCTTATCAACGTCCATGAATGAGAAATCATAGATCGAAATGCCGAATCGGAAAAATTGGGTGCTATCATATACCTTTGTATTTGCTAAGGTCACGAGCTGGAGATTAGCGGACTCAAACCGCTGACATTTGCCACAAGGTAAACCACTGCCTATCAGGTCTCCCCAACTGATTCTACCATAGAGGCCAACAATAGACAATAGCTCTCCCCCCCCTGAGCACAGCTTACAACTTTCATCGTACTATGCTCTCCAAAGAGCAACTTTTCTCAAAATCTCTAAAGGTGCTGAGTTGGAATCCCATTCTAAGGATTCTTGCGGTTTCGGAGGATCCAGCTACAGGAGAACCAGGAGCAGAGAGCTCTCTTCCTTTTTCCACATAGGCGGGAGCTTCATGCACCGGGGCTGCCCTTTAACCTCTTAAGAGAAGTGAATCCAAAAACAATTGTTTTTGTAGTTAAATATTGGAAGTATTATTACACAATGGTCCTCTCTTCAACTAAAGGACTATTCTTGCTTTTGTTAAGATCATGACTCATGAGATGGTTTTTGGAATGTTATACCTCTTAATGGGACTGGGTATGGTAGTTGAGGAATATGACTAGCCAGTGATTCCATACTTGTCTCGTTTGTCCATTTCTTAAAATGTACCGGGGCTTGGATTCTCAGTATTTTGTGCCGGTTCAACCAAATGAGTAGGATCCCTTTATGGTCTTACTATAATTTGGTCATTCATGAAAATATATTCCATCCAAATCTTTGTGACAATTGAGCGAAACAGCGTGGTCCAGTCCCTCAAGGAAGATGAAGAAATGTTTAGTCCCACTTCCTAGGTGAAAATAAACACAAGTTACAGCTAACCATGGGGAAAGCATGGTTGATATTTAGAGTTGATCCATTATAATCATATGTATAAAGGATTAAAGTCGATCTACACTCATTCTAACAGCGGTGGTTTTGCAGTTTTAAAAGGGCAGCTCCAGTGCACGAAGCTCCTGCCTATGCGGGGTCCAGGGAAGGGGAGGACCACAAGGGCCAATAGTATGCAGCCTTACCTTCTATTTTTATAAGACACTGTTTCCCCGCCTTGAACCTATGACCTCAAGGTTACATAACGACAACTTTTGCAGTTATATGATGTGTAAAGTGGGAACTTTTGCTTGCACTGAAATGGGTTGGTAGTATCAGCGTCACTTTGGGATAAGCATGACCAAATGAACTTAGTCTACTGTGCTATTAAGAAAATGGTAATATATTTGAAATGGCAAACATGGTTGTCCTGTAAACAAAAAGGAAGGTTGATCCACGAGGTTCATAGCCAAGTTTGCATATTTCCACGAGGCAGCTGGCTCGAATCACCGAACCAGTCCAGGCAAAACTACAGATTAGCAAAACATAATCCATGAAATGGATAATGAGCAAACAATTTCTTTAAATCAGTTTATCGAATTAAAATCATCGTAATCATTTTGAACCTGGATAAAAAAGGTAGCCCGGTGCATAAAGTTTGTGCTCATGTGAGCTTAAGGGAAGGGCAGATCACAAGCGTCTATAGTACACAGTTTTACCTTATATTTTTGCAAAAAATTATTTCTACACCTTAAACACGTGACCTCAAGGTGACACGACAACAACTTTTCCGCTGGGTCAAGCTCCCCTTCATTTTGAACCAAGATATTGTGTGATATATTAGAGCCATAAACAGTAAATAAATCTACTACATATTACCTTTCAAATATCTTTAATTATTATTACTTGTCTTAAGTGTTAGATACTCATCATTTACAGTCTAAAGAGACATCTCTCCATTTTTCCAGGACCATTTTAACAACTCCTGCTCCCGTTTCTGCTTCCACACAACCATTGCGAGCAGAACCCGTTGATCCAACAAGGGGCCCAGAGGCCTTGACATGTGATTTCCGGAGAAGAGGGTATTTCCGTAATTGGCGAAAACAGTCTCATGCGACCGTTCCGTTCCGACTGGCCAGCCCCCGGGTACCCGTATAGTGTCTGTAAATAAACCGTTAAAATCGCGACAGCGAGAGAGGGAAAGATTACACGAGAGCTGTTACCAAAATGTGCGCTGATGCGCCTTACGCACGCACTTGCCATGTTAAGGACGATTGCTAAAGGGACGAACCTTATAAGATAGACCTCTAAGTGGCCGTTAAAAAAGGATGCAGAAAATGATGCAACCTAGATATGCCTGTGGTGATCCAAACCGCTCATTTAGGCTGGTGCAACCTAGATACTAGATATTCACTGCACATCATTGAAGGGGAGTCTTGGTATAGTGGTAAAGTTGTCGTCGTGTAAACTTGAGATTATAGATTCAAGGTGTAGACCCTTGTGGTCTGCCCCTTTCCTGAACCCTACATATGCGAAAGCTTCATGCACTGGAACTACGACTCAACAAACATTATTGGAAAATGAAAGGAGGTGTGAATCTTGCTTAAAAAAGGAAAGGCATCACTCAAATAATCCATTGGTTATAAATTTTAGTATCAAGTCAATCCAAGGCAAGGTGAACATGATGAATCGATCCTATCATCTAGAGGAAGCCTTCGCTACATAGCATCCTTTTTTGCATTCGAAAAGCATTTCTCTAAGATATGCACGTGAACGGAAGGGCTCACCTTTAGATGATCCTTTGAGAAGATTCCCTGGCTATAGATATGTAGCTAGAGCTTCCAAATGCATTTTGATGTGTGATCTAGAAGGATTAAATAGAACAAGCAACACGTTTAGAGAAACCCTCGCTCTAAGATTTGGTTAAAGAGCCTCAATTTATCATTTTATATAAAGTCAATCACTGGAGCAAATTAGATCTATGAAAGATGGGCTTCAATAAAGTGGTACGGTAAATTGCTTTATATTGGACACTCTAAATCGTCTATTTAACCATCACCCTGTAAAAAAAATGATGATGATGATGATTGAATGACTAGCACGTTAAATGTGCCTTGGGCTAAATTTTAGCATTGTGGATAGACCAAAGATTAGTGGTGCTTGAAATGAGTTAAGATGATCATTTTATCCCACGTAACTCACAATTAAGTTGAATTCTTTGTTATCTTACTTTATTGCATGTCAAATTTGGTCATCAAAGCTAGATGTAGTATAATGTCATCTCATATCACGTTAGCTCATTTAATCTCTAAAGAATACTAACACTATATAAAAGCATTTTGACCTACATATTTTTTTTTTATAACTTTAAAGTCAGTGTGAAAATAGTTTCTTACAAAAATACAAGTAAAAGTTATATACTATAAACCCTTATGGTCCGCTACTTCCTTGAACCTTGCATAACGGGAGCTTTGTGGACTGGAACTGCACTTTTATATTTGCTCATGATCGAAGCATAAATTTTCAAGGAAAATGATAAGGACACCAACTCAAATAGCACACGTATTCAAATGCTAGAGTCCTTAAATGCCTGTAATATTTGAATTTCTACACAAACACAAGCGCAAGCACGCGATTCCGACAAACGGGTTGGATCGTTTGAAAGCGGGGGCCATTCATTCAAAAGCGGTGCGAGTCTGCCGACGCACCTTAGAGGGTGTTTCCATGTAGGTTTCACACTTGGGGGTGTAGCTCCGCACCCTGCGCCGCGTAGCATAAAGCGCAAATGTAAAGGCTACTACTACACTCACAACTCTACTCCCGAAAAATGGAAGGGAAAATCTGAGCTTACCAGCAAAGCTTCTCTCTGCGTCCAGGTATTTTCATTTTTCTTTTTGGTTTATACGGCAGAAGTCCAAACCTCTCTCTCTCTCTACGGAGAGACTGCTAACAGAGCAAAGAGGATTTAAAAGAAAACTAAAACTCGCATCTCTCTCGTTGCAGCTGCGATAAGAAAAGGGGGAAAAAGAAAGCGGCGAATTTGAAACCCTAGAGAAGGAGGAAAGTCGAGATCTGGTGCATTTGAAACCCTAATTTTCTGAAGGTTTTCTTGATTTCGGATGTGAGTGTGTCAGATCCGTCATGGCCGATTTTTCCGGCGAGGGGGAAGTTTTTACGGCAGCAACTGAGCAGAGTTGCAGCGGTAATGGACGTCAGGCGGCTGGGGAGGTTACGGCGGGGCATACTCCAACACAGCCATTGACTGTCTCTGGATCGTTCAAGGAAGGGAAAGGTCCGAGGAGGAGGACTTCTGTAAGGCCGAGTATGGAAGCTGATGAGTTCTTAAATCTGTTCCACGGCTCGGATCCGGTCAAGCTCGAGCTTAATAGGTTGGAGAATGAAGTCAGAGGTGGGAATGCGATTTGATCTGGTGGTTTTGGTGGTGATTAGTAAGAGTTTTGTGCTGAGATTTGCTTCTTAGATTTGTTTTTCTGCTGAAAGGGCTTGTCTTTTTCTTCTGGTTCGCAGATAAAGATCGGGAATTGGGAGAAGCACAGGCGGAGATTAAGGCGTTGAGGTTATCCGAACGCTTGAGAGAGAAGGCTGTCGAGGAGGTTTTTTTTGCGCTTTTTTTATTTTTAGCCTCTTTTTTTTGAATTTTTTGGATGGAAAAATGGTTTCAATTTCATTTCCCTTATTTATTTGATGTCGTGGGTCTACATTTTCTGATTACAAGCAGTCAAATCATTATTCTTCTTGTCCAGGTCTTTATAACTTATTGTTGCATATGTTATCTCATTCGAGTTTTTTACCGCCCAGAATTCATTTTTTTCCCTATGTCTATTTGGAGTTTGGTTGCGTTTTTTTAGGCTTTTAACATTGGTTCATTTGTGAATCACCTTATCGCTAATCCCTGCATTTGTTTTTCGATTCACTATTAAGCTCATCGAGTTTTAATCTTAGTTATTCCATCTGGGGAAATCTGTATATTTTGGTGTAACTTGGGTGTCTCTTGTGAATATTTAGGATTGTTATCTAAATCAGGATAAATTTCTAGTCCCCGTGATACCATTCAAAAGAAATTTCCATTTTATCCGTGTGCCACATATTGTTATCTATATTTGTTTGGAATTTTGAACAGCTCTTCCAGAAGAGATTTAGTATTGCCTGCTTTACTACAATGCGCTTGTTATATATAGGTTATTCTTTATTTTGTAGTTCTCTAATTTTTTCTTTATTTTTCAACCAGAAGTTCTATGTTAGATGGCTTAATACATAAATTTCCATCAGGCTATTTCATTATGTATTGAGTTTGAGATTTAATGTTGATTTTAATCCAAGCAATTGGAGGACTGTATTTTTTACCAAAAGAAAAAAAATGGTACTGTATTTTTTATCTTTTCAAAATTCTGTATTTTTGTTTAATTGTTTATGGATATTTGTGGAAATGGTTATTTGCATATATGAGGCATCAGTGAACAATTTAATGATGCTTACTTCCATTGATGCCGTTATGGATTTTCAATTCCCTTCATATGGACGATTTAAAATAGCCCTAACATTTGCATTTATCAAATTTTCATTTCTCTTGTTTGGCGATTTTTCAACATAATGGTCAAAGGTTTCATGGTCTCCAGCAAAGTGTGGAAGGTTTTAAAGCTTCTTATTTCTATTAGTTGGATATATTTTGAAGTCTGCTTGGGTAATCATTAATTTGAAACTTGAATACGGTTATTGCTGCTATTAGCAGCTTCTCTCTCTATCTCTGTTATTGTTGAGGGAGTATATGACATGTTGGTGGGATGCATATTGACTTCTTTTTGGTGCTCTTCCTGTTATTTCCTTAGCTTACTGAAGAATTGGGGAAGGTTGAGGAGAAGCTCAAGCTCACTGAATCTCTTCTGGAAAACAAGGTATTCTGCAGGCGCTGGCTAGTTGCTTAACTTCTCTGTCATGACAAGCTTGACTGATTTGGGGAAACTTGTCCAGAATCTTGAGATTAAGAAAATAAATGATGAGAAGAAAGCATCCATGGCTGCCCAGTTTGCAGCCGAAGCAACCCTTAGAAGGGTTCATGCGGCTCAAAAGGATGATGACATGCCACCAATTGAAGCAATTCTTGCACCTCTGGAGGCCGAGCTGAAGCTTGCTCGGCAAGAGGTATTGTTCTCTTCCCACTAACAAATGCTGTGATCCAATCACAAAGGCATGATAATGATTGGAAGAAAATAAAAGAAAACGACACTCTTAGTTGCTTACATATGTGATAACTTTGCTGGTCCTTTGCAGATTGCAAAGCTGCAAGATGACAACAAGGCATTGGATCGTCTTACCAAATCAAAAGAAGCGGCTTTAATTGAAGCAGAAAGGACTGTTCAGATTGCAATGGCAAAGGCCTCAATGGTAGATGATCTGCAAAATAAGAACCAAGAATTAATGAAACAGATTGAAATCTGCCAGGTATTATGGGATGATATATTTCCTCTTCAAAATTTAGCAAAATGTATAATTCTGATTTTCCATTATTACAAACATGATCAGTGCTGCTTCTTTGTGCCTTTTCTTGTACACATTAGGAAGAAAACAAGATTTTGGACAAAATGCATCGGCAAAAGGTAGCTGAAGTTGAAAAACTCACCCAAACTGTGAGAGAGCTAGAAGAGGCTGTTCTGGCTGGTGGCGCAGCAGCAAATGCTGTGAGGGACTACCAAAGAAAAGTTCAGGAAATGCATGTAATATTCCTCTTCCTTTATGAGTATTGTAGATGTGGAATTTCTTGAAACTTCTTCACAGTTCCTCTCATTTGAGTTAGCTACAATGTGCTCTTAATAAGTTATTTACTTGATGTTCAGGAGGAAAAGAAAACGCTTGATCGGGAACTGGCTCGTGCAAAGGTCACAGCCAACAGGGTTGCTACAGTCGTAGCAAATGAATGGAAAGATGCGAATGACAAAGTTATGCCTGTAAAACAATGGCTTGAGGATCGAAGATTTTTGCAGGTTTTCCAACTAACCTGTCAAGTTTTCTTCCAATCTTCCATCCTTTGCCAATTTCTGCTGCCTATTCTTTTTCCATTTGGGACTGATGGTACTTACTAATCTAAATTGTTTGTTCAGGGAGAAATGCAACAGTTGCGAGATAAGCTTGCTATAGCAGAACGTACTGCTAGATCTGAAGCACAAATGAAAGTAAGAATTTCGTTTTGCAGCAGTAGTTACTTGTAGGTGATTGCAATTATTTATGCACTGCTTTTCATTACACTTGTTAATGTAAGTATATCTCCTTCTGGATTCTTAGGAAAAATATCTATTGCGACTGAAAGTAGTAGAAGAGGGATTGAGGACATCTACTAATGGGACCAATCGTACTAACTCAGAGGGGAGAAGTGTAAGCAATGGACCTTCACGTCGACAGTCCCTTGGAGGAGCTGATAATGTCTCTAAGTTGTCCTCTAATGGCTTGTTATCTAAAAGAACACTGACCTCTTCCAGATCTTCACTTAGTAGTGCCACCAGCACAGTGCTAAAGCATGCAAAAGGGACTTCAAAGTCATTCGATGGTGGCACTAGGTCATTAGACAGGGGTAAGGTCCTTTCAAATGGGATAGGCCCAAATCATTCCCTTAACAAATCTTCAGATGGTGGTTCTAGAGACCATGAGACACATTGTACTTGGAAGGAAAACCCTGATGAAAAGCCCAATGAATTCTCTAGTGTTGATACAGAGGATTCTGTCCCTGGATTGTTGTATGACATGTTGCAGAAAGAAGTCATAGCCTTGAGGAAAGCTGGACATGAAAAAGATCAAAGCCTTAAAGACAAGGATGATGCAATTGAGGTTGGTCACTTTTCTCTTTCAATATGACAGTGCTGTTACTTTGAAGTTTTAAGCTGATTAAGGGTTGCACCTTGATGTGATTAGATGTTAGCTAAGAAAGTAGACACATTGACCAAAGCAATGGAGGTTGAGGCGAAGAAAATGAGAAGAGAAGTAGCTGCCATGGAGAAGGAGGTAGCTGCAATGCGTGTAGGGAAAGAGCACGAAAATAGGGCAAAGAGGCTGGGTAATTCCAAGGGTCCTGTAAATAGTTCTCAACTGCTTCCTGGGAGGTACGTGAATCTTTTGGATACTAGTTCATGTGAATTAGACTCAAGGAAAAATGCCCTTTCGTTCATTTGTGTTATTAGGGTTTGCTTGTGACTATTACTTTTTCTTTCTTAATTGGATCAGTTCTACTTTTGTGATGGATTGCATTGTTTTTTATTTGATGAAAATTTCTAACATGCCATTTGCTTTGAACTTCTTCGTTGTATTATTTCAGTTTAGAACTTCAGGCCTTACACATAAGAAAATGCTTATGAAGTATGCCTTATACATGGTCCTAATTTTAAGACTTTGCCTATGAGGCTTTGTGAAAGAGATTTAGCTATAAGTGCAAGTAATCTCGAATTCTAGTTTGTTTATCTGGACATAACTGAGTGATTGTTAGTTGAGAAGCTGAGCAGTACAAGGTAAGATTTAGACGAGTATAAGGGCTATATGATGTCATTACCAGTGCTTGCAGTAAATCACATTGTTTCAGATTGCTCATGATTCATTTCCATGTATGCATATCCCTCTAACAACAGCTATTGTCACAAACCCATTGTAACTGCAGCAGACATGGCTACTTTTGTCCAAAAAGTGGCTTGATAAAAGTGCTGTTCTATGGATAATATAATTCTCCACAAGAGTTTCTGGATGTTGGAACTCAAGTTGTGTATTGTGTATTGTGGAATGTGGAATGTGGGAAAAATCAAATTCTATTTTGTCGTTTTTCCTTGGGTTAATAGAGGGCAACACTTGTGGAAATCTGCAAATTATGTTAGATTCTTGCATTAGTATTCCTAGTTCCACCAAACTGTTGGAGAAATATGTACTTCAAGACATTTGTAAACAGTTTCTCAAATGAGTTACACAAGTCTCCTTTACATTAGGATATAACAACATAATCCCCCTTCACCAAATTGGGTGCCCCTAGCAGACCATTGCACGCCCAACCACAGAATCAACTCTTGAGATATTGCATTGTGTCCTCTCATTAGTGAAAATTTTTAGCCTTTCTCTCTCTCTCTCTCTCTCTCTCTGTCTCTCTTGCATGTGCATACGCTAACAATTAGGAGATGAAGTAGAAGCTGTTAGCTGATTGCTAAATTGTTGAGGCTAAGGGAAGTATAGGCAGATCCACTAACTTTTGGTGTAGGGCCTTGTTGAACAAGGCCAAAATTGAAGTTGGATGGCAGCGAAAAATTTCTTGTTCGAATGTAAGAAATTGACTGTAAGGACAAGCAGGGGACGATAAATTATTTAACTTGTTGTTCATGATACTCATGATGTTCTCTATTGAGCTGAGATGAGGTCAAATATCGCAAGAGTTCAGTCATTGAACAATTGAATAGAATGTTACTAGCTCGAAGAAGAATGCTACAGGATGATATTGAGAAACATTGGTTTTAATTTTGTGCTCCAGTCCTATATTGCTGGCTAGATTGGGTGGGTTTGACTCTTGACTTCAGCTCCTTGTGAATGGCTAAGAAAACCCCTCCCAATGGTGTTTAAAGAGCTTATAGATTGATTGGGAAACATGTTGAAGTAAAAGTTTTGCTGCTGTTTTTCTTTTTAGATGTCATTTTGTGCTGGATATGTCAGTTCTGGGTAACCAGAAGGAAGAAAAGGTATTGGAGGAATTGCCTCCCATTATTAACAACATGAAACTTATGTACTGCATGGTTATACCTAAATGCAAAGGAGTTACATTGTGGTTCATCTGTTTTGCTGTGCTTTGTATTTTTTCATCTCTTTCTCTATTCTTTTGGTCAGGGTGTTGTTGGATTCTAATTTGCACTTTGGGTTGGCAGTGGTCAGTGTGAAGAGCTGGTATAACTGATAAGGACAGACTAGAGTGAGTGCAAACTGATTGCATGTCTATAAATGCTTTGCCTAAGAATGACTTTCGACGTGGGGTGTGAATGAAAGTCAATATCAAAATCCTAGGCTCGAAAGTCACATTTTTCCATCCTTCAGGCCATAATCACCCAATTGAAGAGGGCCAAGGGAGGAATCAAAGGATTTTTTATTAGGGGTTCAAAGAAAAAGGAGGATTCTTTTGCCTGGAGGGAGGAGGGGGGATGTCATGGTGAATAGGATTTTTGTCCCTTGTGTAGGATTGGGTGCCATACTCGAATGGTTCAACGTAAAAGTATGGTCAATTTTCAATGATACAGTTGGCGGCCTATCTTTGACAAGCTCTTGCATTCTCATTCTTCAAAGAAGTCTTAATCCTTTGGTTTTCAGTATCTTGATACATTCAGCACGTGCAGGCTTCACCTAGATGGGTAGAAGTACATGTGGTGGTCCAAGTTCTTTGTAATCCAATTGGGGCTTGTCTTACAAAGGCGTTGCTCCAAACTTTCTGTATTCTATATGAGCTCTGGCCTGGCAGATTTGTGATTGCTATCTAAAAGTTGGGTCACACAAGGACCTTTGGCCTTTGCATAATTTTTATTTTTAAGGTGAGGATGAGTTATCCACCCATTTTTCAATGATTCTCTATTCCTATTGTTACTGGACCTGCGTATGGAGGGATTGCATCTGTTGGACAGTTGTGACAAATTTCACTTTTAGGATAAGGGAGGGGAAATTTGATGACTTGGAGGAGATAATGGGGATATTTTGATGAGCGTCTTTGGCCATTTGCTGGGAGTTTTACTGGGTATTTATCTGGTTGGGGGAGGATAATTATTATAGCTCAGCTTGAAAGGATTTCTGTTCTGTATTCAGAGATCTCCTTTAGATGTCTCCCGTTTTCTCCATTTCACGTGGTTATCTTTTATCCACTTCTGCTCTTTTATTGCCAAAGTAAAATTTCAGTTTTCTTTCTTGAATATAGGGAGAATCATATTTGTCAAAGTGAATCGTAATATTTGTAGGGTTTATTTCTCCATAGTTTTAGGTGCATTTATGCTCATGTGGGAAGAGTCAAATTACATGAAAATGAACATATTAAGCATCCTAACTCAAAGGGGCTTGTAATGGTCTCTTCAGGTATTGCAAGAGTTCTGCGAAAGTGGAATTTTAGGATATTTGGATGCTAACTCATTTAGACGAGTAGTGATTTTTTAAAGGTTGAATTTCGTAGCCTAGTGAAGAAACTTAAGATAATTTTGGTCTCCTTGAAAGTTCTTTATTTAGAGTTGTAGTACCTTAAGTATCTTGAATAAGCTAAGTGAAGAATCTATTTAACATCTTAGTACTTTTCCTAGTCATTTGGAAATTTCCAAAACCATGAACTCTTTAATAAAGAGCTAATGTATGATATCCATGGTAAACGAAGTTTCATGTTTATAATTTCTTTGAGTCAATCCGGATTTAGCTATAGACCAGAGACGAAGGGCTTCCCATTCTCGATAGAGTTGAACTTGACTCATTATTGCTGCCATATGCATATTGCCTGTGATTTTCCAATTCATTCAAACGTTTGGGTCGTCACCGTATATATTTTTACCTGGGTTGACAGTTCCTAATTTGTGTGCTCTTTGCTTGTTGTCCCGTGGGTGGAGACTCTTTCTTGAAATCTTATTCGAGTGTCTTCCTTTCTTCAAACAATTTCTATTACAGTCAAAGGAGTCTTTGTTCCATTATCGGTGATGACCTACTTGAGATTCAGGAGGTCAGAGATTCTGCTCTGGTTTGGTTGGCGTTTGCTTTTGTCCAGTGTCAGCTTCCATACGCAGGGAATAGAATAATGGCATGCCCCTCAAGTTTGGTTTCTTTATTCAGTCCTTGGAGTAGAATGTAGGTCATTATACAGTGCTTTTAAGCATTAAACTAGATGAATTCTATTCATTAGTCTAAATGCATATATGTTTGCAGCTGTCAATATTAAACTCTGGCTGATCCTCATTGTTGCAGAAACGTATCACGAGGCGGGCTGATGCGCAACCTCCAATAACAGGTTCAGAGTTGAGAGCCGGTAAGGAATCCTCAGCAGGCTCCATTTCTTTCTTGTTCATCCCTTAATTGATTTTAAGATTATAACCCGCGGGCTGACAAACCTGCGATCGTCGAGTTCCGGAACCCAAAATCGGAGGAAGAAGTCAGTCTGCTTCTGACTTTAGGCCGTTGCTGTATCAAAAGTAGCAAAAAGGACGTTGAAGTTGGCTAACCTTTTGGCAGGTTTTTGTTTAAGAGACAGTGGTTTGCCTGGTTGTATAGCTTGTTGGGTTCATATTTTTTTTTCTCCTTTCCCTTTTAATTTGTAATTTGCAGTAGTGTGATGGTGGTTGCGTCAAGGTTGTGAATATTCTTTAATCAGATAAGTGCTTTCATGTTACGTCTTTTGTTCTCACATAGTAGTCTGATGCTTGGTTATCATGGTGATGTCGAAGCTCCCAAATAAGCAGCATCGTTTCTTTTAGTAGTTCTAGCAAAACGGATTGAATCCAATTCATTCTGTGCAGATGTGGATTGTGAGTCTCTGATCCTCGCATATCGTGGATCAGAAAATCCCAACCTATATTCCATCTGGGTGCAGATCACGGATTTGCGGGCAGCCATGCAATGAAATATTCTTTAAGCCTCCCCCCGATGGCCACATCAATCAGGAAGCGATCTTACTTTGGGCAGGTCAAGTCTACCTTTTAGTCTTTAAGATGCCTGCGAGATTGTCTTGATTTGACGACCAGGTTATTGACATAGCCTGCAACTTTGTTGTGTCAGGGAATTTTCTCATATTGAGACTGATGTGTATTCATTTTACCCCAAGTTAATTAAAATGCATTGATAATATAAATATACAACTTGAAAATCAAAATTCATAGAAGATTGCTCATGAAGTGCTGCTCGAGTTATAGTATAAAGGATGTACATTGATCTTAACAGCAGCAGCTTGGTGAACAGGATGCACCTAGATTTCTTCACAAGGAGTTACCGCAATGATGCAATTGGGTCATCATCTGCCCGCACAAAAGGCTCCCGTCCTAGTGAGTTCTTGGTATTCTATTGGTAATAAAAAATCGATGTTCAAAAATCAAAATGCGGACAGAACACCAGCTAGATCTAATCATTTTAACCGAGCCACTGATTTTGAATTACTTTTTAGAAGAACACCGGCTAATCAAACGGCAATAACCAAAGCCCAGGAACCAAAACAGAGGAACAAAAACCAGTGGAGCAAAACGAGAATTTAGGACCTTTATTCATGCAATAACTAATCTTGGGGTTTATCTAATTCAAGAGGCTAACAGAAGCTCACCGAAAGACATAATGGCAATCAATAGAACAGCCTTACCAGAGACGGGAAGCTTAGTCTACGCCCGCTGATTATATTGTTTGTGATCTATCGCTCTAAACAGTACTACAGCAACACTGTAAGTTTGGGGATCATACTATTGGCTGCCCCTCATCCCCGGCCAAGAGAGATAATTATAAAATTGTCGTTGTGTGACCTTGAGGTCATGAGCTCAAGGCGTGGAAATAGCCTCTTGTAAAATACTAGGTGAGGCTGTGTACTATAGACCCTTGTAATCGACCCCTTCTTCAGACATCACATACAATGTACACCAGCTACCCTTTATATTAGACGTACAAATCCTTATTCCTATATTTGTAGTCTGCATGAGTTCCATCAAGTCTGTAGAGATTACAGCAACTCAGCTAAATGATCGATCTCTCTAACAGTAACTCCTTATGGATCAGCAATCTCCATCTAGTTGGTGATGGTAACATGTGCTTGTGGGCTCTTATTTGGATGTTAGTTTGACATTGACAATCCGATTTGGTGTAAAATTGGTGATTGCTCTTCATGAATACAAATGGCCGTTGCTCCATTTTCCCTATGTATCAATTGCAGCATAAAAATTTTATTTTTCTTTTTTTGAGAAGCAATCAATTGGACTGATTATGGTTGCTAATTGTTTGTCTAATCAATAGGAACGCACAGCCGTATATAGTATTAGGGAATCGTGTACGCAATTTACCATCATCTAGTGGGAGATGTGGGACCCAAATATTCCTGTTCAGATTGAGTTTTAGGAGGTGAGAAGAACGCAATCTGGCACAAGTTCTCTTCCTAGATCCTTCAGAACTCCAAACAAAAAAATAATAATAAAGTCAGATCTTGGTTTAATGGTTAAAGGGGCCTACAAGATCCAAGATCAACAAATTTGTTCAAGTGGGTCCCTTCCAATTGATCTTACCACTTCGAAATGTTGTAATGGATTGAGCCATACTATGGGCCTTCATACAGATCCCTGCAAAAGCCTTCTGTGTACCTGGGAGAAAGTGATGCATTCTCATCTAAATCCAACTATTTGCAATCACAGTTGAGGGACATGTAGGGCCAGTGCTTCTCATCAGAACCACTCATCGTTAGCTCATCTTAGATTTGGCCGTGCCTCACAAATCTCGTACATTTGATAACCCGATCCATCTGATTGGTGAGGATTTTATTACCGCTGATTTTAAACATTTTGAAATCTTCGTCATAGCTAAAGTTGGGATCATCGAACGGGCTAGCTCTTCTGGGGCCCCAATGAGCAAGTATCAAGAGTGAAGCCAGTAGAAGCCCATATATTGCTGGGTCCCACACTCCCAGCTCCGCATATCAGTGATCCCACTTGATTTCTGATCCGGCGCGTCCGAAGCATATCGCTTACTGAGAATCAACCGAATAAAAACAAAAGATTTTGAAATCAACAAAAATCACATCATTTACCGTTTTCTGTTTTGTTCACCCCGCTCTCTCTCTCTCTGGATTCTGGCCATTGGCACCAAAAACTCTCGAAAACGCGCGCTTTTTCCCTTCCCGTCTGATTTCTTCCTCTTCCTTACTCTCCATTTCATCAACATTTTCGATTTTCTTCAAATCTCTGAAGAACAGATCTCATTTCGGATCTTCTCTGCATTTTCGATTTGCACAGAGAGGATTTTTAGTGATTTGGATTCACAATGGCAACAATGGAGAGTTTGATAGGGTTGGTGAACAGAATTCAAAGAGCTTGTACCGTTCTCGGCGATCACGTGGTGAAGGTTCTCTCTGGGAAGCGCTCCCTTCAGTTGCCGTCATCGGTGGGCAGGTCATTTTTTGTTTTTCGATCATTTCTGGACTTCCTAAGGTTAGGTTTAAGGTTTTTGAATTTTGATTTGGCTTTTTTTGGAATGCAGAGTTCCGGGAAGTCCTCCGTGCTGGAAAGCGTTGTAGGGAGGGCTTTCCTGCCTTGTGGATCTGGTAATGTTGATCTCGTTTCGTGATTGTTTTCGTTCGGAATTTTTTCTTTTCCGATCTTTGATTTTTCTATTCGGATTTCAAGGCATTGTGACTCGGAGGCCTTTGGTGTTGCAACTCCATAATACTGATCCAGGAACACCAGAATATGGGGAGTTTCTTCACGCACCGAGAAAGAAGTTTAATGATTTCGGTATGTGAAAAATGCTGCTTATTTGTCAATTTTTTATTTTATTTTCTGATTCATTAAACTCCCTGCTGGTTTTGACGTTCAAGAACAGGTTATGGTTGAAGATAGCAATTTTAGAGCATGGTTGACTCTGCACTGCAATATACCATTACTTTCAGCGGTTATTAGGTGTAATTTTAGATTGATGAGTAGGTCTTGAAGTTAGAGATCTTTGCTTGGATGTTCTGTTCATTTTCTACTTTACCATCTGTATTGTTTTTTTATTTTCTGATGCCTAACTGTATGGACTTGTGGAATGTTATTAGACATTGATCTAGTTCTGGTAGTGATTTTAATCTTAAAAAAAGAAACCCCATACATGTCCACAGTCTAGACAGCTAAAGTATGTTATGAGCTAGGTATGACATCAAAATTACCAAACCAGTCCATCTTCTCCTTTTAATTCAGTTGTTCAATTAAATTTGGAAGGTCTTCTTGGCAAGTCGTCTGTTGCATGGGTTGATAGGACTTCAGGCAGCAAGGTGAAATAGTGGAAACGATTTAATGCAGAATGGTGGAAAGGCTTCAAGCAGCAAGTGAAGTATTGAAACCAAAGTTAAAAAGTATGTACAAACGCAGTTTGGGGAATGTCACCCCATAAGGTCATACAAGTAATTGTCTTAGTCCATCTTATGACGGTGCTAGAAGGAGAACAAATTGGAGTCAATTTATCAATGTAGGAGAGACTTTTTCTTTATGACAAAGCAGAAGATAGAATTCCTGTAACTCCTCAAGTGCTTTACATCTTGGGGAGAGAATAGAATTAAAACTAGATCGAGTATGTATGTAGGTACTAAGTCAAAGGCAGAAACCTATTGCTTTAGTGAGCTAGAAAGACATGCACTTAAGAATTTGACTTGAGTTATAGGCGGTTGTTCAAGCCTGTGGTAATAGTGATAGTCTCAGTTATCTTTGAGTTCATCTTGTACTCTGATCATGGGGCGTAAACTATCTTTATCCTCTTAAGAAGCTTAACATGTGTTCTCCTGAATGGCTTGATTTCTTGCAAAAATATACATGCGTGCTTCTGCATCAATCAAGCAAGTCATAATTGTGTAGCAGATGTGTTAACCCGACTAATGTCCTTGTTTGCCATTCTAGTGGCTGAAGTTGGGTTTTATTAATTAAACACCTTAAGAAAGAAAATTCCAAGTTCAACAACATCTTTCACAATGTGTATATTGGAGTGGTCTTGAAGAGAACTACAAAATGGTTTCTCTTTCATGGTTCTTAGTTGTGTATGCTAGACTGCCCAATGTCAGAGAACATCTTTGCTAAACTTCATGGTGAAGATCTGCAGAAATTTTGGCCATGATGACCTTTGTTACTGGTTGAGGAGAAGTACATTGGCTGCATATGGCATGCGGACATATTTGTTGGAAGCTAGACAGATCAAGGCCAATTTTGTCTAGTTTCTGAAGGCCACTTCCAAAATACTGCCATCTACATTCCATACATCTCTCGCATGCTCCATGCGAAGATCAGATGAGATGGATTTAGTATCAGTTTGCCTAAAATTCAATAACGCGGGTCCCATATTTTGAATTGTAGACTAGTTTTCAAAGATGGACATTTCTACTATGTCGAATAAACCAGATTGCTCTACTTGTTGCCAAGATCTCCGTTAAAAGAAGTATCTGGACTAACATAGACGTACAAGGATAGTCATGTCAGACTGAATTCTAAAGTTTATTTGTCATTTTTGGAAGACCTGTGGAGGTAAGGATAAAGAAAGCTTCAGACCCAATATACCATTTTCAGACCCAATGTTAAACAACGATTGTAAATAGAAGCCTCAAAAGTCTCTTGCAAAATATGGTTGAAGATAAGAAGATTCAACTGGACATGTGCCTTCCTTGAGTTGGTTTGCAATTGCAATTGCTCATAATGGTTCAATAAGCCCAACTACTAGCAAGTTGTTGTTTGAGATTCTTCATGGCATAAGTAGATTCCATCCATTCCCAGAGAGGAGCTTAAGCATTTGGGGAAAATCCAAGCTCAGCGCGATTGAAAATTGAAGCTAGCAACAAGTTGTCAGGGAGCTGCCATCAAGGAACGAAAGCCATGAGTCTTCAATGAGGGAACTTTTTTTATTGTGTACCTTCAACAAAGCAGATCTTGGCAGGAATGCAAGCTTCTGTTCCGTTGAGTTGTCAAAGGATCTGTGTCAATGTATGTAAGGTAGAACTAATGGAAGTATATGACATCTCTTTTACAAGCTGCATGACTATTCAAAGTCTCTTCTAAGAAGCTGAATCAGCAGATGGTTAATGGAAAAAAGTCACTTGATCTTGCTGCAAGAACACATTAAATATATTGTTTGATGGGAGGGAAGGCCTTCTATGGATAGCATGGGGTGACATCAGATGAATTGTCCCAAAATACATGCTCGAGGGTAAGTTCTTTTCAACCTGGGATAACGATTCAAAACTTCACAGCGAAAAAGGCTCACATTTATTTAGACTTCTTATTGGAAGGACAAAGAAAGAGCTTCTAAATAGTCCCAACCAGTGGCATCGGCATGATGCCAGTGTAACAGTCACAGACATTAGCAAGTAGGTTCACAATGTCATGAAATAAACAAGAGCACCACCGATCTTGGATGGAGGTTCATTTAGTTCCTTTCCTTGAGATTTATAATGGTTTGGTGTGCTTTAAAGTTTTGTTGTTTAGGATGCAAATCTGGCCTTTTTTTTTTAGAATGTTCAAGGAAGTGTTGAAGCAACATATCTTAAGGATAGATTAGGAGGTTGACTTCTTTTCTGTTGGATTGTATCCTAATAGGTTATTGTTTTTGTTATGTATAGACAAGTGCTATTGGAAATGGGGTCTTTTCCTGAACTTGTCGTTTATACAGGACTGTTGTTTTAGCACATCAACTTAAAAGCTTCTACTTCTTGGTCCTCTCTTCCTTCTTCTTCTTTTTGTCATCATAAGGATTAATCCCTAATAGAACAAGCAACTACCTTTTTTTTGTGTGGTAATTCTCTCTGTTTTAGATATGAGATCTATCAATGAATTAGAATGGGAGCCTTGGCACAACGGTAAAAGTTGTCGTCATGTGACCTTGAGTTCACGAGTTCAAGGTGTGAAAATGGCCTCTTGCAAAATGCGAGGCTGTGTACTATAGGCCCTTGTGGTCCACCCCTTCACTGGACCCCGCATAGGCGGGAGCTTCGTACACTGGGGCTGCCCTTTAGATCTATCAATGAATTAAGAAGGGGAGCCTTGGTGCAATGGTTGAGTTGTCATCGTGTGACCTAGAGGTCACGGGTTTGAGGTGTGGAAACAGCCTCTTGCAAAATGCAAGGTAAGGCTGCATACTTTAGGCCCTTTGTGGTTCACCCCTTTCTGGGACCTGTCATACTCAGGAGCTTCGTGCATTGGACTGCCCTTTTTTAGATCTGTCAATGAATTCCGAGTTGTTTTACTGTATATATTTTCTGAATCCTTCAAATCTGGGCATTTTGTACTATTCCCTTTGCTTTCTTTGCCTTTAGTCTTCGTTATATGTTCTAAATTTTGGAAATGTGATATTGGTCGTGGGGCCTAAAGTCATTTTTCAGAAGCCATAATTAGGGATGTCTTGAGACCTATGAGTTTGTGGCCAGAGATATCTGATCTGAAACTAAATGAGAAATTTCAGCAATATAATTAATTAATATGGGAAATTATATGGGGTTTGTAGTTGTAGTCTTAACCAGCAGCTACTTGCTTACATCGTGGTGTAACCTTATAAACATCATTCAATTGGGAATAATTTTTTTAAATGGCTTGATGAAAGTGGGATCTGGCAGACTCTCATGCTTCAGGCAGTCCAGTTGTCTCAAGAAATAATCATATCAGTCATTATGGAATTTTCCTGTATATGATTCCTTTTTATGGATGCGTTCTGGAATTTTAAATTGAGAAGCAATGTGTACATTAAGGTTAAACTTACTTATTGTAGCAGAGCTTCATCTACTGATAATGAACACAGTTTCATAGATGAAAGGATTATAAGGTCATTACTTCTTTTACAACCTTGAAGAAGACATGTAGTGGCTTACGATCATTAAGAGTCAAGGAAATTAGTGGTCTTTCACTCTGTGGATTACTAAAAACCTATGTCTGATGCCAAAGATTCCTTTATCCTCAAACTTCAGCATGTTTCAAGGAATAGATACAGCTAAATATTATTTCCCTGTTTTCTATGTTTAGCCAAACATCTCCACTGTTGTTTTGTTGGTAGATTCTTTATGACAGTTGGAGTTACTAATGTGCAGAAAACAAGTTTCATCTTTTGTAGTGCTGGCAATTATTTAATGGCCAAAACCAATCATAATTGAAATGTCCACTGAATGCTCCTTGTGGTTTTGCAGCTGCCATCCGTAAGGAGATTTCCCATGAAACTGATCGTATAACTGGAAAGTCAAAACACATCTCTAATATTCCAATTCACCTGAGTGTTTATTCCGCAAATGGTTCGTATTTACGTGCCTCTACGCATTCTTTTACAGGCAGACTATGATATGATGTGATGCATGGTCATCATATAGAACTATAAAACAAGAAAGTAAGGTTTCTAATTCTTACACCATTCTGATTATTTTACAACAGAGTGCTGTTTTCTATTTTTCTTTTGCAATATCTTTTTCATACATGTAATTAGATGTGAATCTGTTCATGCTTCATCTAGTGCCTTCTAGCTGCTTCGTTAAAATTATTTCTTGCTGTATTCAACTGTTATGAAACAGAAACTGAAAAAATTTCTGTTGTATGAAATTTAAGTGGTTCACAAATAGGTTAAAACCATTTGTGATATTTGCTACTACATTTTACTAGTTCAGCAGGTATCCTAACAAATGTATCCTAGAATACTAAATCTTAAGGTATGATGTTTACATCAAGTTTGAACTAGACTTTAATTGACATGATATGAATTCTCACAACTTTTTCCTCAAACCAGTTTGTTAGCTTTTGAATGTTTGCTTGGATTTCTTAATTCAAAAGCTTATGGCTTAAATAGTAGAATCCATTTAGTTCTTCTAAATACAAAAGCTTATGGACATTCTATGCATCAAGTTACTAGGTGGGCGCTGGAAAATGATGCCCCGCCGAAAATTCCACATCAAAAGCCCTGAATCAGCAAGGTTCACCTAACCAGGAGGCAGGACTCTTTGCACTGACTGGTGGACCCATTGATTTTGAGCTTCTGTTTTGGAGTCCCAGGTGTGGAATTCTTTTCTGCCTGGCTAGCAGGTCTCTATACAGACAGGCAAGCACATTCACACATGAAACAGGTATATGCGTAATCATCATCATCATCATCATCATCAAGACCTTATCCCAATTAGGGGTCGGCCACATGAATCTTATTCCTCCATTCCACTCTATTAAATACCATGGCTTCATTTAGTCCCAAAGTTTTTAAATCTTTCCTCACCACTTCTATCCACGTTCTTTTGGGCCTTCCCCTTGCCCTTTTAGAACCTTCAACTTGTATTGCCTCACTCCTTCTAACTGGTGCCGTTGTTGGCCTCCTTTGAACATGTCCAAACTATCTAAGTCTAATCTCCCTCATCTTGTTACCTATTGGTGCTATCCCTAAATTTCTTCTAATATTTTCATTTCTAATTCTATCCTTTCTTGTCTTACCACTCATCCATCTCAACATCCTCATTTCTCGCAACACTCAGCCTATGAGTATGATGTTCCTTAACCGCCCAACACTCGATCCATAGAGCATGGCCGCCTTATAGCCATCCTATAGAATTTTCCCTTTAGTTTGAGTGGCACCACGCCGATCACATAAAACCCCGATGCACATCTCCATTTGTTCCAACCCACTTGGATTCTCTCGGGTACCCTCCCTCTCAATCTCTCCACTCTCATGGATCAATGATCCTAAGTATCGGAAGTGGTCTCTCATGGGGACCTCTTGGTTATCAATCTTGACTGTGCTCCACTCCTACTCTCCTTGCTAAAAATTACATTCCATATATTACTGTCTTAGTTCGGCTAATTTTAAATCCTTTCGATTCTAATGCTTCTCTCCATAGCTCTAGCTTTATGTTGACACCCTCCCTTGTCTCATCAAGTAGGACTATATCGTCAGCAAATAGCATGCACCGGGGAATCTCCTCATGCGGATGTTTTGTTAACTCATCCATAACTAATGTGAAAAGGTATGGACTCAATGCCGATCCTTGGTAATCCGACAAGGACAGTGACGGAAAATCACCGACCACGCCACTAGTGGTCTTAACATTTGTTCTTGCTTCCCTCATACATATCTTTAATTATGTCTATATACCCCGAGAAACCCCTTTAACACCTAACACCCTCCATATTAACTCTCTAGGGACTCTATCATAAGCCTTCTCTAAGTCAATAAAGACCATGTGTAGGTCTTTTCTCCTCTCCCTATATTTCTCTACTAATTATCTTAATAAGAAAATAGCTTCCATGGTAGACCTCCTGTGCATGAAACCAAACCGATTCTCCGATACACTTGTTTCATGTCGTAGCCTCTTCTCAATCACTCTTTCAAAAAGTTTCATGGTGTGGCTCATAAGTTTGATCCCTCGATAATTAGTGCAGCTCGAATGTCTCCTTTATTCTTATAGGAATTGGTACAATAGAGCTTTTCCTCCACTCATCAGGCATTTTCTTTGATTTTATAATCTTGTTAAACAACTTGGTCAACCAAACTACCCCAATATCTCCCATGTGCTTCCAAACCTCTATTGGTATACTATCAGCCCCATGGCCTTTCCCGATTTCATCTTTCTCAAGGCCTCTTTTACTTCAAGCATTCTAATCCTACGTTCATATCTATAATATCCAAGTGGTGTTATTTAGATTTATAGTATTTTCAATTCCTATATTCTCAGGGCTATTGTCATTTAACAATTTTTGGAAGTATATTTCCCACCTTTGTTTGATCTCAGCGTCTTTGACTAATACCCTTTGATCATCGCTTCTAATGCACCTAACATGCTCTAAGCCCTAACTCTTCCATTCTCTTACCTTTGCAAGTTTAAACACATCTTTCTCACCTTCTCTTGTTCCTAGTCTATTATAGAGCTCATCATATGCTTTAAGTTTAGCCTCACTTACTTTTCTCTTAGCAACGTTTTTAGCATTCTTATATTGTTCATAGTTTTCATTATTTCTAATCTTCTGCCATGCTTTAAAATGCATTCGTTTTTCTTTAATAGCTTTTTGCACTGTTTCATTCCACCACCATGTTTCCTTTGCTAATAGCCTTTTACCTTTAGATACTCCTAAGACATCTTTTGCCACTTTCAATTTTTGATTTCAATTTTTGATATTGTTGATTTCAATTTTGTGTCATTTAGGCAAAAACAGGCAGATTGAAAGTATATACTGACTCAGGCACGGCATAGTCCTGCAGCATTGGCTCCTGTATGCTGGTTAGGAAATTAGCGATGTTGACATAAGTATGGACCTAGAAAATCTCAGTGATGAAACAGGTTATGCCAAGTTTGGATGCTGATGATTCCCTAGCCTTACCGACCATTGGTAAAGCCTAGGATTCATGGTCTTCAGGAAAGAAGGCAGAGTGGTACTACATTTCTCATTGCAAGCTACCTGAGTGCTCATAAATAGTCTGCTTTGCGCCTTAGGATTGACCTCTTCATATTGCACAAAACAATAAACAGTAGATACTGCCTCAGGCTATGGCTTTGAATGCAGTCCATAACTTTTTCCATTCAAATAGTTCAGGTGGCAACTGTGAGGGAAGAAGGAGGAAGCAGAACCTGATAGACCATTAGCCCTCTCATTTGCACCTCCGAATTCCAGCTTCTCCATACTTAGAAGTCCTGCTGTTCCACTGGGGCTAAATTCTCCAAAGAGTTATTTCCATTCCCTCAAGTAAAGCAAGGGCGACGACATATCCACATCGATAAAACTGTAAGTGTTCCAAGTTCTTGGAAAAAATAGCACCAATAACCGGACAGATGAAGAAAATATTCAACAGCAGGCAAGACAGATGCAGATTTTATTGTTGACAGCATTCTCTCCCTAGAGGCTGCCCTCAGTGAAATTGTTGTATCTGCTAGCCAGGCAGATCGATATTGTAGAGAGTGATCTATTAACCATGAACTTTGGTTGATTGAAGTTAAAGAAATACATAACGAGAAACAGTTCCAATAAATTTACTGCATTAAACCATGAAAGAATATATTGTACGATGAAGGAATGCTGCCGTGCGCCATTCTCTAAGCAAAGTGTGCACAAAAAATTTGTTCGAATCATTAGGTCTGTTAATTTCAATAGTGAGCACAAGTCATGAAGCCCCTTTCAGACCATTGCTGCATTCTGCTTTTCATGAAATGACAAGAACTAAATGCAGGTAACAACATTGTTCTTCTATTAAGCTGGTCCATGAAACACCAACTTCATTGGCTTCTCAGTATTTCTCACTGTGGATTTTCTAACTTTCGTTATAGTCATGACTAGAGTGGTCATTAACTTTATATGATTTGGTTCTGCTTTTAGTTCTCCTAGAGCCTTGGCACAACAGTCGAGTTGTTGTCGTGTGCCTAGGGGTCATAGGTTCGAGGCCTGGAAACTGCCTCTTGCAAAAATGCAACGTAAGGCTGTGTACTATAGACCCTTCGAGGCCCGTCCCTTTCATGGACCCTACATATGCAGGAGCTTCGTGCACCGGGCTGCCCTTTTTCTAGTTCTCCTGGAGTTGAACACTAGGTTTCCGTTACATCAACAGAACCTAAAGAAAGTAGATTTGGCAAATATGATACAAGAAGAAGTAAGGGACAAAAATAAACAACACACAGTTATATCTGTTTACCTTCTGTAGAGGCAGTTACTTCTGTTGGATAATTCAAAAGGCAGTTATGTATGGAAGAGGGAGGAGGACATAAGAAGGAGGAGAGAACAGAAGGGGAAGGGGGATGGTTGAAGGATTGAAGTGGAGGTTCTAACTCCTCAAAAGCTAGAGAATTGTAATAGTAGAACATTGTATACAGAACAGAACCAACAGAGTTCTGCATATTTTTCTTTCTGAGTGCAATTGCAACTCTGTATTCTAATTCTTTTGAAATTGAATTCGATTGAAGCATCTATCAATGGTATCAGAGCCAGGTTTGAACCCAGGGAATGGTTAGAACCAGGATGGAAAGAATTGAGAGCATGGAGAAGGAGATAGAAGAAGTTAAGGGGGAGAGAGGAGATGTAAGGGAGCATCTCGGAAGGTTACAGACTAATGTAAGTGCTCTTAGGGAATACCTGGTAGAGATTAGGGAGTGGATCAAGAATCGGGAGTCGCCGGATGAAGGTAGGAGTGTCCATCGGAGTCAAGAAATGGGGGAACCCTCTGACAACCTAGACGGAGTCCATTTCCTTTGAGAAACCATCACCGTCAAGAATGGCAAGGTTGAAGACTGGATTTACTAGTGTTCGACGGCCACGAATCCTACAGGTGGCTATGCCGAGTAGATCGCTGTTTCCAGGTGAACAGAATCACGGATGCGGAGAAGATTTCGGCATTTTCTGTGTGTTTAGAGGGAGATGCCCTCCATTGGTTCTTGTGGGCAGAAAATTGAGCTCCTTTCTGGTCATGGGAATCTTTCTGAGCAGCTCTTCTGCACCATTTCCAATCATCCCAAGTGGACGACGACTATGAAGCCCTTCTGGCTTTGAAGCAGAATGGCAGCGTATCATAGTATCTCTGATCGTTTGAGCTGATCTCCAGCCATTTGGGGGATCTCTCCGACAATCTGCTGAAGGCAGCCTTCTTGAATGGGCTCCATGAGGAGATTAAGGCCGCAGTAAAGCTATTCAAGCCTGATTCTTTATCTGGGCCCATGGAGTTAGCCCACAAAATCGAAGAGAAGAACAGGGCCTTAAACCAGATAAGGCCCTGTCCAGGAGGATACGATGGTGGGCCAAGAACCTCGGGGCCCATCTAGGCCCATTCCAAGAATGTCTCAACGGAAGGGGGTTCGTAAGGGCATTTCCGTAATTTGCCGTCATCTTCCCTAGCGCTTATCAAGTTAGGGTTTATTGAATGGAAAATGATAGGGAAAGGCCGACCGTCGAACAGCCCGCCGGAAAAAGGGAAAACCTAAGGTGACTCACCGATGCCGAGCTGCAACATCGGCGATCACAAGGTTTATGCTACTGATGTGATGAAAAATATCAACCAGGGCACCAGTGTAAAAACTGTTTATTGCAAGTGCTCCTACTGGTAGGCGACGGCGAAGATGAGACGGAAAACCTCTCTTTCCCTCCAGCAGAGATGGATAAAACCCGGGAAGGAGAAAATCAAGATTTGGAATTATCTTTGAACTCGATTTCGGGGTTTACATCTGGTGGGACGATGAAATTAAAGGGCAAGATCGAGGGAAGGAAGGTGATAGTGCTAATAGATAGTGGGGCTTCCCACAACTTCGCCTCCACCCAGTTAGTCAAGGAATTGCTATTAGCAGTGGATAGATCACGCCGATTTGGAGTACAAGTCGGGGACGACCACTGCATTAGAGGAGAAGGCGCCTGCAGGGAGATACGATTACATCTACCAGATGTGATGGTGGTCCAAGATTTCCACCCTTTTGATCTAGGGGGAGAAGACATCGTGTTGGGGGTAAAATGGTTGGGAACTTTGGGAGATATCTCAGCAAACTTCCTTGATCTGACCATGCGCATCAAAATAGGCAATCGTCAGATCATCCTGAAGGTGAATTCAAATCTATCTTGTTCTTTAGCATCTTTCAAATAGATTCTTCAAGTCATTTTGAGGGCAGAATTTGGTTGTATGATTGAGTATAAGGGCATGGAAGGGAGTAAATGTCTACCTCAAAGGGAGGACCGAGTAGCCATTGACTCTATCCTATAGCAATTTTGAAAGGTATTTGATCAACCTTTAGGGCTGCCGGTCGCTCGTTGGCATGATCATTCCATTCAGTTGGTAGAGGGAACTTATCCCCCTCATATTCAGCCATATAGATATCTGCATTCACAGAAAGATAAAATTGAAAAGATCATAAAGGAGTTGTTGAATGTAGGTATCATTCAACCCAATAAAAGCCCTTTTTCTAGCCTAGTGTTGTTGGTCAAAAAGAAAGATGGGGGTTGGACGTTTTGTGTGGACTATAGGGCTCTAAATAAGGTGACAGTGCCTGACAAATTTCCGATTCCAACAATAGATGAACTGCTGGATGAATTAGGTGGAGCCACCATTTTTTCAAGGTTAGATTTGAAATCAGGCTATTATTAGATTCGAACCAAGGAGGAGGATATAGCCAAAACAGCCTTTCGAACTCATGAAGGGCACTGTGAATTCTTGGTTATGCCTTTTGGGCTAACCAATGCACCAGCAACTTTTCAAGCATTCATGAATGAGGTATTTCGTACCCATCTAAGCAAATTTGTATTGGTCTTCTTTGATGATATTTTGATATATAGCAGAAACCTTTCTCTTCACTTGGAGCATATTGTTATTGTCCTAAAATTGTTGTAAGAACATCAGCTTATTGCCAATAGAAAGAAGTGTTCATTTGCATAACTTTCTTTGGAGTACTTAGGACATATTATATCTGAGAAAGGGGTCAAAGCTGATGAATCCAAGATAGAATGTATGTTATCATGGCCCATTGCCAAAGACGCCAAGGCTCTTCGTGGATTTTTGGGTCTTACTGGCCATTATGGAAGATTTGTTAGAAACTATGGAATCATTGCTGCTCCATTAACTAGATTTTCAAGAAAGATGGCTTCAGTTGGACTAAAGAAAGTCAGGAGGCGTTTGAGACATTGAGAAAAGCCATGACATCGGTTCCGGTATTAGCCATACCCGATTTTTCAAAAATCTTGTGCTGGAAATGGATGCATCAGGAAAAGGGATTGGTGCTGTCCTCATGCAAGAGGGTAGACCAATTGCTTTCTTCAGCCAGTACCTCTCTCTCCGATCACAATCTAAATCAGTTTATGAAAGAGAATTGATGGCTATAGTTCTTGCTGTACAGAGATGGAGACATTACCTCATAGGCAAAAGCTTCATCATTCATACTGACCAAAAAAGTCTCAAGTTCTTCATGGATCAACAATTATTAAATGAAGAACAACAAAAGTGGCTGACTAAACTCATTGGGTATGACTTTGTCATTCAGTATAAGCTAGGATCAGATAATCGAGTAGCAGATGCTTTGTCCAGGCCGTAAGAGGGCATCACCATCAACAATTCGAATAGCAAAACAGAGGAGGAAGCGACCGATAGTGGGTCACAGCCTAAAGAAGAGGACGATCTTCTATTACATCATCTTGCCCTATCCATAGTTCGATGTGACGATTTGGATTCTTTAGCTGCTGAATTACAAGACGATTCTCACATTCGTCATATTACTCAGGACATCTTGGTAAATCCAGATAGCCAACAAGGGTATACACTCAAAAAAGGTCTTTTACTATTCCATGGAAAGCTGGTTATTCCAAGGTCTTCATCTCACATTCCGGTCTTCTTACAAGAATTCCATTCCACATCAGGAGGAGGGCATTTAGGGATTACACGTACTTATAAACGCATATCCCAGGTGCTTCATTGGGAGGGAATGCGACAAGATATTCAGAAATTCATATCCACTTGTGATGTCCGCCAAAGAAACAAATACATAGCTAATAAACCAACCGGTCCTCTTCAGCATCTTCCCATTCACAAGGAAGTTTGGAGTGAGCTGTCCATGGATTTCATCAGTGGATTACCTAGAGGTCATGTTTATGACACGGTGTTAGTGGTTGTTGATCGATTAACCAAGTACAGCCATTTCATTCTCCTCAGTCATCCTTACACAGCCAAAGAAGTAGCCAACATCTTTAACAAAGAAGTTGTTAGACTACATGGTTATCCTAAATCTATTGTATTCGACAGAGATACTTCATCAGCCAATTCTGGACTGAACTATTTAAATAGGCAGGAATCACCCTCAAGATGAGTTCTTTATATCATCCTCAAACGGAACGACAGACATAAGTGGTAAATAGATGCTTGGAAACTTATTTACGATGTTTCATTGGTAACAAACTGAAGTTCTGGCCCAAATGGATTTGTTGGGTAGAATATTGGTACAATACTACTTACCAACATTCAGTAAGAATTACACCATTCCAGGCTCTATATGGAAGAGAACCACTCAAGTTGCTGATTTATACAGGGGGAGAGTCATTGGTGGAGGAAGTTAACCAACAGCTGGCAAACCGTGATTCCATTCTAAGTGAACTCAAGAACCATTTAGAGACAGCTCAATTGAAGATGAAAAGACAGGCAGATACACATCGCCGTCCTCTCAATTTCCAACCAGGAGACTATGTCTATTTGAAGCTCCAACCTTATCGTTTCAAATCACTCTCAACAAAGTCCAATGAGAAACTACGTCCCCGCTATTATGGCCCTTATGCTGTTCTAGAAAGGCTTGGACAAGTAGCTTATAATCTGGAGCTACCACCATAGGCTAAACTACATCCTGTTTTTCATGTATCTCAGCTCAAGCCAGCTGGTGAACCAACTCTAAAGCCTCAACCAATACCACAGGCCTTGAATGAAGAGCTAGAAGTGAATGCATACCCAGCTGCCATCAAAGAGATTAGGCAGTCTACTAATGGGCAATTTGAAGTACTCATCCAGTGGGAAAATCTTCCAGACCATGACAGCACGTGGGAGCCATTGGAACATATTCACAGGCAATTCCGTGACTTCCACCTTGAGGACAAGGTGCCACTGTTAGAGGGGGGGGGGTTATTGTTACATCAACAGAACCTAAAGAAAGTAGATTTGGCAAATATTATACAAGAAGTAAGGGACAAAAATAAACAACATACAGTTATATCTGTTTACCTTCTGTAGAGGCAGTTACTTCTGTTGGATAATTCAAAAATGCAGTTATGTATGGAAGAGGGAGGAGGACATAAGAAGGAGGAGAGAACAGAAGGGGAGGGGGGATGGTTGAAGGATTGAAGTGGAGGTTCTAGCTCCTCGAAAGCTAGAGAATTGTAATAGTAGAACATTGTATACAGAACAGAACCAACAGAGTTCTGCATATTTTTCTCTCTGAGTGTAATTGCAACTCTGTATTCTAATTCTTTTGAAATTGAATTCAATTGAAGCATCTATCAGTTTCCTTGAGCTTGCTTCACCATTTTATTTATCATAAAAGTGCAGAATGGCATGCTAGTTTGATATGTACTCTTAGTACATTAGTGGCCATACAGCCTGTCAGTTTTGGTTCAATTGCACAAAAAATTTATTCTAATCATTAGGCCTGTTAGTTTCAGTAATGTGCACAAGTCATGAAGCTCCTTTTGGACCATGCTGCATATGTGCTTTATTTGAAATGTCAAGAACTAAATGCAGGTAACAACGTTGTCCTTCTATTTAGTTGGAAACACCAACTTGGCTTCTCAGTGTTTCTCATGGTGGATCTGTTGACTTGTAGTTGTAACCAGAGTGGTCGTTAACTTTATATAATTGGTCTCTGCTTTTATTTCTCCTGCAGTTGAACAATAAGTTTCCTTGAGCTTGCTTCACCATTTTATTTATCATAAAAGGGCTGCATGGCATGCTAGTTTGATATATTTTTAGTAGGTCAGTGGTCATACAGATGTCAGTTCGGGTTCAATTCTATTCTCTACTTGATCTAGAGGGGAATATGTTATTCTATTTTGTGTTTTTCTTTTCTTTTCTTGTTGATTCTGTTTTGTATATGCTTAATCTCTTTGCTGTTGCCTTCTACAGTTGTGAACTTAACACTCATAGATCTACCGGGAATGACAAAGGTTGCTATAGGTAATTTTCTAGCAAGGCATTGTTTAGTGTTTTGAAGTAAAAATGCTCAGAGTTTCTTTCATGTTGTGATATCAAAGAAAATTGCATGTTGCTGAGAAAGTAATGTAGCTCAAAATTCTGTTCACACTCAAGCAAATGTGGGAGCTTCGTGTACCGGGCTGCCTTTCTATTCAAGAAAATGTGTGAATTATTAGAGCCCACTGAAAAGGAAAAATTGGAAGAGGATGATCAGTAGAACCCATACCAACAGGCTGAGAAAATGCCCTATATTGTATGAAAGCAGATAAGAGAAGAAACAGAAGTTTGTTGAATTTATAGGCTAATTCAAACAGTCATAGAGATTCCTACTAAACAACTTGCAGTGGAACCGTCAGATCTTCTAAGCAAGAATTTCGTGGAAATACAAAAAAAAAAACTCTCAAGCACCCTAAATAGATCTTCCAAAATGCTCCAAGCTAGACTCTTAGGAATATATGCCTAATAATGCAACTTAACAACTCACCACAAGATGAAAATGCTCTTCTACTTGGGGAAGCACTAAATACTCAAATACTGAAATCACTATTTTCAGATGATTTCAAGTTTGTATTTTAGGAGACAGTGAAGATTTTGCATTGAGAAATGACCCTATGGGGGTTTTCCCCTCTGAAAACTCACTAGGAATGGAGTCAGCTCTTGGATTGAAAGGCTATAAATCCATTGATATTAAATTGACTCAGTTCTGGTCTGGTAAAATGTATGAGACCTGAATCTGAAGTCATTCATATGTTAAAGAAGGTCTAACCATTCAACTTATCTGGTCTATAGATTGATTCCAAATTGAGTGAATTTAAGCATATTTGAATGATTTATAAATTTGGATAAAACATTAAATTTATCGTTCATATTTCCTAAACTGGGATCTTGCATACCTGATTTATGAAAGATGAACTGTGACCTATGGCTGAAGTGGAAAGAAAGAGGTTAAATCCCAAACTAAAGAATCTGAAGAATTAAGGATCTGGATTGAGTGGTAGCAAAGAAGAATAGAAATGATGAGCAAAACCGAACTATGAAATTTGAATCAGAAGAGAAGCAGCTGAAAGTGATATCAACAGCAGGATTGAATCTAAACTAAAATGGAAATTTACAGCATTTGAAAACTCAGATTGAATTCTTCGGGTTCAAATGAGATCAGAGAGAATACTTGGAGCTTGTGAAGAGTATTGAGTCCTGAATCTTCAAATAGGGCCTTACTATAGGTGGCAGGTTCATGTATTCCTTTAAAACTGAGTTATTATTGTTAGGCATGCGCTTTGTATGTTAGTGTTTAAAGTGGAGTTTTTCACAAGAGTTAAACTTAGAATGAAAATTTCTAGGAGCTGGCATGCAATCTACACCTTGCTATATCTCAAAGTGAAAGCATAATGCTGCAAAATATTGTGTCAGTACAATGTGTAGCACTTATTCTCGATTTCAACTTCTATCTTATTCAAACTTATTATGTTTTACTTGTACAATTTGACTTGTTAGATGTGATTTTTATCTCCTCGTGTTACAAACAGGTCTATTGTTGTTATATGTTTATCATTAGATGCTTTCAAATACTAGTTAGGACCCACAACTAATGTCGTAGACTGACAAAAATAAGCTTGCTCTCTAGGAAATGATATAGTGTTTTTTTCTTTTTGCCCTCTTTGACCTCTCTGCCAAGAAATGTATAATGGTTGTTTGCATTTTGTAGAGGGACAGCCGGACAGCATTGTTCAAGATATTGAAAATATGGTCCGATCTTATGTCGAGAAGGTGTGAGGACATTACATCATATACAACATCAGTAAATCTTGAGAAAATTGTGGAACCTGCTGCTCAATTTTCTATCTTTCCTTGTTAATTCCCTGTTTGTAATTGCATTTAATGCTTGATTCAGATTTACATAAGTTATTCTGTATATCAGAATTTCTCTTAAAGAAGCAAAGTCATTGGTTATAATTCTGTCTTGTATGTTTTGTTGTCATCATGTACGATTCTGTGTTATCTAGAATGTCTGTCCTCCACCATTTCATGATAGTTTTCTTCTTATTGTTGTTCAACCCATATTGCTATTTTAGATTCCTTTAGTTGGCTTTTAGAATTTCATTTGCTTACTTAATTTACTCATTTGTGTTTTGCAGCCTAATTGCATTATATTGGCCATTTCTCCTGCTAATCAAGACATTGCTACGTCAGATGCTATAAAGCTTGCAAGGGAAGTTGATCCTACAGGTGATATGCTTTCTGTGCCTTAGACATGAGAAGGCTGGGAATTTTCCATTCACTCTGCAGGTCTTCTATGCGCTAGTGTATTACTGATATATTTGTTCATTGTCTTGGTAACTTTTCCGGTGAAAGAATGTTTGGAGTATTAACAGAGCTTGATTTGATGGACAAGGGTACCAATGCTCGGGATGTAGGTTCTTTTACTTTTCAGATCTTGTTGCAGTTGTTTATGCAATTGCTCAGGGCCTCAGGCCATGTGCGAGTTTGTTGACATTAGGATATTAGTTTTGGCTTCGTAGCATTCCTTCCAGTTTTCTTGAATTGCATCTTAGGAAGTCTCTCATGAAATTGTTTACGGTTTGTAGCATTATTATTTTCATTGAATATAGCAGGAGAGCTCTATGTACCTATTATTTCCTATTGTGTATGCATATTTAAGGTTCTCGAGGGAAGATCATACCGTCTGCAGCATCCTTGGGTTGGAATTGTCAACCGCTCACAACAAGATATAAACAAGAACATTGACATGATTGCTTCTCGCCAAAAGGAGCATGAATACTTTGAAACTAGCTCTGATTATAGCCACTTGGCGCATAAAATGGGTTCGGAGTATCTAGCAAAACTCCTGTCACAGGTGGATCCCAGTCATTTGCTCGATTTTCCCCTCAAAGCCTATGAATTTTTTGATTGTTGAAATTCTCTCTCACCATGGACCAGCTTTTCTTCAGCATTTGGAGGCTGTCATCAGGTCGCGAATACCAAGCATTATATCTTTAATAAATAAAACAATTGATGAGTGTGAAGCAGAGCTGGACCGTTTTGTCAGGTCCATCGCTTCTGATGGAGGGGTAACAAATGAAAATTTTCTTTCAGATTTGCTGGTGTTAATTATGTACACTACATAGGGTGGAAGATAACTCAACAGGATTGCCTGCCTCGTCTCTTTTGAGACTTGGTGAGAGCAGAAACACCATTGTCCAGGCTGTTTAGGCATGCAAGTCAAAACTGTGAGGGTGGGAAGACACCAAGAGTGTTTCTCTTGTCAGGATGGTGCTATTCAGTGACTCCTTAACTAATAGGATACAATTTTCTTAGCTAACGGGAAGTATCGGTTCTGTACGTGCAGGCCCATACACAATCTTAGAGATGTGTCATGCATTTGACCATGTATTTAAAGAGCATCTGGATGGAGGGTAAATGCATTTTTTAATATGCATTTGATGAAACATTTAGAATGTTTACATATGGATACTAAAAGCCTGAATAAATTCTCCACATTTGTAATCAATCAGTCACTTGATTTCTCCATATTTCTAATTGATTGTTTGATCAGACAAAGCTGCTTAGTTTGCAAAATGCTGCTGATGTTCAGAGAAATGGGGAATGCAGAATAATCAGTACAAGCTATATTGAGTTCAAATTAAAGTCCTATAAGGCCAAGGTTTTTTTTCATGAGCATGAACATTAGATATTGTATGCTTGCCAATAGCAATTACAGATTCTCTAGCCTGTGTCAATTTTTCCTCCAGTTGTTAGCATGATACACACAATTTAACAAGTCATTATTTGGAAAACATTGACTATCCTTTTACTCTTTCTATTTGGTGTATTGTCATTGTTGTTATTTTTAGTATTGTTGGTACTATTGTTTTTAAAGCTATTATTACCTTTGAAATGATGAAATATTACTAAGGGCAAAGCTAATCAAGCTGATCACATAAGAAAGCAAATAAAGGACCAGTACTTCATCATCATCATCATCAAGACCTTATCCCAATTAGGGGTTGGCCACATGAATCTTATTCCTCCATTCCACTTTATTAAATATCATGGCTTCATTTAGTCCCAAAGTTTTTAAATCTTTCCTCATCGCTTCTATTCACGTTCTTTTGGGCCTTCCCCTTGCCCTTTTAGAACCTTCTACTTGTATTACCTCACTCCTTCTAATTGGTGCCGTTGTTGGTCTCCTTTGTATATGTCCAAACCATCTAAGTCTAATCTCCCTCATCTTGTTACCTATTGGTGCTAACCCTAAATTTCCTTTAATATTTTCATTTCTAATTCTATCCTTTCTTGTCTTACCACTCATCCATCTCAACATCCTCATTTCTGCGACGCTTATCCTATGAGTATGATGTTCCTTAACTACCCAACACTTTGATCCATAGAGCATGGCCAGTCTTATAGCCATCCTATAGAATTTTCCCTTTAATTTGAGTGGCACCCGCCGGTCATATAAAACACTCGATGCACATCTCCATTTGTTCTAACCCGCTTGGATTCTCTGGGTAAACTCCCTCTCAATCTCTCCACTCTCATGGATCAATGATCCTAAGTATCGAAAGTGATCTTTCATGGGGACCTCTTGGTTATCAATCTTGACTGGTGTTCCACTCCTACTCTCCTTGCTAAAACTACATTCCATATATTCTGTCTTAGTTCGGCTAATTTTAAATCCTTCAGATTCTAATGCTTCTCTCCATAACTCTAGTTTTATGTTTACACCCTCTCTTGTCTCATCAAGTAGGACTATATCGTCTACAAATAGCATGCACCAGGGAATCTCCTCATGCAGATGTTTTGTTAACTCATCCATAACTCATGTGAAAAGGTATGGACTCAATGCTGATTTTTGGTGCAATCCTATAGTGACAGGAAAATCACCAGTCATGCCACTAGTGGCCTTAACATTTGTTATCGCTCCCTCATACATATCTTTAATTATGTCTATATACCCCTGAGAAACCCCTTTACCACCTAACACCCTCCATATTAACTCTCTAGGGACTCTATCATAAGCTTTCTCCAAGTCAATAAAGACCATGTGGAGGTCTTTTCTCCTCTCCCTATATTTCTCTACTAATTGTCTTAGTGAGAAAATAGCTTCCATGGTAGACCTCCCAGGCACCATGTGGAGGTCTTTTCTCCTCTCCCTATATTTCTCCACTAATTGTCTTAGTGAGAAAATAGCTTCCATGGTAGACCTCCCAGGCATGAAACCAAATTGATTCTCTGATACACTTGTTTCATGTCGTAGCCTCTTCTCAATCACTCTTTCAAAAAGTTTCATGATGTGGCTCATAAGTTTGATCCCTCGATAATTAGTGCAGCTCTAAATGTCTCCTTTATTCTTATAGATTGGTACAATAGAGCTTTTTCTCCACTCATCAGGCATTTTCTTTGATTTTATAATCTTGTTAAACAACTTGGTCAACCAAACTACCCCAATATCTCCCATATGCTTCCAAACCTCTATTGGTATACCATCAGGCCCCATGGCCTTTCTTGATTTCATCTTTCTCAAGGCCTCTTTTACTTTAGGTATTCTAATCCTATGTTCATATCTATAATATCCAATGTTATTTAGATTTATAGTATTTTCAATCCCTATATTCTCGAGGCCATTGTCATTTAACAATTTTTGAAAGTATGTTTCCCACCTTTGTTTGATCTCATCATCTTTGACTAATACCCTTTGATCATCGCTTCTAATGCACCTAACATGCTCTAAGTCCTTACCCTTCTGTTCTCTTACTTTTGCAAGTTTAAACACATCTTTCTCACCTTCTCTTGTTCCTAGTCTATTATAGAGCTCATCATATGCTTTCAGTTTAGCCTCACTATTCTCCTAGCAACGTTTTTAGCATTCTTATATTGTTCATAGTTTTCATTATTTCTAATCTCCTGTCATGCTTTAAAACACATTCGTTTTTCTTTAATAGCTTTTTGCACTGTTTCATTCCACCACCATGTTTCCTTTGTTAATAGCTTTTTACCTTTAGATACTCCTAAGACATCTTTTGCCACTTTCTTAATGGACTCAGCCATATTAGTCCACATGGTATTTACTTCTGTTTCATAGGTCCAATTTCCTTCTACCATCAACTTATTTTTGAATGAGGTTATTTTCTCTCCTTTTGAGTTCCACCACTTAGTTTTTGGATGTGTATTAAGTTCAGTTCTTTTACTCCATCTTTTGATATGAATATCCATAACCATTAACCTATGTTGTGAGGTTAAACTCTCACCGAGTATCACCTTACAATCCTTACATATAGATCGTTCATTATTCCTAAGTAAAAAAAAGTCTATTTGGCTTTTATGAAGTCCACTTTTAAAGGTTATTAAGTGTTCATCCCTCTTCTTAAAGAGTGTATTTGCAATGGATAGGTTATATGACTAAGCAAAATCGAGGATATTCTCTCCCATCTCATTTCGTTCACCTATACCATACCCTCCGTGTATTCTATCATATCCTTCCTTATCTTTTCCTACATGGCCATTTAAGTTTGCTCTTATAAATATCCCCTCAGTGTTGGGAATTTCTTGCATGTCAATTCTCGATTCATGTCATATTGGGATTGCCATAGTTTTAAAAAGCTGAAGATGATTTTCATTAAAATCATCTTCAGCTTCACCCTTGCCGGCTGGCTACCTAACGCAAGGGTGGCCATATTTTAAGAAGCTGGAGATGATTTTCATTTCTTTCTCACAAACTAATATACAAATGCATATTCATTTGTAAGAAAGAAATAATATAATCATCTTCAACTTCACCCTTGCCGGCTAGCTACCTGACGCAAGGGTGGCCATATTTTAAGAAGTTGGAGGTGATTTTCATTTCTTCCTCACAAACTAATATACAAAATACATATTCATTTGTAAGAAAGAAATAATAGAATCATCTTCAACTTCCCCCTTGCCAGCTGGCACCTGACACAAGACCTTCCTCCTTTTTTATCCGGGCTTGGGACCGGCATTGGCAGAGTTAAATAAAGGATCAGTACTTAAAGCTTTCGATTGATAAATCATTCACTAAGAAATCACTTTACCTATTAACCCTGCTGTCAGCAAGGGAGTCAACGTGGAATCTATGTTCCTCTTCAAGTGACTAGTAAAAGTGAAACTTTGATGAAAGTCTTGCTCATCCTCTAAGATATCAGCAATATCCAAAGTATTTTACTCTCCACTTGTATTTATGATTCCAAGTAGTTATGTTCAAGAAATCTCCGTCTACAATGAAAGGCAAGTGAAGGAGGAGAGTAGAGACTATCCATGAGGACACTATTGTTCTTGCACTTAACTAACAACTAGGGGATCTGCATTTTTGCTAATTCCAAAGTCTTGATATTAGAGATCTTTGGCTGTAAAGGCCTCTAAGGTGCTATATATAGTATGATTTTTCCTGCTGATGATTCTTCTAATTTGTCTCTTCCAAATATTCCATTCCAATGCCACATGACGCACCCTTGTCCATGCAGCAAAAGCCTGACTTTGTGAAAAACATCATGGCTACTTCCAGCCTATGGTTTGTCCGACATTTCTATTTTTCTCTCATATCCATCTTGTATTTGTGTTGATACCAGTAACCCTGTCAACACTTATACAAACACTTCCAAAGTATCCAAACATGCTAATAAGCATCCAACTTAAAAGGTGCCTTTAATGTAGGACTTCCAACTTCCATTATAACTTCCAATGGAGCTGTAGCATTAGTTATTTTAACTTCTTCTAAAGATTTTCTTTGGTTCTGCTTTTGTGAATTTATTCTGAATTCTTATGTCATTGTATATAGGTACATATAGATGTATTGCCATATCTGTTTTTTCAGGGGTTTCCATGTCTCAAATCTATATTCATGTCGTCCCTTAACACCTGTGAACTCGTCTGTGTCCACAGATCATAGCTCCCAGCTTTACTCTTTACTTCTTGCCACCTTTCAGAGAAATAGAAGATGGCTTACTAATACCTCTCAAACTTCAGGGCATTCTAAGAACCATTGGCTTGCCTTCATGTCCTGCTTATCTGGTGATTGGTGGTTACAAACTGGTAGAAACCCACATTCCAACAGAAAGGCAACAACCCTTTGGGGGAACCAACTTATTAGACCCATATTGCACCTGTTAGACTAATAAAAGAATGACATAAAGATTTTATTGATGCCTTACGCATCATATTCTCAGAACTCTTGTTAGAGTAGCCACCATTTACATATCCCTCTCCATAAAGTTGCTACTAAGTGGAAGCCTCTAGAACGACCCTGTTATCTAACTATCTGGTACTACTACCTCCTTATTCACTGACCCCTGATACAGTGCCTGATTATGAGGTATCTTCATTGTTGTGCTTGCTGGGTTGCATAGACTACCCATGTACTGCAGCATGTGTAGCCTCCATATTCTGATTGGGTACCCATCCAGTAAACGAGAAGGTGAATAGTGATCTTCTATCTTTAAGTATTTTTCTTGTGCAAATGCTTATATACACATACACTTTAAAATACATATAATGTAACTGTCTATATGTGTGTATTTTTTTGCATCTCTATGTATATAGATATGATTTTGAAGAAAATAAACTGAACCTAGATTCTGTTTTGTAGAATAACCTTTCACTTCTTTATGTTGTTCCATCACCTTTTATTTGAATGCAGTTATACCCAACACGGACCAATATGTATCATAAATCATATTGTTAGTATCGTCGCACTTGTTAATATGAACTCCTTGCATGAGACGTCAGTTCTCTATCTTGAAACATAGTACAACCTTCAAAATCTTATATGAAAATAACCCAGTTTAACAATAGCGCTTCTTCATGCTTCACTAGCTGTTTCACTCCTGACCTAAAGTTTGCACTTCATAGACCTTTGGTGACTCAGGCGACCAGGTGGAGACAAGATATATGGGGTTTTTGACAACCAATTACCTGCTGCTCTGAAAAGCTCCCTTTTGATTGTCATCTCTCACTACAAAATGTTCGGAAAGTTGTTTCTGAAGCTGATGGTTATCAGGCCCATTTGATTGCTCCAGAACAAGGATACAGACGACTTATTGAAGGTTCTCTTAGCTTCTTTAAGGGTCCCGCTGAAGCCTTGGTGGATGCTGTAAGACTCTTTTTTCATTTTGAAAGACTGTTGTATTCTCCCCTTTTGCATGTTCATTTTTTCTTAACCAAGGAGACTTTCATTTGCAAAAAGGTTTTTGGTATGTTTCCCTGGTCTGAAGATAGTGGTTCATTTTACAAACAGTGTGAAAATTTGGCTTCTTGTCCGGGCTTGCATCAATGCATTTTAAATGCTATACTAATTGGAAGCTAGAAGATTTGTAATATAATGAGATACAATCTGTAACCTTCAGTGCCACCTGTAAAGCTCAATATGCTGAAACATCACCTAGGCACAGTGAGTCATATTATAGATAAGAGTTGAGGAGCATACATCAACCTATTGTTGAGAAACTGAGGCTGGGAGTTGAGGAATTGGTTTCTTTCTTGGTTCTACTCATCTTTTGAAAACCTTTCCAAATTGATTAATTTTTATTAGTTGTGTCCAGGTTGCTAGTTCTGTCTCTATATTCTATCCACATTGATCCCAGAGTTCTCCGATTAACTTATTAGTGGCATTCTATCTACATACTATATAATTTCAATCAAAATTTCACGTAGGTATTGCTTTTCTTTTCAAAAAATGCAGGTATGACATTGATGCCAGCTCCAATAAATTAAGTTGATAGACATGTTCAGATTGGTTTGGCTTTGGTTAATGTTATTCTTTGACATTTAATAAACCAACAACAAGGATTTGTGCCTCAATGGCTTCTGGCTGCAATGGTTTATTACTCTGACTGGAGAGGTTCATGGAAATTTATCCTCATCTCATTAACTCTGTTATTCTTGGTTCACATTTACACTGCCTTTATCATTTGAACATTCTAAATCCAGTATCATCAGTTTGATGGTTTGGTTTTCTCTATTAACCATGACAGCCTTTCTTTCAGGTGCACTTCGTCATGAAAGACCTTGTTCGGAAGTCAATAGCTGAAACAGAGGTGGGCAATTCATTGTTGGAAGAAGTAATCTTTAATACGTATATGCAATTTGTGTTACAAGAACTGACAGGATTTGTCCCTCCAGAACATTGTTGTTTTTGCTTTAATGCAATCTGTGCTTGACTTTTTCCCAAAATAATCAGTTTGATTCTTTATACCAAATGTAGAAGAAAACTAACACTTCTCTCAAAGAAACCTTTGATTCCTTCTGCAGTCAAATAAGAATTGCTAGAAGTCATCAAATGTAGGAAATGTTAGTTGCATAGTTTCTGATTGGAAAATGATTTTGTTCTTCCTCTAATTACAAAAATTTCCACAAGTAAATAAAGGTAGAAAATTTGAAAGGTGATGTTTCTTACCATTGGTACCTGGAACAAATATCACAAGGAAACGCGAATATTTGATTTCGTTAATTGAGAGAAACATGGTATCAGAAAACATTGTCAAGGGCAACAATGCACTGCTGGTTGGAGCTATTCAATCTCTCCCTCTGAATTTTAGGGCTTTAAAAGGTTTAATGCTTCCCAGAGGTTTCAAAAGCTTTTGCAGCAGAATTAATCTGGACCATCTTCTATAACTTGTCATGTTTAGAGCTCATCTGTTTCCTTGAGAGATTGTATATGGCCAAGAATGGAAAGAAAAAGTTGAAGACTTCATGAACGTTGGTTTTAAAGCAACATTACATTTTCTCAAGTGGGCAGTGATTTTTCTTGCATTACAAGTGCTCGAGAGTTGCAGTCTTCACTTAAATTAGAGTCCAAAGAAGGCTAATTGCACTGAAATATCCTATGAAAAATTTGCAATTGTTGAACCTTAATTCTTCTCATGTTACACAGTTTACACAGTTTTTCTTGTTCATGATAGAAAAAGTTGATCATGATACAATTTATATTTATAATCGGATACCTCCTTTGATATTTTCCTTCTAGATTTTAGAGATGTTATTGGTGATATACATTCTATGATAATAGGACTAGCTGGAATCTTCATAATGCTGTAGTTTACCACTTAAACAGATTTTTTGGTGTTCTGTGCCAAAGAGGCAGTGGTCATGAAAGACGCTTCCTTAGTCAACCATGGGAACGGTTAGGTTTGCCAATTGAGTAAGACCACTGAGAAATGCACTTGTTTGCTTAAATTACAAGTCAGTAAGTGCCACATGGCTTTTTTTCTGCAGAATTTGTGTTTTCCTCCAACTAGTCCAACAAATCTTGTTATACCACCTATCTTTGCTCTTGGAACTGCTTTCCTCGAATTTGAAGTGGATAGAATGGTATATCACACGGCTTTCTTGATTTGTCCTCTTGCTCCCTTAAGTAGGCAAGTGCCTTTCTCCGTAGCATATCTTTTCCTGTTAATTCTAACAAAATCAATTTGCAACTACTGGGCAATGAACAATTTCTAATCAACTCAAAAAAACAATATTCATTCTAGGTGGACCACCGGTTTAGACCCAGAAAACTACTTCTTTAATAAGGCAAATAAGATGGAGGGACCATGATCAGAACATGATAAGCTCCATTCAAATTTATCATTTTATTAGGGTCTACAGGTTCTATTTGGCCTTCCTGAACTCTTTTTAGACAAGTAGGACATTTCTAGACCTTGTTTATAGCTAATTTGAACATCTAAAAGGTTAAGAAGAGTACTTGTTGCAAGTAAGCTGATTGTGTTATGAAGATTGTCAATGACTTAGATGGGTGGATTATGAGTTTGGCATTTGGCATGATCATAATGGTGAAAATGCAGCAATTGACCTATTAAGGGTTTAAGCAACAAGAAGTATTGCAGTGCTCTGGTCAGTTTGGAAGGTTAGTTCAAAATCAAAGAGTAAGCAGAAATATATTTTTCAGTTTTTGGGCTGCCATGGCTGTGACTTCTTTTCTTTTTCTTTTCTCATTCCCTTCTTGTTTCTAAATGGTAACTGAATTGGGTGCATGGAGATGCACATAAAGGGAATTTTAGTGGAAGATACTAACTGGAAATATGGGATTGGATAGAAAGGTGACAAGAGAGATATCCCGGCATTCAGACTTGATAGTTAGAGAAAAACAAGGACAGACTCCCTTTTTTCCTAGTATTTGTTTTGAAATGGGAGGATGCACTGGTATGCTTCAAAACAGGATTTAATTTGAAAACAGGTGGAGTGCCTTGATCCGTCCCTATGTGCATAGTAGATGAATAAGGAAGCAAGGATGTTCAATGAATTTGCCTTTCATTTACCAGGGGGATTGTCCTTGATGGATATGGCCCTTCCTTGCTCAATGTGTGATCATCAGCTTTATCAATCAATGTCTGGAGATGCTTAGTTAATTAGTCTTCATTTGTATTACCCGAACCATCAATTTTTGGGTCCAAGTTTAGAGGGATATTAAGATTCTTAATTCCTTTTTGTTTTAGTTTCAAATGAGGGATTGATGATTTTATTTCTAATCTAAAAGCATGCAGTGACTTCCTTTATTCTATCTTTTTGCATCCTATGCCCTATGGCATGTACACACCTATGATTTTCAACAGAAGAATTATTAGTGCCTATCAGAGATCTAGAAGATGATTACCTGGCAAACATTTTCATTTTGAGTATAGTCCATTAGGGGTTTCTTGGGTATCCTGACATTTTTAGATGGAGGGTGCAACCACATCAGCACTAATGGATCCAATCCCATCAGAACTCCATAGTTAAGCGTGCTTGGGAGAGAGTAGTACTAGGATAGGTGACCTCCTTGGAAGTCCTCGTGTTGTACCCCTCCTGCCTTGACAATTTTTAGATGGATGGCGTGGCTGTAATGGTTTGTTAGAGATATATCACCATGGTTCTGGACTTTTCATCTACTAATGGGAGTTTGTCAATTCCTTTTGTCTGTTTTCTAAGGAAGCACTTTCAGTTCTTTTTCAAATTTAAGAGGATGCTGAGGTGAATAGTGTTTTCACCCCATATGTAGAATTGTTCAATGCAAAGCCCTTTCAGGCATGAGTCATGTATGATAACTTTATTGGATAAACCATTAGTATCAAATATCAAAGTTGAATCATGTTGGTATGAGTAGATCTTTTCATTCTAAATATTGATGGACCATCAACATCTTCCCCTGAAGTGAAGGATCTCTGAAATTATTAAGCACCCAACAGTGGTCAAAATACAGAGGGACATCGTGTTAATTATAGTTGAATCATTTGTTATACGGGTTATGAAGGAGTGAGAGTTTTAGTTCATCTAGCATTATCAAATAACAAGAACCCTTTTCTCCACTTAGGCCATGAAGAACTTTAGTCAGGATGTTGTTCTATTCCTCGTGGCAGTTATGGAACCCACTGCTTTAACTTTGTAAAGTGCATCTGATGTGCTCATAATTTCTTTTGCACACCTATATGGCATCTACTTTTACTGTTATCTAATGCAAGATTCCTCTAGACATGTTACTCCCACTGTCCAGTACTTGAGCATATGTTTTAGATCCATATTGCATTTACTGTTATTTTAGTTTTTACTCAGACTCTCTAATGCTGTTCATTTTTGTGGTAAAATTTCCTTGTCAGGATGATCTTTTGGGGATCATTTAGGTAATGGTATCAGATGTATGTGGAAGTCTTTTTGGGAAGATAAAGTAGCAATAGCGATATATTTTCTTTCCCAGGGTATTGGATGATTTTAAGGCTTATTTCATGCTGGTTTGGGTCATTACTCAAAACTTCAAGTGTTACAAGGAGATCCATTTACATAAAATATTCCAAATTTATCAATTCTGAGATTAGACAAATTTGCCTCTTTTAGTTGAGGATGTCAAAGTTTGAAATTATCTGAACAGGTTCTCAATAGATAATTGCAAAATTATTTGCTACTCCTGTTTTTGTTTTTTTTCTTGTGTATGGTACTGTTGCTCTCATTCTTAGACTGGGGTACTTTGTTCCAAGGAGTCAAAAGGTTCCTTGAAACTTATACTGTTGAAAAGCTTTGTTCGAGCTATCTGCATAGTTTCTACACCATAATATAATGTAACTCAAACTGCAGCCAAACTGAAACTAAGCATGGTTTGTTTTGAGTTCCACCAGTTGTATTTTTTATGTCCTTTGAGTTGCACTTCTATGAATCCTTGTAGCTATGCTTCTTTCACAGATGTTGAATTGCATCATCTTAAGCCACACTCACAAATTATGCCACATTTCTACTAAAGCTGTTATATTGAATTTATCAGGAGCTGAAACGGTTTCCCAGCCTTCAAACTGACATCGCAGCTGCAGCAAATGAGGCCTTGGAACGATTCCGTGAGGATAGCTGGAAAACAGTTCTTTGGCTCGTGGAGATGGAATCGAGCTACCTGACAGTGGAGTTCTTCAGGAAGTTCCCAATGGAGAATGAGAAGAGTGGAAATTCTACCGCTCCAACCATGGATTGGTCTGGAGAAGGTCATCTCAGGAGGATTGGTATGTTTCCAAAGCCAGCAGAATCCAGTTCATTTTAATTTGGTTTCCACAGTTCATGTGGCGTGCATGAACTGCTTTGAATTGCACAACTGAATCTGATGACTTGATTTCAGGGTCCAACGTGTCATCTTATGTTGGCATGGTATGTGAAACACTGAGAAATTCAATTCCAAAGGCTGTTGTTTACTGTCAAGTCCGAGAATCCAAGCGGTCCCTGCTCAACTTTTTCTATAGCCAAGTTGGGCGGAAAGAGGTATGATAATGTTTGACAAAATTCTTCCTTTTACCTTTAAAATTTTCTTGTGCTTTATTCCTCTCATGTTTCTTTGTGTTATCTGCTATGGCTACAAGCATATGCTTATCCACTTGATTTATGATCGGAATCACTCCATATACAATATTGCTCGCCCTTGTATCAAGAAAATGCTAAATGATAAGACATTGGCAATTTATTTCCAATCTTGAATGGTTGATTGTGACAGAAGTACTGGAATTGTGTTATATCTAACCAGATTGGCACAAGCACCATAAGCAAGGCAATATCTCATTGTTCCTGTTCTCTTTCTATGCCAATTGCCCGTCAGAAATGCGAGAACTGAATTTGCTTGTTTTTCGCTTGATATGCAGAAAAAGCAGCTAGGAGCAATGTTGGACGAGGACCCGCAATTAATGGAGAAGAGAGAAGCCATAGCTCAAAGACTTAAGCTGTACAAGTCAGCGAGAGACGAGATTGACTCAGTAGCATGAAAATGAATACGTAGACACCCTAACACACTTACCACAAGTATTCATATACGGCTCCATTTAACCGTATGGATTCTTTTTCTACCCTGAAGAAGGAAAAAGAAGAGAGCCCAAGTACGTATATGCACATGAATCTCTTTCTTTCTCTCTCTGGCTTTTGTTCTCCTTTCCCTTTTGAAGGTATTTGGCAAGTAGCAATTGCTAGTATAAGTTTAGCAGTAGGTGCTTGGGAAAGCGCTTTGTGGTATTATTGTCTCATACATTGATATTTTTCTTATTATTTCATTTGTTCTTTTATTTGTTTCCAGATGTTTGAATGAAATCCTGAATTTTGTTTAGTCACAAACTACAAGCTCATAGTCGCTAGTCTGTTTCAATTTTTCTTGTGCCTGAAACCACTCCATTGCACTCCCTCCTAGAGATTTGTTCATGCCTCACAAATTGAATTAGTGTAATTACTAACATAAACAAAGGATTTGGATTGTGTAATGGTGCCGGATTTTTAAGTTCCTGCAGATAGTAATACTGGTTTTACATTGATCTGATGATCCTAGAACCTTGATCTACAGTGCCCTGTTTAGAATCCTGTCTTTCTGATTATAACATTATCAATAATTCAGATTAAAATCCTGTCCCAATTTGTGAAATCAATGGAATAATGGCCCATTGACAATTGATAAATGGAGTTGATAAATGGAGTTGGTTATTGGTCCAATTCAGTCCCTACGATCACTAATAAACGCATAACTTCATGACTTCTAACAGGAAGTCATCACTTTTTTTTCCCTTGCATGATCATAAGGCCTATAGAAGGGGAGCCTTGGCACAACAGTAAAAGTTGTCGTCACGTGACCTTGAGGTCACGGATTCAAGGCGTAGAATCAGCTTCTTGCAAAAATACAAGGTAAGGCTGCCTACTTTAGGCCATTGTGGCCCGCCCCTTCCCCGAACCCCGCAGGCGGGAGCTTCATGCACCGTGGCTGCCCTTTTTTATGGTCATAAGGCCTATCTTAACCATCCATCGTCTCATCTGAAGACCAAAAAATGAACCTCTAAAATGACAAATTTCACAAGTACACCACCAATCCTAGCTTCCATCACGATTTTCTAACTTTAACCAATCCGTCCATCTCAAAATAATGTCTCAAATTTGGACATGTGATAGATTTTTGCACTAATAATATATCCATGTCTCTTAGCTTGTCATAACAGAGGTTAGAATCCTCAATTACATGAGATTTTTGCCGATAACAGATAAATGGTTTGGATGAATAGATCTGGGTCCCACTTTTACCTTCATTGAGTGCGTGGTCCATTGGGTTTACATGCCCGCCCACCCTTCTCTAATGGGTGGAGATCTTTCTACTAACTAAAAAAAATTTAAGATTTAGAATCAATATATAAGACAGCCCTGAAATGGACGGTTATAATTTCATCAAATAGATGGGTCCACCATTTCAAACTCATCTACAGAAAATCACGTGCGTGCTATGATTGATTCAAGGAGTGGGAATTCCATTTATTTCTTGCTAATCAAGGCCATCCACAAACTGGCAGCAAGGCCATCTCTAACCTTATCTTCCACCTCCCAGTTGAAGTCTTCTCCCTATGTTGAAGCATGGAGGATACACAAATTTATCTGCAAGTCCCCAGCTGCCAGTTTTCTCCAGCAATGGCTCTCAATTTTCCACGCCTGTGAACATCTCTAAGACCAACAGAACTTCGAAAATCAGAATTCGGCTGGAGGGCAATGTGCTCTGTTATGCTAGGCGGAGAGTGATATATGAGGAGGAAGATGAAGAGGAAGATTACGGGCATAATGCGGAGATCGCAATGATCGAATCATATAGTGAGTCTGCCAGGGATGAGGTGCTTCTTGTTCGAGCCCTGGTCGATGATCAAGAGGAAGAAGTGATCATCTTTAAGGTAAGCCTCCTCTCCAGTAGTTTGAAGAAATACCAAAATGGCTTAGCCCTTATAATTTCTTAGTCAGGTCAATTTTTTTTTTCCCCTTTTTTCTCCATGTTGAAGTTTTAAGTGGACGGCTCGGATGGCCTGTTAATCTGCATTACCTACCTTTTAGAGTTGTAATTTGAGTTCTTAATGAACACATTTATTCAAACAACGTTAATAAAAGTAACGAAAAAAGATTTAAAAACTTTTCGATTAAATGAGACCATAACACTTGATAGAGGAGATTGAAGAAGCAAGATTTGAGTAGTCGACCCTTAATTAGAACAAGGCTCTAATGATGATGACAATGATGATGAATTAAACACATTTATCCAGCGGCTAAAAGTATATGTAAGCGCGTGCAAGATTAATCTCAGCCATTTAACCATCCATCATCTTCAGTGCCACCCAATCCACCAACACGATCTTCCAATAAAGCGTACAAAATCAGAATCAGTCAACAATAAACAAGTTATTATGCACTTTTTTTCCGTTTCATTGTTCATAGTTTATTTACTTGAACTTGTTGAAGAGAGAATTTCGTTCTGTTGTGAGTAAAAACAACCTTAGGCCTTAAGATTATCGTGGAATAGAACAAGCCTGGAAGGAATGGTCTGAGAAACTTAAACGTTCAATGGAAAAAATCTGCTTTCCAAAGAAAAAATACAGAATGACAGTTTGCTAGGTTGAGTGGCATATATTTATGGTTTCTGTTTTAATGAACGATTGTGATGAATGTTAGGAGGCAAGAAAGAATATATGAGATAATGGGACTTTTTACCTACCATTGCCATATGAAGTAATCTTTATGACACTAATGCGATCCGTTAAAACTTCCTAGAAACAAACAAAGCAGCCCCAGTGCACAAAGCTCCTAAGGGAAGGGGCAGATCATAAGGGTTATTACTGTGCAACTTTACCTTGCATTTTGCAAGAGGCTATTTCCACGCCTTGAACTCTTGACCGCAAGGTCACACGATGATAACTTTATCTGTCGTTGTTAGTGAAAGAATTATATCTTATTATAAGAAATAATTTTGATCAGAGGTAACAAATTTTGATCATTCGGTCCCAAGCCCATATGAAAAAGGAGGAGGATCTTGCGTTAGGTGTCAGCTGACAAGGGAGAAGTTGAAGATGATTTTGTTTTTTATTTCCTTCTTGCAAATGAATATGCATTTGTATATTAGTTTGCAAGGAAGAAATAAAAATCATCTCCAACTTCTTAAACTATGGCAAACCTTACGTTAGGTGCTAGCTAGCAAGGAAGATGCTGAAGATGATTTTGTTATTTCTTTCCTGCTTGTAAGGAAGAAATGAAAATCATCTTCAGCTTTTTAAAACTATGGCAACCCTACTATGACATGAATCGAAAACTGATATTCCCTCAAGCTAGGGCATTCCCCATAAGCAACGCGTTGCATCAGATCCCAAGTGCAGTGAAAAATGAGCAAGGGTTACTATGGTGTTCCCCCAAAAGCGACGCCCTACATTGGATCCCTAGTGTAGTGAAAAATGAGCAAGGGATGCTAGAGCATCTCCTCAGAAGCGACGCATTGCAATAGAACCCAGGTGTAGTGACAAGTGGATATAAGTTCATGCCATGGAGATCGAGAAGGGCGCTGGTAAATAGGATATTCTAGAGCATAAGATTCGTATTGCCACATGGAATATAGGGACATTGATAGATAAGAGTTTGGAGTTAGTAGACACAATGAAACATAAGAGAGTCAACGCCACTTGTATCCAAGAAACCAAGCGGAAATGGGCTAAAGCTGGAGAAATTAATAGGTATAAATTATGGTATGTAGAAAAGGATAATAACAAAAATGGCGTAGGAATAATAGTGGATAAAGAATTAAATGATAAAGTTATGGACGTTAAAAGAATTAGTAATAAAAAATAATAATAATAAAACTTGTCCTAGAAGAGCAAATCATAAATGATATAAGTGGATACGCACAACAAGTAGGGTTAGAAAATATAATCAAGAGACAGTTTTGGGAAGATATGGAGAGAGTCATGCAAGAAATCCCCAATACTAAGGGGATATTTATAGGAGTAGACTTAAATAGTCATGTAGGAAAAGAAAAGGAAGGATGTGATAGAATACACATAGGGCATGGTATAAGTGAACAAAATGAGATGGGGGAAACTATCCTCCATTTTGTTTTGTCATATAACCTAGCAATTGCAAATACACTCTTTAAGAAGAGGCATGAATACTTAATAACCTTTAAAAGTGAACTTCATAAAAGCCAAATGAACTTCTTTCTATTTAGGAATACTGAACGATCAATGTGTAAGGATTGTAAGGTGATACTTGGTGAGAGTTTAACCACACAACATAGGTTAATGGTTATGGATATCCATATCAAAAGATGGAAGAAAATAAATGAACTTAATAGGTATCCAAAAACTAAGTGGGGAAACTTAAAAGGAGAGAAAATAACCTCATTCAAAAATAAGTTGATGGTAGAAGGAAACTGAAACTATGAAACAAAAGTAAATACCATGTGAATTAATATTGCTGAGTCCATTAAGAAGGTAGCAAAAGATGTCTTAGGAGTATCTAAAGGTAAAAGGCAATTAGTAAAAGAAACATGGTGGTGGAGTGAAATAGTGAAAAAAAGTTATTAAAGAAAAACGAATGCGTTTTAAAGCATGACAGAAGACTAGAAATAATGAAAACTATGAACAATATAAGAATGCTAAAAAGGTTGCTAAGAGAATAGTAAGTGAGGATAAACTTAAGGCATATTATGAGTTATATAATAGACTAGGAACAAGAAAAGATGAGAAAGATGTGTTTAAACTTGCAAAGTAAGAGAATAGAAGGGTAAGGACTTAGATCATGTTAAGTGCATTAGAAGTGATGATCAAAGGGTATTAGTTAAAGATAATGAAATTAAACAAAGGTGGGAGACGTACTTTCAAAAATTGTTAAATGACAATGGCTCTGAGAATATAGGGATTGAAAATACTATAAACCTAAATAACATTGGATGTTATATATATGAACGTAGGATTAGAATACCTGAAGTGAAAGAGGCCTTGAAAAAGATGAAATTAGGAAAGGCCATGGGGCAAGATGGTATACCAATAGAGATTTGGAAGCATATGGTAGATATTGGGGTAGTTTGGTTAACCAAGTTGTTTAACAAGATTATAAAATCAAAGAAAATGCTGAATGAATGGAGGAAAAGCTCTATTGTACCAATTTATAAGAATAAATGAGACATACAGAGATACACTAATTATTGAGGGATCAAACTTATGAGCCACACTATGAAACTTTTTGAAAGAATGATTGAGAAGAGGCTGCGGCATGAGACAAGTGTATCAAAGAATCAGTTTGGTTTCATGCCTATGAGGTCTACCATGGATGCTATTTTCTAACTAAGGCAATTGGTAGAGAAATATAAGGAGAGGAGTAAAGACGTCTATATGATCTTTATCAACTTAGAGAAAGCTTATGATAGAGTCCTTAGAGAGTTAATATGGAAGGTGTTGAGCGAGAAAGGGGCTTCGCAAGGGTATATAGATATAATTAAAGATATATATGAGGGAGCGATAACAAATGTTAAGATTGCTAGTGGCGAGACCGGTGATTTTCCTGTTACTGTAGGATTGCACCAAGGATCGGCATTGAGTTCATACCTTTTCACATTGGTTATGAATGAGTTAACAAAACATTTGTACGAGGAGATTCCCTGGTGCATGTTATTTGTAGATGATATAGCCTTAATTGATGAGATAAGAGAGGGTGTAAACACAAAGCTATAGTTATGGAGAGAAGCATTAGAATCTAAAGTGTTTAAAATCAGTAGAACTAAGACAGAATATATGGAATGCAATTTCAGCAAGGAGAGTAGGAGTGGAACACCAATCAAGATTGATAACCAAGAAGTCCTAGTAAAAGACCACTTTCGGTACTTATGATCAATGATTCATGAGAGTGGAGAGATTGAGAGATTGAGAGGGAGGTTACCCAGAGCATCCAAGCGGGTTGGAACAAATGGATATGTGCATCTAGAGTTTTGTGTGATTGGCGGGTGTCGCTCAAACTAAAAGAAAATTTATATAGGATGGCCATAAGGCCGGCTATCTCTATAGATCAAAGTTTTGGGCAGTTAAGGAACATCATGCTCATAGGATGAGCGTTGCAGAAATGAGGATGTTGAGATGGATGAGTGGTAAGACAAGAGATGATAAAAATTAAGAATGAAAATATTAGAAGAAATCTAGGCGTAGCGCCAATAGGTAACAAGATGAGGGAGACTAGACTTAGATGATTTGGACATGTCCAAAGGAGACCGAAAATGGCACTGGTCAGAAGGAGTGAGGCAATGTAAGTAGAAGGTTTTAAAAGGGTAAGGGGAAGGCCCAAAAGAACGTGGATAGAAGTGGTGAGGAAAGATTTAAAAACTTTTGGACTAAATGAAGCCATGGTACTTAATAGAGAGGAATGGAGGAATAAGATTCATGTGGCCAACCCCTAATTGGGATAAGGTCTTGATGATGATATGACGACTCAGGTTTTTAAACACATTTTCATAAATATTTGCAAAGGTAGGGCCCTGATTTTAAAAAAATTTAAAATACAAACAGCCGAAGCATATTTTCTTTGGAATTGATTTGTCAAAAACTTGAGTGTCACCTCAAATTACTTATCATACATAGATTTTTGTATAAAATACAATTTTCATTGAATAACAATAGAAATACTTTTATTAAAATTAGGATCAATCCAGTGGTTCACATACACAGCCCCAGTAGTCATTGCATACCTTGTCCAAATATTACAATCTAAATTATAAAACAATCAATACAATTTTCCTCAAAGTAAATACCCTGAGTAGTAGTTCAGTGATGAATATCCTCAGGTCTTGAGCTTTCAGTCTTCCTTAACTGTATCTGAGATATTGCAAATATTCAAACATTTATAATATCTCAACAAGCTATGGGTAGGGGATTTAAGAAATATAATCAATATATCTCAAAATCAACAGTTCTTTATATATCCATGATATAAATCAATTTATACATTGGATAACAATTTTATCCATCATTCATCATATGAATTATATGTACCTACTACATATAAATAAAACCATTTAAAATCATGATTATAGTCAATATCATCAATAATATCTCATTTTTAAACTGATTTCAATATTAACACTAAGTGTTAATATATAATCATACTGTATTGGGAATCATCTTCCAATATAACAATGGTAATAACTTTTATTGAGCATCTCATCATGCTATAAAATAAGACATTTCATCATGCTATAATCAATTGCATAATGATGCAAAATAATCTCAAGGACTACCATGCTTGCAATCTCAATCCATACAACGCACTCGGATAACTGCTTAATACTCCACTGATACCATGGTAGAAAATATAGATCCATGTTAGTATGGGAGGAACCATGGTTGTCACAGTGGCGGCCTTCCCATAATTCCCCTACCTGACATTTTGCCTCTCTTTGGGCACGGTATTATCATCATAATCAGTTTCGAAGAGTGGGTGGCCAAACCCTCATAACTCTCCTAGCATTGGCATCTCCAAGCATAAGCCTGTCTTAAAATAAAATCACAAACCTCCATGCTTGTATGGAAAATAATATTTCATACTTACAGACTATGTATCTGGTTATAATAGGACATGCCGATAACTTATTTCCTTAAGATTTGGGGGTCCAACTTATATCGTTCAAATCTTCTCATTCTACCCATTAAGTAATTTCATAATTACTTAATCAATCCATTTGTATTCATTTCCATGTCATTTGTTGCCTTAAGTAATTTCATAATTACTTAATCAATCACTTTTGCAAAATGCAAGGTAAGGTTATGTACTTTAGGCCCTTGTGGTCTACCCCTTCCTCAGACCTCGCATAGGAGGGAGCTTCATGCACCAAGGCTGCCCCTCTTAATCAATCACTTTGTATTCATTTTCACATCATTTGTTGATTTATACATAATTTTAAGGTAATTATAATCAATCTATAGTTATCAGGATAAGATCATATGTAAAATACATGTATCTTCTATATTGAATATATTCTTAAGGTCCACCTACCTTTACTTTCAACAATCTACCTTCCCATTGATCTTGATCATCATATCCTTCATGTATCTGTCAAATCATATATATATATATATACAGTCATTCCTCAACTCATTTATACTTCCTAGTTGTTCTTTTGATCATCCTTACATAGGATGATTTTGATCTTTTTCCTTGGATAATATTGATCAAGAGTATAATCTATTGATCTATATTTGAATATAATATTTATACTACTTTAAAACATACATACAATATTATGATGCTTATTATTCTTGATCATTCAAGATCTCCTTAAAGATCTTGTTTGATCTTTGATTATCTTAATTATCATTTTTATTAGGATTAGATAGTTTACTATCCTTTTATGATTTTATTATTATTCAACCAGTTAATGTTTTACTGATTGAAGATAATTTATGCACTCTTAATTTTAGACTACTCATCTTATTTCCAATTAACTAAGGTTTACCAAATAAAAGCTGTTCACAAAGTAGTTAATTCAATCCTCATGTAAGAAAGCGTTTAGACCTCACAAACATCGCCAGAAAGTGGGGGAAGAGTAATGCTCTATTAGAGAATCCCTTTAACCACCATGTTCAGCATTTATTGGAGTGACCTTAGTTCAACCTTTTATAAGGTTCCTATGAGCTTGTATACCTTAAGTTCCATTTTTATTTGATTTTAACTTATGTTCATGAACATAAATAATGTCATTCATGGATGTTTATTATTCTCCTAAATTGGGCCAAGGAAATGATATTCCTTATATTGTCCTACTAACTATAACCCTTACTATCATTAAGTTCATTTCTATATTCATTGTAAATGTTCATCAATATCTATTTTCATTTAATTACATTTTTCATGTAATTTACATAATATGAACAATTAAAGTATAAATAAATAAATCTAACAATTAAATCTACTAAGCAAATAAAAGAACATTTATAATAGAATATAATAATTCACATGCTCAATTGAATATATCATATTTATTCATTTTTATCAAATAATCATATCTTGATTTCTATTCAGTTTAGATCTTGATCTTTCATTTTTATTCAAATCTATCACATTCTCTTAATGTGATATCATCACTAGATCATTGATGCATCTCATCATATGATTTGATTTTTCTTAATCCAACCGATCAAGAAGATTTTAAGTTATTTTATAAAAATTAAGGGTATAGATCTCCATCTACCCCATATTAGCCATATCAGGCCATTCATTTCTCATAATCTTATCATTAGATCATCATTCATAGTAATTCATAGTTTCTCATCATTCTTGATCAATCTGATCAAGGAGATTATTATGTATTTTCAAGGATTTTATTACTTTTAATGGTCAAGATCTAAAGATTTGCCAAATCAGTTATATCCAATCCATTTATTCAAGTTATCACATCATTAGGTCACTAATGGATTCGAACTCTAAGGTCTGATCATGTCACATTTGATTGATCTTGAGAATTAGTACCACTTTTTGTGATTTATAGAAATTTACAGTGAATAAAACCTAAATTTTATGTTTCCATTAGATTCTATTCTTCACCAGGGATCTAGAGCTTCTTTCCAATCTTGATTTGGAGTTAAAATGAGCTTTGAATTACATTTTTAAGTTTCAAATAACTTTTAACGATCTAGATTTGATCTGGATGGAGAGGGCGAGAAAAAAAGGGGTGGCGCGCTTCACTGTCTTCTGTGACAGCCCTTCTGATGCCGTGCACACTTGACCAGACGCGAAGGCGCACCTTGAACGTGCGTCTCTGTGTGCATTACGCTCTATGCATGCTAGGTTTTGACCCGATGGGACAGTTCGATCTAGACCATCCGATCTAGTCCAATACCGATCAACATTCAGATCTAATTAAAATCAAAAGGTGAACCCAAATATGGGGGTTTTGGGGTCCCACCAATTCATCTGACGGCTCAATTTCTCCATATGAGCCGTCTACAAGTGCATCCTCAATTACCCTCACCTGATCTGTTTCACCGATGAACCAGTCGCCAATGAAACGTATTCAACGGTGAATCCAAGGGTTTTTTGCTGGGAAACCATGGGAGAATGGAAGAGTAGATGTCGAAGACCTACCTAAATCACATCTGAAGTAGAGAGAAAACCCGGAGACCATGGTTTTCTGCTGGATTTTGAAGCCCTAGCCGTCTGGCTAGGGTTTTTGTAATTCTTGCCACTAGGGTGCTTGCCGGTGCTGAGAAGAGAAATAAGATAGAGGAAATGGAGAGGGAATGACAGGAATGATTTTCAGGGTTTCTGGGTCGGTGCCATCACTAGAATGGGTGAGATCGATGATGATTTTGTTGGCCTAGGAAAAACCCTAACCAGCAAAGTCTTCGGTTGGCTCAGGTGGAAGGTGAGTCCAGGGACATGCCAGCCAAGGACAAGCTGGTTCCTGTGCTAAGTGGGTGTGGGGACTGCCACTCTTTCTGGAAAGAGAGGAGAGAGAAAAGAAAAGGAAAAAGAAAAAGAAAGAAAAAAGAGAAAAAGAGAGGGAAAGAGAGAGAAAGAGGGGGAGAGTCTTGGGGATCTATGGAATTTCATGGGAATACTAGGAGGGTTATTTATAGACTTATTTTCTCATTATTTTAATTAAAATTTTAATTATTTTTATTTTAAATGATTTTTCAACTTTTCTCATTTAATTCAAAAGAGATTCGTCATCATGTTTATTCTTCATTATTGATATTTAGTGAGACGGATGTCCATTAACTTACCTAACTTTTGTGGACCCCACACAAAAGTAAAATGACTATTTTACCCTTATGGGTAAATGTAAATTCACAAAATTAAGAAAAATAGGAATTTTTCACCCAATCTCAGATTTCAACGTGCTCACAGTCATTATGACTGATTTCTTATAAATGATTCCAAATATCAATGTTTCAAGACCTGATTCTTTTAAAAAAATAATAATATTATATTGAATATAATATTCTACCTCAAATTTTGTAAAAATTCTAAATAATTTCAAAAAAATTAGGGTTTTCACAGATGATGAGGTAACACATGTTTCTTTTCTTTTTTCCTTTTATATTCGAAACACTATATAAACAATGGTCTACATCCAAGGACTAGAAAAGAGTTTTCAGGATGCTAGAACCTCCTATCATGGTAGTTTCTTCTTCTTCTTCTTCTTCTTCTTCTTCTTCTTCTTCTTCTTCTTCTTCTTTATACTTGATTTTATAGTGGAATTACAGTGTAAGAAAAAAATACAATGAGACATCCCAACCATCTTGGTTTCTTTTTATTTGACATGGTGATACCTAAAGCCGAGAAATAAGCTCATGCAGAGTGATAATTTTTATAGATCTAAGTCATTAATCATGTTTGGGTTGGAATTAAATATAATAAATATAAAATTTTATGCCCACTTGGATGCTTTCAGCCTATGTTTTTTTAAACTAAAAGATATGTTCATCATATTTATAAAAAAAAATTAAATTAAATTAAATTAAATTAAATTAAATTAAAGATGCGAAGCATGTGATTAGAATCATCAAAATTCATTGGTTTCTCACAAGTTACGAAATCTTCGTACTCCTAACGTGATGAACATCTTAGATCTTTCCAATAAAAGAGAGAAAGGTCGAATGCATTCCTTCCACACTTTTGAGCATAGTTTCCTACCATGACTAAAGCCCAAAAGACGTTTCCCTTTCATAATAGGTATAGATTATGTTTGAGTTCATCAAGGTCAATATTTCAACATTTTCTTCTGTTATTTAGGGATGCTCCCGTCTAAGTTGATCAAGTCTCAATCACCTAGTTAAGATTCAAAACATATCCAAATAAATCATAAAAATGGCACTTGATCAGATTTGCAAGCCTCCATTGGAACCTTTTTAGTGCTACAAGGGGTTTGACACAACATGTCAAAGAAATGAGCTTAATCACATTGTATTAATCTTGGCTAACTGGATTCATTTCATTTGATATGCAGGGATTTTCATCCTCCTTGAGCTTTAGAACATCTCCTAACCCATCAAGAAGTGTTCTTCCAGTAAGGGCAGTTATAAAGAGTATAGACAGAATTAAAGGGCCCTTTGACCCCTCCAACATAGAGTACCTAGAGAAAGGATTGACATGGGAAGACTTCAAGACTCGCATTCGGACCAACAAGCTGTAGCTCTAAACTTTTTTTCTCTTTACCCAGTAGTCATTCTGGCTTCACTGCACTACACATGAAAGAGTCAATATCAAGTTAGCGAGGTTTCACTCAACACCAGCTACATAGTTTCATTCACATGGAATTTCTTCAGAGAGAGAGAGAGAAGTACACTTTAGTCCCTAAAATTATTCATTTGTAATATTTTAGTTCTTATAGTTCTAGAAAAATAGTTTAGTCCTCAGAACTATTGGTCTGGGTTGCACTTTAATTTTATTCTTAACTTTCCATCAGCAAAACTAATGGTTGAGCTCTGTAAATAATAGTTTTTTTTAAAGTATATTTTAGTACCTTGAACTATTCACCCATGACACTTTAGTACTTAAAGTTTCAAAAAAACAATTTAGTTTTGGGGCTAATGTGACGACTCGGATTTTTAAAACACATTTTCATAAATATTTGCAAAGGTAGGGCCTTAATTTTTGAAACTCTTTTAAAATACAAACAACAGAAACATATTCTTTTTGAAATTGTTTTGTCAAAAACCTGAGTGCCACATCAAATTACTTATAATACATATATTTTTATATAAAATAAAATTTTCATTGAATAATAATAGAAATACTTTTATTAAAATCAAGATCAATCCAGTGGTTCACATACACAACCTCGGTAGTCATTAGATACCTTGTCCAAATATTACAATCTAAATTACAAAACAATCAATACAATCTTCCTCAAAGTAAATACCCTGAGTAGTAGTTCAATGATGATTATCCTCAAGTCTTGAGCTTTCAATCTTCCTTAACTGTATCTGAGATATTGTAAACATTCAAACATTTGTAATATTTCAGCAAGTCATGCTTGGAAGGGGATTTAAGAAATATAATCAATATATCTCAAAATCAATAGTTCTTTATATCCATGATATAAACCAATTTATATAATTAGATAACCATTGTATCCTTCACTCATCATATGAATTATATGTATATATTACATATAAATAAAACCACTGAAAATCATGAATACAGTCAATATCATCAATAATATCTCATTTCCAAACTAATTTCAATATTAACACTAGGTGTTAATCTATAATCATACTGTATTGAGAATCATCCTCCAATACAACATTGGCAATAACTTTTACCAAGCATCTCATCATGCCATAAAATAAGTCATCTCATTATGTCGTAACATAAGGCATCTCATCATGTCATAATCAATTGCATCATAATGCAAAATATAATTAAAGGACTACCATGCTTGCAGTCTCAATCTGTACAGTACGCCCAGATAACTGCTCAATACTCCACTGATACTATGGTGAAAAACACAGATCCATGTTCGTATAGGGGGAACCATGGTTGTCACAATGGCAGCCTTCCCATAATTGCCCTACCCGACATTTTGCCTCTCTTTTGGCACAGTATTATCATCATAATCAATTTTGGAGAGTGGGTGGCTAAACCCTTATAACTCTCCTAGCATTGGCATCCCCAAGCATAGGCCTATCTTAAAACAAAATCACAAGCCTCCATGCTTGTATGGAAAATAATATTTCATACTTACAAACTGTGTCTGGTTATAATAGGACATGCCTATATCTTCTTTCCTTAAGATTTGGGGGTCCAACTTATATAATTCAAATCTTCTCATCATTTGTTGCCTTAAGTAATTTCATAATTACTTAATCAATCACTTTGATTTCATTTCAACATCATTTGTTGATTCATAAATAATTCTAAGGCAATTATAATCAATATATAGTTATCAAGATAAGATCATGTGTAAAATACATGTATCTTCTACATTGAATATACTCTTAAGATCCACCTACCTTTACTCTCAAGAATCCATCTTGTCATTGATTTTGATCATCATATCCTTCATGTATCTATCAAATCATATATATACAATCATTCCTCAACTCATTTATACTTCCTAGTTGTTCTTTTGATCATCCTTACATGGGATGATTTGAATCTTTTTTCCTAAATCATATTGACCAAGGGTCTAATCTATTGATCTACATTTGAATTTAATATTTATACTACTTCAAAACATACATACAATATTATGATTCTTATTATTCTTGATTATTCAAGATCTCCTTATAGATTTTGTTTGATCTTTGATTATCTTAATTACCATTTTTATTAGGATTAGATAGTTTACTATCCTTTTATGATCTTATTATTATTCAACTTGTTAATGTTTTATTGATTGAAGATAATTTATGCGCTCTTAATTCTAGACAGCTCCTCTTATTTCTAATTGACTAAGGTTTACTACTTAAAAGCTGCTCACGGAGTGATTAATTCAATCCTCATGTAAGTAGGCGTTTAGACCTCACAAATGTCGCAAGAAGGTAGGGAAAGAGCGAGACTCTGTTAAAAAACCCCCTTAACCACCACGTTCAGCATTTATTAGGGTGACCTTAGCTCAACCTTTATAAGGTTCCTATGAGCATTAAACCCTAAGTATTCTTGCTATTTGATTTTAATTAAATCCATGAACATTTAAAATGTCATTCATGGGGTTTATTATTCTCCTAATTTGGGCCAAGAAAATGATATTCCTTATATTGTCTTGCTAACTATAGCCCTTACTATCATTAAGTTCATGTCCACATTCATTATAAATGTTTATCAATGTCTATTTTTATTTAATTATATTTTTCATGTAATTTACATAACATGAACAATTAAAGTGCAAATAAACAATTAAATCTACTAAATAATTAAAAGAACATTTACAATAGAAAATAATAATTCACATGCTTATTTAAAAATATCATATTTGTCCATTTTGATCCCATAATCATATTTTGATCATTTTTCATCCCATTCCATTAAGGGTTTTGATCTTGATATTTCATTTTTATTCAAATCTATCACATTATCTTAATGTGATATCATCACTAGATCATTGATGCATCTCATCATATGATTTGATCTTTCTTTATCTAATCGATCAATAAAATCTTTAGTTATTTTATCAAAATCAAGGGCATAGATCTCAATCTATCCCAAACTAGCCACATCAGGCCATTCATTTTTCACGATCTTATCATTAAATCATCATTCATACTAATTCACAGTTTTTGATCAGGGAGATTATTATGTATTTTCAAGGATTTTGTTACTTTTAATGGTTAAGATCTAAAGATCTGCCAAATCAGTTACATTTAATCCATTTATTCAAGTTATCATATTATTAGGTCATAATGGATCAGAATTCTAAGGTCTGATCATGTCAAATTTGACTAATCTTAGGAATTAGTACCACTTTTTGTGATTTACAAAAATTTACAATGAATAAAACTTAAATTTTATTTTTCATTAGATTCTACTCTTCACCAGGAATCCATATATTCTTTCTGATCTTGATTTGGAGTTAAAATGAGCCCTGAATTGAAGTTTTTAACTTCAAATCTGTTTTGATGGTCCAGATTTGATCTGGACTGTCAGAACATGACAAAACTAGGCGGATGGCGTTCTTCGTCGCTGGGATGCCACACGTGTCACAGTTTTCCGTGACCGTGCTTCAAACGCTATGCACACGTGAGCATGCGCTAAGGCATGCCCATGGTGAGCATCTCTTTGCATGTCTTGCGGAGTGTGTCCCGGAGTCAGATCTCCGGAGATCTATTGAGGCGGTCTAATCTATACCGTCAGATCAACAGTCCACCAGATCTACATCCAGATCACATGGAAATGGATCTTTGATCTCACATCCTATGGTTTTGGAACCCTCTGACCTGATCTAACGGTTCAGAATTCCAACATTTGATCAATGTAATGGTGATTTATACCTAGGTCACAGGATCTATTTCATTGGTGAACCAATCGTTGATGGAACAAATTCACCAGTGATTCTTACTTGTTTTGGCAGCAAAATAGAGAGGAAAAGGAGGGAACCTACTTGGATCCCATTTGGAGCAGAGATTAAAGCCGGAGAGAAGAGATTTTGGCCAGATTCTGGTGGGCGCAGACTGTTGTATGTGCTCACTGGTAAATCATCGTTGCTGGGCTGTTTGCTAGAGCTGGAGAAGAAATGGGAAGAGGGAAAAATGGAGAAGGGAATAAGGGGAATCGGATTCCCAGTTCAGTCATGTTTTCGACGTTGGAGAAGGGAGATCCATGGAGGCATTGGCGGGCTGGGAAAAAACCCTAGCTGAAGGGTGCTGTTAGGTGGAAGGCGCATCCACGGACATGCCAGCCTGCGACAGCCTAGTTCTTGGGCCAAGCGTGTGTGGGGACCTCCGCTTCGGTTGGAAAGAGAGGAGGAAAAAAAAAAGAAAGAAAGAAAGAATAAAGGAGAGGAGGAAAAAGAGAGGGAGAGGGAGAGCGAGTGTAGGGAGAGAATTTTGGTGCAGTTTCATGGAATTGTTAGGGGAGGTATTTATAGGCTAATTTTTGTATTATTTTAATTAATTTTTTGTATTATAAATTTTTTTTCCACTTTTCTTATTAAATTAAAAAGAGATTCATCATCATGTTTATTCTTTATCATTAATATTCCCTGAATTGACTATCCATCAACTCACCCAACTTTTGTGGACCCCACACAAAAGTGAAATCACCATTTTACCCCTATGGGTAAATATAAATTCACAAAAATTACGAAAAATAAGAAATTTTCACTCGACCTCAGATTTCAGCGTGTTTATAGTCATTCTAACTAGTTTTCCATGAATGATTCCAAATATATATGTTTCAAGACTTGATTCCTTTTCTAAAAAATAATATTATATTAAATATAATATTTTACCTCAATTTTCGTAAAAAATTGTAGTTAATTTCAAATAATTTCAAAAAAATTGGGATTTTCATAGCTAGACTATTGCTTGTGGGGCCTAACTGCTAAGTCTAGTGACGAAAAGTTAATAGAAAGACTAAAGTGCAACATAAACCAATAATTCTATGAGGTTGAACTATTTTTTTGGAACTTTAAGAACTAAAGTGTTATAAGCTAATGGTTCCAAGGACTAAAATATATTTTTCTAAGAAAGATTTATTCATTTTGTCTAAATGGGAAAAATCCACTAGCAGATATTAGACCTGAAGTTTAAATTTTAAACAATTTTTCCTATATGAGATCTAAATCTTTGTCATAGGATGCAACTTCTAGGCAATGGATGTAAAGTCATAATTGATGAGACTGTTATGAACTTATGATATCAAGTGGACAACAAATTTTAGGGGTGCAATGTAAATAGACCTCTTTTTTAGAGCATTCATTTACCTCTTTTTCTAGGAGCATGTATTTGCACGTTCAAAGTCATTCATGTCATGGGGTCCAAGTTAGGACAGGTGGTCATTCAAAAGTCATGTAGATTGGATGATTGCAAGATCTAGAACTTAGGCTGTTGTTTTTAATTCGTCAAATTTCAATAAAACTTTTTAAATGACAGAATGATCCATTCACATGATTTTTGAACTACTAGACGAGCAAAGTGCAAGTAATGACATGGAGGGGTCAAATTATGCAAGCGTGGGTTGCACAAAAAGTGGTAGATGGACATCCTCATAAAGAGTGTGTATTTTGCATTTCTCATTTTTGTTATAGAACTATGTAGGATATCCTTAGGAAGAGAAAATGTTTCAACTGCAATTTGGCCATGCTAACAGCCTCTACGGAAATTGATAACTTGCGACTAGTTTGGTCGTACGTTTGAGTTGCCAGTTTGGTTTAGTTCTACGAGGGTGTGTGAGTGATTTAATTTGTAATTCTTTGGCCATCATATATTTTTAACTATCTATCATAGAGGCAAACGTAAAGAAAGATAATATTCAACTATTTAAGTATATTTGAATATAAATTTTTTTATTTTTTATTTCTTTACGTACAAGCTAACAGGGGTCATTCAATATGAATGTACCTTGTAGCTTGTCGCACGTGTCTAGGCAACATTAATATAATATAGCTTGCCAAGATATAGAATTTTGTCCTTTTCTGTATCTTGGTAAGATTCATGTAATTTGTGTTTTTTGATGTGCTAATAAAATACACTTTTACTAATAGAATAATATTAGTCTAATGTTTAGAAACAATAAATAAAGCCCGTTATTTTGATTATAGGCTCAATTAAGCATGTATGTTTGCGTCGTACCTGTACATACAAAAACCTATAATTATGCCTATATGGGCCCACTAATGTATACGCTAACTTATACTTATGTATGTATGTGTGCCCACATATACATGATGCTAAGCAATGGTCTTATGTTTATAATATATGGGCGTCATGCAGATGAAAAAATAAAAATTATTACCATCTAATAAATTGATTCTCATAAAATAAGATTTTTTATAAGTGAATTTATAATCAAGATATGAATTTTGTAGATCAAACAACTCCTACATTCACTTGTAGCAAACTTGTGATTTAAGTATTTTAAATATGTGACAAGACATAATACCTAATTAATTTGTTAGAAAACATTCATAGTTTCACCCATTATAAAATACATCTAGATCATGTTAAAGTGGAGCAATATATAGGGTAAGACCACTAAATTAATAGTTTGAATAGTCAAACAACTAGCTCTGTGTGGACTTTTGCCTAAGATTACTAAGCACCTACTTGTGTTACACGTGGAATTCAAGTTTCTAACAATATAGATAATTTGTCTACTGGCTTTAATCATTCTTCAAGCCATTTGGACCATTAGTTTATAGATAATTAAATAATAATAAGAGAAAATACTAAATAAATGCATAATAAACCTATAAAATGTATAGCTTGATAAAACATAAGTATTTATTAAAAAGAACAGTCTTAGTTCACGAAGTTCTCATGTGTATGAAGTTTGGAAAAGAGTTGGACCATAAGGATATATAGTACGAAGCCATTTATTGCATTTTTGTAAGAGGCTGTTTTCATATCTTAAAACGTATTCTTAACAATGTCGGCAGGCGTTATCCACCGAGCCTCAGTGAGTGTCAATCGGCTCCTTGTATGGCTACAAAATAAATTTTCCAAGTATAATTTCTAAAAATGTTTGTGATTGCGACCGATCGATCTGCGATCGAGCAAAGCCCGACTTTTTGTAATTACAACGAGGAAGAGCAAATTCATACAAATGATGCCGTCTCCCACATTGGATGCCTAGTATCGCAGAATTGGATGAATTTAGAATCTGGTGAATTTTTTTGGGATTTTGATAAGCACTTAGAAAAAAATAAAAATAAATAGACTTCCAGACGAGGATTGATGGATCAATGGTTTGGGATCACACAATGAAGGTAAAATCAGGCAGTGTGGGACAGATCTGTGGTTACATAAGCATATAATCATGTTTACGTCGCATGTTCTGGGGCCCAGAAAATAGTTGGTGGCAAGGAGGGTGACAGCCATTACCTCCTTGCGCTTTTTCCCAATTGCAAACAGAACTCCAAGAATGCTATTAGTTAAACTGGGAATATATTTCTTTTAGCCGCTATCGGAACGTGAATTTTGGGTTTGAACCACTTAAAGATTGTTCTCTATTTATAGCCAGTAGATGGACGATTGAGATCGTCAAATTACTGTTATTTTGAACTGCATTTCACACAGTTGATGGCCCACCTTATCAGTGGCTCCGATCCCATACATTAAGCCGCTAGGTGGTTAATCTCTCACACTCGGTGACTAGTTCGACTGATGTCTCAATTTAATACCAGCATTATTCTTAGATCTTCCGTACATGTATAGATTTTATTTGCAAGATACTTAATTCAAATATTAAACGGCATAAAATGTCATTTTCACCGTGAGTTGCGAACACGAAGAAAAAACAAGAAATACATAGATTTACATGATTTTCTCTAAATCCCATTGGTTTTACCATTTTTGCGGTAAAAAAATAGCCATCACGAGACATATGAGATTCTCCTAACTTAATCGGTAATGTGTCATAATTCAACACGGGCACAACATGATCACGCCAATCAAGCTCCACGCTCACAATACTATGAATTGTAGTAACTTAAAAAAAAAAAAAAAAACTAATTTTGAGTTTTCAGAATTAGTAAATCGTGTAACTAGAAGAAGTGCTGGATGACAACAGGTTACATGGACTGTGGTTTATGATCAAAGGCGTTCATTTGCTAGGCCAGATCTTTGGAACAATGATAATAGATCTAACTAATCAAGGTGTTAGATGTGAAAATATGTTAGGAAGCAATTGATAAAAAGATTTGACGCCACTCACTAAATTCTGTGATTAATGAGAAAAGTTTATAACTCCATCATTTTTGTGTGGAGAAGAATCAACTAAATAGTAATAGCATAAAAACATAACCAAGAGAATAATATATATATATATATATATATAACTGATATATTGCCCTCTTTTTTCTATCCATGTGAGATACTTCTTCTTACACTACTGCACTAGAAGGCTTTGATATAATATGCTGTTCTCGGATAATTGTTAGAACAAGTAAAAGATTACGATGGAAACACTTAGACAATCATTGGCAAAATTAACCCATCTCTTAACAGGATGGAGCTGATCTCAAACCCCCAACCAAGTGTTAAATCGAAGAGCACCTCTTTTTGCCAACCATTAGGCTACTAGGCTTTTTGGCTATTAAAGTTAGGAAATTAATAGGCCCCACTTGTAAATGAAAAATTAACAACTGCAATGTTGAGGTCAATTATGCTCACAAGTTGTTATCACAAATTTTACAATTATTGGATGAACTTTATTTTTCTAAATAGTTGCTAATAGAAAGCCAAACTGCATAAATCATGCCTTATTTTATTATATAATAAAATTAAATACTCTTTAAAATCCCATTACATTATTTCCCATCTGCCCCATCTTCAATTTCCATTTATCTCGCTGTGAATTTTGCGTCTTTCTGCTTTGCTAAGAGCCATTGCCGGTAAATTGATCATATTTCCTTGTGTAATATCTAATGCTGAATGAAGAAAGCGACTGAAAAAAACAGAAATAATTTAATAAACAGACAACCAAATATGGTACTTACTTGAATCAACGTGGTACCACTGAAACATAGCCTGCTGATCGGGGACACAGATTTTGTGAAATTTGGCCGTCGATAATCTCTAAATAATGATCATACGACCAAGATTTTTATACTTACTATCGGACCCACAAGACAGATGCGTTGGTGGGGAACTGATGGAAGCGATCTCAATCGCGCAAGTGATAGTAACATTGGAAGGAGCTATAATGGATAGGTAGTTTGTTGAACCACACGTAATTCAGTACGTGCACACACAAACACAGTAGTTGATGAAAAGCTTAAGAGGTTGGTAGGCTGTTGAACCGTTTCACAGGGTGGTCGGTTCCAGTACCGACACCGGTGCCGTATGGCCATTGTTCTTCCAATAAAATGATTTACATAACATGACGCTAGCCGAAACCCTTCATTTGATGCCACGTGTCACGGGTTTGACTTTCAGAATCTCCTTTGCCCTTAAGCTCTTTTGTCACAGCTTTGAGAAATCTAGACCTTAGGTGCACTTCCTCTATTAAAATAGAGACGCCATACACAATTGCCTTAATCTTCGTAACCCTTCACTATTAACCTTGTTTCCAAACCAATTTCACACAATCTCGCTCAACTACCAACCCTGTTGAACCTGGCTTTGATACTAACTATCACGGGCTTAGCTATTCAGATTCCCGTGGGACACTTAGATTGACTTCTCACCCCGAACCAACTAAGTAAGCTTGACTAAAACTCAAACGAAAAGAATAACTTAAAAGAAATTTGGAAGGAACTTGTAGCTTTATTGCTTGAAAATGCTTATAACTCTCTTGGATCACTCCTCAATCACACTCCTGAATCAAACTAAGTCCCTTAAGCTAAATCCGTGAGATGAGCAGGCCTTCAATGGATTCTTCAACAGCAAGCCTAAGTCCTTCAGGTCAGGTTTACATCCTAAGTGAGCCCTTTTAGAGGCTATAAGCTTTGGTCACGGACTTTGCAATGTAAGTCCATGACACATGGCAGTGGGATTGGACCACCAATTGCCACGTGCTATACTGATTACATCCAATTACATACAAAGCAAATAACTTGCTCTGCCTATGCAGGGCTCGGGAAAGGGACAAAATGGGTTATAGCACCCAGCTTAAGCAGGAACGCGCACGCGGACCACTGCAGTGGGTCCCACCCCTCACACTGGCACACGGGCTTTATGTTACTATAAAAGCTCAGTCCCCGAAATGCAGGTTTATTTCTCCGAAAGCGGATCCTTCTGCTGCCTCTACTTCTCCCGCGTTTAATAATTCCCCCTTCCTCATTGTCGAATCAATGTTCCCCTGCAGCAGATCGGCAATATGGTGCAAAAAAATCCAAAACTACAAATAGAACAGAAAATATCTGTCGGAAATGGCCGGAAAAAGCCATTGGGATGGTTCAAAATTGAGATTTTAGGGCTTCTGCTACTGGTTTGAAGCAGTGAGTGGAAAGTTCTGTCTTTATAAGATCTTAGGTTCCAGACCTGGAATTATTGCAGGGGAAGGGGTTTTGATGATTTGGTTTAGTTGAAATGAAAGGGAGATAGGGTTTTAGGGTTTCTGGAAACGGAGGTTTCTGTATTTGGCAATGGCTACTGTACAGAAACTGCCTATTTCGACTATGAGTACAGCGAGTAGTTATGGATCGTGTAGAGTCGACGGTGGAGTGCCGGATCAGTTTCCGGCGGGGTTGAGAGTTCTCGTTGTGGATGATGATACCACTTGTTTGAGGATTTTGGAGCAGATGCTTCGGAAATGCCTGTATCAGGGTGCGTTCGTCTTTGTTTCTCTTTTTGGTCGCTTAGCTGTCTGCTATTAAGTTAGTTGGAACAAAGTGTTTTCTATTGTGTGGGAATTCAAGGCTTATATCTGAGTTAGATGTTGCCTGGTTCAGCCATTAAAACCTGTGTCACTTTGTCAGTGACATTACCTGTTAGATGTTATAGGAAGTTGCATTATGGTTTTGGTAGTTTAATTTACCTCGTCTTCATATTTATGATGAATTTGTGCATGCAGTTGTCCTGACTAGCGGGTTATTGTTTATGCTCGTCCAAATCTTTAGGTTGACAAAAGTCGATATCTTTCAATTAATACCGTAGTTATGTCGAGGTGAAGTGGTGGTCTTGCGGCATTTGAGATCTTATATTGATTCTTTTGATACTTGAACATGTTGTTATTGTTTTTTGAGATTCTGCTGGACTTAGCGCACTGCTTTAATTGGAATCAAATGCGACTGTTTGGTGCAGGAAAACTAAGCCCCAAATCAATTTTTTCATGGATAGTGATCTTATCTGTTGCTATTGGCACCTCTACAGCGTGGCCCAAATTACTCGGACATAGATAAAGTAGCTGCAAAACCATGGGGTTGTTTTTACTTGTATAATTTTGACAATTTCTTTAGACTGCAAATTGATAGGAGATATTTACTCTCGATAGATATTTCAACTGTGGGTTGTATGCCCGTGCCAGGCAGTCCCAATTGGATTAGCCAAGTTGAGGTTTGGAATTAATAGTTTCAGTTCTGGAATCCTGTTGATTTCTCTGCCTTATCTAATTTGTTCTCAAATATTTTACATGTGTGTACCTAGTTGATTTGGTTTTCGAAACCATGTACCTTTCTTGGGACATGTTTTAGATTACTGGAAGGTTCTGTTGATTAGTTCACGTGATGTTTCTGTGAAGGGATTCAGTTACTGGTATTCGAGAACTCATTGTGCAGAAATCTATTCAATGTACTCAATCTCTTATTTGCAGTGGTGTCTCTATTTTTTTTTATCAGTGCAGTTGTGTCACTTTTCTTATCAAACAGAAACTCTGTCGTTAAGGGAGTCGTTCTGTATCTCTAGTTTCTTTTTGGTTCTCTATGAGTACCAATAAGATCTATAGTGTGGTATGGATTTCTGAATGATTAACTCTAAACTATGGTACTTTAGTACCTTCTAAACTGGTGTTCCATATATATGTGTGTGTGGAGTTAATGTTGCTCTTGATGTAAGTTTAGAGTTTTTGGCTTCATCAAAGCAAAAAACCCATCAGCAGTGACAGACATGGATTTATTGATAGCTATTTGAGAATTTATTTCGGCTTCTGCGATCGGGTCATGAAATTTTTATAAGGATCTGTCCTGAGCTGAGGGAATGGAGATTCCCTTGTTGTTAGTTGGTATTTTAGGGCACATAAGCTACTCCTCTCTCTCTCTCTCTCTCTCTCTCTCTCTCTCTCTCTCTATATATATATATATATATATATATATATATATATATATATTTCAAGGATGTCACTTTATGGATTTGTTACACTTGTGTTATGGAAGAATTTGAGAAACTTTGGGGCAATAGCATGATTGGAATGTGAATATCAGCTGTCCAATTTAAATTTCTGACTAAGTTACAAGTAGTATTCGAGAATTTAGAGAATGTCCATGAAATTTTCCTTTAACAGGGATTTTTCTATAATTTAGTAGAGGTAGCAATTAATTAAACATATATGAAAACTACTGAAGCATCCTTTAAGTCTAAATCACTAGCTCACAAATGTGGGAATTACAAAAAAGAATTCTATGTTGTTCAGATTTTTGTAACTCGGATAATTGTACTATGAATTTCTGCATCCAATTTCTTTCTTGCAAATATCATCCAAAAAATATGTACTGACATTGGTTTCTTTTGGTTGACAGTCACAACTTGCTGCCAGGCCACAATTGCTTTATCTCTTCTTCGGGAAAGGAAAGGTGGTTTTGATGTTGTAATAAGTGATGTTCATATGCCAGACATGGATGGATTTAAACTCCTTGAACACGTTGGACTAGAAATGGACCTGCCTGTTATTAGTGAGTCACAGTCTTTGTACTGAAGTCATGGGAGATCTCCAATTGGATCTTGTTTCCAGAAACTGACTTGAGAATTTGTTGTGCAGTGATGTCAGCAGATGGGAGGACAAGTGCTGTGATGAGAGGAGTCAAACATGGTGCTTGTGATTATCTAATTAAGCCTGTACGAATAGAAGAATTGAAGAATATATGGCAGCACGTTTTTAGGAAAAAATGGAATGATAATAAAGAAGTTGAACATTCAGGTAGTATGGAAGATAGTGAGAAGCATAGGCGAGGGGGTGAAGATGCTGAATATGCCTCCTCTCTTAATGAAGGAACGGATGGTAGTTGGAAATTCCAAAGAAAAAGGAGGGATTCTAAGGATGATGAAGATGATGGTGAACTGGATAATGATGATCCATCTGCATCAAAGAAACCACGTGTAGTGTGGTCAGTAGAGCTCCATCAGCAGTTTGTCAGTGCTGTGAATCAACTTGGAATTGACAGTATGATCCTTGAAAATTCCCTACGCTGCTTTGCTTGCTTATGCATTTTCTATTTTGCTAGTTGAGAAGTGTTGATAGGATGGTCTAGGAATTCCTGCAATAATTTGTCTTTTGTCACGTGTTAAAGTGACATGTGGAAAATTTGGCTACTTGTTTGTTCATTACTAATTACATTTTCTGCTTTACTTGCAGAGGCTGTTCCAAAGAGAATCCTAGAATTAATGAATGTCCCAGGTCTGACAAGAGAAAATGTGGCCAGCCATTTGCAGGTTTGCTCCCCTCGATCAGGGACTTCCTTTGCTGACAATTAATTTTTTCTGTTCTTTAACTTTTGAACCCTCCGGCCATCTGGTTTGGAAGAAAGAGCACGGTAGCTTGTGGCTCTCACCCCTTATTATTGTCTTGCCTTTTTTTGGTTCTATGTTTTGTTCGTATTAAATTGTTTCCAGAATGAACCAGAACATGTGTAGAGGCCTGAACATTTTTGTTGTTGATGATATAAAATCTAAGCTACTTTTTGGTCCTTTGTGATAGCTTTACTCTCTTAAATAATCACTTGTCAGAAAAACTTATGCTCAAACTTACAGTAGGAAATGGTGGTGGTTTTTGCAGAAGTCTTCATCTGATGACCTTGAAGCTAAACAAAGGGTGGGTTACGCCTTGGGATAATTTTATAATTGGCTTGTTACATATTGTTCTCATTCAGCATTAACTGAAATCTTTGATAAGAACAAAATTGCTTCCTTATCTGGTAGAAAATAGTAGCTCCAAGCTCTAATTGCATTGCCTGAGCTACTTTTTCATTTGGTGTCCTTACTTCTTAAACATCATCTTTCGCAAATATTGAATCCACTTTGCAAGTCTTAGGGTGCTTAGGCATGGTAGGCTCACTGCATAAGATATCTATCTTTTGTTCCTTCATAAGAAACGTGAATGAAATATTTGTCTTTTCTGGTAGAATATGTGAAGGGAACATATCTTTATGAACTGTTAAAGATGTGAAGCCCCCTCTGGGATGTACTTTTGGCTCTCTTTATCAATTTGGAACTGCTGTCTTATAAGATCGATTGGAATCCTGAGCATTCTCCATCATGCTTTGAGACACTATTTGTGAATTTCTCAAATTTTCTTGTGGAACTTTGAAGATGTTGGGTGGCATTTGTTGACATTGGAATATTCACACTTTCGAAGTTTTGATATGTTGAGATTTCTCAGGTTAACATTCTTTATCTTACAACAATATTCCAAGGTTCCAAAGATGAGCTACATTATCATCATCATCATCATCATCAAGACCTTATCCCAATTAGGGGTTGGCAAAGATGAGCTACATAAAGTGAAAATATGATCTATCTCTTCTTTTATTCGTTATTTATCTTTTGAGTTGTGGGAACTCTGAGTGGGAGTTTGGCCAAGAAGAAGGGGGAGAAAAGGTAGCAAAGGCTTCAACATCTAATTTTTCCCTTTAACAATTGGTCAGCATTAACTAGATGGTAATGCTGAGAAGTTTATGATAATAATGTAAACTGCTTCTCTCCTACTGTTACTTATAAAAAAGGGCAGCCTGGTGCATGAAGCTCTTGCTTATGCAGGGTCTGGCAAAGTGGTTGACTAGAAGGGTCTATAGTACGCAGCCTTACCTTACATTTCTTTTGCAAGAGGCTGTCTCCTACTGTTACTTATGTTTAGGAATTTTAAAGGATTGATCTTGATAGGGTGACAGTTCTTATGAGTTTATGAAAAATTGCATAGAAGATGAGAAAGAACCTGGGTCATATTGCAAGAAGTAAATTCTTGTATCTTCGTACCAACATTCTGAGATGCTATGTCACCCAATGTATGACAAACTTACACCGCTCATAAATCATTGCTTGGCGTCTAGATTTGTAAAATTAGTATGCTATATAAATAATGTGACAAATTGATTGGGGAGTATCTCTAATAGCAAGGGTCAGATGCTTTGATAAAGATGGAGGGGGCGGGTAAATAGCTTGTCTCAAAATAGAACATGTAGGAGCATTTGTCACTCTTTATCTGATCTGTGTGATTAGTCTTTTTAGCAAGTGAATCAGCAATGTCAATGGCCTCCCAAAGGTAATACTAAGTGAGATATCCTGTCTTTTCAAATATCAGCGCTTCAGTTAGACGTTGGCTATGGCGAGAGCCTGAAATTTGATGCTTCAGTTAGAATGTTGGCTATTGTGGAGGGTAAGCTTCAATATTAAGGCAAGAGGCACAAGTGATGACGATCTCAATAAATAAAATATCTGGCTAAAGTTCAATAGATCACCTTGCTAGATGCTTGAATTGGAGAAAATATTTTGGAAAATACTGTGGAAAAGACATGATTGTTGTGTGTATTCAGCTTATTATTATTATTATCATTTTCAGTTTTTATTCGTCTCGAGATTCCCAATTTAAGAGATGATAGTTCACATTTAGTAAACACTTTAGTTCAATCAATTCATCATAGAGTTCAGAAAAGCTTTTGATATTCAATATAAGTGTGCGAGATATTTTGAGCCATTGGTGATTTCTTAAAGTTTAAGTCAGGAACTTTTAGAGTTTAGAATAGGACATCAAAAAGTCATGATTTCTTTTAAAGAATCTTGAACTAATTAAAGCGACAAATCGAGAATTCTCTCTTTCTTCAATCATGTAAGATATTCTGTCTATCAAACCAACATCCTATTGGCATTCTGGTCTTTTAGGTTTTCTCCTCAAAGAGTAGCAATCTTCTTTCTTATAGTCCCTCTGAGGAGTGTTGGGTTGTGTTCGTCTCTGAAAATCTCTCTGGTAGTTTATGGCAGTTTGTGAGGATTATCGCTGATTCGCCACCTTCTTCCTGACAAAAAATCCAAATATCCACAGCAGAAGGCTCTCTAAGCAATGCATGCACATGCTTACGTATCATTGAAATTATGTAATACTGTTAGTCCAGTTGTATCTTGATATTGTTCTGCAAATGGAATATGATTTTTTATTGAGTCCTGGTATTTTCATAAGCTTATCGATGGCGTATTTTCAAACACTGGCTTTTTCATTTGTTTGTTAGGTTGTAGCTGTACACCTTGTTCGGCCTCGTAAAAAAATTACGTTAATCAAATGATTCTGATCACTTTGTTTTCCTACTTTTAAAAATCAGTGTCCAAGATGAAGCTACAAAGAAACACAGACTACAATCATTCAATTCGAGTGATTTTTGTTTTGTTGGTAATTTAGAGAAGTCCAAACAAGATGGAATGGCTAGATCATTTGAAATTTAGTAAAAAATCATGAAAGGCTAGCTTTTGATAATAAAATGCTATTCTAGTGGTTGAAAATACTAGGACTCTTTTTTATTTCTGAAGTAAATCTAATGCAATATGTATTTGCTTTTTGCTCAAATTTGAACAATTTTTCTGACTCGCTGCAGAAATTCAGACTGTATTTAAAGAGATTAAGTGGAGCAGCACAACATCAGGGTGTGATCGCTAGTCCCTTCTGTGGTTCTGTTGAATCAAATGGGAAACTGGGTCCTTTAGGAAGACTTGATATCCAAGCCCTGGCTGCTGCAGGCCAAATAACCCCACAAACTCTGGCTACCTTGCATGCAGAACTCTTAGGTCGACCAACGGGCAGCTTAGTGCTGCCAACAGTGGAGCAGCCAGTTCTTCTACAACCATCACTTCAAGGACCTAAGAACATTGCTGTTGATCATGGAGTGGCATTCGGTCAGCCTATACTGAAATGCCAGTCCATATCCAAACAGTTCCCTCAACCCAATGTAGCAGTTGAGGATATATCTTCAGGTTTCACAACGTGGCCATCAAACTACCTTGGTGCAGTGGGTCCTTCCAGTGGCACAGGTTCACTGAGTGCTCAGAACAACAACGTGTTGGAGCAGATACTACAGCAGCAGCGAAGACAGCAACAACAGCATCAGCAACTTCAACAGCAGCCAGTGCTCTCTGACTCCAGCCATGCCATTAGTGTGCAGCCTTCTTGCCAAATAGTGCCTCAGTCATCAAATAGTTTTCAATCTGGAAACATTTCTGTTTCTTTAAATCAAAACACCAGCTTTAGTGGTAGTTCTGTTGTTGATTACAGTTTTCTTTCAACTCAATCAAATAATGTGTCCTTGGGAGTTCAACAAGTCTCAGATGGGGATATAAAGAATGTGGGTGTGTTTAGTGGATACTCAGTCCCAGGGGTTTCAATCTCAACATCAGGGTTATCTTGTCCAGTACGCACTGACAACATAGGCTGGCAGGTGGAGAATCCAACTATGAACGTCAATCCTGCCAGCCAATTATCGGGGCTCAGTTCGTGTGAGACTGCAGGTTCTTATGCCACAAGGACCAGTGTATTGTCTGCTCAAGGGCAGAGGAGGAATCTTGGATTTGTTGGTAAAGGGACTTCCTTTCCCAGCCAGTTTGCAGTGGATGACATGGAATCACCCATGGGTGAACTGGTCCGCAATAAGCCATGTGTGGATGGTGAGAGAGATAGAGTGAAACAGGAGCTCAATTTGGATTTTGTAGAAGCTGCTAAAGCTGGCATGCTGGTGCTACGACATTTGTCTCCAAATGATCTTATGGGTGTACTTTCCAAATAGGTAAGGTAGTCCTCTAATGCCTCTAAGAGCTTCTCTCTTATAGAAACTATGACGTAGGAGCAGAGTGTGGTTGTCTCCCAATTGGTAATTGGTCACCTTTCAGTTATTTCTGAGATTCGGATCTATTTTTGTAAGCCTTGGTACTATCTGACATTAATTTTTAGCTATAAATAAGCTTGCTTTTTTTAATTCTCTGATAAACTATGCTTGCTTCTTGTCTTTTGGTTGCTTCGTGTATTTGTTCTATATGCTGGAAGGAGTGAAGACTCCATATGTTGCTTGATGACTATGCTTTAGGTTAGTTGTCATATAAAGCAACCTGTGCTATAATATCCTGTGAGACTTATTACTTTGATAGGCTGCCTACTTCTTTGAAGGCAATGGATAATTGGGTCCTAGAGTCATGCATTTAGTCCTGGTGCTTCAATGAATCATCATCATCATCATCATCATCATCATCATCAAGACCTTATCCCAATTAGGGGTCAGCCACATGAATCTTATTCAATGAATGTGATCATGAAAACTCTTTATGCATGCATGTGCGCTTGGATGCATGTATTATGTTTGGTGCATGTAGGACTCTTATCCATGTAATGGCAATCCTGGAATCTTTCTTGGATCTAATCCCCGGGTATCTGCGTAGTCCTGTAATGGCACATTAAATTTGAAATATGAATGTGTGATAAAGTCTCAATACTTCGTGTGTCTAATGGGAATCAACATTGGTCTGTAGTCACTTTGAACCTCTTGCACTTCTAGGATTCAATTTTTAGTGCAACATATATGTGGTCGTATATTTGAAAGTGCTTCATTACCAAAAGAAGAACTATTATGTGCTCAAGCACTTCTATTTGCAAATAATTACCTTGAAAGTATAATACATAACTGTTACATATGACTTTGGAAATTAACTCGTACACAGTGCGTATGTTGGTTTATGGTCATGTCTTGCAATGTTCATGAGCAGCCAGGGATCCTGTTCCATTGTTTCTAGAATTTGGTTTGCGGGGCTAACTTAAAATCTTTACTGGCAGGCCTACCTTGGACATGTTTGAGCAGATATTCCCTATCCTAGCTCAGGAAGGATTTCATCAAATTGGGAAGAGCTTCCATGGGAAGAATCTGTAATTCTTACTATGTTATCTTGGATTCTATCAATGCTGCTGGCTTTATGGAAGCTGGAGGGATTAAATTTCTCACTGCTCACTCTCAAACAATGAAGGCAAATGCTTGGACATTTCTGGGCTTTACAAAGAAAGTAAACAAGAGATTAGTTGTATCATAGTTATTGTGATGGAGCGAGTCTTTCATACGGCTATGAGAAGCATTCCAGTGTGGAACTGGGGAAAAATAAAATCTATGTTTAAGATCTGGTTTTCTTAACAGACTGTTTATTACTTTTCTAAAAACGATGATTTGTAACATGCATAGTTGTACACATACTAGGACTAGTTTTAGAACTGAAGTTCTACATCAAATTTTGTTACTGGTGCATTGGGTCTGGAACCTATCACGAGTGCAAATCTGGTGGTCAAATGTTGGGCGATGGCTTCAATCATACGAGGATTACTTCAAATGAAACCAGATTGCAGGTTGAAGAAAAAGAAGAGAGATATCATGGGTTCTCTATAAGAAGTAAAAGCGTTTTCAAGCTTTGTTTGGCTGGTGGATGGGGAATTTCCCACGGCAGTTTGGCTGGCTAGCCTCAGGGTTGGGCAACATTCATGCATAAGCGAGCTAGTACATGGCCACTTGACCTACTGTCGTGCTCTGCTAGCATGCTTACCAAAATTAATAATTTAGGGAACAGCCCCCGTTTGCCGTCCGAGGTGTGTCCATTGGATGAGATTTTTGGTGCCCGCCCAACTTAGTACAACAAATCGGCCGTATAGAAAGGATTCTTCCAAAACTGGAGGGATAGGGCCATGCACCCGGCATCTAATTTGCGTGGAATATTATGTGCATCCACCATACAGGCAGTCTTCATCAATAGTCTTTATCTGTGGAAAAGCATCTAATGAGAATCACGAATCTGTAGAACGGATGCCTCGTACATTTTCAAATTATATGTCAGCAGCGTATGAAATTAACATAAATTTACCTAATAAAACTCCAGTTTCCCAAATAATTCAAGTTTTATTTAGAGATATGGCTAAAAATCCAAATCTAATGCTTATCCTCGCATCCTAACAATGGCTGTTCATTTACTATTTCACGGATGTTTGCCAAACTTTTAGATTATTTGCCTTGCTGAATTCTTCCCAAGTAACTATGCTTTTGAGCCTTATAGTATACGGTGAGAGGACAAATTAAGGTCTTTTGCCAGCATCAGGTCTATATAAAATGATCCTGCACTCGCTATAAGGTCCATCACTGTAACATCCTGGTTTTTATAACATTTTTATAATAATAATAATAATTATAGTTGGGAACCCAAAATCAAAAGATTTTATTAATTATTTTATTAAAATATTTACTGAAAAATCTTCTGGTGTTATCTTCTTTTTTCAAAAACATCACAACCACAATTAAAAGATAAATATAAGTATGCAACAATAAAATTAAGACAATACTAATATCAAATCAAATGGCAAAATCAACAACGCCTTTATTTTTAAAATAATAAATATCTAAATCGTCGAGATGGTTCCAACGGACCTTTCGGATCGAAGATTGGGCTTTTGTAGCCCCCAGAATCTATTAAAAACCATTCTAGATGCGCGGCGTGTTTTGGCCATTCGGGACAGTGCACGCAGGAGATGCGCGGCATGTTCCTGCCATTCTGGACAGCGCACGCGGCTCCCGCATGCGCTGTCCCCCCTTGTGCGTCCTGGTGGGCATCTTGGGCACACTGTCCATTAGGGACGATGAACTGAAGCCGTCCACCTTGTTTTAGCTTGATCGGAGCCCCAAATGCTCCAAATTTTTATCTGTTTTTGCCGTTCCTATAGTTTTTGGGTCTAAAGATCACAATGAATAGCTCAGATCTACCATTTGACGTGTCCTTAATGTGGGGCTAAACATGCTTCACAGTTTTGACTTTCTGGGCCATCCAATGGCCGTTCAGTCTAGATCCAGTCCGGATCTAAGAGGGAAAAGTTAGAAAATGATGTGAAAAACAAGTTAGAGTATGTGACTTACTTGATTAGAGCCAGAGATTGGAGATCAGGGTCCTATAGTGCGTACAAAATTTTGTACGTTGCTTGGTGTGGGAATGGAAGGGAAAACTTATTTTTGTAGGGTTAGATCCAATCTTCTCGCATAGAAAGGCAGATCACCACCTTCCTCCATTAGAGCTGCAATAGAAATGAAAAGGGGTGCCATTATCAAAATAACCCCCTCTAATTTGCATCCCTACCAATTTACCCTTGAACTTAAAATAGTCATATTACGCTCAATTGAGGTCCGTTTTTTACGTTCTTTATATCGTTCAATTCTTATTGAAGTGTACTTTCTAGTTTTAGTAGTTTCAAAATCGATATCTATGCATAAAATTTTTAATTTAATTAATTAATTTTATTACTAATTTAAGATTAAAAATTGAAGATATTACAATCACGCATACCTAATTTGACTTGTAACACTCGTTGGTGTTCCCTTAGAGGCTTCAGCAAAGTTGAGTTTTATCAATACACCTGCTGGTGTTTTAGAAAATATGTTCCTCCAGTAACGCTCACCAAGTCTTGTGGTTGATCTGGCGAGTTCGTACCATCACCAACGACGCTTATTAATTGCAGACTTTTCTTCTGAGCAAGTGGGGTTCAAGGTTTCATGTACTTCGCCGAATTGGTTAAGTGGTCTGTTTTACAGACAAGAAGTTGTGGGTTATAATCAACTCACCGCTCAAATTAAATTGAAAAAAAAAGGAAAAGGAAAAAGAAAGGAAGAAGATAAAGTAAATTGAAATTGCATGTGGTGAATGCTTAAGATTTTTTAAAAGAATTTCTTCTTTCTTAATTGGGCCAACAGATTCACGGGGCTGAGCTGCGGGCTCTCAGAGGGGGTGTTTGAACATGGAGCCGAGTAATGTAATCTTTAAGGGCGACTCTTTGAATATAATTCGGTGGCCTTTTCCCCTTGGAGATACTGGGAGATTCTAGATCAGATCAAATTACTGATACAAAATAGAAAATTTTCCTTCACTCATACACTCCACTGTCAACCAATGATGAAGATGAGTTGGTTAGGAGGGGGTGGACCCTCCAAATCCCAGAATGAGATGCTTCCAGTCATAGTTTGGGTTTCTTTTGCTGGTGGGTTTTTGGGTTGTTTTCTGCTTGATTATGTAATATTTGGTTGGGCTTGTGACTCTCTTTGAAAGGTGTAGATCATTCTATTTTAATAAATTTCTGCTTTGTTATAATTCAAAAATAAAACTTGAGGCAACAATTTCACGTGTATAATGATCCAACCTCCTGCCATGTACAAATGGTGAACCGAGTAACTTCTATTATCTTTCAATCTCACCTAATTTTAATAATAAATTGAGGTACCAACAACTAGGGCTTCATAGCTTACACTTGACTGACCTAAACTGTCCATTGGACAATCCTCTGAATTAAATCACCAATGTTTCAGAAAAAGATCACAAATTTGATTTTTCTAGGAAATTCAAAAGAAAAACCACCATCTCATGCTTATAAAGATGCAATTAGATACTAACCTCCTATGTACTCTAAGTAGGTTCAGATCGTATGTGAAAGAGGTGTTGGGTTCAAGGTTGGTGGGAGACAGGAAGAAGAAGAGAGAAAATAAGAGGCATTCTGGAAAGAAAGATAAAAAAAGGCAGTCCCGGTGCACAAAGCTCCTGCTCATGCAGGGTCGAAGGAAGGGGTGGATTACAAGGGCCTATAGAAAGTAGTCTTACTTTGCATTTTTGCAAGAAGCTGTTTTCATGTCTTGAACCCGTGACCTCAAGGTCAAGTGAAAACAACTTTTTACCGTTGCGCCAAGACTCCCATTCTTTCCAAAAAGAAAGACGTACTAAGAAAATATTTTATATCAAACAATCCGAAGTACATGCGTTCTTGATAGGAAATTAGGCCTGCTGGTAATTCATAGCTATATATGACTACAAAGCTGTTGATATCAAAATTTTTACACTTCAGATGGTCAATAAATATAGTTTCGACAATGTTCACACCATGTGTATAAATGTGTAGGAGAGAATTCAAATGGTCCTTAGGACTATTCTTTGAAATTGTTGAGTAAGCTAAATGAATATTACAAATTCTTGGAAGAAAACAAGCCAATTTGGATGTACTGTCTACCGGTCAAACATTTTCAAAGAATTATGATAATACTACTAGTTGATAAAACTATTTTTAGATCACCTAAGTTCTGTATTTTCTAATTGGGCTTTGGGTTTGGTACTTGAGTGATCCAGAGGCAAATAAATCAGATGAATAGGTCTGATCAACAACTTGTGGGGTCCATCATGAAAGTAAGGCGCACCACAACAAGCACATGTCTTGCATGCACCATCCCAGCATTCCTATTCGTATTTTCCTCTACCTCAATACTTCTAGGCAGAGAATTTAATCCATAAGTAGGCGGACTTCCAAATTATGTCCTTAATCAGGCCTCCCCTAAACTAGTCTTCTTTTATATTATTTATTTATTTATTTAAAGGGGAACCTTGTTGTTATGTGATCTTGAGGTCATGGATTCAAGGCGTGGAATCAGCCTCTTGCAAAAATGCAAGGTAAGGCTGCCTTCTCTGGGCCATTGTAGCCTGCCCCCTTTCCTAGACCCCACATAGGCAGGAGCTTTGTGTGCGGGGGCTGTCCTTTTTATTTAAAAGAGAAGAATTACATAGCAAATCACTGATCCTCTTTAATTTCATAGTACAAACGTTTTTCTTGTGCTTTTGAGCACCAAACAAATTGTGTTCCCATGCACCCAACTCCCCTTTATTTTCTTTATAACCATCCCCTCTTCTTCCAAGCTCGCTCATCGCTTCCCACTCTGTTCTCTCTCTCTCTCTCTCTCTCTCTCTCTCTCTCTCTCTCTCAATGGAGAAAAACCATGAAAATGCGCTTGCCAAGATGAGAGAATCATTGGAGAAGCTTGGATGTTCGACAAGGGTAATCTCTCTCTCTCTCTCTCTCTCTCTCTCTCTCTCTCTCTCTCTCTCTCTCTCTCTCTCCACCCATTTTGTTGACAAATTCTTTCTCTCGATTTTCTGGGCTTTTCTTACTCTCCTCTTGACGTTGATCCTGAGCTGAATTTTTGTGTTGCAGAACCTTTGCGATGCTACTCTTTCTAGGTTTCTGGTGGCGAAATCCATGAGCCCAGAAAGAGCTGCGAAGATGTTCATGGAGTGGCAGAAATGGAGAGCTGAGATTGCTCCTTTGGGTTATATACCCGAAAGTGACATCCAAGATGAACTAAAGCCTCGCAACGCCTTCTTACAAGTCCCTGCAGGAGAGGGTAGCCCAATCATGATTCTTCAAATGTGCAAGCACACCCCCTCCAAAGATCAGCTTAAATCCAAGAGTAATTTTACACATCCATGCGTCCTTTCATCTTCTCTGGTTCCTGTTTTCAAATGGGACCGTTGGATTGAGTTCTGGTTGGTATGTCGCTAACTTGCATGGAACACATGCATGATGATTGGAATCGGTCATCTGGTCGGCCCAATTTATTACTAGGCGGACATTCTTAAAATAATTTATTTATTTTAAGCCACTCTTATTTTATAAATTTTTACCTTAGTATAGGTGATCGTCACCATTGCCCAGAGCTCATAGGAATAGATGGTGAATCCGACGGTCAAAGAGTGCATTTCCGATTGATATTGTTGACAAGGACCCAACTGATCCCATCACACACTATCAACCATTGAGCGCTCGGATGTACTCCTAAACTCGACAAGTTGATTGGACAACCAGAAAATCATTGGAGTTTCACACTGCGGGAATTCGTTTCCCAGAAATCCATATCCAATTCTCTGCAAGAAATTCCTAGTTATTCTTCTGGAAACTCCCGAGCAATTGGATTCCACATTATCCTAATTTAGGATTTCGGAAGCTTGAAATTTTGGGTGATCAGAGACTCGAGGGCAAATAATTTCATCTCCAATAGGTTGTTTACAATTCGAATTTAAGTTTTGTTATAGAAATAATTTTCAATTTTAAGTAAATTATGATAAATAATTTTAAAAAAATGAGTATATAATCCTAACTTTTAATAAAATAAAGGGTTATGATATAATCACTTCCTAATTTTAGTTAATTATCCCCTTAGTAATGCTCAGATTTATGAAGATCCAAAATGTTTATAATATTTTCTTACCTTGGGCTATGCTCAAAATAACCCTAGTGATTGCCATTTTGAATTGTCAAATGCATAGTGCAACTTTTAATTATTCATTTTACAACTAAAAAAAATTGTGGCCGGTATCCGCGAACCGATAAGTGTCTCGAAACATGAAATATCCAAGTCAAAGGCAACATTGTAAACGATTCGGATTTTAATTTTCATATTTTGCTCCATATATCTAGAGTTATATCTGAGCATAGTATTAGTAAGGGATTAATGAATAAAAAATAAAAGCTATTAATCACTTTCCTCAAATAAAAATGAAAATGAAAACATTTTGGGTATAATATTAACTTATGTTTTCTGATGATTTATATTAGGGGGTGGCAAAATATGACGCAACACGATAACATGACTCGAATTTGACACCGATTTAGCGGGTTAGAGTCTAGGCTTATTGTGATGACCCGGGTTTTCTCATGCATTTTTAGATGAAAAATCTAAATTCCTAAAGTGGGATCTCGATTTGATAAACAATGCAATGCAGCGGAAAAATCTTTTATTTGGAATTCATTTTGAAAACCCTGAGTGTCATTTGTTTTCACCACAACTAAGGTAGTTTTTGAACAGCTTTAGAAATCACAAATACTTTTTCCCTAGGTCTATCCAGTCACAATGCACAAATTTCAATCAGAACTAAGTACAAACACATGTCCAAAGGTTTGAGAGTTTACTCACATGTGTATTTGTTTCCTTTTGGATTCACTTGCTCATAGCACTAACATAGATGTCCTCTTGTTGCTGTCCTGAACCATGATATATACGGACGTATCCTGTCCTTGAGTACTTACTGATGTCTGAAAGATGTTAAGGATTGGGTGAGTATATAATATACTCAGTAGGAGTCTATCACTATTAGTTTTATAATGCTTGCGATCTTTAAAATCATGTGCTCATAAAAACATATGCATGTTGTACGAATAATCACGTTCAATATCGATATTAAAAGCCACTGTCAAACCGAATTACTGACAACTTAAAGAAATATCATAATCCAAGTTGAAAGTATCATACATCATAATCATAAAAATATGTCATAACATCATGATATGCATCAGATGCTTCATGGAATCCAACTCATGGATATCTATCATGGTATGGTCGACCAACCGTATATCATGCCATATGCAATGCACATAAATTCACGAAACCATAGGGTCCCACTATGCCCACAACCTCACCGCCGTGTGGTCCCCGGGTACCTAGGGACACAGGATCATATACCTCCACGGGGCATATGACACTTCGACACGGTCTTGGTGACACCGGTGGTAGCCCCTGTACCACATGCGGTCGAAGCGAGGGACATGCCCTTTTGGGCGTGGTACCCATCTACCTAATAGTGGTAGGGCCGGGTGGCCAACCCACACCCCTTGGCATAGCACCCACGAGCTTACAAGCCCAAATCATGTTCGATTAAATAAGCCAAAATCCTCTGTTCAAAACCAGTCCTCTTTGGGTTCCTCACAACTGCCTGGCCCTCGGCACTCCAGCGTCTTTTGGAAACCCTCAAGGACATGCAATCTTTGCAAGTACTTTAATTATGCAATGTATGCACTTGTTTACAAAACATATGTGTGCATAATGTATATGCAATTCTTTTACGAAACATGTCTATGTATAAAACGTTTATCATATGCTTGCTGAATCAAGTCATACTAAACAAGTCATATACTTATAACATATGTTCTCAAAACAATAATAGATCTTTTAAAAGAATCTAATAGTGATAGAGCACCTACCTGACTAGGTCGCGTTAACCCTCTTGTCTTCGTATGCTCCTGAACATGGTTTGGGGACTCAAGGTTAATTTAACCTATCTTTGATGGGTTTAGAGCAGTTGGGTCTCATTACTTAGGCATTAGGGGTCCATCCATATGCCTATGAGTGTCCCAAGGTCCTAATTAGGCCTTGGTATTCTCAGTTTTCCAAAGTTCTAGTGGTCACGCGCCACCATCCTATTCTAAGGGTCATGCCCACATTTTTTGGCCCTTGATCAGAGATTTTATAATTTGGATGTGTCCGCGTCGTCGATACGGACACAATGCCTTTTGCGGCGCCTCAATCGGAGCTCTAGATCTCAAGTTATAAGCGGTTTAGTGTTGTATGTACATAGAGTACTTAAAGACAAAAAGTTGGAATGCTAGGGCGCTGCGCGTCAGCGTCGTGCGCCCTGGCTTCCTTAATAACCAAAAAAACGACGCTTCGCTAGTGCGTTGCGAGTCTGCGGCGGGCGCCTCAGCGGGGGCGTTTGCAGACGCGCGAGACTTTCTCAGCCGTCGTCCTCTTTAGCTGGCGCGTCCACGGACGCGCCCGTTGGTTTTCTTCTCAGACGCGTTCGACGCGTCTCGTCTGGGGCGGGCCGTCTCCTCCCTAGAGGCCTATTCTCCACGGTTTTTCGTGCAAAAACCTAGGAAAACTGAGCCTAGGACTATGGGTGAGATGGGTTTGGGGATTTTTTGTGCGTACCTGCTTCGTGGCTGGTTTTCTCTCCACGTTTTCCCCTCTTGGTCACTACTCCACGATGGGTTTTCTCCAAGGTTTTGGGCTGCCATTAGAGGCACCCAAGAGCTCTATTTATAGGGCTTTTAAAGAGGGTTCTGGAGGGGTTCTAACCGCCTTTGAATGGCGGTGGGGAATCCTCTAGAATGGCGGTGGTTTCTCCTTGAAACACCGCCGTTCCAGAAACCTCTAGGAGGTTGAAGACGACGGGGTGCCCGTATCAAAACGGGCACATGTGTTTTTCGGGTTAAGTCATTTTTACAGTTTTGCCCCTGAATTTCAAAGGGCCATATCTTGCTCATTTTAACTCCGTTTTGGGTGTTTTGGTCTCGTTGGATTCCTTTTTCTGAGACGCATCTAATGGCACTACTTTTAGTACCAAATTCCTGGGTTTAGTCACGGCGACTAGTGAAATGACCAAAATGCCCTTTTCTTTAAAACTGAACTTTTTATGGGCTTTTAATATTACAAAAATTAGGGTCATTACACTTATTGTGTTCAGGTCAATTAATGTTGACTTGTTTGACATGCGCCTTATTAATTTGTCGTGTTGACTCATCTAACCTACAAGTTGTTAAGCAACCGGATTGAAAATATAGGACGGTTCATCAGAAACTGTCCTATATTACTACAGTAATATATGATGGTTTTAGTAATATAAGTTGGTTACCGTCCTATATTCTTCTAAAATGGTCTTATATTAATCATTTTATATTTATTTAATCATGTTACACCAGTCGTGTCGTGTCGACTCATTTAATAATTGTGTCGTGTTTGAGTCACAGGCTTTTGACATGATTATTAAGCGGGTCGTGTTCGTGTTAACTTATATACTATAATGGATTAGTCTCGACACGAAATGAACACAACCGGCTAACCCGAATTACCTGACCTAATTTATATCACGTTGCAAATTTGTCCTGAAATATGTTTCTTATTTTAGTTTGTCATGACGTTTGGTGCAGAGTCCTTGGTTCACTGTTTCGACAAGACGATTGGCAGGTAATTACAACAAGCATTTCCTTGATTGATCGGAAAACCAAGAAAGCAGCCCATTGAGCCTATCTTCATTAATCTGGACCGTCCAGGAAGTCGACTAGGCAAATCAAGCTCTAATGAAAACATTTTCTACCCTTCATCTGAATTTCTGGCCACGACAAATGTGGCCCATGTTACAAAAATCTCATCCGTTGGATGATTGTGGCTACTCTTCTTCTTCTGAATCGACGATAAACGGTGCTGTTTTAACGGGTTTATTTTTCTTGCAGTGCTATCAAAGGAGAAGAAACTGGGAAAGAAAAGTTCATAGGAATATTTGATTTGCGCAATATCAAGTATAAGAACCTTGACTCCCGTGGTTCAATTGCTGCTTTTCAAATTTTGCAGGTATTTAATATTTTCTTTGTGATTTAATAGCCATTTGGCAGAAGGGGAGCCTTAGCGCAATAGTAAAAGTTGTTGTCATGTGACTTTAAGGTCACGGGTTCAAGACGTGGAATCAGCCTCTTACAAAATACAAGGTAAGGCTGCCTACTATAGGCCCTTGTAGTCTGCGCCTTCCCCGGATCTCGCATAGACGGAATTGTCGTACACTGGGCTACCCTTTTTATTTAATAGCCATTTGGCATGGGAAAAACAAACCATCGATAGTTGTATTTTCTGCCACTAGCAGCCTAAAATATGGATATAGAAGAACAAACGGTCCTATAATTTTGTTAAGTGAGTTCAATAGTGTATGTATAAAATTATCTGTGGATAGCTTTCGCATCCTACGTATTTGCAGTGCTAGTGTGTATAGTGGTCGTTATTTTTGGTAGTCTTTATTTTTGGCTGACTCTTCTTCCTATTCTATTGATCAAAAGCATCCAGCAGCTCCATGCCATTAGATATAGAATTCAAATTTGTCTGAAGTTAGCATTGGGGCATGGAAATCGACCCTTCTAAGATCAAGGCAATTTAGGGTACCTAAAAAAGTTAAAGAAGTTCGAAGTTAGTAAGCAAGATAGCATATTAGGCGATTCATTTCCCTTATGGCGATATGATGCAACAAATCTTTTATGGAGTTATTCAAATAAGACATTGAGTTGAAATGGAATTCAAAGTCATATCGGGTTTGTCTTCCTCACAATGTGTGGTGTTTTATCTCAAATCTGCCTGTGCCTAGTTGTGGGGCTTATTGTATATGCTTTTCTTATCATTCTTAGTTGGTTCCATAAGTGGGGTTTCTAGTTAGGAAAGCCAGTTTTTAAGCAAGACCAGCAAAAGCTCCAACTTTCAATAGTAATCAAAACCTTTCCTGTCAACAAGCGTAAGCATGCAAGTATACACTAGGACTGCAAATATATCCGATAAGAAAGCCATCCACAGATAATTCTTGTCTAATGGTGGATTTGTTATTCTCATGAGAAGGAGAGTCTTCGTGCAACGGTTGAGTTGTCGGTAAGTAAGCTGGAGGTCACGGATTTGAGGCTTTGAAACAGTCTCTTGCAAGACTGCAGAGATAAAGTTGTATACTATAAACCCTTTGTAGTCTGCCTTTTCTCCGGACTCTACTCCCACCTAAGCTTCCTGCACCAAGCTGCCCTTTTTATGAGAAGCAACCACCAGTATAAAGATCTTTCACTGGAATTTTATACAGGAAACTAAGCAGGTTTCCTTTACTGCTGACGCAGTCCTACTACCCTGAGCGCTTAGAGAAGCTCTACTTCTTAGAAATGCCGTGGATATTTGCGAGTGTTTGGAAGATGGTTTCACGCTTACTTGAGAAGGCAACTCTAGACAAGGTATGTACGTTGCCTCCTTATATACTTCTTAATTTCCTTGCTAAACTCAAGTAGCTAGGTGGGCAAAAGTTAGGGATTGGACAGGCTTATAAGGATCCCCACCATTCATTTTCCTTGATCCAATATGTCACCCAGTGGATAATTATTTGATCCGGATTTGTTGGTGTTTATGATGGATCAAAATGCAGATTGTGATTGTGACCAACGAGGAAGAGAGAAAGCGTTTCGTCAGCGAAGTTGGGGAAGAGAGATTGCCTGAGGAATATGGTGGGAAAACGAAGCTTGTGGCACTTCAGGACGTCCAGATCAATCGCTGGCCTCTGCTGTAAACGTATTTTGAGGCTTTCTTTCAACAGATTGAGAATGGCTGAGTTTCTGCCTCTCCAAAGAAAATAATGGCCCCTTGCCAATGTCCTCAATGTCATTTGGCTACCATGATTCTGCAAATAATGACCCTCCTAAGCATTTAATGTGCGTTGCTTCCATGATTCTGCAAGTTATGACTCTCCGAAGCATTCAACGAGTGTTGCCCTACGTATGACATGCTGGATCTTCAGATTAAAATTTGCAAACCTCAGATTATCCAAATGGGACAGTTAGATCGCTCCGCAAATTGTATCTGCAGGGCCAAATTACATGTTGGCCCAGAGCTTGCTGACAATTTATATGCATCTACAGCTTATACCTTTATCTGAAAGTTACATCATCCTTAGATGAATAATTTTTCAATATCTGGGTTAAATTAATGGTCTAGATCAATTACTAGAGTAATTACATCTAATTTGATCCTTAGGACCCTCAGTTAGTACCATACATTATCTAGTCGTTCAAGTCTTGGGGCCTGATCACCCTTTGATTAGTTGGATTTAAGTGATTTGATACTATTTTATGAATTTGATGTAACTAAACATGATTAAATTAAGATTCTAATGCTAAAATCATGTCTACATAGTCTAGATGGTCCTAACGGACCTTGTGGATCCAAGATCGAGCTTTTGAAGCCCCCAGAATCTCTAAAAAACCATTCTACATAAAAAAATCAGATTAAAAAAAGAAAAAGATTTTACACTGATTTGCACCAGTGGACGGAAGTTTATACTGATTTACACAGGCGCCAAGGGACTATACACTGGTTTACACTGGCGAAAAGTCGTTTACACCAATTTACATCGATGGAACGACGTCTACACCGGCGGGACGACGTTTACACCGGCATAAAATGATGTCACGGACACTAAGATGCGCAGCGCGTTCCTGCCATTCCGGACAGCGCATGCGACAGGGCTCTCGCATGTGCCGTCCGCCCTTGTGCGTCCCGGTAGGCGTTTTGGGGGCATTGTCCATCGGGGACGATGAACCCGAGCCGTCCACCTTGTTTTGGCTTGATCGGAGCCCCGGATGTTTCGATTTTTTATCTGTTTTTGCCGTTCCTATGGTTTTTGGGTCTAAAAATCACAATGAATGGCTCAGATATACCATTTGAGGTGTCTTTAACGTGGGGCTAAGCATGCTCCACAGTTTTGGCTTTCTGAGCCATCCAACGGCCATTCAGTCCAGATCCAACCCGGATGTGAGAGGAAAAAGTTGGGAAATGATGTAAAAAACAAGTTAAAGTGTGTGGCTTACCTGATTAGAGCCGGAGATGGGAGATAAGGGTCCTCTAATGGGTACAAAATCCTGTACGTTTTAGCAATGTGCAAAGGGAAAAAAAGAGTTTTTCTCTGGTTATTTAGTGTGGGAATGGAAGGGAAAACTTATTTTTGTAGGGTTAGATCCAATCTTCTCGCATAGAAAGGCAGATCACCACCTTCCTCCATTAGAGCTGCAATAGAAATGAAAAGGGGTGCCATTATCAAAATAACCCCCTCTAATTTGCATCCCTACCAATTTACCCTTGAACTTAAAATAGTAATATTACGCTCAATTGAGGTCCGTTTTTTACGTTCTTTATACCGTTCAATTCTTATTGAAGTGTACTTTCTAGTTTTAGTAGTTTCAAAATCGATATCTATGCATAAATTTTTTAATTTAATTAATTTATTTTATTACTAATTTAAGATTAAAAATTGAAGATATTACAATCACGCATACCTAATTTGACTTGTAACACTCGTTGGTGTTCCCTTAGAGGCTTCAGCAAAGTTGAGTTTTATCAATACACCTGCTGGTGTTTTAGAAAATATGTTCCTCCAGTAACGCTCACCAAGTCTTGTGGTTGATCTGGCGAGTTCGTACCATCACCAACGACGCTTATTAATTGCAGACTTTTCTTCTGAGCAAGTGGGGTTCAAGGTTTCATGTACTTCGCCGAATTGGTTAAGTGGTCTGTTTTACAGACAAGAAGTTGTGGGTTATAATCAACTCACCGCTCAAATTAAATTGAAAAAAAAAAGGAAAAGGAAAAAGAAAGGAAGAAGATAAAGTAAATTGAAATTGCATGTGGTGAATGCTTAAGATTTTTTAAAAGAATTTCTTCTTTCTTAATTGGGCCAACAGATTCACGGGGCTGAGCTGCGGGCTCTCAGAGGGGGTGTTTGAACATGGAGCCGAGTAATGTAATCTTTAAGGGCGACTCTTTGAATATAATTCGGTGGCCTTTTCCCCTTGGAGATACTGGGAGATTCTAGATCAGATCAAATTACTGATACAAAATAGAAAATTTTCCTTCACTCATACACTCCACTGTCAACCAATGATGAAGATGAGTTGGTTAGGAGGGGGTGGACCCTCCAAATCCCAGAATGAGATGCTTCCAGTCTTAGTTTGGGTTTCTTTTGCTGGTGGGTTTTTGGGTTGTTTTCTGCTTGATTATGTAATATTTTGTTGGGCTTGTGACTCTCTTTGAAAGGTGTAGATCATTCTATTTTAATAAATTTCTGCTTTGTTATAATTCAAAAATAAAACTTGAGGCAACAATTTCACGTGTATAATGATCCAACCTCCTGCCATGTACAAATGGTGAACCGAGTAACTTCTATTATCTTTCAATCTCACCTAATTTTAATAATAAATTGAGGTACCAACAACTAGGGCTTCATAGCTTACACTTGACTGACCTAAACTGTCCATTGGACAATCCTCTGAATTAAATCACCAATGTTTCAGAAAAAGATCACAAATTTGATTTTTCTAGGAAATTCAAAAGAAAAACCACCATCTCATGCTTATAAAGATGCAATTAGATACTAACCTCCTATGTACTCTAAGTAGGTTCAGATCATATGTGAAAGAGGTGTTGGGTTCAAGGTTGGTGGGAGACAGGAAGAAGAAGAGAGAAAATAAGAGGCATTCTGGAAAGAAAGATAAAAAAAGGCAGTCCCGGTGCACAAAGCTCCTGCTCATGCAGGGTCGAAGGAAGGGGTGGATTACAAGGGCCTATAGAAAGTAGTCTTACTTTGCATTTTTGCAAGAAGCTGTTTTCATGTCTTGAACCCGTGACCTCAAGGTCAAGTGAAAACAACTTTTTACCGTTGCGCCAGGAATCCCATTCTTTCCAAAAAGAAAGACGTACTAAGAAAATATTTTATATCAAACAATCCGAAGTACATGCGTTCTTGATAGGAAATTAGGCCTGCTGGTAATTCATAGCTATATATGACTACAAAGCTGTTGATATCAAAATTTTTACACTTCAGATGGTCAATAAATATAGTTTCGACAATGTTCACACCATGTGTATAAATGTGTAGGAGAGAATTCAAATGGTCCTTAGGACTATTCTTTGAAATTGTTGAGTAAGCTAAATGAATATTACAAATTCTTGGAAGAAAACAAGCCAATTTGGATGTACTGTCTACCGGTCAAACATTTTCAAAGAATTATGATAATACTACTAGTTGATAAAACTATTTTTAGATCACCTAAGTTCTGTATTTTCTAATTGGGCTTTGGGTTTGGTACTTGAGTGATCCAGAGGCAAATAAATCAGATGAATAGGTCTGATCAACAACTTGTGGGGTCCATCATGAAAGTAAGGCGCACCACAACAAGCACATGTCTTGCATGCACCATCCCAGCATTCCTATTCGTATTTTCCTCTACCTCAATACTTCTAGGCAGAGAATTTAATCCATAAGTAGGCGGACTTCCAAATTATGTCCTTAATCAGGCCTCCCTAAACTAGTCTTCTTTTATATTATTTATTTATTTATTTAAAGGGGAACCTTGTTGTTATGTGATCTTGAGGTCATGGATTCAAGGCGTGGAATCAGCCTCTTGCAAAAATGCAAGGTAAGGCTGCCTTCTCTGGGCCATTGTAGCCTGCCCCCTTTCCTAGATCCCACATAGGCAGGAGCTTTGTGTGCGGGGGCTGTCCTTTTTATTTAAAAGAGAAGAATTACATAGCAAATCACTGATCCTCTTTAATTTCATAGTACAAACGTTTTTCTTGTGCTTTTGAGCACCAAACAAATTGTGTTCCCATGCACCCAACTCCCCTTTATTTTCTTTATAACCATCCCCTCTTCTTCCAAGCTCGCTCATCGCTTCCCACTCTGTTCTCTCTCTCTCTCTCTCTCTCTCTCTCTCTCTCTCTCTCTCTCTCAATGGAGAAAAACCATGAAAATGCGCTTGCCAAGATGAGAGAATCATTGGAGAAGCTTGGATGTTCGACAAGGGTAATCTCTCTCTCTCTCTCTCTCTCTCTCTCTCTCTCTCTCTCTCTCTCTCCACCCATTTTGTTGACAAATTCTTTCTCTCGATTTTCTGGGCTTTTCTTACTCTCCTCTTGACGTTGATCCTGAGCTGAATTTTTGTGTTGCAGAACCTTTGCGATGCTACTCTTTCTAGGTTTCTGGTGGCGAAATCCATGAGCCCAGAAAGAGCTGCGAAGATGTTCATGGAGTGGCAGAAATGGAGAGCTGAGATTGCTCCTTTGGGTTATATACCCGAAAGTGACATCCAAGATGAACTAAAGCCTCGCAACGCCTTCTTACAAGTCCCTGCAGGAGAGGGTAGCCCAATCATGATTCTTCAAATGTGCAAGCACACCCCCTCCAAAGATCAGCTTAAATCCAAGAGTAATTTTACACATCCATGCGTCCTTTCATCTTCTCTGGTTCCTGTTTTCAAATGGGACCGTTGGATTGAGTTCTGGTTGGTATGTCGCTAACTTGCATGGAACACATGCATGATGATTGGAATCGGTCATCTGGTCGGCCCAATTTATTACTAGGCGGACATTCTTAAAATAATTTATTTATTTTAAGCCACTCTTATTTTATAAATTTTTACCTTAGTATAGGTGATCGTCACCATTGCCCAGAGCTCATAGGAATAGATGGTGAATCCGACGGTCAAAGAGTGCATTTCCGATTGATATTGTTGACAAGGACCCAACTGATCCCATCACACACTATCAACCATTGAGCGCTCGGATGTACTCCTAAACTCGACAAGTTGATTGGACAACCAGAAAATCATTGGAGTTTCACACTGCGGGAATTCGTTTCCCAGAAATCCATATCCAATTCTCTGCAAGAAATTCCTAGTTATTCTTCTGGAAACTCCCGAGCAATTGGATTCCACATTATCCTAATTTAGGATTTCGGAAGCTTGAAATTTTGGGTGATCAGAGACTCGAGGGCAAATAATTTCATCTCCAATAGGTTGTTTACAATTCGAATTTAAGTTTTGTTATAGAAATAATTTTCAATTTTAAGTAAATTATGATAAATAATTTTAAAAAAAATGAGTATATAATCCTAACTTTTAATAAAATAAAGGGTTATGATATAATCACTTCCTAATTTTAGTTAATTATCCCCTTAGTAATGCTCAGATTTATGAAGATCCAAAATGTTTATAATATTTTCTTACCTTGGGCTATGCTCAAAATAACCCTAGTGATTGCCATTTTGAATTGTCAAATGCATAGTGCAACTTTTAATTATTCATTTTACAACTAAAAAAAATTGTGGCCGGTATCCGCGAACCGATAAGTGTCTCGAAACATGAAATATCCAAGTCAAAGGCAACATTGTAAACGATTCGGATTTTAATTTTCATATTTTGCTCCATATATCTAGAGTTATATCTGAGCATAGTATTAGTAAGGGATTAATGAATAAAAAATAAAAGCTATTAATCACTTTCCTCAAATAAAAATGAAAATGAAAACATTTTGGGTATAATATTAACTTATGTTTTCTGATGATTTATATTAGGGGGTGGCAAAATATGACGCAACACGATAACATGACTCGAATTTGACACCGATTTAGCGGGTTAGAATCTAGGCTTATTGTGATGACCCGGGTTTTCTCATGCATTTTTAGATGAAAAATCTAAATTCCTAAAGTGGGATCTCGATTTGATAAACAATGCAATGCAGCGGAAAAATCTTTTATTTGGAATTCATTTTGAAAACCCTGAGTGTCATTTGTTTTCACCACAACTAAGGTAGTTTTTGAACAGCTTTAGAAATCACAAATACTTTTTCCCTAGGTCTATCCAGTCACAATGCACAGCCCAACTGTAACTAAGTACAAACACATGTCCAAAGGTTTGAGAGTTTACTCACATGTGTATTTGTTTCCTTTTGGATTCACTTGCTCATAGCACTAACATAGATGTCCTCTTGTTGCTGTCCTGAACCATGATATATACGGACGTATCCTGTCCTTGAGTACTTACTGATGTCTGAAAGATGTTAAGGATTGGGTGAGTATATAATATACTCGATGAGAGTCTATCACTATTAGTTTTATAATGCTTGCGATCTTTAAAATCATGTGCTCATAAAAACATATGCATGTTGTACGAATAATCACGTTCAATATCGATATTAAAAGCCACTGTCAAACCGAATTACTGACAACTTAAAGAAATATCATAATCCAAGTTGAAAGTATCATACATCATAATCATAAAAATATGTCATAACATCATGATATGCATCAGATGCTTCATGGAATCCAACTCATGGATATCTATCATGGTATGGTCGACCAACCGTATATCATGCCATATGCAATGCACATAAATTCACGAAACCATAGGGTCCCACTATGCCCACAACCTCACCGCCGTGTGGTCCCCGGGTACCTAGGGACACAGGATCATATACCTCCACGGGGCATATGACACTTCGACACAGTGCCGTGACACCAGTGGTAGCCCCCTGTACCACATGCAGTCGAAGCAGGGACATGCCCTTTTTGGGCGTGGTACCCATCTACCTAATAGTGGTAGGGGCTGGGTGGCCAACCCACACCCCTTGGCATAGCACCCACGAGCTTACAAGCCCAAATCATGTTCGATTAAATAAGCCAAAATCCTCTGTTCAAAACCAGTCCTCTTTGGGTTCCTCACAACTGCCTGGCCCTCGGCACTCTAGCGTCTTTTGGAAACCCTCAAGGACATGCAATCTTTGCAAGTACTTTAATTATGCAATGTATGCACTTGTTTACAAAACATATGTGTGCATAATGTATATGCAATTCTTTTACGAAACATGTCTATGTATAAAACGTTTATCATATGCTTGCTGAATCAAGTCATACTAAACAAGTCATATACTTATAACATATGTTCTCAAAACAATAATAGATCTTTTAAAAGAATCTAATAGTGATAGAGCACCTACCGACCAGGTCGCGTTAACCCTCTTGTCTTCGTATGCTCCTGAACATGGTTTGGGGACTCAAGGTTAATTTAACCTATCTTTGATGGGTTTAGAGCAGTTGGGTCTCATTACTTAGGCATTAGGGGTCCATCCATATGCCTATGAGTGTCCCAAGGTCCTAATTAGGCCTTGGTATTCTCAGTTTTCCAAAGTTCTAGTGGTCACGCGCCACCATCCTATTCTAAGGGTCATGCCCACATTTTTTGGCCCTTGATCAGAGATTTTATAATTTGGATGTGTCCGCGTCGTCGATACGGACACAATGCCTTTTGCGGCGCCTCAATCGGAGCTCTAGATCTCAAGTTATAAGCGGTTTAGTGTTGTATGTACATAGAGTACTTAAAGACAAAAAGTTGGAATGCTAGGGCGCTGCGTCAGCGTCGTGCGCCCTCGCTTCCTTAATAACCAAAAAAACGACGCTTCGCTAGTGCGTTGCGAGTCTGCGGCGGGCGCCTCAGCGGGGGCGTTTGCAGACGCGCGAGACTTTCTCAGCCGTCGTCCTCTTTAGCTGGCGCGTCCACGGACGCGCCCGTTGGTTTTCTTCTCAGACGCGTTCGACGCGTCTCGTCTGGGGCGGGCCGTCTCCTCCCTAGAGGCCTATTCTCCACGGTTTTTCGTGCAAAAACCTAGGAAAACTGAGCCTAGGACTATGGGTGAGATGGGTTTGGGGATTTTTTGTGCGTACCTGCTTCGTGGCTGGTTTTCTCTCCACGTTTTCCCCTCTTGGTCACTACTCCACGATGGGTTTTCTCCAAGGTTTTGGGCTGCCATTAGAGGCACCCAAGAGCTCTATTTATAGGGCTTTTAAAGAGGGTTCTGGAGGGGTTCTAACCGCCTTTGAATGGCGGTGGGGAATCCTCTAGAATGGCGGTGGTTTCTCCTTGAAACACCGCCGTTCCAGAAACCTCTAGGAGGTTGAAGACGACGGGGTGCCCGTATCAAAACGGGCACATGTGTTTTTCGGGTTAAGTCATTTTTACAGTTTTGCCCCTGAATTTCAAAGGGCCATATCTTGCTCATTTTAACTCCGTTTTGGGTGTTTTGGTCTCGTTGGATTCCTTTTTCTGAGACGCATCTAATGGCACTACTTTTAGTACCAAATTCCTGGGTTTAGTCACGGCGACTAGTGAAATGACCAAAATGCCCTTTTCTTTAAAACTGAACTTTTTATGGGCTTTTAATATTACAAAAATTAGGGTCATTACACTTATTGTGTTCAGGTCAATTAATGTTGACTTGTTTGACATGCGCCTTATTAATTTGTCGTGTTGACTCATCTAACCTACAAGTTGTTAAGCAACCGGATTGAAAATATAGGACGGTTCATCAGAAACTGTCCTATATTACTACAGTAATATATGATGGTTTTAGTAATATAAGTTGGTTACCGTCCTATATTCTTCTGAAATGGTCTTATATTAATCATTTTATATTTATTTAATCATGTTACACCAGTCGTGTCGTGTCGACTCATTTAATAATTGTGTCGTGTTTGAGTCACAGGCTTTTGACATGATTATTAAGCGGGTCGTGTTCGTGTTAACTTATATACTATAATGGATTAGTCTCGACACGAAATGAACACAACCGGCTAACCCGAATTACCTGACCTAATTTATATCACGTTGCAAATTTGTCCTGAAATATGTTTCTTATTTTAGTTTGTCATGACGTTTGGTGCAGAGTCCTTGGTTCACTGTTTCGACAAGACGATTGGCAGGTAATTACAACAAGCATTTCCTTGATTGATCGGAAAACCAAGAAAGCAGCCCATTGAGCCTATCTTCATTAATCTGGACCGTCCAGGAAGTCGACTAGGCAAATCAAGCTCTAATGAAAACATTTTCTACCCTTCATCTGAATTTCTGGCCACGACAAATGTGGCCCATGTTACAAAAATCTCATCCGTTGGATGATTGTGGCTACTCTTCTTCTTCTGAATCGACGATAAACGGTGCTGTTTTAACGGGTTTATTTTTCTTGCAGTGCTATCAAAGGAGAAGAAACTGGGAAAGAAAAGTTCATGGGAATATTTGATTTGCGCAATATCAAGTATAAGAACCTTGACTCCCGTGGTTCAATTGATGCTTTTCAAATTTTGCAGGTATTTAATATTTTCTTTGTGATTTAATAGCCATTTGGCAGAAGGGGAGCCTTAGCGCAATAGTAAAAGTTGTTGTCATGTGACTTTAAGGTCACGGGTTCAAGACGTGGAATCAGCCTCTTACAAAATACAAGGTAAGGCTGCCTACTATAGGCCCTTGTAGTCTGCGCCTTCCCCGGATCTCGCATAGACGGAATTGTCGTACACTGGGCTACCCTTTTTATTTAATAGCCATTTGGCATGGGAAAAACAAACCATCGATAGTTGTATTTTCTGCCACTAGCAGCCTAAAATATGGATATAGAAGAACAAACGGTCCTATAATTTTGTTAAGTGAGTTCAATAGTGTATGTATAAAATTATCTGTGGATAGCTTTCGCATCCTACATATTTGCAGTGCTAGTGTGTATAGTGGTCGTTATTTTTGGTAGTCTTTATTTTTGGCTGACTCTTCTTCCTATTCTATTGATCAAAAGCATCCAGCAGCTCCATGCCATTAGATATAGAATTCAATTTTGTCTGAAGTTAGCATTGGGGCATGGAAATCGACCTTTCTAAGATCAAGGCAATTTAGGGTACCTAAAAAAGTTAAAGAAGTTCGAAGTTAGTAAGCAAGATAGCATATTAGGCGATTCATTTCCCTTATGGCGATATGATGCAACAAATCTTTTATGGAGTTATTCAAATAAGACATTGAGTTGAAATGGAATTCAAAGTCATATCGGGTTTGTCTTCCTCACAATGTGTGGTGTTTTATCTCAAATCTGCCTGTGCCTAGTTGTGGGGCTTATTGTATATGCTTTTCTTATCATTCTTAGTTGGTTCCATAAGTGGGGTTTCTAGTTAGGAAAGCCAGTTTTTAAGCAAGACCAGCAAAAGCTCCAACTTTCAATAGTAATCAAAACCTTTCCTGTCAACAAGCGTAAGCATGCAAGTATACACTAGGACTGCAAATATATCCGATAAGAAAGCCATCCACAGATAATTCTTGTCTAATGGTGGATTTGTTATTCTCATGAGAAGGAGAGTCTTCGTGCAACGGTTGAGTTGTCGGTAAGTAAGCTGGAGGTCACGGATTTGAGGCTTTGAAACAGTCTCTTGCAAGACTGCAGAGATAAAGTTGTATACTATAAACCCTTTGTAGTCTGCCTTTTCTCCGGACTCTACTCCCACCTAAGCTTCCTGCACCAAGCTGCCCTTTTTATGAGAAGCAACCACCAGTGTAAAGATCTTTCACTGGAATTTTATACAGGAAACTAAGCAGGTTTCCTTTACTGCTGACGCAGTCCTACTACCCTGAGCGCTTAGAGAAGCTCTACTTCTTAGAAATGCCGTGGATATTTGCGAGTGTTTGGAAGATGGTTTCACGCTTACTTGAGAAGGCAACTCTAGACAAGGTATGTACGTTGCCTCCTTATATACTTCTTAATTTCCTTGCTAAACTCAAGTAGCTAGGTGGGCAAAAGTTAGGGATTGGACAGGCTTATAAGGATCCCCACCATTCATTTTCCTTGATCCAATATGTCACCCAGTGGATAATTATTTGATCCGGATTTGTTGGTGTTTATGATGGATCAAAATGCAGATTGTGATTGTGACCAACGAGGAAGAGAGAAAGCGTTTCGTCAGCGAAGTTGGGGAAGAGAGATTGCCTGAGGAATATGGTGGGAAAACGAAGCTTGTGGCACTTCAGGACGTCCAGATCAATCGCTGGCCTCTGCTGTAAACGTATTTTGAGGCTTTCTTTCAACAGATTGAGAATGGCTGAGTTTCTGCCTCTCCAAAGAAAATAATGGCCCCTTGCCAATGTCCTCAATGTCATTTGGCTACCATGATTCTGCAAATAATGACCCTCCTAAGCATTTAATGTGCGTTGCTTCCATGATTCTGCAAGTTATGACTCTCCGAAGCATTCAACGAGTGTTGCCCTACGTATGACATGCTGGATCTTCAGATTAAAATTTGCAAACCTCAGATTATCCAAATGGGACAGTTAGATCGCTCCGCAAATTGTATCTGCAGGGCCAAATTACATGTTGGCCCAGAGCTTGCTGACAATTTATATGCATCTACAGCTTATACCTTTATCTGAAAGTTACATCATCCTTAGATGAATAATTTTTCAATATCTGGGTTAAATTAATGGTCTAGATCAATTACTAGAGTAATTACATCTAATTTGATCCTTAGGACCCTCAGTTAGTACCATACATTATCTAGTCGTTCAAGTCTTGGGGCCTGATCACCCTTTGATTAGTTGGATTTAAGTGATTTGATACTATTTTATGAATTTGATGTAACTAAACATGATTAAATTAAGATTCTAATGCTAAAATCATGTCTACATAGTCTAGATGGTCCTAACGGACCTTGTGGATCCAAGATCGAGCTTTTGAAGCCCCCAGAATCTCTAAAAAACCATTCTACATAAAAAAATCAGATTAAAAAAAGAAAAAGATTTTACACTGATTTGCACCAGTGGACGGAAGTTTATACTGATTTACATAGGCGCCAAGGGACTATACACTGGTTTACACTGGCGAAAAGTCGTTTACACCAATTTACATCGATGGAACGATGTCTACACCGGCGGGACGACGTTTACACCGGCATAAAATGATGTCACGGACACTAAGATGCGCAGCGCGTTCCTGCCATTCCGGACAGCGCATGCGACAGGGCTCCCGCATGTGCCGTCCGCCCTTATGCGTCCTGGTAGGCGTTTTGGGGGCATTGTCCATCGGGGACGATGAACCCGAGCCGTCCACCTTGTTTTAGCTTGATCGGAGCCCCAGATGTTCCGATTTTTTATCTGTTTTCGCCGTTCCTATGGTTTTTGGGTCCAAAAATCACAATGAATGGCTCAGATATACCATTTGAGGTGTCCTTAACGTGGGGCTAAGCATGCTCCACAGTTTTGGCTTTCTGAGCCATCCAACGGCCATTCAGTCCAGATCCAACCCGGATGTGAGAGGAAAAAGTTGGGAAATGATGTAAAAAACAAGTTAAAGTATGTGGCTTACCTGATTATAGCCGGAGATGGGAGATAAGGGTCCTCTAATGGGTACAAAATCCTGTACGTTTTAGCAATGTGCAAAGGGAAAAAAAGAGTTTTTCTCTGGTTATTTAGTGTGGGAATGGAAGGGAAAACTTATTTTTGTAGGGTTAGATCCAATCTTCTCGCATAGAAAGGCAGATCACCACCTTCCTCCATTAGAGCTGCAATAGAAATGAAAAGGGGTGCCATTATCAAAACAACCCCCTCTAATTTGCATCCCTACCAATTTGCCCTTGAACTTAAAATAGTCATATAACGCTCAATTGAGGTCCGTTTTTTACATTCTTTATACTGTTCAATTCTTATTGAAGTGTACTTTCTAGTTTTAGTAGTTTCAAAATCGATATCTATGCATAAATTTTTTAATTTAATTAATTTATTTTATTACTAATTTAAGATTAAAAATTGAAGATATTACAATCACGCATACCTAATCTGACTTGTAACACTCGTTGGTGTTCCCTTAGAGGCTTCAGCAAAGTTGAGTTTTATCAATAAACCTGCTGGTGTTTTAGAAAATATGTTCCTCCAGTTACACTCACCAAGTCTTGTGGTTGATCTGGCGAGTTCGTACCATCACCAACGACGCTTATTAATTGCAGACTTTTCTTCTGAGCAAGTGGGGTTCAAGGTTTCATGTACTTCGCCGAATTGGTTGAGTGGCTGTTTCACAGACATGAAGTTGTGGGTTATAATCAACTCACTGCTCAAATTAAATTGAAAAAAAAAGGAAAAGGAAAAAGAAAGGAAGAAGATAAAGTAAATTGAAATTGCATGTGGTGAATGCTTAAGATTTTTTAAAAGAATTTCTTCTTTCTTAATTGGGCCAACAGATTCACGGGGCTGAGCTTCGGGCTCTCAGAGGGGGTGTTTGAACATGGAGCCGAGTAATGTAATCTTTAAGGGCGACTCTTTGAATATAATTCTGTGGCCTTTTCCCCTTGGAGATACTGGGAGATTCTAGATCAGATCAAATTACTGATACAAAATAGAAAATTTTCCTTCACTCATACACTCCACTGTCAACCAATGATGAAGATGAGTTGGTTAGGAGGGGGTGGACCCTCCAAATCCCAGAATGAGATGCTTCCAGTCATAGTTTGGGTTTCTTTTGCTGGTGGGTTTTTGGGTTGTTTTCTGCTTGATTATGTAATATTTGGTTGGGCTTGTGACTCTCTTTGAAAGGTGTAGATCATTCTATTTTAATAAATTTCTGCTTTGTTATAATTCAAAAATAAAACTTGAGGCAACAATTTCACGTGTATAATGATCCAACCTCCTGCCATGTACAAATGGTGAACCGAGTAACTTCTATTATCTTTCAATCTCACCTAATTTTAATAATAAATTGAGGTACCAACAACTAGGGCTTCATAGCTTACACTTGACTGACCTAAACTGTCCATTGGACAATCCTCTGAATTAAATCACCAATGTTTCAGAAAAAGATCACAAATTTGATTTTTCTAGGAAATTCAAAAGAAAAACCACCATCTCATGCTTATCAAGGTGCAATTAGATACTAACCTCCTATGTACTCTAAGTAGGTTCAGATCATATGTGAAAGAGGTGTTGGGTTCAAGGTTGGTGGGAGACAGGAAGAAGAAGAGAGAAAATAAGAGGCATTCTGGAAAGAAAGATAAAAAAAGGCAGTCCCGGTGCACAAAGCTCCTGCTCATGCAGGGTCGAAGGAAGGGGTGGATTACAAGGGCCTATAGAAAGTAGTCTTACTTTGCATTTTTGCAAGAAGCTGTTTTCATGTCTTGAACCCGTGACCTCAAGGTCACGTGAAAACAACTTTTTACCGTTGCGCCAGGAATCCCATTCTTTCCAAAAAGAAAGACGTACTAAGAAAATATTTTATATCAAACAATCCGAAGTACATGCGTTCTTGATAGGAAATTAGGCCTGCTGGTAATTCATAGCTATATATGACTACAAAGCTGTTGATATCAAAATTTTTACACTTCAGATGGTCAATAAATATAGTTTCGACAATGTTCACACCATGTGTATAAATGTGTAGGAGAGAATTCAAATGGTCCTTAGGACTATTCTTTGAAATTGTTGAGTAAGCTAAATGAATATTACAAATTCTTGGAAGAAAACAAGCCAATTTGGATGTACTGTCTACGGGTCAAACATTTTCAAAGAATTATGATAATACTACTAGTTGATAAAACTATTTTTAGATCACCTAAGTTCTGTATTTTCTAATTGGGCTTTGGGTTTGGTACTTGAGTGATCCAGAGGCAAATAAATCAGATGAATAGGTCTGATCAACAACTTGTGGGGTCCATCATGAAAGTAAGGCGCACCACAACAAGCACATGTCTTGCATGCACCATCCCAGCATTCCTATTCGTATTTTCCTCTACCTCAATACTTCTAGGCAGAGAATTTAATCCATAAGTAGGCGGACTTCCAAATTATGTCCTTAATCAGGCCTCCCCTAAACTAGTCTTCTTTTATATTATTTATTTATTTATTTAAAGGGGAACCTTGTTGTTATCAGATCTTGAGGTCATGGATTCAAGGCGTGGAATCAGCCTCTTGCAAAAATGCAAGGTAAGGCTGCCTTCTTTGGGCCATTGTAGCCCGCCCCCTTCCCTAGACCCCACATAGGCAGGAGCTTTGTGCAGGGGGCTGTCCTTTTTATTTAAAAGAGAAGAATTACATAGCAAATCACTGATCCTCTTTAATTTCATAGTACAAACGTTTTTCTTGTGCTTTTGAGCACCAAACAAATTGTGTTCCCATGCACCCAACTCCCCTTTATTTTCTTTATAACCATCCCCTCTTCTTCCAAGCTCGCTCATCGCTTCCCACTCTGTTCTCTCTCTCTCTCTCTCTCTCTCAATGGAGAAAAACCATGAAAATGCGCTTGCCAAGATGAGAGAATCATTGGAGAAGCTTGGATGTTCGACAAGGGTAATCTCTCTCTCTCTCTCTCTCTCTCTCTCTCTCTCTCTCTCTCTCTCTCTCTCTCCACCCATTTTGTTGACAAATTCTTTCTCTCGATTTTCTGGGCTTTTCTTACTCTCCTCTTGACGTTGATCCTGAGCTGAATTTTTGTGTTGCAGAACCTTTGCGATGCTACTCTTTCTAGGTTTCTGGTGGCGAAATCCATGAGCCCAGAAAGAGCTGCGAAGATGTTCATGGAGTGGCAGAAATGGAGAGCTGAGATTGCTCCTTTGGGTTATATCCCCGAAAGTGACATCCAAGATGAACTAAAGCCTCGCAACGCCTTCTTACAAGTCCCTGCAGGAGAGGGTAGCCCAATCATGATTCTTCAAATGTGCAAGCACACCCCCTCCAAAGATCAGCTTCAATTCAAGAGTAATTTTACGCATCCATACGTCCTTTCATCTTCTTCTGGTTCCTGTTTTCAAATGGGACCGTTGGATTGAGTTCTGGTTGGTCTGTCTCTAACTTGCATGGAAGACATGCATGACGGTTGGAATAGGTCATCTGGTTGCCCAGAGCTCATAGGAATAGATGGTGAATCCGACGGTCATAGGAATAGATGGTGAATCTGACGGTCAAAGATTGCATTTCCGATTGATATTGTTGAAAAGGACCCACCTGATCCCATCACACGCCATCAACCATTGAGCGCTCTCAGATGTAATCCTAAACTCGACAAGTTGATTGGACAACCAGAAAATCATTGGAGTTTCACACTGCGGGAATTCGTTTCCCAGAAATCCATATCCTATTCTCTATAAGAAATTCCAAGTTATTCTTCTGGAAACTCCCGAGCAATTGGATTCCACATATCCTAATTTAGGATTTCGGAAGCTTGAAATTTTGGGTGATCAGAGACTCGAGGGCAAATAATTTCATCTCCAATAGGTAGTTTACAATTCGAATTTAAGTTTTGTTATAGAAATAATTTTCAATTTTAAATAAATCATGATAAATAAATTTAAAAAAAATGAGTATATAATCTTAACTTTTAATAAAATAAAGGGTTATGATATAATCACTTCCTAATTTTAGTTTATTATCCCCTCATTAATGCTCAGATTTACGAAGATCCAAATTGTTCATAATATTTTCTTACTTGGGCTATGCTCAAAATAACCCTAGTAATTGCCATTTTGAATTGTCAAATGCAGAGTGCAACTTTTAATTATTCATTTTACAACTAAAAGAAATTGTGGCCAGTATCCGCGAACCAGTAAGAGTTTCAAAACATGAAATATCCAAGTCAAAGGCAACATTGTAAACGATTCGGATTTTAATTTTCATATTTTGCTTCATATATCTAGAGTTATATCTGAGCATAGTATTAGTAAGGGGTTAATGAATAAAAAATAGAAGCCATTAATCACTTTCCTCAAATAAAAATGAAAATGAAAACATTTTGGGTATAATATTAATTTATGTTTTTTGATGATTTATATTAGGGGTGGCAAAATATGACATGACACGATAACATGACTCGAACCCGACACGGATTTAACGGGTTAGGGTCGAGTCTTATCGTGTTTGTGTCACTTTTGCTAAAAATCGTGTTATGTTCGGATCAATCAATGTTGACCTATTGTGTTGACCTGTTTGAGATGCGACCTATTGATTTGTCGTGTTGACCCATCTAACTCGCAAGCTGTTACCTAATCGGATTGAAAATATAGGATGGTTCTTCTGAATTAGTCCTATATTAATTATTTTATATTTATTTAATCATATTACCAGAGTCATGTTGTGTTGACTCGTTTAATATTTGTGTTGTGTTCGAGTCATGGGTTCTTGACACAATTATTAAGAGGGTTGTGTTTATGTCAACCCATATAGCATAATGCGTTAGTTTTGACACGACACACACACGACCTGCCAACCCAAATTGCCAGGCCTAATTATATCTCGCTGCAAATTTTTCCTGAAATATGTTTCTTATTTTAGTTTGTCATGACGTTTGGTGCAGAGTTCGTGGCTCACAGTTTCGACAAGACGATTGGCAGGTAATTACAACAAGCATTTCCTTGATAGATCGGAAGACCAGGATAGCAGCCTATTGAGCCTATCTTCATTAATCTGGATCGTCCAGGAAGTCGACTAGGCAAATCAAGCTCTAATGAAAACATTTTCTACCCTTCATCTGAATTTCTGGCCACGACAAATGTGGCCCATGTTACAAAAATCTCATCCGTTGGATGATTGTGGCTACTCTTCTTCTGAATCGACGATAAACGGTGCTGTTTTAACGGGTTTATTTTTCTTGCAGTGCTATCAAAGGAGAAGAAACTGGGAAAGAAAAGTTGATAGGAATATTTGATTTGCACAATATCAAGTATAAGAACATTGACTCCCGTGGTTTAATTACTGCTTTTCAATATTTGCAGGTATTTAATATTTTCTTTGTGATTTAATAGCCATTTGGCATGGGGAAAACAAACCATCGATAGTTGTATTTTCTGCCAGCCTAAAACATGGATATATAAGAACAAACAGTCTTATAATTTTGTTAAGTGAGTTCATTAGTATATGTAGGGGTAGTAAAATATGACACGACACAATAATACGATTCGAATCCTGCACCAATTTTGCTGGTTAGGGTAGAGTCTTATCTTGTTTGTGTCATTTTTGGGTCAACTTAAAAATGACACGTAAAAAATCGTGTCGTGTTCGGGTCAATTAACTTAAAAATGACACGTAAAAAATCGTGTCGTGTTCGGGTCAATTAATGTTGACCCGTCATGTTGACCTGTTTGATACTCGACCTATTAATTCATTTTGTTGACCTATCTAACCCACAAGCTGTTAACCAATCGGGTTGAAAATATTGGATGGTTCATCAGAAAGACAGTTCATCAGAAACAGTAATATAGGACGGTTCTTCAGAAACTGTCATGTATTAGTTATTTTATATTTATTTAATTGTGTTACACGAGCCATGTTATGTCGACTCGTTTAATAATCATGTCGTATTCGAGTTACGGGTTCTTGACACTATTATTAAGCGGGTTGTGTTCGTGTCGACCTATATACTAGAATGAGTTAGTCTTGACACGACACAAACACGACTCGCCAACCCGAATTGCCAGGCCTAAGTATATGTATGAAATTATCTGTGAATAGCTTTCGTATCCTACATATTTACAGTGCTAGTATGTATAGTGGTCGTTACTTTTGGTAGTCTTTATTTTTGGCTGACTCTTCTTCCTATTCTATTGATCAAAAGCATCTAGCAGCACTATGCCATTAGATGTAGAATTCAATTTCGTCTTAAGTTAGCATTGAGGCATGGAAATCGACCTTTCTAAGATCAAGGCAATTTAGGGTACCTAAAAAAGTTAAAGAAGTTCGAAGTTAGTAAGCAAGATAGCATATTAGGCGATTCATTTCCCTTATGGCGATATGATGCAACAAACCTTTTATGCAGTTATTCAAATAAGACATTGAGTTGAAATAGAATTCAAAGTCATGTGCGTTCATCGGGTTTGTCTTCCTCACAATGTGTGGTGTTTTATCTCAAATCTGCCTGTGCTTAGTTGTGGGGCTTATTGTATCTGCTTTTCTTATCATTCTTAGTTGGTTCCAGAAGTGGGGGTTCTAGTCAGGAAAGCCAGTTTTTAAGCAAGACCAGCAAAAGCTCCAACTTTCAATAGTCATCAAAACCTTTCCTGTCGGCAAGCTTAAGCACGCAAGCATACACTAGGACTGCCAATATATCGGATAAGAAAGCTATCCACAGATAATTCTTGTCTAATGGTGGATTTGTTATTCTCATAAGAAGGAGAGTCTTCGTGCAACGGTTGAGTTGTCGGTAAGTAAGCTGGAGGTCACGGATTTGAGGCTTTGAAACAGTTTCTTGCAAAACTGCACAGATAAAGTTGTATACTATAAACCCTTTGTGGTCCGCCTTTTCTCCGGACCCTACTCCCACCTAAGCTTCCTGCACCAAGCTGCCCTTTTTATGAGAAGCAACCACCAGTGTAAAGATCTTTCACTGGAATTTTATACAGGAAACTAAGCAGGTTTCCTTTACTGCTGACGCAGTCCTACTACCCTGAGCGCTTAGAGAAGCTCTACTTCTTAGAAATGCCGTGGATATTTGCGAGTGTTTGGAAGATGGTTTCACGCTTACTTGAGAAGGCAACTCTAGACAAGGTATGTACGTTGCCTCCTTATATACTTCTTAATTTCCGTGCTAAACTCAAGTAGCTAGGTGGGCAAAAGTTAGGGATTGGACAGGCTTATAAGGATCCCCACCATTCATTTTCCTTGATCCAATATGTCACCCAGTGGATAATTATTTGATCCGGATTTGTTGGTGTTTATGATGGATCAAAATGCAGATTGTGATTGTGACCAACGAGGAAGAGAAAAAGCGTTTCATCAGCGAAGTTGGGGAAGAGAGATTGCCTGAGGAATATGGTGGGAAAACGAAGCTTGTGGCACTTCAGGACGTCCAGATCAATCGCTGGCCTCTGCTGTAGAGTAAACGTATTTTGAGGCTTTCTATCAACAGATTGAGAATGGCTGAGTTTCTGCCTCTCCAAAGAAAATAATGGCCCCTTGCCAATGTTCTCAATGTCATTTGGCTACTATAATGTTAGTAAATATAAATCTTAACTTAGGCCTCTCTCTCTCTCTCTCTCTCTCTCTCTCTCTCTCTCTCTCTCCATTCCATGATTCTGCAAATAATGACCCTCCTAAGCATTTACTGAGTGTTGCTTCCATGATTCTGCAAGTTATGACTCTCCGAAGCATTCAATGAGTGTTGCCTACGTATGACGTGCTGGATCTTCAGATTAAAATTTGATGGGACAGTTAGATCGCTCTGCAAATTGTATCTGCAGGACCAAATTACACGTTGGCCCAGAGCTTGGTGACAATTTATATATTGTTATCTGCACAATCGAGCTAAACGTTTGGCCCATAGCTTGGAGATGTATAGCTGTAAACCTTCATCGATCTTCTACGCTGTATCTTAGGTCCGATGTATGAGTACACGACTCGAGGAGAGGATGGTGTATTTTCACGTATGACAATACTATTTAGTTTTAGATCTATGCTGCTCGTCACAGTAAAGTTGTCATCGTGTCATTTTGAGGTCACGGATTTAAGGCGTGCAAACAGCCTCTTGTAAAAATACAAGGTAAGGCTCCATACTATAGCCCCTTGTAGTCCGCCCTTGCCCCGGACTCCGCATAGGTAGGAGCTTCATGCACCAGGGCTGCCCTTTTTTATCTATGCCGTTTGTAATGTTAAGAATAGTATAGATAGGCTAGAGTTAGGCATAAATTTTATGCTCATGAGATGATTTCACCAATTATTTCCTTGGGTAAAAAATTATGACTATATATATATTTTTTTCAAAGACCTAAAACAAGTAGTTTGATCGTCCAAACACTTTGATTTCACGATCACTTATTTTTGGTATTCTGAACGTGATGAGCTGTGTAGATATAAGAAAAAAAGTTTTACTAGACATAGAAAAAGAGGCACGTAAACCTTCCTCTCCTCTCCTCTAGAGCCATTTACTCTCACCTGGACTTTATTTTGTATACGAAAATAGATGGCCCAAAGCTCATGAGATTTTGGAGGAAAGACACCAGCCATGATGAGTGGTTTGATCACCAAAATGGTGGATCCCCACGTGTGCATCATGGCGAGCTAAATCCATAAAAAATACATGAGTATTTGCTGAAACTTTAAGTGCATCTAGGATCCAATTGAAGGATCACTCATGCACACTCTAACACAACATTAAAAATTTTAATAAGGAAAAATATCACCATCTTTCACCTAGAGACATCATCTTGAACCTATAAGATGAGATGAGTCTGGTATAAAGCTCGACATCACCCCAACAATGGCAAACACTCCACTTTTCCATTATAAGCCTAATTCAACCCGTTCATCTAACACAAGTCACTTTGGATATCTCATGGCTTAAAATGCAATCCAAAAGAAAGTCATTGGCTTGGCTCCCAATAAATTGTGTTTTAGTTCGTTGAAAGGCAAATCCTTGCAATTGGAAAGCTTTTGATTGTCTGTATCTAACAAGATAAAAGTACCATGTTTTGGGTGATATTGAATTGTTTTTGGAATGCATTTTGGGCCATGAGATATCTAAAGTTAGTTGTGTTAGATGAACTGCTTGGATTAAAAGTGTGTAGGCCCATCATGAAAAAGTAAAGGCACTTCACCTTTGTTGGAGTGTTGTAATAAAAACCTTCAATTGACTGAAAAGATAAAAATAACTTTACATTGCCTTCAACTTAATTAAATAGAACCTTTAGGGCAAATAAAATATGAACCTGGCAATCTAAAGAAAACCTAATACAAACTTTACTGAATCTAAAACAAAAAATCCTAACTAAATGGGATCTAGAGAAAAGCGTAGGTGCTAGGTGCACTGAAGCCTTATATCATGGACTTATGTAACAAAGCCCGTGACCAAGGTTCACAAGTTCGAAAGAAGGCTTATATAGCTCATGGACTTAGTTTAAGAGACTTAGGCCCATGTTGAAGATGAATGAAAAAAGACCTGATTCTAAAAGGCTTGAGTTTTGGAAGAATTTTTGTAAATATCTAGAAAGAGGTAAACTTAGATATTGATGTAAAGACTTCTAGAGAGAATTCTGAAATAGAATACATGTAATAATCCTAACCATCCACTGAGGAGGTGAATAGAGGAGAAGAACTATAAATAAGGGTTAGTTTTTCATTTGTAATCAGATTACTCAAGTGAATAATAATAGGTTCTCTTTGAGTTAGTCTATTCTTGAGTTTTCTTGTTGCTTTTGTGGGTGAGTGAGTGTAGTCCTATCAAGTGAGGGTGAGATTTGAAGGCTGGCTTGTGCTTTGAAAAAGAAGTTGCGTACAAATGCTGCTCGGGTTTAGTATGGGAAAATTGTGACCCTATGACACTTAGCTCAGTGGCATAACAAGAGTCTCTCACCTGGTTACAGGTCTAACTTTAAAAAAAATAAAAATAGAAAAAAGAGAGGCAATTGCTTGGTTAGTAAACCATCTTACATCCTATGGCAATCCAATTCCAACAAGTGAATGATTGCGTCTACGGTTCTGAAGTTGTAAATGCACAGTTTAATGGTCTACCGTCTAATTTTCAATTCAGGAAGACAATCGTAAGTCATCCAACGGACAGATTTCCAAACTCAGTTTTTTGGGACAAGTAAAAGAGAACCTATGCATCGGTTCATGGATCAGTAAATCCGCTAAATGATTCTCCATACCAAACAAGTCAATGACAGTGGAGATTTCCGGGAAAACAGTGTCTGGGCCGCGTAGAAAGCAGGAAGGTGGGGCTAGGCCGAACCATCCTTGCAAGCACCAGGCTGAGTGCATCGACACATCACCAACATCTTCTTCTTGAGAGTATGATTCTGTCGTGGTTCGCGGGCCCATCCTGCGTGCGTTTCTAAAGCTTGATCCAATCCCTTTTCCCTGCTGGGGGACTAAAATTTTCTCGCACAGCACCAGCCATCCCATTCGTAACAGGTCGCGGGGAAACTCTCTTTGTTCAAACGTGGGCCCTTTGTATTTACCAGATGGGGGAAGTGGGCCCCTTTGGAGCCTCGTTAAGATTCTTTGGCTCGTACATCCAACCTTCAAAATGCCAATGGGCATGCACTTAATGCTTTAGTTCCTCTTTTGCTTATACCAAAATATGATACGGGTCTTTTTCAACAAAAAAGAAAAAAATACAGACTATTTTGTTACGATGGTGGAGATTTTGTTTTCTTATATTTCTCCTCTGCTAGCTAAGATGCCCAACACACGATCAGCGGTTTAGATCATCAGAATCTCAATGTACATGCACAAATACATCCATTGATTAATCGTGCACTAGTTATGGGATGGTAATATTCTTAATAAGTCAGAAATATGTGGTGGTGAGAAAGAAAATATTACGCACTTGCTCAGTTAAAAAGAGAAATAAAAAGGGTAGCCCTGGGACACGAAGCTCCCGCCTATGTGGGGTTCAGGGAAAAAGCCTCCAAATATTTGTTTTTGTCAAGTATGCAACTTGTCACAGGGTGGCACTTTCACTTGCTAACTCGTGCGGCACTTGTACATAACTCCTTAGTAGAACACAAATTAGCCTTTGCGCCCACCGTCACTTGCCAGGGTTACACTCATGCACTCTTAGAAATAATGAGAGAACTCAAGAGAAATAACAAAGGAGTAGCTCGAAGAGAACTTGTATTACAACTTAGATAGCTTCCTCTCTATGTGTTATAAATGAAAAACTCTCCCCCTTTTATAGGCTTGGGAGGTATAAGCCATGGTCTAGATTATGTATAAGTGTCATTTATCCAATAGTGTTGGATTTGTCTACATTATTTTAGATTATTATACCATTCTTTGGAATACAGAATATTTTAATCTTTCAAAATAAGGTACAAAGACTAAATTATCCTTAATTAAACTAAAGCTAAGTATAAACTAATTGAATATTATAGTCTAATTATTTAGTCCTTGGTTTCGGTCTACACCTCTAGCATAGAATTACAACAAGATCAAAATTAACTCGGTTTCGTAGGCAAAGGACCAGAATTGGACCTCTGGTTCCAACTGAAGGACTATAACCTAATTTTTGCTTCAATTTAATATGGTTCTCAGTTCCGTGGTCGGTGGTCGCAGTTGATACCCCACTTACTGCTATGATTCTCATGATTACATATTTGCTTTCTTTGATTCCCCTCCTTGAACGGTCAATATGTACCTAGTTTCCTCTCCTTGTCCACGGGCTCACATGGTTGTAAGGATTGATCCAATCCCCTTGCCTTGCTTGGTGACCAAGATTTTCTCACACCCATTCCCCTTCCCTTTCTCTTGCTTGGTGACCAAGATTTTCTCACACCCATTCCCCTTCCCTTTCCCTTTCCCTTGCTTGGTGACTAAGATTTTCTCACGCCCATTCCCCTTCCCTTGCTTGGTGACTAAGATTTTCTCACACTCATGGGGAGTAAGATTTTCTCGAACGTGGGCCCTTTATATTGACCAGATAGTGGAAGTGGGCCCCTTTAGAGCCGGATTAAGATTCTTTGGATCCTACATCCAACCTTCTAATGTGGCTTTCATGAATTGCCGGATGAATTCTGCACCAACAACATCTTGCCAGGTGGTAACCCACTTTTACATGAATAGCCCCATCTTTGGTTGATCCAATCCGTTTATGTGATCTCATTGACTTTAATGTCTACAAAATCTAAAACATACTTTTAATCATAAGAATGAGAGGTTCGACTTTGTCCAATTGTCATGATTTTTTGTTTCCGAAAAATTCAAAGCTGGAAAAATAAGATGAACGGTCGGATCAACCGAAGAGGAGACCTTCCGTGTAAAAGGCAATGCAACTGAGTAATCACCAATCAATATTCGGATCTCCGATTTGCATTTCAGTTTCCTGTTTGCTTTAGTCACAACTGATAAATCAGCAATCGGACGACTGTGATTGTCAAAATGGTTATGCATTTTTTTCATCTGGTCCACAAGATTAGATTTAATTACTCTATAATGCCTTGGAAGTAGCAAAATGAGAAATACATTCCAATATTCCATCACCAGATTCCCCACGAGATAAGAAGGCAAAAGTATTTGATTAGAAGTGGTCCTGCTTATTTAGTACGAACACCCCTCCCTGTGCTATTCCTTGGGCCAAAAGTTTGGCAATTTCCTTCTAAAGGCCTGTGCCTTTAAGAATTATTAAAAGCATAAATAAACGACAAAGGAGAAGACTTGGATTGACTAAAAGGGCAGTCCTTGTCGACGAAGCTCTCGCTCATGTGGGATCATATGACGAAAATTTTGTTGCGACAAGCTCTTCTTCTGAGAAGACTTGGACTGACTCCAGAGGTAAAAGTCCCAAGGAAATAACGGTAGGTGCTTCCCTTTTTTTTACTACCAAGGGAATGGTGGAATGAATTATTTGATGGTCCCGCAAGATCAATCCAACATGGCAATCATAAGTGGGCCACTCTCTTGATGATCTATATTCTCCAAACAGTAAGGTCGGGTCGATTTGGGTCGAGAAAATTTTTGCGGTCACGGGTCATGGGTCGATTTAATGCTTTTATCTTGAGCCTAACTAACTCGAGGTCATGGTCCGTTCGAATATTTTTAGGTAAAAAACTCGTTGCCTCTAGCATGCGATTAATCCATTAGTCTTCATCTGGAATAGTATTAACATTCTCAATAGGGAAAATTGCTTATGTACACAATGGGGCAGTCCCGCTGCAAGAAGCTGTCGCCTATGTGGGATTCAGGGAAGGGGCAGAGCATAAGGGCTTAAAGTACACAGTCTTACCTTGCATTTTGCAAGATGCTGTTTCCATACCTTGAACCTGTGACCTCAAGGTTACACGACGACAACTTTTACCGTTGTGCTAAGGCTTCCTTCAAATTGCTCATGTACATGAGGAGGACTATTCTCCCCTACATCAAATAAATTTACCCTTTTCTCAAAATAAGACTTGGTCGAATTAAGAAAGTTTTAGTTTTCTGCGATTTTGCATCTTGGATTCACTGCATTTTACTGAGCCAAGAAAAATGTTTTTATTGGTGGATAACTTTCATTGTTGATATGAAAAATAATTTTTTACTAATGGATATGTCTTGCTAATAATATTTAATTATATTTTTGCATTTTCAGCATTGTCCGAGTTCTCAGTCACATGAACCCGATTGACTTGTTTTTGCAAAGTCTGCATTTTCAGTTTTGACGCATTGCTAATATTTACTTATTTTAACAGATGAAAAAAATAATTAATAATAATTATCAAGTAATTTTTTCTGCTAATATGGTATGCCAACGAATCAAAATATTTCACTTAAGAGTCCAATAATCAAATCCTTATTACCGTTCTAGAGGAAGATGAGGTGAAAAAAATAAAATAAAAAATGACTGCCATATGACGGGGGGAAGAACATAAATTTGCAAAAAGAATAAAAACATAAATTCATAGAAAATTATTTACTAATTTTTTGTCACGACCCTAACCTTGACCCTAATACTAATTCAGGTTACGAACTTTTGACCCCAACTCCAAAATTTCGGAACTTAACCCGGGCTGGGTGACCCGACACTTTGCCATCCCTAGTCTATTTGATATATCATGTTATTGCAATGCACCGCATCAACTGGAGAACCAGTTTGTGGCCTGGAGGAATAAGCAACGTCATGCTAAGGGTTAGGATTCATCGGGTGACAGGATTTTCGTGCATGGCCCATCTATAAATGGCGATCGATAAAAAAAGGTCGGTCCCACTTGCAAGTCCATATGGTTCTATGGATGGGGACACGGTTACAGTTCATCTAGTGCTAGTTTTGTTGTGATTGATTCACCCCAAGGATATGATCGCAGTAAGTAGGGATTGGCTGATCACAGGTTTGGATGAACTCGCGGGTCGCCTTAAGGGCAGCAAGGAGACCGGAATTAGAGACCCTTCCCTGAGCAAGTGCATGGAAGCATGGGAATTCCAAAGGCCGTACGGTTGCTGAAGTTACTTCCTCTTATGTCAGCAAAAATCACGATCGTTGAAAGAGAACAGTAGGAAAAGCTGGTCAATATATATGGCTTTCCATCTCTACCTTCCCCTGCCTCTTCTTCCCATGGATTTCTCACTTATGCAGTCTTGCAGAGATTAAGCTTCCCAAGTTTTTCAGGTCAGATTCCTCTGTGTGTATGTGTGTGTTTGGAGTTCAGTTTGTTTTATTTATTACTATTTTAGACCAGGAGAGCTTTTAAAGCTTCAGAATTCAACTTAAATTGCTGCAGAGTCAGTGTCTCCATTTTCATGTTCTTCATTTACCTTTAAACCAACCCCCCCCCACACACACACTCTCTGTGGGAGTTCAATTTGCTTAAGCTGCATTCTGGGTGATAGAGCTTTTGAAGCTTTGAATTGTAGTCAAATTCTACTCGGTGATTTTCTCATCTCTCTACTTTCTATCTATAATATCTTCTCAAGCAGAGTAGTCTGTCACATTTTGCAGCAATCCTTGAGTGAAAAAGAGCACGAGCATTTGGTTCAAAAAGAGAAGAAGTTAAAGAGGAACAATTTGTGTTGTCTGAGGTCAGCCTTCTCTGCATAACTGATCTTTCCTCTTCATCTGTTTGCTTCCATTTAATTCCTTCCATTCTATGGTTTTTAGTTTTGGAAAACAATACATAGAATTTGGTACTTCGGGTAATTTGGCCGAGTGGAATTGAAGCCAAGATATAATGATTTAATATGTTGCTCCCCTTACTTGTTTTTCTAGTTAATACTCATTTCCTGTAAATTTAAAGACTCTTAACCAATTATTAATCTGTAAAATATTCTTAGAGTGATGATATTTTCTTTCATGTCAGCTCTTGAGCTGTTTCAGTTGATTAAAAAGAGCCAAAGCGGAAGATTAGTTTATTTTCGTTATAATTTGAGTAGGAACTGATGCATTGCTTTCTTTGGCGGTCTGACTGTGTTGTGTTGATTGAAAAACAAATTTGGTTTGGTATACTACTTTGGGTTAGAATTAATGTTGCTGTCGCATATTTTCTGCAGCAAAAATTTCTGGGCAAAAATGAGAACGACAATGACAATTCATTTATCTGGCTTTCCTGTTAGTAATTTGACTGCTGAAAGGATTAAGGCTTGTGTGGAGATGCATTCGGGGGAAGGAACTATTTATGCAATTAAGGTCAGGTCTCCAAGATCAAGACCATTTGCAATTATCCAATTTACATCAGCTAAGAGTGCCGAGATTATTATCCGTGAGGCTCAGAGTCGGCACCTTTCGTATGAATCCTCTTATCTAAGGGCTCGAGAATTGGACCGTGACATTGTGCCAAAGATAAGGACCCCTATGTTTAGCGTGGAAAATATAGTTCTGCAATTTGGATGTCCGGTTTCAAATGACAAGTTCTCTCGTCTCTGGACTGCGGCTGATGTCAAGGCCGACTTTGGTTTGGGCCTGCGAAAATTATACTTCTTTCTGTCTTATTGGGGTGTTGATTATAAGCTTGAACTTCTTTACGAGAGTATTTGGCGAATTGAGCTCCGTCGCCCACGTGGTCGTGATAAGAAGTTTCTCATTATACAGGTTTGGTGCTCTGCCCACTATTTTTGTTCTCCTGTCTTCTCTGATAGTGGGATTGATAATGTCTGCTTGATTAAGTTTACCAGTCTCTAACCTGCTTTTACATTCATTTCGATGAATTATGAGTCCATTTGAATCTGAAATGAGACACTTTAGACGCTAGCTTTTGTAAAAATAAATGGGCAGCTCGGTAATGTGTATCGTTGTTGAGAAATACTCTCCATCATTGTTTTTTCTTGCAAATAAAAAGCCTCCTTTTTTCTCTCTCTGTTAGTTGGTAGATGTTCCGAACAGATTACCTGAGTTCTCCCAAGCTAGTTGTGACATGATATAGAGTTATTTGATTTGGATCATGTCAAATGAGAGTTATAGTTGCCGCTGCTGGAGCCCCTAAGTTCATGATTCCATCATTGGAAGGGTTAAAAGTACATCTGTGTCGGCGAAAACTCTGCACTAGTAAGAAAGGCCGCCCCCATGCATGAAGCTCTCGCCTATGCAGGGTCCAGGGAAGGGACAGACCACAAGCTTCTATAGCACGCCGCCTTACCTTGAACCCCTGGCCTCGGGGTCATGCGATGACAACTTTATCGTTGAGTCAAGGCTCCCCTTCAAACACTCCACTAGTGGCAAGTCTAAATTCACAAAAGATCCATCTGAATTTAATCAGCACATTTGTCAAACCTTGAAGCTGCCTTCTTCCTTAATCTGCTTCACTTCTTTCTTCAGGTCTCCTTGATCCATGTGTCAGAAGAAGAAGGCAGCGCTTTGTTGAGAAAGTCTCTCGTCCTTTATGAAAGGCAAGCCACATGTGCATTATCCTACCTGTGTTGATGTAGGAATGGACCTTTCGGACCGACAATACCATTCCTTCATGGATACAGATCATACGTAGATTAAGGGGCCACGTTTTGATTTGGCGCAGCATAGTAAAACTGCATTGGGCACGCCGAGGCTAGCCTTTCATAGTGGCTAGCCCTTCATAAAGTACGAGAGCTTTGGTGGTACAACAGTAAAGTTGTTGTCGTGTGACCTTGAGGTCACAAGTTCAAGGCGTGAAAATAAACTCTTGCAAAAATGCAAGTTAAGGCTGCGTACTATAAGCTCTTGTGGTCTGCCTCTTTTCTAGACCCTGCATAGGCAGGAGCTTTGTACACCAGGACTGCCCTTTTTTTATTAGAAACTAGAACTGATAATCAGTAGCCACTGTGAGTTCAAAGATGTCTATATCTTACAACAACTGTGAAAATTAGCTCGCAGTCGTAAACATGGCTTCTCTATATATTCTGCCAACTTCTGATGGTGAAGCCAGTTCATTTTTCAACCTATAGCATCTCATAAATAAAGTGTCGGAAGTTTCTATGTCAGATCCCCAATCACATTCAGTCCCCACATATGTTGTTGATGTTCTTTCTTTAACTAATTTCCAGGTGCTTACCTTCTATATTCCTCCCAAATTTCTCTTACATTTCTCCGGCTCACAAGAAATCCAGCACATTTCATGTTTATGCTTCTCAGTCTCTTGATGGGTGGATCAGGAATCTTATCACTTTTTACATCTATAAGTACTACTCTTTGAACATGTATCTTTCCCCTCCAGTATTCTACTACTTTTCGGATTTTGAAAGACACAATAGGTGATCTCTTGATTTCATAGGGCCTTGGATCTTCCACATTTTGTAGAAAAGGTGCATGATCCTGAATTGATCTTCAATGGTGCAAATCCTAATTCTATGTTCCATCGGATTACTAGAGATTTCTCTTTTGAATTTGAAAAAGATATTATCCACTGCGCCAAACTTTATTCAGACTGGTGATGGATGCTATAATTTCTTTGTTTCCAGCTGCAAACTTGTCCTCGAGTTTATAAGAAGACTGTAGAAAACAGTTCATATGGCAGTCCCACGTTCAACTACTTTCGCGACACTCCGGATCATCAGTGGGTGAGAGCAACAGATTTTACTCGATCACGTTCTATAGGCCAATCTTCTGCATTATGTTTGGAGCTTCCACGAAGATGCAACCTACCAGATATTGGCGAAAACTTCTTCTATTATAAAGAAAATGATGGTCAGTTCGTCGTGGAGAAGGGTTATTCCTTTTCTTGTCGTTTAGATCTAGGCCCAATTATTGTGCCTCCCCAGAACATTCGACTGCCATATAAAATTCTGTTTAAGATAAACAGTTTGGTTCAGAGTGGGGTCCTTATGGGACCAACACTCAATGAGGAGTTTTTCAGACTGGTTGATCCATGCTCGATGCCCGTTGTTTGGATAGAACATGCTTTAGAGAGCCTTTCCTATCTAAAAGACCCCTGCTTTGAGCCTGCAAAATGGCTTCATGAGAAGTATAGCAGATACGAAAAGTCGAAGCGCCAACCTAAGTCTACAACAATTTCCTTGGAGCCTGGCCTGGTTTATGTTCACAGAGTGCATGTAACTCCATCTAAAATATACTTTTGTGGTCCAGAAGTTAATCTTTCCAATCGGGTGCTCCGCAATTATCCTGAAGATATTGATAACTTCCTCCGTGTTTCCTTTGTCGACGAGGATTGGGATAGAATTCGATCAATGGATCTATTGAGACGCACAGTTTCTGAAGACGATGAAAAGCAGACAGATATTTATAAGAGAATACTTTCTACCCTGAGAAATGGCGTAATTATTGGTGATAAGAAGTTCGAATTTCTTGCCTTTTCTTCAAGTCAATTACGGGAAAATTCTGCATGGATGTTCGCTGCTAGAACTGGAATTAGTGCTTCTGGTATCCGCAATTGGATGGGCGATTTTCGTGAGATAAGAAATGTTGCAAAATATGCAGCCAGACTGGGTCAATCATTCAGCTCATCGAGAGAATCTCTGCGTGTCCGTATGCGTGAAATTGAAATTATTCCTGATATAGAGATTAAAGTGGGTGGAAAGAACTATGTTTTTTCAGATGGAATTGGGAAAATTTCTGCGGAATTTGCAAGAAGAGTAGCACAGACGTGTAACTTAAAAACGGTACCGTCTGCATTCCAGATTAGATATGCTGGTTACAAAGGTGTTGTTGCTGTGGATCCACGGTCTTCATTTAAACTGTCCTTAAGAAAAAGTATGTGCAAGTATAAATGTGAAAACACCAAATTGGACGTCTTGGCATGGAGCAAGTATCAGCCCTGTTTTCTCAACCGTCAATTGATTACTCTTTTATCTACTCTTGGAATCAGAGATCATGTGTTTGAGAAGATGCAGAAAAAGGCAGTGGACAAACTGGACATGATGTTAACATATCCAGAAGGGGCGGAAGAGACCCTCGATAATATGTCCCCCGGAGAACACACCGGGGTTCTTAGGGAGATGTTGATGTGTGGTTATAAACCTGATGCTGAACCGTTCCTTTCAATGATGTTGCATACCTTTTGGGCATCAAAGCTGCAAGAACTGAGGACCAAAACACGGATATTTGTTCCAGATGGAAGATCGATGATGGGATGCCTGGATGAAACTATAACTCTAGAATATGGGCAGGTATTTGTTAATGTTTCATGTGATGGACATAAACAGGTTCCCCATAGAGGCCACCATTTACTCAATGAAGCAGGACAGCGTTCTGTTGTGGTAGAGGGCAAGGTAATGGTTGCTAAGAATCCCTGCCTCCACCCTGGTGATGTCAGGGTATTGACAGCTATCGATGTCCCTGCTCTGCACCATATGGTTGACTGCGTTGTTTTTCCACAGAAAGGGCAAAGGTCAGACATTTACTTGTATTCTTGGTTTATTTTCTCAACTTGAACCAGTGCAACTCCTTGTTGTTATACTATTGTTTCTTATCATGGAATTTAAATAATTCACCGTAGCATTTTTCTGGCTGGCCTCTATTACATGTTCGTGCTGAAACATGTCTTCTGCACATAAGTAATTTGCTGATTGTGATTCTTTAGACCGCATCCAAACGAGTGTTCCGGAAGCGATTTGGATGGAGACACATACTTCGTGAGCTGGGACCCTGATCTTATTCCACCCCGACAAGTCGCCCCCATGGACTATACTGCTGCCCCAACGGAGATATTGGATCATGATGTTTCCATTGAGGTATCACTCTCATACATTTGAGATCCTGTTCTTAAGGCTGTGTATTTAAACCCTTGCTGGTCCGCCCCGCCCACGTGGGAGCTTCATGTACCGGGCTGACTTTTTCTTTTCTTCCTCCAGTGTTTCCTGTTATTTCCTAATTTCAGATTAGAATTTTCACTCATGTTCACCCAATAGTTCTTTTGTTAAGCTTGTGTTTGATAATGAATATAGGCACTGCCCAGAAGGCTCACATATGTTTGTTAGAAATTATAGTATTCTGTTGATTCAATATGTGTCTAGTAATTATCTTCCTTTTTTTTATTTCTGACTAATAACCCTGACACAAATATTACTTAGGTGGACTTCAAATGCTATCCGTATGAGAAATATTAGCAAGATGTGTTTCTTTCCCTCCAATGCTCCCATGCTTCCCGTCAAACTGATGGCCATTAATGATTGAGCAACCTGTTTGTGTATGTAGTACAAAAGAAGGGACCAATTTATGTTTGAAACATGGAGGGAGGCCTTGATTGATATGCATAGATCTTTACTCATCCTGTAATAACCACCACTTATCAGGCTATCCAATTTCACAGACCTATTTTCTGGTACCTACTAGTTATGCAAGAAATTCATTAGGCATCTGCTCTTAGTCAACACGATGACTGATATGTCTTGTTTATGGCTGGTAACCTTTCGTTAACACTTTCCGCCCCTTGATGTTAGGCAGGGAATATTTGAATCAGCCTCTTGGCGGTGTCTCTCGACAGAGTATTGTCGCAAAATATTTGGATACTTTGTAAAAAAGAAGAGTCTGTAGCATGTTTAAGTAATCCCTTGGCAGTGCACTTAGATTGTATTTTCTGTCCCATGAAAATGTTTTGAGGGGCTGAAGATCTTTTGTTAATTTTTATCTGCATTTGTGCTGCTGCATAGCAACCAAGAATTTGTTAAATTGTTTCCTTCATACATAAATGAGTATCTTTAGATTTTCTTGTGAGTTGCTCCGTGAACAACGTAACGCTCCTCATGATTCAGGAAGTGGAAGAATACTTTGCAAACTATATGGCAAATGACAGCTTAGGAGTCATTGCAAATGCCCACACTGTATTTGCTGACAAGGAGTCATTGAAGGCTGATAGCGAGCCCTGCATAGAGCTTGCGAAACTATTCTCAATTGCTGTTGATTTTCCCAAGACTGGCGTTCCTGCTGAAATTCCACCTCTGCTACTGGTCAAGGAATGGCCAGATTTCATGGAAAAGTTGGGCAAACCCACCTATGAATCAAACCGAGTGATTGGTAAACTTTACAGAGCTATCAAAGATCTTCCACCAAGTGCTGGCTATATAAAGTCGTTCACACGGGATGTGGCAATACGTTCATACGACTCCGATATGGAAGTTGATGGTTTTCAGCACTATGTTAGTGACGCATATTACTACAAAGAGCAGTATGATTTCAAGTTAGGGAACCTGCTGGAGCATTACGGGATAAAAACTGAGGCAGAGCTCCTTAGCGGAAGCATAATGAAAATGTCAAAATTGTATACAAAAAGAAAAGACGCAGAGGCAATCAGTCTGGAAGTAAGCTCTCTAAAGGAACAAGCACGAAGGTGGTTTGAAGAGAAATGTAGGCGTTCCGATGAGGATGCAGATGATGATGTGTATGCAAAGGCATCGGCATGGTATCATGTGACTTACCATCCTGGTTACTGCGGTTGCTACAATGAAGAAATGAAGAGGGACCACTATATTAGTTTTCCATGGTGTGTCTATGACAAGCTGATTCACATCAAGAAGAAGAAGCAGCAGCAGATTACGGTAAAGCACGTGCTGTCAGCCATTCTACGCTTTGTTAGGAACCTGTGGTTTTGTTTAAATCCTTAAATTGTGCTTCTGCAACTCCCTGATGAATGCAAATGGTGGTATATCTATTTATGTTTGCATTGTAGGTATATATGCATTCCCTGACCCTTGTTGCTGCATTAGATGTACTGGCACGTTTTATTTTCTTTGCTTAAAGATGTAATATTTGGCAGAAATATGACTGATGGACAATGCCTGAACTTTGGTGAGAAGTAAATCTTGGAGTTTCTCTAATTTTTGTGGATGGCAAGATCCCTCTAGCTTCAACAGTGGTTGGAGAATTTACATGGTTCTTTCTTGTTTAAATAGACTCATGTTAGAAGATGTATGTTGAATAATCGTTGATATTTTACTTTTTATATTTCTATATTGTGGCGTAACCAAAAGTTGTCAGTTTAACAGGCAGTTTAAACTGTAACTACGGGGTCCGTATTGGGGGCTCCAAACCATTCTCGAGGTCCACCTTAGGCATGAGACAGTTCTAACCTTCTGATAGGCCATGATTTTATGTCGTTTATTTTTCAAACTTTCGCGCCTTCAATTTTCCAATTCAGAACAACAATGGCTAAGATTATCTGACAGAACGTTCCCAAACGAGGCCTGGGAAGCTGAATGGTGAATGGATTTGACCCTAGGAGGCCTACAGTCCGTTCTATTGCTTGAGCTACAAAGCATTAAGTGACAACTATATTTTTATTTGGAATAGAAGGGGAGCCTTGGCACAACAGTAAAGTTGTCGTGGTGTGACTTTGAGGTCACAGGTTCAAGACATGCAAACAGTCTCTTGCAAAATGTAAGGTAAGATTGCATACTATTGACCCTTGTAGTCCGCCTCTTCCCCGAATCTTGCATACGCAGGAGATTTGTGAACTAGGGCTGCCCTTACAAACGTGGAGCTCACCCTTTTGGATTTGAAGCCATCTGACTCGTGGGGCACCCTTGAAGACAGACTGACACTATGCTTGTATTTTTGTCTGGAAAAATCAATATCAAATATATATTCTAATCAACTTTTGATATATCGAAGACTTGGAATCCAGCGGCAGCGGCGAATTATGTACAATCATCCGAAGCATGTTCTTGAGGATAAATGATTAAGATTATATGACTATATAGCAGCAAAGAACCAAGGTCTTAGAATCATCCAATGGTGAAGATTTTTGTTGGATGACTCATCCCAACCGAGGCAGAGCAGATAAATGGTAAGGATGGCAGTAGAGTGGGGCAGGTTATAATTTTCTATATCAAGGTGTTTGACAGTAATTGTGGGCTACCTCTATTGGTGGAAGTCGACTCGTCTTGTGTGACTGCCTGGGCGAACAGATCTCAGCCGGGCTCATGCAGCTAACATCATTGGATCACGGAGATTTGAGATCTTTCATTTTGTTGTGCTTTTAGTTTTTACATATGTCAAGGTGTGTGTCTCCTGTAGTCTTCTTTTTTTTAGTAGCCTCCAAATCTGGTCACTCAAGTGAGAGTCCTTGTGCCGCTTGTGCTTCTTGTCTATAGAGGTCCTACCACTTATTTGCTGGACTTTTAAGAGCTGTCCTTCATCCTTAGTATCATCCTAATCTAGAATATTTTGGGGCATGCCTGTACGAATGATCTGATCTCCAAAAATTGGCACCCCCTTCTTTACAAGCCTAAAACACCAGATAAAAGCTCCAATGGGGCTACTTGAGCCAGGGACAAGAAAATGTGAACAAATGTATCAACAAATTGTATTATATCCATTACTATTACCAAAAGAAGACATAAAGGTAGCCCGTGCACGAAGCTGTAATAATCTAAATTTTTAAGTCCTATTTGAATATTGAAAGTGAGATTTTATAGAGATCAAATTTGGTAGAAATGTTGTTAAGTGTTCAATTTTGGTCAAAATACCTCTAATTTAATGTTCAATTAGAGCATCTAGGCCATCAATTTTAAGATTTTTCATAAAATATTTTATTTTAGTATTAGTTGGCTATCAACCATTGAATTGAAAGATTTAGTGGTTAGATGATCATTAAAGCTAATTAGAGGGATATTGAACGGTTTAGATTGTGTTAATTGGGTCCTGTGCATTGCAGATCAGTCAACTTAGGCGTGGACGCTCCAGATCGAATCAAGGATATTAGATGGAGATAAGATGAAGTTTCATGGAAAAAAGTGGATTTTGAAGAGTCCTAAGACAAAACAAATTTGAAGACTTTCAGAGTTCTAGCTAGACTAGGAAAGTTAGTGGACCGGACCTATCTCTATCACTCTATCTCCTCTTTCTTATCCCTTCCCTCTCTTATCTCTCTATATTTCATGCACCTCTCTCCTACACGTCTCTCTCTCCATCTCTTTCACGTCACTCACTTTCTCACTATCTCACGTTCTCACGTCTCTTTTTCTCTCTTTCTTCATATACCCTTTTCTCCATTCTCCACCCTTCTGCACCTCCCTGGCCGGGGGATTTTCCTCCTCTAATCTTCCTCTTCTCTTCCACTCTCTTCTTCAATTGAAACTATTAGGCTGGGCTGGAAAGGAGGAAACCCATAAACCCCACTTCCCTCTCTCTCTCTCTCTCTCTCTCTCTCTCTCTCTCTCTCTCTCTCTCTCTCTCTCTCTCTCTCTCGCACACCTGCCCATCATCCCTCATTGCCCAACATTGGTGCGTGACACACCTTTGTTGGCCATCTCCCACCTCCCTCTCATTCTGTCTTTTTCTCATCGCACCTCTCTCTATCTCACTCTCTTTCTCTTGTTCTCTCTCATTCTATCCCTCTCTTTCTCACCTCTTTCCTCTTTCCTCTCTCATCTCCTCTATTCCGACTCCCTTCTCACCGACTTTCCCAGCACCACACCTAACTAGTCGGCAAGTCTAGATCCTTCTCTCTTATCTCCCTCTCTTTCGTGCTCCTCTATTCTGGCATCTCTGTGTCGACGAACGTCCCAAAGGAAGAAAACCCAGAACTGGGTTTTCTCCCATCTATTCCCGGTGTCCCCACTTCTCTCTCCTTCCTCTTCCCATCTCATCTAGTTTTCTCCCAAAACATGTTTTCCTGGTTTTTTTCGTTAAAAACCAGAAACCCTAGAAAATTACGAGTTTGCCTTGAAGATATGAGAAATTCCATCTGAGTCCCTATTTTAATACCAACTGTGTCCCTGTGCTATTCTGATTTTAACTTATCCACATTCTAATTATCTAGGGACAAGCTTATCCAGGACTACTTATTTTGTTGCATTTTCTGCGTTTTTGGAATAAATAATTGCGTACATTGCAACAATTGAATAAATATGAATTTTATTTTATTCTTAGTTAAAATTTGCTATATTCTTTGTTTTGATTCTTTTATTAATTGAATTTTATTAAAAACTCTATCATTTTAAATTAAGTCTTCGTGGGAGCGACCCGTACTTGTGTAAGCTTCATTACAATAGCCTGTGCACTTGTGGTTAAACAATCAACAAATATCCTCATTCAGATTCTACTCAAAAAATGGAATCGAACAACATAAAAAATGCTGAAAAGGAGATTGAATGACAAAGTTATGAGCATTTGCATATTTGAGGGCATTTTTGTAATTTTATAAATATTAAGGAAAAACGAGAAAACATAGGGAATCATTTTTGATAATGACACCCCCCTTCGTCATCACCACGTCATTGCATCTATGTCGGTGAACTAGCAGGCGCCGCCCCCTTCTCCGATCATCCTTTTGCGGTGCCGGGAGAAAAGATGCACTGCCACAAGGACGGCGCTGCCATGGAGACGGTCCCCCATTGCCATCACCAGCTATAAAAACCCATCTTCTCCCCCTTTCTTCCATCGTTTTTCTTCTTCTCTCCTACCACCACTTTCTCCATTTTTTCTAACAACAGTGAACACGGTCACTGTCTAGATCCTTAAAACAGCTGCCCAAATGGCAGCGGATTGAAGATTAAACACAACCATTGGGTTCCTTGTGAAGAGAGGGTCAAAAGCCCTCTAAAATTATCTGAATCAAAGTTAATTTCACCACTGATCGGGATGAAATTTTTTGACGAACTTCTGACATGAAATTCTTGTTTTCTAGCATCAAATGAACACGAAATGACTCCAAACTTGACAGGAGTGAAGGTAAAAGGCTGATATACAAACTCTTTTAATTAAGACTTAATCAGACTTAAAAATTGTCACATGCGACAACTGCACCAGTCGTCTTCTCCGGCAACGGCCAGTTACATTGGTGACCTAATATTTTTTTTCACATCCTAGATTCAGAATTTGAATCGAACCATTAAATAGACCCAAAACACGAAATTTGAGATTTCAGGAGCTATATAACTTCGATTTACGATTCGAAAAGTCTATTGTGTTTATGTTGATGACACAGGCCTAATTATGTAATAAAATTTAGGATCAAGGGACTATTTAATGTGATCATAGCCTACAAATCCTAGAAATCTTATAGATCTACAAGATCAAAGATGATCAAATCTCATAAATTGATCTATTGGATGTATAAGGAGATCAATATACCTAGATCAATCCTAAATTATATACATCAACCTTTGAATTGTAGATCTGGCTATTCAAATTAAGTACAAACCTAATCTAAGCATTAGGATAGGAGATCTGACCGTTCAATTACAAGATCTTGATGACATAAAAGTTATTGAAGGCAATCTAACAAATGATCTATAACCTAAAAGATAGATCTAGCTGTTAATCTGTAAATCTAATTAATGATCTATAAAGAATGGAAGATGATACTTGAATTCTTGTTATTAAATAATATCCAGGACTTTACAAAGGTAATTCAGGTTTCGATTGAAGAGAAATGCGATTCAAGAGACATTGAAGTAGGCAGTCTGATACTGGTAAGTTTTCAAATTACATTTCAAATTCTACTTGAATCTCTGCTTTTGGAAATGATGTTGAGATATGATATTTTCATGCAAACTATTCTTGTGATTCATTATCTTGTTTTCAAATGTGATTTCTTATATATTTCATGAACATATTTTATATATGCATTACTCACATGTTTTGAAACTAGTTGCATAAATTGCATGATTTATGATTATTGAGAATTGGATTATATGTATATATCTTTTTCGCGCTAATGAGCCTGGTGGGTACTATGCTAGGTGCGTAGATCGCCGATTGAGGTAATCTGCGAGGAAACAAAATCTTGAGTTTCAAGTGGGCAAATCGTCGATTGAGGCAACCTGCGGAGGGAACAAAATCTTGAGTTTCAAGTGGGCTGATCGTCGAATGAGGCAGCTTACGAAGGGACAGAGAAGACATATCCATAATCACTGTGGAGGCTATGGTGGGCTGTTCTCTAGATATCGGAGACACAAGATTTTAGAATAGGTTTTAGTTGTAGCATACTTGACCCTATAATTTTAGTTTTGATATTGATATGCATATTGCATTGAGATGGTCGTAGACGAGTACTCGTGACTATTTGGTTTGATATGTTCGCCGACCTATCGGCTTGATGTGTTTGCCGACCCATCAACTTGGTGTGTTTGCCGAAAGACCCACGTCCATGATATCTATAGTGGGTTTGAGATGCTATAATCTATTTTGACCAATTACTACTTTAAGAATTTCATAATAATTATTATTTTATGAATCATTAACTTTGATTAGTTGGCTTGACGTGTTCGTCGAGATTTTAGTATATAGATTGATTGATTATTACTCTATGATTTTTGTAATATTTATATTGTTGATTATTGAATTCCGATAAAAGATTCTATGGTTGAAAATGTGTAAATGAGCTTATGATTTATGTATAAATATGCATATTTACACAAAAAGGAATTGCATGATTTTTTACATGGAAAGCCCTCTTAAAATTATTCATGTTGCATACCGTGTTTTTAAAATAGTAAGATCAGATCATCTACTCAATATGAGAAATACTCATCCAAATAAATTATTTTTACAAATTAGCTCTAACAGGATTGGAAGAAGAATCAAGAAATGTTAGCACTACAATTAAGTGAACGAAGACAAAGACAAATATGAATGTAAGTATATGACCTATCCTTTGAATATGTATATGTAATTATTACAATTAGGCTGTGAGCTGTGACTAGATAGATCTGAGATGCATATATGTTTGTCTTAGTATTACGAATTACTTTGTTTGTCTTGCATTGTTTCGTTGCATTGTATTGTTTTATAAAAATATTTTCAAATAGGGATCGATCCCACATTAAGAATTGGTTATGCATTTAAAAATGCATGTGAAAACCCGGGTCATCATAGAAGCTCTCACCTATGCAAGATTTGGTGAAAGAGTGGACCACGAGGGTCTATAATATGCAGTCTTATCGTGCATTTTGCAAGAGGCTATTTCTATACCTTGAACCCATGACTTAATTAAGGTCACATGTAGACAACTCTATTGTTGTGCCAAGACTTTCCTTCTAACAAAAAATACATAAAATTATTCCAATATATACAAAGATCAATAAGAAGAGCTTTGTTGTAATGATATAGTTGTTGTCATGTGACTTGAAGATCACAAGTTTAGGCTGTGAAAATAGCCTCTTAGAAAATGCAAAATAAGAATACGTCTGTGATTTACTCCACCTCGTACGCTGCATATTAAGAAGCTTCGTGCATGACTTTTTTCAGAAAAATAGTTCTATCAATGTTTTAATACATTATTTTTTAAACAATATACACAAGCATCTGTTCACGAATAAGTAAATCCACTAAATTATTCTCCATTCCAAATACCGCAATGGTAGAGGAGATTTCCATGAAAACAGGGTCCAGGCAGCATAGAAAGCAGTAAGTTGGTGCTAGGCGGAATCATCCTAGAAAGCACCAGGCTTATAGACTTGGAGTGCATCGACACATCACCACATGTTCTCCTTGATCGTGGGATTCTGATGCTGACACATCTGTTTTATTCCATTCTTCCTTTGTACGGTCACTGCTTTGTGTTACCTGTCCTTGATCGCCGGCCCACCCTATGTACGGCAACTTGCTCCAGTCTCTTTCCCTTGCTTGGGGACTAAGATTTTCTCGCCCATTACCAGACAATGCTTTCGTAAAAGGGTGACCCTTTTCTTTGTTAAAACGTGGGCCCTTTTGGAGCCTCGTTAAGGTTCTTTGGCTCGTGCATCCAAACATCTAAATGCTAATGGGCATGCTTAGTTTATGCAACTTTAATGAATTGAGGCACTAGGAATGCTACAGTTTGGCACCATCGCAAGTTGCCCTGTGTTACCCCACTTTTGCATGACAGCCCCAGTTTTGGTTGATCCGACCCGCTCATGTGATCTATTTGACTTTGAATTTCTGCAAGTTCTAAAACCATATACAGAATCTGAATAAATATACCGTTGATCATCGGGATAGGACGGTTCAACTTTGCCAAATTGTTGTAAGTTTTGGTTTATAAGAAATTGAAAGCCAAGAGAAGTCCGAGGACTGCGATTATCAAATTGGTTATGAATTTTTTCAACTGGCCCACATGATTAGATTTAATCACTGGGCAATGCTTTTGAAGTGACAACGAAAGGAATCTATTCTATCGTCAAGAGGAAAAAAGGGCAGTCCTGGTGCACAAAGCTCCCGCCTATGTGAGTTTCGGAGAATGGGTGGGCCACAATAGCTTAAAGTAGCCAGCCTTACTTTGCATTTTTGCAAGAGGCTGATTCTATGCCTTGAACCCATAACCTTAAAGTCACATGACAGCAACTTTTACTATTGCGCCAAGGCTCCCCTTCTTCGTCAAGAGGAAAGAGGGTAAAAATATTTGATTAGAAGTGGTCCTGCAGAGTTGGGAGTTGGGAATGATATAATAATCGCGAAAGATCAAACCAAACTGTGATCTAACCCAACATGGCAATCATGAAGGGCCACTCTCCCATTGATTTGCATTCTCCAAAGTCCAAACATTAAAGGTATGTAAGAGGGTCTCTCATGCTTTGGCATAACAGTAGAGTTGCCGTTGTGTGACCTTGAGGTTTATGAGTTCGAGATGCAAAAACCACCTGTTACAAAATGCAAGGTAAGACTGCATACTATATACCTTATGATCTGTCACTTCCCGGACCCTGCATATGCAGGAGTTTCATGCACCGGGCTGCCTTACCATGACCAAAGGTTTAACTGATATCTCATGTTTAGTCCATCTAGAGAACCGATTTGTGGCCTGTAAAGAGAAAAAATGAATGGGCAACATTAATCTAAAGGTTAGAATTGTCTGGTGGCAAAGGATTTTAGTGCATGGCCCATCTGTAAATGGCTATTGATCACAGAAAGTCCGTCCCACTTGCAATTCCATTGGCTTTACTTGCACATAAATAGTACTAACCTTTGAAATATGGCTATGAGTTTACTTAATCCTATGGTTTGAGGTGATGAACGTTGTTGGGTTGATTACAGGTTTGGATGAACTCGCGGGTCGCCTTAGGGGGAACAGGGAGAACGTACAGAAGGGACCTTTCCCGGAACAAGTGTATAAAAGCTTGGGAATTCCAAAGTCTGTGCGGTTGCTGAAGTCACTTCCTCTTATCGCAAGTCATGATCGCAGCTCTTCTTGTGTGTCTTTCCATCTCTACCTTCCTCCACCTCTTTTCACCATGGATTTCTCACTTATGCAGTCTTGCAAAGATTAAGCTTGCCAAGTTTTTCAGGTCAGATTCTTCTGTGGGCATGTCTGTGTGTTTGGAGTTCGGTTTGCTTTATTTCTTACTATTTTACACCAGGAGAGCTTTTAAAGCATCAGAATTCAAGTTAAATTGCTGCAGAGTCTGTGTCTCCATTTTCATGTTCTTCATTTACCTGTAAAACCCACACCCACACTCTCTCTCTCTTTCCCTCTCTCTCTCTCTCTCTCTCTCTCTCTCTCTCTCTTTCCCTCTCTCTCTCTCTCTCTCTCTGTGGGAGTTCAATTTGCTTAAGCTGCTTTCTGGGTGATAGAGTTTTTAAAGCTTTGAATTGTAGTCAAATTCTACTTGGTGATTTTCTGATCCCTCTACTTTCTGTCTATAATATCTTCTTAAGCAGAGTCGTCTGTCACATTTTGCAGCAATCCTTGAGTGAAAAAGAACAGGAGCTTTTGCCTCAAAAAGAGGAACAATTTGTGTTGTCTGATGTCAGCATTCTCTGCATAACTGATCTTGCCTCTTCATCTGTTTGCTTTGATTTAATTTCTTACATTCTGTGGTTGTTAGTTTTGGAAAACAATACATAGAATTTAGTACTTTTGGTAATTTGGCAGAGTGGAATTGAAGCCAAGACAGCATGATTTTAATATGTTGCTCCCCTTACCTTTTCTCTTGTTAATACTCATTTCCTGTAAATTTAAAGACTCTAACCAATTATTAATCTGTACAATATTCTTAGAGTGATGATCATTTCCTTTCATGTCAGCTCATGAGCTTTTCCGGTTGATTGAATAGAGCCAAAGCACCTAAGAGGACTTAAATTTCTAAGATATTTGTTTAATTCTCCCTTATTGGGTATCTCGGCCTTATTACCTTTGCGAAACTAAAAATAGATTCCTAAAAGGGTGTGTTACTTATAGTTCGAAGCTTATGCTTAGAACTCTAGTACCTAGTAGAGAGAGTACTGAGGTGCAAAAGCATGATATTTTCTTGGTCTTTTCTGTGTTCTGTTGGTTGAAGATTAGCCCTTTTTTTTGTCATACTTTGAGTAGGAGCTGATCCATTGCTTTCTTGTGGTTGAAAAACAAATTTGGTTTGGTATACTACTTTGGGTTAGAATTAATGCTCCTGCCACATATTTTCTGCAGCCAAAATTTCTGGGCAAAAGTGGGAAGTAAGACAACGACAATTCATTTATCTGGTTTTCCTGTTAGTAATTTGACTGCTGAAAGGATTAAGGCTTGTGTGGAGATGCATTCGGGGGAAGGAACTATTTATGCAATTAAGGTCAGGTCTCCAGAATCAAGACCATTTGCAATTATCCAATTTACATCAGCTAAGAGTGCCGAGATTATTATCCGTAAGGCTCAGAGTCGGCTCCTTTCGTATGAATCCTCTTATCTAAGGGCTCGAGAATTGGAACGTGATATTGTGTCAAAGATAAGGAACCCTATGTTTAGCGTGGAAAATATAGTTCTTCAATTTGGATGTCCGGTTTCAAATGACAAGTTCTCTCGTCTCTGGACCGCGGACGATGTCAAAGCCGACTTTGGATTTGGTCTTAAAAAATTATACTTCTTTCTGTCTTATTGGGGTGTTGATTATAAGCTTGAACTTCTTTACGAGAGTATTTGGCAAATTGAGCTACGTCTTCCACGTGGTTGTGATAAGAAGTTTCTCATGATGCAGGTTTGGTGCTCTGAACTAGTTGTTTTATGGAAGTGATCGCTTACTCTCTTTTTTTTCATCTGTTTTCTCTGATGGTGGGATTTATAATGTCTGCTTGATTATGCCATTTCTTCTTGGTGAAGTAACGATCTTGGTTTTTCGTTTTTCTTTCCATGAAATTGCCTAGTAAACTGTAGAGTAGACATGAAAACTTGTTCCGAGTTCCAAAGACTGCTAATTCATTTAACAGGTTCAAATTTACCTCTCTAACCTACTTTTACATTCATTTCGATGACTTATGAGTCCATTTGAATCTGAAATGCGACACTTTGGAGGCTAGCTTTCGTACCAATAAATGGGCAGCTCGGTAATGTGTATCGTTGTTGAGAAACACTTCCCATCATTGTTTTTTCTTGCAAACAAAAAGCCACCTTTTTTTCTCTCTGTTGGTTGGTAGATGTTCCGAACAGATTACCTGAGTTCTCCCTGTTATAAATAAAATCCACCTTGATGATTATTAAAGGAAGCCAATGATCACCTTATGATACAGAAGAATGTTTGTGCCCAATACACAGAAATAAAAGAAAAATAATATAGAGAAAGAGGGATATGCACATTTAAGGAGAGACACAAGATGTATGTGGTTCGGCAAGTTTACCTATGTCCACGGGAAGAGCAACTAGAGAGAAATCCACTAATAATGAGTAATTACAAAGACCCTCGAAGATTAGCCACCAATGTTCTTCACCTTTGCTACTGCAAAAAAACTCAATAGTTCTTCTCACATCTATTGCACTAAAAACATGGGTTTACATACATTATATAATATTTCTTAAAATGCCCATTAATTACTAAACCCAAAATTACACCAATGCTCTCGTAGATATAAGACACTAAATAACACTCCCAAGCTAGTTGTGACATAATTTAGGGTTATTTGATTTGGATCATGTCAAATGAGAGGTATAGTTGCCGCTGCTCGAGTCCCTAAAGTTCGTGATTCGGTCATTGGAAGGGTTGGAAGTAGATCCGTGTCGGCAAAAACACAGTGTACTAGTGGCAAGTCTAAATTCACAAAGATCCACCTGAACTTAATCAGCACATTTGTCAAAGCTGCTTTCTTCCTTAATCTGCTTCACTTCTTTCTTCAGGTCTCCTTGATCCATACGTGAGAAGAAGAAGGTAGCACATTGTTGAGAAGGTCTGTCGTCCTTTATGAAGGGCTAGCCACGTGCCTTATCCCACCTGTTTTAATGTAGGAATGGACCTTTAGGAACGACGATACCATTCCTTCATTGACACAGATCATATGTAGATTAAGGGGCCATATTTTGATTTGGCGCCAGCCAAATGAGTGTTCATATGAGATAGAACCAAACCACTCTCCCGGTTCCGCCTATAAAGGGAAGGCTTGGGGTAAGGGGCGTCAAGTTCTGAATCGAGTTAATTGGACTTGCAAAGCCTACTTAGGAATCAGAATAGAGAGAAGAAAGTGAAAAAGGTGTGACCAGCTGAGTTTTTCCTCGAATTCTTTCTTATAAGCCTGAATACTACTTATTGTAGCTTTAGCCAGGGTTTTAGGAGTGGATCCTTAAAGTGAGTCCTGGAATGCATGGAATGGATCTTGCAGTAGTTCCTATAGTGATTCTTGTACACTTGTTCTGACACACTGGAGAAGCTTGGAATTGCTGTGACGTAGATATGGGCAAAATTGCCGAAACACATAAATCTCTGATCTTGCGCGAACTCCCTCTACGCGTCTAATACACGTCATCCTAATTCAGTCGAGGCAAGATGCCTACATAGTCACCAAGAGCGGCTGCACAGTAATGCTCCACTGACTAGGGTAGTGAGCTCCTGCCTAAGCCCAGCTAGATATATATGCAGCTGCTAGGTGATGAACTGATGAGCAGCAGTACTTCTCTCAGATTGATGCTCTTTTTTGACTCGGAGAACACTAATTTGAATTTAGTATTCATGGATCTTGACTTGCTTATACATATTGCAATTTGCCACAGAAAACACTAGATTATAAAGCTAGATTTTGGAAAAATCACATCCTTGCTCCCCTGCTTCAATAATGGGTTTCAGAGTTAATAAACCACTGACCGGTTGCCCAATTGGTCGATGAAAATGTTACAATTTTGAAAATTTAGTCAATTTGGTGTAAAAGAATGAAGTGCTATTATTGAAACAGCAGGCCCAGCCAAAGTTATCATCCGGGAGTTTTTTCTTTTGCAATCAAGGATAAAGGGAAAACACATATACTTTCTAATTTTGTAGCCGTTGGACCTTTCTTTTAGTAGCAATATGGATGTTTTATAAACCTCTTGCCTAAGCTATGGATGCTGTGTTGATAAGCAAACTGTTGATTGTTTACCTCGGGGGCTCGACTTAATGATTTGAAGTTTAAATAAAATTTAATTGACCAAAAATTAAAGAAAATATTAAAAATTAAATAACAGTGAAGTTAAAATTCATATAGATTGTATTAATAAAAAATACAAAAATTTTGAACTAAAAGAGACTAAAAATCAAATAAAATAACAACTTAAAATCTACTTTCCTAGCTTGATTAGAGAAAATTTCTTCAAATATGTTATCATCAAAGTTGATTGGCCTTCATTAATCTTGTAAGCATATCTCTGCTTAAGGATTCAATGGCTGGATTGTTCAAATTTTTAAAAATTTTAATTATCTAGACTAAGAAAAGATTTTGGGGTTTGGATGGCTTAGATTAATTTTTTGGGTTTCAAATTGAAGATCAAAGATGATAAATCAGGTAGGAATTGTCCTAAAAATATATTCTAAGAATTGATTTGAATTCTAATGAGAAAAATATTGAAAAATAAAGTTTTCCTGTTTGTTAAAGCTAAATCGTTGATTTGGTTAAACTTAAATCAAATCAGGATGGATTAATCTGAGAATAGCACAGAACTTGAATAGGCAGGACAAAGCAAAACTAAAATAAGACAAGAAAATAAAATTACAATTAATGTCTAGAGGGTAAAATTAGAATTTATCTATTTTTCTGGTTTGAACTGAAAATAGGAGATCTGCGGCCCAAGGAAGACAATGAAGCAGGGAACGGAGAAAGGTGAGTAAGGAGAAGAATTGGGAGAAAAATCGATTTGGCTTTTGCTCCATAGTGACAATGGATTGCAAATAACGCAAAATAAGAAAAAAGAAAAATAATGATGAAAAAACGAGGAGAAAACATGGGTTTGGTCTTCCCAGGGAGAAGATAACTGAGAAGTAGAGAGACAGGATGAGAATGAGAGGGACGTCTGAGAGAGGTGTGGTAATGTAGTGCAGAGAGAGAGAGAGAGAGAGAGGTGTAGGGGCAATGTGAGAAAGAGATACAGACGCCGGGGAGATGAGGGAGACGGAGGTGCTGCGGTTCGGGTTTGGGCCTCTCTTTTGAGTACAGACAGTCCTGGACAGAAGCAAAGAGAAATGGGTCCGAGTCTGGGAATTCCGATGTACAGCTAGAAACCGAGAGAGAGAAAAAAAAAGAGCGAGGAGGGGTGAAGAGAGAGAGAGAGAGAGAGAGAGAGAGAGAGAGAGAGAGAGAGAAGTCAATGGAAGTCAAGGCTGTTTTCGGTTGTGGTGTCATGCGGTGGAAGAAGAGCCCGAGAGAGAGAGAGAGAGGTAGGGGCAAAGTGAGAAAGAGATACAGAGGCCGGGGAGATGAGGGAGACGGAGGTGCTGCGGTTCGGGTTTGGGCCTCTCTTGTGAGTACAGAAAGTGCTGGAGAGAAGCAAAGAGAGATGGGTCCGAGTCTGGGAATTCCGATGTACAGCTAGAAACCGAGAGAGAGAAAAAAAGAGATAGGAGGGGTGATGAAGAGAGAGAGAGAGAGAGAGAGAGAGAGAGAGAGAGAGAGGAGTGGCAGTGCCGTTGGCCGGGTTTTCCTGCGGTGCAGAAAAAGGCACTGAAGGGTGTCTTCAGCTCGCCTCCCCCACCCCACCTCCTTTTAAAGCCATTAGTTTTTACCTTTCCTTAGTCTTCCTCTTCACATTCCTCTTTTCTTTCTTCTTCTTACGGTTTCTTCTTTCTACTTTGGTTTTTCTTTTCTCTTTAATATTTCTCCTTTGGTTTTGCCTTCCTAAAATAGAAACAATTCCTTAATCAATTGACAGTGTGCTTCTTAGAGGTTAATCTAGCACTGTTAAATTTGAACTAAGCTATCCAAGCTTCAATTTGGTTAATCTGCAAAATATAAGACTAAATTAAAATAATCTAAACCGTACATTACACCTCAAATTAGCTCTGATGATCATCTAGTCGTTAAATTTTACAAATCAACTATTGGATTGTCAATTGGATCTACAATTCATATTTTATCTAAAAATTATGAAATTAATTAGTTAGATTATCTAATTAAATTCTAAACTAGAGATATTTTGGCTAAAATTAAACACTTAACACAAACACTTTCATTCTTCCTTCTTTTTCCTCTTTGGCTATTTTTTGAAAGTAAAACACACACACACGGTGAGCCTCCAACCATGATGTACCATTGGAGAGACTCCTTATGCAGCAAGGCTAGAAGGCTTACCTCTAAAACGGAAACTTCATTTTCACGTAACCTGTTCTCTGTGGTGATTGATCAGATCTTTAATGGTACGAATGGTGACACAACTTTTTGGTTATTTGTGGTACACATAAGGAAATATTTTTTTTTTGTTGAGGTCGGAATTGAGTCAACTTTTTTTCTAGTCTTGGAAGCCACATGATTTGTCGATTTAAAGGGATCTCCTTCCTACTTTTTGGTTTTGCTTGATTTGGATCAAGGGGTTTCTTGTGAGACATACGGTTACTAGTGTTAGGAGCTGAGACACATTGGTACTAGTAGTAGGAGTTTGAAATGTGTCTTGTGGTCCACACTGTCATTTGCGAATAGAAGAAGAGTTAGCGCCCAAGGATCTTATTTTATTTTGAAATATGATTAAGAACTAGAACTGATAATCAGCAGCTAAGATAATCATGCTATGAGTTCAAGGGTGTCTATATCTTACAACAACCATTTCAACCGTGAAAATTAGCTGCAGTCATAAACATGGCTTCTATATAAATTCTGCCAACTTCTGATCGTGAAGCCAGTTCATTTATCAACCTATAGCATCTCATACATAAAGTGTCGGAAGTTTCTATGTCAGATCCCCAAACAATTTCAGTCCCCACGTATGTTGTCGTCGTGTGATCTTGAGGTCACTGGTTCAAGGTGTGAAAACAGCCTCTATTAAAAACTACAAGGTAAGACTGCGTACTATAAGTCCTTGCAGTCCGCCCTTCCCCGGACCCTGCATAGGCGGGAGCTTCGTGCAGCGGGGCTGCCCTTTTACAAGAAATCCAGCACATTTCATGTTTATGCTTCTCAGTCTCTTGATGGGTGGATCAGCAAGTCTTACCACTTTTTACATTTACAACTCTTTGAGCATGTATCCTTCCCCTCCAGTATTCTAGTACTTACTCGGATTGTGAGACACAATAGGTGATCTCTTGATTTCATAGGGCCTTGCATCTCCCACATTTTTTGCAGCAGCCATTCCTATCTTGTAGAAAAGGATCCCATGCATGATCCTGAATCGATCTTCCGTGGTGCAAATCCCAATTCTATGCTCCATCTGATCACTAGAGATTTCTCAAAAAAAAAAAAATTATCCAGTTGTATTGAGTTTGTAGCTGTTTTTAGTGCGCCAAACTTTATTCAGACTGGTGATGGATGCTATAATTTCTGTTTCCAGCTGCAAGCTTGTCCTCGAGTTTATAAGAAGACTCTAGAAAACAGTTCATATGACAGTCCCACCTTCAACTACTTTCGCGACACTCCGGATGATCAGTGGGTGAGAACAACAGATTTTACTCCATCTTGTTCTATAGGCCAATCTTCTGCATTATGTTTGGAGCTTCCACGAGGATGCAACCTACCAGATATTGGCGAAAACTTCTATTATAAAGAAAATGATGGTCAGTTCGTCGTGGAGAAGGGTTGTTCTTTTTCTTGTAGTTTAGATCTAGTCCCAATTATTGACGCTCCCCAGAACATTCGGCTGCCATATAAAATTCTGTTTAAGATAAACAGTTTGGTTCAGAATGGGGTCCTTATGGGCCCAACACTCAATGAGGAGTTTTTCAGATTGGTTGACCCTTGCTCGATGCCCAAGCCGATGCCCAAGCCGATGCCCAAGCCGATGTCCATTGCTTGGATAGAACATGCTTTAGAGACCCTTTCCTATCTAAAAGACTCCTGCTTTGAGCCTGCAAAATGGCTTCATGAGAAGTATAGCAGATACGAAAAGTCGAAGCGCCAACCTAAGTCTACAACAATTTCCTTGGAGCCTGGCCTGGTTTATGTCCACAGAGTACATGTAACTCCATCTAAAATATACTTTTGTGGTCCAGAAGTTAATCTTTCCAATCGGGTGCTCCGCAATTATCCTGCAGACATTGAGAACTTCCTCCGTGTTTCCTTTGTCGACGAGGAACGGGATAGAATTCGATCAATGGATCTATTGCGACGCAAAGTTTCCGATCACGATGAAAAGCAGACAGATATTTATATGAGAATACTTTCTACCCTGAGAAATGGCATAGTTATTGGCGATAAGAAGTTCAAATTTCTTGCCTTTTCTTCAAGTCAATTACGGGAAAATTCTGCATGGATGTTTGCTGCAAGAACTGGACTTAGTGCTTCTCGTATCCGCAATCGGATGGGCGATTTTCGTGAGATAAGAAATGTTGCAAAGTATGCATCCAGACTGGGTCAATCATTCAGCTCATCGAGAGAATCTCTGCGTGCTCGTAGGAGGGAAATTGAAATTATTCCTGATATAGAGACTGCAGTGGGTGGAAAGAAATATGTTTTTTCAGATGGAATTGGAAAAATTTCTGCTAAATTCGCAAGAAGAGTAGCAAAGACGTGTAACTTAAAAAGGGTACCGTCTGCATTCCAGATTAGATATGCTGGTTACAAAGGTGTTGTTGCTGTGGATCCACAGTCTTCATTTAAACTGTCCTTACGAAAGAGTATGTACAAGTACAAATCTGAAACCACAAAATTAGATGTCCTGGGGTGGAGCAAGTATCAGCCCTGTTTTCTCAACCGTGAATTGATTACTCTTTTATCTACTCTTGGAATCAGGGATCGTGTGTTTGAGAAGAAGCAGAAAAAGGCTGTAGACCAACTGGTAATGATGTTAACAGATCCAGAAAGGGCGAAAGAGACACTTGGTATTATGTACCCCGGTGAACGCACCGGGGTTCTTAGGGAGATGTTGATGTGTGGTTATAAACCTGATGCTGAACCGTTCCTTTCAATGATGTTGCATACCTTTTGGGCATCAAAGCTGCAAGAACTGAGGACCAAAACACGGATATTTGTTCCAGATGGAAGATCGATGATGGGGTGCCTGGATGAAACTAGAATTCTACAATATGGGCAGGTATTTGTTAATGTTTCATGTGATGGACATAAGCAGTTTCCCCGTCGAGGCCACCATTTATTCAACGAAGCAGGACAGCATTCTGTTGTGGTAGAGGGCAAAGTAATGGTTGCTAAGAATCCCTGCCACCACCCTGGTGATGTCAGGGTATTGACAGCTATCGATGTCCCTGCTTTGCACCATATGGTTGATTGCCTTGTTTTCCCGCAGAAAGGGAAAAGGTCAGACATTTACTTGCATTTTTGGTTTATTTTCTCAACTTGAACCAGTCCAACTCCTTGTTGTTATACTATTGTTTCTTATCATGGCATTTAAATAATTCACCGTAGCATTTTTCTGGCTGACCTCTATTACATGTTCATGCTGAAACATGTCTTCTGCACAAGTAATTTGCTGATTGTGATTCTTTAGACCGCATCCAAATGAGTGTTCCGGAAGCGATTTGGATGGAGACATATACTTCGTGAGCTGGGACCCTGATCTTATTCCACCCCGACAAGTACCCCCCATGGACTATACTGCTACCCCAGCTGAGATATTGGATCATGATATTTCCATTGAGGTATCACTCTCATACATTTTGACCTTATTTGATTATCCTGTTCTTCCTCCGTTAGAAGGGGAGGTAAGGCTGTGTATTTAGACCCTTGGTGGTCTGCCCCTTCTCCGCTCCCCACGCACATCGCAGCTTCGTGTACTGGGCTGCCCTTTTTCATTCTTCCTTCAATGTTCCCTGTTATTACCTAATTTCAGATTAGAAATTTCATTCATGTTCACTCAATTGTTCTTTTGTTACGCTTCTATTTGATAATTAATATGCCCACTGCCCAGAAGGCTTCATATGTTTGTTACAAATTATAGTATTCTATTGATGTAATATGTGTAAAGTAATTATCTTCCGTTTTCTTTCCGACTGATAACCCTGACATATATATTACTTGTGTGCACTTCAAACGCTATCTGTATGAGAAATATTAGCAAGTGTGTTTCTTTCCCCTCCAGTGCTCCCTTGCTTCCCGTGAAACTGATGGCCATATATGATTGAGCAGCCTGTTTGTGTATGTAGTACAAAAGAAGGGACCAATTTATGTTTGAAACATGGAGAGGGGCCATGATTGATCTGCATAGATCTTTACTCATCCCGTAATAACCACCACTTATCTGGCTATTCAATTTCACACACTTGTTTTCTGGTACCTACTAGTTATGCAAGAAAACACGATGACTGATATGCCTTGCTTCTGGCTGGTAACTTTTGGTTCACACTTTCCGCCTTGATGTAAGGCAGGGAATGTTTGAATCGGCCTGTTGGTGGTGTCTCTCGGCAGAGTATTGCTGCAAAATAATTAGATGCTTTGTAAAAAGAATAGGTTGTGGCACGTTTAAGCAATCCCCTGGCAGTGCACTTAGATTGTATGTTCTGTCCCATGAAAATGCTTTGAGCGACTGAAGATCTTTCGTTAAGTTTTATCTGCATTTGTGCTGCTGCATAGCAACCAAGAATCTGTTAATTTGTTTCTTCATACATAAATGCGTTATCTGTAGATTTTCTTGTGAGTTGCTCCGTGAAAGACGTAATGCTCTTCATGATGCAGGAAGTGGAAGAATACTTTGCAAACTATATGGTAAATGACAGCTTAGGAGTCATTGCAAGTGCCCACATTGTATTTGCTGACAAGGAGCCATTGAAGGCTTGTAGCGAGCCCTGCATAGAGCTTGCGAAACTATTCTCAATTGCTGTTGATTTTCCCAAGACTGGCGTTCCTGCTGAAATTCCACCTCAGCTACAGGTCAAGGAATGGCCAGATTTCATGGAAAAGTTGGACAAACCCACCTATGAATCAGACCGAATCATTGGGAAACTTTACAGAGATATCAAAGATCTTCAACCAAATGCTGGCTATGCAAAGCCGTTCACACGGGATGTGGCAAGACGTTCATACGACTCCGATATGGAAGTTGATGGTTTTCAGCACTATGTTAGTGACGCATATTACTACAAAGAGCAGTATGATTTCAAGTTAGGGAACCTGCTGGAGCATTACGGGATAAAAACTGAGGCAGAGCTCCTTAGCGGAAGCATAATGAAAATGTCAAAATTGTATTCAAAAAGAAAAGATGCAGAGGCAATTAGTTTGGAAGTAAGCTCTCTAAAGGAACAAGCACGAAGGTGGTTTGAAGAGAAATGTAGCCGTTCCGATGAGGATGCAGATGATGATGTGTATGCAAAGGCATCAGCATGGTATCATGTGACATACCATCCTGATTATTGGGGTTGCTACAATGAGGAAATGAAGAGGGACCACTATATTAGTTTTCCATGGTGTGTCTATGACTTGCTGATTCACATCAAGAAGAAGAAGCAGCAGCAGATTACGGTAAAGCACGTGCCGTCAGCCATTCTACGCTTTGTTAGGAACCTGTGGTTTAGTTTAAATCCTTAAATTGTGCTTCTGCAACTCCCTGATGAATGCAGATGGTGGTATATCTATTTATGTTTGCATTGTAGGTAAATATGCATTCCGTGACCCTTGTTGCTGCATTAGATGTAACTGATGGACAATGCCTGAACTTTGATGAGAAGTAAATCTTGGAGTTTCTCTTGATAGAACACCTTTACTGTATTGATTGATAGTCAAAAGTAATACATATCAATATTTATAGATATTATATGTTGATAAGCACCATATTCCCCCTGTGATTGTAGCTATAGATAATGATTTGTAATCCCGGGATTATAGTGATAACACTTATCCTATCATCTCTAATTTTTGTGGATGGCAAGATCCCTCTAGCTTCAACAATGGTTGGAGAATTTTCATGGTTCTTTCTTGTTTAAATAGACTCAAGTTAGATGATGTATGTTGAATAATCATTGATATCTTACTTTTTAAATTTCTATATTGTAGCGTAACCAAAAGTTGTCAGTTTAACTGGTAGTTCTAACCTTCTGATAGGTCATGATTTTATGTCATTTATTTTTCAAACTTTCATGCCCTCAATTTTCCAACTCGGAACAACAATGGCTAAGATTATCTGACAGAACTTCCCAAACGAGGCTTGAGAAGCTGAATGGTGAATGGACTTGACCCAAGGAGGCCTATAGTTTGTTCTATTGCTTGAGCTACCAAGCATCAAGTGACTATTATATTTTTATTTGGAATAAAAGGGGAGTCTTGGTGCAACGATAGAGTTGTCATCGTGTGACCTTGAGGTGACGGGTTCAAGGCATGAAAACAGCCTCTTGCAAAATATAAGATAAGGCTGTGTACTATTGACCCCTATAGTCCACCTATTCCTTGTATCCCACATACTTGGGAGATTCGTGCACCAGGACTATCCTAACAAATGCGGAGCTCACCCTTTTGGATTTGAAGCCATCTGACTAGTGGAGCATGCTTGTAGACAAGCCATGGACTGACACTGTGCTTGTATTTTTGTCTGGAAAAATCAATATCAAAGGTATATTCTAATAAACTTTTGACATATGGAAGACTTGGAATCATACAGTGGTTGCGTATTATGTGTTGGGGTTTTTAGCCCCGCTTAAGATAATGCACCCACGCAAACAACACACAAGAACACCGGTTTAATGTAGTTTGGCCAAAAATGCCTACATCCACGGGAGGAGAACAAATTCACTAAAATATGGAGTATTGAAGGGTATTTACAAATGGGAATGACTGGACTGTGATGTCTAATTTGCTTCTCAAATCATTCCTATTTATAGGGATGATTCTGGCTTAATTTTCAACAAAATCAACACATTTGCTGTAGGCGGTGGTCGTAATAGTTCACAAAGCGGTCGACGGCGGCGCCCACCACAGTTGACATCGGCAGCCAAATTAGGTGTCGTAAAGCTTGACAACGCGACAACAGTGGTGGCAACGGCTATTCTTCTTTGAAAATGAGATTAGACCCCACAAATCTCCTCTTCCAGGGCTATTAACTGAAGGAGGTTTCTTCATTTATGGACTTTTAGCAAAAGCCTATCCCGGCCAATTCCCTACAAATCTCGAACTTGCTCCAAGGTAATGTTTTTGTCATCATATCCGAACTATTGTTGTTAGTATGAATCTTCTCAAGCTCTAATGACTTCGAGTCCAAAATATCATGTATCCAATGATACCAAATATCAATGTGGTTTGACCTTCCATGAAAAGTAGAATTATTGCTAAGGTGTATAGCACTTTGACTATCGCAAAATAACGCATACCTCTTTTGTATAAAGCCAAGTTCATTCACGAACTTCTTCATCTACAGTAACTCTTTGCAAGCCTCTGTCACAACAATAAACTGAGCCTTTGTCGTAGACAAGGCAACACACTTCTGTAACTTCAATTGTCATGATACTGCTTCCCTTGCAAAAGTAATCAAGTAGCCTGAAGTAGACTTCCTCGTGTCACTATTAGCAGTCATATCTGAATCAGTGTAGCCCTTAAGTATGGGCTTGCTAGTGCTAAATCTCAAACTCAACTTGGAAGTACCACGTAGATATCTCAATATCCACTTCACTACATTCTAATGCTCTTTTCCTACATTGGATAAAAAACAGCTTACTATACCAACTGCATGTGCAACATCCAGTCTAGTGCATACCATGGCATACATAAGTGTAATAACCCAAAATTTTAATTCTGAAAAAAGATGTAAATTCGTAGAATTATTAGAAAATTAAGAAATTGAGGATTTGGGAAAATAGAAGATGAAATCTTGAGTTAAAACCTCAATAATTGGAATGTACTCGAAAAATAAAATCCAACGCCACTAAGAACACTAAAATCGGAGACTAAAGGAAAATTAGCTATTTATTTTAATTTAGGTATTTAATTAAATGGCATAATGAGGTAAAATGGTAAAAATACGTGGGGTCCACAGACTAGGCGTGGAAACCCACGAAAAAGGCTTTAAAAGCCTTCCTTGTTTTTTCGCACAGCCAAAACTCTCTCCCTTAATTCCCATGTCACTAGTAATATATCACCAGAAAATTGCTCTTTCTCTGGCAAGAGTGCTCTTTTTCCACTTGTTGTAACGCTCATGGCATATTTTGACTATAATTGGTCTACCTAATTCAAGGTAAGCCTCATCCTCCCTTCCCCTATTCTCCATTCCAATATGGTGCAGAGTTTTTATTAGTTTTTAATGCCAAAAATGGCGTGGAAAGTCATTTTTTCAACAATCACATAAAATTTACTATTTTTGTAAAACTAACTTGATGAAACGGTGTCAGATAGATGATTTGAACCAACCATATTATGCATGGTAACACGAAGAACAAACCCATGAATTTTCATGATAATCGGACGGTTATGGACGCTAAAAAATTAAGAAAATAGTAAGAGAAAGATTTTTAGGAACATGATAAAAATCATGTAAAAATGGTAGATAACGATTGAATTTGTTGAAGGGGAGCTTGAAAATAGAATGTAAGTAAAAAAATAGAGCTAAATAGTTCAAAAATCGCACCATTTGGACACTTGAGGGTTGCTGGCGGCGACCCGAAACCAGCCGTCGTCTCTAACGACAGCACCCAGCGGTGGTAGCTCGACGGCACACGCAGGCAATGCTTGGGTGGCAAATGCATGCAAGGGGCATCGGGTGGCGAGCACATTACTTCATTTTGCAAATTGAATGTAAAATTACCTACACAAGCATAGCTTGCTGAGACATTGCTTTGTTTTGCAATGCCTTAGAATTGGACCGCGATAGCACTAAGGATAAGCAGGTGGAGCAGCATTGATTGAGTGAGGACCTCAAGGATCGTCTACCTTTTTGTACATCAAAGACTGATTGAGTGTACCTCTTTATACTTGTATTTTGATTTGTTGGGCTGTATATAGATGTTGACATTTTGGATAGATTTGACCCACACTACTTGTATAGTGTACTTTTAAATTGCCGATGTGTGTATAACGTGGTGATCATGGATGAACCTTAGGGGAGAATTTATATACATCATTCTTATAATTATCTTTTCACGACTGTGTATGATTTGTCATGGTTTTACTTTGAGCATGCTCAGTATATCGACAATTTGATTTCTATTTATTATCGTGGTTTTAGATATGGGATGACCCTTAGGGATTTCTTTAAATGCTACGTTATTTATGTTAATTGAAAGTTTTATTTTTAGGGATCCTACCTATTTTTCTTAAAAACATATTATTATTATTATTATTATTACGACCTTGGAAAAAGGTTTAGAAAAACCCACGATATCACAGTTTGGTATCATAGCCCAAGTTTATTCCATCATCACCACTTTAAGGGTCCAATTAGATTGGTAGCCCATGAGTTCAGGATAAGACTAAGATAGGAGGAATACTTATACGATGTGATATTAAAACTTTAAATATATAGTTCCTCGAAGGAAGACTAGGTCCACTCCCGCTCCACTAGTTGTTGCTCAAACGAGTTATCAGGGCAAGGAGCCTATGGCATAGACTTAGTGGCTCGAATGGTATAAGGCCTGATATTACATATACAGTCCATTGAGGTGAAGTAATTCCTAAGCGTGAATTACAGATATATGATGATTTCGAAATAGTTAATGCGGTATGATTTATGCAAATTGCATTATATGTGGTCATGATGTGTTTTAACCACAATATAAGTATTGGATTCGGAATGGTTTGAAATATACATTGGTTTACATATACATGAGCTGTTATTTGAGGAAATAACATGATATGAAATTGTTTATTGATTGTGACTCTGAAATGATGATACCATATGTGAGTCTTATGATATGAGGATGTTTCTAGAATTGTAGAGGTATGTACACATTTAAATTTCAAGGACGAAATTTTCTATAAGGGGGAGAGGATGTAATAACCCAAAATTTTAATTCTGAAAAAGATGTAAATTTGTGGAATTATTGAAAAATTAGGAAATTGAGGATTTGGGAAAAAATTAGATGAAATCTTGAGTTAAAACCTCAATAATTAGAATGTACTCAAAAAATAGAATCCAACGCTACTAAGAATGATAAAATCAAAGACCGGAGGAAAATTAGCTAATTATTTTAATTTAGGTATTTAATTAAATGGCAGAAGGAGGTAAAATGGTAAAAATATGAGGGGCCCACAGACTGGGTGCAGAAACCCACGAATGAGGCTTTAAAAGCCTTCCCTACTTTTCCACACACTAAAACTCTCTCCCTCAGTTCCTGTGTCACTAGCGACATATCACCGAAAAACTTCTCTTTCTCAAGCATGAGCACTCTTTTTCCACTTTCTGTAATGCATGCGACAGATTTTAGCTATAATCGACTGGCCTGATTCAAGGTAAGCCTCATCCCCCCTTCCCACATTCTCCATTCCAATATGGTGCGGAGTTTTTAATGCCAAAAACAATGTGGAAAGTCATTTTTCTAGCGACTGCATAAATTTTACTAATTTTGCAAAAATAATCCAATGAAATGGTATCAAATGGATAATCTAAACCATTCATCTTGTGCATGGTAACACAAAGAACAAACCCATGAATTTTCATAGTAATTGAACTACTAGGGATGGTAGAAAACTAAGAAAACAGTAAGAAGAAGATTTTTAGGAACGTGATAAAAAATCAAGTAAAAATGGTAGATAATGATTGAATTTGTTGAAGGAGGGTTGAAAATGGAATGTGCATGAAAAATGGAGCGAAATGGTGCAAAAATCACACCATTTGGACACTTGAGGGTCGCCAGCAGTGACCAAAAATCGGCCGTTGTCTCCGGCGATGGCAGCCTGCCAGTCGTCGTTCTCGACAATAGTAGTGCGACAGCACACACGGGCAACACTTGGGTGGCAAACGCACGCGAGGACATCGGGCAGCAAGTGCACATGCGAAATGCAGCGACATGTGGCATAGAATGAGAGTGGCACGTGCGACGTGGCCTTTTCTTGATTTTTGGATCTTTCTAAGCCATTCATTCACAAAAAATATAAATTTAGGAGCTATAGAGGTCCAAATCGGTATCCTAAAGAGGCGTTGCGATCGTCTCGATGACACAGACATAGATTCAAGATAAAAACCTAGCTTGGAGTACCTTTTAAATGGTTAAACCACTAAATACTATTAGATGACCTAGATTAGGCCAATCAAGGTATAATCAGGCCTTAGACCTTGTTTGTACACATCAAACATGAGATGATCTAGGGAATTAGAAGAGTATATCTCATTGAATTGCCAAGAAAAATGATCTTGACCGTCCATCTGAGTAGATGCCTTAGGATGTGTTAATTAGAGACCAATTTGACTGTCAAATCGACACGTAATCATAAAGATATATAGGAATCACTAAACGAAATAGAAATTTAATGGATCATGATGAAAAGGAGTAGGATTGAAATTGAAAATGACATATGACGGTCTAGATGTTAGAAAGATAAACATCTAGCTTAAGATTGCCCTAATGGAGGATTAATCAGATGATCTGGGCCGTTAATCTAGGATTAACTACCAGATTAGGGAGGTTATCACTTGGATCTATTATTTGAGATGCGAGAACACTAAGTGATTGATGACTTATAACGTGACAGGTACGTCAAGGTGCACAATGTGATATAGCTTACGTGCTTGATTGGAGTACCACGTTATCGAGGTAGGTGATTACATTCTTGATTTTACATGGTTTCTTAAATCATGTAGTAATTGAAACTTTGAGGTGTAGGTTTTATGCCTTGCCATGTTGCATGAGATCATTTTCTGCATGTATTGTCGACATGCTTGCTACTTCCTTTATGCATAATTTATCCATTGTTTTTAGTATATTTCGGTTGCATCGACTTGATTATAGAGGATGTTATTCATAGATTTGCAATGCATGATGCGATATATTGAATTACTTACTCGATTTGGTTTTATCGAGAATGATTGCGCATTATCATGTTTTGGAGAAAATTTATATATTCTACATGACATAGTCATATATTTCAACATATGGCTGATGGTACACTATGATATCTTTGACCGAATCTTATTGAGACTTTGACACGTGTGAGTTTCTATGCCTTGTCAATTGGGACAAGTGATTGAAAGGGTGAAAGTGGGGTTGGAATGCATCTTTCCGTGAGTGCTTGAGTGCTCGTGTAGGAGAAAGGGTGAATGCAAAATTGCAATGCGTCTTTCAATGAGTGCTTGAGTGCCCCGTTATGGGTGAAAGCGAAAAGTACTGAGAGTTGGCCCCACGTTGCCATGAGTGTATTTGAGACACTTATAGGGCTAGATCGTATACAATGTTTTGTAGGCTTTGACATGCATTCATAATGTTCCATAGATACCAATTTTCATTGTTTTGACATACATGTATCAACATATTTTCTCATGTTATGTATGTCTTGATGCCCATGATTGATATCACCTTGTTTATATCATGGATTTGTATATCATTCATTATGAATTCTGATGTTTTGTGCATATATACCCTTCTTTTGGGAATTTCTATGATCTTGATATCTTGCGACTTGTGATTTTATATCGTTTTTTCAAATTAAATGTAAATTACCTACACAAGCATAGCTTGCTAAGACATTGCTTTGTTTTGCAATTCCTCATATTTAGAGCGCGATAGTGCTAAGAGTAAGCAGGTGGAGCAACATTGACTAAGTGAGGACCTCAAGGATCATCTGCCTTTTTGTACATCAAAGACTGATTGAGTGTACGTCTCTTAGACTTGTGTTTCGATTTGTTGGGGCTATATATGGATGTTAACATTTTAGATAGATTGGACCCATACTACTTGTGTACTGTACTTTTAAATTGCCAATGTGTGTATAACGTGGTGATCATGATGGACCCTAGGGGAGAATTTATATTTATTATTCTTATTATTGTCTTTTCACGACTATGTATGATTTATCGTGATTTTACTTTAAGCATGTTTAGTATATCGACAATTTCATTTATGTTTATTATCGTAGTTTTGGATATGGGATGACCCTCGGGGATTTCTTCAAGCATTGCATTATTTATGTTAATTAAAAGTTTTATTTTCAGGGATCCCACCTATTTTTCTTAAAAGTATATTATTATTATTATTATTATTATTACGACATTAGAAAAAGGTTTAGGAAAACCTAGGGTGTCACAATAAGACTACCAACAACTGAAGCCTGAGGAACATCTTGCATGTATTCCTCCTCAGCATTACTCACAGGAACTTGATTCTTACTAAGCTTAGAGTGAGTAGCAAAAGGTGTATATTAAGTGTTCAATTTTGGTCAAAATACCCCTAATTTAGCATTCAATTAGATCATCTAACCGTTCAAAATTGTAAATTTTAGCTTGATTTTGAATATTAACTTCAATTGACCATCCAAACCTTAATTTGTCAAAATCAATGGTCAGATGATCATTAAAGCTCATTAAATGACTAATGTACGGTTCAGATGATTCTAATTTAGTCTTTTCTTTTGCAGATCAACCTAAAGATGCTTGAATGACTGCGGTTAAAAGTTAATATTGCAGATCATCTTAAAGAAGATTGGATGGACCAGATCACCCATGGAGATAGATTGAATAGTTTCTTAAACAATAATTAAGCTTAATGTGAAAATCATGGACAAAATGGAAATAATATGGAGATGACAACTTTAAAGTTTGGAGGAGTTTTCAAAAGGTGGCACCCAAATTAGCAAGGAACAAGAAGAAAGAGGCATGAAAACCCATTTCACTCTCTCTCTCTCTCTCTCTCTCTCTCTCTCTCTCTCTCTCTCTCTCTCTCTCTCTCACACACACACACACACACACACACACACACATACATCTTTCTCCCTCTCTTACCTTTTGTTGATTGTTTAACCGCAAGTGCACGGGCTATTGTAGTATAGCTATGCAAATACGGGTCGATCCCACGAGGACTTGATTTAAAATTATGGAGTTTTCAATAAAATTCAATTAATAAAAGAATATAAACTAACAAAAAAATAAAATCCAGATTTATTCAATGGTTGCAATGTTCACAATTCTTTATTCCAAAGAAAACAAAAAAATAAAACTAAAATGCGTCCTGGATAAGCTTGTCTTTGGATTACCTTTGTCTGGATTACTATCCTTGAATAGTCTGTCTGGATTGCCTGCACCCCGAATAGTCAGAATGAAGATAAGTTAAAACCAGAATAGCACAGGGACACAGTTGTAATTAAACCGGGGACCCAATTGGTATTTCTGAAATCTGCCAAGGACACAGATGGAATTCTTTTAGGGACACAGATGTAATTTTTGAAATCTGCCAGGGGACACAGATGTAATTCTTTTGGGGACACAGATGGAATTTTCGAAATCTGACAGGGGACACAGATGGAATTCTTTTAGGGACATAGATGGAATTTCCTGAAATCTGCCAGGAGACACAGTTGGTATTTCTGGGTTTTAACAGGGTCAGACTTGGAATTTCTTCAGGGGTTCTGGTTTTTCACGAAAAAACCAGAAAAACACGTTTTGGGAGAAATCTGGAAGAGGGAGAAGAGGAAGAAGAATAGAGGAAGGAGGAGAAGAAGGAAGGAGAGGAAAAAGGTGGGGAGAAAACTCGAGTTGGGTTTTCTCTCCCGGGCCGGTTGGAAGAGCTGGGTTTAGTCGACACCTGGCTGCATGGAACAGACTGGCCAGATTAGGTGGGGCAAATGCCGATGGTGTTTCGAAAAGAAGCGGAGAGAGGGGAAGTGCGATGCAAGGAGGATGCCAGTTCGGTTTGAGAGAGAGAGAGAGAGGTCTGCCTCCTTTCCAGCCCAACCTAGCGGGCTTAGTTGAAGAAGACAGTGGAAGAGGAGACCCGATGGCCGGCTAGACTGGAGAAAAATGAGGATGGGATGAGGAAGAAGATGAGAGAAAAACCCAATTCGGGTTTTCTCTCCCTGAGCTGTGCGATCCGGACTGGGCAGAAGTGACCGGAGAACCAGAGAAAGGAAACCCAATTCAGGTTTCAATCCCTGGACCGGTGAAGAGGATGTTTGGCTACTACTGGGCCCGTGGAACCGTGGAAGATGGGAGGAGAATAGAAGGTAGAGGGAGGTGGGCAAGCTGGAAGGAAAAGAACTGGAACAGAGTGAAGAGAAAGGGTTGATGCGTGCAAGAGAGAGAGAGAGAGAGAGAGAGAGAGAGAGAGAGAGAGAGAGAGAGAGAGAGAGGCAGCCCAGCCTGCACCTTCCTAAAAGGGAAAACATTCTTTTTGGAGAAGAAAGAAGGGTCTTTTAAAAGAGAGATAGGGAGAGAGGGATAAGAGAGAGAGAAAAAGAGAAGAGAGGAGAAAGATAAGAGGAAAAGAAAGGAGAAAGATAAGGAAGATAAGAGAGAGAGAGAGAGAGAGAGAGAGAGAGAGAGAGAGAGAGAGAGAGAGAGAGAGAGAGAGAGAGAGAGAAGAGAGATAAGAAAGAGAGTGGGTCCACTGGAATTCTAGTCTTACTAGAACTTTGCAAGTCTTCAATCTTGTTTTGTACTATGACTCTTCAAATTCCATCTGATTTCCATGATTCAATCTGGGGCGTCCATGCCTGAGTTGACCGATCTACAATGCACATGACTCAATTAGCGAAATCTAAACCGTCCATTAGCTTTAATAGTCATTTAACCACTAAATTTTACAATTCAACGGTTGGATGGCCAATTAAAGCTAAAATAAAATATTTGATGTAAAATCTTAAAATTAATGGTCTAGATGCTCTAATCAAATACTAAATTAGGGGTATTTTGACCAAAATTGAACACTTAACACACCCCCAACCAGCATTTTGCTAGTCCCTAGCAAAAGATGCAAAGAAATCAACTCAAATTTTTTTTTTTTTTTTTCAGGTCATCTCCATTTTTTTCTCAGATAATTATCTTCAATAAATCTATCAACTTTAGCAAACTAATAAAGATGACTGAATAATTCAAAAAAACCTACCCATATGCTAAAAATATTCCACTTAAGCTCAGATCTCAGATTGAGTATGTGCATATGCAGTTTACACATAGAATAATCTTTATCTCTAAGTAGACTTCTAACTTTTGAACTCCATTTGAAATATGTTTTGACCTCAATCCTTACTAATGGCATACGCTCAGAAATAAAGTCTCTCAGATAGAGGGTTTAAATCATATCTCTCTTTTAATTATGTGAGAAGAGTCAATGAAAACAAATATATCTCACATATACTTATGAAGAACGGGAGTTACTAAGGAATTTCTTTTGATCCCTTTGGAATAAATGCCATTACCTTTGCATATTTAGAAATACCACTCTTTTAATCCTATCCATTCATTTCCTCATCAAGACTATATTCATCCTAGAATCAATAGGTCTTTAATTGGGACGAAACATAAGCTTAGGACAGGGTACCAAAGAAAGGGTATAAAGGTATTCAAAGTTTCTTCAAAAAATAAGTAGAGTTCTTCTACTAAAGTTGACAATTCTTCTTTTCTTTGCTTTTTTCTAAAGTGAATATTTTTGTTTCCATTTCTTTGCATTCTTCAAACTCTTTTTCTTTTTCTTTTCTTTTCACTTTTCTTTCTTTTCATATTTTTTACTCACTTTGAAGAATATTTCTTTTCTTGATATCCACTTTTCTACTTTCGTTGCAACTAAAAGATATTTTTTTTCTTCTTCTCTAACTTATTTTTCAAAGAAAAATGGGTAATGGATAATTTATACTGGGTTAATATGGGTAAATGGTAATTTGGGTGACAAAAGAAAATGGCTTTATATTCAAGGCTCAACTTGGCTAACTAGTGGTAAAAATACTTCTGGGTAGGCTTTATGTCTTTAGGTTAATAACAAGGATGGCCTAAATCATTTTCTAGGTTTCATATAATCTATCAAATTCAATGAACTTTCAGAATTTTAAATGTAGTATTCTAATTATTCAGGTAATTAGCCAAATTTAAGAGTTTAGGATCAATTTTCTTTAAGCACGCTGAAGAAAATTTTGAACATTTATAACCTCTCAAAAAGGATGAATGGCTCTAAAACTCACTTGTATTATAGGTCTCCACTGAATTTCTTCAGAATTTCTAAGTTATAGCCACTTATCAATCTAGATTATCTATATGCAACTGCGTGTACAAATGTGATATGAGACTTTGCTTTTATGGAATACTTTAGAAAATGAGTAAAATGATGAATTAATCATATTCAATTCCATTAATAAGCTAAAGTTATCTAGATTATACTTCAGAAAATCTAATTCTCATCATGGTATAGGAAATGACCTAAAATTTTTCTTTTTCTTTTTTTTTTTTGAAAAAAACCAAGGAAAACACCTAAAAACTAAAAGAAAACTAGAATTTGCTAGAATTCTACACCCCCCAACCTGACAGAAACATTGTCCTCAATGTTTAAAAAGTAGGACTTAAAATGAATATGGGTGATATAGAAAACAACAAAATACAAAATATGGTACAAAGAGATCAAATTCACTCAATCCTGATAAACAGGATCCTGCAGAGTTGTGGACTCAACTTCTGGATTCTCATAATCTAGGAAAGGCTTTAAACGTTGACCATTCACTTTAAAAGAATGACCAGTCCTAGTATTCTCAATCTCGACAGTCCCATATGGAAAAACTTCTTTTACTATGTATGGACCAGTCCATCGAGATCTAAGCTTACCTGGAAATAGGTGGAGCTTAGAATTGTAAAGTAGAACCTTTTGGCTTGGAGTAAAGGATTTTCTCATTATGTTCTTATCATGAAAAACTTTCATCTTTTCTTTATATATCCTATTACTCTCATAAGCTTCTTGCCTGATCTCTTCCAACTCATTAAGTTGGAGTTTGCGATGTGAGCACCTTTATCAATATTGAAATTGAATGTCTTTATTGCCTAATAGGCTCTATGTTCCAATTCCACAGGCAAATGACAAGCCTTACCGTATACAATACGATAGGGAGACATACCAATCGGGGTGCGATGTGCAGTCCTGTAAGCCCAGAGCGCATCAGTCAGTCAAAGAGACCAATCTTTACGATCTGGATTAACAGTCTTTTGAAGGATTTGTTTGATGGCCCGATTAGATACTTCTACTTGTCCACTTGTTTGTGGGTGATACGGTGTTGCAACTTTATGTGTAATATTATATTTTTCATTAGTGCTTCAAATGGTTTGTTGCAAAAATGTGTACCGTTATCACTTATAATGGCTCGAGGAGTCCCAAATCTAGAAAAAATGTTTTCTTTTAAAAATTTAAGAACTATTTTGTGATCATTATGCCTACATGGGATAGCCTCAATCCATTTTGAAACATAGTCTACGGCCAATAAGATATAAATGTAGCCAAAAGAAGGTGGAAATGGACCCATGAAATCTATACCCCAACAATAAAAAATTTCTATGATAAGAATAGGATTTAGAGGCATCATATTCCTACGGGTTATTCCTCCTAACTTTTGACATTGCTCACATAATTTACAAAACACATGTGTGTCTTTGAACAACGACGGCCAATAAAAACCGCACTGCAAAATCTTTGCCGCTGTTTTCCGGGTAGAAAAATGTCCACCACATGCTTCAATGACAAAAGGAGATAACACTATGTTGTTCTAAGTCGTGACACATCTCCTAATGATTTGATCTGGGCAGTATTTAAACAAGTATGGATCATCCCAGAAATAGTGCTTAACATTGGAAAAGAATTTTTTCTTTTCTTGTTTAGTCCAATGTTCCGGAATTTTCCCCCTGACTAAATAATTTGCAATATCAGCAAACCAGGGAGGATGGGAAACATGAAAAAGTTGCTCATCAGGGAAAGTGTCTTTAATTGGCAACTCATTTAAAGGCTCTGTTAGGACTAAGCGAGACAAATGGTCAGCTACCACATTCTCTACTCCCTTTTTATCTTTTATTTCAATGTCAAACTCTTGGAGTAGGAGAATCCATCTAATTAGTCTAGGCTTAGCATCTTTCTTAGAAAGAAGATACTTGAGGGCCGAATGGTCAGTGAATATGACTATTTTAGATCCAACCAAGTAAGACCTGAATTTATCCAATGCGAAGACAACTGCTAAGAGTTCTTTCTCCGTAGTAGAATAGTTCATTTGGGTGCTATTTAAGGTCCTACTGGCATAGTAGATGACGTATGGCTTCTTTTCTTTTCTTTGTCCTAGTACAGCTCCTACAGCATAGTCACTAACATCACACATGATTTCAAAGGGTAGACTCCAATCAGGCGGCTGCATGATAGGTGCAGTGGTCAACTTGTCTTTCAACTTCATAAATGCTTCTTGACGATCCTTAGTCCACTCAAAAGGAGTATCCTTTGTGAGGAGGTGACATAGTGGTCTAGATATTGCACTAAAATCCTTAATGAACCTCCGATAGAATCCTGCATGACCTAGGAAAGATCGAATGTCCCTTATAGATTTTGGAATGGGTAGATTGGAAATTAGATCAACTTTAGCTCTATCTACCTCTATACCTTTAGATGACACAATGTGACCTAAGACAATTCCCTTAGGAACCATGAAATGACATTTTTCCCAATTAAGCACTAGGTTCTTTTCTTTACAACGAGTTAAGACTTTTCTTAGATTTTCAAGACATGTTTCAAATGAATTATCGAAAACAGAAAAGTCGTCCATGGAAACCTCTAAAATTCTCTCCACCATATCACTGAAAATGCTTAACATGCAAAGTTAAAATGTGGCAGGAGCATTACATAATCCAAATGGCATTCTTTTGTAAGCAAAAGTGCCAAAAGGACATGTAAATGTGGTCTTTTCCTGATCCTCGGGTGCAATTTCTATTTGGTTATACCCTGAATAACCATTTAAGAAACAATAGTACTGGTGTCCTGCAACCCTTTCTAACATTTGATCAACGAAGGGCAAAGGAAAATGGTCCTTCCTTGTAACAGCATTCAACTTTCGATAGTCGATACACATACGCCAACCAGTAGTAACCCTGGTAGGGATCAATTCATTGTTGGCGTTAGTTATTACTGTCACTACAGACTTCTTTGGAACCACCTGAGTAGGACTTACCCATTTGCTATCACTTATGGGATAGATGATTCCCACATCAAGCAACTTTATGACTTCTGCTCTAACCACATCTTTCATATTAGGATTTAACCTTCTTTGCATTTGACGACATGGTTTAGCTTCATCCTCTAGATATATCCTATGGGTGCAGATTAAAGGGTTAATGCGCTTTATATCAGCTATGGTCCATCCTATAGCACCTTTGTGTTCTTTTAAAGTGTCTATTAATTTGTCCTCCTGAGATGTTTCTAATTGGGAGGAAATTATTACAGGAAAAGTCTCTTTGTCTCTTAAAAAGGCATATTTTAAATCTGATGGTAGAGATTTCAATTCAAGCTTAGGAGGTTGTATGAATGATGGAAGGGGAGTGGACTCCCTCAGTGGAAGGTCCTCGAAAGGAGGTTTCCATTTTTCTGTTTGCATGATAGGAACAGAATCAAGGAGGGCATTAACTTCCTCTATTAATGCATCCTCATTAAACTCATTAAAATGGGCCAAACAGGCCTCAAGTGGGTCCGACAAGGAAGATGACTGAAACTGATCTTGCACAACTGAATTGATCATGTTAACACAGTGCAAATCATCAGTAGTTTCACCAGGTTGCTTACAGATATTGAAAATGTTAAGCTCTATTGTCATATTGCCAAAGGACAATTTCATCACACCATTTCTACAATTGATTAAGGCATTGGACGTAGCCAAAAATGGTCGTCCCAGGATGATTGGTATTTCATTCTTCTCATTCACCACCGATTGTGTATCTAGAACCAGAAAATCGACAGGGAAGCGAAATTGTTCTACCTGGACTAACACATCCTCTATTACCCCTCTCGGTATTTTTACAGAACGATCAACTAGCTTGAGCGTAGTAGATGTAGGTTTCAATTCACCCAGACCTAACCTGCTCGTATCACCGAGTATGGTAATAAGTTTACACTAGATCCTAAATCAAGAAGAGCTTGGTTAATTTTGTAGTTGCCAATAATGCAAGTAAGAGTGGGGCAACCAGGATCCTTGTACTTTGGTGGTGTATGATGTTGAAGAATAGAACTAACCTGTTCAGTCAAAAATGCCTTCTTTTGAACATTTAATTTTCTCTTGATGGTGCATAAGTCTTTTAAAAATTTGGCATATGATGGGATTTGTTTTATAGCATCTAAGATCGGTATGTTGATCTTGACTTGCTTGAAAATCTCTAAAATCTCATCATTAGATGCAGACTTTGGGGCTTGGCGCAACCTTTGAGGGAATGGAGCAAGGACTGGACATGGCTCAACAGGTGAAACATGGTCCTTTTCTTTAGATTTGTCTTTAGGTTTTTCTACCTTTTCAATCTTTTTAGGCTCATCTTTCTCAATTATTTTACCACTCCTAAGAATAGTAATAGCTTTAGTCTGTTCCATGGTAGAGCTAGATGTTTCATCAGATGCATTAATGCTAACCCCATGCACTCCCTTAGGGTTTGCTTGAGGTTGAGCTGGGAATTTTCCTTTTTCCGTATTTTGCATCATTTGACTCATCATGTTTTTTAGTTCATTCACAGACTTTTCTAATTGAGAAATTTTCCTTTCCTGATTTTGATTAACTTGATTATCCTCTACATGCCTTTTAGGTGGGGGCAAGTAAAGTCCAGGAGAATTAGGTTGATGAGTTTGGTATGGTGGTGGAGCAAGTAGTCCTTGGTTTGGTTGTTGATGACTCTGGTATGGGCCTGGTTGTGAGACATTTGCATTAGGTCCATTTCTCCAATTGAAATTTGGATGGTTTCTCCAGTTGGGATTATATGTCTCAGAATATGGGGAAAAAGGTCTTTTATAATTATTGAATGCATTAGCCTGATCATGAAGTACATCTTGAAATGCAGGGATGGTAGGACATTCCTGAGTAAGATGTGATGTACTTTCACAAATGCTACACACTTGTTCATCATTAGTTAAGGTTTTCGTTCCCATTTCCATGGCTTCTACTTTTCTAGCTAGGGTTGCTACTTTGGCACTGATTTCATTTTTTTCAGTCATGGCATACATGCCTCTCCTAGTAGATGTGGTAGTGGGCTTAGGTCTATCTAAATTTTCTACTCTTTCTGAGTCAGCCCAGGTCTGTGCACTTTCAGCTAGCCATTCCAAATACTCCTCCACCTCATCTGGTTGTTTATTCAAAAAGTTACCATTGCACATCATCTCTACAAACTGGCGCATGTCAGAATTAAGTCCTTCATAAAAGAAGCTGATAATGCGCCATGGTTCATAGCCATGATGTGGGCAAGTAAGCAATAGATCTTTGAACCTTTCCCAGCATTGGTAGAATGATTCTTTATCTTTTTGGGTAAAGTTCATTATCTTACGACGGAGTGTATTTGTTTTATGTGTAGGGAAACACTTTTTCAAGAATTCCTTAGTCATTTCATTCCAAGTCCTTATGGAACCTGGTGGCAGTGCATTAAACCACATTTTTGCTTTTTCCTTTAAAGAGAAAGGAAATAGCTTAAGCCTGACAGTGTCTAGACCTATATTTTGGGTTCTTTGGGTACTACATACCTCATCAAATTCTTTAAGGTGCAAATAAGGACTCTCACTATCTAGCCCATGAAATTTGGGAAGTAATTGAATTACTCCCATTTTTAATTCTAACGCACCAGCATTTTGAGGAAGAATGACACAAGAGGGTGTACTGGTGCGTGTAGGTTGAAGGTAGTCTCTTAAGGTTCGTCCATGAGGATTCTGATAAACATCATTTTCTCCATGGTCACTCTGTTGGTCCCATTCCCTATTTTCATTCCTTCTCCAATTTCTTTGTTGATGATTATTCCTCCTTGGTGGAGGTTGATATTCATCATCAATTAGAGGTGGTGGGTCCTCATTCATGATGAGTGGAGCTTGATCACCTCTAACATTACTATGGGGTGAGTTACCCCTTGATCCTTGATCAGCCATTGTTGGTCTGTCTTTTTGGTCGTACGAGACTAACCTACCGGTTTCATCGCGTATCCAAAAGGGCATACAATGAAAGATCTTTTTGGTTTTTTATGTTTTTATTTTTTCCTATCCTAAATGATGCAACCTAAATGCCTAAAATGATGCACAAAACAGGACACAATCAAGCAATCCCCTAAGGCTAGTAAGCATAGATATTTTGATTTTCTTGATTTTCTGTGGTGACAACGCTTTTAATTAGCCTACTCTAATGCTCCTACTCTCTTTAGGAGTTGACTATCGCTACCGCTAGGTTCTAACCAAAGCGGTTAATACAACCCTCGTGTAAGGAGGCGTTTAGACCTCAACAAACGTCGACAGGAGGTAGGGGAAGAGCGAGGCTCTATTAGACAACCCCCAATAACCACAGTGATCAAAAGCAACCGAATGTAACAAGAATTCATGTCCTATTAAGAGGGTCCTACGAGCATGTGATAACCCTATAGGTCTCTTCTGATTGATTTTAAATTAATGTGAAAGGAGAGGTTGCGCGCTTGAGATAATTATCCTAGGTGGGCCAAGGAGTGGTGATGAAATCCACCCTTGATCTTGTGGGGTAGGGTGCCCTTACTAATTAAATTTCACACACCATGGCAATTCGATCAACATATAATCCACCTTAAAGCGTTAGACGTGTCCTAAAATGCAATTGAAAGCAATAAACTAATGCAAAACCCTAAGATGCAACAATTATAACATATGCTTTCTATATGCAATTAAGTACCAAACAATACAAATTATTCTAAATGCAAACCCTAATCTAGAAAATAAATGAGTGAGAAGACTTACAGTGAGGTTTCTGATGAAGATCAAGTGTGGGCCACCTTGTCCCACACTTGCCCTGTATTATTACAACCCTTTAAAATTGAAATTGAAAATGCAAATTACAAGGGGCCTCACTACAACATTCACTCAAAAATAAAATTTCTAATCTAAGAAAGCAAGATAAATCTATCAATTGATGAAGCTCCACTCCAATTTCCTAAAAAAGAAAAATAACAATTAGTACCAAATTCAGAAAATAAAGTGATTATGTACTAAAAATGCCTAAATATGCACGTAAAAATGCCTAAAATGCAATTCCTAATTTTTTTGTATTTTTTTGGATTTTTATGATTTTTTTTGAAAATTTTCTAATTTTTTTGGATTTTTAATTAAATTTTATAAAAACTCCATTTCAAGTCCCCGGCAACGGCGCCAAAAACTTGTTGATTGTTTAACCACAAGTGCATGGGCTATTGTAGTATAACTATGCAAATACGGGTCGATCCCACGAGGACTTGATTTAAAATTATGGAGTTTTCAATAAAATTCAATTAATAAAAGAATATAAACTAACAAAAAAATAAAATCCAGATTTATTCAATGGTTGCAATGTTCACAATTATTTATTCCAAAGAAAACAAAAAAATAAAACTAAAATGCGTCCTGGATAAGCTTGTCCTTGGATTGCACTGTCTCTGGATTAATTACGTCCTTGAATGAGTCATCTCCTGGATTGCACTATCCCTGAATAGTCAGAATGAAGATAAGTTAAAACCAGAATAGCACAGGGACACAGTTGTAATTAAACCGGGGACCCAATTGGTATTTCTGAAATCTGCCAAGGGACACAGATGTAATTTTTGAAATCTGCCAGGGGACACAGATGTAATTCTTTTGGGGACACAGATGGAATTTTCGAAATCTGACAGGGGACACAGATGGAATTCTTTTAGGGACACAGATGGAATTTCCTGAAATCTGCCAGGAGACACAGTTGGTATTTCTGGGTTTTAACAGGGTCAGACTTGGAATTTCTTCAGGGGTTCTGGTTTTTCACGAAAAAACCAGGAAAACACGTTTTGGGAGAAATCTGGAAGAGGGAGAAGAGGAAGAAGAATAGAGGAAGGAGGAGAAGAAGGAAGGAGAGGAAAAAGGTGGGGAGAAAACCCGAGTTGGGTTTTCTCTCCCGGGCCGGTTGGAAGAGCTAGGTTCAGTCGACACCTGGCTGCATGGAACAGACTGGCCGCGGATTAGGTGGGGCAAATGCCGGTGGTGTTTCGAAAAGAAGCGGAGAGAGGGGAAGATGGGAAAGCCGAAGGAGGAGGCTGTGCGGTGCCGTGTGGTGAAGATGGAGGACGCCTGGGAAAGGGTAGGAGCCGAGGATCGACGGGGGAACTGGGCAGTGTAGAGATGAGAGACAGAGATAAGAGAGTAAACTGGGGGGTAAGGTGTGGTGATGGAAGATGGTGGGAAGAAGGAGAATGGAAAAAGGTATAGGACAAAGGAGAGATAGAGGTGGTTGTTAGGAATCAAACCCAAGAGTAGCGATAGAGGGAAAGAGATGGAGATGGGAGCTTGGTGATGGGGAGAAAAAGAGCATTAGAGAGACCGATTGGAGGCTAGTGCGATGCAAGGAGGATGCCAGTTCGGTTTGAGAGAGAGAGAGAGAGGTCTGCCTCCTTTCCAGCCCAACCTAGCGGGCTTAGTTGAAGAAGACAGTGGAAGAGGAGACCCGATGGCCGGCTGGACTGGAGAAAAATGAGGATGGGATGAGGAAGAAGATGGGAGAAAAACCCAATTCGGGTTTTCTCTCCCTGAGCCGTGCGATCCGGACTGGGCAGAAGTGACCGGAGAACCAGAGAAAGGAAACCCAATTCAGGTTTCAATCCCTGGACCGGTGAAGAGGATGCTTGGCTACTACTGGGCCCGTGGAACCGTGGAAGATGGGAGGAGAATAGAAGGTAGAGGGAGGTGGGCAAGCTGGAAGGAAAAGAACTGGAACAGAGTGAAGAGAAAGGGTTGATGCGTGCAAGAGAGAGAGAGAGAGAGGGAGAGAGAGAGAGAGAGAGGGAGAGAGAGAGGGAGAGAGAGAGAGAGAGAGGGAGAGAGAGTCAGCCCAGCCTGCACCTTCCTAAAAGGGAAAAACATTCTTTTTGGAGAAGAAAGAAGGGTCTTTTAAAAGAGAGATAGGGAGAGACGTATAGGAGAGAGGGATAAGAGAGAGAAAAAGAGAAGAGAGGAGAAAGATAAGAGGAAAAGAAAGGAGAAAGATAAGGAAGATAAGAGAGAGGGAGAGAGAGAGAGAGAGAGAGAGAGAGAGAGAGAGAGAGAGAGAGAGAGAGAGAGAGAGAGAGAGAGAGAGAGAGATAAGAGAGAGATAAGAAAGAGAGTGGGTCCACTGGAATTCTAGTCTTACTAGAACTCTGCAAGTCTTCAATCTTGTTTTGTACTATGACTCTTCAAATTCCATCTGATTTCCATGATTCAATCTGGAGCGTCCATGCCTGAGTTGACCGATCTGCAATGCACAGGACTCAATTAGCGAAATCTAAACCGTCCATTAGCTTTAATAGTCATTTGACCACTAAATTTTACAATTCAACAGTTGGATGGCCAATTAAAGATAAAATGAAATATTTGATGTAAAATCTTAAAATTAATGGTCTAGATGCTCTAATCAAATACTAAATTAGGGGTATTTTGACCAAAATTGAACACTTAACACCTTTCCCATCCCCACATCATGTAACCGTATCTACCCCCACTTCTCTTTCCTATTACTCTCTCTTTCCCTCTTTCTTATTCTTCTCTTTCTCTCTTTCCTTTCCTTTCTCTCTTAATGTAATGCCCTGGGTTTTTATGACATTTATTTATTTTTATAATTTAATAATATTTGTATTCAAGATCCCATGTTAAAAAGATTCTATTAATTATTTTACTACAACATTTCTTGAAAACCTCCAAGTGTTATTTTCTATTTCCAAACATCAAAATTGTAATTTAAAACATAACATAGTTTCGTGATAATAGATTTGAAAACAATACACATGTCTACCAATGTTAAATGCATCAATGCCTTCATTTTCAAAATAATAAATATCCAAAACACTATCATAATATGGCACAGGGTCTATCCATCATAGCATCCCATTAAATGTCCATAATATGTATAACCATCTTAGTTAAATCCATAATATAAAAGTATACAGTCCTTAAATAAAATCAAATGGCAGTCATATTTATTAACTTACATCACTGTCTATCAAATCAAGTAAAGGAATCTTCCACTGCTATCACAGTTTCTCAACCCTCTTGCCCTTCCTGATGTCGCGCTCGAGATCTGAGGCATTGCAAAACAAAGCAATGCCTCAGCAAGCTATTGCTTGTGTAGGTACATAGACAATTAATGTAATAAAGATGGAATAACTGAATAACAGTGGTGACATAATAAAAAGGTCTATCATCTATGGAATTAAAATCATTATAAGCCATGCTAACATAGTATCAAATTATCGAGTACGATAAAACATGCATCTCACTGATTTAATACATGATATGATCTATATAAATGAGCATACTATAATAATAGGGCACCCTAAAATACATAGGTCCCACGAGCATCGCATACACTCGTATCACTGATCATGAGTTCTCATAACCAAATCTCTGAGTGTCGTCACACTCAGGCATACAATCCCATCTACATGCTCAAAACGTAAGCACACAAAATAAGAGTATGGATCGTCATGCCATAGTGGCAAGCCTCCAGGGTCTCAACCACCGCCGCTCCCTGTCGACACCATAACGAGAGACTTAACGTCTGTCCCCATGGAAAGGCCAGGACTGGTAGTGTGGACTATCCATGTTACCAACCCCTACCAAAAGCCATCTACGGGCAAGTGTCTATCATATCACATCACAAATCTTAGAAGGGGGTGGCCGACCCTCTCCCTCCTAGCTTGACGTCCACCAGGTGAAAGCACCTGTCATAAAGCTCAAAACACGGAAACAAGTATGTCAAAAACCCAGGAGTACTAGTGGCTCGCCATCCTCAAGGCACGCTTCCCATCCCAGGGTTAGCCTCTAAAAGGACCAGCCACCAAGCCTCCACTTTTCTCTCTTGGAAACCCATCCATTTTAGTGATGAAATAAAGAAAGAAAATTTCTAATTAAGCATAAATATATCATATCATTCTCATAGAATCATCGGGTCATAAAACCATTCGATACATGATTGAAATCAAGTAACAATCATAGTATAAAGCTTTAAATCTCACAAAATTAGCAACTAATAATAAGTGTCATATAAATCACAATCAATCATAATGTTGTGATAGATGCAGGGTTTTAAAAATCAAAATAAAACATTAATTGTCGTCACCTACCTCAATGTGAGATCACTCGGTTTAAGCGTATATCCTCTTTATTTGATACGTTCAGTTGTACGTGTCAATACCACAATGCTATTTTGTGTTATTTTTTTCATCATAAGGAGATCTATGGTGATCCAACCGTTGGATTATCCTCTAATATCCTTAATTATGATTTGGTTCTTAACTTTAGTCTCATCTCATGTTCATTTGTTAGTTTTGTTTGTGTATCTAGCATTGATTCCTAAATTTGACTGTCCGATCATCCTCAGATCAACAATTTTCCAAGATCTTGGTTAGATCAATGGTCTAGATCAATTTATAGAGTAATTACATCTAATTTACTCTACTTACCCTTCTTTAGTATCATATATTTTCTATTTATTTAAGTTCTAGGGCCTAATTGCCCTTTGATCAGTTGGATCTAAGTTATTAATTAATAGTTTATAATTTAACTAATTTAAAAGTGGTCAATGGTAAGTTTTTAAGTTAAATTTAGGTTCGCATCATTGATACGATAGTAATGCCTCTTTCGGATCGCGATTTGGACCTCTGTAGCTCTCAAAATCATATTTTTTGTAAAAATATTTCATAAAATATTAATTTATAGGGTGTCGGGCGGTGCATTGGTTTACACCGATGGCCCCAGTTTACACCAGGTTACATCGGCACCCCAATTTACACCGGGTTACACTAGCAGCCCCGGTTTGCACCGGGTTACACCTACAGCCCTGGTTTGCACCAGTTTACACCAGCGCAATGCGAGAACCGGGGCCGAGGAAGACGACCGGCTTCTAGCCTTTGCCAATGACCCCATAGGTGCCCAAATCACACCATTTATTCACCATTTTGCTCAAAATCTTATGTATTTTTCATTTTCAACACTCCTTTGGCTTGATTTTGCCAAGAACTGATTTTTATGCGATTTTCTCCACGTTCCTAAAAATTTTCTGGGTACTGTTTTTCGGCAACACCAACTGTTAGATCTCTCTCAAATTTAAAGGGCTTGATCTTGGCCCTCTTATGTACTAGATAAGTGGTCCAATTTTTAATCTAACATGGTTTCATCAACGAATTTATGCTCCAACAGTAGCATAAACAGGGTTCCAGGAAAACTACGTTTTTCCTGATTTTCATGCATTTCTATTTTACATATATACATATATAATATGAAAATTAAGAGATTAAGGCTTACCTCGATTTACTTAGTGTTTATTGGTGTTGCCGGAGTCCTTCTCACCCAAAAAACCAGACTTTTGCAGAGGCTAGGGTTTTGGAAAAACAATGGTGCGATGAAGAGGAATGAGTGGGTGATTGAGGATCAAGTTGGGGAAGGAGTTTGCGTTTGGGAAGGGAGAATGAAGCTCTTCCCTTTTTTTTAAGCATTCCCTCCAACGTTTTCTCTAGCGAAATCGCCGGATCTGATAAGGCAAGGTGGATAGGGGTGCCGTTATGAAAACTGGTCCCCATTATTTTAGGCTCTGGGAATTTACCAAAATACCCTTACAACTTCAATGGCTCATAACTTCTTCGTTTGAGCTCTATTTTTCGCGTTCTTTATATCGTTGGAATCCTATCAACAAGTAGTTCCTAGTTTTTAAATCTTCAAGACCAAATTATATGTATAGGATTTTTAATTTAATTTATTTTGTAAATCATTAATTTATGCTTAAAATTGAGGATATTACATCCTTCTCACCTTATAAAAATTTCGTCCTTGAAATTTTGCTACAGACCTCAATGTAAATAACTTTGGGTGAATCCTCCTCATCTCCTCTTCTGTCTCCCATGTGGCCTCTTGTAGTGAATGATGCTGCCAAAGGACTTTGACTAATGTAATAGTTTTAGTCTTCAACTCCTTGACTTTCGTATCCAGTATGCTCATAGGTCTCTCTTCCAAGGTCATATCAGGCTGTAACTCTACTAGGATCTGCTCCAACACATGTGAAGGATCTGGCATGTATTTCCTTAGCATAGATACATGGAAAACGTCATGCACATTTTCCAACTGTGGTGGTAAGGCTAGATGGTATGCTATTGGTCCAACTCTGTGTAATATCTCGAAAGGTCCAATGTACCTGGGGATAAGCTTTCCTTTATTCCCAAACCTCATCACTCCTTTCATAGGGGAAACCTTCAAGAATACATGCTCACCTTTGGAAAACTCTAGGTCTTTCCGCCTCTTGTCAACATAACTTTTCTGTCGGTTGTGAGCTGTCAATAATCTCTTCTGAATAAGTCAGACTTTCTCTGCGCACTCTTCCACCAACTCGGACTTCACTATCCTTCTCTCTCCTACATCACTCCAACATAAAGGTGACCGACAAGGTCTGCCATAAAGTGCCTCGTATAGAGCAATGTCAATACTCATGTGATGACTATTATTATAGGCAAACTCTACTAGTGGTAAGTGATCTTCCTAACCACCCTTCCAATCCATAATACAAGCCCGCATCATATCCTCAATTGTTTGGATTGTCCTCTCGCTCTGACCGTCCGTCTGAGGGTGGAATATTGTGCTAAATTTTAGCCTTGATCCTAACGCCTCTTGCACGCTCTTCCAGTATTTTGAGGTAAACCTAGTATCTCGATCCTATATAATCGTCAAGGGGACTCTATGTAAACTCACGATCTCCTTGACATATAGTTTCGCTAGGCTGTCCACTATCTGATATGAAGGAAATAAGCGGACTTGGTCAACCTGTCCACAATGACCCATATCATGTTGTGGCTGCTAACAATCCTCAGAAGACCCACAATAAAGTCCTTAGTAATATGATCCCACTTCCACTCAGGAAGGTCCAATGTCTGAAGTAGCCCTGATGGACGCTGATGCTCAGCCTTGACCTGCTGACGGGTCAAACATCGTGCAATGCACTCTTCAACATCCTTCTTCATACCATTCCACCAGAAATGTCTCATAAGATCCTGATACATCTTTGTACCTCTAGGATGAATTGTATACGGGGACTAGTATGCTTCCTGAAGTAACTCATGCCTCAATTCGTCATTTGCCGGTACTACCAACTTACCCTTAAATTTGACTCCTCCATCTGTCCCCCCTTGCAAAATCTACCTTATTTGCCATATCTTGTGTCTCTTTATCTTTGTCCTGTGCCTCTAAGATCCTATTGAAGAACTTAGACCAAGTCAACAAATTGGCAATCATTACTCCAGATTTCCTACTCAGGGCATCTGCAACGACATTAGCCTTGAAGTCGAAGTCCTTAAGATACTCCATCCATCGACACTGCCTCATGTTCAAATCACTCTAAGTAAAGAAGTACTTGAGGCTCTTATGATCAGTGAATACCTCAAACTCCTCACCATAAAGATAATGTCTCCAGGACTTCAATGCAAATACCACCGCTGCTAACTCCAAATCATGTGTTGGGTAATTTACCTCATGTGTCTTCAACTGTCTCAACGCATAGGCAATTACCTTCCCATATTGCATTAACATTGCTCCTAATCCCTTACCAGAGGCATCGCAATAAACCATATAACCGCTTGCACTTGATGGTAAAGTCAATACCGGAGCAGTAGTAAGTCTCCTCTTGAGCTCCTAGAAGCTCTCCTTGCATGCCTCAGTCCATACAAATTGATTGTCCATCTTGGTCAGCGCGGTCAATGGTAATGCAATCTTAGAGAATCCTTCTATAAAACAAAGATAATATCCTGCCAATCCAAGAAAACTGCGTATCTTAGTCACTGTCTTAGGCCTCTCCCAATGTAGTACTGCCTCAACCTTCGTTGGATCCACGGCCACTCCATCTTTAGATATGACGTGGCCTAAAAACTGCACCTGATCTAATGAAAAGTCACACTTACTGAACTTGGCATACAACTAGTGTCGACGAAGTGTGTCCAATACTGTGTGAAGATGCTCTCTATGTGCCTCATGACTAAGCGAATAAATCAAGATGTCATCAACGAATACAATCATGAACTTATCTAAATAAGCTCGAAAAACATGGTTCATTAGATCCATAAACACTGCAGGTGCATTCGTCAATCCAAACGGCATCACTAAGAACTCATAATGGCCATAGGACTCCTAAAAGCGGTCTTGGAGATATCCTCCTCTCTAACCCTCAGCTGATGATATCCTGACCTCAGGTCTATCTTAGAGAACACTCATGCTGATTGGAGCTGATCAAATAAATCATCTATGAGCGGCAAGGGGTATCGATTCTTTATAGTAACATTGTTCAACAACTGATAGTCAATGCATAGTCTTAGTGATCCATCCTTTTTCTTCACAAAAAGGCTTGGTGGTCCGCATGGTGATCCACTCGGCCTGATGAAACCCTTATCTAATAACTCTTGCAACTACACTTTAAGCTCTCTCAACTCTGTCAGAGCCATTCGGTATGGTGCCTTAGAGATAGGCGATGTACCTAGCACCAAGTCAATGGTAAAGTCAATCTCCTAGCTTGGCAGTAATCCTGGTAACTCCTCAGGAAAAACATCAGCGAATTCACGGACAACATCAATCTCATCAAGCAGTGGTTGCTCCTTGTCCTCCACAGTCACATACGCGAGAAATGCTCTACACCCTCATGAATAAAATCGTGCTGCCTTCATAGCAGAAATGATGCATGTACTTGACTGACATTTCCTACCCTGGTACACTACTTCTGGTTGCCCAGGTATAAGAAAAGTGACCCGCTTCTTTCGATAGTCCACGGTAACCCAATAGTTGGCTAACCAATCCATCCGAAATATAACATCGTAGTCAACCATGTTTAATAAAATAAAGTCAGAGTCCATCCTCATGCTTGATATCTCCACGGGTGTATCTCAAAGATACTCAGTAGTCTCTACTATCTCTCCCACAGGTGTCATAATATCTAACTCAAATGCTAATTTATGTACACAAACATCAAGGCAAGATGCAAAAATCCATGATATAAAAGAATGAGTGGACCCTGTGTCAAAGAGGACCCTGACATGTCGGTTTGATATTAGAAGAGTACCTTTAATGACCTGGTGTGATGCCTGCACCTGTCCTGATGTGATAGCAAATACTCATCCCTGACTACGTGGCGTGGTAGTTGTGTCTACACCCATCTCGATCTCTCTCTCTCTCTCTGCTCCTTAGGAAATCTTTAATGAAATGGCCTACCTCTCCACAGTTGAAGCACCTATATGGATGTCTCTAGAAAGGTGCCTGGTACTTTCGTTGTGGTTGAGGCTACCTCTGTTGTTGTGGTCTATCAAATCTATTGCACCCTCGCCCAGGGTGCCAACCCTTATACCTGTCGCATCTCTTCTTCTCTGTGTCTCTCTTAGGCTTGGTCTGTGGCTGATAACCTGGTGCTCTATGTGCTTGCATAACACTAAAGGGCCTCTTGCCCTTAATGGGCTGGTATGCACTCCCTCTAGTCCTGAGAGAGTTCTTCTCCAACATGGAGGCCATGTCCATTGCATCTCTCATAGTACTAGGTCAAGAAGTAATCACCCGAACTCTCAGCCAGGCTGTCAGTCCATCCACAAATCTATCTGTTGCCTCCTTGTTTGAGGCAAGTGCGGCAGGAGCAAACCTCTTTAATCGGGTAAATCGGTTCAGGTACTGCTGAATCGTCATGTCTCTTTGCTCCAAGGTGGCAAACTCCTTCTTTAATGATTGTAATGCATGGGGTGGAAAGTACTGAGTGTCGAAAGCCTATTTAAAGGCTGCCCATGTCATTGTCTCAGTAGGATCTGGTCGTGTAAGTGTAAAGGTCTGCCACCAAAAGCTTGCCTCACCCTTCAGTAGGTAGGCAGCTACTCAAACTTGATCCTCTAGTGCAATCTTTATAGCATCAAATGTCCATTCTGCCTCGAATAGCCATCGCTCAACCTCCTCAGTATCGCCGTGGCCATAAAAAGGTGACACCATCTTTTGGAATCTTTCTAATATCTTATCTCTCGTCCTAGGATCACTAGTAGCATCACCCTCAGTAGCCTTAGATGTTGGTGGGTCCTGCACTGGTTGGGTGGAATGAACAGACGAGTCCATAGGTGCCACTGAGGCGGTGTGACAAGGTTAGGTTTCACAGCTTGAATAGCAGTCTTAACTTGCTGCTATATGAGCGGTATTAGCCCTGACATTACTTTGTTCAATAACTCGGCATCTCGATCCCCTTGATCAGAGGACTAAGCAGGTGGGGCAACTAGTATAGTAGGGGTACACCTTGTCCTTCTTCGAGGAGCCATCTATCAAAAATTTAAATACCATTAAGTGTAAGTTTCACTCTCCTAGTTCCTCTTTAACTACAATTTATGGACTGCTACCCACACATAAATGGACATTTGTAAAGATTATGATGGACTAGACTGGGCTCTGATACCAACTGTAACGCCCCGGGTTTTTATGACATTTATTTTTTTTATAATATAATAATATTCGTATTCGGGATCCCATGTTAAAAAGATTCTATTAATTATTTGACTACCACATTTCTTGAAAACCTCCGGGTGTTATTTTCTGTTTCCAAACATCAAAATTGTAATTTAAAACATAATATAGTTTCATGATAATAGATTTGAAAACAATACACATGTCCACCAACGTTAAATGCATCGACGCCTTTATTTTCAAAACAATAAATATCCAAAACACTATCATAATATGGCTCAGGGTCTATCCATGATAACATCCCATTAAATGTCAATCATATGTATAACCATCGTAATCAAATCCATAATATAAAAGTATACAGCCCTTAAAGAAAATCAAATGACAGTCTTGTTTATTAACTCACATCACTGTCTATCAATTCAAGTAAAGGAATCTTCCACTGCTATCATAGTTTCTCAACCCTCTTGCCCTTCCTAATGTCGCGCTCGAGATTTGAGGCATTGCAAAACAGAGCAATGCCTCAGCAAGCTATTACTTGTGTATGTACATAGACAATTAATGTAATAAAGATGGAATAACTAAATAACAGTGGTGACATAATAAAAAGATCTATAGTCTATGGAATTAAAATCATTATAAGCCATGCTAACATAGTATCAAATTATCGAGTACGATAAAACATGCATCTCACTGATTTAATACATGATATGATCTATATAAATGAGCATACTATAATAGCATGGCACCCTAAAATACATAGGTCCCACTACGTCGCATACACTCGTATAACTGATCATGAGTACCCATATCCAAATCTCTGAGTGTCGTCACACCCAGGCATAAAATCCCATCTCCATGCTCATCATGCAAGCATGCAAAATAAGAGTATGGATCATCATGCCGCAGTGGCAACCCTCCAGGGTCTTAACCATCGCCGCTACCCGTCGACACCATAACAGGAGACTTAACGTCCGTCCCCATGGAAAGGCCCGGACTGGTAGTGTGGACTATCCATGTTACCAACCCCTACCGAAAGCCATCTACGGGCAAGTATCTATCATATCACATCACAAATCTCGGAAGGGGGTTGGTCAGCCCTCTCCCTCCTAGCATGACATCCACTGAGTGAAAGCACTCATCATAAAACTCAAAACACGAAAACAAGTATGTCAAAAACCTAGGAGCACTAGTGGCTCGCCATTCTCAAGACATGCATCTACCGGGATTAGCTTCTAAAAGGACTAGCCACCAAGCCTCCACTTTTCTTTCTCTTGGAAATCCATCAATTTCAGTGATGAAATAAAGAAAGAAAATTTCTAATTAAGCATAAATATATCATATCATTCTCATAAAATCATCGGGTTATAAAACCATTTGATACATGATTAAAATCAAGTAACAATCATAGTATAAAGCTCTAAATCTCATAAAATCAGCGAATAATAATAAGTGTCATGTAAATCACAATCAATCATAATGCTGTGATAGATGCAGGGTTTTAAAAATCAAAATAAAACATTAATTGTCATCACCTACCTCAATGTGAGATCACTCGGTTCAAGCGTATATCCTCTTTATCTGATACGTTCAAATGTACTTGTCAATACTACAATGCTATTTTATGTTATTTTTTTCATCATAAGGGGATCTATGGTGATCCAACTATTGGATCATCCTATAATATCCTTAATTATGGTTTGGTTCTTAACTTTAGTCTCATCTCATGTTCATCTATTAATTTTGTGCGTGTATCTAGCATTAATTCCTAAATTTGACGGTCAGAGCATCCTCAGATCAACAATTTCCTGAAATCTTGGTTAGATCAATGGTCTAGATTAATTTATAGAGTAATTACATCTAATTTACTCTACTTACCCTTCTTTAGTATCATATATTTTCTATTTATTTAAGTTTTAGGGCTTGATCGCCCTTTGATCGGCCGAATTTAAGTTATTAATTAATAGTTTATAATTTAACTAATTTAAAAGTGGTTAATGGTAAGTTTTCAAGTTAAATTAAGGTCCGCGTCGTCGATACGGTAGCAACGCTTCTTTCGGATTGTGATTTGGACCTCTGTAGCTCTCGAAATCAAGTTTTTTGTGAAAATATTTCATAAATTAATATTATTAATTTATAGGGTGTTGGGCGGTGCACTGGTTTACACCGGCGGCCCCGGTTTACACCGAGTTACACCGGCACCCGAGTTTACACCGGGTTACACTGGCGGCCCTAGTTTGCACCAGTTTACACCAGCACGATGCAGGAACTGGCGCCGGGAAGACAACCAACTTCTGGCCTTCGCCGGTGACCCCACAGGTGCCCAAATCACGCCATTTTTTCACCATTTTCCTCAAAATCTTATGTATTTTTCATTTTCAACACTCCTTTGGCTTGATTTTGCCAAAAACTATGATATTTATGCGATTTTTCCATGTTCCTAAAATTTTCCTAGGTACTGTTTTTCATATTTTTTGGCAACACCAGCTATTGGATTTCTGTCAAATTTAAAGGGCTTGATCTTAGGCCTCATATGTACTTGATAAGTAGTCCGAGTTCTAATCTAACATAGTTTTATCAACGAATTTACGCTCCAACAGTAGCATAAATAGGGTTCCAGGAAAACTACGTTTTTCCTGATTTTCATGCATTTCTATTTTACATATATACATATATAATATGAAAATTAAGAGATTAAGGCTTACCACGATTTACTTGGTGTTTATTGGTGTTGCTGGAGCCTTACTCACCGAAAAAACCAGACTTTTGTAGAGGCTAGGGTTTTGGGAAAACAATGGTGCTATGAAGAGGAATGAGCGGGTGATTGAGGATCAGGCTGGGGAAGGAGTTTGCGTTTGGGAAGAGGGAATGAAGCTCTTCCCTTTTTTTTTTTAAGCCTTCCCTTTGATGTTTTCTCTAGCAAAATCATCGAATTTGATAAGCCAAGGTGGATAGGGGTGCCGTTATCAAAAGTGGTCCCCATTATTTTAGGCTCTAGTAATTTACCAAAATACCCTTACAACTTCAATGGCTCATAACTTCTTCGTTTGAGCTTTGTTTTCCACGTTCTTTATATCGTTGGAATCCTATCGATGAGTACTTCCTAGTTTTTAGATTTTCAAGACCAAATTCTATGTATAAGATTTTTAATTTAATTTATTTAGTAAATCATTAATTTATGCTTAAATTTGAGGATATTACACTTAACCACCAACTTTTTGAACTGTTTCACTCCACCACCATGTTTCCTTTGCTAATACTCTTTTACCTTTAGATACTCCTAAGACATCTTTTGCCACTTTCTTAATGCATTCAGCCATATTAATCCACATAATATTTACTTCTATTTCATAGTTCCACTTTCCTTCTACCATCAACTTATTTTTGAAGGAAGTTATTTTCTCTCCTTTTAAGTTCCACCACTTAGCTTTTGGGTGTGTAGTAAGTTTAGTTCTTTTACTCCATCTTTTGATATGGATATCCATAACCATTAACCTATGTTGTGAGGTCAAACTCTCACCAAGTATCACCTTACAATCCTTACATGTAGATTGTTCATTATTCCTAAGTAGAAAAAAGTCTATTTAGCTTTTATGAAGTCCACTTTTAAAGGTTATTAAATGTTCATCCCTCTTCTTAAAGAGTGTATTTTCAATGGATAGGTTATATGACAAAGCAAAATCGAGGATATTCTCCCCCATCTCATTTCGTTCACCTGTACCATATCCACTGTGTATTCTATCATATCCTTCCTTATCTTTTCCTACATGGCAGTTTAAGTCTGCACCTATAAATATCTGCTCAGTGTTGGAAATTTCTTGCATGACTCCCTCCATATCTTCCCAAAACTGTTTCTTGATTATCTCTTGTAACCCTACTTGTGGTGCGTATGCACTTATAACATTTATAATTTGATCTCCTAGAACAATTTTTATTATTATAATTCTATCGCTGATTCTTTTAACATCCACAACTTTATCCTTTAATTCCTTATCCACTATTATTCCTATGCCATTTCTGTTATTTTCCTTTCCTACGTACCATAATTTATACCCATCTATTTCTCTTGCTTTAGCCCCTTTCCACTTGGTTTCTTAGATACAAGCGATGTTAACTCTCCTACGTTTCATCGCGTCTTCTAACTCCAAACTCTTGCCAATTAGTGTCCCTATATTCCATGTGGCGATACAAATCTTATGTTCTGGTGATACCCTATTTACTATTGCCTTTCTTGACCTCCATGGTATGAACCCATGTCCACTTTTCACTGCACCTGGGTTCTGATGCAACGTGTCGCTTCCAAGGGGACGCTCTAGCAGCCCTTGCCCATTTTTCACTACACCCAGGATCCGATGTAGCGCGTCGCTTCTGGGAGAACGCCCTAGCAACCCTTGCCTATTTTTCACCACACCCGGGATCCGATGCAGCTCGTCGCTTATGGGGAACACCCTAGCTTGAGGGAATGTTTGTTTTCAATTCATGTCATATTTGGGGTGCTGTATTTCTTAAAAGCTGAAGATGATTTTCATTTCTTCCTTACAAACTAATATACATTTATTTGTAAGCAAAAAAGAAATAACAAAACCATCTTCAACTTCACCCTTACCGGCTGGCTACCTGACACAAGGGTTGCCATATTTAAGAAGAGGGAGATGATTTTCATTTCTTCCTCACAAACTAATATACAAATGCATATTCATTTGTAAGAAAGAAATAACAAAATCATCTTCAACTTCTCCCCTACCAGCTGGCACCTGACGCAGGACCCTCCTCCTTTTTCATCCGGGCTTGGGACCGTCATTGGCGGAGTTATTAAAGAAAAATAGATGCGTTTTAAAGCATGGCAGAAGATTAGAAATAATGAAAACTATGAGCAATATAAGAATGTTAAAAACGTTGCTAAGATAATAGTAAGTGAGGCTAAACTTAAAACATATGATGAGCTCTACAATAGACTAGGAACAAGAGAAGGTGAGAAAGATGTGTTTAAACTTGCAAAAGTAAGAGAACAGAAGGGTAAGGACTTAGATCATGTTAGGTGTATTAGAAGCGATGATCAACGGGTATTAGTCAAAGATGAGGAGATCAAACAAAGGTGGGAAACATACTTTCAAAAATTATTAAATGACAATGGCCCTGAGAATAGAGGGATTGAAAATACTATAAATCAAAATAACATTGGATATTATAGGTATGAACGTAGGATTAGAATACCTGAAGTAAAAGAGGCCTTGAAAAAGATGAAATCAAGAAAGGCCATGGGGCCTGATGGTATACCAATAGAGGTTTGGAAGCATATGGGAGACATTGGGGTAGGTTGGTTGACCAAGTTGTTTAGCAAAATTATAAAATCAAAGAAAATGCCTGATGAGTGGAGGAAAAGTTCTATTATACCAATCTATAAGAATAAAGGAGACATACAGAGCTGCACTAATTATAGAAGGATCAAACTTATGAGCCACACTATGAAACTTTTTGAAAGAGTGATTGAGAAGAGGCTGCGTCATGAAACAAGTGTATCAGAGAATCAGTTTGGTTTCATGCCTTGGAGGTCTACCATGGAGGCTATTTTCTTACTAAGACAATTAGTAGAGAAATATAGTGAAAGGAGGAAAGACCTCCACATGGTCTTTATTGATTTAGAGAAAGCTTATGATAGAGTCCTTAAAGAGTTAATATGGAGAGTGTTGGGTGGTAAAGAGGTTTCGTAAGGATATATAGACATAATTAAAGATATGTATGAGGGAGCAGTAACAAATGTTAAGACCACTAGTGGTGTGACTGGTGATTTTCCTGTCACTATAGGATTGCACCAAGGATCGGCATTGAGTCCATACCTTTTCACATTGGTTATGGATGAGCTAACAAAACATCTACATGAGGAGATTCCCTGGTGCATGTTATTTGCAGATGATATAGTCTTACTTGATGAGACAAGGGAGGGTGTAAACATAAAGCTAGAATTATGGAGAGAAGCATTAGAATTTGAAGGATTTAAAATTAGTCGAACTAAGAAAAAATATATGCAATGTAATTTTAGCAAGGAGAGTAGGAGTAGAATACCAATCAAGATTTATAACCAAGAAGTTCCTGTCAAAGACCACCTTCGGTACTTAGGATCAATAATTCACGAGAGTGGAGAGATTGAGAGGGAGGTTATCCAGGGTTGGAACAAATGGAGATGTGCATCTGGAGTTTTGTGTGATCGACGGGTGCCACTCAAACTAAAAGAAAAATTCTATAGGATGGCCATAAGGCCGGCCATGCTCTATGGATCAGAATGTTGGGCAATTAAGGAACATCATACTCATAGGATGAGCATCGCAGAAATGAGGATGTTGAGATGGATGAGTGGTAAGACAAGAAAAGATAGAATTCGAAATGAAAATATTCGAGAAAATTTAGGGATAGCACCAATATGTAATAAGATGAGGGAGACTAGACTTAGATGGTTTGGACATGTTCAAATGAGACCACCAACAACACCGGTTAGAAGAAGTGAGGCAATACAAGTAGAAAGTTTTAAAAGGGCAAGGGGAAGGCCCAAAAGAACGTGGATAGAAGTGGTGAGGAAAGATTTTAAAACTTTGGGACTAAATGAAGACATTGTATTTAATAGAGTGGAATTGAGGAATAAGATTCATGTGGCCGGCCCCTAATTGGGATAAGGTCTTGATGATGATGATGATGACACTTAACCACCAACTTCCTCTTCTAAACCCATTCCTAAAAACCGTAGGAGGGGAACCTCTTCTCCGACTACTTCTCTACCCTCCTTCCTATTCTCCCATTCTCTTCTCTTATCCTATCTCTCTTCCTCTGTTTCCCATGTCTCTCTCCCTGCTCTCCTTTCTCTCTCTCACGTACCCACTTCTCTTCTCATCTTTCTCCTTCTCCCTTCTCCCTTCTCTCCCTCTTCTTCAACCCACCACCCACCTTCACCATCATCGCACCAACCCCCCCGCTCTCTCTCTCTCTCTCTCTCTCTCTCTCTCTCTCTCTCTCTCTCTCTCTCTCTCTCTCTCTCTCTCTCTCTCTCTCTCTCTCTCTCTCTCTCTCTCTCTCTCTCTCTCGTTTCTTCTTCTTCCTACCACACTTCTTCTCTACATCACCTTCACCCAACAAGTACCCATTTTTCTCATCTCCCACCGTCCACTCCTCTCTTCTTTCCTCAACCCGGAAAGCCCAGACCGACTGGAAGACGCACCGGACTAACCCATGCCGAATTCACTGCCTAGATTGCACCTAATGCAGAGAAAACAGCACCGTCCGGATTGCTCCTCTCCCCTGTTCTTCTCCTCAAATTTCTCTCTTTTCACCGATTCCCAACCATAGGCGGCCCAGGCATTGTCGCCGGACGGTCCCAGATTGGAAACCCAAGTCAGGTTTCCTTCTTCTTCCCTCTCCTTCTTCCCCATCTTCCTTCGTCGGGCTTTTCGTCTGATTTTTCTTTAAAACTATATTTTTTGTGAAATTCTGATTTTGCCCCTCTCTCTTTAATATAAATCTCATTTCTGTCCTTTTTTGTTAATTCCATCTGTGTCCCCAGTTTATTTACATCTGTGTCCCATTTTATTCTGATTCTATTTTATCTGTCTTTTGCTTATCTAGGAACTGCCTAGTCTCTACCAGATCAATTAAGGCCTAACCCATTAACGGGTTAGCCTTAATCAACCAAGAATCACAAATATCTCCTTCGTTTCTTAGTGGATTTCAAATTAATTTTACAAAGCTGTTCTTAGGACATCCCTAGACATAATCAACATCTCTGATCTTCTATCTAAACCTCATCAATCAATTTGAGCCGTCCAAATCTTGAAATTACAAAAATAGCCTAGATCTTGACCATTTTGATGAATCTGACAAATCCGAGTGGTGGATCTCTAATCAAGAACATGATGAAGATATCTATGAAGGCTAATCATCTCTCAGGGCATCAAATTTGAAGATTTTGATAGTGACTGATCTAGAAAGTAGTTTTTTCGTGTTATTTGATTTTGTTTGTTTTCTTTAGAAACTGAAAATTCTGTAATTTTGTTGGATATGATCTCTGATTATGATTTCAATAATTTTGAGTGATTTATTTTTAATTTTAGATAATTAAATTTTATTGAAATTCCTACTTTTTAAATCAAATCCTCGTGGGATTGACCCATACTTGCATAAGCTACACTACAATAGCTCATGCACTTATAGTTAAACATCAACAGTGTACTAACCACTTTAGCTTTATCCATGTGAAATTGTTGAAGTACCTTTTCTATATACTTCTCCTGAGACATCCATAACTACTTATTCCTCCAGTCACACACGATAGAAATCTCGAGAATCTATCTCCCAGGTCCCAAATCTTTTATAGTAAAGACTTTGTTCAACTCCTTTAGCTGACTAATCCTTGAAGAGTTGCTTCCAAAAAATAAGCATGTCGTTGACATAGGGTAGCAAGATGACAAATCATCTTGGTGATCTATAGTAGTCTTTCTATAACCCTGTTGGGCCATGAACTACACAAACTTTTTGTACCACTATTTGGGAGCTTATTTCAAGCCATATAGACTCTTCTTCAACTTGTAGACATAATTCTCCTTGTTATAACCCTGTTGGGCCATGAACTGCACAAAATTTTTGTACCATTATTTGGGAGTCTGTTTCAAGCCATATAGACTCTTCTTCAACTTGCAGACATAATTCTTCATGCCTTTGGCAACAAAATCTTCTGGCTACTTCATATATATCTCCTCCTCTAAGTCACCATGGAGGAATGATGTCTTCATATCCATCTGCTCAACCTCCAGATCAAGGTTTGTGGCCAAACCCAATACAACTTGGATTGAAGACATTTTTAGTACAGGAGAAAATATCCCCTCGAAATCAACACATTTTCTTATACCAAAGCTTTTCACCACAAGTCTAGCTTTGTATCGTGGTCGTGAAGTGTCACCCTCATAATTCACCCTGTAAATCCACTGATTCTTTAAAGCTTGTCTGCCTTTAGGCAATCTTACCAACTCAAATGTGTGGTTGTCCTGCAAGGATTCATCTCATCCTTCATAGCTGCAATCCATTCTGCATTCTCTCCACTTTCAACTGCCTCTGTGTAGCTTTTAGGCTCTCCCCCATCAATGAGGAGCACATACTTATCTGGTGAATACTAAGTGGAGGGTTGACGATCTCTCAAACTTCGTCTCAATGAAACTGCTGGCTCCTCAGTAGGAACCTCTTGTTGAACATCATCAGCCTCTGACGAAACATCCATGTCTTCAACAGCTTCATGCTCACCCTCAACCCGATCATCTTGAACATCAGCTGGTGTACCATCATTGTCATTGACTCTATATACACCTGGCGTATGTGAAATAGGAACTGGATCCAAATCAGTCAGAGTATCAGAACTTTGAGTTTCTAATCCTTCGGCTTTGTCAATGTGTTCAATGGTTTGGTCTTCCATAAAGACCACATCACGGCTTCTAACCAACTTCTTTGCAATAGGATCATATAACCTGTAGCCAAACTCATTGTACCCGTAGCCAATGAAAATACATTGTTTGGTCTTAACGGTCTTAACGTCTAGCTTGGACCTCTCATCCTTGGGTATATGTACAAACACCTGACACCTAAATACCCCGCAAGTGATCATAAGAGACATCTTTTTTATACCACAGCTTGTCAAGAACATATGCATTCAAGGTAACAATTGGAGACAGGTTAATAACATAGGTTGTTGTGTATAGCTCCTCACCCCAGAAGAAACCGGACAGCTCAGCTTCAGAAAGTAAGCATCTAACCCTCTTCATCAATATCTTGTTCATCCTCTCTACTAAACCATTTAGTTGATGAGTCTTCGGAGGAGTCCTTTCATGTTTGATTCCCTACTGCTTACAATAAGCATCAAATGGTCCACAGTACTTGCCACCATTGTTTGTGCAAATACATTTCAGCTTCTTCACTATTTGATGCTCAACAGAAGTTGAAACTCTTTAAACTTGTCAAGCACCTAATCCTTAGATTTCAAAACATAAACCCAAAGTTTTTTGGAATAATTATCAATAAAGGTGACAATATAATGCACCGCCAAGTGTTTATACCTTTATAGGACTACACACATCTAAATATACCAATTCAAGCACGCCTGGCTTCTTGGAAGAAGGATGGCATTTGAAGGAAACTCGTTGCTACTTCCTTGTAAGACAATGAGCACACTTGCTCAACTTCGTAGCTTTGAGCCCTGAAAGCAAATTCTTCTTGACTAGACAACCTAGTCCTTTCTCACTCATGTGACTGAGCTACTTATGCCACAACTCTGGAGAACTAGCAACATCAACTATGTTCACAGAGTTAATAGGAATCGAAGCTTGCATCACATACAAACTAAATGATTTCTTCCCTATAGCAACCACAAGCGCTCCCTTAAAGAGCTTCCACAAGCCATTGCAAAAGGTACTATAGTACCCGTCATCATCAAGCTTTCTGGGTGATATTAAGTTCAACTGGATATTTGGTACATGTAGAACTTTCTTGAGAATCAACATCGTCCCATTGTTGGTGTCCAAACAAACGGATCCGATACCAACAACCTTTGATAGCCCATCGTTGCCCATCTTCAACACTCTAAAGTCACCAGGAGTGTATGAGGTAAAAAACTCCCTCCTTGAGGTAAAGTGGAAAGAAGCACCGCTATCAATGACCCATTTAATCTCACTAGAGGCTAGGTTGATCTCATTTTCATCACATACCACAACAAGGCCTGAAGTAGTGGTGGCCACACGATCATTCCTGTCATCATTTCTTCTCTCTTGCTTAGCATTCTCTGTCTTGTTCTTAGCTTTCTACTTATAACACTGCTTTTTGATGTGACGCTTCTTCCCATAATAATTGCACTCTAGATTCTTATATTTGGACTTGGATTTACTCCTGCCCTTGTTACTACTGCAACTCTTCACTGTTGCCACTCTGCTACTGCTGCAACGAGTATTGTTTCAACTTTGCACTATTATTGTTGCAAGTCTTTACTGTCGCAACCCGTAGTATTACAACTCTGCACTATTGCAACTCGAACTGTTGTAATTAGTACATATTGAAACTCGGACTGTTGTAACCCGCCTTTGTATGCATTGTTACAACTCAGTACTATAGTAAACGCTATAGCCGACAATAATGATGACGCTTTTATTGTAGCAAAATGATGTCACCTTTCATTATAGCAAAATGATGACGATTCCTTTATTGTAGCATAATGATTATGTTTTTTTATTGTAGCTGACTGTAGCATAAATAGTTTTCTTTTCCCTCTCGCCTGTCGGTGCTGTAACTCCGCTTTCTACCTCTATTTTGCAGCAAAACCTTGCTCTGATACCACTTGATGGGGTTTTAAACCCCACCCAGGATAATGCACCGACACAAACACATGCACAAGACATCAGTTTAACGTGGTTTGGCCAAAAATG